>OY365799.1:90000-2490000 GCA_959347355.1 Napeogenes inachia | reverse complement strand
ATTTGATACATTTTTAGCATTATTACTAGTTTTGCTATAAATTTTCAAAACATGTAAGATACAACCAATAAATTAGATGCCATTAATCTCCTCCTAGATCTTCCAGAAGATCATGATTACCATATGTCAAAAATTTATACTTGATCATGGATCTTATCGTATAACACGAGGCTAGGCCCCGTTATGGACCCAGCTGTATATTTGAATATACAGCTGGTTATATCTGAATATGTTCTTATATGTAAGATAACCTTACGTAACACCTCACACATGATTATAAACATTCAACTTATCACTTCACTTGTGATTAAATCAGCACTTAGGATAGATATGCATGTAGGCCATCGATTTCCATTTTTAATATAGTCTAAAAGGCGCTTATTACTATTACCTTTGATAGAAACGTTTCACGGTTAAAGTCTCTCTCGTATGCAAAATTGAACGGAAGCGCATCATTATTTATGCAGACTTATTTGAATAGCTGTCATTGATTCGTTTTATAGTGACATGATTTTCAATGCACGTTATTGATTTTGTTAGTGTCTAGTATATAACATTTAAAATATCGTCCATGTAATTCATACGCATACGTTTTAAAAAATGGTATATTAACTGTAGATTAGAAAATATAATTCTAAAGACCAACAACTAGCACTAACAAAGAAATTATAATATAGTCAGACTAATTCCAGACTAATTGTCAGACTTTGTGCCTTGAAGAAATATCCTAAACTATGTTTCTTTTTTTAATATTCGATGAATATGTTAATTTTATTGTAAATGAACGCAAGGTAGAAAATATTTTAATTTTAAATGAGCCTAAAGAGGATTTTCTAGCATTATATGTTTATTGTAATTTAGTAAATGAAATACAAAAAAATATGAAATAAGAGTTACGTATATCTAATAAATAAACTGTTGACAAACTACATTGTAACTGAGATATACGTCATAGTTCAAAAAAAAAACTTAAAATATAATTTTGAAATGTACTGGCTGTAACTAAATACTAGTGACGTCGTCCCAGTAGACTACAGAACGCGCTCGGACCTCGTTTGTAACATTAGTTCAGAGCTATTGAACAAACCTAGAATCGAACCCGCATAGTTAATATGTTGCTTTAGGTACTACTGGTAGCAAGGATCGAAGTTATAATATAAACCTCAATAAATTTGAAATTAAAATATTTTTTTCAAATCTGAATAGCAATGCCGAAGATAAGTGGATTAATGGAATCCCATTAATCCACTAATCTCCGGCATTGTTTGACTAATCAGTCAAATAAATCATCCCTTTTATCATATTAGAAGACATAACAAATTGTCAATTGACGTCAAATATACCTTTCATCTTCTGGTAGCTCGATGTACAGCGGCAGTAATGTAATATTGCGTAGGTAGAGCGGGTAGTCTCCAGCTAGATAGGTTTGTGACAAGTCGCTGAGGGTGCGGTTGAAGGCGCGTACGACGTCGGTGGCTGAAGGCGGTGCGGCGATCGCCAAGTGGAATGCGGTGCGTGCGTCCGCCTGCAGCACGCGCAACTCTCGCGCCGCTGAGGCCGCCAGCGCCACAGCCAGCGCGAACAACAGCGTGCGCACGCGCATCGCCTCCGCCCCCCTCACCGCCGCCGCGCCGCCCGCCCCCCGCACCGCGCCATGCCCACCGCCTCACTAACACCATCCACTTAGCGCCCCAACCCGCCACAACGATCTATCACGCACATTTGCATCCAAATTTGGATACTTAGTCTAATTAACTGCAACGGTGTCTTGAATTTATTACATTTGAGTGCGATGTAACTATCCCCAGGAGTGATTTATTTCATGGACGGCTTATGTGATGCTTATTTGGAGTTTGGATGCCAAAATCGTATCTGTAACAAAATTAAAGTTATATTTTCATCAAGTACCTTTAAAAGAATTAATTAAAAATAAGCTAATGAAATAAATCATTATGTATGTATGATATCTGATTCAAGTAATTTAGTTACTCCTTATGTAATAAAGTTCAAATATGATTTAGTTTCAGTTCAGGATAAAAATCGTTTACTGATTCTATATTCAGAAACATTTTTGTTTAGTTTTTCCTATCAATATTGAAAAATAAGAAAATTCGTTATTTCTTTACGTATACCTTTTGTATTTGTAACCGACACATATCTGTTAGTTGTTTAGAAAATTTTACAATTATTTTATTAGAATATATTTCAAAGCTGTATAATTTTTATTCTTGTCTTGTTCTATTAGCTCTACTGGATATGACAGAAACCCCAAGCGCAGCAACACATGACTTTACTAATGCACTAGTAATCTATTTATGTACTATTATTGCAATTACTTAGCAGTAATGGTACATTTTGTTATTAAGTTTTTTTATTGTATACCCCTATCTACAAACTATTTCATGTGTTTTTAATAGAAACACAATGTGGATGCCTTTTATTTCTCTCTAAGAAAAAGTATTTTCAGATGATTTATCAATCAATAATCATAATTTTCGTAATAAGTTCTCTAGAGTGGAAAAAGTCGAGGGAAATTTAATATTTATAATATTAATTAGATCTGAACGCTCGGGGAGATATTCATTAAATTGAGGTTGAACTTTTAAAAAATATAACGTCACAATATCAATATCGTAAGGTTAAAACAATTAAAATTGTTTAATAAGACATGATGTAAAAAAGTTTTATTACCTACTCCGTATAAATATTTCTGACTAAATAATTCCAAATATTAGATTCAGGTTTAAAAAGAACTTGATGGTCTACAAAATAATGCACATAATTTATCTACAACATTAGTTCATTTTATAATATAAGAAAAATATTATAGCTCAGAACTATAACTTCTCCTGTACGTTGTAGATCAAGAATGCTAGAGAAAGAATAAGAAAGGAATAATGTGTTCTTTACAGGAATCAAAATGCGGTTTCTAAAGATAAATAGAGTACAGATACAAGATTATCTTAAGGTTCACAATTTTGACTGAAAAGGTAATAAATATTGTTACTATCTATTTATTTATCGTTTCCACTTGAAATCGATATAAGTGATCACTTGTAAATCACCAAAATCACATAATTAGATTATAAGCTATAAGAACTAAAAATCCATAATAAATATTCATCATATCATTTTAAATTTACATGATTTTCTTCACTTTATCAATTACGAAAAATAGACTAACACTTATCTTTGGTACTAAAATTACAAAAGCTATAACCCTGATAAGAGATATTGATTTCATAGTGAGTCCAAATAAAATAATAAATTCCTGTTTAAGGAACATCGAAAATAAAACATAATCAAATTAATAACTCATAGAAATTATAATTCTATTTATCAATTATTTTCAATTTTCACATATAATAAATAAAAGAAATGGCTCAGCTTTATGCTAATACTCATTAACTACTCTTGAGCTTATCTTCAAATTAAAAGCTCCTGTGGGGATATATAGTATCGTTTAGTAGTTTAATTGATAATAAATGATCCTGTAAAGGAAAATCTGATTTCACTAAAAGTTGCCGCATTATAAATTCTTTAACATGGCTTGAATCACAGTGTAAAAATTTTAAATGTCTAATAAATACTTGCTAATAAATAAATGAAAACCAATAACGGTCATTTTGTTTAATATTATTAGTTGAACGGACAATTTCAATATTTTCCATTTTGTGGTACATTAAAGCCACAGAGTCGATAAAAACATCACTCCCTCCTCTCTGTTAATCCGTCTATCCGGCAATATCATGACACAGTTTATGTGCCTCTCTAACGTTCTGTATATTTGATGTTCCTATCTCACCTCCCTCGAAATGAAACATACAATTTTTGTATAAAGAAAAGCTCTTGCGATTATCTTGGAATATTGCCTCTGTAATATGCGGAATAAAATTATTTTAAGATATCGCTTAATTACCGAGGGAGGGAGGAATATCTTCTTTGTGATAACGTGAAGAAAAGTAAGTTTAAATTTTTAATAATAATGATTGGAAAATGTATGAATTCGGGCAGGATTTGAAACTGCGATATCTAGGATACCAACTCCGTAGCTCTGCGAACTAAGTTACCATGTCACCGTCACCGAGTGGAATTTAGCATTCTAATTTTATATCTATATCAAGCTGTTATATAGTCGAATTAAAAGTTATAAGATATTTGGAAAAAAGAAGTTCTAAAGGAAACCTAAAATTAAATTTCATTGCAATGTGTAATTACAGCAAACCTACATCTGCCTAATTCTAAAATAAAGTGCTATTGCCATTACCTATCTATTTCTCTTTGCAATGTTACAACAATATCTACATCTTGTCTTGATTTGATGTATTCTGATTTAGATAATAGTGGTTTAGTATCATCACATGTTAGCAATCTTAAGTACTGCCATACTTAGGTAATACTGAGCTCAAGGACTGCCTTTGATCCTCAGCCATTAATTATATTTATAGGTTGATTAATCATGTTTATTGTATCCTATTAGAATAATATAATATAAAGGTTAACATTTACAGTCGTAAATGTTAACCTTTATATACATAATACATCCGTTCGTGTGTTTATGTGTCTTATAACATGACCAATATTAATCAATAATTAACAAAAAAATATATATACGAACGAAATATATAACGAAAGTTATTAATTCACCTAAACAATTTAGTACAAGTAACTTTCAAGAAAAAGGATAAGAGAACAGTGTAATCTTTCACAATAATTTATACTTAACTTTACTACTTTGCATGTCACCAAAATATAACTCCTTTATTTAGTTTAGTTTCAGAACATCAAAGTTTGGTTGTGTTACATAATCTACAGAATTTAAGGTCCAGTAAAAGAGATAATGGATTTCTGAGTGAATTTATTGGAGTATTCAATATATTTTAGTAAAGGAAACCGTTACGTTTGACTGAGCAATTTAGAGTTTGTCGGTATACAGTATGAACGCAAACTTACTATGGCAAAGTTTTGGAGTTTTAGTCTATTGGATGGCTACGACTATAGCTTATTGGCAGTTAGATTATGGCTTATTGGCAATTGGATTAAATAATAAATAGATTCAATGTCTGTATATTAAAACGATTGAAGAAAATGTAGCTGTGTGTGTGCGTGAGGGGAAACGGAGCTCGAAATGAAAAAGTATTTTTAAAATAACTTACAGAAATGTACTATAAAAACTTTAGCGGTAATATAAAATTTTATTTTAACGTACTCGTACAAAAAAATAATTTAATTTTAAAACATAAAACTGAATTATGTATGTAATTAAGTACTGATTGATGATGATCAAAATATTATATTTTTTTTATGGAAAAGATGGTTAGAGTCTATACAATGTCTGATATTTTTATATTAATACACTTCTTGCAAAATATTACATAGAAAAATAATAATGACTAAAGTGGAAATTACGTTCACGTATTTTCTACATTAAATAACTTTAAGAAAAAGAAGTGATTAAATGTTAATACTTTACTATCAAATTTAATCGTCGTGATAAATCGACTAATATCACGGTTTGCCAAAACCGCGTATATTTTAACACATGTGTCATTTGATTGAGAGAAGAAATTAAAAATATAATAAAAATTGTCTCCCGACCGCAACAATATGTAACATTGGTAGGAGATTAACGAGACACATTTTAACCTTTAAAAGCAGATTCCAGGCAATTAAAACTCGTATTTAATGACACGAAACTGGAACCGAAATCCTTTTGTGCTATTTATGAATTATGCTATTATAAATGTACGTATAAATAATAACAAAATAAACCTATATATAATATAAATCTGTTGAAATTATTTTTTTAAAGTTTAATATTGTTGAAATAATATTCTAAATTATTCACCGCTAACGTTTGTTCACCCTGGGAGTATGGGGTAGTGAATAAATCCACATTTCCTAGTGGCATCCATGATAAAAGGGTGTCCACCGCATATGTCAGCTACACTAGTTCTCCCAAACATACCATTTTAGAAAACTGAAAATCATACATTACATACGTGGAATTTTAACCCAAGTCTTCTTGGTTATATCTGACACATTTTTGCCTCTAGAATCTATACCGACAATGTGACTAAAACTATTTAATATATAAGTTAATCGTTTTCTACAATAGATTAAAAATATATAAAATTCAAATAGAAAAGAAGATTGTATGGTACACGAGTACCTACTTTAAATAATGTAAAGCCCTACATTTAAAGTTACTTTGAATTCACAAACAGGTGCATCCAACCTCATCCAACCTCTACGACACAATTGTGGTGTATAGTAATATATCTTTCAAGTGCCTAAGAATTTAAAAGGCTTTGATGCCTCAGACAAGAGGTCGTTCACCCGACAGGTTCGCCTGAGTAAAACATTATAGCAAAGTTTCTCGCAGAATAGGCATAACCCTCTCGTTTGTGTTAAGCGATAAATTATTTAAGCTTATTCTTAGCTATTGTTCTCATACATCGTTATATACATTTTGATGTTAGAACGAAACAAAAAGGAAAATTATATCAAAAGATTAAATTCCAGTCATAACTTTCTGCTACAAAGTTTTGTTTGAATATTTTTATAAGTATACTCAGTATAATTGCTTTTATAAACGTTGCCATTAAATAAAGGTGAAATGCTGGCTGAAATATTTACTGAGTGGCTTCGTAAAAACATTCGCATAAAATAAATTGGTGAAAATTGGACATTGGCGTTAAAATGAAGTGAAATATAATTTGAAATACAAATTACGTTACAAAAATTAATATATACATGCCGTTTATTCAACCGAGAACGATTTAATAACGACTACGTATAGAAAACATTTAGGTTCATTACGATTTCAAGCAGTCGGTTATACAATTCTTACTGAAAACGTATTTTTTGTTGGATTTCAAAGTCTTGCACTTAATAATGGACGATTGAAAATATGTCAAGTGCAATTCAAAGGTTCTTTAGTAAGCGATTGGAAACTGAAAACACATCTAAGAGAAAAAGATCCAATCATTAGGAGTTTACTCATCTTACTTTATTGAAATATATTTTTCATTATTTATATATGACATTGTGAATAACACCCACTTTGTACATTATCATATTAATATTATTAAGTTACAGTTACAGGCCCAGTTAGTTCAAAACCTTCATAATGATAATGCTATTAAAACTTTTATACCACAGATTTAGACTGCCCAAAGATTTATGTTTAATAATAACCAACCAACATGGACCAATTCGGATGTTAGTAAATCAACTTTCCAATTTAAGATTGTATCTTTTTATATATAGCTACATTTTTCTAAGAAACATTCTTTTATGAACGCACATAGAACATTTTATAGCTTTATCAATATTTCCCGCTGGAATGTTATTCAAAAATTTCACAGATAGGAACTAAAGTACAATAATGAAAATAAATATACAATTAAATGTTCATCAATGCGACAGGGATCAAACTTGCGACTTATTACCGTCGCTCTTACAACAAAGCTACCGTGTTAACTGTAAAATATAAGTATGCATGACATGCCTAGCATGTTTACTGATAAATTATAATATAAATAACTAGCTTATTATAATTATAGGTTGAGAATACTATACTTATTTTATTATACTATACTTTTTTATACTATCCTATTTTTATAATACTCCACTGATTAATCTAAGTACAGATGCAGGTAGTAAGTGTAAAAGTAAATAAACAAATCAGAAACGTCTGAAAATATGGTTTAAGTCAAGCTCAAATTAAGCTTTTTGGTTTTCGATAAGCTTGGAACTACATACCAATAATTGAAACAGTAGTTGCTGGAGAAAAGCCTATTAAGGCGTTATCGTAGCGTCGAGATTTAATATCTAATATTCGTGGTCTCATTCCCACGGGTTTCGCATGTCTCTTTTATCTTTTATCAAATTCATTTCCATAATATTCAATATTTATTCATCTATTTATTAAAGTTTTAAACATTTTAGACGTGAATAAAACAACAGTAGTAAACGTTTTTGTAATAAAATATTTTATTTCTAACACGTGCCGGCGTCCAGTTTTACGTAAAAAAAAATACATAGAGTGTTTGTTAAACTATCTGTCAGTTGATCCAAACAGAATAAAATGGAAATTTCTAAGCAATTAGTTCAGTTCATTGACAAATACTAATTCAATACAATGTTGATCTGTATTAGTAGAGTTTTGTATATTTATTAGTTTTGACCTACAAGCTGAAACAAGAACTCTGAAATAATTTTCTTTATTTTTTAAAACATTATATTACAAATTGATTAGTAATTCAGGAAATTTTATTAAGATTATAATACGAGGTTCACAAAAGATTAACGTTGTAAATAAATAAAATATTTTGTTAAAATATATATATATACCTTTATATATTATATACAGGTAGGTACCACTCCTAACAATCTAAATGGTAGGTATATTAAGTTCTAATGTTTTTTTTTTTAACCGAAAATAATATTATTCTTATTATTAACGGAGCAAAACAAGGCTACATATAAAAGGTATTCTGTGTAAAAAGGGGAATGTATAATCTATTTGATGGCTGGGGCTTTGTACGTGTGTAGCACCTCTACGTAAATGTAAACACAACAATTTTATATGTAATGTAGAACAAGTCGTAAACTTTAAAAGTAAACAAAAAAATACTATCGCCAAAAAATATGAATAAAATACTATTGATTTTCCAGCAATGATTATAAAAATGTAGTCCCATTTCAAATTTATTTCCAAAAATGACAATGTTCAAGAGCGGTGTATTGTCGAGATAAAATCCAAACTAACGAGGTCGTAGCCGAAAGCCGGTTGTGCAATATATTTTTTGCTTTGGCCATTTGGTTAGCTTTATCTTTCATTCCGTGACTCAATTAACTGAAATCCGACTCATTTTAATAAATAGAACATTACTGAAACCAATTATTTGCCTCTTTTCTTGTTGTCACTACCGATAATGTGTGTTTACTCAAACCAAACTATCTGTTAATAAGCAATACATGAAACATATATGTATATATTATTTACAATAGTAGACCTGATATAAAAATGTTATGATATTACGTGTTTGAGTTTAATATAACTCAAACTTAAAAATAATGACTGTTAAGCTAAAGCTTACTTTAAATAACGGGTTTGTTTAGGTATGAAAGTATAATTTTAAGTTAATTATTTGAATAAATGTGTTTTTTAAATAATTTATAATAAAGTAATGAAATAAATGAAAGTAAATGGAGTAATATTGTAATAATAAAACAAGACAAACGACTAGACAAACCACTTGGTGGTAAATAGCTACTTTTATGAACTGCGTGTAAAGAGGGAAGCTGACCTGTTCCTTTTAAAAACATCTGCATTGTTATAATTATTTTTTTGCTAAGTAACCGTTTTGCAATTTCTATCATTTACAAAATTTCGTATACAGTTATTGCATTTTATTTAATATCATAACATAAAATTTTACCACCTCAGGGATGGCAGGGTTAGAAAGTAAAAAGTTTGAAACTCCAACTAAAAACGAATAACCGTAAACACAGGAAAAGTAATGGATTATTAAAACCACCAATAAAATATGCGAGTCTGATTCCAAGATAAATTGCAAAATGGTACTAAATTGCAGATATCTTAAGACAGCAGACCTTTTCTTTGAATAATAAAATGATTTTAGAAGAAATCTCTTTCAATTTAATTTGCGTGTACTTTAAGTATAAAATGTAAAATATGAAAAGTATGAGTTCAACTCCTCAAACAATTTAGAAAAAAAATATAATAATTAATTGTAATAACATAATGCAGATTAGAGTCGTAACTCAATATTAGAATCAAGTATCAAAATTTTAAGTTTTCATTATCAATTTTTATACATAAAATGTATATTTATTTTTTCTTTAAAATCTTTTACATATGGTAAGAAAAATCAAGAAGTTCTTAATATCTCTGGCTTCACTTAGTATGTCAAAATACTTTACAGTACGTTACATAAGGAAAAATTTGATACTTTCGTCGATACCAAATTACTGAATAGCGTGTGGCTTGAATCTAAAAATAACGATTAACAAAACGAAGAACTACTGTTAGGATTTTCTTTGTTATAAGATGAAGATATTATTTTGGCTTTCTTTTAAAAGAAAATAATATATATGTTTTATCTTTTCATGTATTTACATGAATTAAATATATTAAATATTTAACTTTCAATGTGAAGTTTAAAGGAAAAAAAAAATTATAGAATTTTTCAATGTTAGATCGATTTTACAAATCTTTGAATAATTTCGATAATAGTTATGATTCCTGTCTAAAGCGGAACGTTTTGTGACATAGAAGTATTATCCTATTCTTACCAAATTTCAATCATAACATTGCACAGTGATAACTAGAATCGATTTAACTGTTAAATAGTTTATATTATTCTTACATCTATGAAATAATATGAGACGGAAAATGAACACTTTTCGATATTTGGATTTATATCGATGATATTATGCCTATGCAAATATTAAATATAATAATATGAACCTTCAGTATGAAAACATGAAACATGAAAATATATATATATATATATTTTTTTTTATTAGCGCTAAATGGAGAAAATGTTCAAGGATAATATAGAAATGACACCTAAGGTAAATTTGATTTCCTCAAACATAATTAAATATTCTTGGGCCATGCTAATTTTGTATAAGACAAATTATTTATGCTCATGACAAAAGGGCCAATCGAATAAGGGTTAAGTAATAAATCATTTTATAAACTGTCTACAGCTTTACTGTGTACTTTAATAAATATAAGCTTAATAACCCTCACGGACCCTTCACACAGTGATATACATTGTGTAATATTTAAGCCGATCGTTCCCAAATGTATGTTAAGATAAACTATTAAACTTTAATCTTTAACTGATTAAAGCGATTCAGTAGCTCAATTAGTAGAGTGACGGGACGGTTTCCCAGAAGTTTCAGGTTCGTGGTATAGATAGATACACCGCAATACGATAATTATAAATTATTATACAACTCTTCGTACCACGGTAATTGACTCCTGACTATTCTGAGGATGATTCATTTTAATTTCTCATTACTTACAATTAAGATTACTCAATTCTAAAAAATATTCTTTACATCTGTAATTTAGAACTTCCTAGTCTTTGAGTTCTAATTTGAAAAACGTTTTGTAAAATAAAATAGATACCATTTATGAATATTTCAAATAAATACAGAATGAAAATTCATCGACTTACATATTTACATTTAATTTTATACAGTTTTATAATGTTATAATACAGTGTTTTTTACCATAATAAATAAATAAAATAAATAGACACTGAACTCTGAACTGTTAAATCTCGGAAACCGTTTCATCACTCAGCCAAATAGCCACGGTGTCACTCAGTAATTGATATATAACCTTCTATACAGGACAAAGGTGATATCTATTGGACTACTTTCGAAAATCCTAACCAAAGTTTTGAATTTTGCAGTATAGAATAAAATTTAAATAGCGTCATAAAAAAAAATAAAAATATATTTTTAAAATGAACCATTTTATATATGAACAGGTTTGTCTAAAGACGTTCCAGAGGATTCATACGTCGAATGGAATATATTCCATCACATATATTTGAATAATACTGTTTTTCTATTTTAAATAAATATGAATAAATGAAAGCCTAACCAAGAATTATAAAGTACACTTTGATATTACCTCTTAAGAGTTAAATTGTTTCACAATATTAAT
The DNA here is from genome assembly GCA_959347355.1 of Napeogenes inachia. Lineage (NCBI taxonomy): Eukaryota > Metazoa > Arthropoda > Insecta > Lepidoptera > Nymphalidae > Napeogenes > Napeogenes inachia. Next base: position 2,478,281 of record OY365799.1, on the reverse strand, counting down.
TAGGTAGTAATTAAAATTAAGCATAAATTAAATATCAGCATCCATTTAGTTTTTCCACACAATTTAAAACAACTACAATAAAGAACGTTTTAATATTTTCAGTAAAATGTGAAAAACGCTTAAGTGGTTTGAAAGTGACATAAAATTATGAAATATTACGAAGTAAAAACAGTTAGAAACACCAACATTTTTCATAGCTTTTAAAAAGCATGATCTAGTATTAAAAAGATAACTGCATCAAAATGCGATAATTAAAAAAAATAGATTATGTACCATAAAAGCCCAATAAATATATACAAAAACAGCAAATGGAAATGTTTAGGAGAAAAATATCCCTTCAACAGTCTTCAATGTGGTTCCTTAGATTAATTACTTGGAAACTTCTTAAAAAAATCTTGAAAAGACGTTTAATGTAAATTCTTTCAGATAGCTTGGGGCTTCTGAAATTATTTAATACTTCTTTTGATTTAAGGATATAAAATAAACAAAGTGAAATTTCTCATTAAAATTATGTGCAAACAAAGGTTGTACAATTTTTGACACAAGTAAAATGAAAAAATAAAAATGTAACCATTACCCAGAAGAGTGCTCTCTTATTTTCGTCGTAAAAGCTTAGAAGTTCTTAAGTTATTCTTTTAAAATCCTAACTTATCTGTGAAAAGCACTTTCTTCCTTTGTTGCAATTCTTATACTCTTTGTACTTTTCCATGTCTAATGATAGTATTTATTATTTGGAAAGTTAAAAAGAGGTAGGTATTTTTTTAGTTACTGTGATTGAAACTATTAAATATAATAAAAATATATACATACATTTAAAACCTCAGAAGTACCGGGAGTGTGATAATATATTTAATACCGTACCTCTAATAACTAGATAACATTTTTCAGAGTCAGAGTTATATGTTAAGTGAAAAAAGTCCAACTGTTGACAAAAACGAAGCCTAAAAGTACGAGTAAGACCTTTACTAATCGCATATAAATTTACATTCGTACAAAACATGTTGTACGCCGTTATTCATAATAAACATTACTTAAAACTTTATGACATTCGTACCATAAATCAAAACTATACATTTATGAAAAGTCGTATTTTATTTTGTTTACGTCTCCGTTAGGTAACTACTATGAAGATAATAAATGATGAACTCTATGAAAGATTGTACTTTCTTAGGTTTATATAAAAATCGTATGCTAACAAATCACTTCACTGACTTCTCACTTCTCACTTACTTGCGTATACTTAGTTTTTTTTTACTTAATATACTTAAATTTTATTAACTTTAATTTATACTTTAATTAATCCCGACGTTTTGGTTATTTTACACCAATAGTGTTCACGGGAAAGCGAGGTGTAGGTGTTTGTAGGTAAACTAGTTAATTAGGCATCTACCTCGAACGGTTTCTAAGATTCCGGGAATAGAGAGAACTAAAAATAACAGTGAACCAGATGTTATAATACACCATTTTAATATGAATATAACCAAGTGTTGTTGAAATATATTTTTTTAAGAACACAGTTTGCGTCATGTTCATACAAATCTCGTTGCCGAGTTTTATATTTTGCGGGTTTTCTTTGTTTGTTGTTACTTGTTTCATGTAAATAGTTTGTGCGCAGCGCAGCATACACGATAAAGTTTTTTAATACAAAAATTTTAAAATGTAAAAATATAGAAAGTAAAATTATCAACACAAACGGGGCTTTTGAGCGAGCTACTGCCGCGAATCGGTTAAAGGTTTTCTTTCATTTTAAACAATCATAGTACGAATAAAATTACAGTATAATTTTAATTTTTTGCATTTTTAATTCATTCATGGACCAGACCTACAAACAACGTATTTTTATTTATATTTTAAAATAGTACTGAAATATCAAAAACTTAAATTAAGAATTGTAAAAATCCCCGATAAAAAAGACCTCTAAAAACCTCTAATATAAATAATATTATTATGTACTTATTGAAGTCGTTGCGTCGGGGGACCGTTATAAGTACGTTGACGATGGTGTTTATTTTACGAAGTTAGTCATTGAGGACTTAGATTATACGATTCGATATCGTAATTTCTTTATTTGCCTTGTTAAATTACTTTCATATTATTTTAATTCTTTAAAGAGGTCGTATTGTCGTCGTTGTATCGGGTTTTTTTTTTAATTTTTAATTCAATTTTTTTTCTGCTTTTTAAAGTTATGTTACTGGTTTCTAAATTGTTCTAAATGAACCTACAGACACACAAAATTTTCAATTGTTTAAGTATTTCTATTAATCTATCCTAATATAATACAGAGGAAAGATTCGTTTGTTTGTTTGAACTAAATGGGCTCCGAAACTAGGGAACTTTTAAAAAAAATCTTTTAGTATTAGAATCCTACATTATGATGTACAAAGGTTATATTTAATGCGAGAAATAAATATTTAATATTAAATAAAATAAGGATCCACGGTAAAGTTTCGACAATGTAATAAATTATAAATGTATTAAGTCACATGGTTCAAGACTTTATCATATGGGTAGGTAGATAGGTAGGTTTCATACATACGAATATTAATAAATATAATCATTTAGAGTCAAAATGATTTACAATCACTAATAACACTATGATGAAGGGATTTATATTATCACTAACTGTTACCCGTGATTCTTTATGACTACGTTCATAAGCCCAGATAATTATTGCATAAGAACCTCTCCCCCGCACGAATAAAACGTCAATATCTTTGAGACGACTATTTCTATTTCGACCAAACATGAATAAGAACCATTTCGATGAACATAGCTTTTGATTAAAAAAACCGCATTCAAATCCGTCAACGCGTGTGGCTGCAAATTTACCACAGACAGACACGCAGATTCACAGATACACAGATCGACAGGTCAAACTTATTACACCCCTCTTTTTAGTCGGGGGTTAATAAAATATAACTAAAACATGCTTTCTTTCTGCAAAAATATTAGGTTTTCTATAGAAAGAATAATTGCTATCGTCCTAAAGAAATAATCATAATTTAAATATAAGAAAATTGTAATAATAATAATGGGGGACAAATTACACACATTGATCTAACCCCTAAGTAAGCAAATTATTTGCTTGTGTTAAGGGTGTTAGACAACGATACAAATACATAGAAATACACATATAAATAATGAGAATATATTTAATAAACGACCAAACCCAGAAACACAGACATCTATGCTCATCACATAAATGCCTGTCCCTGCCGGGAATCGAACCCGAGCCCCATTGCGCCGTGGCACGTTAGGCGTCTGCGCTAATCACTCGACCAACGGGACGGTCGAATTGTGAATCAAAAAAAAACATTTGAAGAAACAATTTAATTCAGTAAATTAAAACTGCAGGATGTTACTAGTTTTAACAAGTTATTTTATCAGACATTAATTATACAACTGTATATTCATGGAGGATTCAGATCTTTAAATGGACTTTCAACAAATCGGGGACTACTATCAGTATATATATTACCGCAAGTCTTAGAGACTAGTAGTGAATGAGTGTTAGACCTTTTATAAATTAATATGTTATATAATATTAAACCCACGGTTTGCAAAAAACAAAATTTAAATCTCAGAGAAAACTAAAACTTATATAAACTGGCCGAGGTTATTGGTAAACCCCTGTGCGATTTGAAATTGCATTTCGATTTGGACTTTAGAAGATGCATTGAAAATTCCGGAAATACCAAATTCGACGGGTAAACTACTTATATTAATGACACTAGAAACAAAATTGTACTTGTACATATGTTTTAGTTTTATAAATATAAATAAATAAAGTTACTATTTTAGCAAAAAATTACTTTAAAATAAATATTTTTATCCGTTTCTGCACTCATCTAAATTGCTTGCAATTAGAAATATATCAAAAACTTAAAAGTAATAAAATGTACAACGTGGGTCTCATAAATTAATAAGACTATGCAAATTGCATTTTTTTTTTTTTTTTTTTTTTTTTTGTGCGCGGGGAAAATCCTCATGGATACCACTCTGACACGGGGGTATAAGAGTAGTTATGCCGGACTTTTACCGGCTAAAAACCCCACGTGTGAGCAGTCCTTCTCCGCCACAGTGGAGCAAGATGGGGTCGCGTTAGCATTCGCCACCTTGCCCCGGCGGTAGGCCCAGATGAGACTCCATCCGAGCCCCGGCACGAATTTGGGTGACCTCGCTCACACGAAGGCCACCCCTCAGAAGTATGGGGTCATTTTGATGACTAACCAGCCGAAAGTCCCCCGACATCCGGCTGGTGACCCCATCTTTACGGAGGACGGAGGAGATGGGCGAACCGTCTCCTTTTTGCCCCCGTACGTCTGCGCCGGAGCAAGTCAGAGGAGGCGTCAATCTCTCTGACCCGCTCCGCGGCCTCCTTCTGCATCATTACGTTTTCGCAGAAAGAAACCGCAGCCTGCCAGGATCTCTCACTAACGAGCATGGCGTTAATAACGCTCGGCAGAGAGAGATCCTGTCCTAAGGACGCTGAGAGAGTGCGCCGCTGTGGACTCCATGCGGTACATGCCTCCAGCGTGTGAAGCGCTGTATCTTGTGGCGCCCCACATTCGTGGCAAACCGGGGTAGCCTCACGTCTAGCGATTTGGTGCAGGTATTTCCCGAAACATCCGTGTCCGGAGAGCACCTGCACCAAACGGAAGGTTAGCGATCCGAACCGGCGCTTCACCCACCGCTGGAGGACCGGCTTGATCGCGTCCACCGTCGACTGCCCGGGAAGTGGCGGGGCCAGATCCTCCGTCCATCGCCGTAGCAACGTGTCCTGTGCCTCTTTTCGCAGACGTGCAACTTCCTCCCACGTCGGAGGTTCTCCCTGAGACTTCCTCGTTGCCACGAAGGTATAAGTTTCGGCGAGAACCTCCGCTTGTAGTTCCCACGGGACATCTCCGGCCAACAAGCATGCCGCCGTCCAGGAGACCGTCCGGTATGCGCGTATCGCTCTCGTTGCGATGACCCTCTGCGGACGTCGCAGCAGGATTTTGTTGGCGCGACTGAGGGCGTCCACCCAGACGGGTGCACCAAACATGGCCATACTCCTGATGACTCTAGAGTACAGCTGACGGCAATTGGAGCTAGGGCCACATGCAAATTGCATTAGTCCAAGCCTTCATATGAAGCATTATCATTAAACGAAGTAGACTCCAGTCAACTGGAACTGGAACTAAATGTTCTGAACAATTCTTGATATATTGTATCAGAAAATATCCTCAACTTAATATTAATAATGAAAATATCCCTAATTTAATATAAATATCGAAAATTTCGTGGAAAATTCAAACTTAGTTCTATCATACACAAATACTATAGTATAATAAAATAACGATACTTCCTTATCTTACATCAAAGGCGCTTACGATAAGCTCTACAGTAAGAACAAAACTAGCAAGTAATATATATGCAGATGGTGTCGCCAGAGAGCTTCATTCTGTAATCTCAATTACGCACGCCGAGAAACAAATGCACCGAGCATTTGTACATCTATATAGAGAACTTTAGATAACTCATAAAAGCTCATTGGAACTCTACATATAACACTCTACATTTAATACTCCACATATAATAATCTACATACAACACTCTACATACAACACTCTACTTATAACACTCTGCATATAACACTCCATATTTAATACTCTTACATGTATAAGTGACAAGAACATTTCATTACAATACAAGATATATTGACACCGCAAAATCATTGCGTATTCAAATTTGTCCACAGTTTAATTAAAGACAAACACATATTTAATACGCTTATACTATTACGTAAAGACGTAAATGTTTGGTAAATAATGTTCGAGTAGAAGTTTTAGTAAGAGACTTAAAAGACATTTGATTTATGGTCGATTAGAAACTTTTTTTTTTTTGATAATATATATTTTTTGACTTTTTTTCATAATTTATTAAAATAAACAAAGTTTGCAATCTCATTTAAATAGTACAATATATGTATTTGTATCACCCGGGGTATTTTCAATTTGTATTCTTCTAACTGTTGGTATTAAAACCCTTAAGCTCCTGGTAATGAGCGCAAATCCGTGAATTTATATAACTATGGTATTATATAAAATATAAAAACATTCTTAATGTTTTGTAACAACAAAGTACAGGGAAAAATAAGCTAATCATTAGGAATGGCTTAAGGCTTATAAAACTATAGTATAGTAAGTAGTTGACAGTAGATATTTTAGGTATTAAAATAATAAAGATATGAATCGTATTAAACAATGAAATACTTAAAACACAAACACAAAGAAAATTAATTAGACCATGGAGCTCTCAACACAATGGGGTCACTGAACTAACAAGATATTACTGAATTGAAAATACATTCGCTTTGAGATAATCCTGTGATCCTTATAATAAGCAAGAGCACCACTGCCTTCGATTATGGAAATAAGATACTATCTCTTTCACTAGTAAACTATAAAAAATATGTTTTTATATAGAAATATATATATATATATAATATAAATAGTCTTTAAAAGTGTTCACAGAATTAAAAGCAAGATAAAAAACTTAATTTAAAAAATTTGAGACAGTAAATTCAGAATCAAGTAATACCAACTATAATATTTAAAATTGCGTATATGTTTAAAAACCAGGTCGAGTGCTACATCTCATCATCCGTTGCGAACTATAACTAATCTAATTAAGAACGGCACTGACTGCGGATATTTTTATATAGTTTGAAGATTTAGCTTACCACTTCATGGATGAATTTATGAAAGCGTTAAAAGCATAAACGAAATGAAACTATAAATAATATACATGGAAAGGCTTAAACTTTCAGGTCTATGATATAACTTAACACATTTGTAAATACAAATTAAAATGAATAAAATGATGTATCAAATTACATTTTAGAAATAATCTTATGTATAATTTTTCAAAGAATCACAACTTAAAACTGTAAAATTCTCTTGTAATTATTAAGAGCTTTGTACTTTCAAAGTTTGCATTCATGGCGACGTTAAAGACGCTTGAATTCAGTCATTAGTATTTAATAAAAAAACGACTACTTTTTACTACTTTTAGTAGATTTGCCAAGAATATAATTGAGTTATAATACACTGGCTTCTGCAGCGTATGTACAGCACTACAGCTACAATTTTTTTTCTGTGTTTTAATATTCGTTTAAAGTTTTTGATTTATTGTGGTATATAATAAATGAAGGAAGATGAAACAGTCTTATCGATAAAAATTTATAAGATATGTTATAACCTTTTTTAGGCAAAGAAAATGTTTGAAAATGACAGCTTAAAAGCTCTTTGCAAATATAAAATGTTGATAAAGTATTCCTCTATTAAAATATGACAAATCTCTAAGCAAAAACTCTTTGTTTGCGGGACGTTCACAAAATGAAATTGAAATTCAATACGCGTCTCGGAGGCTTTGTGTTGCCAGTAGCCAACTTCACGTTTGAGCATACACGTATTAATCGTAACAGAATAGACAGAATGGAGCATTTGAACAACGTTCTCCACTTCTTTTTTCAAAAAATAAAAAAACCTTTAAGCTTTTAGGAATAGTTCCATATTTAATAAAGAAATTATATAACATAAAAAGATTAAGATATAATTGCTCCATAAAATTTAAAGAGTAATTAAATACTTGATGTGTAGGGAATTGTTATAATTAAAAAAGTCGGTAACTTTTTTTAATTGTGGCACTTAAGTTGTTAAACCAGTTTTTTTTTCAAGCAGGTAAGTTTAGCAAAGCAAGTACATAGAGTCGTGCATATTCAAACGGTGAGTGTTACCTCGGTAAGGTAAATTTAGAATTTTGCTTCGTTAATTTACTCTCCGGGAACTACTCATTAGCACAAACTATCAGGTTAAAGGTGTAACTAGTTTGAATTAATAATACTATTTGATAATAAAATTATCTTTCATATTAATACTCCTAAATTATATTTGAAATCCTCAGATCATGAGTTTTTTCTTTTAAAAATATAATGCTTAAAATGAAGTCTTAAGAATAGTTTAAACTTCCACTTGACGGCTTTATGATCTCATTCCATCAGACGCTATTGTAAGCAATTTGTGCGAAGATAAATAGTGAAGGGTAAAATATCAAGTCAAACAAATATGAACAGATGGGCTCATTACTCACTCTCTCTTATAAAAGTAATGTGTGCAATACGTGTTGCGGTTGCAGACAAGAGCCACTATCAAAATATATTTATGGCCGATGGCGCTAACGTAGCTCCGACAATGAATCAACCAATCCAATATCGGATATTGGGAGGATATTAACCATTAACGGATAGTCCATATAACTATTATTTAGATATACATGTATTAATCTAGTTCATAAGATGATTTATGAACAGACATACATTTGTGAATATATATATAGAAGATTTTTGATACTGATGACTTAAACGTAACTGGAATTATTTGCTTTTAAAGATAAAACTATTCATACATCTTTACTCTCGAGATTTTATTCAAAGTTATTTAGTTAGGTCTTTTGTACAAGCTATTTGAATTGAGGCATAAAATTGGATGTACTCGCAAACCCATTTCACGTTATCAGACAGTTCGGAACTACTCAGTTTCCGTGTTCAAGTTAAAGCCTATTTCTAACACAATTTCGTAACCTCGAGCGACAAAGCTAGTATGTTAGTACGTTAGGCCTGCAGGTGCTGCAGGTGCTGCGGGCTCAGTTCAACGATTCAAACTTAACTATCCTTTCTCTGCATTAAATTCAAATGCAGTGTAGAATTATTTAAACGCAAGCATATGCCAGTTTTAGGAAACATTTTTATCTTTGTTTTTGGGAGAAATTATTTTTTTCATTATTAATAACACAACGTGTATATTCAATATCCCTATTTTATAATAATACATTGCGATAAATTATACTGAAATGCTGTTAAATTTTTGCTTCTTATACTTGTTATTGTCTTAATTTAATATAAAACAAAAGGTACAGCAAACTCCGGAATGTACTTGAACCTGCGATCTCAGGAACGGCCCTGAGGTCCCAGGTTCAAATACTTTTGGTGTTGATGAATTTTAAATCCTATATTTATTTTTAAATTTTATACATATTCAAGTTATCAAATTTATTATTACTCGTGGAACCCTTAAAAAAATACGTAACTCAAACATTTTCAAACACTGTTATTATTATATAGTTGTATTTAATAAAAATTGTCACAGTATTTGTAAGACGTGGAAGTTGTTAGCGAAACAATTAGTTAAATTCCGAAAACAAATTCGCTTACCTAATTGGTTTGTTATTGCTATAATCACCACTTAATTCTCACTCGCTTAAAAAACAACGCTTTAACTGAAAGAGTAATAAATATCATTCAATGTATTTTTAAAGCAAAAAATAAGCGCTGTATTCCTCGCATCTTAATTATAAAGTTAAAAAGATTGTATACAAAATAATAACCAATATTAATTAAAATTTTATATTCGATCATAATAAAATATTATTTCGTTTACATCTTTTGATTTCTGTAAAAAATATTTGCACGGTAAGTATATTTTAAATTAAAGTAATCACAATTGAATAAGACTTAACACCAAGAATATTAAACTTCAACAAACTCTTGTCTCATCTAGACAAAACGGTACATAATTGGGTGGGACATAAACGACCAATGATCACAAAAGTGTATTCAACATTAAATGACCCAAAACACCACTACATTATCATTAACGCTGTTTTACATCAGTTAAGATCTACGTAGATTTTTTCATATATAATAATATTTATTTCAACATTGAAGCCACATACATAGATCGGTATCTCCATATTCATGGTATGATACTTACTTTAAATACACATTTTTTTTAATATATTTTTTCATTAATTTTGTTCATTGCTAATTAAATCGGTAATCCTTATTGTTTTATGAAAATTATGAAATATTCAACAAGCTTGAAGATTAAAAACCAGTTCTATCAATTTTAATCTGACAATCAGCTTATGGAGGTTGTATTTATTTTTATATCGATAATACTTAATGGAGATAATTATATTTTTAATTAAAAAATTACAGACATATTTCTATATAACTAGTTTTTGTCCGCATTTTCTCTTGAGTGTTGAAAGGATGCAAAGAGTTTTATAAAAAAATTATGGAACACTAAAATTCTACCTGTTCCAATTTTTGCTGAAAAACTTTAGCTCTAACAAAAGTGCAAACAAAAAGCTAGACACTTATCCGACCTCAATAAGGAGCACACCTTTAGAAAAGGAAAGAAATAGACGCCGTAACTAAAATTATGTAGATTATGCATTTTATATGTATTCTACAGAAACACAAAAATGGGAATATAGTTGGGAAGAATATAAAGACGCAGTAAAGAAAAAATGAGATTTGGATACCATTAAATAGAAAGGAATAATAAAAAATGAAGAAAGCATTTGTCTCAGTTGGAAAATAGACCACCAACCCCCAGTGAAGCGTGGCGGGTAAACCCCTTCCGTAATTGAAAAGAAAGCCGATGGCAGCTCAGCATTAGGATATATATTGGCACATATTTTGGGAAATACTAGCATTAATAAAGAAATTTATTATTAAAATTCACATGGATTTGTTTGAACCCCTCAACCTTTATAAAATACTTTATGAATCCATTATTAACGTCACAAAATCAGATAAACATAAATATCAAATACATTTTATTAAAAAAAAATGTGTAATCCAATAATTTCATTACACCTAAGAAATAAGCTTAAAATGCGAAAATCTGCTTAAAGTCCTTAAAGCTAACGACCCAAAAATAAAGTTTATAGGAAAGAGGAGTTTCAATCGAATGAAACGATCGACGAATTTACAACCCCATAAAATGACTCTTGGAACGTTTTTGATTTGCTTGGTATTTTTTTTATTGCAGACCTATGGGGGTTCCTTTTATATTATTGTAATAAAATATAACGAATCAAAAATCTTCTAAGTGTATCATTTTCTCTGTTTTACATGTTTTCATTGAATAATTATAAGACTTATATTTTTACGCAAAAAATATGTGTATTAATTATCGTAGTATTGTTTCTGCTGAAGTCAGAGTCAGACTAATGAGTACAAACACTCCCCGTGCCTTAGTTTCAAGTATGCTCGCGACCTAAAAACTCTCTCTCTATTTTAGAATCGACAGCACTTAAATAATCTTCATTCATCTCACGCTATTGTAAAAATATTTTATCTGGTCACTTCTAAGTTGCTGAAACAAGCAAATTCTCATAACAAGATAGATAAAAGGCTGGAAATTCAATAATTTTAATTATTATAGCTGGTAAGTGAACAAATCTAAGTACACTTTATTAAATATTGTAACAACTACATCATAGAACCAAAACATGTACATTGAAATCGACAGTCATTGTCTTGGCTATCGGGATAACTTTCAGTGATAATAACTTTTCTTTTTTATCCCGGGCCGGCTATTGATTTTACTCTCCAAAAACCCGCTCTTGATTTATGTGCTCTTACTTTTCATGTTGAATGTCACAAAGTGACTATAAACTGGGTATTAGGAGTATAATAACCCTTAAAGTTATGGTACGGAGTGCAGACATCAATATTTTTATATGGAACGCTATTAAATAAAGGTTCCACATAAATACTCACATTGCAATAATTATTTTAAAGTTAAAAACAATTTTATATTTAAACTATTTAAATTAACCAAAAATGTATATTGTAATAATTTATACAATATTTATCAACAAAAAATATTTAACAAAAATATAGGAATATTACTTCTACAATGAAATAATATTTCAAATAACAATAAGGGGAAATCAAAAAATAGCATCCATATCATAGAAATGTTCCTTACCCAGTTAAGTGGGGGGTGGCAAATCAATTCAATAGCAAATGTTAGATACTGCCAAAATTAGGCCAGAGTAGTAAAAACACATTACAATATCAATTCCGCCAACCTAATAAGGTCAGGCGGATTTATCGTCTGTGAAGTCCTTTTGTTACAGAAAAGCTTTACTTAAGAAAGAAACCCATAAATATATTATTAGAGAGACGTTAAACGTATCCCCAAATAAAAATGTTTTGAAATTTAATTATTACTATTGATATCTTCACGGTTATCAACAACATTCTTAAATATTAACGAAGGAAGTACAATAACTAGGAAAATAATATTAAACTAATCTGGTTAATGGCTAATATACAATTCTTTAAACTTACTAATACCATGGTAAGTGTAGTAGTTACTTAACATAGCCGACCCAGACTTTGTTTGACCCAGAATTTGTATAAAATTTCTAAAACAAATAATAAACATTTAAAATATTTAAAACCTTTAACAGTATTTATTTATTCACTTATAAAATAACATCACAGTGTATTCGTATACATTCATATAAAATAAAGAACACGTATTGTAACAGCTTGGCTGAAGTATTATCTTTTCTTGAAACAAATATATGAATAATTTTATACGTGGATACGCTCCTGATGTTGCGTTTTACAAATACTGGTGTGTTTGTATGAGACATAAAATATAATGTTTATGCGTTCATGTAACCGAATTACAGCTTAAAGGTAAATAGAAGATTCGCACTTTATTATATTTAAGTCTTTAATCAAAAATCATTATGTCAGGATCAACGATTTTTTTTGTTGTTTTGTTGGTTAGTAAAGCAATTGTGAGTTGTCTAAATAACCAACCCAATTCGTTTTGATATCTTAACTAAGAAGGATTTGTGATACCACAGAGTCCTTCAACAGCGGGAGACTGAACCGGTGACCTTGACTTGGCGCCAACCTTTATGACATAGACATGTCAACTGCCTGTCGCATCTGTATACTCGATCAAACTTGCAAAAGAAAGGGATTTTTCGTGAGAATAAGGAAAATGTGTAGGCATTCCGGAATTGGACAATCCTTTTACGTTTGCATTGAAACAGTCTGCTCTAGAGCCTTCCCTAAGCCCAGTAATTCCCAAAGGTTCCTGATTCGAAGAGTTTTTGTTTTCTTGTAAAATAGCTTTTACCTTAGGTTATAATTAATACACAAGCGAAACAATTTAATACGTTTTCTATTTCTTGTGTAAAAATAACAAGTTAAGCTGAATTAAACAAGCGCTAAAAAACAAGTTTTCTGGTTCCAGTCGTCGTAAATAATCTCTCGAAAGATTATAAATTCAAGAATAAAGAGCACTGAAGATAACTAGCTGTCTCGTCTGAAGGGTCGTTTCTTCTCATTAATGGCTAAGTGTTATAAAAAGGGGTTATAGCTTACCATGAATAAGTTTTCCATTTTGTGTAACAGCTAGTGTTACCTCATATTTTATAATGAATATTACGAATTATAAAAGACTTAGCGGCACGTTACAATAACAATATAATAAATAGTTTCATCAGGACACAAAGCTTCTCTAACAAGAAGATTACAAATTTAACAACATTGGTTTACTGCAAATTGACAGTTTGAAAGACTTAAACTTTGAGTGATGTTACTACGAAAATTGGTGACGCTCTTTACTATTGTGATGATTTTTACTAGGAAAATAAAATATATTAAACATTGGATGGAATTTTCGAAAAAAGCCTTACATATGAAAGATGTCTGCTTCGACGACAAACGCGAATAATTATAGATTGCTTCATTTATCAAGTCTGGCCTAGCGACACAGTAGCTCGATTGGCAGAGCGAGGATGGTTTCCAAGAGGTCGCAGCAGGTTGGAATCCAGTCCGTGTCGATAAATGTTTAACTGTATTTATATTAAAATTTAATGATGCTTTAACATGGCCAAATGTTTATCAACAATTTCAAATAATAAAAATCAGTTTTCCTTAAGAAACTGGTAATAAGCCCAGTTGTTTCAGGCATCGTATCCAAAAATTAAATTAAAAACTCTTATCGTTGTCATATTTCCTAGATTGTACCAAATTTAGTCTGATTCATCTGACCGCGTTGTCAATCAATCCTTGCCAACTCTCAAGTGCTCTAAATGAAAGTGATGAATTAGACAATTTCGATGGATAATTGATTGTACGCTGACCCTACTATCTTGATTGCTTAATTTAGTATTTGGTTTCACAAATAATGTGTCCAATTTTATATTTTAACTGATCAATTAGTTATCGAAATATATTAATAGTCGTTCAATCTTGTTTGTTTCCTTTATTACTTTCAAATACATCATTTAGAGCCAATGTTTCATTACTCTTATAATATTAAACGGTTTAATAGTGTTTGTTTGGAATATATTAGAGAAAAATATATTTTCTTAAGCTTTTATATTTTATAACCATACAATTAAGAAAATGATCTATGGATATCATAAAATAGTAACTTGGCTGGTTATTATTTATAAAAATATATATTATTATAATATTTTTTTCTGTTCATAATAAAAAACTTTTAGCAATAACAAAAAATAATCCGGCTATTGATTTCTCAAAGTAAAACTCATAGTACTAATTATAATTAATTTATTTCAAATTTGTGAACATTTAAATGAATCGACTTAAGTAAATCAAGAACAATAATCTCAGTGAAAAATTAAAATCAAGATCATAAAAAATGATGAAAATACGCATTTTAAGAACTGAATCTTTATTAAATAAAATAGCAATTTTCCAAACAAAAAAAAAGAGCAAGAAGTAATAAATAAAATAGAAAAATAATGGTGTAATGTCTGAAATCGTAGCTAAAATCAAATAAAAACTCATTTTTATTTTAATTATTAATAAGACTATGAATAATATTTTAACAATTATATATTCTACCTACCCCTACCTATCCAAAGAACATAAACAACATTTTGCATAAAACATACATTTGATATTTTTATGTATTCTAATGTGTTATAGTTGGAATCCAGTTTCCATCTTGTAGTTATTTATTGTTCTACAAAACGTATTTAACTTTTTAAAGTTATGACCCAGAATCATCAATCAACATGATTAAGATAAAAAAGATAAAAAAGATAAAAAAGATAAAACCAAATATTTTCTACGACGATAAAATAAAAACTTCTCATCCAAACTACATTAACAACTGAGTATTTCTGAAGCAAAATAATAAAAGTCACTACGACGTTTGAGTATTTCTTTCTTCAATTCTTCGGCCTTTTTGTTAAGAATAATAACTGTAGCGTGAAGCTGTGGTACATCCGTATTCATCCCAACAACCTTTGGAAAACAATCAACTAAAAACTCCCTGAATTCATGTAGGTATGAATACAATACAATGTAATGTATTGTTTGCTGCTTTTTTATGTAACAAAACAGATCAAAGAGTATTTAATACTTACTTTATAAGAAATATCTGTAATTAAATTATCTAAAAGTCTTGTACTTTATTATTGATAAATAATACTACTCTTATTTGGATCCCAATTATTACCGTATAATTAAGTAAACATGACTACGTGTAACATATACCGGACACAATATTGTAGGCAAGCTCTGGTAGAAATCACACTGTAATGAACATTGAGGGCTCGATATACAACTTGGTTGATTATTTAATTAAAGTTATTTGGAGTATCTTTGGAGATATTTGTATTAATAAAATACAGACTATTTAAGTATATCAAATCTAAGAACTTATCAGTTTTTAGTTTAGTTTAGACATTTACATACTTTTATTATTGATTACTTTTGCATATATTTTGAATATTACCACGGTTATAAAAATGGATTAAACGGGTTAAACGGGTTTTTAAGAAATATTCAATTAAAAAATTTGTTAAGGAAATAAGAAAAAAACTAAATGAATCCTGCTTAGCATATTTGCCGTATTAGATAAACTGTGGATATGCTCATCCCATCAATTCACAGACAATATTTTAACACGTACGAGGAGCTTCCGGTGATCCCTTAAAACGGCCGAGTACAAAAACTAAATCTCCCTATAAACGGAGGAAAGTGTTCAAGCAATTTTGCAACTTTCCCGTTTCATGAGGGAAATATCACACAATTTTTTATCACAACAAATAGCAAGAAGGACCTTTCATTTATTACTGCCAACTGCCAAGTGACACTACCAACGATGAAATCTTTTGTCGGCTGTTTAATGAGTTGTCGTAAAAATAAATGTATCACATAGCTGTATATCTGAATTACCTATAAAGATAATATAATACTCATCCTTCTTAAAGCAATAACAATCATTTTATTGGATGTCTGATGTTTTCATAAGAAATAATAAGATTTTTATTGGAACAACGTGAGAAGAACTACCACAGAGTACTTACATGTACTCTGGTATGTTCATTATGGGCTGACCCTCGAAATTGATATGTAGTCTGAACCCAACAAAACTCAACTATAAGATAGTAAATTTAGGAATTGATAACAGAAAGAGATTATTGTGTATTCACATATCTTAGAACAAAATATTATAAAAATACTTGTGAGCAGAAAGCTTTATATGATGATTTTGTGAGGGTAGGGTCGGTAAAGAAAATCGAGAAGAAATTTGTGAATCTTGGAAAAAGCCGTTGGAAACCAACCGCAAATTATCGACCATTATTAAAAGTCTTTGGAGGGGGAACTATGTACAGCAGTATATGTTCTATGTTCTTTAGACTGTTGATCATGATGATGGTGATGATGATGAAATTGTAATATGTAACGCAGTGGACAGTGTTGTTTGGAGAAAATAATGTTTATATTGTCTATTACCGCAGATTTATTTTAATTCAATAATGAATTCAATCAAAAGGCACGTTAAGAATACACATAGCGAAATACAGGCATAGATATAATCCTGCCGCTGTGATAATATTACTTATCCATGGTGCGGTTAAAAAGCAACGAAATTGAATTTGTTATGAACGTTCCTGTCTACGTAAATAACTCTCATCACGTTCTCACAACAGCAATCTAATGCTTATCTCGTATTATATTTATGTTTTCCGTAATTCTACATATATAGAGATTATTCTACAGATATAGATTTCATTTTACAATTATAATAATATTGATTTATAATTACTTTCTACTAAAACTTTAATAATTTATTTTTAATGATGATGGTGGTGTTATGAAATAAAATCATTACTTTAATCTAATTTATTTTATATTCTCTTACATTTATCCGCTTGGTGTAGTATCTTTTACTGCTCTATAAATTTATAAAAAGGTAATTTAAAAATTCCAACGAACCAGCATCTGTGTCAAGAATTAAGTAGGTGAATAATATATTCAGTTGAAATGTAGCATCCATCAAAATAAATCAGTGGGTCGTATCTTCCATTTCTCTCCATCTGATTTTGCGGGTCGACCCTTGACCCTTGGGATACAAATATAGGGGATTCCAGTTTGACCTCCGTTTAACTATAACACATTGTGAAAATGACATAATTGATATATTTAAATCTTTCTTGTTAATATGAACAAATGATGTCGATATGGAAACAAGAAAACGTCATTTATCAAAGACTTTTTTGGGGTAACATCAAAATGGAGCGAAACTTTACAGAGTTAGGGTTATAAGAAAAAAAAAATAAGAATGTTTCGTGAAACACACAATGTTTTGTATAAATCGTGTATCTTGCTAAACAGATTATATTTCTAATAGAAATTCGCCAAAAAAGTCCCTTGTCTTTACACGTCTTAAACTATGCCAATTCAATTTAGTATTTAATTAATTCAAAAAATGTGTTACAGAAATGAATTATTCAAAATAACTTTTAGACAATATTTACCTCAAAATTTAATAAAAATAATAATTATTATTCAGTTTTCAAAAGATAAAAATCTATTTAAGGAACATCTATATTATATTGAGAGTCTTAAATAAGTTTTGATAACGCCAACATTTCTTAAAAATTATTAATATTAATAATCAGAAATAAGTAACCCGAAAAAGATAACTAGATTTAAATATTATTATAGTATAATAGAAACCTAAAACTTTCCTTCAAGGCGAGAATATATATTTTCTTTAGCAATTTGCCTCCTACAGATACGAAACTATTATAATAAAACAGAAAAGTAACAAAATAAAATGCTTCTACTAGGAAACACAATTTGTACTACCGAATTTATAAGATACCCTTTCGACCCATAGCGTTTGATAAGATTACCCTATAATTTAATAGTAGTATGAACGTGAACGATAACACACTTATACCTTAGATGTATCTAAAATAGATTAAGTGTCAGGATTAGCAATATTATGATTGTAATATTTTTAATTATTCCCTATATTAATAAAGGGTACATGAATATTGTCTGATAAAAATATAATGTAGTAAAAATATAAAATGGCAGCCTCCTCTCTCAGTATTATAAATATTTAGATTTCCTCTGAGGCACTCTTCAAAGTTTATCCACCCTCTTTTAAGCGGTAGGTAGTTCTATAAAATAACACGTCTATATCTCACAGTTTTTCTTGTCTTGATGACACTGAAAAGTTTTTGAACTATCCAAGAAAAGACAAATGTCGAACTGAGTGTAATGCCTGTTCGCTCGTTGTTCTAAAAGTAATTTATATTCAATGGGTTTATTCACCTCAATAACTACGTACAATTTATACTATCCATGTTCGGAAAATTAGTTTTAGAATTAATCAAAATACATATAACATATTTTTAAAGAGGTTTATTATAACAAGTTTTAAACGTATTTCCGAATAAAAATAATTTCTTATAAATACAGAGCCTGTTATTTTATTTTGTAGAGAATTTTTAATATTCCGTGAACGTTGTCTTTTTTAAGCAATGTCTTGTTGTTTATAAATTTTTACATAATGCTGTGACAGCTGTATTCCATCAAAAGTTGATTTGAGTAATTTTTGTATACTGTCATAACGTGGATTATATTTTTATGACTGTGTTTTCGGCAGCATTTTTTATAACAAGGGTGTTGTTATTGTAAGCAAAATTATAAATATAATACTGTTGGGTTTGTATGATCAGATCAGGATCAGAGTATCGTATTTGAATAATTTTGACCTTAGTAAGAGGGTAACCTGCTGGATACAAGTAAAATAAAATATTCCTACCAAAAATAAAACCCAAAACAAAGTAAAAAAATGCTATAGGTAACCGTAAAGATAACATTGTTACGTGAAAAATTAATCCCACTGGTTGACAGCTAGTAATACATATTTATTTTTGCTTTGAAAAGCACAAAATATACCGAGTAGATATGGCTGCAGGCGAGTTATCAAATTAACCATTATTGGTGTGAGGGCGAAATCACGACTGGTGTTTATTACAAAACAATTTATTAAATAAATACTAACGTAGTATTTTTAGTTGCACATTGTAAAAAGCTTTGCACGAATCTTGTTTACATTTTTATTTTTTTACATAAAAAATAATGAAATAAATTATTTCCTCAATCATACATTAATTACACAGACTTACGATTGTAAGTGTGTGTAATTTAAAATGTAATTATACTCTAGTATGAAATGTAATTAAAATATCGTCCACGTTCCTACAGTAATATATCAAGATTGTTTAATAAAATATTAAAATCTCGCACTTTGCAAAGAGTTTTTAATTAAAACGATACCACGGAAGTCATACAAAACATATTCATAAGTTAAAATAACTCGACACATCGAATATGGAACCAATACGTTATATTCAATTAATTAATTCTCTATATTTTTGTTTCTGTTCCCGAACAAATACTGCTGTGTCTATACACAAATACTGCTGTGTCTATACACAAATACTGCTGTGTCTATACACAAATACTGCTGTGTCTATACACAAATACTGCTGTGTCTATACACAAATACTGCTGTGTCTATACACAAATATGTACTTTTATTGGTTTCGGAGCCGGATAAAACACAAAGTCTAATTAGTTTTATTCTTTCAAAGCAGAATTGGAATTTTGCTTGCAATATTCACAATTAAGAGTATGAAATATACTTGTGTCTGCTTGTTATACAAAAGTTTATACTTTTATGAGATTATATTGCAGTTGTCTTTAATATTTTATGTATTTATTTCATTGGCATTGTTTGTTTTATAAATAAGATATATTTTAAACCAATATAAATAAAAATTGAAGCAATTAATCAAGCACTAGCGACCTCTTAAGATCGGTTTGGTTTCCAAATTTTACCAAAGTTTGAACAAGCTTAAGGTAGTTACACATGTTTTATCATAAAATATTAGACAATGGATTATGCGTATCTTGCTAATTAGAGGAAACTTTTAATTGAAATAAATTGAAGAAATATTGTTCGACAATAAGATCCTATAATCTAATCTAATTTCTGGAATTGTTAGAAATTTACTATCTATATCTAGTAACCATAATAAACAAAAATCTTCATCAAAAATAAACAATTTCATTACTAAGGTGGATTTATGTTTAATATTCTTTAAGCAAAACTATAATTTTAATTACATTATTTTACAGCCAACAAAATAAACATATTTTTTTACAAAATAAGAAATATTAATATAATAGAATAAAATAAAATAATCAACCAACTCAATCAACTCGTGTATATTCCTATAAAAACTAAAGCTAAAATTTACAAAACTGAAGCAAAAATAAAGACTTTAAAACACAAGTAACAAAATTACTAAGTTTTCTACTCACTCACTATCTAAGCACCAACTCACTAACTGAAAATACTAGCGCTTTCAAAATTATGTGGTCTGAAAATCCTTGCTCAATTTGAACTTCAATTTTCCACTATTCAGTTACAGATTTAATTTAAGTGATTCCTTATTTCTCGCTCAGCTGTCAGACATCGGATCCACAATTGGAATACTGCGATATTTCATAAAATATCTCGGATTTCAAATCACGACAATCAGGCAGGCCGAGTCGTCTTAATAAGAAAATTATAATTACTGACGTATTCATTATGACTTTGTAGCGAAACAATCTGTACAATTTCCAACGATTAAGATATATCGGTTGATTTATTCTTTCAAAGTATTATATACATTGTATTATACACACACTTTCATTATATAAGCAGTTTGGTTAAGTAGTTTATTTGGTTAAACTACTACTACAGTAGGTTAATTTGGGTCTCGTTTGTAAAAAAAAATCAGTTTCCGGTTATTTTATTTATTACAAAATAGTATTGGATGTTAAATAAAATAAAAATGCAGGAACCTTGCACAAAGTGACTTGGGTCATTTTCAAGCCTTTGAAGAAACTTGAAAATGCGCTGAGTTTGCTATAAAATAATGCATTTTCTTTTGTAACAGAACGTTTATGACCAGTCTAGAAAATATCCAAGATGAACTATCATAAACTTCTATACACAGAAATAAAATGGAAGTTTCTGTCTGTTATTTGAAACTATGTTTTCTCAAGTTCTCTTAGTTATTAACATGATATCCATATCCACACATAAAACATTTTTTAAAAAGGTCTGTCTTATTTAATCTTTGGCTTAATACTGATTTTAATAGAAGTTCTAATGGAAAAAAAAACTGTTAATAATGAGTTAAACTAATAATTATAGAAATAGCCAAATGATTTTTTTTTATTTTGTTTTACACCATTTTTAAAAATGTCTAAAGAATTATAAAACTCAAAAATATTAAGCAATATTTCGAACTTGCTATAATTAAATCTGGAACGTATGTTTCGATATCGATACAGTATCGATTTCAAACAACCAACCAATTATCCTCCGATACAATTCTTTAAAAATTGGCGGTGGTTCGTTGTTTAAGTCTATATATCGTATACTTTTCACGTCGGAAAATTATGTACTGGAATAAAATTACTAAATCGGATAGTAAGATTGAATATCTATACATTTTAAGTGAGAATAGATAGAAGACTGCAATTTGACTCACTTTTAAAAAAATCGACAAAGTCGTTGACTAGAGTTGGTGTATTAATAAAATTATGTAACCAATAAATACTTATAATAAAATAAATATAAAATAAATAAATAAATACCAATAATTTTATTTTATTTTTTATATTTATCTGTTAGTTAGGGGGCAAACTATCTACCATTGTACAGATGTACGGTACATATCTTTTAACCAAGCGTTTTATAAATAATGGCATTAAATGATTTCTGAACAGGATTATGAAGTTATTTCTGTAAATATTAGGAAAGCAACGTTATGTTTAATAGGAAGCAAGCGTTTCATTTAAAAGTAAAACAATAAAAATATTATTTTATTATACTTCTATTTGAAAATAAAAGTACGTACTTCGACTGAAAGTATATAAACACGCACATTCGTTATTTTAAAAGGATTTCATTGATTCCAATGCTGATAAAAATGTCGGAAATGAATTCTATACATGTCAATTGCATCGGAATTTTAACAGACTAGCAACGAACCCATTTGGAGTTCTTAGTCAGGAGCTGAAAGCATAGCGGGCTATCGGCATAAACTGAGTCAGCCAAAAATATATATTGTATTTATCATGAAAATTGAAATACAGTTTGTAAAACTCCATACATGTAAAAGAAGAGCGCTGGAGCTTTTTCTGTCTGGTATACGAGTGTGTTCAACTTACTAACACATAGAAATATTCTTATTTTACACATACAGAAAACAACGTAACAACCTGCTGAACTCTTGTTTCAACAACAGTTTCAGCTTGAGCTTATTCTATTAGGAACATCTAGGTTACTCTTTTCTAAACTTCAGCAATTTTTATCATAGCCTTTTGTATAACAATGATAAAGTTTGGTTTTGTTTCGAAAAATTGATATGAAGAATAAATATTGCATCGGTATATGAAGAATAAATAAAAATGTTTCAATAAATGCGAACTAAATCCACAAGATTAATATTTGATGAATGAGAAATATATGGATAAAAGTTATATAAATAACAAATGTATCGTACGAATATTATGAAAGGCAACATTAATTGTATACATTAGTTGCGTTCTTTGCTGTCCGGTCTCCAGATATATTTGAGACGGAAAATCATCAATATTTATTTGTTTGGAATTCATGATAAATAAATCTACTTCAGATTATAATAAATACTTTATTCTAGCATTTAAATATTTATAAATAATATGGTCATTACTTACTTATACATGAGTTTCACAGAGAAACAAAAGATCATTTATCCTGTTCTCAGGTTTCATTATATATTTAGTAATTAATTCCAGTAAACCGGCCCAGCACAAAAAGGTTTAACTCGTATCGACCAAATTTTTTCATAACAGGAATTTGTCATCCCTCTTAATGTTACATAACGCCCAACGAATCGCCTCGTTTTGTCACGTTTTTCACCAAATTTATCATTTCATTCATGTAGCAATAATGATTGTGTCGCGTTATTCAACACTGTCAAATAAAATCATAAATAACTTAAGAGAATAGCCATGTAGTTTCTTGCTGGTTCATGTTGTTAAACTTCTAGGACCTTCTTCTTCTACTTCTAGGACCCTGCCAACTAGTCTCACATTTCAAAGTAAAATGGAAGAATATTTGAAATTTATAAAAATAACTATGCTGTTTTATGTATGTTGTTACTCACATTATATAATAGTGAGATATATATATATATATATATATATATATATATATATATATATATATATATATATCTATATCACGAATGTTAATAACTGATATAAATCTTAAAAGTTTAATAGAAAACTAGAAAAATATATATTAGTCATCGACTTATTGAAATAGCCTAACTGCGACTTTATCTTCACATAAACTAACATCACAACTAAGAACTAATACCGAGGTTTGATTAATGAGTAAACTTCTGCTATAGTCGTTTCACTGTAATATAATCAATTTTAGGTAACTACCCGCACGCTGGCCGACTTGTAGGTCTTGTCAAAATAACTATTAACTATGTGAGTTTATATACAATTAAACAACGTAACTAATATTACTTGTATGTATATTACCCGGCTATATTAAATCATTCATGTGCTCGAAGCATGGCGGACTCACGGTGTGAACATTTCACGATGTCCGCCATGCTCATGACCAGGAACCTCCAATGGGTTAAAAACTAAATAAATGGGTTCGAATATAGACTCGTAAATATACATTTAACAGCCATCATGGTTCACGAAAGTATAATTACAAAAAACAATATTTTGTACTTAAAAAACCTTATAAACTTATACTTATTAAAACCCATTACCATAATTTTACTGGTAATATGATAGATAAGATTACTTCAACAATATTTTTTAACCATCATCATCACTCACTATAACCAAGCCAGGCCATATGAAACAGTTAGTATCAAGAACGTTCACCATACACTTGATTCAAGTATTATGTTTGAATTGTTTGAAAATCGTTCTTGAATCATGACATTGAACATTATAGTGGTACATAATAATGTACTGAAACTGGGTCATAAACTGCATGTGACGTTACCCGGGAATTTAACATTAATTACAGCTACGACTCTTAGCTCATGTTAAATATATTTCGCAAGAGATTAACGACGTTAACTGTGTTATAGCTATACTTCCTCAAATACTGCAATGTCCCACCTGTGGTCTCATTCCATTTCCTCTTTATACCGTTCTATCTTGAATTTAAATAACATGTTTGGACTTTTTAAGATATAACTCGACAATATACAACATCACTCATCATTATATTATAATAATCATAAAATAATGACGTTTTATTAATATAGTCGTGATATCAAATCGAAAATTTTATTAATAATTTATCAACACAATAATTGCTGACGAAGATGTATGACATGGCGAGGCCTGTGTCGGATAGTTTAAATTAGAAACAATTCTATCATTACCCAATAATAATAATATAGTATATTACAAGGACCCAATATAATTTATATGTAATATCCTAATTCTAAGCTTATATTTAGCATTTAAAAGGGAGCAAAAAGATTCAACGATCGTTGAATCAACAATATATTGATTAAATAATCGAATATACGTTTTATATTATTTATCCTTCGGTGTTTCCAATCGTGGTTGGAAACACCGAAGGAAAAAGAATGCGCGGGCGCGCACCATTACGATGGACCGATCAAGTTAGGGAATCGCCCACTTCAAGGTTCTACACGGCTATGAGAGATGCACTTGACAGATACCGGTGGAGGCAGATCATCTGCTCCAGATTCAACCCTGATGCTGACCACGATCCTCAGACATGAGGGAACGACTACAGAGATTATTTACTAAGTTATCTTATAAGTTATAAATAAACCTTTTATACCGACGCGATGGCAAGTTCTATCTATATTTTCTTAACGTGACTTATTATATCGACGCTAAGAGGATATATTTCTTAACCGAAGTAAAAACAAGTTATCTCGCATTTGAAAGCTTCATAAATTTAAAGTTTGCTGGGAAACTACGCATTACAATTTCTTGGTGAATTTAGGTAACGGTTTTGAACCATCATCATTGCACTTAGTGAAATATATAGAAAGATATTTATTACAGATTTAATATTTTATAAATCACTTATATGGAAGACCTTCAGCGCCTTTTCATCTTAGATTACTCAAGATATCACTAACAAACAATAAAACAATAACAACATTTTAATGCTAAGAAAAAAATGTGAACAAAAAAACGCAAGTTTTTCTAAAATAAGGCCTTATCTTATTATCATCTATTTTTTCCTCAATCCCCAACCGACTATTGCTTCTTTATGTATCCTTGCCTCATAAAGCAGATAGCTAATGATGTAAAATAGAATGTACATACAATTTATTTTGAATCCGTTCAAACTATTTATTTTTCGTCTCCGTCCTTCTTGTGCTAAACGAAAGATAAAATAAATCTTTGTCTTTCCAACAGATTTGTTTTTCCAATCGACAAGCGTATTTGTCCTTGTCTGTACTTGAATCGGACGGAAAGGAATTTTGAGAACTAAAAATAATAGAGAGAATTGTTTAAATCTTTTAGAAAAAAATGTTATTTACAAGTCTCATGATTTTAACTTTAAACTTCACATTAATCAATTTTATTATTTGCTTTTTCTATTATCTGCTAGGTTATGTAATTTATTCATCGGCTATTTTGTTCCCGTGTCACTTCCAAACGACTTGAACTCTTGAATATGACTATTCACACATCTCATCTCTACCATACCACTATACGACCGCTCCCAGTACCAAGGCGTAAAAAAGTTAAAAAAGATATATTTTTCTGCTCAATAGTTGTATAAAAAGTGGATAGGGATCCATTTAATTGGATTTTGCTTCATCCTAACGCTAACCTCAGCCCGACAATGCACACATATGTTTGTTTTGTCGAAGAGACTATTTTATGATTTTGGGTGATTTTAGTGAAACTATCAATTTATTTATTTAATTATTTAATTATTTATATATTAATAATTTATTTGATTTATTTAAAATAAAAACGAAGTAAAATCAGCATTTTAATGTTTTTTGAACAAGTGTTTGGTCACAGAAATCAAAAAGAACTATTTTAAAACACTTATCTGTTCGTTACCTTATTTGTTCATCTGTTTGTCTGTTAGTTTGTTTCCGCGTACAGGATAAACTAATTGTCGGATTTCGATGAAATTTAGTTTGGTTATAGCTTATTTATTACAAGGAACTTAAGGAAGGAAAGAACGAGGAACTTATTCAATAAGGGAAGGAAGAGCTACGTAAGGAATACTTTTTACTCCGGAAATTTTTCGCCTTTTCACGAAGAAAACAAATAATATTAGGGCTATAATTACAATATAGTATCAAAGATAAAGTCATCAAACTTAGGCGGAACTTCAAAAATAAGCTAGTATTATACTTAACGAGATAAATAAAAACTTTCAGTAGTAGAATATTTATAGACTGGTTATTTTTAGTTTTATTTTATTTTATAAATATAATTACTCTACATACTTCCCGTTCGTTACCAATTAGAGCGCACATTCTACTCGTTATTGCCTATTAACATTTTAATTTGATGTAAAAATAGTGCATTTATAAATTTGCTTACAAATATTAAATAAAATGATATAAGAAAATACAAATTTAATTTATTTTCCAGGAAGTTATTATAAAACAAAAAATAGAATTTCAGTAAAAATAGATAGTTACATTAAAAAATAATATATATGTCGGAGATAAGAGTTATATTCGTGGCTTGTTCGTTCTTGATGGAGTATTCTGGTACAGGATCCGAAGCGTAGGGTCTCAGGCAATTAAACCACACACACACAATATCACAATTACTTGTATTAAATGTAGGTAATCACAAATTACTTAGTAGGTATACAATTATCAAAGTTGCGTGAACCACCGGTCCCGTTTGGGGGGGTCCGGACTGTAAGGCTCACACTCAACAATAATTCTCTCGTCTCGATGCACTCGGATATTTAAAATGTCTCCGGTGCCCCTCCAAACGATTCCGATCGCGTGACTCGTTACGTCACGGCGTTCACACCCCACTATTACAATGATATCAATTGAGTTACTAATTATCGTTAAATTATCGTGATCTGCGACACGGCCATACTGACAAGTCACACGCCCTCGTGTGCATATGTATCTGAAATCCAAACAATATACAACTGTACATGTTGCTTCGCTCGGCCTTTTCTGACCACATAAAAAAAATCATGAATCATTCTAAAATCGATAGTTATGATAACTAAAGCCGTTACATAGAACATAACTCAATCAGTCATTACATTGGATTCAAATAATTGGAGTCAAGATAGACATCCCGTATTGGAGTCAAGATAGACATCCCAAACTTAGTCAAGTCAAGATCAACATTCAAAACTTCGGAGTCAATATAGACATCCTAGGGTGTCAAGTCAAGATAGACAACCCACATTGGCGTCAAGATAGACAACCCGCATTGCCGTCAAGATAGACAACCTGCCTTGGCGTCAAGTCAAGATAGACAACCCGCATTGGCGTCAAGATAGACAACCCGCATTGGCGTCAAGTCAAGATAGACAACCCGCATTGGCGTCAAGATAGACAACCATCATTGGCGTCAAGATAGACAACCATCATTGGCGTCAAGATAGACAACCCGCATTGCCGTCAAGATAGACAACCTGCCTTGGCGTCAAGTCAAGATAGACAACCCGCATTGGCGTCAAGATAGACAACCCGCATTGGCGTCAAGTCAAGATAGACAACCCGCATTGGCGTCAAGATAGACAACCATCATTGGCGTCAAGATAGACAACCATCATTGGCGTCAAGATAGACAACCATCATTGGCGTCAAGATAGACAACCATCATTGGCGTCAAGATAGACAACTATCATTGGCGTCAAGATAGACAACCATCTTTGGCGTCAAGATAGACAACTATCATTGGCGTCAAGATAGACAACCATCTTTGGCGTCAAGATAGACAACCATCATTGGCGTCAAGATAGACAACCATCTTTGGCGTCAAGATAGACAACCATCATTGGCGTCAAGATAGACAACCATCATTGGCGTCAAGATAGACAACCATCATTGGCGTCAAGATAGACAACCTGCACTGGTGTCAAGTCAAGATAGACAACCTGCATTAAATTTAAACAACCACTATAATAAAGTTGAACATCATAATCAGAATTGTGTATCAAAATAAATGACCACTAAACTAAATAAAGCGCCACTTTTCATTACATTTTAAACCAAAAATGTATTCTAAAAACATAATAAAACATAATGGCCACATATGGCTTTTCAATAAGCCCTACCAACAAACCTCCTGTTTGTTTCATGGCATTGCTTTCAATTCCGAGTCCCACGGACTCCCAATTGAACTACTATCACTTTAACTCAATTGCTTGTAGTACAAGCTCTATTCAAGTGATAATTAACCTTTTGGTATCGCTATATATCAAAAACAAAGGTTTTTTTAACTTTACCTATCTAAACTCTAAAGGTGAAACTTTTGCAACCCTGGTCATTGTACAATTTGTCGCAGCAGTTTAACTTTATCTATGGCATCTTGCCCCGATCGAATATTGCCAGTCTCTGTTGCGGAAAACATTTACAAGACGTAAATAATAAGTTCTTACTTTTGCTAAATTAACTAACCGCTTTATTTTACAGCATTTACGGGCCTTGATCGGCAATAATACGCATTTACAATATACGATTAATTAATAATTGTAAGTTCGCCCGTGATTACTACACATGTAGGTAGACAGGAAATAAAATATTCCGAAAATTGAATTACAATTATTTTTTTAAAGTTCTGACTGGTTTTAACCGGTTGAATCTTTAGAGCTATTGCGTTACCATTGTTTACCGAATTTAAAACAAAGTTATTTAAAACAAAAGTTTAAAACATTGTTTTCCGAGTTTAAAACAAACACTCACGTTTACAAAAATCCGGGATAAAATAATTTCGTGCCTTATCATAATACGTAACAAAATGACGTTAAGTTAAAGTGAAATAATTATCAGTAAAAATTAAGAAAAACAAGGTTGTGAGGGTTGATCGCTAATCTCAATACTAGTTATCTCAATAACAATAATGAAATGCTTACCACTATATTTGATAGCTTAATTTCCTTTAACTAGCGAGTATTTACCGCAAAAATTGGAAGTAAACCGAAACGAATTCACCTTTATGCTGTGACGTATCCGATGGTGGATAAATTGAGCAAACCTCAACGCGTTGCTCACCACGTGCCATACCAGCACCGCTGCCATAGCAGTCATCGCCACGAAAGCAGTTACCACCATCAGCACCATCAGCGCCATCCGCGCCGCGCCATTACCGCCATTCGCGCCACGCCATCACCGCCATACGCGCCGCGTTGTCACCGCCATAATTTCTCATTTCCTTCTTTCTTCATTAGCAACGATTTCTTCTTCAAAAAGCTTCAATAAACTTATCTCGCGGGTAGTTGGTGGTTTTGATGCCCGAGTGAATCCCACTTCTGATGTCGGAGATAAGAGGTATATTCGTGGCTTGTTCGTTCTTGATGGAGTATTCTGGTACAGGATCCGAAGCGTAGGGTCTCAGGCAATTAAACCACACACACACAATATCACAATTACTTGTATTAAATGTAGGTAATCACAAATTACTTAGTAGGTATACAATTATCAAAGTTGCGTGAACCACCGGTCCCGTTTGGGGGGGTCCGGACTGTAAGGCTCACACTCAACAATAATTCTCTCGTCTCGATGCACTCGGATATTTAAAATGTCTCCGGTGCCCCTCCAAACGATTCCGATCGCGTGACTCGTTACGTCACGGCGTTCACACCCCACTATTACAATGATATCAATTGAGTTACTAATTATCGTTAAATTATCGTGATCTGCGACATATATATACAATCTGATATTCCACAATCCAAATTGCTAGATACTAATGATATTTTCTATTTTTCGAATAATTTTGATCCTAAAGTGCTAATATGTATGAAACTATCAAAGAGTATTTTCAGAGATACCATTTCAGATATCCAATGACATCCATTATCAGTTGTCTTTGAGTAGGGTCCAGAAATGCTTACTCAACATTTTCCTGTGCCATTTGATACTATGACGTATTAATACATTAAATGTCCTGGCTAGACTTGTAAAAGCTTTTTTATAACATATTGTTGATGGAAAATGTTTCTTGTCTCATTTTTTCTGTTGAATTAATAATTATAGCAATAAAATATTACAACAATTAGCTCACTGAAATATATTTTTAACGCTAACATGTAGTGTTATAATTTTGACCTGTCGATCTGTGTATCTGTGTGTCTGTCTGTGGCGATGTAGCAGCCAAACGCGTGGACGGATTTGATTACGGTTTTTTTTATCGAAAGCCTGGCTCGTCGAGACAGTTCTTAGCCGTTTTTGGTTGAAATAGAAGCAGTCGTCTCTAAAATATTGAGGTTTTATTGGTGCAGGTGAAAGGTTCTTGAATAATATTGATAGAAATACTTAAACAAGTGTAAATTTTAGTGACTGTAGGTTCAATGAGTACAATAATGAAACCAGTAACATAACTCTAAAAAGCAGAAAATAAAATAATAATAAAAGACCCCCGATACTAAAAGACCTCTAAAAAATAAAAATAATATTATTATGAGTACAAAATAATATTATTATTTTTTTTTTTTTCAATAAGTCGTTGCGTCGGGGGACCACTTAATAAATAAAGAAATTTAAATACAAGTAAGTTAACAAGGCAAATAAAAAAATGGGATATCGATTCGTATAGTCTAAATCCTCAATTAATAACTTGGTAAATTAAATAGCATCGTCAAAGTACGTACAACGGTCCCGCGACACAACGACTTTAATAAGTACATGATAATATTATTCTTATACTTTTTATAGATCTTTATGTATCGGGGGTTTTTAAATTTTTAATTTATTTTTTTAATAATTAATACAATCATTTTCATTTTGAGCACGATATTTGTTTAGCATTAAATAACTTTTCAACAATAATAGTGAATAATAAACTTTTATAATAAAGCTGCTTTCCAAAGTTTTATTTTGAAAATATGCACAAAAACTTCTGTAATAAGTCATGCCTCAATAGCTTTATGAAAGCTTAAAACACCGGAGTTTAGTTTACTTTTTCTGTGGCTTTTTATGCCCAAAACCCAACATCAGATGACATAATAGAGAGCACTTGAGACCCTACGAAAGAAATTACGCTTGAGAAGAATTGTCCGGAAGTTCAGATAATTGGATAAGCGGTAAGTATTATGTTACGAAGTTATAAATATATTTACTTTAAGAACGTCATTTCTTTACTTAAAATATTTAACAATATTTATCATTGTTTATTCGATTGTCATTTAAACTGTTTTATTTATGAGGAAGATATTTCTTTTAAAAACTTTAACCGTGACTTTGTATGACATAATATAGGGTTCTCGTCTAAAAATGTAATAAAATTTGTTTTAATTACTTTAAGTAGAAAATTACTAATTTTCATTAGAAATCTCTATATTCATGGTATTACGAGACCTCCATCTCGACTCATCATGAACGCGTTTGCTGCAAAGCATTCGAAACGACGCGACGGATTAAATTAAAAATGTTTATTTTTTAAAATTTAATTTTTAAATTTAATTATAGGCGAGTTAAATCCTTAAAAATAGTTTTATTTCAATGTAATACTTGTAAAAATCTAAAAAAATATTATTCTATCTAAATCTGTTAAGTAATTTAATTAGTTGCGACTTACTTAGAGGTCAGAAAGTATACATTAAACTGCTGTCAATTAATACAAATTAAGTGTATTAAACTGGTCAATAAAATATTGTAAATCATTAAATATTCAGTTGCAACAAACATTATCGTCGCAAAGTAGATTTGCAATCCATTGAACAAAACATCATTTGGTGATGAGCGGCCGCCATCAAACGCCGATTATGTGCGATGTAGGTGTTCAATTCAAACTAATTCACAGACCGCTATTGATTGGACTGAAAACTGGGTCTACTGCAATAAACATAGGACTCAGATAATAAATTTATTGAATAAAGTGTAAAAGTTTTAAAGTTCTTGACATTATGATCTAGTTGTTAATGCGACCGTCATTATAAACCGGTAAAATGAACTTAATTTAAACTTATAAACTTAATATTACACAAACGTCTACATATCTTTGAATAATTTGAAGAGAGATCAAAGTCCCAGGAATTAAATAAGAATTAACAGTAATATCAGTAGTTAACTCTTGAAAAAATATTGGAAAAAGATATATTCCTTGATACTAAAAACGAGCTTCAGCTGATGATTACAGAAAAAAGTAAATCAGACACTGAAACGAGACAATTTATCATTCTTCCTAATCCAGTTTGACATGTCCCTAACAGAAATTGGATAAGTGCGTATCTGAATATTATCCTCCTTACGCATATCCCGATGTATTGGAATTTGGCTTCGATTTCATTACATAAAAAATATGATCGCAATATATATAATAACTATAACACATGTGAATAACTGTCCAAAGATCTCTAAATATGACTGCAGAAAGTAACTGCAAGAATGGACTGAATTTTACTTTCAGCGAAAAAGTAAAGTCATGGTTCCATGCATGAGAAATCCTGCAATCAAAAAGGGGTTTGAGTTTGAATTGATTGAGCTACGACTTTTACAATCAGTTGGAAGTTTTTAAATCCATTCACGTCTGGAAATATTATTGTCATATTTATACCTATTTTAATAATATTTCTACAACACTCTTTATCTTTATAACGGTGCCATTTTTTAGGTTTATTTCTTTACGTTAAAAAGGTAAATTAAAATAGTCGTCCGACATTTAATTTCTCATTTATGAATGTCAATAGTGTTCCGGTTCGATACTTCAACAATGTAACCCCAAAACGCTGGCACTCGATTAAATGATCATATAAAACAAACTTTTCTGAACAGAAAAGGACCTACTCCCCAGACAAGGATCGAAGCGAGGAAATTACATTTAGGTTTTTGCCTCTACTTATCTTTGTAACTAGAGCCTCCCAAAACCCCTACTTGACCCCAATGTTACCCCCTATTTGTATATAATGGCTGTCTCGCTTTTTGCTTTTTATTTCTTTAAGGCTTAACTTTATTAAAAATTCTGTTTAGGTAATGGATTTAGGTTAGGCTTTATGTTATTATTTAGGATTCATGTACATATAACGAATTTTCTGTTTTTTATTTTTTTTTTCTGGTTGGTATTTTTAATATTATTGAAAAATGGATTTGTTTTTAGAAACATTTATAGAAAAGTTCATCATTGATATTTCTCCCGAATTTCCATTAATAATTACGGTTGAATTTTGTTTCAGTGTTAAACTTCAATTTCAATTTTGTATTAAATTTCAATTTAATATAAAAATAATCTTAGTGATTATTTATACCAATGACAGATGCATTTGTCAAAACGATCAAGGTTTAATTCAGTTAAAGCTCCGGTAGAACCAATTATGAAACTGGTGTCGTAACTCTACGGATCTCCATGCCTTATAATTACCATACCATTCCAATCTACACATGCATCGGCACAGAATCTAAATCTCTATTCAGATTATACCCTCTTCAATCAAGATTATTTTTAACTTTGCCTCTAAAAAAATATAACATTCTACGTCCCGGAAAACATAACAACAAATTTCTGTCTTTTATCTTTGAAATTTCTTCATTTTTAATTCACGCTGCGTCCAGTTAGAACCATCCGACAGAACCGTTGGGACTTTTTGTCATTTCATTTAATTCTGAAATTACTCGGCCATTTCATGATAGGTGTTTTAAAGTCAAAAACCGATCTTAATTTGTGGTTTTATGTGGCTTTCTATAATCCTTAGTCTTCAAATTTCCGGTTGAAATTAGCTGTCAAACCAAAGTTTGGCCAAATTTTGTTGGAGTAATATGGGAACTATTGTAACCTCTGGGCACACTGAATTATAAATATTTTAATATTATTTTGTTTTTTCTTTTTTTAATACTACAAAGAAAACAATATTATATATAATATTGCTTATAATAGATTGAATATCAATAAACATGTATTGGTGATGTTATTAAAATTTTATATTAATATGTAATTAAATATTTATCAATACTATTCCGGTTAATAGGTTTCGGTTATGTCGGAAACGTAACGGTTTCCCAAGGGTCAGGGTTCCGAACCCCTTCCGTATCGATGACTTTTCAAATCTATATTTATTTAAAATTTAAACACTTACTATTCATTTTTGTTTTGAATATGCAATGAGCTCTACTGATTTAGAAATATACTGAGCTTAAATAAAAATACTAAATACAAATAGCTTACCAGATATTTTTCTGTATTAAAAATAATCTTTACCTCAATTATAACAAGTCTGAGAATTTGTACTTACAGATGGTGTTTTGTTTGGATTATATCGTATTTTTTTTATTATTATTATTTTATTTCTGTACAACGATTATTTATTTCATTATAGCATTAAAAAAAATTATCAAACTGAAAGTGTTAACGCGAATTTAACAATTATAATTACAACAAGAAGTTTCAACGTCAATACAGTTTTATAATTTCAGTATTTCTAAAGAAAAGAGTTATTTTATAATTAAATTGATGAATACAGCCAGCTCCTTACTTTTTGCTGTTTTATTACGACTTCTGTAATTAGCGACCTACAAGATCTCGTTGGTGTATTGTAAGAAGACTTAAATATACATTTCGTGTTTTGCGAAATAATAAGTACGCTTTCATTACCTTATGAATATGCTTTTAGTGTATTTTTTTTAATATATTAGAGAATAAAAATACCAAAAAAATATTTTATCAGTAATTTGTAAGGAGGCTTTCAAATTATTCAATGTCGAGAATGTATTATTTCTTACAAATTTATAATCATAAAATAAAACGAAATTTTAGATCATTAAATTATATATGTACCTAATTAAGTCTTTGTTTTCTTTAAAATAATACTAAATATATTAAAATCTATTATAAATAGCCTGGAATCTTTGATATTAAAAAACATGTTTCAATAAACAATATAGTTAGTAATAAAAGTTTGGACGAAGTAAAACGAGTTATCCCGTATTTACAGATCTTAGCAGCATCCAGTCAGTTATCCTATAATGTTATATTATAGCTCGGAATATTACAATATAACACTTCAATTTACCCAAGACCCCCGAAAAGGCTAAACACGATACAAGCCATGTTTAATTAGTTTGCTGGACATTATACATCTAATTGAAACTTTTAATCAATAAGTTATTATATTAAACTTGTTATAATTTTAAAATTATTTAAAATTATTACTTAATCTATTATATTCCTACAGTCATTTCGTCGATCTTTTTATTCTATATTCTGTTTATTTATAATATATTATATACTTAATACAACTATAAACTAGGTAGTTTATTATTAGAATAAGTATTCTTGATAACTTTTGTTTTACATAACATGGTTATGATATATATAACATTCCATATAATCTCTATAGTTAGATATAAATTTTAGATGAAGGTAAAAATTAAAACACGTATTGTATTAAATACAATGGAGAAATTAAACCACAATCTGTATGTAGAGAGCGTTTGTATCAATAATTTATGGCTTTTTCTACAGACAATTTACATATCTACCTGAATCTCACGAATTTATAACAACCTAAGCACGTACGTACTTCATTTCATCAGCGTTTTGTGACGTAAGACATTATCAAAACTCGTCACAAACACATGTGAAATTTTCGATCCTACTCTAAACATCAAAGCGACGGAAAATATGAAAATGGGGTTAAAAGATAATGACCCCTAGTTGGGTTACTAATGAACCCTTAAACCGTGCGAGCAAAGATGACTAAATTATGATATGAAGGATAGCACTTGACAATTTTATTTAATCTCGTCATTTAATGTATATAAAAATATATATTTATAACGGATCTCAAATTACGGAATTAATTACGTATACAAATAAATAGGAAATTATATGCTTATAAGAAAATATTTTCAAGTTAATAAGTATTGAGCTAAGTTAAGTAGTTTTTGATAAAATATTGTATCTAAACACTACTTATTACGTACATCAAACTTACTCCTTCAGATGTAGGTTGACTCATCCTCGCTTAACTTACCATATTAATATGCTAATATTGACAATATAGTCTTCATGTAAGACCAATATTAATTTCTAGCATAATATTTAACTTATTTTGAATAGAAGTCCAGCACATCGTTGTTTTCCAGGTTACGGACAACCGGAGGCAATCTTGTTCAAAAGCTTTGTGTTCTGTGTTCTGTTTTCACATCTGCCCACATATCCCTTTTCTGTTTTGATAAATGTGTTGACGCCGCCCGCCCCTGCTCGGGTAAAATTGAACTCGTTTTTTATACGCCCAATTACAATTACTGGACGAGAGTTCGACTATTTCTGAGTTTGTAAATTTCTTATTTGGTTTGGATTTAAAATGTTATTTTTATTTGTCTAAGCACTATTCTTTTGCCATTGATACATAATAGTACATTTGCTATTATGTATCAAAATTCAAGCAAATCTATAATTTTTAATAAAATATTGCCTTAACTTGTTCATATAGTATTTTCTGTTTTTTTTAAGAATACACATTAATAACACGTTTTGTCTGTGAACACATATGCTGCAAAGCTTTGTAAACATCTGTTTAAATTTAAAGTTAACATTGTCAAATATAAATCCAATTATAACGTGACTTAGATTTGTAATAAAATAATTTTATTTATAATTCATAAGGTTCAAAATATTTTATCTAAATATTAATTTTCTAATTTGCTATCATATATATTATTCACAAACTATTCAATCTCTTTTCATGTCAAACATAATTAATAAATCATTATTTTATGCTGAATATCTGATCTACTGTTTGTTTATGAAATTGATTTTGATTGCTTGATTTATGACTACATTGAAATGCAATATATTAATATTAACAGTAGCATGTTTATTTAATATCAGTATAAAGCACTTTGTACATAAGTTGCCAACACCATTAGCATATGTTATATTCTACATTTATATCAAATATAGTATGGGCAAGAAGTATATTATGAAACGAATAACTAGTACTGTGAGTAACTAACATTGTCTTAATTGAGATTATACTAAGAACTTTAAATATATCAACTATAAACTAAACTAAGATATTCAATTAAAAAGCATTGAACGCATATTCATATTTAAAAAAATTACATTATATGAAATGAATATTAATGTAACATCGCTTTTAAATAAAATCGAAAAATAATTCATAATATAATGTACAATAAGGATGAATATGTTCCGGTGTTCTCGATTTTCTTAAGAATCTAAGAGGAATCTGTAATACTGACAGTTAATTTTAACCTCTAGAGAATACCAGTGAGATGGAAGCAATTTTATAGAAAGCTGACCAGTGGAAGAGTAGTGATGGGAATCGATAGATACGGAAACGACAGATATTGAAGTGCGAATCGATGTTTAGTCACTACGTTGGATCACCAAAAAATTGGTCTAGACTGTATATTATATGTTCAGTAATCCAGTTCCTAATTATCTTTCTTTGTTCTATTTACATATATTATATTATAGTATATTATAGTAATAATTTCAATTTTAAAGCGAAAATAATGTTAAAAAAACAAAGAAACATTTATAATTTCGAGATTAATAAATTCCTGCAACTTTATCTACTACAAGGGTAACACAAAAGTAATAACTTTTTAAATTGGTGTGAAGATAATGGTTTCATCCCCCGAAGATTCCGACCAATAGCAAGCTTGGTCTGTTCATAAAGGCTTCACCGCAGCGAGAAAAGTTTTTAATAAACAGACATTTATTTATAAACATTTATAATCGAAAGTAAATTTGTAAGAAAGCGACCAATTAAGTATTGCAGAATTATATAGATTTAAAATTTAAAAATATTATAGTGTTATTATTTAATATATATATAGAGAGAGAAATGTTAATCCGCATTTAAGTAACCTTCAAGAGAAACTCTTTAATTAAATAATTTGTACGTCATTAAAATAACGACACTGAAAACTGAAACTAATTAGCACATACGATGAACTCCCTGCGGAAGACATGCTCATACTAAGGTTAAACGTTCAAATAATATATTCTACCCGCGTAAAAATAACTCGTTGGTGCAATTTAACACAAATATTCATACATTTTTATTATTACTATTAGAGACTTCTATACTACAATACTACTATAAAATAAGTTCTTTTTAATTTCAAACGAACAATAATAATTTATTTATTTATTTATTTATAAAATCTTTATTGAGCAAATAAATTTATACAATTGGCGGACTTAATGCTATAGCACACTCTACCAGTCAACCGATTAAACGAACAGAAAAAACACAAATGAGGGGTACAATAGAAAATAAAAATATAAAAAACATATAATAAAAAGCGACAAGATTAAACACAATCTAAAATTATAACAATAGAAAACAAAATACATATATAAATGTTATAGGTACAAAATACATCAAAATACATAACCATAAACATATATAAAATATTAGATATATACTATTGTCATTGATTTAAAATGATTTTATTAATACAATACAATATTGTAATGTATCTATGTGATTTAGAATTTAAGTATATCTTTAGAAAAACACGATAATCTCTTAGTTTCTATTTCCAACTCTTAGGCATATGGTATTTTTTTGCCGAGCAAAACTGGTGGTAGCTACGATAATGGAAAAATATTTTCAAAAAACTGACTTTTGTTTTGATTTTTTTTTATATTTTGAAACATTGAATAGATTAAACTGTTACTATTTATTTACTGGTTAAATCATATCTAAATCCTAGTTACTCTCCCTAACTACAGAAGGGCTTTAGAAGCCTAGACCTGATGATTGCACCAGAATAGGACAAAAACACAGACACACGATAATATAAAACATACTTTTTAATAGCTACTTTTATAACGATATGTATCCTGTAAAGATCCTTATAAAATTTAATATTAAATGTAACAAGATTGTTTTTAATATTATTATAGATAAAAGAAAGAGAACTTAAAATTATATTATTTTAGATAGGGTAAACAGACAGTCATTGGACAGTTAAGCAAATAATATACTTTGAAGATTTTTTTTCCTTCGACTATTTCACTATCTTAGAAACTGTATAGATATTTTGAAACTAGATTAAATGAGCTACCATAAAAATCATTAAAAAATCTTAACACTTGTGAATAATTGTAAAATATTAGTAAATTAAAAAATATGAACAAAAAACACAGTCATTGGACAAAATTTATAATTATTGGACAGTTGGTAACAATTATTGGACAGTCTTTGAATATAGCGAAATAATAGATAAACATGTAATAAAACATCATAAGAACATTTTGTTTACTATTAATAGTTTACTTTTTTTATTTTTTTTTTCTAAATCATAAAATATTCATTAACACCTAATACTAAATAGTATG
The DNA here is from genome assembly GCA_959347355.1 of Napeogenes inachia. Classification (NCBI taxonomy): domain Eukaryota; kingdom Metazoa; phylum Arthropoda; class Insecta; order Lepidoptera; family Nymphalidae; genus Napeogenes; species Napeogenes inachia. Next base: position 2,438,512 of record OY365799.1, on the reverse strand, counting down.
CAAATGATTCAACACTAAACTTTAATCAGTCTTAATTATTGGATATCATGAAAATTTAAGGAAAAAAATATAGTTAAAGTAAAACTTTAGAAACATAACAACTTGAAGTTATTATTTTGAACTTTTTGGTCATCAAAGAAATTAAAGTAGATAGGAAAATAGCTAGAAACACATTAAAATTTTTAGAATTCTCTTTTTTGGTACATATCAAATAGCATCTTAGTCTCTTAGTCGATGGTTTTATTAGCTGGATCGTTAGCACTTTCTTCCAAGCATAAATCATCATCATCATTATTGCTCATGGACTATAACGAAGGTGGCACACGATTTGGCCGCGGATTTTCCTCAAAAAATTTGGATAAACTACATTGCAAATTTTCATTTTTAAGGGAAAGTCCATCATCATTAACTTTTTAATCCAAAGTTTCAAGATATATTCTTCATCTGTTATTAAAACTGGTTGGGGTGTGAAGGAAGTTCTATGATCAGAATTTTTTAATTTAAAATGCAGAATCGTTTTTTCGAATATCATATTTTCTAGCAATTTCTGTTATCTTCGGGTTTTTAGTTTCTGGTATTTATTTAAGTGCTAAATTCATATTGTTTGGGTCATAATTTTTCTTCTTTCTATTTTTGAGACTCAAAATTGTAACCAAACAATTATTGGACACAATAAGTGACAGTTATTGAACGCTGTCCAATAGAATAGAAATTCTAATTTTTGAAAAAATATAGTTATTGGACATTGTCCAATAATAGTTTTTTTTTAAATTGTGGTGTACAATCACTGGACGGGTTAAAATACCTTCAAAATATAATATTTATAAGTTAAAAATCATTTTATCATGTAAATTATATCATATCCTACCAATCTCCAAAAAGCCAAAACAATAACATTCTCCACTAAGAAAATATCGTAACAAAACACTTGACTCAACCTTATGAAAAAAATAATTTTTCAAGACAATTGTCCGTTTCCGTGATAGCCGCTAGGGAATAATTATTTTGACACTTTGTTACTGCCATCTGCTATAAGAGGTTTGAACTAATACAATGCTAACTATTCATAGATTTTATCAATAATTATAGATGTCACTCTTTGCTTGTTGTTTTCTTATTTTTTGAAAATCAATAGCGACTGTCCAATAACTATCCAGTGTCCAACGACTGTCTGTTTACCCTATATCTTTTCAAACTTGTCAATATATTTGTAGTTATAAACTTAGTATTTTTATATCTGAAAGTATTCCTACAAAAATTAAACCTTAATTTATATATATTATATTTCAGTGCAACTTCTGAGCAAATATTGTTGTTAATTCTCCAGTTAGTAATCAATAGCTCAGATCTACGTAAATAGACTACAATTTCTACTCAACTGTGGCTGATAGGCTTTCAATAGACAATCAACCTTTGCAGTCAGTAAGTAATGAACTATTAAATTTACTTTTATTAGAAACATTACACTCTTAAAAAAACACCTGGAATCAAATTATTAAGTATGTTAATAGTTACTATTACCTAAACAAAAAAATAGTACTAATAATACACAATACTTCCAAAATATTTTGTTCTATTCTGTAACATTAAATTGCTTTTGTAAATAAAATTAAAAGAACAAACATTACAAACGTAATTCGTACTGAATATAATTTATTGGAGCTCTACCGGAAGTAAACAGTTTAATAAAAGTATTTTATTAAGCGAAGGCGAAATTATGTATAAAAAATAGTTGCCTAATGTATTCCAATGAAGAGAAGATATTCACTAAGTGGAGTCTTAAGACATGGACACGATAGCAATTTACTTCAGTAATGCCAGTGAGCACTATCTCTCCTTTTATTTTATTCAAACTTGAAAAATTGCTGCAATATCGTTATTTGGTATAAACGAAATTTAATATTTAATAAAATAGTGTTATTGTGTTTTTATTTGTTATTTTGTTATATTTAATGTTTTGTTATTTTTTTGCGATATCCATGTTTTTCTTCTTTTTTATTGGATAAAGTCTTATAAAAACTGCATGAAAACCATCTGCTTTGTTATTAGAACTGATTTACATTTTCAATAATACATATATTCGTCGATATTTCTTGAAATATATTCAGATATGCATGTACCAGTACAAATACATTTTCTAATAATGTGTAAAGCAGTTGATGTCTGAGGTAGTGGTATCTATGGTTGTCTTTGACAGGTCTCTAGTTTAATCTCCGGTCTGACAACTTATATTTGTCTGTGTGTAGTCGGTGACGGAAAACACACTGAGGAAACTTGCATGTCCATGATATATAACCTGCCAAGCCGCAATGGAACAGCGTGTTGGGTTAAGCTCCGTTGGATACGTAGCAATCTACAATTGTTTAAGAGCCATGTGCCCAGTTGTGGGAACTGATACATGTAATATTATTTAAATGGAAAATTTAAATAATTTCGAATAATTAAATTTTATTATTCACACAAATGAATATCAAGTTAGACATACTTAAGTATTACTATAAAAATCTAAAGTAAACACTTTTTATATTGCATTTTCATGTTTTTTTATACACTTAAAATATGGTATACATCCACAGAGAAGGTTATGCTGAGAGATTAGGAGAATATTGATTTTACTGATGATAAGGTGTGGTGAGGATTTAGGCACAAATATCGGTAATGGAATGACGTCACAGCCGAATGAAGAAGACAAGATGAGTGGGATAACTGTCTCATCAGAGGAAAAAAGTAATGTGATATGGGTGAATGTCCCATTACACGTCACTCTCTTTCATATTCTATATCTGGCTATCACTTTGTTTAAAAGATAAATATTTTTTTTTGTTTTTCAACATTTCAGATGATTTTTGGTTTAATGGTCATGTAGCTAAATTTACAACTATGTATGTATATGAATTATTTTTAGTATACACATGTGGTATTTATTAATTAAAATGTTTGAAATAACCATTTTGTTTGTTAGTTTACACTATACAAGCTTGGGGTAGACGATTACTTTCCTCACTCAGGGTGTACATCTTAATATTATAATACATAATTATTTATAGACAAAAAGAAAACGTGAATTTGATACCTATTGGCATTCGATACCAGTTAACTTTAATGGTGAGAAATTGCGGTAGGCTACTAAAATATATATGATTTCTCTAAATTTATACCTATATAACAAAAAAATAGCATAAATAATCTAATGCTAATTTGTTTCATTTAAAAACCAATACCATAGGGTTTTAAAAACATTTGAAGGACCTAGTGTTGCTTTTAATATTACTATGTTGTCATATCATAGAATCGAAAAATAGTTTACAATATAATTAACACAGCTGTTAATAATTTATATTATATACCAGGACTAAATAAGGATCCATTTACTCTAATTGAATCTATATCGAAAAAGTTATATTATTCAAAATCATAAAAATTTATAATCTTTGGAATCTACACTTGGAAGTACCTATTTGTAACAAAATCATTTACAATTTATAAGATTTTGTTACGAATGTGTATTTAATATATAAAATGATGGATAATAGTGTATAAAGAAAAAGATACATGTACAATGTTATATCAATATCACAAAATTTCATAAATGTTATTGGAACGAAGCCGAAAATGGCGGGCGGTATGTACTGGTAGGTATTAGTATAAGCGTCAATTTTGCAAAATGATTTCCAACTTTAAAAGTAACATCTATACCATGTATCACAATTCGTTGGTTTCAATCGATTTTCTGTAACTTAAATATTTTTAATCCTCACAGGATAACATTATTATAATATTTTAGTATTAATAATAATTGTCTACCTAACTGTACATAGCCAAGAAAAATGCTGAATCTAAGGCGCCACAGCACTTATTTTGACAACCATATTTGAGAATACTACTCAACTAGTCTCAAAAGATGTTTAATGTCCAATATTTTCTACATATATTAAATATGAGTATATGTTATAAGTCTTATATTTGACACTTATTAAATATGAGTTAAAATAATCAAACCATCAATTTAAAATAAAGTATGATATAGCCTACGTCGAATACTTTTTGTTTTATGAGTAAAATGTTTAGTAATGAGGCTTAAGTTTAAAGCTCCACTTGTCTTCTAAAGTCAAGTAGTGTACATGATTTTAGAACTCATGTGATACTTAGGCACTTATGAAGTGTTAGATCAGCGGGCTACTCCTATCGGCGCAGTTACGCAACCTACCTACCACCTTCAATAAATCTCTGTGTTTTTTTTTTAATTTTAAACATAATAATCCGTAGCTTTTATAATAAGTCATATTTTTTTTTTATCTGTTACGTTTAAATTTTACCACAATTTTTAGACTTCGTTATATATATTGAATCAAAAACATATATCTATATATATATATATATTTAATCTTACCTGATTTTATACAGAATCTGGTACTAATAAAGTAGCATCAAATAATTTCACTGTTATCAGTCCATGTTTATTTAAACGACGCGCACTGTTTCTCAAAGTTTATATAGTCGGCGCGGGGTAAAGTTATGGGCGGGCAAGCGAGTGGCTTTGCCGCACGCCTCCCGAGAAGTGGCGGGTACTAGTTTAGGGTACGAGGGTAGGCGGGGGTGTATCGAACGCATGCGTTTTTCATCCGCGCCCGGTCTGGCTGACGTCACTCGCGATCCGACGAGAGCGAGCAGACCTCGGCCTCGATATCCTCGCATCGCACGCTCAGACCTCAACTATTCCATACATCCCGCTATCATAGAATGTCTAGACATTGTTTGAATTTATCATAAGTTAAAATCAAATAATTAATTCTTGTAAATTTTAAGTAGGGGGAAATATATTTGATTTTTTTAAATTCTGTTAAGATAAAGTTAATAATTAGATACATGTGATAAAAATTTGAGTAAACAAATTTTTAGAATAAAAAAGTTTTTTTCTAAAACTTACTGGATTACTGTTCATGATAGAGTAATAAAAAAAATGGGTAATAAGATAGCTCCATTTATTTTTAATGTCTTAAATCTAAACCTCCACTCTACTAAAATCTTCTAACATTTAAGGGGTCGTTTCTCCTAAATGGACTTCTACCTCACTTTGAGCACCTACTTATCACAGCGACAGTAACTCCGAAACAACAAGAAACTTGTTCATTGGGTTTATTTCTACCCGAGTTGCCTCTGGATACAAATAGTATGTACCTATTTAAACATGTGATTTTTGCGGACCAAAGAGCAATAAAATAGATTGAGTGTTATTTAATTATGGTCTTTATCATTTATACCAAATACCTTCATTTAAATCATCATAACACCAATCATCGACTAAAATCAGAAGAGCTCGCGACCTCAAATCAATGTTAATAGGCGAATCAGTCTGCATTCAATGTATTGCGTTCAAATATTTTCATATAAAACATTGTTTACAAACTTTTTTTCCTAATTTTATAAATAAAATAATATTGTACGTAAAAGTAAAATGGTCTTTTAACTGTTTTATTCTGAATACAATTAAGTTATTAAACATAATTAACAATGTCATATAAATATATTTTAATAATGTTTTTATACAATACCTTTTTCGTTTTTATTAGAATGTATGTAACATTGTTGTTGTATTTATTAAGGTACGTCTAAGTTGCCGTCACAATGAGAATTCGTTAACAATCTCCTGACAGTTAACAGCCCCGATGTGGAGGCAATGAATTAGCAATTCCTTGATGAATTTCGAGAAGCAAAAAGTCACAAATCTAATTATGAAGTCATACTCAAGACACGCAACTTGAGATCTTTTTATTTTAAATTATTTTAATGTATGGAATCCTCCATATTTGAATAACAGTATAATTTACCATAATTTTATTATTGCTGTTTTGCAAATACATTTCACAGCGACTGTTCTCATAACGCGAACAGATAGTTAACACAATAATAAAGATCATCCAATCATTTACGCAATATTTGATTGCAAATGGCCGCGTAGTTTATACGATTATCGTTATTTTACATTATTAGTCAATTATTATATAACATTTAGGTTATGATAATAATTTGATGGTTTCATTATATCTAACATTTCCTTTTCCTTTGGCATATTTTGACATTAAGCTAATAAAGCAATCAAATTAGTCTTTGATCTTGGAATTCTTACCATTAGGTACCTGTATGGTGTGTACTAAAATATGAAAGATATAATATAAGAATTATTTTAATTATTTCTATAACATTTAAACTTGTGTATTAGGTTTATCTTTGAACTTCGAAAATTTGATCATGTTTCCGAGTTTAGGGCTCGTTTGAAGTAGTTTCCTTTAAGATTTAGAAGGTACCTATGTACCTATATGCTCACTCTTCTTTACTCTATTCTTTATCATCCTCATACTCCCTCTTACTTAAAGCAACGTTTTTCCTTTCTCGGCTCTCACAATGAACGGCAAAACCTGAGGTCTAGCAAGGACAACCGTTTGCATAATCCTTCTAGGCTCACAGGTTATTTTGGTAATTCATTTACCTGCAAATCGGTGGTACTGTGGAACGATCTCCCTGCTGAAATCCGACATTCTAAATCAATTTTAATTTTTAAAAGTCGCTTGTATAGTCATTACCTATCAATTGCTAATATTTAATCTTATGTATGTAACATATTTATTTATGTATATATATATTTATATATATATGTATTTATGTGAATGTCATGTATCTATATATTGTCTCTATCTAATATAAATATTTGAAACATTGAAAACATAATACTAATTGTATTATTGTAATTATTTAGCTTATTTCATTTTCATTTTTTTAATGCTTTATCTCGTGTTCTCATTATCTACTCCTTTCCCCAAAAGGTTGTCTGTAAGAGATTGCTTTAGCAATAAGACCGCCTTTGCACCCTTTTGTTGTTTATTTTGTTTTTATTTCACCTATTTTTGTTTATTTTTTTATTTTGTGTGCAATCAAGTTTTTATCTATCTATCTATCTATCTATTTTTTTTTTTTTTTTCATTTATTTAAGGGCTTTTGTTTTAGATAAAACATGCCAGCCCTATCATACCTTATTCTAAGATTTACAATAAAAGTAAACTATTAAAAACAAACTTATAAATTAACCGTGCCTCCATTGAATTTGGGGCGGACAGGATGCTATGGAACATACCAACGTCTAAACAATTTAATCTAAGATCCTTAATAATTTTCTTCCTTAATGCTGTGTTACGATGACATTCATATAATATATGCTGGACATCTTCTATCTTTCCACACACTTGACAATTAGGGGATTCAGATTTTTTCATTAAATGTAAAAAACTGTTTAATGGAAGGTGTCCAGATCGTAGCCTATGTGCTATTAATATTAAAGATCTACCCATATCGCTTATATTAAACCAGGGCCAGCGAGGAGGCTGACACTGTAAAGTTTTATACCAAATTCCTTTTTCTTTTGAACGTTGATTGAAATATTCTTTCCACATATTAAAAGTTTTACATTTATATTTAATCAACAGCTCAGAATAGTTGGGTTTTATGTATACTTCAAAACCATTATTAGTTGCACTTTTTGCTAGGCAGTCAGCCTTCTCGTTTCCCCACAACCCTATATGTGACGGAATCCATTGCAATTTAAGCCCTATACCTTTTTGTTTCATGTTAAATATTTTGGCCAGAACAGTATAGGCTATCGGAACACCTCTAACTCCAGAGACGCACCGAGCCAAATGCTGCAAGGCACTTTTACTGTCGGTGAATATAACAGTTTTCTTGTAGCCTAATGTTTCAACGTAAGATATAGCCTCTGAAATTGCAAACAGTTCCGTTGACATAATACATATATCTGATGTTATATGATACATATTACTACCACCAAAATTACTGTCATAAAAGGCAGCACCCACATTATTTTCAGATATAGACCCATCCGTATATATTTTATTCCAGTCACTATACTTATAACTTAATTCTTGTAAAATATTATTCCTCAGTAAATTAACTTCATATTTTGTTTTCGATTTTTTAACACAAAATAAATTATTCTCAATCACATCACTTAGATTAACATTTGATATCCACGTACTTAAAGTAAACATTTGCAAAGGTTTGGATGAATATACTTTTTCTATTTTGATTTCATTGTACACTATAGGAATTAATGGTCTGTTTTTATGACGCCAATATTGGTTATTTTGGTAGGTTGAAAATAATTTATTTACATAATCTAATGCTATATTTTTTGAACAGGTTAACATCTTAAAACAAAATTTTATTGCTAGATAGTATCTTCTCAAGTACAAAGGTGGAACACATAATTCACATTCCATAACATGTATCGGCGTAGTTTTAATAAAACCCCCAATGATTCTTAAAGCTTGGTTTTGTATTCTATCTAATTTATTGAGGTGTATCTTTGCACTGTTATCATATAAAAAACATCCATAATCCAATCTACTTCGGACCAAAGATAAATAAAGTCTCCGTAGATGCTTTGGATGAACCCCCCAAGATGGACCAGCTAATACTTTAAACAAATTTAATAATTTGGCTGATTTTTGGTACAACTCGTTTATATGTCTATTCCACAATAGTGACCGATCTAGCCATATACCTAAATATCGAATATTATTAGAATTTGTAACAGATTCATTATTGATTGTAAGAGAAACTTTGTTTTTTGTTTTACCCCTACTAAATAAACAATAATTTGTTTTACTACATGAAATCTCTAAACCAAGGGATTGTAAATATGAATCAAGAAATTTAAGTGTATTCTGAATCAAATCAACGCTATCTTTTAGATTCTTATGTTGAGTGTATATCACGAAATCATCTGCATATTGACACATAAAAACATTTTGTACTAAAAAGTATATTTTGTGAGTTGCAATATTAAAAAGTAAAGGGGATAATGGATCGCCTTGTGCTAGCCCTTTGTTTAACCATCTATTGGATATTAACCTATTATTTAAATCATAAATTTCGAGATGTCGTTCGCTTAAGAAGCTCCAAACATATGTACATATTCTGTTTCCCATTCCCAGCTCATCTAGTATTTTTACCATATTATCCACTAAAATATTATTATAAGCATTTGTAATATCAAGAAAAACAGCTAATGTTTGTATTTTTTCAGAAAATCCAATCTGTATTTGTGAAATCAATTTAATTAAACTGTCAAGACTAGACTGTCCTTTTCTAAATCCAGTTGTATTTTGTGACAAAATATTATTTTTTTTTATATACCATTCTATTCTTTTAGCTAATAACACGTGAAAAATCTTACAAATACAAGACATTAAAGAAATAGGTCTAAGTTTATTGGAATTACCTGCTTTAGGAATCGGAACAATACTTATTTTACGCCATTGCTTAGGGATGTTACTTGTTTCAAAAATATTGTTGTATATATTAAGAAGAATCTTTTTCCCTACATTTGGAAGATTGGAAATCATAGAATATGTAATACCATCTGACCCAGGAGAAGTATCCGTTTTTTTAATGCAGTTGTTTAATTCGTGAATATTAAAATTACTTTCCAAGACGCAAATTTTTGACAATAAAAGGTGGTTGAGGAGTCACCGAATCCGGTGCTAAATCACAGAGTAGTTCTTTACATTGTTCTTCTGAGGCATAATTTGGACTCGTGCGTATGCCTTTCACCCACTGCATTTTCTTCCATACCTCAGATTCATTCATATTCTCATCAATCGAACTACAAAAAGAATACCAACCACTACATTTAGCCTGCCTAACTTTATGCTGCACTTCGAGTAATTTATCTTCAAATATTTCTAAATTTTGAGGTGTAGGATTTCTGCGTAATTCTTTTAAAGCGAGACGTCTTTGTGCTACAAGTTTAGATAAAGTTGGATTCCAATATCTTTTCGGTGTAAAATTTTGATTGGGGTTAGTACAAATTCTATGCCTAGGTATAAATTTATCGGCTGCCTCATTCAACTTTTCTAAAAATAAATCATATATTTGTTGTAAATTATTTGTACCTGCTATTTCATTAAACGTTTTTTCCAAAAAATTTTGATAGCCTTTCCAATCCGCTAACTTAAGATTCCGTTTTGATATAAAATTTACGGTGTCCTGATCTTTTAAGACACATTTAATCACCAAGTGATCACTGCCTAAATTGTCATTTAATACGGTCCAATCAAAGTATATGGCTATATCTGTGGAAACAAAAGTGATGTCCGGTGAAGACTCTTGTAATATGTTATTAACAAGTTTTACACGCGTTGGACTACATTTGTTAAGTGATATAAGACTATTCTCTATACATGATTCAAAAAGATAGTTTCCACGTCTATCACTCTTATTGGACCAATTAGTGTGATGTCCATTAAAATCCCCCGCTACTATTGACCCTTTTGAAAATTTTGAAAATATACAATCCCAATCCATTAGATTTGTCTGAACCGATGAAGGACAATAGATAGATACAATGTTTTTTAAATGTTTACAGTTGAACAGTTTTAAGTGTACTATTTCTATACCATTGTTACTAAAGTCATTAAACTGACGTTGTGCTTTTAAAGATTTGTGTATGATAATTGCAACACCTCCGTATGAATCAAACCTATCCTGTCTAAAGATATTAAAACCACTAAATTTCATAAGAGATTCGGGCTCCAGCCATGTTTCACTTATAAAAGCTATATGAATATTTTCCCTGTTAAGTAAAGCTTCTAATTCTAATTTCTTAGGTCTCAAACTTTGTGCGTTCCATTGAAGTATATTGACTTTAAAAGCTTTATCCATTAAAGAAGCTGCTGAATATGCTTTTCAAAAAATCTTCGCCACCAACGCTTAGTAACAGAACTGATGCCAATTCTTTTAGGACACTTTTCACTATTTTTATAATTTTTTCTTCAAATGAAATATCGGCAACAACAATAGATTTAAAACTAAGTAAAAACTTTTTGAATGAGAAATAAGATTTTCTTAAAGTATTATCTCGCTTCTCTTCTGATTTATCCTGTTCATCTTCTTCTGACTCTATTTCAAAGCTATCATAATCTATATTGGTACTGTTGTTAACATCACTTTTATTTTTCTTTTTAGGTTTCATTTTTTTTTCTCTTACATTATCTGGTTTTATTTCTTTGTTTGAAATTGGCTTTCGATTAATATTAGTAGTATTATCTTGCTTATCAACGACACTACATAGGACATCCTTACATGAAATAGTATCTTGTATAGTATTTGATAACGCATTATTAGTTTCAACTTGATGTCTCTCAATAAGGATTTTCTTTTCTTTTTCCAATGTAAGATAATATTCTAAAGCTTTTCTATAAGTATATCCTTCTTTACTCATTATATTTCTAATTTGTTTTTCTTTTAAAAATACCATACAAGATTTATCTAGAGCCATATGAGCTCCTTTGCAGTTTACACATTTAAACACATTAGTCTCGCAGTTTGCGTGATCATGTCCGCATTTTGGACAAACGATTTTGTTTGATGGACATGTTCTTGTGAGATGACCAAATTTCCAACATCGTGAGCATTGTGATACAGGAAAAGTATAAGGTTCCACTTTAAACCTGCAACCATAGCTATATACATGAGGTGGAATGCTTGCACTTCTAAAGCAAAGACGGACTGTTTCACTATCGACCCACACACCATCATCTCCGAGTCTTTTTAATCTTTTAACAGATATTAGACTGTATTCCGATTCAAGTAAGTCTATTATTTCTTGCTCTTGAAGTTCTAAATCTATGTTCCTTATTATTCCATATGACAAATTTGCTTCTAAAGTCGACTGACATCTATATCCCATTTCAGTTAATTTGGGACTATTTAAAAGTGTTTCAGCATCACGTTTTGTACCTAACTGTACTAAGACTTTATAAGGGTTCTTATATTTAATTTTTAGTATATTAGGTATATTCAAAGATTTAAAAAATTTTGCAAGACTAATTTGCTTAGGTATTTTGTCTTTAGATGTTATACAAATCTCATGAGTGTCCTCTATAATCTTTGTGTTATTTGAATAACTATGGGCCAAACGTTTTGATCTTTTTTCGACTGTAACAAAACCATCATTCTCCATTTCTTTTTCTAACATATCTCTTTCTTCTAACCTATACCGTTTTTCAGCTCTTATAATTGGAGACCTAATAGGACTCGTAACTGGTTGATCACTAAAATTATTTATCTCACTATCTTCTTCCATATTTACAATACTCACATCGTCATAAGTATTAATTGTTTTAACTCCTTTACTAAGTTCACTCATTTCACTTCACTTTTTAAATGAAGGTAGATTTAAAAAAAATATGTTTATAAGAGAAAGTTATATTTGCGCTAACGATACGTGCGTTCAATGTGATAGCTCGAAATGCACTCTATATCTATCTATTTAAAATAAATTTGCATATCTTATCGTATTTATATGTATCGTATAAATAGTTGTCGGATTGATGTATTTTTATTCTCTTAGACAATCAATTTACTTATAATTGTCAGATTTTAACCTAACCTTGCCTGTACACTAAAATGAATAATCAAAACGAATATTTTACTTTATTGTCATAAAGTAAAAACCTATAAAACAGGATATTTGGTTAAATTTTGACAGCTACATATAAATCAGTTTGAATTATTTTGTGCTTGAATTTAACGCAATCAAAATGATTTCGTTCACATTCATGCACATACATACACATTATATAATATATAGTATATAGTGTAGGGACGGTCCTCGTTGCATGCATTGATTTTTACCTATTGTTTACTCCTCGATGAATTCCTGAAAAAAAAATGAATAAAGAGCAATGTACCTTTTATTTGGTAAAGTTTATTCTTAAGGTATTAAATGCTAATTTTAGAATAGTTAACACAGCTTTGAGCACTCAAATTCGAAACTACAAAACAATGTTAATTTGATATTCATACAAGTTAAGTCACTGAATAATTTTGTAACTTAAATATATGTTTAAAATCAAAACTGATAAAGTAAGGATTATTTAAACATATTAATACAAATTTCTTGTAACCAAAAATTAAACGGAATACTAAAACATTTTAACATTTTTAAATAATGTTTTAAATTATCTATAAACATGTATTTAATTTTTTTCTTATATAAATAAAAACCCGCGACTACTGGGAAACCGACGGGACGACGACGATGGTGACGGGACGGTTTCCCAGTAGTCGCGGGTTCGAATCCCTGCCCGTATCGGTTTATTTTTCATTCTATAATTATATAAACTTTTAAATAACTATAGAATGAAAAATAAACCGATACAGGTAGGAATTCGAACCCGCGACCTCTAGATAACCGCCCCGTCGCCATAACAATTGAGCTACCGTGTCGCCGATATTTTTTCATATATGTTGTTCACTAACTATACCTGCGACCTCGTACGCGTAGATTTCGATTTGTATAAAACGGACCCTTTGTATATACCAATGCCTAAACTATAACCCCTCAGAGTTTTATCAAACTCCGTCGAGCAATTTTGGTTGTAAGTGATAGGTAGGTATTTCTAGTTTATTTTTATATATATTTTGTAAATTAAATCAAACATATTTTTTTAAACAGAAGATAGTCCGATTCCGTTATCTTTTATTGGAAAGGCTTTTTTGTACCCTGAGGGTAGGACCAAGACTTAAAATAAAAAAAATGTCTTACCGCAATAGTACGAAATTAAGAGACCATTACCTTCTTTATTTCATAATCGATTTATACATATTAACAAAACACTAAACGTTAAGTCAGGTCCATGACAATATATTCTCAAAAATGCATACAAATCGGTTAATCTGTTTCTGAGTTTAGCATGCACAAACATACAGACATAGATATTCATACATACAGACGAAAAGACCGAAAGAAAATCCATTGGTTTAGGTTTTCTTGCTTATACCTATAATGTCCCCTCCATTATGAATTTGAGAAAATATTTTTCATGTACAGACAGCGTTCAGTTACAGTTTCATTATATGTATATAGATAAATTTCTTGATCACTTTAAATACTTGTATCTTTTGATAGAGTGAAGAGTGTGCAGTGTAAATGAAAAACTAAATGTTATTCAGAGCACAATTTTTATTTATAAAAGTTATTTACATTTACAACTGAAAGACAAAAAGATAAACGGGCAATAAATTCAAAAATATTAGAAATTTATAGAACTACAGATAAACAGATAAAATGAAAAACCATTGTTTTGGGTTCTCTTGGTCTTATATGTTTTTTTTTTTTTATATTTTCTATGTACAGACATCGATCAGTGACCGTTTTATTATATGTATAGATTCTATATTGATTTAAAATTTTAATAAGCCATGACTATACACGTCTATAGATATTTCAAACAAATATAAAACGGTCCACAAAGGTCGATAATGGAGATGCAAGAAGTCGATAAAACACACACACATGTGGTTAAGTGTTATTACAACTTTGGGTTATCTATAATTAATTGTAAGTGCTCTATGTAACTTCTGTAATATCGCCCGCCGGCTCTGAATAGCTTCCAGTCATTCAGTTAAATATTCCTCCTAGCTGACATTAGTTTACTCAGCAACACAGGGGTTAACAGGGTTTCAAAAGGGGTTTTTGGTGTAATTTGAGGTTTGACATCTTGAATGTTGACAATAATTGATGCTCTATTAGATGTCAGTATCTCAAATGTCAATTATTTTATATAAAAATCGTTGACAAAATTGTGTAATATATCAATATCATTTCATTATTGTATAGTAAATAAACAAGCTTGATATCCTGTTTTGTAACATATCTAAACCATTAAATATGTGTTTAATTGTACGTATATTTAATTGCAATATCTGGTGTTAGTGATAATGATATTTTTATTAATATAAGGAAAAAAATCAACTACTATTAATGAAACAAAATTAATGTACATACTGTTACGCTTTAGGTTCACTTACATACGACCTTAGTATTGTCTTATAACATTGTGCTTCCTGGATCAAGAGCAAATGTAAAATCTATTTTTATTTGACAATAGAGAGATCATTGAGCGCTATATACAATCTTAAAACTCTTTTCAAAGACGGTTCAATACTCACGTTTTCATCATTTTATTTTTCAGAAAATATAATTTACATCCGGAAAAAATATTACATTTATTGTATAAAGAATTTAAGATAACACTATATGTAATCATAAAATATTTCGTAGATTTACATTTACTAACACAAAAATAAAAGATTTTTGGGAAATGGAATTCGTTTGTAAAACAAAATGCCCAAATTTATTACCGAAATGTCGGATAAAAAATGTAAAGCTTACATTACGCGCGTTCTGGTATCCGAAGCTTTTTATAATACTAAGGATTATGTTGATGATAACAGGCCTGGCAGTAACCAACTTGTTAAACACTTCCAAGGTATCGTCTATTAACATTTTTAGTTAGAAAATACTGCCTCATATAGTTAATATTAACATATAATTTTTCACATATGAAAACATTATCAAACTTGTAGCGGTATAGTTAGTTATTGTAGTCTTCTTATCGTGACCACGCTTTACTTGAAATCTAATTTGACCTCACATTAAACATCAAATATGACTGAGTGTAGTCAATACTATAAAAATGTTAAGTGTATAAATAAGTTTAAAGTTTCCATGAAGTTTCATGGCGGTTCTTCTTTTTCTTTTTAAATGTGAAACTAGAGTCTGACGTTTACGCAATTAAACGGAATGTTGGTATATTTAAAACAAATGCTTTGACTTCTAACCACCAATAAAATAATAAAACTCATCACTAGTGAAAATTTTATTATTTTCAGAAAGTTATAAAGAAAGCCAATTTAAACAATGATAATGATAACAGATACAAGTGTGATGACATCGGTTTTGTAAGAATTTAATACAGGATCTTTCAGCAAAGTTTGAGAACATCGATCACTCAGGCTCGCTTCACTGAAGCGAATTACGTTTCAAAATCTTTACATCAGTTTTTTGATGAAAATGTATTTTTGAACTTTCTTCATAACTTTCAACCTCGGTTATATATATTTAATATCGCTAATGTATTGTTACTGGGAAATAGTGCTGCTATTTTCATGGTATTGTAAGATTCTTTAGAATTTATTATATTATATTAGTTTATTTTTGACAATCTACATCTTTGTTTTTGGCCCATTAAATATTTATACTATTTAACCATATTTATTATTTTTTATACATTTATTAGGAATAATTATATTAGCAAATGAAATACATATAAACAAAACATACATGACATGAACCGAGATAATTTTACAAAATATTTAATACCATAAATATTCGTAAAAATATAAATGTTACAATAAATAAAATACATCAAGCAAAAAGAAATTAAAGATAAATGATTAAATGAAATCCAGAAATATTTGGAAAAGCTCAAGCCAAGTTAGTGTTACATATTACTTTGAAAAACACTTGTCTCTTGCCGTACGTAGGAGCAATATAACTTTTAACAATCTAGTTAGTGTAATACTTCAGACAGATGACGCTCCTCGTGGTGACAGAAGCTTTAAGGGAAAACTTTAACCAATCAAAGAAATCTTAATATAATTATTATAATTCGTTATTAAGAATTATATTGAATTACCAAATTGATATTTGAAATAAATATTAATTATTTTTTAAACTACTTTAACAATTATATATTATTTGATCAGATAGAATTAGATAGTCATTAAACTTACTACTATTTCAAACTATTAGTCGCCAAAGAAAATTCGATCGTAATCTTAAGTTTTAAAGTTTACGCGGGGTAAAACTAAAACTTCTACGTATATATTTTTTTTCTTTTTCTACTATACGTCAAATGTTCAACTCTCTGTGACTATTTGACATCAGACTAATGTATCCTTGACATTGACAGTGTGAACGTAAACAACGAAGTGGTGTGTGTAATGTCTCTCACCGTAGTATGTGTATATTTTATCATTAATTTAATGTACTAAAAGTGCTTTATTATATAACAATATTAGCTTTATGCACCCCCTCTAGATATAACCTTGAACTGCGTCAGATTACATACTCCGCGATTACATACGTTCGATTATATTTCGTAACAAGGTTTCCAAAGTTTTGGCGGCATGTATTAATATGATATAAAGTAATAAATGCGACATCTATCATTAATAACCGGAATATTTTAATCTCAAACTTATATAGCTAATGCAGCAAGTGAAAGGTAGAGTCAGCATTTTGCTTCTACTGCCAGCGCATAGATGGCTCTGTTATGATTTCCTTAAAAATATTTGTATTAAGACATAACACATTTGAAGGTTATGAATAGGCTTTGATTATATACATGTCGAGATACTTAGCCAAGATTTTTTTGTCAAGAACTAACTGTCTTAGGGTGAGTATTTAGGAATCTCATATCTACAGATTTTTAATTAAAATAATTGAAAATAAAAAAAAATTAAACAGGATTTTTTTTTTACTACAAATACATTACAAATTCCTACTCCGAATCAGGTGGAGGGGGTTTCAATACTGCAACATACAGCACTGAGAAAGGATGTTAAACAAAGGCGCCAAAAATATTATTGGAAGGTCACCGATGCACTGAACATTTTTTGTTACTCTTGATAGTTTAAGATCAAGAGTAAAAATAATGTTCAGTGCAGTGCAGTGCAGTTTTATTAAATTGTATCGAATTCATAATTGTATGAATTCGATACAATTAATACAATTTAATAATTTGAATTGTGGATCTAATCTATTTTTGTTGTAACAATTCAAATTTGGAAGTCATACCTAATTGATATTATATTTTTACATTAATTTTGTTTATTATTTTGGACTTCTTGAGGTTCAAAATGAAGATATAAACCTATTTCAGAATATTTCTAGTTTATTAGATATAATTTATTTTTAATTACTTAATAATGAGTTCTTATTTAAGTATCTTTAAAAAATAATAATCTTAGTAAGATTTTGCAATATCTGACATTAAGAAACACTTAAAAAAATATTGACCTTAATTTAAAAAGCCTATAATAAGCATTATTCAAAAACACTCGTAAAATAATAATTTTTTAATGAAATAAAATTAGAGATTTGATAAGTCATAATTAAATTGTTCCAGTACCTATAACCAACCTTGAAAGGTTCAAACATGACTACAAATTGTACAAAAAGAATATACTTATTTATTTAATTTAGCCATATTTTTTGACGTTTAAACGTCAAACTTTTGCGGAAATTATAAAAGGCTGTTTAAAAAAAACAAAACGCGTCTTTGACTTAAACATAGGTACTTGTTATCTTTAATTACAGCCGTGTATATGAAATAAATATTTTAAGAACATTTAAAAAGGTTATCTGCCACATTACCACAGGAATACGCAATTCTAAAGATCACATACTAGAGTTCAAATGTTAATTGCTCTGTTAAAACTGTCATTCATTATATTTAACTATGAATTATAAGTATTATAAAATATTGTATTTTTTTTAATTATAGTTATTTGTAACTATGTTATTCTAACACAATAATACGTTAAGATATATATTTTATAAAGTATCAAAATCCAGTGAAATGAATGTAAGTTATTTTAAATTTTATTTCAGTTATTTTGAATTTGAATAATTTGGCTCTTAATAATAATCAAATGATTATAAAAAGATTATTAAATATTTAGATAACGACATATATGTTTATACCTTACATACGTGAGAAATAAGTATATATTAGTAAATAAAGATATGCTAGCGTCTGAAAGTTAATAAAAGGTGTCTTTTCAGAATTATGAAAAGAAACACAAAACGTAGGAAAAGGTCTAGGTTTGGTCTCATAAAAGGATATTTTTTGTTCTCTGGGGGCATTTACGGCCCCTTTGGCATTGACAAATCTGATCTCATGAAACCCGGTAATGCTGAAAAAGCCATTGAGGTTAACAGTTTTAATTAACTCAAAAAACTACAAACTACAAACAGACAGACCGTATTTTTTTATAGCGCTGTTATTTGATAGTATTGAAAGCGCGACATGAATATTGTTTATCAAGGTCACTGTTTTCAAGTTTCATTAATTTTTTGCAGAACAGCGAATAGCGTTCATTTATTTTGAAATATTTAATTAATATTCAAAACTAGTCCATAATTTTATAAGCTTGTGAAAACGTTGAATTTATGTTCGAAGCTATTTCAAGTAATAACATATTTATAATTTGTAACGCAATAAAATAATTAGTTTTATTATAACGAATATTATTCCTGTTACGTGTGTGTGCGTACTTATTAACCACGAAAGGAAGCAAAGTAGCTCGTGCTTGAAATATTAATGAGCCGTATCAGATACTTTCCGCTAGAATTGCTTAATCTGGAAAAAATATATAATAATTAGATTAATAAAAAAAAAAAGTAAACAGGAACAATGAAAAGAGAACTATTATTATAAGGCGTATGCGCGGGCGCAAGGAACAATCTCTAGTGAGTAGTGCGCAGACTGCCTAGAGCAAGTATCGTAAGTAAAAGTAAGTTTAAACAATACCTTGACGGCGCCTGCGCGCTGTGTACGTCAGTTTTGCCAACACTTACCGTGAGGCAGTACGTGTTGCCAGATGAACTTTTTCCGACAAGCAAAAACAAAGTTTGTGCCACTTTTTGTTTTTATAACTGGATTTTGTAAAACTTTCCCAATGGATTAATTTAATTTAAGTGAATACATGTGTTTTTTAATATTCTTATAATTTACAAAGTCAATGTAAACTCTTAAAGTACAGTTCGAATAGCGACACTTTGGATGTAACGCTCGCTTGACCGTAAGTTGTTTTTATTTTCAAGTTTGTATTTTATAGAGTCTGGAGAGCGTGCGTGTTTGAGTTTATTCTCATTTTTATTTTATTGAGAGTAGTAGGTTCTCTTATTGCATGCAATAATTGTTCCTTTCTGTTTGATTTAAACGTGTTTTGAATAAGGTGTCGAAAGTAAGCCTAGTTCCACCTTCGGTCAGCAGGCTACTTGGTGAACGAGTGATTATGAACAACTCGTAATCGACTCATTTAAACTGGTTTCGGTGGACACGTGCCCTGTTACAAGGAACCAGTATATCACTGTTGTCACATAGTACTTAAACCTGATTTAAATTACAGTTTACTGAAACTAACTGCGGAGTTTGTAGGCTTCTGTCCAGTTAATGGTAAATTTATATTGCAAAAACTCGGTTGTGAAATCACTACCATTAAACAACATTTTCTACTTTCTATAATTATATTGATTTAACATTTAGTAATAAAATGTTTGTAAAATATATTTGTTATATAAATATATAAGATTTAAATTAGCCGTATAATAAAACTAAATCTCTTTTATAGGATAGTATATTAATTTACAGACACCTAGCATCAATTTTGCTCACGATTTACCTATACACGACAATTTGCTTTCCCCATCTGCTTGCAATGCTAAAGACGAATCCCCGTTATATTGCCCGCACCTTGACGGAATATACAAGAATACTAGTCAAATATTAAATTCAGATTGCAAAAGCAATAGAAAAGTAACGAATAATTGTTTAAGCTAATAATATAATGGTATAATTGCAGTTTTCCCGCCGCGCTGATGATACATGGATAGATTTCGCGACAATCAGGAAATTCGTTTTACTTTTCTCTTTACATACATTTCCTCGTTCTATTTCTTGGTATTATTGATTATAGCATGATAACAATGATATTTAAAAATTCCATGATCATTTGCAAATAATATCAAAACATGTATAAAAAATCTCAAAATTTGTGTTTCAAAATAGTATACTTTAAAAAAACACATTTTTTTATAGGTAAGAAGAAAAACGCTCATAGTTTTTTAACACATAATAAATGATATGAGTACTTATCTAACCGTTTAAGAGGTCTGCGTAAACTTTACGTCTGGCAGTCTGGTCACGCCACGTGAGTTATTTGATTTTACACCACATACATACATACATACATACATTCCTCTGCATTTGCATATAGGAGCATCTGAGGTCGTAAAATATAAGTTACTTTATAGTCTTCAAATACTCGCTGAGTATTCAGCTTTGTATTCCCAAATATACATGGTGATGAAAACCGGTGACCCGTTTGACTCTATACTTGTGACGTTTGACTCTATATTTGTGACGTTTGACTCTATATTTCTAAGGTTTGGCTCCATATTTTTGAGGTTTGACTCCGTATTTGTGACCTTTGACGTTATATTTATGATGTTTGACTCTACATTTGTCACTAATAATACTACATTTCTTGACATTTGTATGACATTAACATTTTAATTCGATAAATTAATGATATTAGGGTTATAATGGGTCAATTAATATCGATTATATTAATCGATTCATATTCGACCTTTACCCAAAGTGGCGCAAGCAATATTGTGCATGCGACGCGCTTCAGCGATCACTTTCGAACTGCAATAGAGTCCATGTACGGTAGTTTATATATTATGTTTGTTAATTTTATGAAAACAATGACCTTTAATATCCCACGACAATAACTAAGAGGGCTAAAAAATCTTTACTCGATTATGCGCTAGTTGGTGTTGCAACTCGTTCATAAACAATCGATTTTCCAATCCACTTTTAGTATTTGTCAGGCCTTTTAAAATAACATTATTTATATAACCTTATTACTCGTAATGGGTATAGACAAAGTAAATGCAAAATTAATTTATTTTCAATTGTCGATTAAAAAGTATTTACACAAATATGTGTAATTCACAGATCTAATTAAGACGTAACTTAAAAATGGTCTTCAGAACATCAAACATCATTAGCTCCTATAGAAATAATAAAACCATCTGTCATTACTTTCAACTCTAAATATTTCTAAACGAAAATAGTACTTGGCAATCATTATTGATTCTCTTTCTTTTGGCAACACTTTTAAATGGTAGAAATTCTATTTAATAGCTTATACACTAATATATATGATTCTTTGATAAATATATGTATCTTAAGTTAATAAAGTAATAAATACCTATATAAACAAACTTTTTGTTATTATTCAAAAAAAGATTTGTTTCCGAACGTATTTAAAGAGGTACTATAGTATGCGAAAAACATTCTAGTTAGTACAATTGGCATAACGTCACTTTATAGTGCAATATGTGTTTCCCAGCCAATTAGATAATGTGTTTCGACAGGTGTTTAACATTCCACCGGCCTCTGGCAGACGGTACCCATGACAGGTTTGACACATAGCGACCTTCGCATTTGTAAACACCCGTACATTACATCATTATAAAAAATATAGATTCCTTTTTAGATATTTTACAGATATTAGTTACATAAAAATATAATTGTAATACTAATAAAGAAATTGATTTATTTCAAACAATACACATCGATTTTACAATACATTAGGTAATAATAATTTCCCGGACCTTATCTCAGTTATCGTAGTGCTACATCTGAAAGTTTATTTTTCCTCTAAACAACGACGCACTGTGCCAAAATTATGAAAGCCGTTTTATATAATATTCTCATTTAAGATTGGTGTTGTTAATATAATTTTATAAATAGAGAAAGAGGGAGAGAGAGAGAGATAGTGTGATATTTGATTAAAAGTAGTTTTACATATCATACGATAAATTAATAATCATTATTTGTTTATAACAGTAATTAAATAATGGTATTTTCATGTGATATTGATATATGAGTCCAAATATAACATTAAAGCTGTCAATGGGAACTCGATGCGTTGCTATGATATCAGATCAACGTCTGTTCGACCTTGTGGTAGATGTTTCTTGTAGCGTGACTTAAAAATACTCTATCACATAAATATCAATAATATATATTAATTAGGTAACACACGCTTCACTTGGGTGATGACACCCGCGATGTTCTCGGCTCGTGACGCATCAGTGAAGCAACACGGGTTACGTGAACGCAGACTCTTCCTTCACATGATGTGTATGACCTGTCTGTAACCTAGCTTACTATTAAAAAAACATCATTTATGATATTGAATTATAAACTATCGCAGGAACACAATAAAAATAAAATAAAATAAAAATAAAAAAGCCTTTTATTTCTAGCAAATACTACTACAATTAATATTTATGCGATACTTATTTTTATTACTTGTTAGTATATAGTTTGGTAGTACAATTATTTGGTTTGAATGCTAACATTATTTTTATAATTATTTTTATATTCTATCTTAGCATACAGTACAGTTTTATTTTTACTTATTTTTAGGTATTTGCCAGAACACCATATTGGGTAAAGGCCTCCTCCAACGTTCCCCATTTGTCCCTGTCTTGAGCTATTTGGCTCCAATTTGAGCCAGCAACTTTTTTTATCTCGTCTTCCCAACGTGCCACTGGTCTCCCTCTGCTTCTTTTGCCTTGCGGTCCATGCCATGTAGTAATTCTTTTAGTCCATCTTTTATCCTGGAGTCTTGCAACATGCCCAGCCCATTTCCATTTTAGTTTTTGTGCATATTTTAAAGCATCTGTTGCTTTGGTTACTGCTCTTATTTTAGTGTTTTTTATTTTATCTATTCTTTTTATTTTGAGCATACTGCGCTCCATTCCTCTTTGACAGGTGGTTATTTTGTTTTTAGCTTTGTTATTAAACTTCCACGTTTGGCAGCCGTATGTTAGGCATGGGAGAAGACTTGTGTTCATCACTTTAGCTTTTATTTTTGTTGGCATATTACTTTTGAAAATTGACACCAGATTCCAATATTTATTCCATGTATGTTGCACTCTTCTCTCTATTTCAAGCTCATTATTCCTCTTATCAAAACTAATTCTCTTTCCTAAATAGATATAGCTTTCAATATATTCCAGTGGTTTGTTGCTAACATAGATCTGTCTCTTGGTGCTGTTTGTCATTGTCTTTGTTTTTGTTTGGTTCATTTCTAGACCAACTTTTACGCTAGCCTGATGTAAGGCGCTTATCTTGGACTGTAATTCTGAGCTTGTTTCTGATAATATTAGTAGGTCGTCTGCGAATCTTAAGTGGCTCAGGTATTTACCTTGTATATTTATTCCTGATTTACTCCAATCGAGTTTGTTGATGATCGATTCAAGAGTGGCTATGAATATTTTTGGAGAGAGAGGGTCTCCCTGCCTAACTCCCCTTTCTATGGGAAAGGATGGACCTAAACTTTCTAATTTTACTCTACCAGTGTTCCTTTCATAAATACTTTTAATTACGTTTATATATGTTTGATCTACTCCTTGCTCTTCCAAGCTTTCCCACATATGTGTGTGGTAGACTGTATCGAAAGCTTTTTGGTAGTCGATAAAAGCCAGGTACAGAGGCCTCTGTTGTTCTTGATATTTTTCTACTAACAATTCCAGCACGTGGATATGATCGATTGTAGAGAATCCCTTCCGGAAGCCAGCTTGTTCAATAGGCTGTTTTGCCTCTAGTGTTACACTTATTCTCGCATTCAATAAAGAAGAGAAGAGTTTGTAGAGACACGGCAGTAAACTTATTGGTCTATAGTTACCGATATTTTTAGGGTCGCCTTTTTTATATAATAATATAATATTCGATTCAGACCACTGCAAGGGTGTCTTTGATTGTCGCAGTATCATGTTAAATAGCTCGGACAGAGGTCTAGCTAGAAGTACATTTGCCGTTTTTACCGCTTCGTTGGTAATGCCGTCCGATCCTGGGCATTTATCTATCTTTAATCTCTTTATCATCTCTCTGACTTCAGTTTCGTCTATTGGTATGACAGAACTCTTCTGGTTGTCTTTCGATCCTTTGTTTGACTGAAAGCCTGAAGTTGGCTGGCTCGTACTGCTATATAGATTTTTATAGAATTCAGTAGCCTCAGTGATTATATTGCTTCTTTTTCTTATGTCTATACCATTATTTTGTAAGCTCTCTATCCAAATTTTTTCTGATCTTAGTGTCTTAAAAGCTTTTTTGGTGCTTCCCGCGAGACTTATATATCTTTCTATTATGTCTTGTTTGTATTTAGCATAATCTTGTTTTATGTATTTATTTACTAATTTATATAATGCTGAGAGCTCGTTTTTCATTGATCTTGTTTTATTCTTTGTTTTTTGTAGTTCTGCCCTTCGTTGCAATAATGTTAGAGTTCTTATTGTTAGAATTTTTTGTTTCTTTTCTGTTGACTTGTTTGATTTGGCATGTTCAAGACTTTCCCTTATAGCTTTAATTATGTTATCATAGAACATAATTAAAGCTATAAGGGAACACAATAATTTTTATTAAAAAACTTTTTGTAAGTCAAAAACCTTTTTGGTTGCTAAACTGTTTTCTATTGCACCCGCACTTTTTCTTTTACCCATACAGATTCACTTCGCTTATTAATTATTTATTTTAATAAGTTTTTATGACAAAATATTAAATATTTAATTTAATAATTAAATTACTTTCTTTCACTAGGTTTCGTCTTTATTATAATAATAATTTACTGGAAAACTTAGAATAAGACCTATTTGTATTTTTACTTTCTCCAAATTTAAATATAACGTTACTTTCTTGTTCAATCCAATCTTTATATAAAGTTGAATATTATATTACCTGAATCGAACCGAATTCGTTTGAGTAAAAATTCAAGGCAGAAATACTAAATCATTTTATAGCATTTTTTTACAAAAGGCTCAAATACTTAATTCCTCGGATATCATCTTAAGAAATACTGAGAGGGAACTACGTGACCTAGAATCAAACCCTCAAATTTCGAAGATTAGTTCTTTAAAACTAGGTCAGAACAAGTCTTTATTATTTTTGGTATTTATATATATATTTTTATATTCTTTCTTATATACCACAAATAAAAAACTAAAATACTAGTCGTACAAGTAGACACTTATCGCCAAAGGACAATTTCTTCCATTTGACAAACAATAGGACCATAGTTTGGTTTTAGGTCGATGGAGCACTATTATAATAAACATACAAATACAATAACTTCAATAAGTATATTGAAGTTCCTTAATTCAAAATATACAGCTTTATCTATAATTTTTATTTAACCTTTGGACCTCAAAAACTATGTAACATATTTATGTTAATTTTGAGTAAGAAGCAAACTCTATTCATATATTTAATATAACATGTTATAAAATATATATATATATATATATATATATATATATATATATATTAGTAAAATGTGGCACTAATTTTAGGCAAAAAACAGAACATAAGCATAATGTCACAAACGTGTCACGATATAATTATATCAATTTACTTTCATTATATATGCGTCGTGATAGGGAAATCTATTTCATAAAAGTTATCCGCCTTCATATCGTATAAGTCTTCATGTCGTATAAGTTTACTATTAATAATTACCCCACCTACTCACGCGATATCGAATACTTACATTCTCTGAAGACATTTGATTCTAAATACATTATAGTTAAAACGTTTTGTATAATTAATATATGAATTTTATAATAAAAACAATTATGATTAAAAAATAATTCTAAATTATCATTAAAACTGTTCTTTGTAGTATAATGTTTTTTGTAGAGCTCTATATAAACTTGTCCAGTGTAGGTGGCTAATATAAATTAATATTACAACTCCTCATTACTCGCAAATTACAGCATTTATGATGTTTTACATAAGTTTTTACTTGCAAGTGCTAGATAGAAAATTACACCCACGTTGTATTTGAGAAACGCATTATGTAATACAAATAAAGATGAAATTTGACATTTACGTTCAGACAGCAATGGATATTTGTCGCAATAAACAAATATTGTACCCGTCTATGACAACGTAATATTTCCTTTTTGAATTACGTATTTTTCTAATAAATACAGATTAAAAAATAAACTGATACAAGCGGAAATCCATATATTTCTCATTTTACATTTATTTCAGACTTTTAAACTTAACATGTATTTTAAACTTATAAGTTTGAAATAAATGTAGGGCCATAACCCCATCTGGTTATTTATATTTAAAAAACTACAATTGTATATTTTTGTACTTCGATTAAATCCTTTGTAATAATTTTAAATCAATACATTGAAATAACGCCCCGCACGTAACAATAATGAATAAATCCATTATGACGAAAATTGTTCCACACCGTCGCATGCAATGGCGATAATATTCGAAAGAATTTTTGTTACAAAACAACTGAATATTACCAAAACCTACAAAAAGTGGAATGGGATACGAATGTATCTATTTGAAACATGGATAAACTTTGTAATTTTCCTCAATTTACAAGATCTAGATACAATTACAATGTCTGAGAATTCAATTCTACAATCTTAAATGTCAATTGGATTTCAAAGGATGATTTTATCTTTAATTCTTTATATAAAGTGACGCAAATTCCATTTCTTTCAATCACAATAGCCTCTACTACAATAACTTGATTGGCGCATGGGATTCTTGCGAAGTCGGTCATTGTGTCCAGGTGATAAGTTATCGACATCTTACTGGTCACGAACTCGCTTCACTTGTTCAATTTAACTTTCTATAGAGTCATTACAATAAAACTATGTCATGAGGGTCATGTGTACATTAAACCTAAGCTTTATTTTAAGTAATCATTATGTCTTAAACTTAGTTTAAAACTAATATTTAATCTAAGAGTATTATAATGTTGAAATATTTAAATGTAAATCGTATGATATGCTTTTAGTAAGTATAATTACTGATATATATGTGTCCATCATACCCAATATAGAATCTCGAAGTGTATTAGTATTCTATATTAGAAACGGATATCTTGTCATATTGGTGTTTGTTGTACCTTTGACCTTGTGCTTAGTACTTTCAAAATCCCGCATTCCTCATAACACGCTACACGCCATGTTCGCGATCTACCACAACATTGTTCTAATAAAATTACGTGATTATTTATAGACAAAGCAATTATTAACAAATTTATTTTATTATTTTCTCTATCACCAGGCTTCACTTTTTATTAAATCTTATTAACTTTAATTATAAAGAACACTTTATATTTTAAACGAAAACAAAATTATAATCCTTTAGAAAATTTTCCGGGGCAATAAATTGGAAATAAGGGCATTATCCTTATTTCCAATTAAATTCCCAATTCTATTGTTCTAAAAACTTCTATTTTTCGTAAAACCAACCTTGATATCAAAACAAAATTATTTTATTTCTGTAATATTCATTGACTTTTTCATTAAATTTAAGAACTTCTAAAATGTTAATAGCATGTAACTGATACTGAAATCAATACTCAAACGGTGTTGAACTTTCCTATAAGAACAAATAATATATCTTTTTTAATTGTTTATATTTCCCGATTTCATTTTAAAATGGAGTTGGAAATATAACTACTCATTAATACTTATGAGCTCTTTAATCATCTCTGAATTTTAACCTTCGAGGCTGCATTTTTAAAAACCTTGTAATAAGTCTAAGTCAAAAAAGGAGTCTACTTTCCAAATTTCAGGCTTCAATGGCTTCGGCTCAGCCTTGATAAATTAGCCAGTCTGAAGATCTTTTTGTAATAGCGTAGTAATAATATATTTTAAAATTATGTAACAAATATTTATTACAATTTACGTAATAAAGAAATATACAGTACTTAATAAAAAAACACACAATAATATTTTTATGAATATCTAACTCGTAACATTACTGGAATTATTTGAAAATATCCTTAAACAACAAATAATAAGTTTATTGGAATTGAAATAAATATAAAATAAAAAATAAAGAAATACGGGCAGAAATTCCAATTAAGCTACCGTAGCTTAATTAGTCGATCGACGGGACGGTTTCCCAGAGGTCGCGGGTTCGAATACTTGCCTGTATCGGTTTATTTTTCATTCTATATTTATTTCAATAACAGGCATTATGGATCAAATTGATACTCGTACCTGAGGTTATTGTATTCAAAGAATAATATATTATCATGACCGTGAAATTATTAGAGTAAAGGTCATTCGTGATAAGACTTGCTCTTACAGTCGTAATCTACTCTCAGCACAATATTTATAGGAGATACTAGAATGAAAATAATTTCATATCTATAATATGATTGATTTAAGTTGTTTTAATATAAGGTCAATTATTATTTTTTTATTATTATATGTAAAGAAACATTAGTTCGTTTTTAATTAATAATAACAAAAATACAATATACTTAAAAGACCATAAATACTTTTTTTTACCTACAAGTATTTTGGTATTCATATTTTCCTTGTACAGATATTTAAAATATTCAAATCTTGTTCACGAGTTGAAAATGTATCTAAATATAATAGTAATAGTTATCAACTAATTGTATCTCAGCGTGACGCGAGATTTCCGCAAGGTATTGTAAAAAGTAAAAAATAATTCACACTAACGATTTATTCAACAGAGTTCCGTATAAAATAAATTTAGCATTGAAAAATAGTATCAATATTGATTGTCACGCTTTTACTAAAGAAAGTAAACTGCGTGATGCTTGCAAATTAGTTGATTATAAATGTTTATATTCTAATAATGTAAAATAGATTTTTACAAGCAAGGAAACGATACTATGATATCCTTTAAACAAAATAACTAAAGGTTAAGAATTAAATTTATAACTGAAACTTAAAAAGCAGTGAACCCTAAGACAGTAGCAAGAAAATCGTGACAGCAACTGGAGCTTGGTGAAATTTGTGGCGAGACGTGGCCTCATACACTTTATAAATTGCGTCGCAATCTTTGTTTGCTCTTCTTTAAAGTCTTTATCTTAATAAAAACATTCACCAATTTTAAAATGGACAGTATATTAAGTTGACAATATTTATAAAAGAATGAACAATGAAGTCTAGAGATATATATTATAAGTGTTTGTTGTATAATAAAATTATGGAATCAAAAGTCGTTTTCGGCGATACTGGATCAAGTTAAGAATCGATTAACCCACAGTTCGACCTCATTGCGAAAAAACTAAATGTTGTAATAACACTGATAAAGCAGTTATTACAATATGAACGATAAACTGCGTGGGGATAACTTTATATTATATGACAATTTTAAGAAAAATAGTTTTTATATTCTGCTATAACTGATATTTTTTGATGATGATTGCTGGTACAATCACTCCAGTAAATTATTAAATATTTTAAGAGAATAATCAATTTAATACTAATATATAAATAGTGTTGAGTTGATTATTTTATTATGGACTTGTCTTAATAAAATATAACCTTTTAGATGTATGTTAATGAATATAGCACTTTTTTATATAAAATAAGATAGATATTTTATTTTAAACACCAATGTCATTTGTGTTAAATATAATTTTATTTATTTAAAATTAAAAGTTAATATAAAATCAAATCAACTTAAATTGAAAACAAAATATAAAATCCATATGGAGCTTTCTGCGATAGAATAATGGACTAGCATTTTTTTCTTGTTAAGGGCAAAATTGGAGTGTGGTTTGTAATTTGACATAAAATGTTCGGTCACTGTGCCATACACGTATATGTGTGAAATGGTTGAAAATAATGTCTCATAAATAACACATTGTATTCATTGTACTAGTTAGGTATGTTCATTTTAAGTTTTTGTGTAACCATTGGTATCCTTAAAAAGTTTGTTACATGTTACAACTTTCATAAAAGTTATGTTTTATTTTAAGACCTAGACCTGAATTAGTGCTTAGAACTGAAATCTAGTTAATAAGAACACCAAAGTTAGAATGACTAATAAATTAATTATCTATTTGAAGGTTAAAATTATTTGTTACTGTCAGAAATAACAAAAGATTATAAACTTTTTTAAATAATGAATATTTTTATAGGTACTAGTATCTGAATACAAAAACAAAAGTTATTGAACACACGTGGATATAGCAAGGCTACTGAACGTAATTAATTACCACAAAAAAGTAATTACCGTTACTTTAAGACAGTTTTTATACACTTTACCAAACGGCATGACTGATGAAGCCTTAAACGACATGTACCTGTAACATGTACAATTTACACGATCAAAGCAAACAGTCAAAGGTCAAAGTGCAAATGTCACTAATTCTATTTACTTGGAATATCTTAAAATATTTTTTTAACGGTGTTATTGACTATAATATAAGATTAATAGATTTATATGTTTTGAGCCTGTTGTCTAACAAAAGACATCAACGATCAATTAAAATATTTTATATTCAAATTTGTATATATTATATAAATTAATTACGTATAATAATACCCATAAAATTATGCTAATATTATTTATATATATAAAATTAGTTTAATATTTATCAACAAGTTACGTAATAGTCACAAATCAGTGATTATTTAACTTTTCGCGTCTTTTAAAGTGTCTAAAATTACTAATATTATATTAACTAAATGTTAATAAAACTTGTTCTCTGTTATCATATAATCGTAAAATAGAGATCTGTTTCGAAAACAGTTTTCACAAGCCTTACATCTCGGGGATAAAATCTTCATTTGCTAAATGCTAGATAAAACATATAAAATCTGTGTATATTTAATAATCAAATATTTCTATTTCAATAATAATCTTGTAAAAACATGTGTACACATGTTAAGATTAGTTATATTTTAAATAAATACATATAAAGTTAAAATTTTAACAACATTGGCAGGACTCAATTCTAAGACCAGGGGATGCAGGTTCGAGTCCTGACGCTTAGATTAAGATCAAATTTTAATTAAATTTGTTTTTAATTGATTTCCCTAATAGATGTAATTTAGAACATCTCTCATTTGCACGTGAAAATACAAAAAAGTAATGCATTGAGAGACCAGTCAGGAAAACTCTTTATGTAATTATATAAATATATAATATTTAAATGTTAGTTAAAGATGTTACTTATTAAAATATTTCGCAAACATACAACAACATATAACCCACAAATATAGACTTATGAATGTTTAGAATTCCTGTAAATTATTAAATATTAATAATCTCTATAGCATTGGAAAAACTAAAATGTTTTAAGCATTTAATTCCCTGGATTATTATAAATATTTTTTTTTTATCATTTCGTTATATAATGTCACTTATTAACATTTAAAGCTCTTCATCGTATCGTCTTGTATCATCATTAGGTAATATAAGAAGCTGGTAAGTACCTCCTTTCTCACGGCTACCATTGTGTCTCAGTGTGTCTAGTTCAAATAACTATTTATGAGTATGCGTGCCCTGGTTATACCTATTTATGGCTTTAGTCACAAATGGGTGTTTAACTAAAATTTTAATGGTGTGGTAACATTTACATAGACTATTGTGAAAAGTCGTATAGATTATATATTTCTTTTTATAGCCTGTGTTTGTCAGTTATCGTATTTATAAGGTTTGCACTATTTTTGTTTATGTTGATGTACTTCTTTGTTTCAAATTCAAAAGTTTAATTAATTCAAAGATATCTCAAAAATGTGACATCTTTTAGATTTCAAAGTATTCTATATAATATAATCACCGAAACAAAAGTTATTAAAAACACCTAAATATGTTAAGGTTACTTACTGAATGTAATTAATTACCACAAAGTAAAAGCTGATAAGTTGTTATTGAGTTACAACTTGCAATTGCTTTCTGGTATGTATATCCTGTGTATAGCCATTTTGTATTTTATATGGACGTACTAAGACCACTTAAGCTATTATTTTTTTACTGAACATAAATTGAATGTTACAAAGAATGTAGTTTTACGGACGTGATTTGTTGTTTTTATTTCGAGACAAAGTTATTCTAGTTTCTTTAAAAGGACACACGGTGTACTACTACAAAAACATTTAAGGAATTAAGATACAAACGTACAACCTCTTTATTACATTTATAAACTTTTATTTAATAAATGTTATAGCATGTAAGATAAGACGTAACTCATTACTAAAAAATTACACAAATCTGTAAAATTTGGTTGAATTTGTTGTTGAGAAACTTAAAATATCTTTCGGTCCGTGAAAATCTTAAATCGATTGAGATTTACAAATATCCCAGTAATAACTAATTTATTTTGGAAGCACCGCGTGTTTTCTGAATTGTCTAACGGAAGCGAGTAAATACTTAAAATGGTATTTACTAATTAGCACCGTTTAGAAATTTACAATACAACTTTATAGCTGTATTGTAATTACAATAGCTGTATTGTAATTACAATAGCTGTATTGTAATCTTGCAAACCGTGTCACGTTTTTGTAATGATTAGAAATGATCAAATTTTTCACTTTCCAATCTCAATATTTTTTTAGTTGTGCGGTTTTATCGTAACGGAAACATTTTTTTTTCTAATTACTAACTTTTACTTTTTGATTTATTTATACATATCATGGGCTGTGCTAAATTTTTAGCATCCACTATAAAATAAAATTATGTAAGACGACAGTGGTTTTTGAGTAAAGCGCGAATATACAGTCAGATTATTTATGCATATTCATGATCTGTCGGTTATTTTGAAGTCCCTGGAATTATCTTTTTATATTCTAAATATACAGATTACCCCATACAGTATAATAAATATACATTTAAAAAAGTGTTAAAACGCCATTTGATTTTGATTAAATGAAATGCCATAAGAAACAAATCTAATTTAGCAACATTTAAAATTAAATGAGAACAAATCGTCGAATTCATTAAGAATTTCAACGCATTGACAAAATAATTAAAATGAAATGACAAACTGTGATTTACAACGCAAAGATAAAAAATAAATGACGGCCAGATAATACACTTAATGTTAAACAAAGGATAATGAGGTTTTAGTGCAATTATAATATTTTAAAAACAATGTTAGATCGTGTGACGCGGAACTTCAGACCTCCGACTGGGTGCCTCCATCATCGCGAAGGTTTTTGATAAAATAATAATCATGACTTCAAAAGTACAATTCGCTCCACTAATGATTATAATTGATAAATTATTGTATTTCATATTCGTCATATATTTAACTACTGACCCTCGGGTAACAAGTTAATTGTTTAATCGGGATAACATCGTGAGTAATTCAACAAACATATTACACCACTAGTCAATTTATTAGTTAAATTATGAAGATTCAAAATTTTTGAATTACTTGAATATTATGCGACATTTAGTTATATTTCAGACCTATTTAGTCACAGTGACAATATGCTGCAAATAATAAAACAATATAAAGTCACAGAAGATTTTTTAACGATTTCACGTAGGTACAGCGTAAATATGTCAGTAATGGAAACTCGACATCAATAACCGAAGTTCATTTGTTTTAATTATAAATAACATTGTGTTTGACTTCTTTTTCAACAATAAATCCTACTTATTTGTTATCATAATTTAATTTACAATTAAATACGTTCCTGAGCCGAAAGAGCAATTATTGTATTGTTATTGGCTATTATGAACGAGGTCAGACGTGAGGTGCGCGACCCCGCACCCGCCTTGGACACTAGTTTTTGCTCACAATAAAAATAAGACACGCTTTCATTTCAACTATCACAGATTTAATTATTACAATATCCACCGGTTCAATTATAAGTATCGCTATCAGATTGTAGGCGGAGATATCAATATATTAATATGTTATGATTTAATTAGTATTTGCTGAGCACGTTTTCATATTCGGTAAAAAGAATTCGTTAAATTCGATAACTCATATGATGAAAAGAATTCGTGACATATTTCGACACAAGTCTTCTTATAGCGAAGGTGACATTAATTTTAAAACGCATTCTCTCATCTCAATAAAGGAATGTTACACAGCCTTGTAGTAGCAAGTCGGTCGACATTTCGCTTTGTCGCCAAGCACATGATTTGTCAATAAAATAAATATCTCGCCAATTATATCATCTCGCCTTTAAAGAGGCGCAGCCGATATTAAACTAAACCGGTCGGATGACATTTGACTTACAAACTCTAACACACTCAAAATATATTTAATCAACTTACTCAGATAACTCAGAACACCTATTACACTGCTTGGATTTATATAAATAAAGAATGAAAAATAAACCGATACGGGCAGGGATTCGAATCCGCGACCTCTGGGAAATATTTTTTCATTCTATATTTTTATATAAATTTAAATAAGCTTAACATGGCTAGACATGTTTATAGATATTTTCAAACACAACTTAATTTATAATAATATTAAATATTCAATTAGGGAATATTATTATTAAATTTATCATCAAAATCAGTCAATATTTTCTAAGATCTCGTAATTATTATCGATTAATCAAAAATAATTCGAATACAATAAATTCTGACGATATAGCATTGTTCATCCTTCACAGATGTAAAAGTCACCGATATGACCTATTACGTATTAATTGACCTTTAGTAATATTAAAGAGTTTATTCAATGTCTGTTTGATTGTGTACTAATGCAGCATACTTTGTACCGCGGAAGTTGTCCGTCCGTCACCAGTGTGTCATTCATGATACGCACCTGCCAATTGGCAATACTTGTATTATCTACAAGTTATACGAATTTGCACGAGTACCTTTTCTATTTTAAATCATTATCATTTTATGAGGCGTAGTCAAATTAGCATTTAATGTCTTATTTTTTGTTCCAGAACATGACTAACTGGAAGTGCTGCGGATAAAGTACAAGTGTCATGAGGTAGCGACGCCGTCATCATGCTGGATACACCGCGGGCTACCGACTAGCGGTATTTGCAAGACTCGTTACTGGCAACTGAGGTAAGAACACATAAATTATGAAACTCAAAGACAGAAAAGACTATATTTAATATATTTTATACATATAGTTTTATTTAGAGATGGTTAAAGTTTTACTACGCGTATAATAATAATATATTCCTTAACAATGTTACACTATTGTCTATATTTTACACTTTGGAAACAGTTACATGGACTGTTGCAAATGCTCGTTTCCCGACGATTTACACTAATAACTGTAGCTATGAACAAAAAGCTGTGCCCCCATTTAGTAGAGAGAAACTAACACACTTGTGGGCCAAGGCTGACTGACAAATTGATATTACATCGAGCTATAGTTAGCGCTTAGACGCGCTTGCGAATTCGCCGTTTGTCACGTTTTTTATGACTGCAACTATAATTATACTAAGTCTACTCTGTAAGAAAATTTAATGTGGTGCAACAGGCTGTAAGGACTTTCTTAATATAATATATTAAATGTATTTATAAAGAGGTCGTTGATCTGTGCTAAAATTACACGAGGCCACTAATGTATGATAAGACTGTAACAATCTACAATCAGTGTGAAATACGACCGTCTGTCTGTCATCGAGACTTAATTAGATTTGAGTTCTTCGATCCCGGTTACTTTGTATTGAATAAAAGGATTTCACTACAACCATTATAATACTAACTGGGGTTTTTTTATTTTAAATAATTGTCTTTTATTTATTTTAGTTATATCGTAGATATTTTACAGTTCAATACTAATGGTTCTTTTTTGTTTTTATTTTCATTTCACATTCATTGTCAAATGAAGATATTTTTAAACTAAATTCTGTTATTTTTTGAGACAAATGATTTTATTACCCAATTTAAAAGGTAATACAAAACATGTGCCAAATATAAAACTTATATGTAAACTTGTTAAACCATGAAGTAGAAGAATTTATTTTATCAATTTTTATATTAACACTGTAAATTTGTATTTGTTAAATGGAGTCTTTACAACAAAATTTGTTAACTTAACTAAGAATAATGATGCACGCGGACAGGTGATCCTAACATACACGATAAATATGTACACATTATTATAGAATAAAGATATTACATATAAATTAATTATTCTTATGGCCTGTTAATATTTTACATTTTTCTAATTTTGAATCATTTCACGGCCACTCTTTTACGAATACAGTTCCGTTAGATTCTCGATGACATAAAACTGACCTGGCTCCTGAAGATTGTATTAATTACATTCATTTTATATATATTTCAATCAATAAAATATTTCACAAATTAGTTTTAGCATAATAAAAAACAAATGAATAGAAATTGATAAGATTTATTCCATTTCGTACTTCTTCTAAGTTACTTAAATATTATGTAATAAAAGTAACACTTGAAAAAGTTAAACCTTTACGTACTGATAAAAATATATTTCCTTACTTTTATATATTGAAGTATATATTTACTCAGTACACATTAATAAATCCGACTCAATAGAAATTGCCTTAATTGAGTATAAAGACTGTCTGATTATTATTGACAGCTTTTTATTTTCTTTTAGATTAAAGAAACCTTTATTTGGAAATATACTATTTCTGGCCACAGACGGAGTACCGATCCAAAGTAATTCTTGAAGTCGTCCCAAATGATATCAAAATGCTAATATATTTATTGCGACAAAGTGCAATATAATAAGTCTTCATCAATCACGAACACTGTAACGAATGTTTACTAATGACGTGCTAATGACGTGCTAATGACCTCAAATATATATTCAAAATTAACTTCCATTTCGATGACTTTGTATAGTTAAATACAATTCGTATATCATTTCATATGATTCTCTGTACTTCATTGAATACTTCAAAGTAATTAACTATATATCGAAATAGTTCACGTTGAAGTTAGTTTGATTAGTTTTTAATGACATCTATAGTTGCGGCTTATAATTTTGATATTCAAAGAATGTAAATAATGATTATATTAATATCATTAGGAACTTGTTTATTTTGACTGTAATGGTTATTATTGAATTTATTGTTGACCATTCACTTTGCTAGTATTATACTTATAATATATGTATATATAATATGATATTTTAAAGACTTATAAATAGCTCAGGTCCTAAAGGCGTTTAGGAAGTTTTAAGTAGGTACATGATAGACCTGACAACAATAGTTTTAAAATATTTGTTGTTTTAAAATGTTTATTTGCTCATCTTTCTTTCTTTTTTTTTTTGTTCATCTGGTCGCCCATTATGCCAAACTCCTGAAAGAATTTGATCTTATTTCAAAATCGCAATCACGTTGCCTTTAACGTCAAATAATCTTCTATTTTTTGCGGGCAAAAAAATGTACACTTATTTAGTCTATATTTATAATAAAATTGTACAAACTTGTGCAAATTTATATGGTACATGATGCTTATTACCTAAAGTGGTTGGATTAGATGAGGTCGCTGACAACGCTGGCATTTCGTAAATAAGAGCATTTGATCTGCACGTACGTACTTTAAGATAAATTAAATCCAACCTTGAATTCCGCACGGCCACTGTTCCAGAACCGACACTACTCGCAAATAGATGTAGTAATTCATGTTCATGTTTGCTAAAATAAATAAAACTACCATTAGGGATGTTGCCATAAAACCTTGTATTTCTACAGATTTATTGTTAACGTAAACTATGAATTTGTCTACAAAATAGTTCGAAATCGTTTCTCATAAATCAGTCACCAACATTGTGTCGGTGTTTGCAGTCCATATGAATTAGTCAATACTTCAAGTTATTCTCAGTACGTAATTAAAAGCAATATTCAAAGGTCTAGATGGTACTGGAAGCTTAAAATGTCAAGGGCGAAGCGACTTCGTTTCACATTAGCTAAAACCAACGATAGTCTATTTGACCTCATCAGATTTCTTCATAATTATAGCATATTTTATTTTAATGCCTTTTTTTTATAAAATATAAATTATTAATAGATTTATGAAGACACGAAAGTATTTTCAATTAAAAAAATAAAAGTAACCTAAGCTTAATAATGTCATCTTAATAATGTAATAAGATTCTTGTTAAGAACCTTCAGAAATAATAAGAACTTCTGTTTTTATAGAACATTATTTAAAGTTTTATTCGTTTATTCGTCTCACAATCTTGTAATATATCTGGATCTCATTTATTAAAGTGTCCTTCGTGATAAGTTGGTCGCGATACGAGCGAATGTTGACCCTCGTTAATTATGCGCCGTGACACTTCACAAATAAATGTACTATAATTCAACTCACTTTGACATTACAAGTGTATTTATATCTACAAGTTACAGTATTTGAACTTTTTCTCTTAATATCCGGAAAAGTGAAACTTTGCATTCTGTTAATAAGGAAATAGTTTTCCATTTCAGTTTTTTCTTCTTCTCCTTTGTGTTACATAATAATGGTGTTCTTTTTAGCATGTTTTGTTCTACAAAAAATAATTTAATTCAAAGATAGTTTTTGTATCCATAATGGGTGTTACGAGGAAAGTAAAAGTTGCGTTGCCTTGCATAAGTAGGCTTCGCTCGTCGATCTAATAAAGATTTATTGCAATCCAGATTTGATAATACCAATACCCAATTTTTGAATATAAAAAACATTGTCATAATATAAAAAATGTCAGTATGTCTGCTGTTCCATAATGGCGCAAAACTCGCTGAAAAAATGTCAATGTTAGATGTCATACTTATGCTATATGCTTTCCAGCTTCCAGATTTCGCATTAAAATATCTCACATTAAATATAAAATTGTCTCAATTACAGTAAATAAATAAAAAAGTTGAATTGTCACTTTTTTATGTGAATAAATTTTTATATAACCGGATATATTATCTATAAAAATTTATAATTAAAAATATTTAATAACTTAACTTAGCTCCTAAATGGTCGTCATGAATATGTATTTGTCATTTGACAAGTGTCAAATTATTCATCATTAATAGTTAAGTATCTTCAATTAAAGTTGAGGAAGTTGGAAGTTTAACATTGGCCATAGACGACTTTATTTCTCAGCTATTTTGTTGTAAATACTACAATAGATATCACAAGCACTAAGGATCCCATATGAATACAAATTTTGATACACTTTTACGTAATAAGAGTGTTCCAAGTAAACGGAATGGCGGTAAAAGCGGGTTGTGTGCGTTCCAACGTTGTGCAACATTGCGCAGCGCTCCGTCACGCGTCGGACGCAAATACCTGCTATACAATTCTGTTAGACTCCAGACGTCCTCTACAGAACGCACGTTGGTGCCAACAGATACAACTTAATCTGAATTGCGATACAACTAGGTCATAACCTCTAGATCATACAGCCCTTGTTCAGCTATTCATCTAGATGTAGTGCTCATATCATTTAATAAAATATCGTTGTATTACAAATAGTTCGATCGTAAAGTCTAGTTATCCAAGTATGGTGTATCTATCATTAACACGCGGATATGTTAACATTTCGATGCGTTATATAAATTACAAGATATCAATTGCACAAGATTATTACGAAACAAATAGAATTCGGGTGGTATTTGCCGCTTATTACACACCAAACTTCCGGTGCATGGGTAAGTTCGCTGAGTTTTGCCAGCCTACGAGAACTTATTAAAATAATCATACAATCCGAGTATATATGGAATTATGGCCTTCGTAGTCAGTAAATTCATACGTACCTTCTGCCCTTGGCTTACAACGTTGACTTGCAGCGACACAGATAGATTCATTCCACCCACTTATTTGTGCATATCTCTGTTCTGGTGAATCACTAAATTGTTTTTATTTTAACTAAACATACTAATGAGAAGATTAAATTTTATTTTACATGAACCATTAATACAAAAAACCTTTAAAATATCTTGGAAACGCCACGCATTCATTTCTCTCTCAGTTGTACTCGATGGGCTACAAGTTACAAAAGGTAATTATACTTGCCTTTTCATTTAGCCGCATTGTGTTGAGTCTGGTTCTTAAAAATGAGGTAACATTATTTGCTACCAAGTTCGGTCTATAATAACGATTTTAGCAATTATCATAACAAAATTACAGACAGAGATCATTAATACATTGTTAGTATCATCATTAAAAAGACTTATATGTTGTTATTAATCAGAGGTTAATGAATCTATTACGTAAGTTTCTAAAGACAAGAAACATTCTTGTTTGTAAAGATAGTCAATTTTTGCTTCTTTTTTTTATCTTTGCCACCATTCATCATTTTTGAATTCTAATAAACGGGTTTAATTAAAAATCAATCATCAATTAACCTACTGTAGACAACTGACCGGTTTAATAATTAAACAAATCAATTCAAACATCCATTAAAAAAATGGTAATTTTAACTTTGAACTTTATTAAATACATACTTAACTATTAAATGTAAAATATTTATATTCATGACTCCTTCATATTTAATTAAAAACTTATTAAACTAAAACTGTATCAAGGATTCATATGATGACGAGTTATATAATACTTCATCTATGAAGAAACACTCCATGAGGAAATCTAAGAATATCTCAAAAGAAATTTTTACCCGTACCATTGGACATTGGATTGTTGGAGTAATTACTACTTTACACTTTGCGTACAATTAGAAAACTTTATATAGTAACTACAACCAGGTAGGTAGACTGATCTACTATAATATATATACTACTAGCAGACTCAGCCACGCGTTGCTGTGGTTGCTAAGGTTTTGGATATACCTATTTAAGAAGTCACGGTATTAGAAAAAATAAAATTAAAATTAACAAAAACCTCCGACCGCTAAGTAAAGGAAAAAATTTAAAATGCAAGTAAATTTATCAAGGCCAATAACGAAATAACAATATTTTGATATAAAATAATATTGTGACTTAAAATTAAGATGTAAGTTATCCTATGTTTCAAGTTGGATCAAACTACACACGGTGTGCAAATTTGATTAAAATCGGTTAAGTAGTTTAGGAGTCCATCGCGGACAAACAACGTGACACGTAATTTATATATATTAAGATAATATATAGACATTCTTATAGACATATTTATTAAAATCTGTTTTTGAACAGTCTTTTTTCTAAGTCAGTTTTCTAAGGTTTTCACGAGTACTATACATTGAAATAAAACTATTTTTTACGGATTTAACTCGCATTTAATTAAATTTTAAATTTACATTTTAAATCTAACCCGATGTTTTATTTCAAGATTATAATTTAGTAATGTTCGTAGGTTTTAAAAAGTGTAACCATTGATGCTTCATAAAGGTTATTCGCTGATGGTTCAATGACAAGTAATTAATACTCAATGTCATAGAAATTGTTACCGATACCACTTGACAAACATGACAAGAAACAAACAAACAAGACAAAAGATATCACTTTCCCCATTGTCATTAGTACTGTGTAGTACATTACATCTTCAATCAACAGACAAGTTGATAAAAAAGACATGTCGTTAAGCTTGACTGTCATTCAAGTTTATTATATAATACAACATCCCATCTGACAAGGACAGAGAAAAACATAATAAAAATAATCATATATATGATATCGCAATCAAACTAGGTTACTAAAACATGTTACAAATACTATTAGATAATTTAGAATCCATCTAATAACAACTCTAAGTTTGACATGTAATTACAACTTGAAAGGAAAATAAACCCACAATAGTTTAATAACGTTCTTCCATCACCTGAGTTGGATGCTTCGTGCCGGTCGTCAATTAGAATCATCGTGGACCTATTACATTATGAAATAGTTCTGATTATGAAGACATCATACTTAATAGATTGTTTTTCAATGCTTAATATGTTTGTGTGTTGAATGTTATTATTGTTTTTTGAACTGTCTAAAGTCTAAGTTTGTGTTTGCAAATATATTGTGGTCCCGAAATGATCAACTCCAGTTTCGTCGTTCCAGAGAGGAAGGTTAATGTAGAGGAATCAGCAATAAACTAAACGAAATTTCCTTAAAATTTACCATTAAATTTGTTAGATTTACAAATTTAATGGGTTTTTATTGGTTTTATCAATTACTAATGTATATCCTTATCATTTATGGAATTATGATTGGAATGCCTGCTTAAGTATATTTATGCTTGTAATGGAAGCATAATAAATATTCACGATAATATAGATCGCGTTATGCTAAATGTCAGACATGTCTGGCCGTGATACATGACGACATGCAATGTTCATCCGGCATTAAAAAAAATGTTCTAATGTATTACAACAATGGCCCCGGACATACAAAACAAAAGGGTACAAATACTTTATTGGAAATACCTTGAATTAATTATTCATTTTTAAAATAAATAAAATATTACAAAGATACTATTTCGTTTAATATGAAGTAATCATTAAATGTAAGAACAAGAACTACCAGTGATTCTAGAATACGGAAGTCACTTTACCATTAATAAAATGTAATAATATAGAAAGGATCTTGGACTCTTTTTCTTTCAGTTGACATTTTGTTTCTTAGTTTTTTTTTATATCACAAATTAAATCAATTTATTAATACTGATAATTTTATTATGCTGATAAAGCAAGTCATTATTATGAAAACTAGTTCGCATATCCTGTACTAGAGAGAAGGAAAATACAAGGATTTAAATTCAATTAGGTATATTGTAAGATAAATGAATGACTTTATACAATTTTTATATAACTTCAGTATTTCCATATTTCTATATATCATATACAGAATAGCTTTGTAGATCTATATTTCATATTATTGAATATGATAATGTCTAGATGAAGTATCTGAGACCAACAAACGTCAAAAAATGTGTTGTACCCCAATGTATTGACACTATTGCTTGACGTAAATATACACTAATAAATGTTTTTTCTCGATATTGCATGTTGTAATGGTTATTATATTTATTTTGTATAGTATATTGGAGAAATGAAATAGATTTTTCTGTAGTAGAAAAATATATGGACGTAATATAATAAGATTCCATCAAATTATCAACAAAAGGAAAAATGGAAAGAGCGCTGCATTTTCTAATGTGGAATGTTCAATTTACTTGTCTGCATTAAAGTTTACCGATTTTTAAATATATAATCGGTAGAATGGTTAGTAATGACATCCCTATAAACTAATACCGATATATCTTTTGATGCAATAGAGAAATCAATTCCGGACTTATTTTAAAAGAAACGAGCGACATGGTTTAACCATGAAATAACTAAATTTTAAAATATATGCTCATAATTGCTTTATAATTAAAATAACAAATAACTTAACTTTAGAAAATCCTTGTTTAACGGATGTTATAGACATGAGTAATTCGGAAGAGCCAAGTCGGAAGAAATATGACGAACTAAACGATTGCTTCACAATGGCCACTAAATGGAAGGTCATGGGAACTAGTGGGGGGGAGGTGGAATCTTAAATATCACATAGAATGACAAAATCACTTTAATTACTACATTGACTTTATATAATTATAGCCATAAAAGCCGATTCAAGACCATGATGAGTCCGGCACGAATCTGACTTATA
Organism: Napeogenes inachia; assembly: GCA_959347355.1. Classification (NCBI taxonomy): domain Eukaryota; kingdom Metazoa; phylum Arthropoda; class Insecta; order Lepidoptera; family Nymphalidae; genus Napeogenes; species Napeogenes inachia. The sequence goes on along the minus strand of OY365799.1, from coordinate 2,394,501 downwards.
TGTTAATTGAATATAAATTCAATTAAAACATACCAATATTACGTATTAATAATAAACCTGTGTTATATTCACGCTATTTAAATGATTGTTGGTTTCTATTTATCACGTTAAAAAAGTTCTAACAATTAGGTACATATCATACATACATACATAGAAATTTATTATATAAATTTAGAGGTTGTATTAGTTATTACACTTCCTTAATAACGTTGTTTCCATAAAAACCTTATCTAACATTTTTAACGAATATATAGTCCAAAATTCCAGTTGAATCCCAACGGTATAGGCAGTGCTTTGTAAGACAAATCGAACCAACAAGTCTCAAGTAAAGATAATTCACAAAATATAAGCATTACTCGTAATCTAAGAGTTACTTAAAATCATGTAAACATGGCCTTATAAAGAATTTGTATGCGTGTTAAAATTTAATTACAACCAGTGTTTACTCAATAATTCACCACAGTAAGTTATAATTACTCTATCTATTAGTTGATAGCCTTGCAAAATATTATATGAATTTATTTATTATTTGCTTAAATAATATATTTATATTCGTTTTAAAGCTGCGGTACATGAACGATGTGACAGTTTTAGCATCATTTTTGTTAAATGTAATAGTGACATATTTTTAGGACTTATGGAATTTCTCATACATTTTTGTTGAACAATAAGAATTTGTTTTATTTCTTAGAGGTTATAAATAATTAACAACATTCAAAGTATTTTAAATTCAATCGTGACATTTACGTTTACGTTTATAAGAATGTGAAACCACTTTTTTTATGTCGTCTAGACACACCCATGTCAAAATGACATATTAGGTTGATGATATTTAACTTATCTATTGTATACATAGAAATGAAGTTGAAGTATGATGGGTAAATTCCAAAGAGGATAAAATGGGATAAAATATATTTTTTGGTAGCAATGCTCCGGATAAATAAATAAATAAACGAACACTAGACTAACTAGAAATATACAAATGGAATTACTTAATAATTTGATTTATAGTAGGTATATATACTAATACACATTATATATGTAACTAGCAAGTTTATATTAAATAGTGTTCCAACTTCTAAGTTTCAAATACCAAAACTATTAAATTATAAAATATTCTAGTTTTCTATTTATCACGTAATAATAAATGCAGTAATTTCAGTTTAATAAAACACTGCTTACGTGTTACGTGGTCGTTATAATTTGTTAATAAGAAAACTTATATAATATTATAATCTTCTAAACAATAATAATCTTATTTAGTTCTCACGCTGAATAAATAATAAATATAACATGTATGAATATGCAATTTCATCACAAAAATACTTTTTTTGCACTGAATACAACCAACATTTTTTTTTTCTAAAACTGCAATAGTACAATGAAGGAAGAACAAATTTTTTTTAATTAAACTGTTAAGAAAAACTGTTGTTTTCTAATAATTAATATTTTAAATGCGCAAAAATATTACTTTTAACTGAACTGTGGCCGCTATGGTAATTTGGAGAAGTCTCTTTTAACGTTCCTGGCAAAATAAAACCATATTGAATATTCATTATCATGTTTAATTTTTTTTTCTGGCACATTTTAAAGTTTTTAACTAAAGCTACTTCTACAATAAGAATATTTCATTTCATTTCTTTATTTAGGCCTATACTTTGATATAAACAAGATTGTCAAAATATAGCCTTAAATAAATATTTTCTTGTTGGTTAGTAACAACAGATCTATCTAGATCTGTTCTTTCTTACTAACTAACGACAAAATATTCATTCACAAGAAGCAGATGTTCATTCCTTCTTTAATATAATCTTTTGTAAGTACAATAATAAATCTCTGTAATTGTTATACTCAACGTGTAACTCTTTTTGTTAACCCTTCTGTTAAAGTAATTGTAATTCGTTTTTAAATAGTTAACGCTATCTCACTAATATAAAATTACTTACTTAATTGACCTTCTATTACATGGCATCCAGGATAGGAATTATCTTTAATAAGGGCAATGACCCTAACGACAAACGCGGCTAGACAGGCAATCAACTCAGATTAAAACTTTCAGAAATTCGTTGAAACTTAAACAGACTAATTAGTCTTGTCGAAAATAAATGTTAACATATTACATTACTTAATATATAAGTATACATAATAATGAAAACCATCTCGAAATAATCTAAGGAAATATAAGATAATATCCTTATTATCTATACTGTATCCTGTTTACGTGCGTGGTAGTACTGACTGGACTGACTCATGTCAATCGAGACAAGCACCACGTATTGTCACTTATATCCTGCTCTGATCTCTGCACAGCGTTGAAATGAATGTCTCTTTATACTAAATATGTAAGTGATTTTCCTTTTCTATATTCTAAGCATACTTGGGCTTTTATTTTATAGTCCCCAATGATTGATTAAGTTCTATAGTTAGCTTTTAGTCATTCACGTTTGCTTTAAATCGTATTTAAAATTAGAATATGCATGATATGGTATGAATAAGCTTTTATTTATTATATATATTTTTATAATATATAGTAACGTGTGGGCGGGGACTTTTTATCTGATAAGCTTAAAAAGCAGTATTGTAAGTATAAGCGGTACTTAAATATGCCTTTTATGGAAGTGATATCATTTGACACGTGTCGTCTGTTATTACCGTGATTATGTCTAGTGTAGGCGTATCAATGTTGCAAGTTAAGAAATAAGCCGTTGTTTAGTACCAGACAAAGCTAATTATTTTTGACTGACTTTTGTATTGTAATACAATACATTTATGTATAATAATAACAATTTAAAATAATTGAAAGAGAAAGGTTCAAGAATGCTAATATAAATAATTATAATATAGCCTTAAATAATGATGTTGAATTTATCTCATATTTATGTAAGAATGTAGTTCACATATCCATGAATTATATATGCAGCAATAATATGTTATTACAGGAAATCGTTATAGATCTGTCAAGGTATTGATTTGAATCATCTAAATCAATAATAACCTATATGCTGACATTTCAATCCACAATATTGGTTTTAAAAATCTGTGTGCATAAATAATTATAATATTTCTGTTGAAAGCAGACCAGCTTTGGAACTTTCAATCCAATATTTCGTATTTATGACACGGCTATGAAAAATATATAACTTTTAAAATATAAAAAATATTCGTAATTTGATTCAAAATATATTTTTTTAATACTTTGACTTACAAAACCAACTCTATCATTTAAAAATAAGTAGTCAACCTCTGTGCCGCAGTAAACGGATACAAACACCCAGATCTTGACACTCTGAATTCTGGAACACTTAAATCCCATAGGGAGGATTCGAATCCAGTCGCTATTAACAATTATTTATATTTGAGATAATCCATAAATTTACTTTTCTGTCAAAGTACAACGCCCTTTAGGACGTAAAATATAAAACATTTACATTAGATATATGTGCATCTTTTATTTATACTTTTATTAGCAATATATACAGTCTCTTCTCCAAACCAAGAATATGTGTTGTGTAACAAACAGCAATCACTATTATTATTTGAGTGTTATGCAAATGTCGATCAAAGTTATGTATTAATTTAAGTCATTAATGGCGGAAGACATTAACTTTCATTTACAATTTGCACGAGATCATATATACAAATAGGTATAATATCGAAATGTAACATGAATTTGTATGTAAGATAAGAAAAAACGCTTAAGAAAATTAAATCTTACTAAATAAAGTATTACGATCCAATTTATTTTATTATAATGGTTAGTTATATACCTATTTCGATACGAACAAAATAACTCAGTGTGTTATGAAGCGCTAATAACACACTGACCGCCATAACTGACATAACACACTACAGCACATCAACATACCGTTACCAGTTCCACTTTAATGTAGCAATTTAACATATAAAACATACTTGTTTACTTACGGTTGGTGTGTTTTTTTATTATTTTATTTATACCTTAATAAGGTACATTATATTTAATTTGCAGTTTCTATACTAAAAACACATTTTGATTAATGGTACAAAAGAAAGTTCATAACAAATGTATTATTCTGAATGATTTTAAATAACTCCAATAATTTAAGTTAAAAATAAACACATTTCTTTGAATACTTTGGATACAATCTAGTACAAACATAGTCTATCTAAAATGGTGAAAGATATATTTGAATAATTGTTTAAGATATTTATTACAATAGTTTCAAATTGTGTGTTCTTAGATTAATTAATTTATTTATTTAATACTTTATTGCACACAAAACATAAAAAAAAAGAAAAAGAAACAGATAAAAATGCACAAAAGGTGAGCTTATCTCTAGGCACAGAGATTTCTTCCAGCCAACCCAAAAAATATGATGTGATAGAATATTGGAAGGCATCGTGTACAATTTATAATTAAAAGAAAAAAAAAGAAAACAATAAAAAAAGAAAAGATATTAAAATATATATATATATATCTTATTTAGTACAATAATGAAACCAGTAACATAACTTTAAAAAGCAGAAAACAAAAACATTTACCCCTCGCAGGGGGTCCCGCCGGGACGCCACGGTGAGTGTGAAAGCGATCCCGTGGTGCCCCACTAAGGCGATGAGGTCAACCTTTGGTTTTTTAGTGGGTGTACTTAAAAAAGGCAACGTCTTCTATGCTGCCGGGTAGTCCCACAAATCCCCTCGGCCATCACCTTCCTGGTCGACGGGACGATGCGTTTCGCATTTTTCCAAGGACAAAAAAAAGTACAGAAATGAAACCAATAACATAACTTCAAAAGGCAGAAAAAAAAATTTAATTAAAAAAAAACGGTACAAAAAATTCTCTAAAGGAAGAAATTAAAATGCAAGTAAGTTAACAAGGCAAATAAAGAAATTACGATATCAAATCGTATAGTCTAAGTCCTCAATGATTAACTTCTTAAATCAGATACCATCGTCAACGTAGGTACAATGGTAGATCTTTTTGTATCGGAGGTTTTTCAATTTATTTTTTTGTAATATAATTATCATCCAAGCTCACTGATTACGTTATTTCTACAAATATGAACTATTTCCATAATGTTAATTATTAAAATAATAAAAATATCTTATTCTCCATTAAAAACACCATAAATAGAATTTAATTGCATTTTTAATTGTTTTATTTGGCTTTTAATTGATTTCAGGTTGCATCTTCTAGACAAAGATAACAAAACCATTTGGCAATTTTCTTGAGGCACATAGTTAAACTTATACTTAAAACACAGACACTCCTATAATAATTACGGAAAATTATCTTCAGTGTTAGGAAATTAATCGTTTGAATTGTTTTTCGCTTTTTTTCGGTTAACTGAAACATTAATATAAAAGATCACACAGATCATACAACTAGTCCTAACGAGAATATTTTGAATTTATAAAACCTTAATAAATACAGTTATAAAAAATAAATAAATATATTCTTATAAATTAAAATAAAAGTGAATGTCTGGTTGATACTGTGTTTTGCAAATACATACTAACGTGGTGAGTTATTTTTAATTTATTATTATTAATTATAAACAAATAAAATGAAAATATAATTCTTATTAAATGGTATTCCAGAACACTTCTAATATTTATAAAATGTTTATACAAGAATAGAATTAGAAAAAATATCCTTATTAGTTGGTACATCATAGCTACTGTACACAAGATTATATCGTCTGCTCCAATTTCGTGGTTGTCCATAGCAGGAAACCACTCCCTAGAACAGGCCAACGAACACAGTCACAGCAGCTTTAACAATAAAAGATAACGACCTATCAAGAAAACTTGTATAACCAATATCTCTGACGTTATATTTTATATAATCCACTTCTTCATCTCTCATTTAATTTTATGATTATATTATATATATATATATAGAGTTCTATATTTTTTCCTTTATAACAAATAGCTAAGTAAGTAAGTAAGTAAGCAACTGTTAATGAATATGTCTCGGAAATAAAGTGGCTTATTATTATTATATATATCACACGATAAAACGAAAATCTTTAAAACGAATATCGAGTTCTTTCTTACAGTTTTTTTAATTGTAAATAATAAGGTTTACGTTTGTAAGCTGATAGGCTGGATTTTTTTGCTATTTATTGATGTAGGTAAATACTTACATTTTTATTAACGTATACCAAAATAAGGAGCTGTTTGTATTTATATGATATACATTTTAAATGATCTTTAATAACCTTATATCCTCATTCTATAATAAAAATCTAATAAAAATCTTCTTCTTTCTTCTTTTTTCAAAATGTGTTTCTTAATAGCTATTACTATTAATAATACATTATTAGAAAATATCGTGATACAATATTAATTACGTTACATCATACTTAATTGATAAAAAATGGATCATTTTTATAACAAGCTCGTTCTCATAGTTATACTAATATTCACCAAATATTTAAACTTCTCAGCCGTAACAATATTTAAAATATTTACTCTTGTATAAAGAAAGGCAATTTTTAAATACATAAATTTAATGAAAAATATTTCCTCTGAAGCTCGTACGTTTCTAATCATCAACATGTTAAAAACTACTGTTGGAAGTAACAAAAAAGACATGTTAACATGTCTTCGATATTCAAAAATATTAGTTGGATGTATAATCCACATACATACAATATACATACAATTTAAAATATGTAATGTTTACGCCCTACTTCCTTAACTATTAAGTTCGTAAAAGTAGAACATTTTAACATCGAAATATTTAATTGTTTCCTTATGCAATTTGTATGAAGCATATCGGAACAATTCATTGTAGATGGCTAATTGTAAATGTCGAAATGCCATTGTTGTTTTGAGATGCGCATGCGAATATTTCAAACGACCTATTGTTATATTTGCTATTATCGCAACATTTTATCGAAGTCAGTTATTAGAATGCTATGCTATGTAGGTAAACATTGATTACTAGACAAATCTTTGCCAAACGGGTGCTCTAAATTCGATCTTGATTTATCTTAGTTAACTTACTAATCGTTTAGTAATATGTTAACCAAAAGTTGACGACGAAATATTCAAATAACCCGAGTATATGCAGTCTTGTTTGCAGTTCAGATTCCAATATTTAATTTGTAAGACATGGTACTCCATAAAATACTTTTTTTTTTTTTTTTAAAATAGTATCGCAATATCCTCAAAACCTCCTTGCTTTAAAAGTTGTATTATTATATTATTCTCAGATATAACGTCATAGAAGTATATACATACTGTCACATGCATTTTAATAATTTATTCGAACTGCATACAATATACTTTATCAAGTAAGCAAGAAAAGGTTTTTTCATACAATCTAGGGCAAAGTTTGTTTACATTCCACCTGATTGTAAGTTGAGTGTAGTCTTAGGTGGTAAGGTGCATTATCCTAGCAACCTATTCACTCTTCTCTTGAAGACACGCACATTTTATTCGGCCAGAAATACCGACGCAGGCAAGCTTTTCCAATCCTTCGCTGTACAAAGTAAAAAAGACGAAGCAAAGCACTTCGTTCTGACAGGTGGAGTGTCCACAGCAAAAGCATGTATACCAGCCGCGCGTCGGAACGTCCGGTGATGGAAGGGGGCCGGGGGAATTAGATCGTGTAATTCCTGCGGACACTCACTAAAATATATCCTATAGAATACTGAGAGGCGAGCAATTCTACCCCTGTGTTCAAGGCTGTGGAGGTCGGCTTTGATCAATTTGGGATCGCCTATAAGCCTCTTCGTTCTCCTCTCAATTGAGTCTAGAACCGCAAGATGACACTTTGCGGCACCAGCAAATATGTGAATACAGTACTCCACACACCACCGGGTCTGTGCTTTGTATAAAATAAGAAGCTGTCCCGGAGTAAAGTACTGCTGGACCTTCGCAAGAAAGGCAAGCTTTGCTGCTGATCTTGCTATGGACTCAATGAAACGACCAAAGTTAAGGTTCGAGGAAATGTCTAAGCCTAACAACTGAAGCCGGTCACTGTATTCCAAGGATACATTCTGGAAAGTAGCCATAAAAATAAAGAGCGAATAAAAATGTAAAGTAGGTATTTATTTAAAATAGTAAATAATTATTTTATGGCCTAGTAAATATTTATTTAATAGCTGTTGCGTGGAATACTGAGAGACTACTCGTTCGGAATATTAGTTGCCTACTTGTTTAAACCGGGACTCGGCACAGACATATATCCTATTGTTTAATCACCTACCTACGATTATATGTTACTAGCATACCCAGCCCCCTTATTAATATTAAGCCCCTATATTAATTCGAAGTTCATAATAAAAATACATTAAATATAAGAATAAAACGACAGCAATAATAATTATGATTCCTCCTCCTTCCTCAATATAATTTTCTACTTTTAGTTTCTGTGGATCTATCCATGGCGTTATAACTGACTTTAAATATTTCAATGTGAAAAAAACTCATGTCAGTAGTAAACAAAAACTATCAATTAAAAAAATATTACATTATTTGTATCAAAACTTTACTGTCTTTGTCTAAGTTAATCTAAAGATTCTCTGAAAATATTGTCGAAATCGGTCCAGCCGTTCGTTTCGTTTCGGATGCTATAAGGATGGTAGATATGTGTTTTCTGTTTTATAGAATAACTAGCTATTGAGACTAGACTGTAGACTGCAAATGAATTCTTTTTTTTTCGGAATAAAACTCAGCTTATAAATCGACTAAGATAATCGAACACCACAAACAAAACTTCATAAAAATTCGTCCAGTAATATTGTTACACATATTGTTATAATACCTCAAATCAGTTATTGAGTTTTGTCGTCAAAATAATATTTTCTCATAAGTAAAAAGTAGCCTATATGTTGACCGGGTAATAAAGTTCATCCACTCCAAATCCATGTTATAAATTGTGAGTGATGCGTGAATAAACAAATATAAAGATAAATGAAAAGAGAACACAAATAACAATAATAACAATGGATTATTAACTTTTATGATATATTATAATTGATAACAGTTATATCATTTAATAAACAAGTAAAAATGAGTAAATATTGATGAATAGAGTTTTGGACTCATTGCTATTCTATTATACATACAGGGTTATTTTTAATTAGTTGACCACCTCTTGCAGGCCTCTCTACATCAATCCCAACAACATTTTTTCTACGACTTTTTAAAAATTATATGTATTTCTTTGTATATATCACTTAACACTAACTGTTAGGTGAAATAGGGGTCCCAAAGTTATATAGATATATTTTGTTTAATTTGTTTTCATGACCTACATTTTTGTTACAGATGCGGCGGCAGGCTCGGCTTTCAGTCGGCGGCACGCTTGTAGCGCGTTCCGCCTCTGCTTTACAAGGTAAGTGCTCCAGCATTTGTAGTACTTTTACCTTTAACTAGCTACCTGTTGTCTACAAGAGACAAGTTAATAAAATACATTGTCCGTGCATACTTTTTCCAACTGGTCTCCATAAAAACTTTTATTTCATTTAAACAATTTATAATAATTAACTATGTCAAACGAAAGGTTAACTGATATTTGATTGCTCAGATGTGTTGTTTTGAGTTTGGTTCCTAAATCTAACCTAACAAATTTAGAAATTTGTCTGTAATTTTTTTTTATGTTGTTTTCAGTTTGGCTGTGGTTGCTACTTTTCGTGTTTCAAAATGAATTTCGGATATCAAGGTCCATTCAACCTGGAGTAAGACATTTCAATATTTTCAATCTAAGCTAAAAGTGAAATACAAAATCGATTTTATATATTAAAATATTTATCGTTACAGTATTTGGACTTTGACAACCTCCCGGACACAAACTTCACGTGTACAGGTAAAGTAATAGGAGGATACTACGCTGATTTGGAAACTTCTTGTCAGATGTTCCATGTGTGCACTGTCGGCCAACAAGAAGAACCTATGGATATCAAGTTCCTTTGTCTCAATGGCACTGTTTTTGATCAGGTCCGTATGCTTATTCCTTAGATATTAGAATCCTATGTATAAAAAATATGATTAATGTAAGTAAACATAAACGCGTTTATGCATAATAATAATAATATACTTTATTGCACACCACAAAGTTGAAAATACAGTCAGTTAAAAAAACAGGTACAGACAGTTAAAAAAAAAAACAATATAAAAATAAAAACAGAAAGCATACCTTAAAAGTTAAAAGTATGTATAACCGCGTGTCTTTTTTTATCATTACTTAACAACAACACATACTTAATAGAGTATCTATGGACATAAAGTGTCCAGATTTTCTAAATACTCCTATTTGAAACGTACATTCAGAGTTATTCTTTTCTAAAATGCATATATCTGGTTGAAAGAAATAAACTATAAATTGCACTTTCATTCGCCCATTAGAAAGCTAACCTCGGTCAAAGTTGCTCAACTAGTAGCTCAACTAGTAGGTAGCTACTGAACGACCCTGGATTATCGATATAAAAAAATGTGCAGTGGATTAAAATGTGACCTTACTTTCACGGTAATTAAGATAAGGTAAATATATAAAAATATTTTTTTTTCTTAATTTCAGGAAACAAGAGTCTGTGAAAGGGTGGACGAAGTAGATTGTACTAAGTCTGAAAAGTTCTATAGTTTAAATTTAGAATTGTACGGAAGTACCGTGCCCTCGATCATACAACCTGAAGAAAACTCCCAACCAAATCCAACCGAGCAATCGAATCATCAAACATCAAACAAACCTAGCGCTACAGAAATATCTGATCCATTCACAAAGGAGTCACTCACTACACCAGACAAAATACAAAATCAAAGTACTGAAGCCATAGACTCAACTGAAGACCCAATTCAAGAAATCAAGCCAGATGACAATAAGGATTCTGCACCTTATTCAACATTGCCAACCCAACAACACGAGGAGCTCAATAAGGGTATTATTTAGATTACAATTTAAATTGGTTAAGTGATTTAATTTACTATAACATATATATATATATATATATATATATATATATATATATATATATATATATATATATATATATATATATATATATATATATATTCTTTGGTATATACTAATTTTATTAGTATTATTAGTATTTTTAAGTATAAGGTTCATGCTGTCAGTTTACGTAAAAGTTTAAAAGTTTTAGGTAAAAGTTAAAGTTTAAAAACTTAGCTGGTATCTCAAGGAATTTAGACTGAGAAAACCGTATTCTAAAAAAAATAATAGTAATAAAATTAACAAATAAACTTTAATATATCTATGGAAACCACACTAAGTTAATCTAGATATTACCCGATCTGGAGGAGTATCTGTGTATCACTTTATCATGTATTATAAACTTACATATCATGGGACGGATGCCACCCCTTTTTGTCAAAAGAGGTGTGGGCAATGATGGTGATAAGCATCTTATGAATTAATAGTTTTTGTGAAACCATAATAATACTTTTCTTTTCTTTTCTCACAGAATATGAGGAAGAAGATGATAACATCGACGACGACAATGTTGAATACGAGGAAAATATTAGCCCTCCCAATAGTTTCACCACTATCGAAACCATTACTACAACATCTACCACCACTACGACACAAAAACCTTCAACAAGCAAAATACCACTACCAACAGCATCACCGACTCCTATTCCTCATTTCATTACATCTTCGTCTCCACCTATTTCTTCTTTTTCGCCACAATTGCCCTCCCTAAAACCTTCTGTCGTGCCATCTTCAACTTTAGATCCCTCATTACTTTCACCACAAGAGTTTATTTATCGTCATCGAGGTCCAGGATCTGAAGCAATATCTTTTCAGAGACAAAGTTTCCGTCCAGCTGATGGAATCTATATAACTCATGCCCCACCTCAACAATTTGATCACTTCCAATATGAGTCTTCAAGAACAGCGCCTCGTCCACATCGACCAGTGCCATTCGTTCAGCGTCCACAGCCAACGCCATTCCGACCTACTACGATCGATCCCCGAGACCAGCTCTTACGACCCGGCCAAAGTTCACAATCTTCTGACAGATTAGAAACTACAGTGAAACATCGACATCAAAATTATCCTCAACATTTATCTCCACAACATATACCTTCCCAACATCTACCCCTTCAACAACCATTACCTTTCAATCCGTTTTACAACGATCGAAAACGTAGTGAAGATTCTAACCCAGAAAGTGAGTCATTACTATCAGCCAGATCGGCACCACCCCTAACGGTAACAGAACGTATTCCTCCAAAGCCAAAAAGTCCACCACGAGTTATAGTTACAGCCAGTGCATCTGTAAGTGACAGTAACGGCAAAAGACTAAACTATACAGTTGGAAATGTGGTTAGTGCTGTAAAACCAATCGTGGCAATCAATTATGATGATTATAAGGAATCTGATCTTCTTTTTGATCCATTTTTTCTCGATGTGCCAAAGTTACAATCACGAAGAAAGACTAGGTCAAGTAACTATAGAAAAGTAGTAAATGTACCTCTAACTGCTACAATGTCTTCAAAGAATATGGCAGAGAGGATTACTCCTACGACTAACGCGCTTTTAAAATCACGAGCTACTACTAGGAAACCGGTATCGACTACTCCCACATCAACTACAGCAGCCTGGAATCCTGAAGATTACGTCGATGATAACTATGAACCTCATTCGTATGTTCCACCAGCACCGCCTTTAGCAGTGCTAGTAACGGATATTAAAAATATGAAACAGGTAGGATCATCAATGAATAATGTACCTGGAATTAAAATTAAACACAAGCCGGACTTTTCTGATAAGGAACAAATCAAACCGACGTCTTCTGCGCATGCAATCTCTAGTCAAAGTGTAGGTACTGAGGCTACGGTGCCGGTCACCTCACCGAGTCCTATCGAGGCGCCCGCCTGCATCACTTCGCGCTCAACTGACTGTCGGATTCGTGCCTAATATTTAGCTCACTTGATACATAGATAAGTAGTTACATATTTAAATAGGTAGTTAAATTTAATAATTCGGATTGACTCCTCCGCACTTAATATGATTATGGTCAATTAAAATATTTTATAACATTATATTATTACAAACAATATGCAAGCTTAAGAATAAGTATTTATTAAACATATGGATTATGTATTACAAAAAGTTTTTGTTGATATAAATAAGTATAAACACAATCAAAGTCACATTATATTGTCCCCTAGTATTTTTTTAAAATATATTGTATTGTTTTAGAAATTGTTGTAAATATGTATGTATAATAGAATAAACAAAAGTTTTATAAGGACTGAGTTTTTTTGTCAGTATATAATAATTTATATATTTAAATTTCTACGACAATTTCTCATAAACCATTAAACGAATCTTTTCAATTTGATTCTATACTACAAAGATAGAAACTTATATGAGAAATTTCTACAGAATCCTAAGTTATGTCGCTTCCATGCTGATGAAGGCTGATGAAGCATATATACAGAATTTAAATACGGTAGGTTAGTTGGCCTCTTAATTGTAGCCTCTGGGATACGAGACCGTATCCCAGAGGCTACAATTTTGGGTTTTTTTTTCCTTGAAAAATCCGTTTTTTTTTTATTTTGTGTAAGCAAAACTTTTTCTTGCTGAAAATCTTGAGAAATATCAAATTAGTATTTAAACTTAGATTGTATAAAAACATAGGCCATATTATAAAATCTAAAAAAAATAGTTGTACTATGGAAATATGTCCTACATTTGATTCTTAGAAAGACCGTTTTAAACAAAGACGCTAATAACCCAAAAAAATATATTTACTTCTGCAATTATATTAATTAAAATCAAACCTTTTTTATTGTATTGTGCTACAATAGGGTGGCCAGTAATAACACTGATATATTTTTTTTCACCTTGACATTTATATTAATAAGAAAGCCAAACAGATTTCCTATAATTTCCAAAACGTATGAAAGTTTTATAAAGTGTAATTTATGTATACACAGATATATATTAACGATACATTTTATTAACCTATATTAAAATAGATAAATAATTAACACGATGTCGTCAAATAGCAATATAATGAGTATTCAAGAAATGATTGATGCGGCGTTTGGAGAAGCTGATGTAAATATACTTATTACGCTTTGAAATGTTACTTTCATACACAAAAAAAAATGGAAGAATTTTCCCTTTTTTCAAAGTTTGTGCTAAATGCTAATACTGTTTTAACGTAATATCCACTATATTACACTTGTCATGGACGTTATTTATATCTTTAACTTAAAATAGAAAATGGTTAATCATTTAAATCCACCGACTTTTTCAATTATCTCTTTTATGAAATGATACCAGACATTAAATTTTAAATTATTGTGTTACAGAATAATGTTGTTAATTTCAAGCTTATACACTCCATATTATACATACTTGCAAGACAATTACGACTTTTACAAAGAAGAGTAGAAGTAGAAATTGCTCCCTTCACTGAACCTGTATCCTCAACTCTTTTAGTTACAGAAGTTAAACTGAAAGCAAATGTTCCAAAAAAGAAAAGAAAACTGCTAAAAGCTGATGATGGACAAAAAAAGCGAGAAATTGTATCTATAAAACCTCTTATAGACAATGCATCTGTAGAAAAGTCAAGAACAAGTTCTGTTGATAAATCATCTGAATTAACGACTTCTAAATCGTCCGACAAAACATCTTCCAAATCAACTACAGACAAAACATCTTCCAAATCAACTACAGACAAAACATCTTCCAAATCAACTACAGACAAAACCACAACTTCATCACTATTTAAGACATCAACCTCCCTATCTTCTACTACTACTAAAACAACACCGGATAAATCTACTACAGACAAATCCTCGATGGAAAAGACTTCTACGGATAAAACTTCTACTCAGCAATCTTCGACAGAAAAATCATTATCGTATGAGACAAAGTCTTCAATAGAAAAATCATCTTCGGATAGGACAAAGTCGTCTACAGAAAAATCATCTTCGGATGGGACTAAGTCGTCAACAGAAAAATCATCTTCGGATGGGACTAAGTCGTCAACAGAAAAATCATCTTCGGATCGGACAAAGTCTTCATCGGATAGAACATCTACGAAAGAGTCATCTGATAGAAAATCTACTGAGGATTATCGGGAGAAGGTAAGCACTGGAAAATGTGAATCTGTACAAAAATTAAATAGATAAAAATTAATAATTTTGTATAGTTGTCTTCCAAAGATTATCACCATCTATTGGACAAAATTGAGCAGCAAAGAGAACAAGAGCTTCGAGTTGTCAATCAGGTGCATCTATGTAAAAGCGTATATAGTGCGAGAATTCTTTTTGTTTATTATTTTTCTTTCAGTTCAGATTGGAGATTCATTGAGCTGTTTTATTTACATTTATTTTTAATTAGTCTTAGGTAAGTAGGTGTATAATATCTAACATTTGTACAAGCATCATAAGTTTGTCTTTACCAACAATTCACAACTAACAAATGTTTCTTTTTCTGGTTGGTAATTGGTGGTTCAAATATTGGATGACTTTATTTAAATATTAAATAAATATAGAATGAGATATAAACCAAGAATGACAGGGATTCGAACCCTTGAATTCAAATCCTCATGGCAATCCTCCCTTCGATCTACCAATTGACGGTAACGCTGTACGGTAGCTCAATTAGTTTATTTTTCATTCTACATTATTTAAAATTCAAATAAACATAACAATCAACATATCTATACATGCTTACATATAGTTTCAAACTGGAATATGTTAACTTAACATTCATCTACACTTTAACACAATGTTCCTTTTTTTTCTACACTGTGTAAAGTTCATAAAATAATATTTTTTTATAATAATTATATGTAATCTTTGCTAATAGCAACGATTTATCATGTAATCATGACAAATTATATGCATTTATTTATATACCTGCACACATTCTGATATTTTTTCTAAATATTCATTCAGAGAGCTGATTCAAGGGAAGAAGCAAAAAAAATACTAACGCCCATGGCTTCACTAGATGAAATGGGTATAATAATTTTTTTCGTAATATATTAATCTATAATGGAAAAAAAATAAATATTAGAGGTTTTTAAAAAGAGAAAGAGAAAAATTGTAAACTTTAATGTATAAAAACGAAAAAATGTTTTTTGCAGAAGCACAATACGAAAAACTTCTTATCGGTAAGATTTCATAGCATGTGGGTACTCTATTGCGGATCGATCAGTTTTAATAATATATTTCTTGTTAGTTGAACGAGTGCCTACAGATACAGATACTAGAGAAAGAACAGGTACAAATGTTTTCATCGATATCAAAAATATTTTTTTGGTAAATAATAATAATTCCTAGTTACCATCTACAAATTTAAGGTCGATCACGCGGTAGGACGGAACCACCGTTGTCAATTGTCACACAAGATCAATTCGATAGTCTAGCAGAATTGGTTAAAGAACTTCAGGAGAAGTTTGGTGCAGTCGGCAAAGCAGAATTTCCTGAAAACATTCAATTAATGCAAGACCTTCGTCAAGGTGCTTCTTTAACAGATGCAATGGCAGCTTTACAACTATCAGCCCGCATTGAAGCAGCGGAAAAAACTTTGGAACAGATGATGTCTTTAGTAACTGACCTTGCAGTTAAAAAGGGAATAGATGTAACGTCAGTGCCAATGTCAGAGGTTCGTTAATAGGAATAATAAAATCTACATCGCCATCGGTTTGTAAACATTATTAAAGACCGCCTTTTTATATATATTTTTAGAAAGATTCTGAGTCTCCAGAAACCGAAGTATTGTTTGGAGTTACAGGGCCATCATCGCAAATTCTTCCCAAAATTTCACACGAATCACCAGCCTTTAAACAACCCCGTGCTGCAGCAGGAAAATCCTCTATAGCTCCAAAAAGTCTTGATCAAATGGAACGTATTTCAATAGTATCATCTAAAGAAGCTCTGCAACATATAGACTCTAACTACGAAAACATACAATCGGGGGAAACCGTGGAAATGGAAACTGATGTTCCCAAAGTTAAACCAGATTGGATAACTGTTGAAGAACTAGAGTATATTTGGCTTAGTCTCTTAACTTATAATTTTATAATTAGTATAAGATTTGATCAGTTCATATTAAGTCATATTATTTACATATTTTCAGCGAAGCAATAGAGCTTCTGTACGATAGCATCTTTAAATCGATCACTCTCAGTATTAGCAAGTCCTCCTCCAATGCAGATACTGCATTAAAGATTGCCTCCCGTTTAGGTTCGGCTGGCTATTCATTTTAATATTAATTTTATATATAAATAGTTAATATATAATCGTTTAAAATCTTTAAAACAGAAAGAAAGATAGATGATGCACTAAATTTGGATACAAGAATGGATAACTTAGAATCATTAGTATCAGAATATGCAGGTCAAATAAATACTTTGGACACAGGCTTATCGTCATATGTGAGTATGGTTTTTGCAAAATATCCATATACTTTTTTTTCTTTTATAACAAATCTTACAATAAAAGTGTAGTAGGATAATATTTAATAAATATAATTATTATAGTCGTTGTTATGTTATTTACAAAGATGATAATGATGTAGAATATTTGTTTTATTTAAAAGAGTTGTCGCCTAAAATTAATATTAACCATATGAAGATTTAAAAGATTATTGTTAGATAAATACGAAATTCCAAATTATTCTTTTGATAATAGATGACAGATTACCAAGAGCAGTTAACACAAATGCAACATGACTTAGAGGGAGGACTAGAGTCAATGGCTGAAGCCATGGCTAATACGGGAGGAGATACAGCTGGTAACAAGATTAAAAACACCTATACCCGATTATCCACAATAGTTTTTAAAATAAGTTACTTAGATACATTAATTATCGTTGTGTAAATCTAAATTCCAGCGGTAGCAGAATTGAACAGTAATATAACAAATTTACAAATGGAATTTGATACTACAAATTTAAAGCAAAAGAAGTTGAAGGACCAGCAAATTTTGCTGTTTGCAGATCTCGAAGTAAATATTATAGTAATAATTGTATTAACAAGAAAATTGTATTTGAAAAATTACAACAGCAATATAAGCTGAATGTTTTTTTAGAATTTATGGAAACAAATTGAGATCCTTCGAGGAACAAAGTCTGATCGCGAAGAAGCTGCCGATGCATTGAGAGACAAAGCTGGCCTCGGAGCTTTGAATGGTCTCGTATCACAAGAGCAGTTTGACGCAGTTCGGGGTGATTTCGAAAAACGTATTGGTGCTGCATATGATAAATTCAATAACCAAGAAATTATTTGGCAAGTAAGATACAAGTTTTCATATCTATGATATCATAATAATTCTGTCCATACTTAAGATGTCTAGATAGTTGTAATTTGGGAGTAACTTGTTAAAAAGATGTTGCGTGCATGAGCCCATAATGACCATGCCAAATCGAAATATTGTCGGCAAGTATCCAGAAAAAGAAACTTCCAACTGGAAGATCTGTATTACCAGTATCCAAAAGTTTCCTTGCCTGCCTGTCCAAAAAGTTTTCAAGTTCTGAAACATTCACCCTATTCTAAGTTCTGAGTCTGAGGGAGAAACCAATTAAATTCTCGTATTACTGCCTGCTTCGATAAAGTTTACTTTTCTATATTAAGGTCTTTATCAGAAACTAAGTATTTGGTTTCAAAAGCAAATTACATCAAAGAGAAAAAAAATAACTTAAATATTTATTACGCTATGTTAAACATTTTATAATATTATCAACGATGTTTATCTTTTATATAGAATTACTTTAATGATAAAAAGAATCTTTTAGAAAGCCATAGATGACCTACTTAGAGAATTAAATGAAAAAGCTGATTGGTTGCAAGTCTCATCACTCCGCATTGACGTAAATGATAACTTAAATAAACTAAGTGGTAGAATTAATGAAATTATGGAAATAGTGGGAGAGCCACGTTCAGCTGCTGTTACAAAGAAACTATTTCATGATACGGCATGCCTTTCATGTGCCACTCCAGCTTATATGAATTTAGACGAAACTAGCTTAATACCAGCTCTTCCAGCTTTTCCAAAACCAGGAGCACGTGTTGCTACCATTAGTGGTGAGGATAATAACAAAACAAGGGGAGACGGTGACCATGGCTTGTGTTATCCTGGTCAACCAATCCCACATCCACTGGATCCGCGGTAATTAGTAAAATGTAAATAAAATATTTGTTTTAAACTTGTACCTAATTATTTAATCATATTAGATCCCGTGTTTGTCATCGTTACTGTGGGGGCTCGCATACAACTATTACTGGTACTTTAAGTCGTGCCCCGGTGGGTATGATTATCACTCCAGCTTTAAGACGCACCACGACGGAAATTGGATCTGATGGCAGGGTAAACCATTTTACTATTTGGGATGGTCACTAAATAGTATTAATTAATTAGTTATTTAATTCACTGAAAAAAAAAACACATTGTAACTCCGATTCGTATGACCTCCAATAATATTACCCCGGATATTAAAATTATTATTATATTTTTTCGCATACAGGTATATAAGACTGATGAACCAGAAATACAAAGTAAACCGTGTTTACCTTGCGCTATACCGAAAGAAGCTACTCCACAACCCTCTCAACATGAAGAAGGTGAAGATGTTTTATATTATTTTAAGCCAGCCATCAACCCCATATTCCTATTACCTTTAATAGATGTTGTTTCCTAAATTTACAAGGAAGTATTGGTTTTAATATAAACATTTGTTATTATTTCAGCATCTACAGATTCAGCGTCTCCTTCGCTTGACTTTTTAATGCAAACCGGATCACATACAATGCCACCACAAGACTGCGTATCCGATACTCCTCCACCCCCTCTTGATGACTAAAATTATAAATTTGTAATAAATGTATTTATAATAAATGTATACTTTATTAAAGTACCTTTTTCCTTATCTACTTTTATTTAATTTTTCGGGGCACTTGTTCACAGTTTTGTGTTAATCTTGGAATAAAAATGTTAAAATGAATAAAAATGTAAAATTTTGTGTAAACTAATTACCATGAACGAGTATCCATTTAAGAAAGGAAAACATCCCGATAGCTTTCTAAATTTTTTATAATTTTTTAAATAGAAAATGTCATTCAAGATATTTAAGATAAAACTATATTATTTTATTTTTTTAAAGCGATGAATCTGTCTTTAAGCCTATGCACTTATTATATGTTAAATCTTTATCTGAAAATAACATTCCATCTATATGTTAGCCTTATATAAAAAGGATTAAAAATCTTTTTTAGATTTTCAGCATGGTTTTTGAAATAACGCTCAACAGTATGTAACCTTATCTTGTTCATAACACGAATTTATAATTAGTGGTTCATACCACTAATTAATTTCCACTTGTTCATACAAGGGAAGACAAGTTGATATTGTTTATACCGATTTCAGAAAATGTTTTTATAAAATACAATATTCTACCCTAAACCTTAAACTCGAAAATATTGGAATTAATGGCAATCTACTTAGGTGGTTTGAGTCGTATATTTCCATCAGATTCCAGGCTGTAGTTATAAATAACTATATATCTAGTTGAGTTGTTGTTCCCAGCGGAGTGCTGCAGGGGTCACTTTTGGGCCTACTATTGTATTTGATATTTATAAATGATATTTATAAATGGATTCTGCTTACTCTAATTTACTTTATCTTGCCGATGATACGAAAATTTTCAAGACCATTTCGTCTACAAGCGACGTAATTGAGCTCCAGTCTGATTTATTAAGCCTGGATTCTTATTGACAATCAAATAAATTGGACCTTAATCCATCTAAATACTCATTTATATCGTTCAGTCGTCGGTCATAGCGCATTCCATCAGAATATCAATTAAAAAACCAAAACTTGCGAAAACTTACGACGATGTGTGATCTCGGAGTGACTCATGATTCGAGGCTTCTCTTAGAAAAGCATATTGATGAAAATTATTAAGAAAACTTAGCAATCACTAGGATTCGCCATGCGAACCTCAGAAAGTTTCAAAAATATGAAAACTATTAAAATTTGGTATTAAACTTTTGTAATAAGCATCCTTGAATATGGGTCAGAGATCTGGAATCCCAGATATAAGAAGTACGTAGACAGAATCAAGCAATTCCAGATGAAATTCGTAAACCTTTGGTGTTATCGTCTAAGGGTGCCTTACTCTTTTTATACTTACCTGAATCAATGCGCAAGATTCCATCTGCTTTACATAAACGGCAGAAAGTTTCTTACATTATGTTTTTTATAAAAATAATCTGTAATAAAATCAACACTCCGGAGCTACTTTACAAAATTTTAGTTAGACATTACAGTTACAGTTACAGTTAGACATTACTCTCCTATTCAAATACCTTAGGTGTCCACAAATGGATTGGGCGATTTTAATGTTTTCAATTCTGGTGGGGTAGTGACGAGATGAGTATTGAACCAAGGTACCCATCTCCTCTGTATTGTTGATTTGTTTTATATATTTTTTTAAAGACCATGTAATGCGTTGACCTACAATCATTCTGTCCGAACGATTTTTTTGTAATTACAAACAATTTTTTTATAATTGAAGGCCTTTTATTAGCCAAATGTTGCGTTATTAATACTGTTATGTATTATTATTTGTGTGGTTGGTTTTCCAAGTATTAAATAAATAAATAACATAATTAACCTTGAAAATTAAAATATGGCTAGAGATTTATAAACAGATTTTTTTATTTAACAAATTAAAATTTTCATTCTAGGATCTGTTATAAATTTGTAAAAAAAGAACATTAAAAATATTGTACATTTTGAAAAAAGATTAGACAATGCTTGG
This sequence comes from Napeogenes inachia, assembly GCA_959347355.1. NCBI lineage: Eukaryota > Metazoa > Arthropoda > Insecta > Lepidoptera > Nymphalidae > Napeogenes > Napeogenes inachia. Next base: position 2,372,759 of record OY365799.1, on the reverse strand, counting down.
CAAAGAAATAAAATATTTTTTTTGCGTTAACACCATCCATATTCAGACAGCTAAACGACAGTTGTCAGTTGTCAATTTTTCAATTTTAATAAGAAATGTTTTGTTATAATTAATTGTTATAAGGGATTAATACATTATAATCTTTTGAATAGTCTGAAATCAAACTAAATATATTTAAAAAATAACCTATAAAGTAAGTACATCTATTTCAATATTGTTATTCAATTTCTATTAAACTTTAAACAACTTCATATAATTTCGTCATCTTTCTAACCTATACTTGATTTTTAGAAGATACGAAAGAAATGCATAAAATACTAGAGTTTCAAGCGGTTGTATTGGCAGCGGGAAGGGGGTCTCGTTTGCCAGATGTAGGCGGAACAGTTTCAAAATGTTTGCTGCCAGTAGGACCATACCCTGTGCTGTGGTATTCTCTCAATATGTTAGAAAAATTTGGATTTCAAGGTAAATTTTCAGCAAAAAAACAAACACTTATCTGTATTAAATCACAATTTGAATTATTTTCATAAGGTCTTATGACATTTTCTTTTAATAAATGAAATACTCTTTCAGAAACAATGCTAGTTGTATTAGATGAAGATAAATCTAACATCCTGAATGCTCTTGAGAAATGTCCCTTAAAAATCAAATATGACTTAATTGTTATCCCTTCTGAAGAGGATTGGGGCACAGCAAACTCTTTAAAACACATAAGTAGTAAAGTGAACACAGACCTAATAGTTGTTTCTGGGGATCTTATTACTAATATTAATTTGAATGATGTTTTAAATACCTATCGAAAACATGATGCAGCACTTACTACACTTTTCTTCAACAATGGTCCTGAAGAATGGATTGAGTTACCGGGACTCAAAACCAAAGCAAAACCAGATAGAGATCTTGTTTGTATAGATAAATCAACAGAGAGGCTTGTCTTTCTTGCCAGTGCAAGTGATTTTGAAGAAAATATCACTATACCAAGATTACTCATCAAAAAATTTAATTCTATAAGCATGTTCAGTAGATTATTAGATGCCCACCTGTATGTTATGAAAAAGTGGGTTGTAAAATATGTAGTTGATTCAGACAAATTCACTTCTATCAAAGGAGAATTGATACCACATATTGTTAAGAAGCAGCTTACTAGGCCTAAAAATCAAGCTGAGAAAAAGGGCACCTCTGAAAAGAATGTAGACATTTCTAAAGATATATTTGACTATGCAGTTGAGCAAGGCTATGAGAACCAGATTCGTAAAATGTCCTCTTACAACGATCATTCACTTGGGAGTAAAGGTGTTTACTATAATGACATACTACGGTGTTATGCACACATACCTGATAAGAATACTTTTGGTATTCGGGTCAATACTTTGTCTGCATTTTATTTATCTAATAGTAAGGTAATTTAACTTCACATTATTGTTTTACTTTTCCTATTAAATCTTATATAAGTAAATTGCGTAATATCAATCTAAATTAATACTTTATCTTGATTATAAAAGTAATACTACTCTATTTGTTTTAAAATTTTAATTAAAAAAAATCTTTTTATTTATAAATTACATTTAATTTTAAAAAACAAACATTTCAGATATTTTCAAAATGGCAAGAAATAACAGAAACAAAACTAACAGATAGAATTCATCCCAATAGTGAAGTAGGCTCCAAACAAATTGATGAAAGCTGTACAGTCGGAGATAAAAGTTGTATCAATGAGAAAACATCATTGAAAGGCACATTTGTTGGTGCTAACTGTACTATCGAAAACAAAGTTAGACTAACCAACTGTATATTAATGAATAATGTTACTATAAAAGAGGGGTAAGTCATAAATTTAAATAATTATTTTTATTGATTTTTGCTTAAACTTTTGTTCCCTAATTCTAATTTAGCTTTGTCTTAAACTCTACTTTAGTAATAAGTTTTTATTGTCTATTATTTACCTACAATTTTTTTTTTTTTTTTTTTGTCTATACTGTTAGCCCTGTTGGCTATTACAGCGTCACCGGGGAGAAAAAACAACAAAATTACAATACAAGAAAAAATATACATTGAAAAAAATAGTGTACAGAGGCTTAACTTATCATCTTTAAGATATCTCTACTACCCTTCATTAAAATGAGTTGTTACTAAATATTATTACAGTCTGTTATGTTAATATCATAAGAAAATATAATTATTAAAAATCTATTAGGCTTCTCATTCATTTAAAAGTCTAATAAGCTTAGTATGATTATAGAAAATTCAAAATTAAAATAATTTCCTATTTTCAGATGTGTTCTTCAAGACTGTATATTATATAAAGGAGCAACTGTTGAAGCCAATTGCAATCTACAATACTGCCTCGTAGGACCTCATCATGTTGTACCTCCATGTTCTAAAGGAAACCATCAGTTGTTCGCTGAAACAACAGACAATATGATCACGCTTGGATAATTGTACTTAATAAATATATTTAATATTTGAATTTTTTAATTACCCATACAACTACATTGAAAATTCGATATATATATATATATATATATATATATATATATATATATATATATATATATATATATATATATATTTTAATTGAATATTAACTGAATATAATGACGTCAAAAATAACCTAAATTTTCGATCCCACGTAGATCATTGGCGAGTCACAAGAACTTTAGTTAGTTTAGTTTAGTTGAATTCAATTCAACTAAACTAAACTAACTAAAGTTCTTGTGACTCGCCGATGATGAATATATATATGTATATATATATAATATTTTAATTGGATATAATGACGTCAAAAATAACCTAAATTTTCGATCCCACGTAGATCATTGGCGAGTCACAAGAACTTTAGTTAGTTTAGTTTAGTTGAATTCAATTCGAACTTTAGTTAGTTTAGTTGAATTCAATTCAACTAAACTAACTAAAGTTCCTGTGACTCGCCAATGATCTACGTGGGATCGAAAATTTAGGTTATTTTTGACGTCATTATATCCAATTAAAATATTATATATATATACATATATATATTCATCATCGGCGAGTCACAAGAACTTTAGTTAGTTTAGTTTAGTTTAGTATATATATATATATATAGATATATATATATATAGATATATATATATATATATTTTAATTGAATATAATGACGTCAAAAATAACCTACATTTTCGATCCCACGTAGATCATTGGCGAGTCACAAGGACTTTAGTTAGTTTAGTTGAATTGAATAACAAGTCTATACTTGTTATTCAATTCAATGTCAAAGGCAAATAACGAATTAACGATATCAAAACTTATAGTCCGGGAGCCAGCGACCAATTTTCGTCATGAATTTCCTCCCGAGTGAAAATTTGTAAAATGCAATAGGAAGTTGTGTTATGAAGCTTCGCGATCGTCAGCTGCGACTCCGGTGGTGGAGAAGGCAGTGGCAGCCTCCCACGCACGAAGAAAAAAAAAATTTTTTTAATCATTTCCTCCCATTCTAGAATTTCTTGAATAATAGTTTATCTAATATCTTGAAGGGAAAATAAAGTCAGCTGACCATAACATGGTGGATTATACGTCAGCTGGCCACCTGAATATGAAAAAAAATAAAAAAAATTCAATGATTTCCTCTCAACTAAAAATTTATCTGGTGATAGTTTATATGTTACTGTGAATGAAAATTAACATCAGCTGGCTGTATCTCAGTGGAAAGTTCGTCAGCTGGTTACTTGAAATGTGTAATGTTGCTGCATTTATCACCTACTGAATCTTATCAGCTGACGACTTTTCCCTTTACTTAGAGCTAGCTGATTTGTTTTATTATTTACAAGAGTATATTAACTATTTTCTTAAAAATTTTCATCCAGGAGGAAATCACTTTTCTCAGGTTGTTTGGCAGTATATTTGATTTGACAATAAATATGCAGTTTAATAATGAAGGAAATATAGTTATAACTAAAGTTTAATTAATCAATAATTTATTGAAGCATAATTTTATAAATTAATGAAATTTTATTTTAATATAATGAATAAAAATACTAACAACAGTTATTAATTTTCGCTCTCGCTTTGGCTTGAGTCGCATCGATGCAGTTTTAGAATCATATAGAATGTAATTTAATTATAAAATACATTAATTTTAAGTATGTCTTATTTCCTTTTGCACCCTCTGCTGCGACCATATATAATTAATAATTAATTATTTAATTAATTATTATTAATTAATTAATTAATTAATAATTAATTATTTGTAATTTATATTATTATTACTTTTGATAACAGCGCACATATACACTTAATGCTTAAGTAAAAATTATATATGGGTGTTTCTCTACTAACGGGAAAGTTTTGCATGAAATTTGTCCGGCTTACTTTTTGTTTTAAAATAGGGTTTTAAATATATAGAATGAAAGCTAATAACAAGCGATTTTCAATTAAGTCTATAAAAGGCTGGAAGATTACTCTGCTGTTTTCAATTTTAGAAGTTTTCAATTTTAGAAGCTTCTTATTAGCTCCGAAAACTTCGTAAAATAGACACAATCGTCAACGTACGTACAACGGCCCCCGACGCAACGACTTTAATAAGTAAATAACATTATTATTCTTATACTTTTTAGAGGTCTTTTTGTATCGGGGGTTTTTTTTATTTGATTAATAAATTATTTAAAAAAATAAAAAATAATAATTAATAAATTAATTTCTTAGTTCATAAAGTTTTTAAAGTTCGCTAAGAGTATTAATTATTATTTTTTTGTGTAAGAATAAGTACTGAAATATCTATTATTAATACATTATTGCATTCAAAATAACTATTATATCATTGGGAGGATGTTAATCCCCATTTACCAATTACACACTTTTAATTTGCATAACTAAATAAGTGGGTAAATTCGATGAATACAAATAAGTAAAATTACACATTTTTTATATTTAAACTGTTTTAATTATCGTAATTATTTAAAAAAATATATATATTTTAAAATTGTATATTAAAAATGAACGACATACGAATTAAAGAAATACCATAATTAAAAAAAAGACTGTTGAGATGGTTATAAAATAAAAGCTTTATTAATTTCTCAACGTCTCAACGTGATGATTAAGCATTTATGTATATTATACAGCGTGTTGTGATTTCAACAGCGGCAGTCGCCATCTTACATAATGTTGATGCAGCTCATCGGAATGGGTCGTAACGTCATTCGTTTGAAAATGATATATTTCTCAAATATGTGCCAAGAGGCTTCTCTACCGTATGTTCTGATTTTATTTGTTTCCTAAGAAAGACAATCTTTGCTACTTTAAATTAGTTAAGCTGCAACCTTTTTCAAAGAAATTGTAATTTTAACCATGTAATTAGCTACGTCTGGAACGTAACTGCGTTTTTTCATTAATCGTGTATATTAAATAATGTATTTTTTATAAATGTATATATTTTTATAAACAAACATATACATTTTATAAATATTTGTATGTAAATAATATAATAAAATGTAACTATTAATGAAAATAATATAAAAATGTAACTATTAATGAAAAGCAAGAAATCAAATCGGAAAATATAAGAAAGAAATTAAGATCAATATTCCTACCTAATCGCTCCATCGTAGAGCAACAGCGGCATAGACTATTATTACTTTTTAATTTCAGCTACAGGTATGATTGCGTGTTTATAAATGTAATATTTTTCAATATATCTAACTGTAATAAACTAATCTCTTACATTTATTACATGTTCAGAACACATTGCGTACAGATTGTGCCATTTATAAGCTGTAGCAATATTTAGAAATTTATAGATTATGTTATAACCGCGTGTGTAACATAAAGATACAATACAAAGACAAACTTACGTATACAAATATAAAATAAGTTTTTTTTTTCTCTTTATTTTAAGGATTTATTCTGTATTGAATATGCCATCTTCATAGTAGGTACTACACTCGTATACTCACTAATATAAATTTATATTTTCTATCTTAATAATTAATTATAATAATAAGTGTGACGCCTGTCTTATGTTAATACCTTTAATAACGATCTTATACAATGCTCTCGCAACATCAGAAGTTGGAAAAGCTAGAACACTATTGCACGAGCCTATTTCTAAATTTAAATTAAATTTTACCAAAACCTCAAACTTTTAGGTCTCGTTTCGAACACATTCCATCATAACATGATGAGCATCTTTAACTAGGCCACATTCTAGACAACTTAGTGAGCTTTGTTTTCCCATAAGATAAATAAAACTATTTAAAGGTATGTGTCCGGAACGAAGCGGAAAGGCTATAACGATATTATTCCTGTTCATATTGGCTCCATTTATCCAGGTATACTTAGAAGGTTCTGTTTGTATGGTCTTATACCAGATTCCCTTGTAAAGGACCCGTTCATCAAAAAATTCCTTCCATAGCTGTCTACACCTGTATTTACTTAAATACAAAGCGTCTTTATAAAAGAGTAAAAACTTAATCAAAATGCCGTCTACACGAGCTTGGTCAGCTAAATTATCTGCAATTTCATTCTCTTTTAAATCAAAGTGTGCAGGAATCCATTGCAAAATCACATTCTTATTTATAAGTTTCATCCCATAAATAGAATCCATAACATCATAAGCTGCCGGTACTCCTCGACGATTCGAGGCGCATTGAGCCAAATGCTACAAGGAACTCTTAGAATCAGACAAAACTACAAAATTGGTTAGATTAATGGACTTTACATACATCAAAGCTTTTGAAATAGCAATCAATTCGACGTACATGATAGAAAGGTTACAAGAATGCTTTAATTTAATACTTTCATTTGTTTGGAAATCGAAAAATGCCGAACCAATACTATCATTGTCTTTGGATCCATCTACAAAAATTTTATACCAACCCAGCGTAGTTATTTTTGAAAAATAATTCACACAATCGTTTTAATTCAAGTGCATCAAAACTACGTTAACTTTTATCAATAAAATTAATATTGTATCGAATACTTACTGACAAATCCCCATTAGGTACTTACCCAAGTAGGTATCTAACGAAAACATTTCTAATTTTTCACTTCTATAGATTGATACAAAATCAAGATATTCTGTTATAGTAACCAGCAGAGAAATTCTTTGGCATTGGCAGCATAAACTTGACATAAAACCTGTAATTCTTGTAGTAAATTAATTATCTGATTATTTTTAAAAGATTTGCATATTAACCAAAATTTGGCTGCCAAAAAATGTCTTCGAATAAATAAAGGCGGTATACAAACTTCACTTTGCTTTACATGGATCGGTGTTGTTTTTATAATCCCACCGATAAGTCTCATACATATATTTTGAATTTTATCTAGTTTGTCTAAATTTGCTTTTGAACTATTGTCATATTGAAAACTTGCATAATCTAAGTGACTGCGTACCAACGAAATATATAAACGTTTAATATGTAATGGATGAACTCCCCACCCAGGACCAGATAAAATTTTTACAGCATTAATTAATTTTCTTGCTTACTCACATATTTCTTTTATGTGTTCGCAAACAATATATTTTTGTCCAAAAAATAGTTTAGTATAAAAAGACTTTTTTGTAAAAAGTACCCAAAATAGCCTTTTCATGCTAAATTCTGTAAGCACATATTATGATAATTCTTGTAATCTAAGCAAGTACAAGATTTTTTTTGACATAAATCTCTTAAACTTGACAATGAAAAAATATCATTTATCTTCTAAGTAAAATGTAATATTTTAGTAGCAAACTTAACTGTAAAGCATCTATTTTCTTATTTTTTTAAGTTACTTATGATGTAGATACAATAAGTAATTGTCTTTTTTTTGCCATTTAAGTTAATTTTGTTTTGTAGATAGTTTAAAATCACGAGTAAGTACCTAAATCCCTAAGTATAACGACTTTCTGTGTTTCAAGTGAAGCTCTTTAAACGCGAACATAAAATTATCTCTTCTATTTGAAAACGCCTCTAAAATTATTTAATAATTGTTTTCTGTATTATGAAAACTATTTTTAAATAATTTAAGGCTTTTACAAATTAGTAATAGTTATGTATTTTATCTGGTATTGTATTCCTTTTAAAGTATTTAACCTTAATGTAATCCACAAACATAGACATACAAATATGGTACAACATTAGAATATAAATATGCATCTACATTTTTCAGACACTTCTAGAGATTAGTACTGACTTATAAGCTTCAATATATAGGCTTCAACAGATCAAAAACATAAGCACTATTCATTAGTACTGCAGCCTATCGCAATACTATCAACACACAAACATTATATATATATAGAGGAAGGATTGACTTATCAAAATAAAGTCTAAACTATTTCTATAAAGCAGAAAATCTAAAAGTGCCATAAAGATTTTAAATTCGTTTTTTTGCAAAAAAACTTAGTAATTTAAAGATAGGCGAAACTTTAAATATTTAATTTTAATATTTTGGGAGCTATTTTAGTTACTAACTTTCATATAATATACTAAATATGTAATTTAATTTTCCTTGCCGACATTCTTATATAATGTTGTTTTTAATATAATAATACAGCTCAAAAACGTACAGCTTCAACAAAGATGTTACTGTCCATTACCCACAGAGTTAATATTACAAATAAGTTATTATAATTAATTTATCAGAGCTATAGTAAATCAATACGTACGTATGATAATTAACCTAACGTCTAAATGTCAAGGCCGAGAACCGAACCGTTAAATAAGTTAGCGTCTACATGTTATTTTAAAAAATATATTATACTTTTCGGATATTAATTACTTAATATAAAATATATTCTTTTGTTATTTTAAAAGTTATTATTAACTAAATTAGATCTGCTACCTGATATTTTATTAAGATAAAATAATTACTATTGTATTCGTAAATTTCATTATGCTCTTATATTTTATCTCCAAAAATATTTGTAATACTTTTGAAAATAGATTGTGTTATATTATGTTGTAATGAAGAACAGCTCCTGAAGCCAGTGTAGATAATTTTGGAGTCTGTACTTCTTGCATTCAACAACCGCGGACAAATAACAGTCGAGGTAGAACTTTCCCGGACTGCGCACGTGTCGGTTATCCGTTGCAACATTATGAAAATTACGTGATTCCGTTTAAAGAACATTTCGATTCAGAGTGTAACTGCATTTCAGTATCGAATAAATATTTAGGTATTATAAAATCAATTTTGCAATAGCCTTTTTAGTACTAGTGTTTGTGAATTTGATATTTGTCTGTACTTTGGAGGACAATCGGCTTTAAAATCAGTTGTTTTTTGTTTTTGTAAGTATTATATGTGATACAAACCTAGTTAAAGTTGTTGACACACTCGTACCACGTAACTAACTAAAAGGAAATACTACTCGGTTTTAGTGTTGAGTAAAAAGTTTATTTAAATATTATAATGATATTTGTAACGCAATTTAATATTATGGTTAGACTTTTCCAAAAAAAATTTTGGTTATAATTTTCGTGCATAAATAAATGTAAGTGTAACATAACAAAAACAGGCAATATAAAGGATTTAAATTCATTAAACCTCAGTATTTTATAACAACCAAATTCTAATATAAATAAATTGGACAGTTCTGCATCATTAACTTCGTATTTAAATATAAAAACTTTATATCAAACTAACTACACTGAGATTGGGCAAAAAATAAAAAACCTACATAACTGTTGGTATATACTTGTAGTATGTTGGTATGAAAACTGGCATTCTGATACAACAATGCCAGTAAGTGTCGTAATTTAAGGAAATACTTCCGAGTTGTAATTTATGAATATTGAATGTAAGTATGTTTGAATACAGACCACACGTAGAGGCACGTAACTACTAAACAGAGCAAAGTGTTAAGTTTACTCAATGTTTATGATGTTTTTGGTATATGCCTTTAAATATTTGGATAATGGTTTAGAAACAACGAACTGTTGTGCTAAAATCTAATTAGTTACTTTAAATATATTTAAAAATATTTAATTCTAATCTATTAAAGTATTTAAAAAAAAGATATTGCTACTTTTAATTATTAATTATATTACTGTAAATAGTACTGTAAATAATATCTGTAATAAATTCACATATTGTTCTAAAAACAACTATTTATCATATTTGTAACGAGACTCAAAAGCTTGGCCTTACTTTAAAACATTTGAAACAATTTTTAGCCTTGATGTTGAGGTTATAACATTTTTTTCAACATTAAATTAAATTTAAACTTTACCGGTTTATCAAAGGGCAGACAAAAGAAATTAAATATGAATTAATTATTCACATATCAAGATTAAAACTAGTTCTGAATGACTCAGTTAAAATATCTTCAACTCGACAATTTGTGTACTAGTTATCAAGAAACACGTTTTCCTAATAAGTCGGTGGCTAGTATTATATAATACCATTTAAAAGATATAATTTTACGATATAATTGATAAAACTACGATTTAATTGACAAAGACATCATTAGTAAAATAAAAGAGGTTTGAAAAGAAATGTGTGTTTACAGTTAGAATACTAAACTAAGTACACATTAAAAATTTAATAGCAATAATATAATAGATAGCAAATCATCAATTAAGATTTTTTCAGTTTTCAACTCTATAGAAATGTTCATCAAACAAATAGTTTATATATATAGGCATTACTTTATACTAACTACATATAAACCTAGTACCACTTTTCTTGTAAATTTAATATCTTAACAAAAGACTTAAACGCGCGCTGCTGGCTCACGACCGCGTTGATTAGAGAGAGACAAAAGAATATTACACAAACACCTACCTATCATTAATACCTATCTTTTATTAAAGATGGTATACCTAACAGTGGATAAATAAATAACATTAAATGATGTCATGTCTTGTGCCAAATTTTAGTTTTAGTTAAAACTATTTGTACGGTCATATAGGGACGTTCTAAAAAAATTTAGAGCTGTTTGTACGGGCATATAGGTACATATTCGAAAATTTTCATATTTTAGTTGAAGCTGTTTGTACGGGCATATAGGTAAATATTCGAAAATTTTCATATTTTAGTTGAAGCTGTTTGTACGGGCATATAGGTAAATATTCGAAAATTTTCATATTTTAGTTGAAGCTGTTTGTACGGGCATATAGGTAAATATTCGAAAATGTTAATATTTTAGTTAAAATATAGGTACATATTCGAAAATGTTAATATTTTAGTTTAATCTACTTGTACAGGCATATAGGTAAATATTCGAAAATGTTAATATTTTAGTTAAAGCATACAGGTACATATTCGAAAATGTTAATATTTTAGTTTAATCTACTTGTACGGGCATTTAGTACATATTCGTAAATGTTCATATTTTAGTTATAGCTATTTGAACGGGCATATAGGTAGGTAGTTGTAGTAAAGGTTAACGAATGCATTAATTGTTTTATTGATTAGTTACACAATTACGAGCCTTGGCTGTCCACTACGAAAGCCGAGCACGTATGCATTAGGCAAGCGAGACATACGACCACATTTGTAACTCGCTTTCTAATCTAGAACCTTCCAAAATAAATAAAAAAAATAAATAAATATAGGCTAATGGAATTATAGCAAGTCAATTAAAAAGTCTTATGATGAATACACATGTTAAAAAAAATAACATAAAGTTATTAATAAAACCTAATAAAATATAGAAATGAAATAAATCGGTTCATTTATTTATTGACCGACTAGTAATTATAACGTCCTAATTACATAAACAGTTTAATTACGGAAACTTGACTGGTAAATTATGAACCGGCGTTTGAAGCGTTATTGTAATTGTAAACCGATTTTTATAATTCTTACATAACTATCGTTAATTATAGTGTCTTTCGCACAATTTTAAATACATTTAGATACAATCTCACGGAAGATCGTGTCGGTTCCGCGTCGCCGCTGTTTATCTCGTGCAATGTAAATATTTTTTATCAATACTCAATAGCGATACGTAGTCGTTATTACCTTGATGTATAAATCACTCGAGAAAGCGCTGTGATAATTTTGCGCTACCTTCACAAGGAATATACATTTTACAGATATATGATGTTCAAGTTGATATTATTGTGTGTAATGTATAATATTATCTAGAATACTTATGGAATATAATATGATATGTGTATGTCAATCAATCATATCTCTCATCACCGATCAGTATGCGCTGCACGGTTTGAAACGCGCTCGCCTACTCGTCCTTAGCAAAACCTATACCGGCTTTTGCAATTCTATTGTGAGATACTTCTAGATATAAGAAACATTTCAAACAATAGTGAAGATAATTTCATATATCTTGCATGTTTTTTTATTATTTGAAGATAACGTATGTTATTCTCCAGCAGTTTCTATTTAACAAAATATTATTCTATATTACACCAAACAAATACAATATATGTAGTCGTGGTACGTGGTATTTAAAGCCATAAAAGGTGGAGCGGTCATCAGCCTTTATTTTATAACCACTTATACAATAGTTATTATTTTACAAGTTTTTAAAACAAATCAAGTTTTGTACTATTATAAAACATTATTAACTAACTGTATTTACTATAGCTTTGTACCTGGTACGAATGTTTCTCACATAATGTTATGAAAACATGAGATAATAGAGTAATGACCCTATTTTATCTGGGTCAGGTATATCGAATACCAGTAAAGCCACAGGAAAAGTCAGTGGTGTGCAAAAGTTAACTTACACAAGAGTTATTTGATACAGCAACATGTGCGTTGCACAAACTCTACATTTACATTATAATTATATTTTAGAATGTCTTTATTTTTGTTAACAATAAACTCTTTGTATTACTAATTGCTAACTTATTCTCTGACTTACCTCTTAATTTAAGTTAGGTAATATTCTAGGGTTGGTAATAAAAATAATTAGGTAAAGATAATAGAATAAACACACAGTAATGGTTTCCAACTCTCCGCACCTATCAAGCTGCTCTAAGAAGGCTGTACGTAATATATACAAGAATATGAAAACATTTACCTTCATTTATTTATAATGTATTTTCAATTTATTTCAGATATTAACAGAACATCCGATGGTAGATAACAGAAATGTGAGTTTAAATATATATTTTTTTGTGATTACTTGTAATTCTAAGAATTTATAGAGAAGTATGTAGAATAACATCTGCGTTAGGTCAATAAACTTTTGATTGCCGGATGAACGCCAAAACATTATCATCCTTTTAGGATCTCACACCTGCAAAATACAGGAAACCATACATTTTCTGTGACACTATATTTTTAAACAAAACTCTATGCTATCGAATTTGAAGACAGTTTTCTTAAAGGTTAATTCATTATTAGTCCCCAAATTTATAAAGGAAGATAAAAAGACTATATCTCGCGTTTCGTGAACCCTTTTACTGCGAAATCAGTTAAAGAAATAATTTATTTAATCATGTATTACTAACAGAATAACATGGAAAAATAAAGATAAAGATTAAGTGCATAACAAATATTTCATTAAACAACTTTTCAGCACTGCATACCTTATTTAGTACCAGAGATGTGTAGACGAAACAATACTGTACTTATCTACCTCAAAAACATAAGTTTAAAATACACATAGGTCTATCTTGCGTATTTAAGGAACACATTCGATATTTTAAAAAGTATATGAAAATTTTCTTAAGATATAATACAATAAAAATATACCTAGCATAGTGTATCTTAATTCCTTTGGCTGTACTTAAACACATTCTACGACAGAAACACTTACCGTAAATATTTACTTTCCATAAAAAGCACTTTGGGAGCCTCTGACTTCACTAAACACATTAGTGTTTTATTTGTAATTAACCTAAATGTTATATTTCAAGTGTTCACCTTGCAGGATAACTATCATTCATCCTAGTTAGTCTCACATTATAATTTGCAATCGTAATATTGAAGAACAATGTCTCATTGTATTTAACTACCGCTATTCTATCATTATATTTACTGTCTTTTGTTTATGTACACGTGTGCAAAAATAATTATATGTAAGTATATCACACATCGATAAAAATAACTTTTTTTTGGGCTGAGGAAGTTGACTTAACCTTTTATAGAGTTCATGAGAACATAATAAATGATATAAAAATGGAGATTTCTGTTTTATTTAATTATATTATGATAAATGTAAAACCTCGTGCATACCGCAGATGAATCTAATAATTCACATAGCTGTGAAATCATGACATAATTTCCAAACCAAAGCCTCAGTTGCAACAAATGTTGCGAGTGATTAGCAACATAGCAATTTGGTATTTCATGTCATAGTCAAAATCATGGCCTAATGACCGTACACCACCGACCACTGACCACCGACCTCGATAGAAATTACATAACTGTTACGTTATGGTTTCCAAAACATACCATTGTCTTATAATGTCAATAATACTTTGTACATGTCTGTATTGCATCAAAACTGTATAATAGGCATTAATGTCAGCATTGTCAAAATATTCATATCATCCTGTTAACTGAACTATATTTACATACATATTGTATATTGGAAGTAGATGCGACTAATTATTTTCACATTTTTCATTTGAATCTTTGTTAATTCAAGCTTATCCACAATTAAAAATAAAAAAAATATTACATTTGAATTTGGAATCTGTCATTTTTATACGATTGTTCATTGTGTTTTCTCATTTTGGAGCCAATACATTGTATAATATTTTGTGATATAAAAATGAAGTAGGGTGATGTGATAAAGAGAACAGAATCGCTGTGATTGCATTACACAAAGTAGGTATGGAGCCAAATGCAATTTTTGAAACTCTCAGTACACTTGGTATTAGTCAAATGATTATGTACCGGGCTATTAATGAGAATTCCTCTGCTTGTGGCAGAGAAAGATCTGGCCGTCCACGTAGTGTTTTTAGTTTTTAGTTTTAATTAGTTGACAGAGTGTAACGTGGGCATTATCCGACTTCAGTGATGGTTTGGTGGGGTGTTAGTTATGAAGGAGTGACTCTGCCATATTTTTGTGAAAAAGGTATCAAAACATCGGCACAAGTGTATTAAGATACCATTCTTGAGAAGGTAGTTAAGCTCCTTAATAACACCATGTTCAATAACCAAGTACGGTCCTTCCAGCAAGACTCGGCGCCGGGTCATAAAGCTCGGTCCACGCAATCTTGGTTGGAAGCGAACGTCTCGGACTTCATCAGAGCTGAAGGCTAGCCGTCATCTAGTCCCGATCTTAATCCGCTGGATTATGATTTATGGTCAGTTTTAGAGATTACAGCTTGCTCTAAACGCCATGATAATTTGGAGTCCCTAAAACAATCCATAATATTGGCAGTGAAGAATTTCCCCATGGAAAGAGCGCGTGCTTCTATTGCTAAAATGATAGAAATGATCTGAGATTTTAACTCTGCTTTGCAAGCATAAAACTTAGGTAGGTATTAGTTATATTAAAAAATGACTATTAATTTCGGGTACAAAATATTATTAAACCTTCCATTGGATCTAATTCTTTAATACACAATAAACTAATAAGCCTTCATTTAAACAAAGGTATTAATATCTTAGTCTCATATTTCTATTAACTATATAATGTATTAAAGAAACTAATCAATTTTCTAATAACTTTCATCAATTGCAATTGAACCGCCTCAAGAGAGAATCAACACTTTCGCTGAGTGATTCATTTCGATGCATTGATTTATTTTATCACATTACTTTATATAGAATAGCTAATTATTTATTTTAATTATTAATTATAATACACAATGTTTGTATTATATATTTGTTTCCTTCGACTAGCTTCCCCAAGGGTTGTTTAGTAGTTAACTGTTTTTCCCAGTTACGTACACTATATAAGCAAAGTAATAACCTAATAACAATGTTATGTATTAAAACTATTTTAATATTTTACGTTTTGATGTAAATATTTTTAAACTGAAGCGAGTGACCTAGTGGTTCCGATGCTACTTATGTAACAGTGCTACTTGCTACTTGCCAGTGTGCAATGGCCGCCCGAGGTCAATGCAACGTTTACTTTGACGTATTGTAATTTACAAACGTTAAGAAAGATATATTGTTGAGATGAAAATCCTAAATCATAAAAAAATATTTTGTATCTGTAAAACATTTGAATATTTTCTACAGATGTATAAAATATTTTTAAACATGTATAGCCATGTTAAGCTTATTTAAAATTATATAAATATACAATGAAGTATTTTTTTAATTTTAGTGTCCTAAAATTAGATGTTTAAATTTTTTTTTCATACATTAATTTCGATTGTGGCATCTTTTCAACGTTTACCTATACTGTAAAGTTAGATACGTTGGTTAGTATTTTCGAAAGAAGAAGATGTCACCACCGTCCTAATAAAAACGATCACATATAGAACTCCTATTTCACCGAGACGGACAGCGATACGGTAGCTCAAATGGTAGAGCGATGGGACGGTTTCCCAAAGAACGCGGGTTCAAATCCCTGCCCGTATATGTCTATCTTACTTTCTACGTTTATTTCAATTTACTATACAGATTCTAAAAATTATTTATCATAAATGATAGAGTTTTTTTATAGTCAAACATAGACAACTTCCATGAGTAATGTTGATCATGCACTTCAAACTAACAGTCTAGAAGCTATTCTAGGAAGTAATGGCCAATGTACCTATAATTAAATGTACAGCCTCCGACTAACTGTCACGTCTATACTCAATCAATCGACAGTTTCAATAAGAGGAAACATTTAAGCCTATTAACAGTCAGTCTGAGTAACTACATGTCAGCTTTAATTAGAATTAAAGAAAACTTGAATCTTAATAAAAGAAGGTTTAATATATTTTTATAAGAGATATGATAAAAAATAAAAGTAATGAGGTTGCATTAAACATTTATGGAGACTGAATAAATTTAAACCAACGTTTTAAATTTAAATCGCTTTTTTTATTTACAGATAAAGTATTCTAAAGTAAGATATTTTTTTTTTAATATATAGTTCTACTTTCGAGTACATAGAAAGGGGTCTTACCATTTTTAAAATGCAAAATAAGTAAACCAGATTCATTCCATATTATTTTTTGACAGTAAAACTTTCACCATAATATAAATATTGCATTTCTAGTAATTTGTATGTAACCAGTTTTACCTGCAGGTGTAATTTCACCTCACTCAATGCCTAACTGATAAGTTAACGACCCCTGTGCCTTTCTACTGACGGATAATACCTCCGTGTTTCTATGTATTGGGCTTTTAAATATATCAAGTCAAGATTTATTTTATTTTATATATATTCATCATTGAAAAGTCAAAAAGGTACGTAACACCATAGTTCAGTTGGAAGACTGACGGATACAACATTTCATTGAGCACAGGTTACCATTTAATGATTTTTCATTTCATATCATTAAAAATTTCCACAAACTGGACATACCTAGCATAATTACATAAAATTTCAAGCCATATATCAATATTTTATTGTTATTTTAAATACCTAATATCCCGTTCGTGAAATTACAAACAATTATAATACTAAAGCTGTTGTTCAGATTATTTCGGTTCCGTATACACTATCAGTTGACATCTTGTATCGTCCAACGAACATCTGTGTCAAGGAAATATAATTCTTATTTAAACCAGTATTGGCTTATTAATGCGTGAAGATAAATGTCTAATTTCTAATCGTTAATATATTAGATGTAATCAAATTGTTGATTAACATTATGCTGTAAGAAAACAACAGTAACTTATTATGTTGTTGTTAATTGTCATAGCTCTTTGTTGTTGTCGTTTGTAGAAGCTAATAGTATATAAGAAAAATAACAATAATAATGCAATAAAATTTGAGAGTTGTTTTATAAGTATATATTTTTTATTATCTCCATAATATTATAAATTTTAAAGTATTTTATGGATTAATTGCACTGTAAATATTTTTATAGACTTGAAGATTATTTATTTCATGTTTATTATAAGATAGGAGTAAACAGTTGTTGATGATACATTCATTACAGATCTAAGTTTTATAAATCTTTTTTTTTTAATTCTAAATTTAATAGTGAGTAAAAGTTTATGTTGTTCGAAAACTATATCAGGTATATATATAAATTGGTTAGCAAGTTTCTTGTTGCGGTGTGACCGGTTTTAAGCTTTCGTAGCTTACAGACATAAAAGTGACAGGAACTTCAAAGTTGTAGAAAGTGGCAAGTTAACGTGCAAAAATAATATTCAAAAAACACTTTTTTTTAAACTGAACTATTTAATCAACTTTCATCGAAAGTGTATATTTGATTACATTACTTTAGCAACAGTACATTTATTAAATATACCGACCAGTTATACCAGGATGGAATTTGCTGATAATGTCCATCATAATATGCACTAATTTGTTATTTATATTTGATGACTTGCAAAATATCATGAATCACACTGTTACAATAATCTACCTAAATCTATAATCTTGCAAGTTAATTGTGATTTCATTTATCATCTATATATATAGGGATGAGACCAAACATGTGCATACAATATTTTTTAGACAAAATAATTGCTCTGTTTTAAGCATACAGACTTCAATACAATAGTTTTTAATATTTTTGTCTGTTTGTATTATTTATGAAAACCTGCACGGATTTTAATGACATTTGTTACAGATATATTATTATCATAGAGAAAATAAAGTAATATTTTAAGGCAAAATGGAAACACATTTTGGGCTATAATTACAACAGAACAGAAATGTATGTATGTAATTTTATTATGCTATGGCTTATTATTAGAGTCAGTGGAAGGAACAGTTGAAGTCGCCGACAACAACTAGTATTGTATGAGCAAGTTTATTACGTATACCCATTCTCATTACAGGTGTGAATACAAAGAATGCTAACGAACTTAATATTATTAAGTGATCGTTGATTGAATCAATTACTTAAAATCAAACTCGCGTCACGAAGTTGTTTTTCCACTTTTAATTGTTTTTAATAGGTTCGTTTGTTTCGGAACTTGCACCTGCCTTAATAAATAATATTGTAAAGGAAAGTATGAACTGTTTAAATCCAACTAAATAATGGTTCAATATAAATTATTTATAACAATAAAACAAAATTAATATATAAATACGTCCACTTTCTTTAATGTAGAGTTATCATACAGTTCACTACAAAATGAATTTAATATTATGGAATAAGTATGGTCTAAAATATTATATTATATCTAATTAACATAATACCTACAGTAAATAGTGATTCTTTGTAGTATTGTTTTTACATTACCGTAAGTAGTTTGGAATGTGCGTACCGACGACGTAACGAACTGAAGTAGTTCCGGCGTTCATATAATAATCTAGATTAGTATTATCTTTTGTTTTTGTACTATCATGTATATTACGACATGTAAATTTATAATTAGACTTTAATTTAAATTATAAATTATGAAATTATAGAAAGACTTAAAGTCTTTCTAATTAAATTTGGCTTTGAATTATTTGACTGTGTCAATAAACAAACCAACAAAAAGATAAACATTCTGGAATAATAGAAAATTATCCAGAATTCTAGCAATTAATAAGGTAACTTATTAGATATATTAGAGGTGTTCTTACATTATCATTATATGTATTAATGTTTAATAATATTACTATTAAATTTATTAATTAAACTAATTTAAGCAGGGCCTTTAATATCTATTTATATATTTTAGATAATTGGGAAGGCCAAAAGAATTAAAGATACGTTATACTAAAGCTTTTTCACGGAAAAGGCTTTTTAATAATATATATGTACATATGTTATTAAATATATGCTTTCAGTGTATTTCTAAATAACGTAGATAATAACACAAAGTGCTCTTATGTAACTTGAACACCGAAGGCGTCTAGATGGTGTTGATATCTTTCGCTGTTATTATCTAACACACCTGTAATACAAAATGTAAAAAAATAATATATATAATTAAAATGAAATTAGTTTTTTATTGTTTACTTAAGCCGTTACATTACGTTTGTGGCAGATTTATTTGTATAAGATGTGTGAATGTAAGTTGTTATGAGAAAAGGGAGACAAAAAAGACTTGGAAGAAGTTTGTGAAAAAATATTTGGCAAAGAAGCAAAAGTCCGCGGTGATGAATGCGGAACTACACCAGATGATTAGAATGATGGGTGAGTAAAATGTTTTGAGGGTGTAAATTGATGAGAATGATTTAATAAAGCTAAAAAGAACCAACTATGTAGGTTTTTACTGTAAGAACTATGTTGTTGTACCGAAAAATTAAATAAAAAGTATTTTTTTATAAAAGAGCAATAATAATCGATTGTCATATACATTGTACTGGGTAATGTCTACTTTATTAAAGGATACTTTTTAAAGTATACTTGTTTCAATGTTACACTATATACACAATATTTTAGTAATAAGTAGGTATTTCTTTTAGTGATCCACTTTTCCAAGTTTCACTTTTATTTTTGTTTCTCTATATTTCCTTCTGATCCGGAAGACAATTTGTATGTATTAATAATATTTCAGTAGGCAAATTATGTCATGTAATATCGGCATTAATACGGTAGTGAGTGGACAATACTACTGGAAATATTAGTAAAATATGTAATAAATAATAGGAAACGAGGATTTAGTAAATAATTGTAGAGTGAAGCATGTTCCTGGCACATAGATCACATAGGCACTGTATGGTAATATATAGTTGTTATGTACACAATTCACTGCACGTTATTTCCTTGTTCTTGGTTCTTTAACGCAAGCTAATTTCATATACTTTTTCTTTTCTGGTAAACAGTTTCTAGCACACGTTGATTGAAACTTATACATTTTGAAATTTGCCTTTTTTATTGGTTAGACCGGTCTTCTATAACACTCGTAGTATTATCAAAATCAGATTCAATATAACAGCCTCATTTTATTAAATTATTTTAAATTAGTAGATCATAGAAATCCAAATGATGACCATTACAAATATTGTGACTTCGAAAGCCAAGCTGAATGAGCATGTCTGACCCTGAATTTAGAGAAAGGCAGACGGTAAACTTTACGATCTGTTTGTCTCTCAATAAATAAATCCGAAAAGTCGTTATCCGTGTCTGTCTGCTTGTCAGCCCAGTTCATATAAACCAGTCAAAAGCTTTGTATTTTGTTTTAACTATTATTTAGAGAATATATTCCGAAAGGTTCAATGTTATTTTATCATTTGAATTTAAGTTATAAATTGTAAAGAAACGTTAATAAGTGAAGTCATCGAGATATTTTATTAGGGTTCATACATTGTTTACGATTAATTAAAAAAAGTATAAAATAGTTGTCAAGCTTCATAACAAAAAATAGCTTCGTAGCTTTTTATATTCACTCAGCAGCTCACTGTTTTTATATTGGACTATAAAAACAGGTTATATTTGTCAAACTCTTTTATAGAATATAAGTTGTATTATAAAATAAGTAATTAAATGAAATATGTAGGTATAAGTTGATTTTCAAATTTCGTTAAGACTAAAAAAATATGGGAGTAGTCAAAATTAATCAAAATAAATATAAAATTAATTAAAAAAATAAAGTTAAACAAAATTAATTTGTCACACAATTTGAAACTATTTTTTGTTATTAATGTAAATAACAGTACAATAGTCAATTCGTTGCAAAGTCAGGGAAAACACTAGTGTAACATTGATAAAGAAAAAACACTTCAACAGTCCATTAATTGCAATAGTCCAATAAACTATTTGTTAAGGTGTTCAACTGTTTTTTAAAACTTAACCCTATTTCTCAGCGCATAAATTAATAATAATTAATATTATTTATATACTTTGCATATTTGTAGTTTCATAACATTTTTAAAAACATTTGAGCATGAAAGAGTAATGGTAGCAGCGAGTTTTTTATCATCTAGAACATAGTAATAATATCAGGCCGTTAAGTAAACAAGAGAAAACCGTCTCAGGTGCAGATAAATGGGGAGTTGTAGGTAGGTAGGTATACTTTCAATTATTTTGGAGAGTACACAGGGTGAAGTCTCTTTCTATCTTTTCACTCTACGAAACAATTGCCAATAACAGATCGATCTTCTAGAGATAAGAACTATTCAGATCATGTATTCTCGTATACTGACTGCGGTTCATAACATCTCAACTTTTAAAAACCTTATTTTATATAAAAACTTCCAACAAGTTAAAAATAAAATTCTGATAATAATGATTAATACTTCTTACTGCCGAAAATGTTTGCATTTTCACTGAAATTAGCCATAATAACAATAACACGAAAATACGGGCTGGATTTACCTGAAAACTGAAATTAACTGAAAATTAAAACTAAACTGAGCATTATTGACATAAATAGGAAAACAGTACTGATGACTTATACAGGTATATATAGATACCTTTATTTAATATTTGTTTTAATATAACAGAGATTAGAGTAGTTTTTTCTTTAGTATACTGATGTCTGAAACTACAAGTTAAAGATAAAAAACATAGTTTGCATTTAATAAACAGTTTATTGACGATAGCTGTTATTCTTCCCGTCTATAAAGATGATCGCATATGGAATGCTTAATTAGCATAATGCGTTATTAGTAGCGATACGGTAGCTCAATTGTTAGAGCGACGGGACAGTTTCCCAGAGGTCGCGGGTTCTAATCCCTGTCCGTATCGGTTTATTTTACATTCTATATTTTTATAAATTTAAATAAGCCTATACATGATATTTTCAAACATGTTATTCTTCTATTTGTGTTTTTATTATAAATATCTGTATTTCTTCTATGTGTAATATTCTTATTATTATTATTATTTCTATAGTCCACGCGGACGGAGTCGCGGACAACCATAATTAGTATTTAAATAAATCTGTGACGCAAGTAAATGCTAGGTCAGTGACTAGGAAATACAACTGGACATTAATATAACAGTTTCTTTGTGTAGTTGCACTGATAATAATTTTGACATACTATCCTACATAACCACGGACCAAGATACATTTAGAGACTTCATCTTACACTAAATCATATTTTACAGATATTCGCCAAAAACAATTCATATACAAAACTCTTTAATCCATTATATTTTAATGAAACTGGTTTAATAATAATTATTAAATCGATTATCTCATTCATAATAAACAATTACAGTAATTCACCAAAACGATCCACTCTGTCCTGGTTATGCCATCCTTTCAAATCGTTTTAAACCACTTCGATTATGTAAAGGCCGTTTAAACAATTACAACATTCTTTAATTAGAGTTACAACTAACAAGTAGAGAATGTTAACTGACCAGCGACGGGCACGGGTCGACAGCAGGTTTAATAAGGTTCGTCAGTGACACGACACACTGGCCAGTCTAATACTCTACAATCGTTTTTACACACCCACATTAACCCCATCATTTCCCTATAATAGTTATATCAGAGCATTGCATAATGTAGGAAATAAATCTATGGAGTGATGGAAAAGGTTTTTGGATTCAATTAGAAGGCTTTACATTCACAATCACCAGTCTAGGTTATCTTTACGGTCCAGTTTGATTATAAAAGTGAAAGTTATATTACTACTGTAGTTACCGTTTTATTACTTTCGATACAATTCATTTACAGCGCTTCAGTCGTTTATAATTGGTTATTTGACCTTTCATATTAATCGATTTTTAAGTTTTACTAAAATGCATCGCAATATAATTGATTTATAACTTCTACTATTATTGTTAATTCGTCACTAAAAGAGGTACATAAAATATTTTTATTTAGAATTTGTGATATTTCTAACAATATTCTACAAATGGTTTGAAACAAAATATTCATATATTTTATACAAAGACTATTCGCAAATTATGTTTAAACCTGAGCTGTTTCTAACAGAGATCTTTTTTATTTTCAGTGAAAGTTTTAAACATAATTGCAGCTACTGTAATGACATATCACATACCTGACAACTGACATCATCCTGAACGTGAGAATTTGTCTTAACCCCGCAAGAACGTAGAAAGTAAAAACCTTTAGATGTCTTTGTTTACGTAAGACTATTGTATACTTGTCTAGTGAAACAAAAACAGGAAACAAACAAAGATCATATTAACACGAAAATTGTACATGAATTTTTGTCATTCTTAATTCCACTTTATGTAGTCTTAAAGCATATTAATATTATATGTATTTATTTAGGTTTATATTATATTAATATTCTTTAATGACAGATTTATATAACATTCCTTAAAATTGACAGTTATGATTTTAAGTAGGTTTTATTACATTTAATGTCCAAGATTCAAGAAGATCTATGTATTAATTCAACGATGTATACTTTAATACATAATTAAAGAAATAGTGGGAAACGATCTAAGAACTATAATTATTATCATGAGTATTAAGAAAAGTTTCAAATCCACTTCATATGATGTTAACAAAGGGTGTGTTTTATATAGTTACTAATATATATTTGTTACAAATGTAAAATATAGATTTGTTTGAAATTGCACAACCAGTAACATATGTTTTATTTAGTACAAACAAAAAAAAAACAAAAAATGTGTTTTAGCAATTTTATACATCTGCGTTTCGTGCAGGTAGAGAGAGAGTCGGACGCTTAAGGGTTACCTTCGACCTGCCTGTGACACAGGGGTAGCAAAATTGCAAAATCCGGAGATATCTATAACAGACTGCTATTAAACACTATCATTCACATTGACTATTTCCTTTTTCTACATTTACAAATTCAAATTCAAAATCGAAGTCCAAAATGTTTTTTTCTTAAAAGGCATACAATAAATAGACTTACGAATTAACTATAATGTACCAAAAGATCCATGAAGAAGTACCAGCTAGACGATCCACGGGTACTCAGATAACTTGTTTACTATTTTCTACATTATAGATTATTGAGCCACATTCACCATTGGCATGTGAATACAAATTGGAATTCAAATAAAGCGTAGTGGAAAGAAAAGAAGACTAGAATAAATAACTACGCATCTAATAACTCTACGATGCTCTCACATTACAAGGACTTTATCAACTCTAACTTATGAAAATTCATAATAATATCGTGACGAATTCTAATAGATCAAACCTTGAAAATTATGTAAAAAATAAACAAAAAAAATGTCTTAAATAATTTAAGTACTTTTAATCCGTAATTACAGTATTTATTAAATAATTTTTATAATTTCAGGTGCAGTGGAAGTACTATGCGAAGACTGTACTTTACAGACAGACATCTTCGAGTAATGCTGTGGTGCATACTACTCGGACTGCAACCAGCTTTCGCTGGAATCCTTGACCCCTTCAATTGGGCGCGCTCCGACCGAATTGAGGTCAACATTCCGTGGCTGCCCTGTAAGTGCATGTTTATGGACCATAAAAGGTTATATTATCTCGTCTTTAACTACAAGTAGAGCGAGCCTTTTTTATTTATTTTTTTCGTATTTTAGTTGAAAACGAAACTAGATGCTATGATGAACTGGGATGTCTAAATATAACTCGTAGTTGGTACCATCTCATACACAGACCGTTCAACGTGTTCCCACTGCCTCGAGTTGTTATTAACACCAGGTATACATAAATAATAACTATTATTATTAAATTATACACTTCTTCGAACACCATGTTACCATTTTTAAAATAACATTAAATTGAAAAAGATACAGATTTGTGGCGTGAGTAGATTGTATATAGGTATATATACTTAATGACTTTCAGATTCATCTTATATACGACAAAAAATCCAACGGACGGACAGCTATTGAATGTAAACGTCAATAAAACTATCATCAAATCAAACTTCGATCCCCAGCGTCCAACCAAAATGATCATACATGGCTTCATAGACACGCCACTCTCTAATTGGGTTCGTATCAATAATATCTTTTGACGTTGTTACATCAACACGTATATTAGTAAATAACTAAAAAGGTTATCTTAAATTGTGTATAATATTTCACTGCATTGCATGATATAATTATTGTTACATAACTGGTACTGGTCAGTGGCAATATAAAAAGTTTGTTACACTTAATTGCACGACGCAAAAACTTTTCCCGCATTGTTACCTCATTTAATGGAGATAAATATACCTAATTATCTTAATTCAGGTTACTGGTTGATATTTAACAAATTAGTAACTTAACTATGCTTTAGAAAGTAAGATAAATATGCCTACTATTTATTAAAGAGTTCGAAAGTTTTCAGGTTTCCTCTATTATTTTCTATATTATGTATTTGCATTATAATGTATATTTTTTTGTATTTTAAAGGTAAGCGAGATGAAAGATGAACTAGTGAAAGCTGGTGACTTTAATGTCATTATTGTGGATTGGGCAGGAGGTAGCTTGCCCCTCTACACACAGGCCACCGCCAATACCAGGCTGGTGGGCCTTGAAGTCGCGCATTTTATAAATGCATTACAGGTACATAAATTTAAGAATTTACCTATTTAATTTACTGTCCTCTTCATCCCGAGCAACGATAGATTTTGTATTTATGTCAGGATATGGAATGTCTAATTAATTGGCCACCTCTTGCAGGCAGCCTCTCTACATCAATCCCAACAACATTTGTTCTACGACTTTTTAAAAATGTTGAAAAAAATGTTTGCTCACTCTTTTATTAATTTTATTTAAGTGTGTATTTTGTAAGTAGTACTTAAAAGGTCAACGCCTGGGCGCCATACCAACGCTCACTATTAATGCCAGTTCAGAGGCAACAAATAAATTTTGTAAGGGAATTTTTTTTTTTTAAACTATTTATTTTAAAAAGACATAGAAAAAAAATTGTTGGAATTGATGTAATGGGGCTGCCTGGAAGAGCTGGCCAACTAATTAAAAATTACCCTGTATAAATACTCTTAGATGCATCACGTCTTGGATAATATAACAAATTGTTGTTCCGTAGTAATTAAGTTAATTCCCTGGTGATTTGAATCCCTTTAATTGAGTATAATATTCTACAGAAGGATTACGGCTTGAATCCTCTAGATGTCCACATCATAGGTCACTCTTTAGGAGCTCACACAGCAGGCTACGCTGGAGAAAGGATAAAGGTACGTCGAATAATAACTGATTACTCTTTAATATTCCAAACATAAAACAATACTATCATAGGTTTTCATATTGTCTTTGATTTAGCTTATATTATTTTAGGACTTGGGAAGAATAACCGGGTTAGACCCCGCTGAGCCTTATTTCCAAGGAATGCCTACTCACATACGCCTGGACCCGACAGACGCGCAACTTGTAGACGTCATACATACAGACGGAAAGAGCATTTTCCTCTTAGGTATATGGACGTTATTATATTTTTGGATACTTCACTATGCTTTTTAAACCCCACAATAATAAAATCATTTTAAATATTCACTTCATTAATCTCGACGTTTTTTTTACGCTTATTGCTGGACTTTTATTAATATACTAATATTTTCTATGTATGTATTTTATGTAAATATGGCCGCTACTCCGCTGATTCATGATCATGTAAATATTTCTATTATATATTTTATATTTATCGCTATTAACTAATTTACCGACCTCTTTATTCCACGCGTGCGACAGATTTTGTATTTATGGCAGGATATGGAATGTCTCAACCTGTTGGTCATTTGGACTTTTATCCGAACAATGGGAAAGAACAACCAGGTTGCGATTTAACAGAAGGACCCTTGATACCTCTGACTTTGGTAAAGCAGGGCTTGGAAGAAGCTTCAAGAGTCCTAGTCGCATGCAATCATGTGCGGGCGATAAAACTATTTACAGAATCAATTAATAGCAATTGTCCATATATAGGTAAATAATAATTTGTTAATATTATAATTAATATGGCTTTTTAATATAAATATTACTATTACGTATTTTTTTGCAGGCCACCAATGTCCTTCGTATCAACATTTTATAAGCGGAAAATGTTTTCATTGTGGAAATGGCTGTGCTATTATGGGGTGATTATCTCCATTTTTTGGCTGAAAACTGTATCATAGTATTTCATATACATGTATAAACTTTCTGGCGATATATTTATATTTTGTTTCATAAGTTTCTTACCATATTCATAGATTCCATGCAGATAGTTCTCCCGGTTTGATCACAAACAAAAACAATCAAACTGAAAACGAAGTTTATCCGTCAGAGGAACAAGACACTATTGGAGCCAAATATTTCCTCAGTACTGGCAAGCAGCTGCCTTTCTGTCGTCAGTATTTAGTTGTTTGTTAAGCCACATAATATGATATTAATATTATTAAGATGAACAAATATGCTCAATATTATAGTTATTTTTTTCTTCTTTCAGAACGCCATTATAAAATAGTCATCCACTTAGCTAATCCTAAAGGAGCGGAATCTTGGGTGCAGGTAAAACTAAATGTCACACAAAAAACTGATAGGTATGTCTTAGATATTAATTATTTTTTCCAACTAGGGCTTCCTGAAAGTCACTCTTCAGTCAGACCGGGGAGTTATAAGAGGAATGGATCTCACTCCATCTAATTACGTAAAGTATGTTATAAATTGTATCACATATACTAAAATTTTGCTTATTATATGAAATTTTAATAAATAAATTGGAATTATATTTATTGTAGGTTAGAGCATGGCACATCCTACACTATTGTGGTGACAAATCCTATGGATTTAGGTGGTAAAGTAAGAAAAGTAAGTAATAAAAATGTCTAAGAACGTGGGAGTAATTTGCATAAATTTACCATCATTATTAGACTAATATCCAATTTATTGCAAAATAATAAAGCGGTATATTGCTTAACGGACCTTGGCTTTCGTTTTATCTTAGTCTTTCATCATTGATAGCCCTATGGACTTTGACAATATCATATTAAGATATCAAAACCAGCCATGAAAAGGTTCCCTTGTAATTGGAAAAATAGGTGCTTTAGTAGTTTTGTGTTTTATGAAGATTGATAATATCATATTTGGGATTACCGAGTTCTAATTTGCTTCACTCGAAGGTGGGCTAAAAATGTGACTCAAATATTATTATTTTAAAATGTCTATTAGCATGGCATGCTTATATAGATTTTAAATAAATGAAGAATACAAAATAAATTGAGACCGGTAGTACCGGAATATCAATTGGTGGAGAGACGGGATGATTTCCAACATTTTGTGGTTTCGAATCCCTTACAAGTATGCCTCGAGGATATTATTTTTTTTAACTAACAAATTATTCATTTTAATTTATAGTTATAATAAAAAACATTTCTTCTAGGTAGAGCTATCGTGGGAGTACGACATGAATGTACTGGAGCCGCGATCTCTATGTATTTTGTGGTGTAACGACCGACTCTACGTCAAGTCTGTTCTCGTTGACCAAATGGAACTACCAAGCAGAGGGTAATATTAATGTAAATTCAGAATAATATTTAAAAAATAACCTTACGATTATTTTATTTCTGTTCAGGAAACGTAACGTAGACTTCAGCAGTAAATTATGTACACCGAAACGAGAATTTGCCGAAATACCCAACCGGGGCTCCGCAAGCTTCTACGACAGTTGCGGCAGGTAGCGGTGTCACATGTGGAGGTTAATTTTAAATACTTGACCCTGTGTGAAAGCTTTAAGTTGGAACATTGCCTTATTGGCCAGACGGTTGTGATGATTCCCGGTGATTATTTGGACAGGATGGACATTTCTAAATTATATAATTACTCTGTACATAATACTTATGTAATTATCAGAATGGCAGAAGATTTAATGATAGACACGGAGAGATTATGATATTTAATAATTCTTACTCGGAACAACCAATATTTTTTGGACATTACAATTTATTTATTTTAAACAAATCAATGCATAATATGAATGCTCTCAGCATTTATTAATTGTTTAATGTTTAGATTGTTTTACATTTTTACGTAATGTTTATTTAATTAAATAGTTATTAACTATGACAAATATAACATTTAATTTTCTGTAAATAATTGTTTCTGTAAATATAGTTTTATATTTATTTGTGTAAGAAATGATTAAAATATATTTGTAACAATAAAAATGGTACCCAATTATTTAAGAATATATTTTTCCCTTTATTATAACTTTAGAGTAATTATTATTAAATAACCAATACAGGAAAAGAAATTGCCTGGTCCTATTAGTAGACAAACCAATCTGACAGAGTACAAAATTTTCAAATGATACTGGATGTCAAAGAAGGATAGAATTTAAAGTTAATCTTATGAATCAACCCGTCGTCTAGAAAGACATCCGAACTACCAGACTCCATAGTAACACGAGAGCCAGGTTGGTAATACAAACAAATCTAATATCACTACTAAAGGCTCATCTGAAGTCAAATGGATGGACGGCCACTTTTAGCTTAAAGCATTGGTCGATTAGTATGAATATAATAATACGTGTTTCAGATTTTTTTAGTAAATTTGATAATTATTATTACTACAATACCGCAAGCCCAATCAGCAACTAGTTGCTTAGTAGTTAATACCACTTATTTATGCACACAATGCTCATTGCCCAAATATCATTACGGATCCTTGTCTAATATCAGAAAAACTTACTTTTTCTCATATCAGAAAAAACATTAAGCAAGTTGTTATTTATTTGAAGCCACCTACCTACCTACGAAATGTTTATGATCCAGATTCTTAATAATTTATGGTGCTGAATTGTATAATAATATACGTGTTTTGAGGGACATTTTCAGAGGGACCGAACTTCTTACCTCTAACCTAGATAGTAAATACACATAACATGTTAAGGCTTAAGCGGGCACTAGAAGCATAAACTACAATAATTAAAACTGTTGTCATGGCTATTTAGATATGACAAACGGTTGGTATCTTTAATATAGGAATGTATCAAAATGTAGTCATAATGTAGGCACCACTGACAGACAAAATGAAGAGTAAAAGGCTTATGTGGTATGGATATATTATGAGAAGGGACGAATGCCATGTAACAAGAATAATGCTAGATTTGGATGTGGAAGGAAATGTGGGTCGAGGTACACCAAAAAAAAGATGGATGGATTGTGTGAAAGATGACATGCGTAAAAGAGGAGTGACTGTCGATAGACTGTTGAGATGACGGCTGATAGGCAAGAATGGCATAGAAGAACATGTTGCGCCAATCCCACATATTGCTTTCTATAAAGGTTTATATTTTATACTGTACAATGAAAGAAAAAAATATCTAATGCCAATACCTAAAAAAAGGTTTTTTGAGAAAACATTTACATATATTAAATAACCAATTATTTTGCAGTTAACTAATAAATATAATGAAATGTACACCAAACAAAAAAATATGTAGTAAGTTTTTATTTTCTATTTATAAATTGTTACAATCTTTAGTGCTTCATGTATTGTGGTGATTGTCGTCCCACTGTTAAAAATCCAATGAATTGACATAATTTCTTATTGAGAATTGAGAATAAAGAACACACAAAAAAAACATTTACATCTAAAATTTTCTGTAAGACTCAAAAAAATATATATAAAATCCTGATTATCGCAAATGTGTGACAGCCTGAAGACCATAAGCAACAAATAGCATAGAGTATTATAACTTATAAGCATAAGCAATAGTTAAGAACTACTGTCATAAATGTTGACAAATTAAGACATTCATATAATTTTATTTATTTGAATGTTATATCAAAAGACTTAAAAAATATTACGATTCGAATTTGGATGATATAGTCATG
This sequence comes from Napeogenes inachia, assembly GCA_959347355.1. Taxonomy (NCBI): domain Eukaryota; kingdom Metazoa; phylum Arthropoda; class Insecta; order Lepidoptera; family Nymphalidae; genus Napeogenes; species Napeogenes inachia. The sequence goes on along the minus strand of OY365799.1, from coordinate 2,341,180 downwards.
TTTAGATTATAATGTCGTCAATAACATCGAAAGTAGTTTTAGGAATGTCGTGCGCTCTAACAGTTGCAACAGTAACCTATGTGCACATAAAACAGCAGGTCGACAGGTATTTATCGCCTATCTTTTATCAAAGATAGTTTAAAGGAAAAAAATAAATTAAATTTCATATACTTGATATATCATATACTACTTAAAGATAATCGGTAACTAATATGTTGTTATTCATATTACTCTCCCAAACAATAACTAGATTACCCCAAATATAGCAATACACTTTGAATGTTCAAGATTATTGAATTTAAGTTACATAAGTATGAACTTGGTTTGTAGATGTTAGTTATATAACATGTATTTAATAATTTATTCATCTGCCTATTTAGGAATCTGACTATACTTATTTCTTATTTATTTCTCACCAAAATAGTTAGACTTACTTCGTTTTTTGCCATTTCAATTTAAATGTTACTTTATTTAATATGATTACACATTTTAACTGGTATATTTTATTTTATAGAGACAAAATGCATGAAGGAGTTATTAGAGATAGAGAGCGGCAACAGAGAAAAAAAATTGAAAACCTCTATATATTGGAAAAACAAAATGAATTAACTAAACAACTTAAAAGGGAGCTAGAAGAATCACAATCAAATGTGTAGTCAAACACTATGAACTATAAGACTATTTATTAAATTAAAAACAATAAAATACATTATTTGTACTAGTTACTACTTCTTTTCTTTGAGCCAAGCTTCTAACATTACATCTTTGAGATTTAAATTTACTCCAGTAGGATAGTTTTTATCAACTCCATCACTAAAACCATCCAGACGTAACTTTTCTTTAGCAACAGCCGCTAAACATTGAAATGTTTTTGGTTCCCATACTGCCAGGTCTGATAGTGATTTACGATCCAACATAATGTTTGAACGATCTAATCCTTCTTTTAAGGTAAAGCTGCTTATGTTATGTTGTTCACAGGCAGCAGTGATACGGGTATGCCAGAGATCCTTCATGTCTTCTTTCTTTAATTGGCGCGCTTTGGTTGAATAAGCCAAGGCTCGGTGTACGTTCCGAACAGCAACTGAATAACAATTTCTACGCCGCCCCACAAAATGCGACGAAAGTCTGAATATTCTTCTTTTCCTCCAAAATTCATCGGGCCCCCGAGATCGTACAAAATTTACAATACTTAAAAAAACCATCCTGAAATAATTGTTAAAGTAAAATATTTTTTCTCAATGAATATTACAAATTCCTTACAATTTTACCTTCGTTTATGATTTGGAAAGTTGTGTAGCTCTTTTCTAATTTTATTAGAATTTACTATTCAGACAATAAGAACCTAAAATTCGAAGTAGGTTAGACCATCCAACAAACTGTCAACTGTCAAGTCACAAAAGTCAATTTTGTGTTTTTAATAATGTTTTTTAATATTCATGACCACATACAAAGTCTTTCAATCGAAGTCCTAAAACTATTTAACATACAACATACATCCTTAAATTTGTTCATCTTCTTAAATTTTTTCATCTTCTTAAATTTTTTCATCTTTTTAAATTTTTTCATCTCCTTAATTTTTTTTATTCACGGTGTTAATAAATTATCTATACAAAGAATTATAATAGTCCATATCTATACAAAGAATTATAATATAAGAATATCCAGGCAAAGAAACTCATGGCCTCTTTTTTCAACTGCCGATTACATTTTTTTTAATGAGCTAAGTTCACTATAGTTTAGTCCTACGCCTTAGTATCATTTATATAATCCTTAATTGTATAGTAGGCCTTATCGTGCAGCAGTGTAGCCAACTTAGACTGGGAGCGTGGCGTCTCCTGTAATCCGGCTACTCGGAGGTCGGGTTCGGAGGATGGTTTGAGGCCGGGAGTCCTGGTGCTGAGATGTCCATGTTGACTGGACGTCCACACTAAGCCTGGTATTAATATGGACCCCCTGGAGGAGTCCGGGGGGTGCAGGTTAACTAAGGAGAGGCGAACCGGGCCAGGGGGGAAACCCAGAAAGTACTCGCTTCGGCAGTACATATACTAAAATTGGAACGATACAGAGAAGATTGCATGGCCCCTGCGCAAGGATGACACGCAAAATCGTGAAGCGTTCCACATTTTTGCCGGCGGGGTCGTGGATGAAGGGCTAGCCGTACCCACGACTCCGCCAATAAGGCGAGGAAGGAGCGCCGCGGGGTTTTTAGTGGGTACACCATTTTCGGGAGTCCCACACACGCCCCTCGCTTCCCCCGCGAGGGGTACGGTGCGTAAGGCATTTTCCCCGCGGAAACAAAAAAAAAAAAAAAAAAAAAGTGTAGCCAACTTAGGGGTTTCCCCCCTAAATTTATGGGGAGAATAAGCTCTCCGGGGTTTTTTTAGGGAGACAAAATGTTTAGGGGTTTTGTTTACGAAGTTTTTAAATTTCGTTAAATATTTGAAAAAAAAACCCGTATCACCTGTATAATTTTCAAACAAGCTTGTCACTTGCTTACCCGTATTTTGTTTATTGACATTTGACTGATAATATTAAATTTAAATTAAAATTTCAAAAACATCATGTTAATTTTGAGAGGAATGTTATAAGTTAAGGTGAATAAGTAAAATTTAAATGATAGTAAAGAATCCACATAATTTGTTTGTTAAATTTTGTAGTTTAGGGGTTTTCGAAATGACTGTTAGGGGGAAAAACATTCAGGTGTTGGCAGCACTGTCTTGCAGTTTCTGCTTTATATGCAACTTGCATTTTGAATGTGAAAGTTTTTGTGTTTTGAATTTCTACAGGGACTTATTATAACACATTGTACATAAAATGACTTATGAATTTTTGCCAGCCTCGTGTGAATTGGAGCAAGTTTGTTTTTACTGAGTGCTCATCACTATTCTTTTAAAAAAAATATATGTTTTTATGAACGTACATTAAATAGTCAAATATATATTGACACAGGAAAGTAACAATATTAATTTTCTTAAATATTTCTTTTAAGGAGTGCCTACTAGGCAGGTTTTAGATTGACCGAATAGCCCTTTTCTGTAATATGAAAACTGTTTGAATATAAGCTGCGTATCCCCATAAAAGTAAACTATAAGACATCACGCTGTGGAAGTAGCTGAAATAAACAAGCCGCGGTGTAACTTCGTCTGTTAGCTGGCGTATTTTCTTAACTGCAAAAGCCGCCGAATAAGTCTATTCGCGAGTTTAAAAAATTTGTCCTATACAGTTTAGGAGTCTAAACCCTCCCCAGAATGCCAAGGGCGCCCCAGCAGGATGATTTGGAGAAGGATTTTTTGTTTTCCAGTCAGTACCCTCCTAGGGAAGACTCTACTTAAAGACAGTTATCGTTTTAGGCTGAGACATCTATGCGTAACACAGTAGCACTGGGACATCACCAGAAAGATTCAGTATCTTTCAGTCTTTTTAAAGTTATCGCTAGATGATGAAGAATGCTGTTTAAGGAAGTAAATAAAATAATCACCTAGTTTTCTTCTACGTCCCTGTAGTGCCTACAAGTTTCTAATTCATCGCTATCTTCTGCATTTAATTGATATGAACAACTTGATATTTCAAAATTATCATTTACAGACATTATTTTGTTTAGTTTGAGTTTTCTGCCTACTTTGGTGAAAAAAGGTTCTTCTCTCTTCTTTGCCATAATGCTTTTAAGTAAAAATGCCTGAAAAATTACTAGTGTATTAAGAAAGTAAATTATGTATATCACATGTTTTTACCCACAAAATGTACCATTTTCCGTATTTGAAGATATACTTCATATATATAATACAACAATAAGGAAGCAAAAACTAAATTTAAATGTTATTGAAAAAGTTAAAACATCTTTACGTCTTAAAATTCTTATAGGTACTTTAGTTTTTGTAATGTTTATATGTTTATATTTATTGGAGTAAAGTTATTTAGGTTTTGATGAAATGTAGTATTTTGGTGATGTGCGTTGTTTAAGGTCTTTTTCGATCCGGATGCAGTCGCGGCCAACAGTAATAAATACAAAACTATGTAAAACAATAAAAGAGGTGGGCTTTATTTCACTTACCTCTAAAATAATAACCGAAAGAAACATTACAAGATGCAAATACATTGATATCATAATAATCCTATACATTACGTGGCCACATCCAACAGTGTGTATGGAATAAGTTCCCAGCTCTTTCAAATAACTTGCAACACAAGAACCACTTTTACAGCAGCTGTAAAAGCAAAATTGTATTCCTACAGTTTCTTTCACCACATCACGTTATTATATGAAAACTATGTTCGTTGTTCATAGTTACGAACTGAAACACAGTATTCAAAAGTGTACTTGTTCTGATATATTGCCTAACATGTTTTAAAACCAACATTTTAGTAATGGTACAGAAAGCCGTATTCATCAGTGTAAGCTTTTTTTTTACAAATACAAAAAAAGGCAGTTTATGGTTTTTGTGATTGAATATTTACAATTAGTTCCATTAACCAGGTTTCCTGAAAGTGAACACAGAAAACCCGTCAGTTAACCCGTTAACTCCTCCATTCGACAACTATTCCAATTGTTTCTTCCACACACATTTATCTCAGGAATCAACCAATTGACTTCACTAATACTTTTAATTCTATACTAAATGGTAGTTATTGCCTGTAAGGGTGTGAATACCTTAATGGTACACTGTCAGTTTCTTCAAGATCTTTCGACACTACGGAAGATTTTTCTCTTCTAGGACTCCAATCAAAATCACGTATTTTATCGTGCCAGTTACGCGTAAACCAATCTTTGTATGACTTAACCTATAACAAGTAGTCATTACTTTTGTTTATTATTCATGCTTAATTAAACATAGATACCCACTGCGATCTGCCAAAGGCATGAATATGTCCTTTGCTTTGTCCTTAACCATGACTTTGACCTATATGCCCATCCCGGGTAACGAGCGTGAAGCAGCCATTTCATTATCCAGTTTACCGAGCGCTAGGTCAACTAGGATACTATCATTGCATTTCAAAAAGTCATCAAGTCAAAAAGTCAGCCTAGTGCGCTAGTGATCCTATTTGATTGGTAGAAGCTACTTTTTATGCTGTAAAGGAAGTATAAAATCGCATTTCCACGAAGTCTATTACACGCACAAGTACGTAATTTTAAGCCAGAAGGTGCGGCGAAAACTACAAACCATAAAAATACGTAGGAAATGCCTTTTAAATTTAAGTTACCATAATCATACAATTCAATTCAATTTAGACCCAAAAGAGACCCCAGGATGCGACCTCATTAGAAACCGTACTTTATAAAAACTACCTAAATCTGGTATAACTTTCCTTACGTGACGAAACTCCAGTTCTTTCCCCTGGAGTAAATGTTGCACAAATCGTAATGCTTCTGAAGCCAAAGAAACAACCTGAAGAATCATAATCATATAGGCCCATAAGTCTGTTACCCACTCCATCCAAATGCATCGAATCTGCATGTAATCCCGCCTATAGGTACTCAAAGAGAAAGAGTTTTTTCCTGATCACCAGTTTGGTTTTTGCAGCAAGCACGTCATTATCGACCAAGTGCCCAAACTAACAAAACATATCATGGAATCACTAAATGGTAAATCTTAATGAGCCAGTACATTGTCCACCTTTCAAGTGTTTTGCTGTACGTGGCATGAAGGATTGTTATTCAAATTGAAAATAGCGTTACCATGTCACTTTTACGGCGTAATCAAATAATTTCTCCAGCAGCGCCATAGTACAACGAGAGGAAACACTGTAAGAATTCTGCCGTGTAAAAGCAGGAGATCCACAGGGCAGTGTACTGAGTCCTATACTTTACTGCGAATCTTCCAACATCTGAAGTACTGCTAATCTATTTGTACTGAAGCCTTTAATGACGATACCGCTGTAATAGCTACACATACCAATCCAAAAGTTGCCTCACAACTACTCTAAAACGGGTTAAATGTCATATCCCACTGGCTCAAAAGTTGACGGATAAAAGCAAATGACATAAAATCAGTAAACACAACTTTCGCCTTGTGAAAAGTCTTTGAATCCAGTCACATTAAATAACATTGCAGTGACAGATCATGTCAGTAACCTAGGTTTGCGTTTCAACAAAAGAATACAAAAGATTACACCTGTAAAAACATATTTTCACTAAAAGATAGTTGGAATTAAAAAAAGAAAAGAATGGCACATTGAACTATCTTTCGAAAATAAAATAAAGACAAATTCCAACTATCTCTCGTAAATAAAATACTTCTATTCAAGGTAAAGTTCATCTAGGCATATGGAATCCAACTGTAGGGAACTGCATTCCACTCAATCTAAATTCCAAAATTATACAAGAGTAAATAAAGCACTCCCCATGATAGCCAATGCCTCCTGGTTCGTACCAAACGAATTGTTGCACCATGATCTCATGATGAAGAAATGTCGGCAAATTGTTTATTATATTAGATTTTTTTTTTAAATAAGAAAAAAAAGACCTTTAATAAACAAGCTTGCAAGCTTGCTTCATTACAGTTTGATTTTAGCAATATGGTTCAAAAACGTTATTATTTTCGGAATAACAGTAAACGCGACCTTAAATAGTGCGCTATAGACTGGATAATGAAGTGGCCGCATAAACTTTCATTATAAGATTTTACGAAAACATCCTTACTCCACAGCATCCTAATGACCATTGAAGATTATCAATAAAATGTTTATGTTTTGGTGTCGTTCTATATTCTTTCATGCTAATGAAAAGGTAGTTGAATGTTACTGCTTCACATAAATAAATCCTCTGGAGGCACAAAAGGACCCCAATAAGGTTTATAATTATTGTCCAGACAATACCCATCCATAAACGACAACAGTAAATTTTTGCTGTATATCTAAAATAATGGTCAAAGAATGTAAATGTTACATATACAGTAAATGTTATAGTATAGTTAGTGCTACAGTATATATGGTAGGTACAGTTTTATCAACAGCCTTCAAGTCTACCTCAGCAATAACTAAATACCTATGTCATAGATTAAAATGCTTTTAAAGATTTACAGGTAATAATAACCTATATTAAATATTTTTAAAAAATGTTACAAACTCGATCTTTTGTCCATTAGCTATAGAATGGGCTATGTAAAGATTTGTAGGGAGCATAATAACTCCTGAGAGTAGAACCACTGCGTTGACTAGGTCGGTGCCCGATAGAAATAACATATCACTTACACCTTAAAACAAGAATACGTTACATACGGTTTAAAGATAATATGTTTATATCTATAAGTAAAATACTCACAAAAGAATAAAAGTAATGATAATACAATACAAAACACAGATATCACCCAAAGTGTACATGAAGACCAAACCACAAAAGGGTGGTTTGAACCTTTCTCGTTCATATTGTGATAAAAAATATAAATGTAGATTATTTTAAATTTGACGCGTCAGGTTTTAATATTCCTCACATGTCAGTATCGTTTATCACGACTTTACAGAATGTATACAAAGTATTTACTCTGTCATAGACATTTAAATTAGATTAGATGATTTACATATTTTTGAAATTATTTTCAAGGGATCAAGTTCAATAAAACCTCCTTGTTGTAATTATTTCTTTAATAAACATTATTTATAAACAACATTGTAGAAATATAAATCGTAAAAAAGTATATAGTTATATTAAAAATGATTATGATAGATGTTAATATTAGATTACTGCTTATAATTAAAGAATGAACATCCAACATTTGTGTTTATAACAAATATATTTAGTTTTGGAAAATTGTTATTACTCGGTAGCGTTTAAATTTATCGAAATATTAATTGTTTAGGTAAGATTAAAATACAAAAAAAAATCACTGCCTCAATGATAAGACTATTGACCTTGAAAATCGAAATTAATTTTGAAAGAAAACAGTATATCAATTTAGGCTCACAGAGTGACGTCATGACAATAACATCACATAATTGTAAACGTGTGTGTTGGCACCTTTAGTGAAAGAATGAAGTAAACATTATAATCCATATATTTCTTTCAAATACCCTTACATCCAATATTTTGTAGGTTACAGAGAGTAACAAGCCTATTCCTTAATTTCGTCAACTTGTGTGACGTCACCCATTTTGATAACTTTTTCAGCAACATTGAATTCACATCCAGTGCTAACGAGTATATCTTTTACGGTCACTCCTTCAGCCAATTCTGTGAGAGTCAAACCCTTTTCCTTGTCCACCTCGAACACGCACTGAGGACCAATGTATTAATACTTTAGGGTATATTGCGTAATGTCATTCAATGATCGTGTAATATTTAAGGGCGTATTTTTAAACATGTGTTTAATACAACAATGCTGGTTAAAAAAGCTATATCTAATTCTATATCTGTAAAAATAATATTTTTTCGTAGTAGTGATTAGTGGTGCCCAAATACTAAAAAATAAATGTAAATATAGAATGTAAAATAACAAAATCAAGATCAAAATATTAGATGATGCAAAACAACGCTACTAGTGTTTTCTAAGGTTTTCACGAGTACTACACATTGAAATAAAACTATTTTTTCGGATTTAACTCACGTATATTAAATTAAATTTTAAATTTAGATTTAAAATGTAAATTTAAAATTTAATTCAATACCGCGAGTTAAATCCGTAAAAATGGTTTTATTTCAATTCTTTACTAGTACCTACATAATATTATGGTAAAATGTTAGAAGTGAATTTGAACTAATCAATATTATATATAATATAAAACTTAATAATTCAGAAAACCAGTTTTATATATGTTAAATAACAAATAGGTTCAGTATATTATACAACATTACTATGTAAATAACAATCACTGTTATGAACATAAATCTGTAAATCAGGTTTTGAGCAAACTTAACAATTCAATTTTTATCTAAAATAATATTGATTTCGTTAATAACTTAAATACAATACAATACCTTCTCAGTAATAATCATATCCACACAGTTCTTGCCAGTAAGTGGTAGAGTACAGTCTGGTAGTATCTTATGGGCCCCGTTCTTGGCTGCATGCTCCATGGTCACCACCACCTTAGTCCGTGGTGCAGACACCAGGTCCATCGCACCACCCATTCCCTTCACCATTTTACCCTATAAATAACAATTGTATTCAAAAGAAATATTGTATTGTACATAACTATAAATTTTGTTTTTTCAATAAAAAAAAACGTCTCTTAACAATCCTGATAATAGACAATAATAATCTGTAGGTTTCTGTATGTATATCGTGTTTCTTTAACTAAATCCTAAAAAACTTTAGTATTCAATCATTTGATTCTTTTTTTTTTCCTCAAAAACGTGACCGATTTTTTTGTTACGAAATCCTCGATAATAATCAAATTTAAAAAAAAAATGATGACAATCGTTCCAGTAGTTGATGAGAAGAAGCATCAGGGAGATCTCAGTGAAGTCAACTATATTTCTTTTAACTTACAGGGATCATCCAGTTGGCGAGGTCCCCGTACCTGGAGACCTGCATGGCGCCCAGTACTGTGAGGTCGATGTGTCCTCCTCTGATCATAGCGAAACTATCGTCGGATGAGAAATACGACGCGCCTGTCATTATATACATATACAAGTTAATCCGGTCACAAATGGGAATATACTTTTAAGTAAAACTATTTTTTTGGAAACTATGTCGCGTATAATTGATTTATATGTTACATTATAAATTGTAACCTAAACCCTAGGTTTCAAGGCTTTCCAACAATCGTGTTCACGGTATGAGACCTAGTTGTAAGAAATGTAAAATATAAATCCAATTATACGTGAGTTAAATCCTTAATCCTTCTATAATACGTAGTTTTATTTAAATTACTACTCGTGAAATTTTAAGAAAACACGATATGCTTTTTATTAAACTTAAATAACTTCAAAATAGATAGATATGATTTGGGATTGATGTAGAAAGACTGCCTGCAAGAGGTGGCTAACTGATTACAAATAACCCTTTATAATTATAATGTAGTAATTAGAGATAAGCCGAATATTCAGTAAGCATTCGGTATTCGGCATATTTGGCATCTTTTTCGTTATTCGTATTCGACCGATTTTTTCGGTTCGACTATTTTCTTTGCTATACGACACGGTAAAGAACTAAAAACCAATACTAAGATTTGTGTCATATTATACGTCAAAGAAATCCTATAATAATGTATTAAATAAAGATTGATGATACAAGGCAATTTAGCTTTAAATTAACATTTATTTCGAAACATACCAAGTCAACATATTTTTTTATTATTGCTAACCTACAAATAGTATTAAGTATAGTTATAGTTAACATTTATTTCGAACCTTAAATACCTACGCATTTATTTTCAAACCTCAAAACAATATTTTTAAACCGCAAATCAACTTATTTATTCATCTAGCTAGCAGCCACACTGGTAACTTTCTTGTTAGAACCTATTTATGACAAAAAACAATAAAACGGTAAACGGAATAATTCGGTCGAATATTCGGTTCGGTTAAGGTTAAACCGGATAGTATTCGGTTATTCGGTGAAACCGCTATTCGGCACATCTGTAGTAGTAATACATAATTAGAATATAATGTAGAACTGCCTTAAATAATGTTACGTAATAATATTACATTCAATATATTTAGTTAACATTGAAGTTAACATAAATAGAAAAAATATGACAAACAACTCACTATCAAAGAATGTTGTATAACATTAAATGATACTATTAAAACATACCTATATAGTTTTTAAAAGTTAATACCTGTTTATTACAATATTTAGTTATTTTTCGTACGAGATTATCTTAATAAAGCGAAACAAGCTTTAGATGAGTTCCAATAGAGTTTATTTGCCTTTTTTCCCCAAGCTTCACTGTGTAGAAGAAAAACCACAGCATGTATATTAGACTGTTTTGAAAAGTAAAGAGACAGACTTCAAATTATTCACTACTAATAACACATGTTTTAAATTAAATTATTCACCTGGTAAAACAGTAACAGTTTCCTTCCCAGCATTAATCAAGTCAGGATCCACTTCCTCCTCGGTGGGAAATGGCCCGAGGCCAAGAATACCATTTTCAGATTGCAAGAGCACTTTGACATTCTTAGCGATATAGTTACTAGCTAGCATCGGCATCCCTGTAACACATTATATAACCTGTTTATATCTGATATGATGTGTTGAAATGTTTACAAGTCGATTGGTTTTAATATGAGATTTGAACAAATTTAATTAACATGTAACAATTGTTATAATAAAACAAAAATAAAGTGATTACTTATGGAAACAAATTTGAATATTACCAATTCCTAGATTAGCATACATTCCATCTTTAAATTCCAGAGCCGCCCTTTTTATTATTCTTTCTCTCATCAGATCTGATGGTTTCTTGGGTTTGTCTTCTTTAGGCTTACTGATAGTTTTTCTTTCAATACGCTTTTCAAACTTTTCGCCTACAATAATTCTGTGCACGTATATTGAGGGCACATGTATGTAGTCTGGGTCTATTTCATCCACAATTTCTTCAACTTCAGCTATAGTTATTCTGGCCGCTTTACATATAGCTGGGTTAAAATTACGAGCGCTTTTATGGAATATTAAGTTGCCGTGTCTGTCTGCTTTCCATGCCTTGACAAGGGCGAAGTCACCAGTTATTGCCTCTTCCATTATGTAGTTGTTACCATTGAACTGTTGGACATGTCTCGGGGTGCTCGGTATATCTATCTAAAATTCCCAATTCAATTACTGATATTATTATGAAGATTAATTCTCAATTTCAATCAAAATCTAATTTTATGTACATTAATTACCTTTCCATCAGCAGTGTACTTGATGGGAGAACCACCTTCATGTATCAAAGTACCATAACCTGTGGGTGTAAAGAAAGCAGGAATACCAGCACCACCAGCTCTGATCCTTTCAGCTAATGTTCCTTGAGGTGTAAGTTCTACCTAAAATACATATATTTTATTAAACTCTTTATGATTTTTTTTAAGTGAATAATAATACAAAGTAAATGCTAGAGGAAAATATTTTTTTTTTCTACAACACATACTATTAAGTATGCGATGAAAAAGATAGGTCAAAAGTGAAATACGTAACATACTTACTTCCAGTTCCCCACTTAAAAACTGCCTCTCAAACTCAGCATTCTCCCCAACATATGATGAAATCATCCTTTTGACTTGTTTTTTCTTTAGTAACACTCCCAATCCAAAATCTTCTACTCCTAAACAACATATGTAACATTATATTATTATTTTATAACACCATTAATATAGAACACATAATTAAATAAATTTGTACAAACCTGCATTATTGGAAACCACAGTGAGTCCAGTAACTGTTTTATTATTCACTGCTCTAATAAGGTTTTCCGGTATACCACACAAACCAAAACCACCGACAAGAAGTTTGGAGCCATCTTTGATATCCTCCACAGCTTCATTTATATTATTATATATTTTGTTGTTCTTAGTTGATGTACTGTATGTAGAACATGATAATATCTGAAATGTTAAGCTATGTAACAGAAAGCTATGTAACTTTGTATTAGAAAAGAGTAAAATTATTTTTAAGATACCCTTCTTATCATAATAAGAAAATACTTTGAGCAACAACAGGTCATGAATTAAACGCATTGCAATAAAATTATTGATGAGTTTAAAAAAAGAGATAAACTCACCTTAGCAATACTAAATATTTTAACTTTAGACAAAGATTTCGAAGTAAAAAGCCGATTTGCAGTGACAGCCATATTTATCGTAATTTTAGTTATATTTAACGTATTTTGTGTGATTTTTGTTTAACTCGTTAACCTAAGATGTAAATTTCCTAGGTTATCTCCTGATAACAAAAGTTAGTTAATTTTCAACATTCCGCACAAAATTAAAACATGATCGTCTAAAAGCGAACTTGATTTCGAAAGTAAATCAGTTATCAGAATCAAATGCGTTATCTTTATAATGTTTACTGTTCAGTTTCTACAAAAATAAGATAAAGACTGCTCGCCTGATTATAACTTTAAATATAAAATATATTCAGGGAATTTAAATGCCAATCGCCACTACAAGGTCAAAGATTACGCATTGTATAATAATTATTATTGTATTATAATAAATTGTTATTTTTAAAAACCGGCGCCCAACTGACGAGTGACGTTTGACAGACGACAGTTGAGGCCTCTGCTCGAACACCCAAAACGATTCGAAATATGTAAATGTAATCGACATAGACGTTAAATATTCCTTAGTCTAACAAGTAACAACAGAAATTTTAATTCAAAGAAGTAATTTATCCATAGAGTTATTATAATAATTCTATGAATTTATCATTCAAGACATCCAGAATGCGGCGACGGGCGAGCCAAAGATACTGGCCGTGTTCCGAAATACAAACCAACATACTGGCCAGGGCTAATGACGTCATAACACCCACGCCATAATGCACTGGTGTCGGTGTCGATTGTCGTCGATTTTTGACGTCATTAGCACTGGCCAGTATACTGGTTTGTATTTCGGAACACGGCCACTGACTGACCTGAAGTCTGACATTTATAGTACTCTGTGGTCTGAAACTTGAGTCTTCACTCTTGACTGTTGATTGTTGAGTGTTTTTAAATGTTAATTGTTAGTTGTTAGTTGTTATGTTGATAGCTCAAAACCTGTATTTGGAAAGTAGAAACAAGGAGTATTTACTCTGAAGACAAAGTGACATGACATGTTTTAGCATTAAACAACAGTTCAATAAATCTTAACGATAATGGTAGTTTATAATATGATGTTATAAAGCAATTAGAACAAAAAATAAATACGCCTCGATGAAATAATGAGTGAATAATTTATAAAATGAAAATAACTCAACCGTTATTTTGAGGGAAATAAAATTTTAAAATTTGAAACCAATATTGTAATTAATTTGCCTGGCAAAATTAAGTTTCTCAGGTTTTTGTAACGCTTTGGTTGATTTTTATTTTATTACATTTAAATTGCACCGCTGGTGTTTTATAGATTATGAAATGTGTATAATGTGTAAATAGATCTTATCACATCAAAATTTTATCAAAAAACCTTAGGTGCATAAATTGTATAAAAAGTGTGTATTATTAAAATGTGTCAAACATCTCATATATTTATTTTCTACAATACAATATAACTGGGTAGGTTTCTTATAGATCAAGTGATAAAACAAACTATAAATTTTATTATAATTGATCAACTTTATTACTTCAAACGGAATAGATGCACCTAACCAAATTTCAATATATTTTGTGAAAACTAAATGTATAAATAATTAAACATAAATGTCGTATACAGAAAAGCATATGCGGATTTTAGCTAAACGTCAAAAATTTCTAAAATTTCATAAATGAAAAAAAGTATATATAACAGCACCAATATTTTTCAGTTACGTACTTCTTAAGTACAAAGATCCATTTTTGGGAAGTATTATCAAAATGGAATATTGTTGAGTTTTAAAAACATTTTCACATATTACTTTTATTTTTTATTTATTTATTTATATCTTTTCCACTTAGAATCATAATCAGTGATCACTTGTGTACGTCAACATGGAAGTGTCAGGAGGGCCTATTACGATACTAGATTTATCGTAATAAGCCCTTCTGAGAAAGCACTTTCCATCTTAATGTTAAAGCTATGAGGGTTCCAAACGCGTCCTGGTCTGAGAAGAACCACACAACAAACTCAGCCGGATATATTTTTTGTTATTGTGATCACTGTTTCACAAACGTCAAACTTAAATGCAAATTTGGAACAACTAGAACCGTCGCAATCAATAGAAAAAGAAACCTAATGATTTCAGGCAACGAAAATTAAATAATAATAACAGAAAAAACATATATATATAAATCTTCGGCCTGCCACACAACCCTAGTCACCGCAAGCAGCACCCGTTCACGAGCATAACACAAGAGCCAGCCATCACCCCCTTCGCACATATTTGAGGGAGGGAGGCAACCCGACTCCCGATGCTACCGCAAGTAGTGACTTCTAAGGAATCGGTGTGATGCAGAAGGTCGATAAGGCAAAATAATTTACAAGAAAAAACAAATTGCGGAGATTACTAGCTATTCGCAATACAATACAGATTCATTCCCAGGCCATACCGTCGTCGATGTAATCCTTTACACTATAGTAGGATTTTTTTATTAAATTATTTTTAACATATAATTTAAATTTATTTAATGATAGGCTTAAGGCTTCATTTGGGAGCTTATTATAAAAACGTATACAATTACCCTTAAAGGATTTACCTATTTTATGGAGCCTAGTGCCGGGCATAGCGAGTTTATTTTTTTGTCTTGTATTAATTTTATGTAAATCACAATTTTTCTTGAATTTTGAAATATTTTTATGAACGTAAATTAAATTTTCATAAATATATTGATTGTAAACAGTCATAATTTTAAATTCTTTAAATTTGTTTCTTAAAGAGTCTCTTGGTCTCATATTATATATTGCGCGAACAGCCCTCTTCTGCAATGTAAATATGGTATCAATGTCAGTCGCATTGCCCCATAAGAGTATACCGTATGACATTAAGCTATGAAAGTAACTAAAGTATACTAATCGAGCAGTTTCCATATTTGTTAATCGACGTATTTTTTTAACCGCGTATGCAGCAGAACTTAGTCTGCTTGACAAATCGAATATATGAGGACCCCATTGCAATTTTTCATCTAAAGTAATGCCCAAGAAAGTAGTAGATTTGACCAAGTCCAAGTCCTCATTATTTAATTGTACATTGGTTCTAACATTTTTAACATTTGGTAAACTAAATTTGACACATTTTGTCTTTTTTTTATTAAGCAACAAATTATTGGCGTTAAACCATTGTACAACGTCTGAGAGAGCATTGTTTACATCGTCAATAACAGATTGCCGTCTATTAACTTTAAAAGTAAGAGAAGTATCATCAGCAAACAACACTATCCCATGTTTTTCCCTCACTAGGTGAGGTAAGTCATTTATGTAAATGAGGAACAAGAAAGGCCCTAAGATAGAGCCCTGTGGCACACCTATTTTTACCAAAGAACCAGGGGAACGTTTTCCATTTACATCAACTTTTTGAATTCTATCATTAAGATATGAACTAATTAAATCTAGGGACTTATTTTTAACTCCATAATGTTCTAACTTTTTTATAAGGATTTCATGTTGAACGCAGTCAAACGCCTTCGATAGATCACAGAAAATGCCAAGTGCATCCTGTGATCCTTCCCAGGCTTCAAATATGTTTAGTAATAGCTCAACACCAGCATCTGTTGTAGAGCGACCGGCAGTGAAACCAAACTGGTTTTTGTGTAAGAGATTGTTTTTACTGAAATATGCCACAAGTTGATTAAGAATTATTTTCTCAAAAATCTTACAAATACGAGGTATCTTATCATGATACGGTATCGTGACGTATGAAACTGCGACGTCCCTTGACAATATTATTTATGTATCACAGTTTACATACTGATAATAATGAGATTTTTTTTTTTTTTTTTTTTTGTCTGTCTATGCTGTTAGCCCTGTTGGCTATTACAGCGTCACCGGGGGAGCGGGTGGGTCAGGAGACCTTGAAAAGGGGGGGCCAGATGGGCCCCCACGGGGAACGACGTCCCGAGGGCGTCTCAGATTGAGACACGGACCTCGGCTCGGGGCGTCGTTAGTCAGGAGGGAAGCTAAGAAAATTTGGACACTAGCGTCCTCCGACGGCAGAACGCCGGAGCAACGGAGCACTTACTCAGTTGGGACCTCGTCTATACCGGTATAGACGGTGTGTGTCTGTATGTTGTGAGGTGTCACTTATGCCTACGCGTACACATTATTACCTACTGTGAACGCGTCGTCGGGGTCAACGAGTACCGACTTGGGTCTTCTTTTTCTGACTAAAGTAGTCTTACGTGGTCTATACTCTGCGGCGTCAGCCACCAGTGGGTTCGGGTGTCGCTCAGCACGTTCAAAGTACTTTTGGGAAAGCCCCTTGAAGTACTGAGCGATGGTCGGAAGGTAAAATAATAATGAGAATTATAATTTTGGTCATACTAAATCAGCTAATTAGAAAATAGAAAAGAACACCATGAATCAAATAGTTCAGTAAAAAACGTAAGTATTAGATACTGTTAATTATGGAATCGGTAAAAATAAACATCATTTGAAGCCATAAAGTCTCTATTTGTATAATTTTAATGATATTACCTAAGATAATATTACATAATACTTATTTTACTCCAGTAGGAAGGCGTTCCTTTATTTTAATTAGCAACTTTACAAATATTTTTGATATATATAATAAATAATATAATTGACAGTAGCACGGCTTCCTCTGTCAGTAATTTTAAAATTACTTAGGATATCTAAAATATATTTAAAATATATTATTACATATAAAAATATAGTAATAAGAATGAATAGAGTATTTGATTGTTGTTAAAATAATTTCAGATTGTCCAGCAAGTAATGCTAAGGTGCATTGGAACCATTAGCATTTTCCTTTACAATTACCATTTGCAGAAAAAAAATGTTCCAGTTTATAAAGCCCATTTATACTCAAAACGAGGCAGCAAGGTCTTCGACCTTAGCCTGTCTAGTCATATTGAACAAAATAAAAAAAATGATCACTTTTTGTCAAGTAGTACTTATGAATTATGATTTCATTTCACACAAAGATAAACAATTAATTATAATTAATTATACATATAAAAAAGCTGTGTATTCTGCAACAATGTCACATCTTATCAATGCGCTATCAAGTTTTTTCTGGCAGGTACTAGATTAATAATACGATGTTAATAATTTTTATTTCTTCCATTTTTTATCTTCATACTTAATTTAGTTTTCTAAATTTTTTGTTCAAAAATCTTATCTATTAAAATACTACAACTCATTGGCAAGTTAACTATCTTAGCTATGGTTATATAGATTTTACGACTTCATTTATTTAGAATGTTTCACTGTACGATTTTGCAAAACAAATCCATTTCCGTAATAAAATACCTACAATAACATTACAATTAACTATTTTTTTATTGCAATTACAAAGAGTTTTATGACTATGAATTATTATAATTTTAGAATGATTGTGTAAAAGAAGTCTAAATAATAAATATAAATAAAAAAGTTATGTTTTTCGATGATCTAATGAATATAAATAGCAACAACCTCAAAGAACTTTTTAACAGTCAAATACCCCAAGCACTCCAGCATGCTATAGGAACTAAATCTAAACAAAAAAATATATAAATAATAAATGACTTTACTTTCTTTATTGCCGCGACCATGACAATATATTCCTTAGCTTTTCTTTTAATTAAAGAAAAGTATCTTTAGCATCTTTAGACTTTAATTAAAATTAATTAGTCTAAAGATGCTAAATAAACTATGTATGTTTACAGATATTATAATATTGCATGGTTAATATTTTTGGAATTTATTATATTTTATTTTGTATTAATACAAATTTTACACACTAATTTATAAACGCTTATACATTAAAAATATCTTAACTGAGTCTCCCAGATCTAACATCTGTTATAACACCCCATAGTTCAATAATGAATTCATCGGTAAAACCAAACTCTTGTAAATCGCTATTATCTATGGCTTCTGCAAGTTGCATTGAATTTGATTTTCCCTCTGCAAGATCCCACATCTGTGTTGCCAGGTCACTGTCATTTATTCCCATAAATGATTCAAGAAGACCATTTATTTTTTCTACACCTGCTTTTGACCTATCATCAGGCTGAAAAAAAATAAATCAAATATAGATTTATTTAATTATAAATTTATATAAATATAGAATGAAAGATAAACCGATACGGGCAGCGATTCGAACCCGCGACCTCTGGGAAACCGTCCCATCTCTACCAATTGAGATACCGCATCGCTGCTGGCTCGCTAAATTAGGCATTCTATATGTGATCGCCTTTATCAGGTCTTGGGTTCAAATCCCTGCCCATATTGGTCTATTTTTCATTTTATATCTATATAAAATTAAATAAGCTTAACATGACTATACGTTTAATAATATTTTCAAACATTATTTAATTATTTCTATTGCATCATCACCAATGAGTAATTAAGTTTCTTATAAACAATATCAATCAGCTGTCGATATAGTATACTTTTAATCAGTAATAAGGTGATTATATTTATCTTTAGGTATCCCTTATCCTATAAATTACACGTGTATTTAAATTATATTTATTTACCTCGTTTTCTATTGTAGCTTGTCCATTAGCCTTGAACCTAAGAGTTTCTTTACCAGACCCATAATTTTGTTTTCTTCCCGACCTCGCACTGCCGGTCTTAGGCCCGATACTTCCGAAACCATTTCTCAAGGGTTCTACTAATCTAATGGTGAATGTGGTTCCTTTTGGTATTTCTTTTAGTAGCTTTGCGACTTCATAATGCCTCTTACCGACCATATTCTCTTCATTAAGTCGTTCGATGTGATCTCCGAGCTACAAATGAGAACGAACGTTAAATACGGTAATAGTTTATTTCCTAATAAATCTTTAACAAGGGGAATGACCAGAAATTAAATGCAGTTACTAAGAATAAGAACATTATTGAAACAATATCCAAGGACTTGATATATTTATTATTTGAGAAAATTATTGTTTGTTTGACTGAAATATAGAATATGAATAGAAAATAAGATCTTGATCTGCCGTTTTATTTAGAACAATACCATAATACACGATGCTTTCAAAGCTACTTTTACTGTCTTCACAAACTAGAATGGGTTGAACTCGTTGGTATTTATAAATACCATCGTAGGATCTATTACACCGGACGCTGGCCATATTTAGATATACTAACATGTTATGGCATCCGGATCATAACAGATAATTGACTGCAATTGCCAATGCGACATTCAAACAAATAAAATATCTTAGTCCTGATATAAAACCCTTATTAACAATTAAGACCAAAGGGAATTAACAATGAAACCTGTAAAGCTTTATAAAGTGAAAATATAAAAGGTAAAACGTAAACGGTAATGACGTTTATAGCAATAAAAAGTGACTTGAATTTATTGTCTTTGAATAAATAAGCAATAGACAACATACATCTATATGTGGTATTCTCGCAACAATAGATCCTTCTCTTATCCTTTTGATAAATGAGTATCCCGCGCCATTGTCTGTTATTGTTAAACCGAGTGCATCTTCAGTTTTAACTATTTCAATTTCCTTTGGTCTTCCCTTCCGGTGAGCAAATATGAAGTCTTCTAATCCTATTTGTCCACCCAACAACTTCTTCATGTCTACCTTGTGGGTATTGAGGGTGCAGAACAAAATCTGAAACCATACAAATAACTAATAAGAAATCATTCCTTTAAGTAGATTAGAACGCTGAAATACGTTTTATTTACACGCCTAGGTATTGCGTGTCTGATGATAATTTGCTTATCAATACAGTTTTTTCATCTATCCAAGCAATATAATGAGTTTGGTTACAATGATCTAACAGTTAAAAAGATTGCATGTATTCTGTATCATTTTAACGATTCAAGTGACCAAATATGTACTTTAATAAGTATTTTAATAATATTTATAACGTGATAAAATATAATACTTAAATATATAAAAATATATGTTTTAAAAACAATACAATGCACATGTCCTTTCTTATATGATAGATAAGAGTCACGGCTACAACATCCACTTATAATACTCAAGTGTCTCTATCGTGAATAGTTACTTATTATTCTAAATGCTTCAGTACTTATAATAAATATTTCAGTTTTTATTTATAAAAATTGTATTTGCATAATGGGCATTATGTTTATCACATAAGGCCTGATAAGGTATGCATACCACATGGATGTTGAATATAACGATAACTTTTATATTTAACGAATAAATAGCGACAAAAAGTACAAATCTATAAGAAATATAAACAGATTCATATATTTTAAGTCTATAATACACTACGACCGGAATAAATAATCTATCTTGTTCCAATTTTTGCTACTAAATATTTAAATAATATTCCGTTTATTGAATTTGACTGCAATCATTCCTGGAGTCGCAGGTACGAAAATACGTGTTAGTTATAATTTTAGTCCTATATCTAAAATAATACAAGTGTCGCAATGGATATTTCATTACTTATTCTAGTTTATGTTGCCTTTGGTTTTAGTAATTGCCTACTTCAGTAACTTCAAAATAATGTTAATATTGGATTCAATAAATAAGGTTATCTACTTACAACCAAGCGTATGTAATAAGGTCAATATCATTTATTCAGAATTATTCTCGTTAAATAAATACTGTTAAAACTCTAATGGTAATAATAATATTAGATCAGAATTATTAATAAACAAGTTATCGCTGCTGTACTGCGACTTGCCGCGAGGTACTCAACACGTAAGTAGGCCTCGTTCAGATTGCACAACATACATCTATACCCCAGTTGAAAACAATACACAATAATAGATAATATAAATTAGATTATAATAGAATTTTCATAACTGGGGAAAGTAGAACATTATTTTGTTATTTTAAGTGTTCTTGATTCAACTAGAAAATAGTCATTATTTGAGTTAAAAGTAAGAATTTAGAGAAAGTTAAGGCGATTTACTAAATAGTTTCTGCGGGATAACTAGGTCCCATAAGAAACACTTTTTTAGTTTAGGACTCCAAGAGGTTCCATATCTGAGAGTCAACCAAATAACATTTCATAATTTTACGTTGTATATCGTATGATAAATAGTTATTATGTACATATTCAATATGATATTCCTTATTGTACAAAAAGATATAAAAGAAAATAAAAACAAAAAAACAGCAAGTCTTTTCCTAGCAACCTTAGAGTAGAGGACATAAAGTTTGAGCGTGGACTTTAGTGCTTAAATAATATTTGACCCAGATTGAGCTTTTCCACATATAGGTATACCTACCTACTTACACAGAAAATCATTAGAATTACAGTTTCCAACAACTTTAGCGGTACATTATCTCAAGTTCATTATGAGACTCATCTATTGATAATTATACAAAATCTTGCATTAACACTATTTTAAAAGGTTTTATAATAACCACTAAAGAGGTAATGTGGAGTTCAAAGTCCTTCCAATCGTCAATTGACGAAGTGTCCAATTTTAATCTACTGACATTGATACTTTGGGTATATGCTGGGTAAAGATGATTAAGTAATTTTAAACGTATAAGCTTATTTTTCTAATCCAGACCTTATAGATTATGCAACAGTTCATCGACCTACGTACAGATGAGCTTGGAATAGTTTAAGTTTGGCAGCTATTAGGCCCTACACGTTGGAATTACGTAATATGATTATTTCATCATTTTATTTTAATAACAATCTTTCTATTTCTAGCTATTGTCAATACTGTATACTATATTATAATATATTGTGTTTCTACTTTTGATTTGTATGGCCTTAACATTCTTTTAAATTTACATTTTTTATAAACAATGCAAAAGACATTGACAGCGATCTTGGAGAATATTAACAAAATGGAGACGTTTCTCACGTTACCTTACCTAAGTCAACAACGAATAATATTACTCAATTGTCAATTGTATCTTTAATAATATGAAATTCTACTAAATTTAATATTGAGCCAACATATTGTCTATTGGATTTTTTAAAATAATTTATTATTTTGCACTACGCTCAGGTACCTATAGTAAATGAAAATTAATGAATGAACTATTGTATTATTATATGTAGTTAATAAGTTTATTTATGTAAGTAAGTTAAGATTCCAATCTATGTATATAAAAGCGAAAGATCACTTACTGACTCATCACAAAATCTCAGAAAATACAAAAGCTAGGAACTTCAAATTTTGCATAAAGAAAATTTTAGGACGTAGGCCACTCAGACTCATTAAGACAGGATTTAGTAGAATTCAACGCTAAGGTGTTTTTTTGGGGTTGATAATTATTATGAAAAATCGTTACAACAAGTGCTAGGAATCTCCTAATTTGCATAGGGATTCTTATTAGGTTCACTTGGACGGCATTCTGAGAAATTCAACACCTAAGAGGTTGTTTTTTGGTGTTTATGGCCTGTGCCTAGTTTGATACTGAAGTCTGTAAATAATACATAAAAATGTAGTGCATAGTTAGTTCTTATAGTAACCATTATATTTTTTTATTGATGGTAAAAAAAATCTTAGTATGACAACTTAATGGTAACCTATTAGTTACTATTAAGTTGTATAGTATACTAATATAAACGAGGACGAAGTCGCAGACAACAGCTAGTATTACTAGTTTAACTAAATATTATCAACGCTTTCTTTAGGAGTTACGTCACAAAAAAAAGGTTGACCTTTAGAATATTTGTCAAATATACAAAAAGAATGCTATAACAGCTCTTAGATCAATATTATGTTCATTTATCGTAATAAAATAAAGTAACCTAATTATGTACTGCAAAAACTATTATACTATTTATTTTATAATCTGAAAAAAATATTACGAGTAGGTATGTCTACAGAGCATGTCCGTTTATTTGTCTGTCCGGTCCTTGACCCAAGAGCACTGGGTCAGCGCACAGCAATGGTTACGAACTTTTAATATCACCTAACGCAAATCAAACCTCTATTGCCAGCTGTCAGGGTTCATATTTTTATACGTTTAGTGTTCCATCAATCTATATATTATTCAATCAAAAATATTCTTTAAAACCATTATTACTACTATTTTATCATGATATTGTTGATTAGTGCAGATTTAGGCAAATGTACCAGCAGTGCTCATAACACACGAGAGTGCGCCCCTGGGTTATATCCACTTACTTCCTGGCCACTCAGCCGTGCGTACTTCCGCAGCGACACTTTGGGGACAATTACATAAATGAACATGCATAACTCATTACTTACATTTTGTACAGTGGTTAAGAAGGCTATTGAAACGAATACCTCAAAGGATAAGATTACAAAGCCGCTAAAGTTTACGGCGAAATTGACAAGCACTGGCTTGGCTTCAGTTTGCAGTAGGGGAAAGTGTCTGCTAAAACTGATGCATTAGATATATTTTGTTACCAGACCTTGAAATATAATGAAATAACAGTAGGCATTTCAGTGACCTTTCCGACGCGGCGTTTTGGGCTAGTCACGGCATCCTATTGTCATATTATTTTATCGATAATTCAAAGTCAACAAATTTTTTCTTGACCTTATTGAAACAACACTATTTGATACCTACTAAGTTTAAATATGAAAATTTCTATAATTTTAATTATTATACTATGTTTATTTTATTATACCATGATTTTGGATGAACCATCATTACAAGGATTTAAATTCATTTATCATACTTTATATAAATGTAGGATAAAATATTAAAACATACTAAGCTAACAATAGCGTGTTAAAAACCTTAACATTACAGAATATATTTATAGATAATTTCAAATACTAAGTTACTCAATTCATTTTATAAACAATACATTAAAAAATCTTTTATGTTTAATAATGATAAATCTTTCTACAGACTTATAAGAAATAGCAACGAACAAGAAACGACAATATTCCATTATAATTAGTAATATGACGCCATTAGGTAAGATATCTCACTATTTTGCTGAATCATATTCATTACGTTATTAAATTAAACAAATGTATAAAATAACATTCATTATTTAGAAAACACCAGTTAATGTCAGTTGGTTCCAATTGTTATAGTTTACTTTATATTGTTTAACGAACGAACTAACTGTGACGAAATTATATTATTTCAAGTAATTTTATTCAAACGATATGTTAACACTTTTTGTAGATATTTACAGTAATAATTATTAAGTGTTCTTACACTAATATGAGGTAAAGATGCTAATGTTATCTTAATGGAATTGCCGAATCTATGTTAATTTATTATCAGGGTTAATTTTAAAACAAAATAAGCAAGTCTGTTAATTGGTAAGTGCCAAGTAAGTTCGTTATATAGTTAAATGACTTATTTTTAAAATACCTAAGCACATGTAAAAAGAGTGAAAGTAAAGAAAGTCTAAAGAAGTCATTCCGACGGAAAGTAGCTCAATAGTCACTTTACAATTCTAATTCTAAAACAAAGCTTATTAAGTGTATATTATATATTCTATTAAATTGTGATATTATGTAAGAACACATTTCAAGGAAATTTACAGTTTATTTTTACATAATAATACATCATGCGAGATAACCGCTAGACATGTTTACATCTCAAATTACTTTCTCGTACACTGGCTTTCTTCAACGTATGATAATTTACTTAGCAGGTTTTTATCTAATCATGTAATTTACAACTTCTACAAAAAGTAGACTTTTTATTACCAATACTTTAGCTACTTAAGCTTTATTGCAATAGTTCGGAGATAGTTTTTAAATATGAGTAATTTAGTTCAATGTTTCAATAAAATAAGTCGTTATCTGAATGATGAATTCATTCAAATAAAATTAGATTTATTACAACATTAGCAAATAAATTCTATGTTAAAAATGATAAAATTATAAAACAATTAGAGGACACTTAACTCAATTACATCGATAGTTATTATAATGACTGTTAATTGTTATCGAATATTCAATATAATTCTTATCAATTTAAGTTAACACATAAATGTTTCAGCGATAACAGCTTTTTAACCTGATAAACCAAAATTCGCGTCCTTTGATTAAGTGTACACTGTACATGTACAAATATTTATATGTATAATCTGTATTTCATTTGGAATAATAATATCATAGTTTTAACAATGGAAATAGATGATACATCAACAAGGAAAATGTAACTACAAGAATCGTAAATAGATTTAAATAGTTACCTATTACAGTATTGAACATATTTCATATCAAATCCATAATTGTTATAATATTATTTACGACAATTTAATAGATTCATTAAAAAGTGATCTCAATTTAAATAAAAATTTAGTAAATATTTTAACGACTAAACTTTATCTGTATAGAAATTTCGATTTTGTTTTAAATTCTGACAGCCGTTGCAATTGGTAAGTATTGGAAAGCGTTAAATCAGAATTCGAACTCGTACGCATTTCTCTATGATAAATACTTTAAATCTAAACTTGAAATGTATCTTTTTTGTAATGTAACTGAATTGTTTAAAATCTTTTTGGCCCGGGTGGGACCAATAATATGAAATTATAAATCTTGTACTACCTTGTTTTATCACAGAGTTCATACACGTACCTAAGTAAGTACGGGGATACCATGAAATGGTATTGTAATTGGTATGTAGTTGTCATATTCAATGCTGAGGATGGTCATAACTCATACTGTAATGTTATCACCCTAGGGAGTTTAGGAAGAACAGGTACCTGATATATATCTAAGTATTATATACTTATAAGAAGATGGTATTAGAAAGTTTCATAGAAGCTAATAAGGGTATGCTAACGATGTAAATAACTAGGTAGTTATTGTGTTTAATTAAGCAAATAGATGTCATCACAGTACTACAATTATATATCAGTATAATAGAGTAGAAAAAAAGACTAATATCCGTTCAGAGACAAATTTCTTCTATGGACTAAGTAGGTATTTAAATTAGATCCTCAGTCGCTAAACTCCTTAGCTATGAAAAACTTATTTTATATCTAGGTATTTCATTAAGCCGAAACACATGAATACTTAATATAATATGTATATTCGTTTTCGAGCTACATACTATAAAATATTCATTACATTAAATAGTTGGGTGTTTTCGAATTTGTATACCTAGTTATGTAAGAGTTTCATAACTTAGGCAATCAATATTTTTATTTTGACAAATCTAAAAAAAAAAATTAACTTACGTCCTCCGGTGGAAAATCGTAGCATTCAGATATTTTTTGATACAGCTCCTTAACGTTAGAAAATCCAGAAATGAGTCCAAGTGGGCTTCCATGTGCCTGTTGGCAGTGGAACACCAGTTGCGACTTCTGGCCTCCGTTGTTGTTATCCACGCCGTTAGATTGGTGGTTCGGTATCTCTTCTGCCGGGGGAGGCACCGGTGGTGCAGAATATTTTTGAGGTTTCTTCTTAAATAACGACATCACGGAAATATATCACTTTTATACTATTGTTAACGCGCACTCATTACACTTGCCTACCTTTTGTAAAATTAATCACCGCTCGGTCGCATAACTTGTGAGAACTTCAAATGTGCTATCATAGCGTCATAGCGCCCGATAACATATCACTCAATGACGATGTAGGATAAGATTGTACTGTATTCTAGTGTTGAAAATAACACAAGCGAAATATTATTTGCACCGTCAAAATGGATACGTTTAAACGACGCCAATCCGGCTGACCGACTGACAATCGTGAGTCGACAGAGGACGGGTCACGGGAGGACGGCAAGTCGTGGCGTAAGGCAATAGCAATGGCACGAAAGGCACGAAAGTAACCGAACTCTGAGAGTGCGAAAGAGAAAGAGAGATAAATGTCAATTGCCGCTGATTTTTAAACGATCGTCAACTTATTACTAAGTTTATGATAAGTTTCCAAAATATGATTCATAGGTATCTATAGAAATACATTGAAGGTTAAAATTACTAAATGTCGTAATCTGCTAAAGATTTACACTATGGATATATATTTGAGTAAAATACCATAGTTCTTAATTTTACATAATATTCTATACTTCGTTAGGAAATTGTAATATTATGTACGACTTTTTACTCTTATAGACTGTACGCATAAATATAGAAAATACACACAACATTTTTAATGTACATTTTTTTAATGTTACGGGCGTCATTCAAAACAAGTTTCGTATACCTACCTACCTAGTTTGTTTTTGACATTACATTATTATTTCAGTGTTCTAGAAAAAAACGTAACCCAGTGATTCATAATCGAATCATCAATGATTATAATCTAATTACTTATGTACCTACTTAACCCTTCCCGTATAAATTCCGAGAAGTTATTTTTCAATTAAAATGTGAAAAAATCTGAAAGAGATGGAATAAAACGGCATAATAATGTCAGTTATTTGTCTCTTAAACAAAATTAATGTTGATCAATAAGTACATTTTTTATTTCTAACATTTAATGTTTTGTAATACAAAAGAATCCACACCGACACTCGGCTGTAAGTATGTGGCTTATAAATTTGCTACAGTAACTTCTTCCAGTGCAGTACTCTCCTTCTTTTCTTTCTTTTCCTCCAGAGAGACAATACTCCGAAAAAGGGGGCACATTACAGACCCATATATGTAGTATGTATATTATTGAAAGGTATATACATATATATTATGCCACCTCTTATCGCCCACTTTTTAAACACTCCACGGTCCGTGCGACAAAACTATGGAAGGCGCTACCTATATAAGAAAATCAAAATATTTTCCAATATTTTAAAAATTTGTGTAAGGAATATCATTTATCAGAAAAACTGAGACGACTTATTTTAATATTATCATGTTTACTAATTATGTGTATAACTCATACTCTTTTATGTATATTAGCACTGTATGAATTTTAATTTGTATTGTAGTATATTAATTAATATGTATTGTAGGTATATAATCATGTGTGGACTACCATTATAAACACACATTAATGTTAATGTGTGTTTACTTTTTTGTATGTTTACAATATTTTAAATTAAAATATTTATGTGGATGAAATCGCGTTTAGGCGATAAGACCGCCCTTTGTTTTTTGCCGTGTTTATTTGTAACTTTAATATGTATTTTTTTAATGTGGTATACAATAAAGAACATAAATAAAGGTCTTGGGGAAAATGTTGAACATTTATTCCAAAACATACAGACCAAGCAAAGCATTTTAGTTGTCGTCTAAAGAATTGAACAATTTTTTTTTATTTATGTAAAATTCGGTGAACCTAAGGAATAAAAACAGAGCTTCCGTGGTAATTACGTACTCGCGCTACAACCTATTACCTATGTCACATTTAATTTTTAAAACCACGTGCAATATGTGTTATTCTGGTATATAAGCTACAAGATTGCTACTTTTCATCAAAATCCGTTCAGTAGTTTTGACGTAAATGAGTCATAACAAACATCCAAACTTTCGCATTTGTAATATTAGTATACATAACAAAAAAAATTGCGCCTGACTTGAGAGCTTTGGAATTGCCCTTGTTCGTTTCGTTCATTCAATCAAAAAAGACTAAGGGCGAGCCCTGGTTTTAATTTCAATGCAATGATCTCTGTTCAAATTTAATTTCAAATTAAATGGTGTTTAAAATACATAGCGAAGTATTGACATGTCTACTAAACAATGTTTCAAGTTTTTTAATATGGTATTACAAAATAAAACCGTGGCTAAGCAATTTTTTTTAAAGTTATTTCTAGTTTATAAATAGGTACATGACACAGATTCCAGTCAATATTTTTATTTTTGTCTGACCAAGTTAACGTATAGTGTTTATTCATTCTAGGCGTAGTTGAAGCAAATGCAAAGTCGATGCAGTGCAAGTAGTAGCCACTGATATCATGCTGGTTAAGATAAGAAAATTACCCTTTTAAATTTTGATTGAACATATATACCTATATGCTCTAGAGTCTAGATACAAACCAGACTGAAAAAAACTATTATTTTAACAGGTTACTCGATTTCCTGGAAGTAAATAAATTATACCAGAACTGATTTAAAGATTTTAGCATTTACATTTCATTCAATCATGCTACACAGATTTTATAACATCAGCCTAATAAAAATATAGTTAGACATGTTTTCAATCTTGCAACTGCAACCACACCTAGACAGAAGATTAAACTAGTTTAGTCGCTACTGTTAACTGTTTGTATAGAACATAAATACCTATACCTATTTTAGATAGATTTACAATTATTTATTTGTACATCAGTTTAGTTCTATTTCCTAGAATCTGAACTCAAAACATCACTTTTATCTTTAGAATAAAGAAGTCTTTAAAATCTATGTGGTTACTTTCTAATTACTTTTGGTTACCGAATTATACAAACCCTTGAAACCATAACCATTCACAAAACCATTAGACACAATATACAGTGTAAACTCTTTATAACGAACTCCTAGAACTACAAGTGAGCACAACTTGGTTAGTTTGTGTTAAAACAAACATATAGATACCCTTTTTATAGCGATACAGCCATTCTCTATTACGAAGAAATATGTTCATATTTTTAGATTTGTATTATCACTTATCAGTCGTAAACCTACTTCGAAATTGTTAACTTGGCCAGTAAAAGAAAAGCGATGAGAGTTGAGGAAAAAGTTTGTGAGATACGTGCGATTGAAAAGGGAGAAAAGAAAAGTAACGTTGGAAGGCTTTTTAAACTAAGCCAATCTACTGTTGCTACCATTAGGAAAAACAAAAAAGCAATTTTGCAGGCGGTGCTGGAAGTATACTCTTCTAAAAAATTAAGACAGCCAAAATTCGAAGAATTAGATCAGGCAATGTTGTCGTGGTTTAACAATCAGCGCCGAAATAATGTACCCCTCTCGGGGCTAATTGTAAAAGTCAAGGCTGAAAAATTTGCGAACCAACTTGGCATAATTGACTTTAAAGCATTTGAAGGTTGGCTCTGAAAATTTAAGCACCGTCACCAAATAACGTACGGCAAAATGAACGGAGAGGCGAGGGATGTCGATATGAATGTGAGTAACAATTGGATTACTACAGTGATTATTTCGTCATAGTTCATAGTTTTTGGCTCAAAAACATTATTAAATTCTTGTGACAAAAAAATCGAAAACGTTATTATATAAATTATTTGGTTCATACCCACTTTTTGCTCAACAGTATTCTTAGGATCCGGTTTTTCATAATTGGTCTACAAGTAAATTTCTGGGACTTTTCACTTTCGTGATTAATTAATAGAGAAAATTAAAGACCACAGTGGTCTGAACTTAAATTCGTCATTACTGTTTCTTCATAAATGTTACAGCGACAGATAACATTATCAATACAATTCGCGATTCCATTACATATCTAAATATGAATAGAATACATAAAATAATACTAAACAAGTACTGGCATAGCAAAAAACGTCAGACAAAGTTATCAGACTATATGTGTAAACAATAATTTATAAACATATTTTCTCTAAGACATTAAAAATTCTTGTTAAATTGGTTGTTTTTTTTTTCACTCCATATAATGATAAGTCTCTGTAACAACAAAAAATGCTCAGTAACAGAGTCTCGTTATAAAGAGTTTACACTGTATATTATTAAGTATAATAAGTTAATTAATTAAGCTAAATAAATTAAGCTGGGTATTCTTATTCATAAACCACTTTTCCACAAATTTTTAATATAAATAATCAACATATTTAATACAGGTTGCAAAATATTAAAATAATTACCTCATACTAATAAATCATTATATATTTTAAAATCAAAAACAAATATAGTTTTTATTTTTTTTTATTGGTATTAAACAATAAGTCTATGATGAGGCAACAGCTTTCTTGGGTGTGGGTTTTCCTTCCTTGAAACCGTTGCGGAAACGCCTCCTCACAATCTTAAGGTGACGCATGCGGCCAGTGCCGGTGGTCTTCCTGCGCTTAGCCTTCACTGACCAGTGATCTGAAAAAAAAAGTCATAAATTGGTATACAGTTTTAAAATAACTGAATAAAAATTTGCATAAGAGGTTTCCCAAATTTAGATGTGCAAATTAGACATTGTCATTAGATTGGTTTTTAGTTACTAGTAAATCACTACAAATAATAACTAGTACTCCCACTTAAAACTACTTAATATTCTTAAGTAAATGAAGCTATATTCTACATTTAACTGGGTAACAATATAATTATATATATTTTTATATCCAATTTACTGAGTATAACTAAAAATTTCACTTTTAAAAACAAGAGTTTTAGCTATCTGCAAAAAGATGACAATGTATGAAAACAGATTAAATATGACAAAAGTAGTTTATGTCATATTATCATACAATTTTCACTAAGAATATATTATTCCTACATTTACAAGGAAATATAACGTTGAAGATAATATCTCCTCAATCATAGTAGGTTGTAACATTACATTACTATCTACTAAACAAGTTAACCTAAAAATTAGAGTTAGGAGCCCAAAATATAACTTACAAGATCTCAATTTCGCTGCAGGGTATCCGCATTGAGCGCATTGAGACTTTTGGATATGATAAGACGATCTTCCACATCGTCTGCACAATGTATGAGTCTTATTTCGGCGTTTACCGAAGCTTGAAGTTCCTTTCGTCTGTAATGTTTACCAAAAGGTTATAACTTCACTTTTTACATAAATATATTAAATTCTCAGTAGAAAAAAATAGCCTCAATCACAATAATGCGTAACTTTGAACAATAATCAAATAATCCACACGATATTTTAAGATTAAATATAAATATTCAAAAAGTACACTACCATTTTGGCGAAATTTGACAATCAAAGAACGATGAGAGAAATGTCATTTAAAATGATATTGCTGGTAGAGTTAGTGTTGCCAGTTTTCACTTAACTTTTTTGTTATAGCAATGAAAGGGCAACGGTTTTGAGGCATAGCGTACAATATCTTCATCTATTTTTTTATACATTAACAACGATATTTTACTTTTTGGTGAAACTATAAAAAGTTCTGTCTTATAAATTATGGCGTATAAGCTAGAAAACCCTCACAAAAGCGAGATCATAATGATTTTATGATAGCAGAATTATGTGCTATTTATAATTTTGCTTGACATATTGTATTTATGTTTTTTAGGATAAAGTATTACAATCGATTCGATACGAATGACGCTTAAAAGAAATGAACAAACAAAAATAAAATAAGTAACTAGAGAAAAAACCGTGAAAATAATAAATTTTCTAACTGTACACAATATGTCCAAAATAAATATTTAAGATATATTTGTTTAAAAAATATATTTATCTTTAGTTATTTAGGATCATTCATAAATTATTTTAAATAATACAATTTTAAATAGAGTTTATAATTATTTTAATATATTTTGAAGCAATGAGTGTTTAATAATTATATGTTTCGATTTTACTTTTTGGTAAAATGTCATAGTTTTCGTAACGTTAAAAATCGTGCTGGGGGTACAGGGAAAAAGGAAACAATAATAGGAAAAAAAGAAAGAAGGAGACGTATAATAAAACCAGACTTAGGAAGTAAACTATGTATGTTCACATTTTATACAAAGGATGTGGAAAACCCTCGTACCTTAATATATTATTAACGTATATGGCTAGTTGGTTACTGGTTGTAATATAATAATCAGTATCAGTATCATTTACCGCCCAGTTGATCGAGTGGCTAGCGCAGATACCCTACTTATACCAGGTCAATGGGGCTTGAGGTCGATTCCCGGCAGAGACAGGCATGTATTTGATGAACATAGATGTCTGTATTTCTGGGTTTGGTCGTATATTAAATGTATTTCCAGTATTTATAATTATTATTTCTATATATTTGTATGGTTGTCTAACACCCTTAACACAAGCAAATAATTTGCTTATTTAGGGGTTGGATCAATTTGTGTAATTAGCTACTTGAGCGTTTTTTGAAATATATTTTCAAACGTGCAAAATATCTTGTCATGTACTATCATAATTCGTTTCCTCTCAAAACGTGATTATTTTATTAAAACTAAAATATTTTCCCGATGACAATTAAATTTCACGCAAAAACACTAGCTCACGTGACTTATACGAGCAATGACGTCACGACACGACAAATACAACAGTAACGTTTGTCTTCTCTACTATTATACGGTTTTCATTGGAAATGAAAAAGCATGTGCTTATATATGCCAATTATAGTGCCAATGCACTGCATATGTCTTACTTTTGCATATTGATGCAAAAGTACGACGATTAGAAATCGTGATGCACTGTTTATTCGCTTTCCTAAATGTGTATAACGTCGATAACAATAGATTAAGTTAGCACTTCGAAATCCTTATTTAATATCAAATAACTCTACGATATACCTACTTTCGTGAGAATCACTTTGATAAAAGTAATTTATTGTTCATATATTTATATATTTTTTTTAAACACCTATTTAGTAGTGTATTATTTGGATTCAATTAACATTTTGAAGTAAGGTTATGATTAATTATATGAAAATAATACAAATATATATTTTTATTATTTCCAATAAAGAACTGAAATATTTAAATTAGTTTGGAACCTCCTTACGACTTACCTAAATACTTTGTAGGGATAATAACAAACATAATACCGAACGTAAAGCTAAAAAGTCAAGCCTTTAAAAGCATGTTTTCTTTATTTTCACTAAAACTAATGAGAAAACTCTTTTCTGGTTTATTTCATTTGGTAATACTATTTTACTATATTTTCAATTGTAATATAGTTCATAGCCTACATCATTCTTTACATCTACAAAATGATCTAAAAAATTACTCAAAATACAAAAATAAAATAAAAATTAATGTAAAGGATAAATTACATAGTTATTGTTTACCTTTTAGCTATCAATACATAACTTTTTATAGTTTATTTTGATACAGGGGTAGTAGTCAATTTGTCCTGATATTATTATTATTAATATAGTAACACCAAATAGAACTGTCTTTGTCAAACTATGTGTAAAGTGTACACTCAGATTTATAGTACTCTGTGCACTCAGACACTGTAAAAAGTAAAAACTAAAACCCATACTTATCTGGACGTGTCCAATCATATTATATATTTAAACAGATTTGATGTCCTATTTATCAAGGAATTTATTTGAAAATAAACTGAAACAAAGTAACTGCTGACGTTACAATTACCTAGTGGGTATTGAATAAGTAAAGATTAAACACTGATTAAAGAAGTTGTAAAAGGTAGGATACTAGCTTTGGTTACTTTTTATATTTTTATCATATATAGATTATGTTTAAAAGCGCATTTAACCCCAATCGTAAACAAAAAAAGTAAAACGTTTTAAAATATTATAAACTTCAGGGATATGATGTTAAATAATATATATGCTTAATAATGTACATATATATTTATACTGGCACCAGAAAGCATGTTTTAAGTTAACAAGTGTGGCTTCGATTCTTGATCAAAAGGATTACAGGATTACTTTTAAAACTTATTTTCCTAATTGTCATTTCTCATTAGATAATCATAAAAACATAGCAAAGTTTTAATATATTAGTCAAATTGATTAGATGCTGCTAACAATATATAATTAATAAATAGTTACTTCAAAAAGTATGAGTTATATTGTGAAGCATTGTCATAAAACATGAATTTTAATTTATAACAAGTCTGTACCTATGTTAACTTGAAGAGTGCTGTACTTCTGGTATTTTGACAAACATTCTTACAATACCAATAAGATATAAATTTCCATTTTAGATATAACTTGCAAAATGGAACTTTTAGATATTATGAAAAATTTGACAATTAAACATTCTGGTAGTAAAAGTGAACAAACCTTTTTTAAATCAGTTGCTGCAAATATTGATGAAGTTTCAACAGAAATAGTTTTTGCCGAGTATGCTGAAAAAATATTACTTATTGTGTCACAATATCAAAAAATTGGTAGTATGTTGATGATTAACAGAGATCAAGTTCACAGTCCATTAGGTACAGATAACATTTTTACAACAAAAGTTATTTTTGGTGCTACAGGAGAAGAGCAACAAGTAGCAGCGAGGTATTTGGCTGAAGCAATACAAATATCAAAACCACTTTACATTTTCATAAACCTCAAATCATATGATATTGAGACTGTAAAAGCGTGTAAAGATATAATTCTTGATTTAAAAAAAGAAGAGAGTGAATAATGTCCACAAATTCTCTTAATAATTTCAAGTCTGTTAACAAGTTGTACGGTCAGCTAGTAATAGGACCACCCGGTGCAGGAAAGACCACTTATTGCAATGAAATGTCAAAATTATTAACAAAATTGGGTCGAAAAGTTATTATTGTAAATTTAGACCCAGCGAATGAATGCATGTTTTACACACCAGATATTGATATAAGAGATTTAATTGGTCTTGAAAATGTTATGGATGAACACAGTTTGGGACCCAATGGAGCTTTAGTTTATTGTATGGAATATTTGGAAAAGAACATTGATTGGTTACTCAATAAAATAAAAGGTGACAATGCAACCAATTATATATTTGACTTGCCTGGTCAAGTTGAACTATACAGTCACCATGAGTCTCTTAGCAATATTTTTAATCAGCTAAGTAGTGAAGCTCAGTTACTGCTCTGTGTTGTGCACTTAATAGATTCACACCATTGTTCCGATGCTGGAAAATTCATTTCTGCTCTTATATTATCTCTAAATGCAATGTTGAAAATTGGTTTGCCGCACATTAACTTGCTTACCAAGATTGATTTACTGAAGAAACATGCCGATAAGTTACAATTTGGAATAGATTTTTATACTGAAGTTTTAGATCTCAACTACTTACTAGATAGTCTTGACAGTGATAGTTTTACAAATAAGTATAAAAAGTTAAATGGTGCATTGATATCTATTATTGAAGATTACAGTTTGGTCTCATTCCATTTAGTAGATATGTACAAAGAGCAAAGTTTGATTAATGTTAAGAATTTAGTAGATAAGGCTAATGGTTATGTTTTCAAAGCAGAAGAGGGTCGACACATTAACAGTATGTTGGCTTGTGCCATGGGTGTTACAGACACTAATAAAAATGATTTTTAATAAACTGTCTACTATACTGTTTGTTTTATTTTATTTCACTAATATATATATTATCCAAAGATAACTAAGTTTTAGATATATATTTTTTGTTGTTATTGGAGGCAATTATCCATAATTTTTCAGTTACTTTATCCTCGTTCTTTCCAGTCACATTATCACAATGTTACCCCAATGCTTTAGTGCTATGGCTAAAAATATGTGTTTTAAGATGTTTAAGCAAATGTTATATTTACTTGCAGATGTCAAAAAATAATCAAGCTATGTATTATAAACTTTTAGAAGTTGAATATAAAATTGATAAATATCTGCAACATGAAAATACTAAACCAATACAAGTTCAACTGTTACACCAGTACAATAATATCAAAGATGCAACACAAGTAGTCATTAACCATCTCGCCAATATTGAAGGAACTTCTATATCGAAAATTCATGAGAGGTTGGAATTGAAAGATTGAAATAAAACTAAAACTTTAATAATGGAACGTTTTATTTGAAGACAAATACAACTCTTTACAATTTTTTATTTATTTGTTTTTTTTTTGAGTTCACATAACTAAAATAGTATTTGAACATTTTCTAAATTTCAAATACAGCAAGGTTTATGTAGTTAAGTTATAAGTGTTTTCAAAAAAGCCACAGTTCCATGTTGCTACTTCAATTACGAAAAGTGTTATGTATTACATGACAAATATTTTCTAATATATTTATTATATGTTGACAATATTAAAAAGACCATTGTCAGCAAACAAGTTATAAAATGGAGTAAAGGTATTACACTGTTGAATATTCTAAAACTATAGTGAATAATTGTTTTAAAGAGAAAAATAAAAACTACATCCTTCTTGGAATCACCACTAACATTAACTTTTAAAATATGTGACAAAGTATATATTCAAGCAGCACAAATACGGCCCATTAACATAAAAGGCATCGAATTATATTTAATAAATATCAAAGAACAGTAAAAGTAGATAATGCCTTCTAGTCGAAACCGGCGAATATAAAAATCTTGACCTCCCACGAAATATAAACAAACCTCTAACATGCGTTTAATGTCGTTACACATAATTATTAAACAAATCAAAATACATTGGAGTTAAAATTCTAAATGCTACACATCGTGTTTATTTATTAATAAGCAAGCAATAATATACGTTTACATGTGTTTGCTAGTTGCTAAACAGCTATAGCAGCGAGGGCGCCCGGCCCGTGACTCTTGACAGTCAGCTGTCAGATGCGTTACATTACACTTGTTAGGAGCACTCGCGTCACTAGCGACACGTGTCACTCACTGTTCACAATTTCTGATCACGTTTTCATTAAATCAATTATTATGTTATTGTGGCAACATATTTCGTCTATGTCCCAACCAGGGTTTAAGCAAATTGTAAAGTCTTCATTTTGTTCCATTCTCTACTGATGACGACTGTTCGCGTTCTAGCGAACGTTCTTGTTATGAAATGGAATGTAACTTGTATTATGCTGATACTGCGAAGGGTTACAACCGTTCGAGTATATCAAGACTGTGTCTTTATTTTGTTAGTCATTCCAGCTATTTTTAAGTATAACAATATAACAAATTTACAAAAATACATATAAAGTGAAGAACATTCGCAGTTTCGAGATTCCTAAAATGCATATAAATATATCACTAACAAGTCTACGATACTCTATCCAAATAATACCCTATAGGATGTGGAAAGCTCAATATGCGAATGTTCCTTCAGTTTCATTAATCGTCTATGTTTAGACTTAACTCTATGAGTTTCAGACTCGTTTCAGGCAGTCCCACAGACTAAATTTCAAAGCACCACCAACATTCAATAAATGCAATTTCTATTCCTAATCTTATCATTCTCTTTCTCACTATGATATCAAATAACCGACTTAAAATACCACTGCTTACCGAAATTTAACCCAGTAAATACATTTCAACAAGATGTTATCTTCAAGTGTTTCCTTCATATAGGCAATTAACAAATTTTATTACATTCCAAAATTAATACTAGAGACTAAAGTCTCTTACAACATCATTTGCATTGAATTGCCAACATGGAAGTATATCAAGAATCGTTGGACCACACTGCAGTGTATTCAAACGTCGGATACAACAAAACACTCTCACAGTCATTCAATAAAGCCTAAATATACAACAAGAAATCCTAAAAACAAGTCTGAATTTGATTGGTTTAGTCTATGAAATCAATAGTCTGCCAAAATAGTGACAGACGAGAAATTTCGGAACCCATAAAATAGTATTTTAAAATTAATAATTGATTGCACAGACCAAACCAAACTTAGAAATAAAATTAAAATTTGGTAAATTGTAAATATACTATGTGTAAATAAATAACGCAGACTCAGTACTTCGTATGCTAAACTAAACATATCACTTACTAAGTCATTTAATTTTTAATAAAACATGACTTAACAATCAACATGTTAATTTTAATATATATTTTCTAAATATCACTTGTCAATTAATAGGTGTTACAAGATATCTTTGTAAAAAGATATACTGCACTACTCTTAGTAGTTAAATTCAACTCTGAATGTTCTGTTATTCGCCATTTAAAACAAAAACATTTTCAATATAAATGCTAACAGACCCACCATCGCAAATAACAAAACATCCCGAGGAATATTGTCTTAACAGGGTTTGAAGTGTTTATTGCTTCAAAAAGGTTCATCACCTCGTCTCGTATATTATAATTAATTGAACACATCCGTGCCAATTAAATTAATACAAAATCAGTCTCTATATTGGGAAGTCTCATAGATCTTGAGGCACGTATACATTGCGGCTGATTCAATATCAGCCATCCAAATTTTCTTATTCTTCGACTTGTTTCTTTTTGTTAATGACGAATTGCAACCTCAGAAAATACGTGCTACAGAAACGTCTCTTTACTATTTCCCATTACAAGTTTCCTATTTAGTATTGATGCCGAAAGAATTAGGTGAATGTAACAAATATAAATAAAATAGGAAAAAAATATTCACCAGACTCTCAACATGTTATCGTTTGGTTATTGTAGGTCTAAGCTTTCCTCAAACATTAAAAACAAATAAAAACAAATAAAAACAATTTAAATAAAAATAAGACAAAACAATAACGTGTTCTACTTGTACTGAACAGAGTAAAATATGAATTTACCTTTGGGTTAGGGTTTAAACAAATTAGTTATTAACGGGCGCATCGCCTTGGCCAAAATGTTCTTGTTCAGAATTATGACTAAGTTCCGCCACCTAAAAATATTTAACTTATTAAACAAACAGTTGTTGGATATCGAATAATAGTGAGGAAAGCTTTTTGGTAAGATCTGATGTTTATTGGGACTGTCGAAATTTATTCAGCAGTCACCTGATTCTTATCTAATGGTCCATTGGCTTCCAATGTTTGAGCTACATCAGCCTTCTGGGTGTAGCTCTTTTTTTTACCTTTCCCTAAATTCTTCTTAATATTTTTTCCAGTCTTTGATTTCTGAGGTTGAGTTCCTGTAAAATTAAATGTATTCTTTTATGATGTTACTATGTTCTTCTTGTTTCTTTTATAGGCATTAGGTTCTCTCAAAAGTGGATACCTTCACCATCATTCTCTGGTTGAGAGTTATCTTCATGAGGACTGCCATCGTCGGCAATTGGACTCATTTCATCGGGTCTTACGGTTTTACTGAAATATAAAAATACTATAAAATATAACATCCTTTTAATAGGGAACATTCATGTAATTTTTTTTGACGTAAATTAATCATTTACCTCTCTACAACGTAGAAAAAAATATAAAAAGGCTTGAAAAGATTCTAGTTTTTTTTCAAATTGAAAATTAAAACATTGAGTAAATTTGAGCCGTTCAAACATCGTTATTGTGCGCGCGCCTTTCGTGACGTCAAATGACACGTCCAGTGAATGTTTACTATGGTCTATGAACTTTTTAGTTAGTTATTCATACATATTTTGAGTTTTAATTGTTTGTTTAATTAAGTTTTACAAGTCATGGAAGAAGATAAAAATCATCTTACAAGTATTGTATAGTACCGAAGTGCAAAAATAGTATTAGAAAAACACCCGACAAAGTGTTTTTTGTATTCCAAGAGATGCGAAAATACAAAAACAATGGTGTATGGTAATTAAAAGGGATAATATATGCGGTAAATCGAGTTTATATTGTTGTGAAGATCAATTTAACGTAAGTATACTTTATTTATAATAAGTTTAATCTAATAGTTTAAATTTATAGTAAGTATTGAACATTAGAAAATTTGAGTTTAAAATTAACCTAACCTAGCTTACAAAAGTTCAATATAACTTTCTATAAAAACCGTATTCTTGTTTTGTTTTTACGGTTAAGGTTAAGGAAGATACAACAAATTGTATTGAATATAATATGTATAGCGAAACCACAAGGAGGAAAATGTAATCTAAGTTTGAAGAAAGGAGTTGTTCCTCATATATTTTTGTGGCAAAAACACCAGCTGAGATAACATTCTCATGAATGTGCATAGTCAAAAGACAAAGATTGGCATCGGTTAATGAAGCCTTTTCAGAGTTAGTTATCAAAAGTAGTGTTTAAAAAATGATGACCTTCACAAAGAAGTGTTATAGTAAGTAAGTCCTAGTACTGCCCATACAAATGTCTGTGATATTAATCAGCCAAGACAATATTAAATGTGATCATAAGGCAGAGCCTTGCTTTTCGCATATTGAAGATAAATTACCAAGTGACCAAGCTGTGCAAGTTAAAATTAAACCGAAGTATAGAAGTAAAGGTATCAATGTAAATATACCTGCTAAAAACAAAATGTAGCATTGTCACCATTTTCTCATTCAATACACAATATTGGTACTTTACCAGTAAAACTATCTGTTTTAAAAAGAAAATTGTTTACTGAAAACACAGCTGATGATACTTCTATATAGCATCTTATATATCTGCTGATTATCAACCAAGTTATCTCAGTCAAGTGAAGTGGAAAATGATTCAGAGGAAGAAACATTTAAAAAATGTAATGTGTGAAAAAGAGTTTGTAGGTATATTTTTTGTTACGAGTTGTTTGAGTATTGAAAAAATGTTTTTAGGATTACCTAAACAATTGTTTCTTTTAATAAAACCTTTAAGCACGAAAATATAGGTTTAATTTATTTAT
Organism: Napeogenes inachia; assembly: GCA_959347355.1. NCBI lineage: Eukaryota > Metazoa > Arthropoda > Insecta > Lepidoptera > Nymphalidae > Napeogenes > Napeogenes inachia. The sequence continues at coordinate 2,299,457 of OY365799.1, read as the reverse complement.
TTTTCTCAGGAACACTGATACCACAGTATGAACTTCGACGCCGATAATTTGAATGGCGTGTCAAATGACGTCACATTTCTTTTCGAACAACAGTGGCGCGTTTTGGAAATTTGAATTTCGCTCCCTTAATTTACAATTTTCATAAATTATTTTATGGCCTTAAATGATTAGTAAATAAAAAAAAAAGTTTTTATTATAATAAGATGATAATAAGTAATCGAAACAATTATTTGAGACCATTTAAAATTTTATGCATGTTCCCTATTCACGAGATTAAGAGAAATTTCAAGAAGTATTAACGTTGGTACAAAATTAAATCAGACGATTCATTACAGGTTCGTTTTGAGTTTTGGTACATTAAATGAAACTTAGTGTATGTAAGAAAGTTTGAACAAATATATGGAGTATGAATAACTTACTACTTAGTTAATATTTTTTATTTTCAGTTTAAAGTTATAGTTTGTATTAATATGATAAGCGGTTACAATAATGAGTCGCTGCAACTATTATAACAAAATGTGATTGAATCAAACGTTTCTTTCGTCGTATAATGGCTTATGTCAGGTTTATTTAAAATATTACGAACTAGCTGTTGCCCGCGGCTCCCCCCGCGTGTAGGTCGCTTTTCTTGTAATTTGTAGAACTTTTAAAGAGGAACAATTTCATAGAACATCATTTTTGCGTAACTTTCACCGTTTTCGCAGCGCACGCAGTTTTTTGTTTATACTTTTTATACCTTGCGTTAGAATATTCAAGTTTTAGTAATCATCCCTAATTTTATTGAAAATGAAACATAGCCTATGTCACTCGGGAATAGTGTAGCTTGCCAACGGTGAAAGAATTTTTGCAATCGGTCCAGTAGTTTCGGAGCCTATTCATTTCAAACAAACAAAAAAATAATCAAACCTTTCCTCTTTTTAATATTAGTATAGAAGTATAGATAATGAATTAATAACTCAGGATTTCGAAAACTATTAATGTCAATAATTATGACCTCCATGTACATATGGGCGAGAATATCAATTTGAGTCAGTTCAGAAAATTACTATGTGTCAGTTCGGTTTCTATCAAACAAGTTCTCGTTCGAAATCGTCCATAAAAAGATGTAATACTGATAGAGAATATTAGTCACAATACAGGCCAAGATGCAAATCTTAATATATATAAATTACGTGTCACGTTGTTTGTCCGCGATGGACTCCTAAACTACTTAACCGATTTTAATCAAATTTGCACACCGTGTGTAGTTTGATCCAACTTGAAACATAGGATAACTTACATCTTAATTTTAAGTCACAATATTATTTTATATCAAAATATTGTTATTTCGTTATTGGCCTTGATAAATTTACTTGCATTTTAAATTTTTTCATTTACTTAGCGGTCGGGGTTTTTTTTAATTTTATTTTTTCTAATACCGTGACTTCTTAAATAGTTTACTACAATGTAATAGGTATATCCAAAACCTTAGCAACCACAGCAACGCGTGGCCGAGTCTGCTAGTATATGTATATAATAACTCTCGCGTCGTGGCCGAAGACGTCGCAATAATGATAAGAGTCCAACTCACCCGTTAACAGTGATGGTGGCCGGCTTGGCGGGCTCGTGGTCGCAGCGCGTCCGGCGCCCGCGCGGCGCCCCGCGGCCCCCCGCCGCACCCCGCACCCCCGCCGCCCCGCGCCCGCGCCCCCCTCGGCCTCGCGCCCCGCGCCACCCGCGCCCTCCGTACGCGTTACGAGCCGGCGGCGTGTAGCCCACGTAGCTCACCTGAGTAGACTAGTCGGTTAAAGTGTGCAGGGAGACGGGTACGGAATACTTCTCCTTAGAATGAACTTGATTTCGACGAGGAGAAGCATCTATTTATAAAGAGTCCCGGAGGGCACCGACCTGTGGGTATCTGGAGGTCCGCGGGTGCGTGGGGTAGGATCCCCCGCCCCACTGCCCCACCACGACGCCGGCTATCTCCAGCCGCGCGCCGCGACCGCGCCCGCGCCACGCCAGCGGCTCGCCCACCACTCCCACCAGCGGGAGAGGCGGCATGGCGAACTCTACCTCCAGGCCCTCGAGGATGGCCTTGCGCATGCGTTCCACCTGCGTATCGAAAATGTCCCGTGTCATCCATTCGGTGAAGTAGAAGCGACAAGTTCATAATTCGTCACCGTCGCACCCCACTACCTTCGGACCCACATTTTCTTCACCGAAGACGAGGGTCGATTTTGAAGAAGACCCGGCTCTTGGACTTGAGAGTTAGTAATTAAATAGACGCCGGCGTACCTTAACCACGGTGTCGAGATGGTTGTCGCAGAGCTGCGCCAGATGCTTGCAGTGCGCGGCGCGGTGCAGGTTGCGCTGCAGCAGCTTGCCGTCGAAGTAGAGCCAGGGCGCCGCCACCAGCCAGGGCACGGGCGCGCCGCACGCGTCGTTGGCCAGCAGCGCCGCCTCCGCGCCCGCCATCACCAGCGCGCCCAGCTGCACGCCGCGGCCGCTCATGCCGTTCACCTGCCGGCCGAGGAACGCTCTCCACTCAGCTGTTTATATGGATCCTTTTTTTATCAACTGGGTGGCCGGTGACCGACACTCAGTTCCCGTGGCCTCCAGTAGTAGGGCTGTACTGTTATAGGTCAAATCCGGGCAATCAAATCCGTCATGAACATATTTATTTTTTGCAGACGACAAATGCCAATACTTTGCTGTATAAAGCACTGTCTTTTTTTTCTTCTTTGACGAGAACTGTCTAATGCTGACCGTGAGAGTCGTGGCGAACCACGATATCTTACCTCCTTAATAAATATAAAATGCAAACTACATTTTTATAAAACTACGTAGTGATAAAACGTTAGTATTTGTGAGAAATGTTTGTATTATCTGTGCCTAAAATCTAGAGAAGTGTATTGTCTATTTATATTGAATACATCGATGTTAGTTTGGTACATATATACCAACCGTCATCTCTTGCAAATGAAGAGCATTCATGAGATCATTTGAGAAAGCCGTAGCCAAAAATGCATCCAATTCCTGTCGTCTCAGGATTTGTATTTGAGATGTCATGATAAACCTAAAAATGAAGATAATTTAAATTCTTTTAAATAAATTATGATTATAATACAAAATCGTGTAAAATATGCCATAAAAGGTTACCTTAAAACTGTAGCTAATATGAGCAGATGCTGTGGCACATATGACGTATTTAACATAAGTGGTGTGTCTGAGCGCATGCAAGAGAGGAAAGCACGCATTCGGCGACACTTATCATCTTGAGCTGTTCTGTAAAAAAAAAAGTATTGTTCAATAAATATCCACAAAATTTTTACTTTTGCGTAATGGGCTTAAGGATCTGTATTATAGTATTATTTGTAGTGTCTATATTATACTATTATATACCCATATGGAAGAAACTTAAACTTGATCTTAAGGAACATAGTAATGGTAGTAAAAGGGTATAGTTGGATCAAATAGCTTTCCGGAACACGTTCTGTGACAAATGCTGTAAAAGCAAAACAGTTGCGAAACCATTCATAGAAAATAAGTCCCTCAATGGTACCTCTCAATTCTACAAAAAGCGTAAGCGTACCCAACACAAAAAATATATATCCAGGAAACTGGTGAGAGACTGATAGGCTCCATTCCCGGAACTCGTACTTTGTGGTCTCTAGTCAAAACTATGCCCATCTTAGCACCCTTGCTCACACCTGATAACACACTGGCACATTCTACAAAGATAAAAACCAATGTATGTGCTCTCTTATTCCGTCTATTTCAACTCTTGACGGGGGAAAGCAACCTTCACCTGAACATGCTGTCAAGCAAGGCAGTGTTTTGTTTCCTCTCCACGTCAAGAAATCTAGCGGTCCTAATGGTACTCCAGGTGTTTGTGATTAGGAGATTTAGTTCTGAGTTAACTTCAGTGCAAATGCATACTCTCATTTTCGTTTACCACTAATAAAGTTCCGTCTTCGTAGAATGTTGCCAGCCTTCACCTTATTTCCAGGATGGGTGACAGTATTGATTTAACCAACTAATGACCCAGTGCGAGTACTTTTTTTGCTCTTAAAGATGACACACCGTGGGAGCATCTAATAAATTCACAACTCCTAAGATAGACGGCAACCAGCATATTAGTGACAGACGCCGTGGATTGGGTCAGTCGAAGAGCTGGTGATCTTCAAGTGCATAGAGCAAAAAGAGGCCATGGCAATAAGATTTAATTGAAGTTATCTACTTGAAGGACATGGAGTAAACAGCAATTTTTTTAATTCTAGATTAATTCTCACCGATTTATAACCCCCCACCCAAAAAAAAGGGATGGTATAAGTTTATCTGTGTGTCTGTGGCAGCGTAGCAGCCAATCGCGTAGACGGATTTGAATGCGGTTTTTTTTAATCGAAGCCTGGTGGTTTGTCGAAATGGTTCTTAGCTATGTTTAGTCGCAATAAAAGCAGCTGTCTCCAAGATATGGAGCTTTTATTGGTACTGTTGAAAGGTTCTTATATAATAATGATACTCAAAATCTAAACAATTGAAATTAGTGTGTTTGTAAGTTAATTTAGTATAACAAAGAAAAAAGTTAAATAATTTTCGAAAGCTGCAATGGCGGCCATTTTCAAAAGCTGCAATGGATGCTGGATGGATTAACTGGCGATCTTCAAGGTAAATCATGCGCTGGCTGTTTATAAGTCCCCCATTATTTTGGAGAGCTGGCCTATTGCCATTAGGTGGCAATAGGCCTGTAGTTAGATGGGTCAGATTTGTTGCCGTTCTTAGGGATCAGATTGTAAGGGGCGGTCTTCCATGAGTTCGGGACTACTCCTTTTAAATCCATGTTCGGAGCACGATTGGAGAAATGACATCCGGCTCCCTCGACGTATGAATGTTCAAGGAACGTAAAGTTCGTCGTAAGGATTTTTGTCCGAATACAATGTCCGGCATTGAACTTTGACAGCCTGAGATGACAGGCGATGTCTTTCTGCTGTCGTCTATAGCAGAGTTTGAAGCAAAAATAGTGCCAAGAAGATCGGCTTTCCTTTTTGCCGGGTGAGCAAGTGTCATTAAAAATTTCCAACAACGGGAGGGACGGCTGGCAGAAGTTGCCAAGGGAAGCTTTTGAGAGCGCCCACAACTTTCGTGTTCCAGGGGATAGGTTGCTTGCCAGCTGCTCAACAATCTTGACGACATACTTAGATTTTGCTCTAGCAATTTGTCGATGGATTTAGGGTACATGCAGCAGATAGTTTATATGCAAAAAAAAAAGTATAAATCACGACTGGAGGAAACCCCGTCGAAAGTGACCTGTATGCTTCGTCTAGTGAGGAAGCTGATAATCAACTTGAACAGTATCTCGGAAACTGATACGATGGTAGCTTTTAAAGAAGTCCCTTAGGTCACAAAAGATCGAAGGTATTCACGATGTTCAGCCAAACTACCAGACCTGCTTCATTATATTGAATGGTTACGTCTGTCGCAATGTTACATATAGTTACAGGTCTTTGTTAAGATTAGTGTTCTCGTTTCACTTGCATCTTGCTAATAGTTTATTTAAGTTCATGATTTTGGAGATCCGAGATGTAATTAAAATGGGCTTGTAGTGGGCCTGGTATGAGGTGACACTTGTTTTTAAGAATGGGAAGGACAATGGATTTCATGAGTCCGGAATAACGCCCCTTATGGTAGGTTTAAGGACATCTAATTGGAGACTAAACCATTTTTATAATTCAGATAAGTCTTTTGGACTTAGACTTGTTAGACTCCTCGATTTGCATATAACGCCGGTGTCATTTTTGCCCTGATAAAAACATTTAATAAAGGATTCACAATATTTTATATAAAATACCCTTCGGAGCTCACCCAAACCAAAGTCTCTGCACGGTGGGAACGGGCCAGTCGAGCACCACTCCGTGCACCGTCTCCGGACTCTTCCCCGGATTGACACGAGAATAAATCCATTCCGCTACTTGCACCGTGCACGGCCGGTCAGTGCCGCTCGAAGCACACGCCATGCCTTCATCTGCAAAAGGATTTTTCTTTTAGTTATTTAGTCAGATTTCCGGCGTCGTGCATAACTCGATGACGGATCTGGTCTCTCACTGATGACTCACCCTTGGTCTTCTGAGCCATGAAGCGATGATGGTGCATATTATACAGGATGGCGTACACATTCTGCCTGATGGGTCTGAAGAAGTGATGGATGGACGGTATTTCGCGGTGGTTGTCGTCCTCCATGAGCACGGGCAGGGTGAGCTGCCGGTGCGTGAGGACGGACAGCATCTGCGGGTGCATGAGTCCGCGCGTGTGCCGCTCGGCGCACGTGCGCAGCACCTCCGCCGGCGCGGCCGGACAGTTGTCGCCCAACCCGGCCCCGCCCCCCGCCCCGCCGCCCGACGACGACTGCAACACGACTGAACACTGACGTACTGTTCGACATCATTATCACTTGCGCTAGAGGCATCGAAAGCGACCGCGGTTAAGTCATTGAGAATCAGACCTCCTTGGATGTAGATTTTTCTGTTTGGTCCTGCTTGGCGGTGGGTTTCGCGGAGGCGTCGCCGCTCTCCAGCGACACGGAGGCCGCGCCATGAGCTAGCTCGACAAGGTGATCCTCCATGCTAAAGTCGGCGTTAATCGACGCGTTTGCGGTAGCCAATTTGTAATCTTCCAAGCCTTTTTGCTGTAATTTATTTATTTTTTTTTTTCAAAACTTCCAGGTGCCTCTCAGAAGTAAATAAAAAATAGAAGGATCAAACGATAGTAAGGTGAAAAGAAAATGAAAGAACCGAAACTGTGAAACTTACTTCCTTGAACTCAGCACATGGAAAATTTTATTTTAATTTGGTGATACATGCAAGAATGTTTTTGCCAATGACTGCCAATGTGTATGTCGATGTAAAAGGCGTGGATGACTTTAGCGACTACAATGGTTTATATGCTCATATAAAATGTAAACCTCGTGTTCTGAAGATTCGGTTGCTAGCTTGGTGGTGTCCAGATCTATAGATGTCGATGACTGGGGGCTCATTTCTTGTTTCTGGTTCTTCTTGTTATTTTTAGGACGACGACCTGAAAAGCAATAATAATTGTAGCCATTGAGTAATTTACCCTTAAACATTTATAACATTAAACTTCAGTCATACCAGAAGCAGTCCTGTATTTAAGAAAACCATCTTTGGTACCATTAAGGTAGTACTGAACGGCTTGTTTTAATTTGGCAGCACGGAGATCATTGAGATCACCAAAAATTTCAATACAGGCAGCATCAATATCAGATGATGGCAAATCACGTACAAATTGACCTACTGTTTTTATGAGAGTTTCGGGTGGGATTTGTTGCTGAAATCAAACAATTATTTTAAACACTTTTTAATATTTATTAGTCATAATATTTATCATTTTACTGACCTTTTTCTGAGCAATTCCTAAACGCTTATAAAAATCAGTAAGACTTTGCTCTGATAGGATAACTCCTCCTAAAAGTGCAGCCATTAAGCAAAGTCGGTCTTGAGGAACATCTAGAAGCTTAGGTAATTCATGTACCATGTACTCTTTGGTTTCCAATGAGGACTAAAACAAGAAAATTTAATTAGTTTATGCAACCACACTGTTCACATAATTAATAGATTCTTATTACAATCACTCACTCTATAAGTAAGCTTTAGTTGTGATGAACTAAAATATCTTGGTGGTTGAAATACTAAATATTCCCCTGAACACCCCACAAGACCAGCATATGTTTTTTCACGGCACAATCCAACAACCTCTTGACAATGGTCATCTGTTGATACCATCTAAAAAAAGAAATAATTATTAAGAGGATACTAATAATATAAAAATTTTCTGTAATAGTAACAAAAACTAAAAATATTTACATTCATGATAGTTTTAAATACTCTGTTAGAAACTTGTTGTCTATCAAACTTAAACTGAACTATAAAATAAATGATACATACAATAGGAATATTAAGATAACGCAATGCAGTCCGTAGGCAAGAATGAAGTCCAGTTGGTGGAACCCACCACACTTTAGGTGGAGGAGTACCTTTTGTAACTATATGACGCAATACCTGCAAAATTTATTTTTATATATTTTTTGGCCACTAATTTATATTTGAAATTATTAGTAGCTTGGTTACTTTTTACTTAGATAAAATTATAATATTACAGTCTGCACTAGCACTGCAAGTCAGGGGAATTCTTTAGAACATTATTATTATATTTAATTACATATGTATAATTTTTCTTGAAGTTTAAATTTAATTTTTTTAATGGAAAGTACTTAATAATAATTTTAATTATTAATTCTAACACTAGTTACGCATTAAATAAATTAAACAAGTTGATTATGTGTAACCACTCATAGAAAATATGACATAGAGAATTTTAAATTCTTCAACAAGACAAGCAAGAACACAATCGGTTAGTTTGCAGAGCAACAAGGACAGACTCCCAGGGGTTTCAATTACATAACCTGCTAATGTTGCTTAAATACTCATTCCTAGGTTACTAGGTTATTTAAAACAAATATTTAAGATAGATTTCAATATCAAAATACTTACAGAGTTAACTCTCTGTCTATAGGTAGATTGTGTTTGAATCCAATGTTGTGGCAGGGCTGGAGGAGTTGGGTGTGCACCATTAAAGCAAACACACAATGCTACTTGATGTTCAGCTAGTGCTTGGGCCAATGTGGTAAGAAATTGAACACAACGGGCCCACTGACCACCACACGCCCAATCTGTATAATATAACATCTAAAGTAAATTATATATATTAAATACTTATAACACAAAATAAAGTTGGAAAACATTAATCATAGATTTTAAATAAATTTCTATCATTCACAGAACATAATTATGATCTTATATTTATTATCTTTTTGTATACAAATTAATATATTTTCTTAAATATGTTCATAAATAAGAGTCAGGCTAGCCTTCACAAAATAATTTTGCAGGTTTTACAGTTTACTTTAGTTTGCAACCGAAAAGATATAGAAATAGGTAAATGGAGTTAATAAATGTTGTTTGTACATTATACTGTACATTATTTTAACAAATACAATTCATAATTAATATGAGTCAATCTACCGTCACATTATACGATTTTAAAACTAGTATGAATAGTGTCAAATAGTAGTAAAAAAATAAACAAATATAATACCTGAAAAATATCCTCCATAAAGTCGATCTAAGCACCCTTCCGCGTCGAGCACTAGCCTAAAGCCCCCAGGATGTGTTCTGGCGATTCTAAATAAATCAACTCCCACACCTTCGTTTTCTAAAAATATTTGTAGATCCTGTATACCCATGTTTATTGACAACTAAATCCTCTAGAAATTCGATCGAACACGTTCGTCTCGACTAATTATGCAGCCTGCAATATATAAAGACAAGTTATGAAGAACATTACAAAAAAATTAAAAGATCAGAAAATGATTATATTTAATCATTAGCGCAAGTAGCATAATTTATGCCAAATGGATTAGCAAAACATGTACAAATTCTAACACAACCGGCACGTTTTTTGAATCCATAATTTAATATAAAAAAGATATATTTTTCTATAATTAACTTGGTGAATAAAGATACCGGCATGCATCATTTCTTTTAAGGCAATTAAATAAGACCACGAACCTTATTTCAAAAAACCATGCCAATATTGAATTACGGCAGCCGAAAGTTGAAAACGGGAGCCATTTGTAATTTGTAATTTTCTAAATTCTTCCTTGCTCGATGATCGTCTAAACAGACTATACCTATGCGTTTAAAAATAAGAGAGATGGGTATTGCAGTAAAAATATATTTAAAAGGTGTCAAGTATGATATATAAAATAAGATTATATGTATATATATGATTTATAATACCTATTATTATAAATCTACCATGTACCATGTAGAAATATATAAATATTTTTAAGAGTTAAATGAATCATGAATAATCCTAATTCGTAACAACTACGATGCCTATAATATATTTCGACTTTCGGAGTTTTGACAGCTGTCGCCCTGCATTTTGCGATCGCAATCATTGTGTATGTTGATTGGGCGTTGTGAATGGAAAATATTAAGTATGTGTTTTTATTTTAACTACAATTCGAGCTGTACCGATTGTTGCCGTTAAATGCGAATAAACAAGTCAGCTACATTTATCTTATTTAGATCGCTAACGATGCTATAAAGGAATCACACCATTGCTATTAAACTGCAATCTTATAATTGATTTTACATAAAGGGTTTCGATTAAAAAGTAGCGATGCCTGAGCAAAGCAACGATTATCGTGTTGTTGTTTTTGGTGCTGGCGGTGTTGGTAAAAGTTCGTTAGTGTTGAGATTTGTTAAAGGTACATTCAGAGAATCGTATATACCAACAATTGAAGATACTTATAGACAGGTAAGTTAATCATTTATTATATTCATATGTTAGGTGAAAATCCCGTAGGAAAATAAAATAATATTTCAATATTGTTAATGGCTTAGCAATTGAATTAAATAACACCTTTCAAAACTTATTTTACCATGTGGTCAGATGTAAAGAAAACATTCATTTGAATCTGCTTAAATTGTAGAAGATTGAAGTCTTTTTTATTTGTTAAATATACTTAAATAACTAAATGAAATATTTATTTAGTACTTATGTAGTATTTATCTTACATCTGTGTTTTTATAGGTAATAAGTAGCAACAAAACCATATGTACACTACAGATTACTGATACAACAGGATCCCACCAGTTTCCAGCCATGCAAAGGTTATCTATAAGTAAGGTAGGATATTTATTTTTTCAATGGAATGGTATATTGTTGTTGTTCATGTTATTTTTATCATACATAAAGTATTTATATAAAAAAAAAACTATTTCAGGGCCATGCATTCATACTGGTATATTCAGTTAGTAGTCGGCAATCATTGGAAGAATTGAAGCCAATATGGCAGACAATAAAGGAAATAAAAGGTACTGAGTTACCAAACATACCAGTTATGCTAGCTGGTAATAAGTGCGATGAGACACCAGAGATAAGAGAGGTATCGGCAGTAGAAGGACAGGGTCAGGCACAGACCTGGGGTGTGTCTTTTATGGAAACTTCGGCGAAGACTAACCACAATGTTACTCAGCTGTTTCAGGTAAAAATGTTCTTCATGAAATATTATTTTCCTTTTTTTTATTTTAATATTAATATATTTTAATGTCCTTATTTTTTTAGGAACTACTTAACATGGAAAAGAACAGAAATGTATCACTTCAAGTGGATGGAAAAGGTAAGAAAAAAAAAGAGAAGGTTGTAAAAGAAGGTGGTGAAGCATCTGCCAGTGGAAGAGAAAAATGCCTTGTCATGTAATAACAATTACTTGTTAATCCCACCTATTTCTAGTCTCAAGTAATAAGCAACATTGTGTTATAAAAATTGCAATATAAATATCTAAATAGATATTAAGATATTTCCTAGATGGATACAGTTTAGAATTATGCTACTGAACTTTCATTAATAATTCATAGTCTCTTGTTATCAGGTTTTATGTAAGTCAATTTCCTGATTATTATGAAAATATTCCTATTGTAATTAAATCTGCTCCAATAACAAGTTTATTGATGGCATGATTATTTATCTTAAAATATTTATAAGAATTTAAATGAAAGTTATAGAATTCATTATTATAGTGATGTTTGCATCTATTTCTATAAATATCCATTTATATTGAAATTCAGAGTGTTCTCATTTTGGACCTAATGTTGTTTATTACTTGTGAACAAATATTGTACTTTTTGATTCTAGTCATAAAACCAAATCTAATTAGCATTTAAATATTTGTTACATTGCATTATATTTGAAGTTTGATTACTTTATGCCTATTATATTAGTTTTCTTGTACTTAATGTCTCCATTGTCAAAATGTATATTTTGCTAATAAGAATAACTTATTTACACTAGTTGCATATTACATAATATTATTATAAATAATGACTGACATGACACTAAGGGAATCTACAATGTTCCACATGTTAGTGTAAAATACAACGAAATGAAGTCTTTAGGACAAACTGTTATGCATTGTATGCTTTATTAACAATCATGTTGTATTTGAAGTAACATTAAGTATTAATGTTTTAGTACCTGAAAGTAATAGTTGTATCAAGCTTGGTAAATAACATTTTAATTTGAAAGGTACCAAAATTTTTTTTTTTTTTTTTTTACATGCAGCTCAAATTTATACTTGCTTTTCCATATACTAAGATGTCATTGTCGATACTACAATGTGCCAAAATTGCTTGAAGTCATTAGTAATTTAGATTAGAATTGCATTTATCTCTTAGTTAATAATAATTCAGTTTCAATGCTCATATTTTACAGGCAACTTGTAAGACTTATTAACCCCCAATAGCCAAAAATTAATTGCTCTCACAATGACATCTTTATAGATTTTCTTTAAGAGTTTAGCTTCATATGTTATATAAAATAGAATAGAGACACTATTGTAAAAGTATCAGTCGCTAGTTATTAATGCACTTTATGTAATATCATACATTTACATATCCAATTAGAATTGTCCATAGTTTAACACCTTATCTAGTCTATTATCATTATCATGTATGCAACTCATAGTGAGGTTATCCTTAGGAAAGGTATATAAATATAGGAAAGTTGAAAATGTATAGTGTTTAGCCAGCGTGGTAGGTGATTAAAATAATTATAAATGGGCAATTCGCGAAGCTAACGGACGGTATTTATGTAATGAAAATTGTTTGATATACAAAAGAACTTATTCAAATAATACCACTCATTGCCTTGTGATCAGAATTCAAAGAATTAGAAGTAAAGAGATTGTTGAATTGTTAAACTGGACCAAGTTGTTTAATGTTGAGTGTATTTTTACCTTATTATGTTTGATGTATGTGTTATTACCATTGAGTCCTGTTCAATGTGATATGTAAGATGTATCTGAGGCTCTTTCATGTAAAATGATGCTGTTATGCTATTTATAACATTATATTTGTTATTAAAAATAACAAAAAATGAGTGATGCATAAAGATATTACATGAATGGGCTTCTACTATCTATTCTTCTGGCAATGGGGTTGTATATTACTAAGTTTCATTAAAACCAACCGTTATATTATTAACATAACAGTTAGTGTATGCAGAATAAATCATAAAATTTTAAGCTAAATAGGTTATATATACAATTGAAGTCGACCCCAGCTACTGTCTCAATTCTTCTTTTCTAAAAACAATGATCTCATTTTATCATAGTTTTAAGACTTGTATTTGTTTAAAAGGCGTATAAAGGAGAGGCAAGTTTGGCGCAATTGTCCTATTTATATAGATTAAAGTTTACTCTTAGCACAAGCTTTATTAGTTTAGCTTTCTGACTATTCTCTTCAACTAAATAGTTTGTTATTAGATAATGAAGGCACATCGAATTTATCACGCTCGAATTTTTTGTCAAAGAACTTTATTAACATCTTTGTTAAAGCAAGTCCTGGCCAAATATCGTAATTTACTATATAAATATTGTGTTGGCCAAAAAAGTATACAATGGCTATGAATATTGATTAGTTTAGATTTCATGAAACTATAAAATCATATGTAGTCAACTCAGGCAAGAATATTTTCAAAGTTTACTTTAAAGTTTGATGTCAAAGATTGATACTGACACTCGGACTATTTAAAATAATAAATAGAAGCTTTACGAATTAACCGCTATTGTATAATATCATATTTAAAAGTATAGTTATTAGAGAATAGAACACCAAAATGAATTTTGAACCACAAAGGTGCCCGAATAACACATGGCAATAATATTAACGTAGAGGTTTTTAATAGTGATTCATTGTCAGTTGAATCAAACCGGGTTTTAAAGGTTGATCAATATCAAATTTACAATTATTAATCAAACTTATTTCTATGTGTCTCTGCTGCTACTACTAGTTAATTAAACTGTACTGATGGTAACGATGAAGCCATTTTGCTATTTCTTCTTCAATAAGTTAATATTAAATCATTCATGAAATGTTGTGAACCATTGAATATTATATTACAATGAATCAAATGTGCTTTGTAAAAGAACCTTCAATTATGTATATTTTTTCATTAATGTAAAAATTATGTTAAGTTACGTAATACCAACATTTTAATATCTTTTAATTAATTATATGAATAACTTATAATATCCTTGATATTGAATTGTATATGTTTCTATAACTTTCCAAACTCTTATAATGTTTAAAAGGTGTTTTCATATGAAAAAAAAACATTGCCAATATACAAATCCCAAACGTTTTATTAATTCCAGTTTATTATCATCTCATAAGTAATTCGATATTAAAACCAATATTCACTCCTATAGAGTGATTAGTCCAAGTAATTTACAGTAAGATAAAGCAAGGTAACTGCTTCACAGGTTAAGGATACAACTTAATTATTATATTGTCCCAGTTTAATTAACCCATTCAATTTCTCAGGGCAGCCATTTCATTATACTATTTACTAAGCGCAAGCTTAACTGCGAGTATTAATATTTCATCATGAAAAGGCCAGAGCCAACCAGTGTTCCCATCTGATTGGTGGAAGGAAACTTTTACTCACTATTTGTTTTGAGATATAAGGGCGCTGTAGATTTGATAATGGAATGGGCCTCTAAATAGTGAGTGTAATATGTATCTATTATACGTTTTGTTACAATGTAACCAATAATTGTAATTGCATAGAAATTAAAATTCACTCCTCCAGATACTGTTGTGTCATCTTTGTATAGAATATTGCTTTCTCTTCAATCTAAATGTTTTTTTATTAATGCAGTTATATTTAATTTTCTTAATACACTTTCACACGAAATAAAAATAAATAAGATATAATTACTTATAAGTTTATTTTTATTTACAAAAACCTAAAATAAATACATTTACAGATTAACCCCATACACAAAAATTAATAGTTACTACATAGTTCATTAATTTTTAAATAGTAGCAGTTAATACATAACATTATTTATAATTTCTATATCTTTATTTATTTATGTATATTATTGGTTTATATATGTTTGAGATTATTTTCTTTTTAAAGAACATTGTAAACTAAATATGTAGTACATTGTATTTGTTGTGCACGCTATTAGTTTCACTTATTTATTCCAATGTTTTTTTTTTTTTTATCATTTTGTTTTAATTAGTTAAGTGACTTAAACTAGTACATCGCCTCTTTATGTTATTTTTACTGGATTCTCAGGTTGACTGGTAGAGAATGCTCTTAGCATTAAGTCCGCCTTTTGTACCTTTATTTGGCTCAATAAAGATTAAAATAAATAAATAAATAAATTATCACAGGTTAAATATTATGACAGAAATAAACAAGAATAAAACCTAATTAATGTGATACAGTAAAAGTTTCATAATTTGAAGGAAATTAAGCTTAAAAACTTTAATATTTATTGACTTAATTAAAATGAGAATCACTATTTGTAAAAACAACCTGGTTGTTTTAATACAAAGAATAGACTAAGTTTTATATCCCATGATAAAAAAGTAGCTTATCATTTCATATTATTCAAATACAATTTACACTTTTATTTACAAAGGTTAGCATTTTTTTTAATTCCGTTTTATTATAATAACTTTTAGATGCAATAAAATATACATGAAAAAACATTATTGAATTAGTTTATATTTCCTTTTGCTATATGTATCTTTATCATGCCTATCTTTTATTTTCTTCAATTTTTTATGATTCATTTAGTTTTCCATGTTAATTATTTGTTAAATTTGGTAATCGACCTGTGCTAGCTGATCGTTTAATTTTGTTACCATTTGTCAGGGATAGTGTTTCTTTAGATTGTTTTTGTGCTATTCGTGTTGAACTTGCAGTAGTAATTGCTTGTGAACAAACATCAAGAAATTTGTGTAAGGTTTCTTCACTAATTCTATCACCATTTTTAATCATTTGAACTGGAGGACTTTCATCACTTCTAAAAGCAGGCATTGATCTGTTGCGCTGCTTTAGGCCAATATTGACTAGACCAAAAATACTCAAGTTGAATGGAATGTTGAGTATGTAATTAAATGTTATCATTACCAACAAGAATATTAATATTACAGTGAAAGTTATTACTAAAAATCCATACATGAGCACATTGAATGGGTACCAAAGTCCATCTGTGAAAAAATTATCATATATCAACCTCTAAAACTTGTTCAAAACTAATGATAGCACAACAAACCATCAATTATACCAATATTTTTAAGTCTGATTAATTAAGTAATTAGTTAAGGAAATTGACTTAACAGAATATAACTAGAGAAATATTTATCATCACTTACCAGTTATTCCATGTATCATTACTTTGACAGCTTCATTTATACTTATCATAGGTTCTGAGAGCAAAGTTGTAAACATTCTTACACCAATTCTCAGAGGATTCATATGTTTTATAAATATTAAAGGATCTGGTGGAGGCACTTCACACTCAGAAGTCCAAATGTACCATTTACAAGTATTGACCGCTCTCATAAACTTGTCCAATTCTTGCTTTTCTGCCTCCTGAAAATTTACTTATTATTAGCACTGAATATTTAATATTATTTCTTTACCTTAGTCAGGTCAGGGTTTTCTATATATTTGAAATTCTTTACATTAATTTCCTTCTCTTTATCTCTTCTACTCTTTACCTTATAGGAAGTAAACACTTCATATAAATACAATCCTATTATTATGAGCACTATTACATGTTTATGTGACATGTGATTCCAAAACCATATAGTCCCAGCTACACATGTCAGTATGCTGAACACCCATGTTAGTTCGGTCTGAAAATAAATAAAGATATTTGGACTATACAAAAATAAATACTAAGTGGTATCTTAAAGTTTTAAACGTGCATAAATTTATACAAAAGCAAACATTTTCTCTTTCCCTACTAGTTAATTTGTATTTCTTAGACGTTAAATCATATAAATAAGATAATAATTTTTACCTTATATTCAATTAAATAAAATTGTATGTATTCACTCCATGCCATAACAATTTTCTCAGTAATAGTAGGTTTATAAATGGCTTCTTCTATGTACCCCATTGATCTTCTGTACATATCTTCAGATAGTGCATTATTTGCCAAAATGTATTCAGTGAGAACATTCCAGTGTTCCATGTTATATCTCATTTGTAAGGAAACTTCAACACTTCCATCTTCATGTTTCTATGAGAAACAAATGTACATGAGTGGTGAGTTTTATGTACAGGCAAAGCCATTCTTTTTCTTCCTGCTTGAATTTTTATTTGTTTTAATTATGGCTTTTAATAAGTGAACATTGAAAACATACCTTAATCTGACCTCCTTTTAAAACAATGGCTAAAATACGTTTATAAAACCATTCACCTGTTCCCATATTGTTAGTTTTTTGCACTTTTTCTGGCGATGCAGTTTTGATATCTGGCGGTACCTCTAAATCATCTTTATCAACTGTTACAGGACTAACATAATCCCAAGGGTCTGGTCCTATTTGTACATCACATTGTCGTCCAGTAATATTTATTAAGTAAATAATAATAACGTAATAATGGGACTTATGCATGATCTTTGTTCGTTAAACCGTGCATACATGGGACTATTAAACAAGTTTTAAAACTGTCGTTCTTTTTCCTCATTCGAAATAAATATAAAGGTAAAATTATATATCAGTTATTAATTTAAACACAATATATTTTGATAACTTGTTTGTTTTTAGTTCCATGTGAATCGTGGTCACTGGTCCATACTCCATATGTTTTAAAAACTGAAAACAGCTCTCAAGTCTCAACTTCAATTTTCAAACCATATCTATTTACAGTACTCTGTGGCCACAACTGTCGACTTTTGACAGATATTTTTATTTATTTTTCTTTCATGACTATGAGTGTACTGTGTAAACTATAAGCCCTATGAATTTCTATGAAGTACGGTGGTAGGACTACCATCATTCAAAATGCATAAATTAGATTCGTCGATAAGATTGTATAAACCATTGCCTCAGTTATTATTTTTATCACTACCAAATAACAAATGATGTGCATTAAAGTCATCCATTATAAGACATGGTTTTGGAATTTTAAGAAGTCTATTTTTTATTTTATTAATATCAAATCAAAGTATAATTACAGAATACACAGAGTGTATAACTTTCCTAAAGATGTTTCTACAGATATACACCGATTTTGTATTAAAAAGGTATTCATAAAAGGTCGATTTGACTATTTCATATGTTAAATTCTGTTTTACTAATATACCAACGCCATTATATGGGTATTAACATAGTTTTTGTAAATAAAATTATATGATGTAAAAGAAGGTATAATACTAGTGTCTTTTAGCCAGGTTTCATTCAATAAACATAGATCAACTTTTGGTTCTACAAGGAATTTGTTTAATAATGCTTTTTTTACTATTTTAACTTTGTATATTAAATTGAATAATATAGTATCTATTAAATTATTAAGTTATGTAATAGTATTACTTTTATCTCTTTATTTGTTAAATGAAAATGTATACCATCGTTATTATTACCCAGGGAAGCTAGAGACTTGACTAACGCACTAATAATGTCTATGTGCACATGCCAAAAGCTAATATGCTCATGCTTGTTGCTAAAATCAATGAAAATATAAAATTGAGATGGATACCTGCCGTGTGTCGGAACCTCCGGTGATGGAAAGGGGACGGGGGAATTAACTCGTATAATTCCTGCGCACAGTCACCGAAATGTGTCCTGTAGGATACTGAGAGGCTAGCAAGTTGACGCCTGTGTTCAAGGCCTTTTGAGGTTCGCTTCAATAAACTCGGGTTCGCCTATAAGCCTCTTAGCTCGCCTCTCGATTTAGTTCAGAACTGCAAGATGAGACTTTGCCGCACCAGCAAATATGTGACCACAGTACTCTACACACGACCGGATCTGTTCTTTGTATAATACAAATAGCTGTCCCGGTGTAAATTTCTGTCGGACCTTCGCAAGAACGGTAATATTTAGAACGGTATTTGGTTATATCTTTCTACAACTGTGCTGTCGTCTTCGTACCCATAGATACCGAACTGCAACAGATCGTTAATGTGCAGCAGAAAGAACGGACCCCTGAGGCACTCCGGCATTTATTGACAAGGGTTCCGAGGAACATCCGTCGACAACTACTCGAAGAGATCTCTGGCTCAGAAAGTCCTTTACCCAGCCGATCAGACCAGGAGATATACCATAAGCTGAAAGCTTTCTTATAAGGCTCGCATGTCAGACCCTGTCAAATGCCCTCGAGACGTCCAGAGAGACGGCAACCACTGCTCCGTTCTTCTCGATGGCCTCGCCTAAAATGTGTGTAGCATACACTAGGAGGTCCAAAGTAAACCTATTACGGCGACACCCGTACTGTGGTCACTGAGGAGATTTTTAGCTTCTAGGTATGCTAGAAGGCGTGAGTTCAATACACGTCCCATAATCTTGCAGAGTATGGAGGTGATTGATATCGGTCCGTAATTGACAGGATCGGCACGGCTTTTTTGGGCACGGGTTGCACGTTGACAAGCTTTCAGGATTTTGGCAATACAGGCGTGTCATACAGGAGACAACTTAGCTGCGCATGTCTTGAGCAGAATGGCTAGTATACCATCAGGACCACAGGCTTTATTCACCTTTAAACGACACAATGTTCTCCAAACCTCTTTTTTCGTGATGCGGATTTCAGGCATCAGGCACCGCTGTGGAGAAGATGTGCTGCAGAAGCGTTGCCAGTATCTAGGTGCGAATTATCAGCAAATAGAGAAGCAAATACATTCGCTTTCTCTGTTGATTTGTGGGCCAGGGTTCCATCCGGCTTCAGCAGAGCAGGCAGTGAGGGTTGGCAGAAGTTCCACTTGATCACTTTGGCAAAAGACTAGAAAGCTCGACTGCCAGTTGGTCTGACAGAGAGCTTTTCGCCATCGCTTTTCTTAGCGATTCGATCGAGACGAGCCTTCATCTTGGTTAAAGGCTCTCTTCTTCGAACTTACATCGAGCATCAGCCCAAATGAGATATGCCGAATGTTTTCGGTCTTGAGCATGATCACATTTGGCATTGAACCATGGGCGAGCTTTGCCACAGGTAGGTATGTCGGTAAAAGGAATAAAATACTCCACTGAATGATGTACCACTTCGGTTATAGCATCCGCGCAACTCGAAGGATGCATTTTTTTTTGTATGTCTATACTGTTAGCCTTGTTGGCTATTACAGCGTCACCGGGGGAGCGTCTCAGATTGAGACACGGACCTCGGCTCGGGCTGTCGTTAGTCAGGAGGGAAGCTAAGGAAATTTGGACACTAGCGTCCTCCGACAGAACGCCGGAGCAACGGGGCACTTACTCAGTTGGGACCTCGTCTATACCGGTATAGACGGTGTGTGTCTGTATGTTGTGTGGTGTCACTTATGCCTACGCGTACCCGTCATTACCTACCGTGAACGCGTCGTCGGGGTCAACGAGTACCGACTTGGGTCTTCTTTTTCTGACTAAAGTAGTCTTACGGGGTCTATACTCTGCGGCGTCAGCCACCAATGGGTTCGGGTGTCGCTCAGCACGTTCAAAGTACTTTTGAGAAAGCCTCTGAAGTACTGAGCGATGGTCGGAAAGAAAAGGATCCAAAGAAGAGAAGCAGACATGCCGCCAAGGATAATACGCAAAAAAGTGCCGCATCTCATCCCAATCTGCTGACTTGTATTTCCATACTCGCCTAACACAATGAGGTTCGAAAGCTGGTGGGGAATATGTAAACACAGACTTCACCAGATAGTGATCGGAGGTTTCCAAGGGGGAGGTGACCTCTACACGATATCTGTCCGGATCAATTGTCAGCAGAAGGTCCAGGCAATTGGCTGTATGGCCTACCACATCTGGTTCCCTTGTCGCTTGCTTTACCAGCTGAAAGAGGTCCAAGGACATCGCAAAGTTCTGCTCTTCTCTACCAGGATGGTCGGTTTTCTAGTACGGGAACAGCCAGTCCTGATGACAGGCATTTAAGTCCCACAGATAGACGAGCTGTGCTGAAGGGTACTGATGCAAAGCCATATCAGCTTCCTCACAGAAATACTCAAATAATCTAGTTGTCACCTGGTCACCGCTGTGCAAGCAGTAGACACAGGAATACAGGATTTTTTCGTTTGATTGAGTCTCCAGGTGATGATGGACAGGTAAGATATTAGAGTGCAAGCCCCTGATATTACTGAGATGCACTTTAAATGAGGAAAAGTACAACCACTGTAAAAACTTTTTCTTTTTTGGTCTTTCTTAAATATTTAAACGTTATCGGCATATTCTTTTAAACAGACTTTTATGCTTACCCTGAAAATCAGACTTTATTAAATGCTTGAAGCTTATGTGCCTTCTCTACTTGACAGTTCCGAAATGTCATTTGTCAATATTACTATAATTTGTTTTTTTTATTTAATACCTAATTGTTATATTGAATAGAATTGTAAATCTTAGGTTTAATATCTTGACTTTATTTATACTGCTTATATTGTGACTGTTCGTACAAAATTACATTGATAATGTCTTCCATCGATTTTGATCCTTCTATTAAACTATGTCTAAAATATCTTCATTCAAGTTCTTCCGACTCAACAGAACAGCTTCGTTTGACTCTTGATGATATGATAAGACAAACTTATGGAAATTCGAAAACTCTTGGGAATGTTTTACCGAAAAAATATTTAAATGAAGAAAAAATGGAATCGCCAACGCGATCCAAACACAAAGGCGAAAAAGGCTCGAGTACAAAAACAGTTCCTATACCACAACAGAGTCCTCAACAAATACAGATTCCCGAACGAGAAAACGATGACGGATCAGAGCTAGATGGTGACCTTTCATTTGACTTTCTACAAGAAGATTTGAATTGTGTTGTGTGTCGGCAAATTGCAGTTCAGGCTGGGAATCGTTTAGTAGAATGTGATGTTTGTCACGCACTTTATCATCAGGTATTTCAAGATGACTCCGAAAAATTTAAATATTATGTAGTTCTTTACATCAAATTGACATATATTTTTTTTTAGGATTGTCACAAGCCAGTCATAAGTGATAATGACATGGCATCTGGGTGGAAGTGTGCATCTTGTCTTTCATCCCAAGTATTTACACCTGCATTCACAAGCAAATCTTCAGAACCCAAGTCACCGACCCAAGTGTCTGGGTCTACTACACCTGTTAAAATATCCTCCAGCAGTTCAGCATCATCCTCTCCATCTAAAGTAGTTACTCCCAACATCAATATAATATCTGCTGATAAAAGAATACAAATTATGAAGAAGAAAGCAGCTAAGCAGCATGAGAAAAAAAAAAGTAAATAAATAATATACTAAGACTGTGTTTTTCTTATATTCAAGTTAAATGACTCATGAAATCATGACTGGAGGAGATTCAGAAGTAATAACAGACATAATTTGTCTGAAACATGTATTGTTTTGAGGAATACTATATGTGTTTAGTCTGTAATAAAATATCTGAATTAAATAATCTCTATCTATATAATGTAAATAGACAAACACAGTAATAATATTGTTAAATTTAATGATAATGATAATTAATTGTTTTTTGTTGTAAGTACATATGAATAAAATGAAAAGATTAAACGGTACAATTATGGGTATATATACTGAATATTCATTTCTAGTATTACACTAGTTAACATAATTCCTTAGTTTGATAATTTATATAACAGTAGCAATTGCTAGATACTTTGTCTCCTCTGACTTAAATGTTAAACAACATATAATTACTTAAACTAAACATGCATTTTCAGTTCTATTGGTTAAATCAGCTATCCCTGATTACACTAATAGAAAATAGGGTTAACAGAATTAGACATTACAACAAAGAATCCAAATCAGTTTTATAGTTTTCTTTGAGAATGCGAGAAGGTTTATTAAAACCTTCACTACACACATCTGGTATTTGAAAAACATCAAATCAATAGCAGTTGTAAGAAAACAAAGTAAACCAAGACCAAATATCAAGTATTAAGTAAAAAACCTCCACTTTAACTGACTCAACTGAAATAGACTGGATAAAGTTTATTGCAAAAACTCATTGGATATTTTTTATTTGCCAAGCTATATTAAGAATACCTTAAGTTCCTAAAAATGTAAAGGGTATTTATAGCGACGAACCAGATGACATTCCTAGCCACGTGTTAATTAAAGAAATCTACGTGTTTTTCCTAGTCAGGAAATTGAAGATGGGAGAAATCAGAGATATGATGTAAGTTCCTGTTAAATCAATTATTGATTGAAAGCTGGTTTAGTTACCTATTACAAATTTGTGTTCTATAATATTTTATGTGTTACATTTTTTTAGAGAGTTACTTAATTTTATAAAGTCTCTAAAATTCAATGATTTCTGAGAATGCTTAGTCAAAACTTAAAATACTGAATTGTACCTGTTAGTTTTTATGTACCTACTGTATCGTAAGTAGGTACCATACAGGAATCTTAAGGCACCGGAATAGGAATCCTCACCGGAAATGTAGACTATGAAAACAAAAATGGAAGGGAAAACCGCAAATACATTGCATTTTAATTGAGTGATGAGTCATTCACCAGCAATGAGAGACATGTAGGTACCTATTACAGCTAAACTGATATATAAAGAAGAAGTTTATCAATTTTTGTAATTAATCTTTCGAGAATCATGATGAATATTAAATAAGTAGAGAATATATTTCAGTTCAAAGTGCGAGTCCGCCATGCTTCGAGTTCATAAATAGGAGCCCTTAATGGGTTCGTATGAATGAATTATTAACTAGTTGGGCAAAATTTGTATTTACTTAGGTAAGTGTAGGTGTCTTCCTAGACATATCCAGGTAAATATGAAGGTTATATTTATATTTAATAGTTTATTAGGCTTCTGAATTTGTATAAAATAAAGCTTTTAAATCGGAGCAATAAAAAATACGTTTAAACGACAATTATAATATAACACACTATCTGATACAGAATCACTTGGAAACAT
The DNA here is from genome assembly GCA_959347355.1 of Napeogenes inachia. NCBI lineage: Eukaryota > Metazoa > Arthropoda > Insecta > Lepidoptera > Nymphalidae > Napeogenes > Napeogenes inachia. The sequence goes on along the minus strand of OY365799.1, from coordinate 2,275,485 downwards.
GCATACGTCATATGCATATAGCCATTATGCATATGCTTAATACGTATTTTTACCAGTTCTATTTTTAATATAAGTAAACATAAATGATCCTAGCTCGTAGGTAGGTATATAACATCTACCTATACAACAGTTTATGTGAAGGAAGTTAAAGTCCTAAATGAGACCTAAATAAATCAGACCTACATTTAATGATACTTTATAAAGTGTTTTCTGAGGTTTTCACGAGTACTACACATTGAAATAAAACTATTTTTACGGATTTAAATCGCGTATATTGAATTAAATTTTAAATTTACATTTTAAATCTAACCCGACGTTTCGAATGCTTTGCAGCAATCGTGTTCACGGAAAGACGAGATGGAGGTGTCAGACACCTTCCAAAATTTAATTCAATATACGCGAGTTAAATCCGTAAAAATAGTTTTATTTCAATGATACTTTATAAGTTTGTATCGTTTTTAAAGCCATAAATAATGCAGGTGTTACTTAAATATGTAAATAACAGACTTTACAATGATCGATATTAATCGGGGTAGATACGAATGGCCAATCTTAGTCTCTATCTTATAGGTAGGTATACCTAAACATTGAACAAAAACTGTAGTTTTGGTTCCATGTTTATAACATAGTATTTATTCTTTAAATTTACTCAGAAAGTGCCCTTAGAATAAAGAATAGAATACTTTATCTTTACGAACTATTTAGAATCTACTTTGTTTGTGAAAGAATCTAACGTAAATATATATACATACACATTGTACATAGATATCCACGTTAACAGTGTTGCTTTTATAAATGAAATACAAGCCAAAAGCTACACAATTTCCGTTGTTTTTCCAACTGCAAGTTGTAACCAATAGAGATTATTCTCGGCGCTGATTGGTTAAAATCCGAGCGGGGGCGGCTTAGGGTGAACGGGATGCTGCAGAGATTTCAGGAACTTGACTTTATTTCCTATGATATGGAGTCGATGTTCTCCCGTTATAGATACAAGATAATTGTAGCGACGCCTACTATCTTACTTTTTGAAATAAACACTCAAGCTTAGTGATAGTTTCAGGGCGGAGTGTTGTGTGGGCGGACGAACTATTTAATTATCTCAGTATAGATCCTTTCAAAATGTAACTATGTATTTTATTATTAATTATGTGAATAATGTTGAAAGTTATCAAACTTTAATTAACCAAACCATTTAAATATTATCAATGTCTGTTTCTGATTTATGGTTATAAAAATTAAGATTAATAAGATAAGTGATTAAAAAACAAGATGAATAGTGGTCGGGCTCGTGTTCCAAAGTGCGCTCGGTGTCGGAACCACGGCCTCATCTCCAGTCTCCGAGGACACAAGAAGTCATGTGCGTATCGAGACTGCCAGTGTCCTAAATGCGGATTGATAAAGGAACGACAACGGATAATGGCTGCCCAGGTCTGAATTGTTTATCATCATTTGGTACTAATTACATAACTATGCTTATTAATCGAAAAATATTATTTATGTTAATTAGTTTAATTTTCAGTTTAAATATACATAGGTACATTGTTGAATGTAGAGAAATAGAGGACAGTTTTGTGTTAAACTATTTCAAAAAATAAATATGAGGTTTTATAAGTGCATTCCACATATTACAAAATATGGTCAAACAATTGTTTATACATATCATATATTATATTGATTGAGAAATCTTTGTGGAATATTTCTTTTTAAAAGGCTTCAAGGATCAAGTATATGTATGAACTCGATTTTTAAGCCCCGACTCAAAAAGAGGGGTGTTATAAGTTTAGCGTGTATATGTGTGTATCTGTGTGTCCGTCTGTGGGTCTGTCTGTGGCGTCGTAACAGCCAAACGAGTTGATTTACGGACGGACGGATTTTATTGCGGTTTTTGTTAATCTAAAGCCTGGTCCGTCAAGATGGTTCTTAGCTATGTTTGGTCGAAATAAAAAAAGTGGTCTCCAAGATATTAAGCTTTTATTGGTGAGGGTGAAATGTTCTTTTGCAATATTAATAGTAAAAACCTAAACTAGTGAATATAACTGTGTTCAAAGATTAATTTAGTCCAACATAAAAACCAGTAACATAACTTTAAAAAGACGAAAAAAAATAAAATCAGATAACCCTCGATACAAAACAAAACCCCTAAAAATAATAAAAATAATTATAATGTACTTATTGGAGTCGTTGCGTCGGGGGACCGATAAAGAAAGGAAGAAATCAAAATGCAAGTAAGTTACCAAGGCTAATAACGAAATAATAATATCAAATCGCCTAGTATAAGTCCTCATTCGTTAGCTCCTAATCTCTCTCTACTCTACTCAACTCTACTCTAAATAGTCACCATCGTCAACAAACCTACGCACAACGGTCCCTCGACGCAACGACTTCAATAGGTACATAATAATATTATTTTTATCCTTTTTTAGAGGTCTTTTTTTAATATTTTGAAAGAATTGGTCTTTTAATATTTTTTTGCTGTTAAGTTTTCCTTTTCTAATTTAAATAAATATTATCAAATACATTCTATTCTACATTTTCGAGACGGATAGAAAGAAAAATTGAAATTTAAAATCAAATTTTTAAACGTATGATTTTTCTAAATTTGACATAAATAAAAAAATTAAGGTTTGAATAATTATTTGAGGAGAGTTTTTTTATGATATTATGTGATAGCTAACGCTTAGGCTAAAAACTGAAAATGAGACTTACTTAATTAAAGACAGGAATTATTTTCTATAATATAAATTTTGAGTAGAAAAAGTTAAAATACTGTAATATTTTAATAATCAAAATAAAGATATCTGTAAAATGTTTTCAAATAAATAACTGGAATAGTTTGAAGTAGTTTTCATTCGTTACAAGAAGTTAATGCTTGAGTTTTTCTAAATGCGTAATTAATATTCTAAACTTCTAGAGTTGCTAAAAATATTAATCTTAAACATGAAGTACCTATGCCGGATATGCTTTTTTGTTTCGTTAATTTAAACGTTCGTAAAAAACGTAACTAACATTTGGTTTTGATAGCAAGAGCATAAATTATTAGGATAAAATATAATAATGAAATCGCATAAAACCAGAGACAACCTGCCGACGTTCCTGATGGTAAGTTTATTACCGTCTCCTAAGAATATATATGTCGTTGCACAAATTTGACATTCTTGATGAATAAAAGAGACTTCCTCGTCTCTTTTATTCATCTCTGCCTCCTGGCAAGAACATTAAGATTAGTTATCTTTCACCCATCTTCTGAAACTTATTCGTAATACCAAAATAAAGCAGTTGTTCTATTAACGGGTGAGGTCGGTAGGTAACCCGCACGAGCGACCACTTAGACTGTACCACTATAACTCTTAGTAATTAACATTAATATACAAATCTTTTATATTTTACAATATAATAATAAATACCTAAAAGACTATCAATGGATTGTTTATAAAGTGTAATATGTGTGTGGATAACACATACTAAGCAATGGGTGAATACCATATCTACAGGCTGAGATTACTATAAGTGGTACGAAGAAAGTATGTACAAAAAGTCATCATCATCATCATCATACATGGAAAATCATTTCAATCATTTTTTTTCAATTATTTCAATAATTTTACAAATATACATCTACCTCATTCTAGGAGTCTTTGGTACGGCCTTTTACGGGCTATCCATAAATTACGTCACACCGATTTCAGGACTTTTTAACCCCTCCCCCCGTCCTTGTCACAGGTTGTCACATTTTCAGAACCCTCTACCCCTTGATGTGACCAGTAGCGGATTTAGGTTTGAGGACGCCCAAGGCCCGAGACGATATGGCGCCCTTTATCTTTTCTAACAGTATATATATAAACATATATGTACATATATGTGTGTGTATGTATAAAATAATTAAAATAATAACAATAATAATAAGAAATCTAATTCAGGTATAAATTAAACATTTATTAACATTTTAACGTTAGGGGCTTCACATTACGTAAAACTATAAAATTTTTACGAAAAATTGAAAAATAAAAAATTTATAGCATGAGTCAACTGACACTTGTATAATTTATCATGGTGAAATAATGTTTCGTTTTATAATAAAGCGCAAACAAATGTTATAACTAAATTTTGAATGAAAAATATGAAAAAATCTAAATTTGTAAATAAATAATATGCTAGCATTAAAAAAAAAAAAATCTTTTTGTTAGATATTTCAAATTTTAGGACTTGAATGATTAATTATTTTAACAAAGAAATTCTACCCTCAAAATGGTACTATGTTTCGATAGTAAGAGCGCAATAAAATAAACTTTAAAATTTGGTCTTGCAGTTTACAGAAAACCCAATCGATTTTAAATTTTAGTCATCTTAAAAATTTTGGCGCCCCCTCAAAATTTGCCGCCCTAGGCCCGGGCCTCACGGGCCTAAGCCTAAATCCGCTACTGGATGTGACGTCACAGCTTATTCAATTTTATGCATATATCTGAAAATAATTTAAAAGAATTGCTTTTTTGAATTTATTTGCAACTCCTTAATTTTTGTTTCCGTCTCATTTTCAATGTTATCACTACTTTTTAATTTTTACCATAAGATGTTAACCTCCTCTTGTATAATTTGTTTGTTTTATCAGCATAAGCTCTGTAGGAATAGACTCTGCGGTATAGACTACCTAAATCATTTTTTTTGTTCATTCGCACTCGCCGATAATTTAAACCTACTCAGACCCTCACTATTTACAATTCTAGAGATTTTTTGTATTCCCTAGCATTACAACGCTGCATTAGAAGTCAGATATTGTTGTGTGATAGACAATCTCGCAATGAGAGCACTAAATAATAATAAATATAGATCGAGTTCGTAAATACTCAAAGTTGTTTACTCGCATATTTACAGTTTCGTGTTTGAATATTTTAAATTTTAACATATGACGTCACAAATCTTGTGACCCCCTAGCCCTTGTCACACAATGACACTTTCTGGTGATACCCTCCCCCCCTTTAAGATGTGATATAATTTATGGATGACCCCTAACGACCTAGCCATGGAATAATATGAATAGTTCAAATCTGTCTACTTCGCTGACCGACTAAGCTACTAATAGTAGATTTTGTACCGTGGGACTAAAGCACTACTTTAAAGGGAGAGTGTTTTTTTAATCCAGAGCGAAGCGAAGGATTCCAGTGTTGAATCAGGGATTCTAATGTAGAATCCTGAGCGAGCGAGGGATTCAAAGTACCTACATCACTCGAGCTTAAAGTAGCTTTAGTCCCGAGGTTCACAATCTGCTTTTTATCACATCTATAAGGAAACATATTTATTTATTTATTTATCCGTTCTGTTTTCATTCAGGAATAAGGAGTTTTAGTCATTCAGCCTACTTTTTTCATACAAGATTCGTAATCGATTTCTTTCGTAGTTGAAAATTACGAAACGCATCCTTTCAATATTGGCGTTCGGAATTCAAGAATGTTTTAATCCCGGAGGGACTAAAGCAGTGTTTTAATCCCTGTTGTTCGGGAACCAAGCAGATGTTTTTGAATAGATGAGATAAAAAGATAATTAAATACACTATACAGGGTTATTTGTAATTAATTGGCCACCACTTGTAGACACCTCTTCATCAATCCCAACAACATTTGTTCTACGACTTTAAAATGAATAGTTTTTTAAATTTAATTTATTTGTTGCGTCTGAACTGTCATTAACTCTGAGCGTAGATATGGCGCCCGGACGTTGACTATTTAAGTACTTCTTACAAAAGCCAGAGTAATTAGTAAAAGAGGGGGCAAAATAATTTTAGTTTCGTTTTTTGTGTTGTTTATCAAGATTTGTAAAATAGCAGTAATCTTATAAAAACATAATAAGCATATATATGGTACTACGTAATGAAATATGTTCAATCAACAAAATTGTTTTAATATATTCTCAATAACCAATTTCATACTCTCAGAAATTGCTTTAGTAAATACAATTAGTAGCTAGGTAGTACTTTTACCGGTAAACTATATCTACAGTATGGAAGTAAAATAGTTCTTTAGATCTAAATATACGTTATTTGAATAAATTATTATTAAATATAATAAATATGTACACATTAGAATTGTAATTCTTATTGTTTCTTAATTTATAATAGTGATAGAATCGATTAAGTATATCTACTTTTACGTTCGTAAACAGAACGGTATATTAAAAAAAATATTATTAATAGTGTAATAAGAAACCCCAGATATATATTAGAACACATAAAATAAGTATATTCTTGATATTTATATTTTGTAATGTAAATAAAGTTCATCTCACTTTAGTTTTACGTAATTGGAAATACAAAGAAAGCATCCCGTCAGACGCGTCACGCAGCACACCTTACCAAAATCAGAAATAAAACGCAAAGTAGGGGCGTTAATGTGTTTTAATGTAGTGAAATCGAGACCAGCTAATGCGTTGGGTTTATTTAAACAAGTGGAACGTGTTTATCTCGACGCCGGATGAAACATCGATCGGTTTGTACAGTAATGCATCTCCTGATGTCCTGCGGCAGTTGAGTAGCTACTGCTCTCATTTCACATAAAACTATGCTTCTGAGGTACCATTTCCTGTATAGATTAATTGTTAATTTCAATTAGAAATGTAAACTATACACCGATATTGGAGTACGTCAAAGTAAAATCAATTTCAAACGAGATCGAGAATTGAATACGTTTGAAATATATGTCTATTTTGTTGACTAATAAGTATTCCAGAGCCGTGGTTATTTGATTTGTAGGGATCAAGTTTTGTTTTCGTTTCCAATGAGGCGGCCCGCGGGTGTCGCCCGGTGATCCCTTGGGTGACCGCTCACCAAACACAAACATTGTCTGTTTGTCATTGATTTTCTGCTAAATTAATTTATATATCAGTTTACCGATCGCTCAATGTCTTCATACGAAATACCTCAATGTCTTTATACGAAATACCTCAATGTCTTAATACGAAATACTATTAATATATTTAGATTGGAACTATTAACTAACATGTTTATGTTTGGATGTATTTTAAGATTTTCAATTTGGTTTATTTGTTCAATGTATAGTATAACAAAAACTATACCTATTTTCTTAGATTCTGAAATCGTATTCGATATATGATTATTATAGAATCCTCATAGTTATTAATTATTATACTTATAGGTCGCCTTAAAAAGACAGCAAGCAGCAGAAGACAAGATAGCTCTCCATCTAGCGTCTGTGGAGAGTGGCACAGCCCTGGCCTCGTTACCTCCTGGCCGTATCTATGGCATGCGAGTCACTGGCCCTTCCCCAGGTGCTGGCCCGGAGCCCGACTCAGTCGTTGATGATCATAGTGTGAGTGGAGCTGGTTATGACAGTGATTAAATAAAAGCTAGTGACAGTTAAAAATTATAAAATATGAATATAGTTTTATTATTTTATATTCATTATAGCCTATCCACATCGACAGTGAGACGAGTGATTCTTTACCTGAATGCTGCACTGCGACCCAAGACTCCGACGGCAACTCCAACTTAGCCAATCGGTCCTGGTAAAGATTTATTAAACAACTTTTGTTTATATTGTTAGTTTCTATCTCTTAAGACTTAAGTTATTGTTATTATGTTATTTTAAGTATTAATATTAGGTATCAACAAATAAATATTATTTTTAGTGCGACGGATAATGAAGAAAATTCCAGCAATGTAAGTTCAGCAGGACTGGAAATGCTGAGGAAGTTGTTCCCGGGTAAGAAGAGATCAGTTCTTGAACTGGTGTTACGACGATGCAACCACGACCTATTGCGTGCTGTGGAACACTGCAACTCTATTCACGTAAAATATTAAGAAATATATTTAATCTATACAGATCTTTTGAACTAAACAGTAGTTTTTCCAAAAAAGGGAAATATATTGATTGTTACTATATTTGCAGGCTCAACGAGATAAATTATCGGCTAGTTCAAGCTCGAGTCGCTACGAAACTGTTTCAAGTTCACAGGAAGTAGAGTCACGTTGGTCAGCCTTCCGGCCGGTGGGTCCACGTGCCCCCCTGTTATCAACATTAGTAATGGGGCGAGTGTGCGGGTCGGAATGGCTTGTGCCTTTACCAGCACTTCCAGCTCTTTCCGGACCCTTGTTACTGCCCCTGCAGCATCATGCCCCTCCAGCGTGTGCCCCTGATTGCCGGCAGTGTAATAGCCATCATTAAAACATGTTTTTAACTTTAAATTCCTATTTTAACCGGCAGATAATTTCAAGGAATTTTCTTTAATCTATTTTCGTATGTATAAGCACTTTATTACAAGTATACACAAAGATCTAAATAATGTATAATTATAGGATTCTGTTATAGTTATTTTGCTTTATTATTTAATAGGTGAAGTTATATTTTACAACGCGTACCTATGTAACCTATGTATTGTGCCAAAGAATAAACTATTATAAACAAAAATATATGAAGTCATTGGAGTTAATAAAATGTGATATAATTAAACTTTTATGTTTTATTTTCTATCTACCTTACATTTTAAACCATTAAAGTTCACACACAAGATGTAGGTTTCCTTTGCATTTTTCCGTTTAGCGACAAATTTAAGTCATTGATCTCATCACAGATTAGTAATCAGGTACCTATAAGTAGGTATATCTACCAGTTTCCACCAGTCATTACTACTCTTGTAAGTCCCTCATTCTCTTTTTGTGTGATGTGTTAGATAAATTAAATATTGGACCACTATCAAAAACGACTCTGATATTAGAGTTTATATCTTATACAATTATTCCAGGTAATAAATTATGATTTGGTCCAATATGTGAATAAAAGTGATATTTGTATTTAAAACTAAACCTTTGTAAAGCATATTTTATTTTCATGAGCGTGGATTGTTGTTTAAAAATAAACATATTCGAAAAATCCTCGCGAATATATTCGGTAATATGTAATCTTAGCAATATGTTCTAAGAAAACAGAACTTAGGAAATTTATATAAATCAGTTAACTAAATACAAATTCTCTCCCTCAGCACCGGGGGCTATTACCACGGACAGTTACAAATCCGTGACACACCTCAGAATGAAAACATATCTTTTAATATAGAGAAAATACTATTAGACATTATTAGTAGGCTAGTTTAGTAAACCTTAATGTAAAAATAATAATTGCGTTTTTAATTGTCATTTTATTATTTTATATAGCAACAAATTTAGCAACAAAACAATAAAATTTAAAAAACCCCCGATACCAAAAGACGTCTAGAAGAAATGAAAATAACATTATTATGTACTTATGGAATTCGTTGAGTCGGAGGACCGTTGTACTTAGGCCGACGATGGTGTTTATTTTAAAAAAGTTTCGGAACTAATGAATGAGGAGTTAGACTATACGATTTGATATTGTTTTTTCGTTATTAGCCTTGGTAACTTACTTGCATTTTGAATTATTTCTTTATGGAGCGGTCCCCCGCAGCAACGACTTCAATAAATACATAATAATGTTTTTTTAATTCTTTTTCGACGTCTTTTGGTAAAAGGGATTTTTTTAAATATTTTTTTTATGCTTTTTAAAGTTATTTTATTTTTTCTATGTTGTAGGTACTTATTGAACCCACGAACACACTAATTTCATTTGTTTAGGTTTTAACAATATTGTATAAGAACGTTTCATTAGCATCAATAAAAGCTCAATATCTTGGAGAAGACTGCTTCTATTTCGACCAAACATAGATAAGAACCATCTCGACGAACTAAGCTTTTCATGTAGGATGCAGATATAACCAAATTATTTTTATGTTTTTTCATACTCCAGAATAAATTTGTTTTTTTTTTGTATTTCATTGTTTAATGTGCATATTTATTTTATTTATCTATTCCGATTAAAAAAAACAAGATATGTTCCCTTCTCTTTCATACACAGTCTGAACCGAAAGAGTTAGAAACTTCAAAATTTGACTGTACCTATTTTACTTTTGAAGGATAAACTCACTTAAACAGAATTACTACTAAGCAAAATAAATAACAGATGGTTGTGTAATTTAATTTTCCATGTAAGAAATATTGTAAGTCATGTTTCTTATGCTTTTATTTCGATATACACTATTAAAATATGTACTACATAAGAGACCATACTAACCTTATATTTACACACACAGTGTACTAACGGACAAATTATGTTCTACCATATACCTAGTCTGTCTATTTGTATTAGGTATGTCTATTTTTTAATTTAATTTAATGTAGAAACACAATAAGAATATGTTCTCTAAGAAAAAAATAATGACCTACTTATATAAATATGTCAATAGTAAGATGTTGTAGGTTTGGTTAATTTCGAAACGTAATGAAAATACCTAGTTCAAGAGTATCGATTGTTTAGTTATGAGTAAAGTGCGAATTTCACACATACGTTGTGTGTAGTATTACAAAATGTAACCAATTGTCTCTTTTCTTTACATGTATTGTTTTAAGAGTCTGATGAAAATCTTCTTTGTATTATTAAAATTACAAAAAGTGTATGTAAATTCATTTAAAATGCTCAAAGGTCACAATAAAACTCATTAATATTCCACAGAGTACAATACAATATTTACTGTATTACAAAGATACGTGTGATACAAAGAAAGTTGTTATTAAATATATTTTAATTCTAATATTAATAATGTTATGTTTTTGTGTTTTGTCAATAATTACAATCTTATATATAATATGTGATTTTAATTATTGGGTAAGGACTGTGTTTACTGTCGTTAGTGCACGGTTATATCAAAACAAGTGTTCTTTGACCGACATTACAACAATATACGGTTTGTTATATTTTGTGAATAATTGTAGTTTTGGTGTAAATAACGAAGTTGATATTTCAATAAAACCTTTCAGGGATGTGTACGTTTCAGGACTGTGATTTCAATTTCAAGGGTATTCGATTATCTCGATTGATACGTGAAATCGATTTTGGAAGATATCATTTTTATGATAGAACTGGTATTTATGATCGCAGCCGGTGCCTGGGAATTAAATCGTTACAAGGATCGACGCTAACTTTATATGAGGAAATTATACCTTTATTTGTGCCATACAAAATAAATACTAAGGTAATAAGAACGTTATATGAATTTAGTGTATACAGGTGTATGTATAGGTGTATACTGCATCAATGGTTGACAATTCCAGAGGATCCCATTACAATATGTATATTATCAGGACTGGTAAGAGAAGAAAAATATCATGAGGAACTCATATATCGAAAATGATATAACATATATATTTATTATGTTTGTAGACTCCACTAAATATTTAATTATATTAATAATAAAAAAACTATGTCTGTGTTTATAGACTTCATTTATACTAATACTTACGTATACTTGATAGACAGAGTAGTAAAGTCAACATGAATTTAGGGATACAACTTTTTTAGGTTTCCATACTCAAAGGGTGAAAACAGCACCCTATTACTGAGACTTCGCTATCCGTCTGTCTGTCTGCCTGTAGGATGTATCTCAGTGATAGCTAGACTGGTAAATTTTTCACAGATGCTGTATTTCTGTTGCCGATATAACAACAAATACTAAAATAAGAATAAAATAAACATTTAAGGGGGTTGTCTTCAAATAAACCTTTTTTTTTTACTTTTTTTATACGTGATAGTACGAAACCCTTCGTGGGCGAGTCCAACTCGCTCTTGGCAGGTATTTTAAATACTATTTCTAAAGTGGTTTTATATATAATTTTTCAGTTAGTATACTGGGATGAGAGATCCTTATTCTTAGAACACGAAGTGGTCACGTTACGCGATGGTAAAGCGCGGTGCTTATTAGTATCCAGACAATACGCTATTGGTGAAAATATGGAAACTACTAAAGATCTTCTTGAGGGCTTGTCTGGGTCAAATAAGCCAGACTGTCCAAATTATATACTGCATTGGCTTCAAAGCATGGAAGTGTCCAGTAAGGAAGTGCGCAAGAGTTTAAAAATAAGGCCAAAATAATTGTTTATAGATTTCTTTAGCGATGTTGGTTTTTAACATCAACATGTTATTGTCATTGTTATCTATAACAGAAAATAATAAAAAATATATTTTTTGGAACAATTACATTTTTTTTATTGTTGATTAATGAAATATTTTAAAATAAGAATATATAGCTATTAAAGTTACTTTTAGTTTTTATACATTGTAATGTATGAAACAATTATGATTATCAATAATATTTTCTTCCTGAAGAGACAATTTTCAAATACATGAGAATTACATTCACTGAATTTTTACCAACGAAAAGATGAATAACTTAAAACACAGACAGAAGTTTTATACTTACCTATAATGAAAAGAAGACTCATCTAATAAATATATTAAAATTATTATCTTTCGTCTTTAAAGCAGAAAATAATAATGAATATCAAGTCTAGGTAGACTTGATTATTATCTATATAAATAACAATCATAATTATTTTATACACATACCATTATTATTATTTGCCTTAAAGTCGAAAATTTATGTAAGTAACTATACATACCTAAGTAGGTATCATAAAATAGTACGAGATCAAGTTTAGTAAAAAGAGACTGTAATGTAAGTTTTGAAATGTTTTTTTTATTAGTTTGTCTGTTTGTTTGATTACACATTACGTAAAAACGACTAAACAGATTTCGCATTTGGGGTGGTTATAGCTAGTTGGCCTGATCTATACTTGGAATACCTTTGTTTGCAAAATATATAAATCTTACGGACTCAATATCTGGTTTCGTTATATAAATATAATATATAACATACAGATATCACAAAATAAATAAAGTAATAATCTTCTTATGAATATATAAAAAACAAAATATCATACGGCAGCTCATCTTCTCGAAGAAGGTTTTCGAAGAAGCTCATCTTTTTGAAGAAGAATACAGCCTACGTAACATCTCTTATAACTGGTATTATTGTACCTATTTAAAAAATATAACTAACCATGAAAATTGGGAACTTCCTTCGACTACCTATTTAACTGTTTCGTTCTGAATTATTATTCTGAACTGCTGCCGGTAGAGTACAAATAATATTTAAAATATAGTTGTTATAAAGTAACGTTCACAGTAGTTAGTTAAGGCATAGGTTATTAAACCGTATATAAGGTATAATTATGTAAAATCAAGTATTATATGGATATGAAGTTCGTACGACATGCTCCGCAAGTCCGACCAGCAGTATATTACTGTTAGTTCACTCAAGTCTCAAGTCTCAGACCGCGGCCCGCAAGTCGCTATCAACGTCAGTGTAGTGTCAACATAATATATTATAACTTTTATATCTTGTTACGCTAATATTACATATATACAATCTTAAAGTAATCTATATTTGAATCAATATGTACTGTTTTATTGTAACTGCTGTACTATTAATGTATATCTTCTGGGATGTGAATTACTTTCTCCGAATTGCTTTCACTATTTTATTTGGGAGATTGTTCCAAAAGAAATGCGGTATTAACAACTCCACTACTATTTATGGTGAGTTTGAACTTTTACTTTACTAAAATATTTTTTGTTAATTTAAATGTTATTTGTCGAATCATATTATTAATTCTGAAAAATATTTTTTTTTATCTTAATTTTAGGAACCTTTGCGTCTGTTTCTTAGATATATATCTACTATGTTTTAAAAAAACAAACAAAGTTGCACATTTCCTTACTTATATTTTTTACACCCCAGCTTAATAATTATATTATATCTTACAACATAATGTGCATTAGGTTACAAAACATGTCCTTGTGATAGGTAAAGGCAGACAGACGTAAGCAGATCATAGGAATCTCACGTATGCAAAAATAATTAGGTACACTCAGATTTGACTCGTTGGAACCTCCTCCATGCATAGGTACTTTGAAATTTGAATGAATATTGTGCAGGCAGAGTATGCGTTACTCGTTAAAGATATTTTGTTATTGTAGGCGTAAATATTAATGTATAAGATGAAGATACCTATACACTTCTTATTAAAACATCTTGGTAACCCTTTATGTTATGTATTTTTCTCTAGTTTTAAATTAATATTTCGTTTTTTTGCGTCTCGACTTCGCGATATGGTTTATAGAACAATTATTTACACTTTGTTACATTTTTTACATTCCATTTTGAAAATTTTGAAACTTCATACCTATGCGTTTTCTACGTTATAAAATAAATCTAGTCATCATTCTTTTGGAGATAGATTAATTCTTATAGGGTCATTTCGCCTGTTTGCGTCCATTTAGTGGAGTTGCTGACTTTGAAAGAGAAAATAAAAATAATTTAGCACTAGTTTTGAACTTATGTACAATGTTAATAATATAGTCTTTTTTATATTCATTTAAAGTTTTGGTGGAAAGATATAACGATTTAAATATAAAAGTGATAAATATCAGATTTAGGCGATTTAGCCAGTTTGCGTCCATAAAATCTAAATTGCGTCCACTCATGTCCAGTTTGCGTCCACCAACTTATATATAGAATGTAGGGGAGATTTTTATTAATTATTATTCAGAAAGATTAGATTTTAACAATTTATTGTTTTATGTCTAAATATTTAACTAATTAAATTTTAAACTATTTTTAATAACAAATATATCATCTTATATATTTGTCACAGCCAATGTTTTCTTCGCCGTCTTCATCTACATCTGATATAAGTATGTCATTACATTCAGCGCACTTTGTACTATCCACGGCAAGTAAATTTTCTTTTCAGAGTATCAGTATCTACTGTGACTTTAACAGGAAGTGTCTTTCTCCTACGTTTTGGAGCAGTTCCTTGAAGTTTTTTTTTCTCTATTCGTTCTTAATTTATTTTTCTTACTGCTTTGTTTTTTTTTCTCCATCTGCTCTTTATGTTCATAATACTTTCTCGATGCAGACGAAGATATGGCCGCTGGAGTTCTTCGATTAAATTTTCTTGCTATGCTAAAAATTTCAGCCAACATCAGGTGGGTTTTAAATGGATCAAAGGTTTCTGAATGTGAAATGCCTTGAATAAATAATGAAGATGATTGTAAACTAGCAGGCTCTTCTATAGGTGAAATAGATGGTGATACAGTTGATGCTAAATGAATAAAAGCAGTCGGAGGGGGTTTTGATATTTGTTGCTTAGTTTTCTCAAGACTTGGTGTAGTATGAGTTGCCATATCTTCTAGTGGTAAAATAAGAACTTCATTTGAAGACACTATTGAACTAAGCTACAGGTAACTGCCAAAAAGGTGTAGAGGCAAAATCATTTTTATTCATGTCATGAGTTTCAGAGTTGCACCTTGATACACTGTGATTTCAAAAGTTCTAATTTGTTCAATCAGGAGCCGTTAATAAATTACGTTAATTTTTTTTATTATAATCACATTAAGATATTATTGATCGTAGGTATATTTTATTAAATTTAAATGAGCTATACATTTTTAATTACTTTTATAAATAGATAACAAGAAAACAAAGGTGGACGCAATCTGGTCTGTCCTAAATAATAGGACATAAAATTCGCGTCCACTGCGGACGCAAAGTGGAATTTTTAAAATTTGTATGTACTAGTTTGCGTCCACCTTATTTTAACTGTCAATAATTAAAAAACTTAAGTAAATTCATAATTATGTTTTTCCTTTCTTTATTATTAAGGCCTAGAAACATCTATGTATCCTTAACTTCACATAAAACAATGTAAAACTAACCGTGAGTGGTGTTGCTGCTCACTATTTTTTTACTAACATTTAAGACATTCGCAGTCTTTTGTCCCGTGGCTCAGATAAATTATTTTTTTTTAAAGGGAAGAATTGCGCTCAAGGAAATTTTGTTTATGACTGTGTATCTCCTATATATTGAGGTATTGGCAGAAATTACATTTGGTTTTGTTAGAAAGTTCATGAACTTATTTTCGAGTATTTTATGAAAGGATAGCCGTCGAATGGACGCAAACAGGCGATGGACGCAAACAGGCGAAATGACCCTATAGCATGGAACCCATAGTGAGATTCGGATAGAATTGCCAACATTTTTACCAAAAAAAGTATAAAATTGTTTGAATAGAAAAAAAAAAATGCTTTGATTGCCCTAGAAATGTATTTTTGTGTGCTCTTAGCACAAACTGACATTTTTTTACTAATTTTAAAGGTTTCAAAGCTTGTTTGACAATCAACATTTAAATTTAAATAAAACACAATTCGTTTATAATTAAATTTAGTACCATTTCAAAATGTTTAAATTTAATCTAATTTTTCAAAGACAGGTTTTTGAAAGCCAATTGTGTTCGTTAAGATCAAACCATTTTGTCATATAATTAAAGCTCTTATCAATAGAAAGTGAAAAATTACTGATAACTTTTTTAAATATTTCGCGTGATGACATGATTCACATTTACATTTGACTGACTGAATAAAATGTTAGTTACATTCGTTTCCATCATCTCTTCTAGCTTATAGGTATGTTAAATAGTTAAGTACTTACCCATCAATCCCATAATGTGTTTTGTTTTATCCATGCTTGGATATGAAGTATTTTCACATACTTTATTTGTATGCAAAAGTATAAAGTATAATTAACAAAAATAAAGTAGAATACTTAATTATAAAGTATGGTTGGCAACCCTATCATTCGGGATTGCCACTGTTATGTTGTTGTCACTATTATGTTATGTTGTTATATTGTAATTATTGCGTGTATATTAGCTGTAAATTTCTTATTTTATTTTACCTATTCAATACACTAAATCTATAAAAAGTTGGTGACATTTGAAACCGTTTTCAATAATGATCTCATTCTACGAATATCATACATAGGAATTTTCTTTACCATTAATTAAAATATGTATGTAATTAACTTGATAGACAATAAATAGATAAAATACCCTTACTGTTACAGGATTCTGTACTACCCAAGACGTAGATATTTTTTTGCGTCATATGAACAATGCCCGCTACGTGAGGGAGTTGGACTTCGCCAGGTTCCACTTTTACGACAGAACTGGTATATATGATAACATCAAGGCAGTGGACGGCCATGCTCTCCAAGGAGCCTCCAGCATACGATACCGCAGAACGATCCCAATATTCAGTGCATATAAAGTTGAAACAAAGGTGAGAATTACATTTAAATTTCAATATTTATATGATAAGAAAATATAAATAAAACCTAAAATTATAATACAATATAAATTTAGCCTTGTATTGTAAAACAAAACATATATTAACATATATTTAAATATCTTTGTGCGTTGAATTTATAATGTTATAATAATAGTCATAACTATTATTTTCAATGAAGAATATAGGTATTTATTAACTTTCTTTCAGTTGGTGTATTGGGAAGAGAAAACATTATTTATTGAACAAAAGTTTGTGACGCTCAGCGACGGCTTCGTTCGCGCCATTGTGATGTCACGACAAAATCTTATAAATGTAGATGCGGAGGGACTTCTTAAGAACATTCCCGGCGCCGAAAACAAACCCGACTGCCCTGAGGAGATCAAGCACTGGCTACAAGCCATTGAAATATCTAGCGCTAGATTGAGAAAACAGGATTAGTACAAATAAATAGTATTATTTATAAACTATGATAGAATATGGTGCATTGTTTTGATAAAAAATAAAGAATTAAGTTAACAAGTTTGCATATTTATTATTTTTTAAAACCCCACAGAATATAGAGAGATATTAAATTTCAGAGCATTATGGCGCTTCACCGTGTACTATTGAGTTACTGTTTACACAACCTGCACATTATGAACACTGGTTTAGGGGATCGAGTCAATCTATGGATGTCGGTTACACGAAGTGATATTGAAATTGCAAATACACAATTTGGGATTATCTTTTTATATAAAGTTTTGAGATATAAAATACTTTGTATAACCATTTAACGTCAGGGTTCTCACCAGCACTTATAATTGTTTTGAAATGAAGTCTTAGTTTAATATGCCAGATACATTAATATTTTAAGTTTTTATATTAAGAAGGTATACATTACATTAGACTAGTTGTACAGGTCCCAGGGACCAGGGGTAGATCCATGGAAAAAAACCGGGTAGATACTACAAGGATACTCTTTCAATTGCCTCGTGTACCTACACACGAATAATATATGTATACATATATATATACCCAGTAAATGGAATGGTATAAAAAGTGTTTTCTTATGTGCATTTTAATACCTACTAGCAATATTTTTAAAAGTAAATAACTTGTTCATCCAATAAGTTTAATACAAATAATAGTATGAATGCTATTGATTTGGTATAGTTTAGGAAATAGTAATTATATCTATACCTTCATTGATACGTATGCGGTAGCTCAATTGTTAGAGCGTCGGGCAAATTTAATAGAGGTTGCAGTTTCGAATCCCTGTGCGTATCAATTTACTTTACATAGAAAGTTCCAGTGGAATCCCCATCTCTCGACACTCGCAGGCAAACTCAGCTATTTACAATTATAAACAATTAACAGACGTTAATACGGCTCGACTCTAGTTTAGTTTAGTCTGATTTTAGTTATTTTCACAGCATTTTGTCTTACGGTATTTTACTATGGGGCAGCGCTGCCGAAATTAATTAACAACTCACTGAATTGTTATAATTGAGGCTAAATAGCTTTTAAATGTGATCTGGAACAGAGGCGCAACAAAGTGTGTTTTTAAAATCGTATTTGGTCTTGTGTTAGTTCGGTTATCGGACCGACGGGAATGAACCTCCTGAGGTCGCCGAGTCATTTCCTGCACGTGTTTATGAATGTTTCATTTGAGGTTTATTTTAATTTAAATTAACATAACATGTTAAATATATTCATAGACAAGTTCAGGTTATTGTACTTATGTTTCAATAAAATTAAATTTAAAAAACCCCCCACGCAAAAAGACCTCTAAAAAGAATAAAAATAATATTACATATTATGTACTTATTGAAGTCCTTGCGTCGGGGAACCGTTGTACGTACGTTGACGATGGTGTCTATTTTACGCAGTTAATCATTGAGGACTTAGACTATACGATTCGATATCGTAATTTCTTTACGTGCTTTGTTAACTTACTTGCATTTTAATTTCTTCCTTTATTAAACGGTCCCCCGTCGCAACGACTTCAATAAGTACATAATCATATTATTTTTATTCTTTTTAGAGGTCTTTTTGTGTCGGGGGTTTTTAATTTTTGACGTGACAACGTCTTAAATTAGGTTAAGCTGGGAGTCACTTATGAAAAAGTGTAACCGGTAACGCCCGGTAGCGTTACGATGAGTCACCGAACGAGAGAGAGGCCTGCCGAATGCCTTGCGTCTCTCTCCCACTCAAACATGATCGGTCCGCCGAGCAATGTTTTGATTTTCAAATTGATTCTTTAAAATTACAAATATTAAGAAAAAGTGGCAGATATAAGAAAACTTGATTTAAAATGTGTTGAGCAAGAATTTTAACATCTAATTTAAGTAAATGTTTTAATTTTCAACTTCATTATTTACAATTACAAATTTTAATTAATTTCAAATTTATTTAGCAAAAATTTGAACCTTGTCGATCTGAATAAGTGTTTTGATTTTCAAATTAATTCTTTAAAATTAAAAATATTAAAATATATAAAATCAGAAGTGACGTCACATAACATTATCTGTACTTATTATTATTTAATATGTAGGCCAGTACATGTGACCATACTTGGTAGACACAATTGGAAATAGTATTTTTTTATAACAGAATAAAATAAATATATAAAATACTGGTAGCAAACAATAACTTCAATGATCGATATCTCCGCAACTAATTGATGTATCGAAAAAGTCTGTAAATAAATTTTGTAAAAAATAATAACATCAATAATATAATATGTATATATAATATATAAAATGATTTTACGTGACAACGTCTTTATCGTCCTATCCTCAACAAAATCACTCAAATTATTAAAATATTGTGCAATTTAATAATATTCATATCAATAAATATTCTACCAAGAAAAAGACGTGGTCACGTAAATCTTCGCCCGTAAAACCGACTTTACAGGCAACCATATTTTTTTTCTCCTTTTTAAAGTTATGTTACTGGTTTCTTTATTGTTCTAAATGAACGTACGGACACACAAATTTTTAGTTGTTGACGTGTTTCTATTAATCTATCCTAATATTATTAAGAGGAAAGATTTGTTTGTTTGTTTGAATTGAATAGGCCCCGAAACTACTGGATCGATTTAATAAAATATTTTATCCTTAGAATCCTACATTATCCCTCTGATGAATATAGCCTATATTTAATACGAGAAAAAATAAGGATCCGCGTGAAAAATTTCGACAATGTAATAAATTATAAATGTATTAGGTAACATGATTCAAGACTTTCTAATATAGGTAGGTATATACGAATATTAATTAATATAGGTAAATATTTAGAGTTAAAATGATTTACAATCACTAATAACACTATGCTAAATCGAATTATATTTTCACTAACTGTGAACTCTATGACTACGATCATAAACCATATAAATATAATTTTTACAGTCTACGTGGACGCAGTCATGGGCAATAGCTATGTCTAATAAAGTAGGTACTTCACCTGAGTAAGTAAGTGTAAAAACTTTTTAGCCTACATAACAAGGCTTTTTTTTCTATATAGCGCAGCGAAGCCGCTGGGAACAGTTAATTATTGCATAAGAACTTTTCCCCCTCACGAATAAAACGTCAATATCGGAGACGACTGTTTCTATTTAGACCAAACATGGATAAAAACCATCTCGACGAACATAGCTTTCGATTGAAAAAAACACGTGTGGCACTCGGAGACTGCCGCGGTAAAGCTATTGCATAGCATTTTTTATTAACTTATGCAATTATAATTATTTATTTACTTATGTATAACTTGCGTCTGCGTGGTGACCTATAAGAAAACATTTTTTTTTCTTTTAGTGAATAAATAACTCATTTATAGGGTTTTCGATATATCGATATTTTTAAATATATCAATATTGGAGTTTGGAATTTAAAAAAATATCGATATTTCGATATGTCGGCTTTATTTAAAATAATTATTGTAAGTATAGTTAAACATGCGAGTAGGTATTTATTTTTTAAGTGAGTTGCTAATTAGTGTGAATAAATTAATAAATTAGCTTTTACCGCTACGATAAGAGAAATTTATCTTTTTCACTTCGCTCAATGTTAACAGTGATACCAATATATACCTAATTTGTCGCGCATTTTACGCGACAAAGACGAAATTATCCACTCCTATAAAGTAGGTACTACATAGCGTAATTTTTAACCTTACACTTTAGAGATATATCTATACAAAAATACATTTCGTTTTAATATAAGGAGTGAACTAGGAATAGAGAAGAAACATAGTATAATGTAAATAATGTACAGCATACATGTACCTATATAGTAAGTTTACGATTGTTAATTTAGTATAGTTAAATAATTTACTAAGAAAAAGAAAACTTATTTGTAATAAATATCGATATATTTATTACAAATACCGATATTTTATAGACCTATTCCTATTTAAAATCCTATCCTATATAGGATAGGATTATTTATATAGGAATAGAATAATTTCACATTTTAAATAGGATTATATATCTAGTCCTATTTAAAATAAATTATCAGTGCTATGTAATATTATAAAAATGTTGATAATATTAATAGCTAAAAATGTTTTCAACCTTAAGTTTCAGGAATAAAGTTCTATTACGATTGTTAAATTCTTGTACTCAGGGTCTTTTGTAACACCATAACAGAAAGTCAATAAAATGAATGAAAAGGAAAAAGCTACCACGAGCTCGGAATGCTGCTCTGCTGAGAAAAGGCTGGCCAGAAACTCAACAGTTGCTCTTTTTAAATGAAATTTAACAATGTTTGACTTATACGTTACTAGCGAACCCAGCCCGCTTCGCTGGGCTAACCCTTATTTTACCTGGTGGCGAGTTACATCAATGGGCATAGCATATTCGTTTTCTTTGAGGAAAAATACATGGTCATACCAATTTTTATGACAATCGGTTGAACGGGGCGCAGCGCCGTCTGGTGGCGAGTTACATCAATGGACATAGCATATTCGTTTTCTTCGAGGAAACATACATGGTCATACCAACTTTTATGACAATCGGTTGAACGGGGCGGAAGTCTATATTTGACAGCGC
The DNA here is from genome assembly GCA_959347355.1 of Napeogenes inachia. Taxonomy (NCBI): domain Eukaryota; kingdom Metazoa; phylum Arthropoda; class Insecta; order Lepidoptera; family Nymphalidae; genus Napeogenes; species Napeogenes inachia. Next base: position 2,253,411 of record OY365799.1, on the reverse strand, counting down.
CGCCTGGTGGCGAGTTACATCAATGGGCATACCATATAAACCTTCTACGTGGAAAAATACATATACATACCAATTTTCATAATCATCGGTCCAATAGTTTCTGAGTTCATCGATTTCCTATATACAAACATCCTTCTATATATATATAGATAACATCAACCCTACAGATGAGTCAATGATCAAAGTTACACATATTTCGATCAACTGGAAAGCCTTGAACGTTCTAATAAGACCTATTTATTAATTTTAGATTTAAAACTAAGAGAAGGAAGATCAAAGATATCTTGTGGAATTGTATATAGGTATATGCGTACACTCAAGCCCACGAAGGATTTGTAATTTTTTTAAAGTCGAGATTTAGGCTGAGGCATCGAAAACCATAAATAGCTTTATGTTGATATCTACGTAAAATTCTGAGAGGCTTGATCTAAGGATACAAATGTAAAACAATACAATATCACACTAATAATAATTTGTAGTAGGTCAAAGAAAAATAAAATATTTTCTGGGACAGTACATTTTTATAAGAATAATATTTCGATTACCAAAGTATTTCGGTGCGTAAGTAGGAGCTGCAGCGGCATTTCTCTGAACTTTTCGCTGTCAAAAATATTTGAAGATATACAAACTGGACCACACAAGTGACAGACTATTGTAGTCAATGAAAACAATCTTGATACTTAAATTATATTTTTATTTTTGTTTGTTAAGATCGTTTACTTTTGTTATTATAACTAAAAAATATTTAAATATTGTGCAACTTATTAATATTTAATATGTTATTGTTTGTTTCTTAATTAGTAATTATATTAATAAAGTAAAATGAAATAAAAGTAAAATTAAAGTAAATTAATGAAATGTTAAAGTTATAAACATATTTCATAAAGTAATACATTCTTGTAGAATAAGTAAGTGTATTAGTAAAAGGATAAAAAAACATATGTAAAAGATCTAAGGTAAGGCGGTTACACTATACTATACCATGGTGGCGCTAACCACCGCGTGTGTCTTGTCGTGGAACAATAATAAAATATCCATTAGCTCTACTCATAGAGGTTACAGCGGCAAAGATCTTAAAAATAGTTATATAAATTACTAGTGGTGTAAATAAAACTGCTTATTATGTTTTTTGTTACTTGCTTGTAATTTGATCTTTTATTTGACAAGATAAATAATGCTCTTTGGTACACCGTCCTTTCTAGGCCATGTAAACCTAGAATTGTTGTTGAAATAATAAAGTAGAGTATATTACGAGCTATTAAGTTTAAATATTACAATACTCATTGATAGTCTACAATTACACATCGTAAATTTCTTTGAAGACCCTAATGATAGTAAATTAGTATCATACGACATTTAGAATACTTAAACAAGCTTACCTAAACTCCCGGGTTTACTTTTTATTGCATTGAAACGTAAAATCTATTAATTATAAGAATGATTTCCGATCTATTTTTGTTTTATATTTACCTATCAGTCTACAAACTATTAACGGTTCCAATAGTCCTACCTACCTATTGGTATTTCCATTTACTTTGAATATATTTATGCAGGTCAAATTCAAATTCAAATTCAAAAATCTAATTTAAAATATCTTTATTCAATTAGGCATTGACAAGCACTTTTGAATTTTGATTCGTCAATGATTACATTAAAATGGTCAGTATAATCAGTGCGTAAATAAGCTACCACCATCTCGGATGCTGCTTTGCTGAGAAGAGCTGGCCAGAAACACAACAGATGCTTTTTTAAAATGAAATTTGTTTGAGTTATACATTATAACATCCCTGCAAATGAGTCAATGACTCAAGTTTCACACTTTTCAATCAACCATAAATTCTTGAATGTTATAGTAAGATTTATTTAATAATATACCTTTAATTTTAGATTTAAAACTAAGAAAACGAAGATGTAATATATCTTGTGGAACTTTATTATATATGCGTATGAAAATTTAGTTCTCTCACGAATAATCCCATTTATGCTCCTATCCCTGAGACGTCCCGAGCATAGCAAGCACCATTGCCCGTTGAGTGACTTCGAACTTGTGGACCAATCGCGCAGTCAGTATTCGTGTATCTCGTCTGCATATGTATGGGTAGGACGTATTGCTCTGCGTTAGTATTGCATAGCGGAATCGTTGACGAAAAGACGTCACTTGCCGAATGCCGCCCAGCCCAAATTAATTCTGTTAGCTTCCTTATTAAAGTTGTGCTGGTCTAGTTGTATAGCCTGGCCCAGGGTAGATATATTCCTGCACAAACTCAAAAAGAACATCATCTAAGTGAATCAATCGTGGCATGATATGGCCATTAAACATGACCTTGGTCTTGACCAGATTCTTGCTAAGCCCAACTAGTCCGGGGTAGTCATTTGCACCGTTCAGCAATCCAACAAGCTCTTCTAGAGACTCTGCCACGATGATAATATCTGGAAATCGAAGATTGACATGGACGCCTCGTTCATTCTAGTCCAGGGTCCTAAAAAGGGATCCTTTATCGGCACCGCACACCATTTTCTGATATTTAGACGTGAATTATTTGTAAGTATAAAAAAAAGAGACATACACGACATTTTTTGTCATAGTGCATTTTTTAAATAAAATAATAATGACTACGTGAGTTTTTGAAAAAAAAAAAACCAATGTTTTCATTACTGTAAGTCTACCAGTAACTAGTTTTTTCTGTCTGGCAACAAAATTAAGTTCAGTAATTCATTTGCTTAGTTGCTTACACAAATTTTGTGGTCATAGAAATTATAAAACTGTAACGTATGCCCTGTTGAATAGGCAAGTAGCTAAAACAATAACCTTTAACACACAGTTTAGCAACGAATTTTATTATGAATAATTTTTGAAAAAGGTAACATAATTTGTCTATTTTAACTGCGAACAATTTAAATGGATATTGTTTGTTAAAATTTTTAATAATATTTTAATAATGTATTCATAATTCAACTTTTAATTTCAAGTGTATTAATTTAAAAGTAATTTGTTAAGAAATATAAACTCCGTACTATATTCCGTTCATCATTAAGTGATAAATATGACTAACATGATTAGCTTTTGAGATCTACGTATTTCTGTACTTGTATACTAATATATTGTGCATTTTAGAGTACTGCAAGGGTACATTATTAGTGTTAAAAAGAAGCAAATTGTTGTATTACATTATTTAAAAATTGTAATAAATAGGTTGATACCTTACGAATTATCTGATTATACGGTAATTTTTTTCCCATTCAGTGTTTCATGTAATCTTGTAAATTAGTGTAACTTTATATCAAATCTTCTCAGAGAATTTTCAAATTATCTTTTTTAGTTATGTTTAAAATCCAGCATAAGGGAGAAGGGGGAAGGGAAGGATATCCCTCCATAATCTATCAAGCCTGCAAAAATGGATGGGTGCTCCTCGTTGCGGGGTGCCCTCTCCGTGGTTCAAGTCGGGGCGTAGCTATGAGTGCGATAGAGATCTCGTGGTGTCCCATTATGATGGCGGCGGCAACCGTCAGGTTTAGTGAATAGGAATCTTACAAAAACAACCTATGGCAGTCTTACAAAAACAACCTATAGGTTGTATTGATGATGATGGGTTCATGATGGGTTCCTGACGTTAAAAAAAACAGGTTTAAAATTTAGATGAAGAAATTTACAAGCAAGGTGTAAGTAAGAGTCGAAACTTTTACATTTAACTCCGATTAAAGAAGTATGAAGCCAAATGGCTCTATATTCTATATAAATTTGTAAAAGGCAAAAACATTGACAATGTCTCACAAAACCATAATATGTAATTTAAAGAAAAGTAGAACTTCGAATGTTCTTTCGAGGTTTTTTTAAACTTATATTTGGAATTTTATTTATTTATTTGTATTACTTGCCCCACGGCAACGGCATTGAATAGTACCTTTCCTCTCTTGATTTGGTTATCGTAAATGGCGACTACTTAACATCATTACTGCTACCAACAATCTGCCTTCCTAGTGTGGTGATTATGATGAGTGCGAATAGTAGAAGGCCCCAAGTCCTCGCAACTCCGCTGTTACTGGTTACGGTAGCGGTAATGGTAACGACGGAGTTAGGGATACTAAGAATCTTCGGCAGAGATCTGGCTGCTAATCCAAATACCAACCACCTTTGCACCTGGTAGCTTATAATTCGCGCAACGAGTGGAAGTTATGTATGACAATATTATTACCCTTATGCGTATTTCGATAACACACTACACTGTTGTGAGGGCGGATTTCAATTCACGGTTGGACATGATAAATGGTAACGAATTGAGAGTGGACCATGTTAAGACATCTTAACATGCAGTCGTCCGAGAGGATGGCGCGGCGGGCGAAGTCACTCAGACGCGTGGGGGGCTCGCGTACAATTACCTGCTCCGGCCGTCGACCCCTCATGACAAGTCAACGGGTCAGCTGTCTTCCGTCAACCGTCTATCGAACACGCGCACGCGTTTCATTTATTTTATATTTGATCGTACCGCAGACCATTCTGTAGAGTGTCTTTTGGAAAATAAAAAATTATAGTATATACAGTCCACTGCGACTAATTTCCGCAACGTCACCGCGGGACCTCCTCAACAGACCATTTGGATTTGGACACTGTAACCGACGGGGCTATCTCCTTGCCAACTTCATTGAAAAGGTGGGACGATTTGCGATTACCTTGATTTTTCGGGAGCGGCTGTCCAGAAAATGGACCTAGGTAGTAGTAGTAGTAGGTAGTAGACTAATGGGTATGCGATAGTAGTAGTAATTTCATGATAAATAAGAAGCATATATTCGGTGACGTATCACGTGATCAACAGAGTTAAGAGGAGTGATAACAACCTTATAAAAGTGTCATTGAATACCAAACGGAAGCTATAACGGTACCATCTCATGAGGTCTACTCTACGCCCTAGTCCTGCCCCAATTCGAAATCCCAAAAAGCTTTAAGTTGAAGTAACAAAACCGTTTTGCCGTTTTGACGAGTTAAATAATGGGATGGTGGAGGTTGTCCAGGATATGTTGGGCTCAGGTTTTATAAAACCCAATACAAAACTAAAACTCAGAGATTCTCAAATCGTAATTTGAATCTAATGGCAGGATGGTGTAAAATGAGGCTCCAATTTTCCATTGACACCTCGAAATACGGCGTAGTGAATAGACAAAGTACGTGCGACAAGTTTTGAGTTCATACAGTACTAACTGTATAATAAATGCAATAGAAGGGAACAAGGGTTCCAAAGTATTTGTAAGAGATTTGTTCATCTGGTAAAGCTAGGTGATAATACTCAAGACTCATAACAGCCGTATTATAATATCTAAACCTGAGATTTAGACGAGCGTGAAACGTTTTACGGACAACTGTGCATCTCATCGCTAAGAGCACTTCGCATGAGCATTACTGGCGACAGAAAAGCCGTCTGACCGCGACGTCTGAAACTATTCTGAGGGTATACTGGAGGTAAGCCTGTTTCAGTTAAGGACGGTTTTCAAATAACTTAAGGTCGGTTAGAACCGTCCTTATATTACCTTATAAGAATCGTTCGTAATAACCACGAGAATAATGGATTATTTTCGCGGCATGGAGATATAATAACCTAAGAAGGGCGTTAAAACCTCTCTAAAATATTATATGCCCATATCGCTCCTGAGCTACGTTTATAAGTTGTTCTCGAGGCTTACCACCAAGCGTCGTGAGAAAGTCCTCGAACTTTTGAGTGAGAACTCAAAGGTTCGACGAATTCTTCTTCAATGCCTTCCGACCAAGCCAGATTTCGCAAAGATTTCAGTACTGTTGACCATAATCGGCCACTGTGTATAACGTTTGTGGACTACGAGAAAACTTTAGATTCAGTCGTAACCTGGACAGTTCTAGCTCCACTTCAACAATGCCATATAAACTATCGGTATATGTAAGCGATGAGCGATGAATTGTTTTACCGTGACGTCATTTCGGTCCGGAAACTGTTCACCTTACATTGGAATGGTCAGTGTAGTCAGTCCGTAATACGCTACCACCAGAATGCTTGCTCTGAATGCTTCTCCGCTCAGAAGGGCGGGGCAGAAACTCAACAGTTGCTCTTTTTAAATAAAATTTAAAAAGAGCAACTTATAGATTTTGACATCAACCCTGCAAATGATTTAATAACCCGAATTCCACATATTTTAATCACATTAGATTGAAACTATTGTGCAAGCCCTATTATGAATGGATTAATTTATGGACTTTGAGTATTCCCTAGTGCACATTGCCTCTCTGCTTGGTTTATTGTCCCTTCTACAACGTAGGCTCTTAAAAATATTCATTTCATAAAAAATATAGCGTATATTACAAGCCATTGCATTGATTACTACATAACTCTTGACTTGATAGCCTGCAATTATAAATCGTAAATGTTATTTGTAAAAGATGCCTTCATAATGATAGTAAATATCATTTCATTAAACGGCATTTATAATACTTGAATAACCTTAATGTCCAACGTTTTGTTTTGCGCATTGAAAAGTAAACATCAATTAGTTATAAGGATCCTATTTATTTTTGAATGATATTCACTAATCAGTTTTAAAGTATTGACTATTCGAGTGGTTTATTTTTGGTTGGATATTGCGAATTTCTTTGAATATATTCTGTGCAGTTCAGACGTTCTATTTGAATTATAATAAATCCAATGACTCTATTCTAAATAAGAGATATGCCAAATATTTTGTGAATATTTGGCATATCTCTTATTTAGAATGAGTTTTAAAATTATATTATAAGTTTCAGATTATTCGTATGAACAATGCTGTTGGTTCCAGAAATAATATTGCCAATAGAATTACTATTGCAACTAATAATCGATAAATATCTTATTTCTTCGTATTGTGTTACTGTGGTGTCGGAAGGACCGCTTAAATTAAACATTAAGAATAATTTGATGTATATTTACCATAATGACACTGAAGAACTTCTTAGTATGATGCTTAATGCTTCAGAGATGGCCTGTTCTGATTATATTGTGCAAATGAGTGATCCGCAGAGCTTTATGATGAATTTCGAAAGAGTTGTTCATCTAGGGAATGTTAGAAGAAGTGACCGGAAGATTATAATGCTTCCTACGCCCAGTGTACCAGAGAATGATTCCAATAACGAATTACTTACAGTATTGTCTATGAAGGAAACCAGTTTTGTAGCGAATATTTTGCTGATTTTATCACAAGAAAAAACGCCAGAATCACACTGTGAAACGTTTCACTTAGTAACACATAAGTTCGTTGGCACGGAAGCTCATGATAGGCCTATATATCTAGATGAATGGGATTCTTGCACTTTAAATTTTATAAAGAAAGCCGATCTCTTTCCTCATAATATGTCTAATTTATATGGCAGGTCAGTGACGGCAGCTGGATTTACTTATAAGCCTTATATCCTGTTAGATCTTGATCCCACCATTGTGCCTCAAGGCCGAGACGGCATAGATATCAGAATCGTTGATGAGTTTTGCAGGTAAGAAAGACTTTAAAGAAAAATTCTCTCTAAATTGCTCGTAAAGACTTTAACGTAAACGACTTTAAATTACTCGTATATAAAATCTGCTTTAAATCACTGTCGTAAATAATTTCATTAAAGGTGGATTAATTGTACAATTGAGATAATAAGAGAAGATGAACACTATTGGGGGGAAATATATGAAAATCAAACTGGTATTGGTATTTTAGGGACTGTATACGAGGACAAGGCAGACCTTGGCATAAGTAATTATTTTTATTAAATTTTTAAATATATATGTAGGCATAAGTAAAGATATATTTTTTAATGTTCTTATTTACAGCTGCTCTTTATTCTTGGTATGAAGAATATGTTGTAATGGATTTTTCCGCACCATATATACGGACGGGGGTAACATGTATAGCACCTTCACCGAGGTTTTATTATATTTAAAATAATATTATTATCATATATATGTGAGAAGTCTAAGTTATACTATAAATATATGTTCCTTTCAGACTGTTAGCAAGCTGGACAATGCCTTTATTGCCGTTTACTTTGTATATGTGGGTTGGAATATTATTTACATTTGTTTACGCTTCTCTTGCGCTCTATATTGCAAGAGGCTTTAAAACAGATAAAGCTTTTTTAAATACTTTTGCTATTATGGTGACACAGGTACTTACATATTATATTGCAATTTTATTTTATTTTTTTCTCTTTTTATTCCAGTAATTTGTCTGGGTAACATTCAGCTGGATTATGTATTTGTCTTAGGGCGTGTTGGGAACAAAATTCATATAATTTCCCAAATATTGTATATTAAATCGAAGGATCTACGTTGCCATTAGGTCTCGTGGTAGTCTTCTTAGTCGCTTTAAAGTTAAGCCAAATGACTGTACCAAAAGATCCCTTGCTAGAGAGTCTGGGTGGTTTTGTATACACTTGTGGTAACATTGTAGTGATTTTGTTACAACTTCTTATAGTTTTGATTTTAGCTCTCTATGTAGGCGATCTTTGTAATGTAATTTTGGATTGGAAGCTTTGCAATATTTCAATGTTTAAATTTGAGGCTGTGTCCCACAGTTGCACTCCGTCCATATTGGTTTTAGTGGGGGCTTAAATACTAGGCGCTTATTTATTAATGAAAGATGAGATGAGACTTTCGATTTAGAAGACAAAATATCTTGGTCATCTGTTTTTCTGCCAGCTTGCTTTGAGGACGTACGTCGGTGCGTCCGTGCACAAATTCTGTTTCACTAGTCTTTAACTTTTAACCCTTAGCCATTTAGATATAATTATTAGACTTACTTGAACTTTTAAAGAAGTTCACGATGCGCTTTTACCCATTAGAGGATGGTTGTGTCATCGGTATTTGTGCCGGTGATTATATTGTCTATATTCAGAAAATAATATGTGTAAATCGAATATAATAAATAGCCCATAATACTTTTCTGAAGGACGCCTACTATAGATGACGTAGAAATGTCGTTTCTCGAGATATGATTGTATAAACTTGATAGTTGATGGGTAAATACAGCTGAGATGTGTTGTCACTATAATATATAATATATGTGGCCTTGTTTATATGTCCCACTAGAATATTCACTTGCTTTATTGTTCTATGGCCTTCTCTGAATTCGAGTTAATTTCCGTTACTGTAATAGTCTCTTGATGAAGAGTTTATCAAGAACCTTGGAAGGAAGATGTAAGAGGCTAACCGGACGATAATATTTCACGTCTGTAAGATCTTTACCCGGCCTTTTGCAATAAGAATGATTACAGTTATCTTCCATTGATATGGAATAAAGATTAACGAGAAGACGGAATTATATAGTTGAGACAAAAACTTTATACTTATGGGTGTTAACTGTTTTAGTATTTTAGCGGTAGTGCATAACCTGGGGTTTTGTGAACTTTTAGATTCTTAAAGGTCGTCTTTACTTCCACATTTGTAAATTGCTTATTAGGTATATCGAATTGGTGGGGTATCTCAAGAAGTTTGCTACACATTCTTCATTAAATCTGAGACCTTCATGTAAATACTTGTTTTGAAAAAATAAACACTTTTAATTTGATTTATGAATGACTTATGAATGAAGTTTAGTTGATAAGTAATCTATTTAGGTTTTAAGTTGCTTTACACAAAAAGTGGTCCTTAGCTGGCTCGCGATGTAGGTTTTGTAGATAATCTAGCATCGTTAGGCTGAGTTGTTCTCAGTACTTGTTAAATTTCGTTTTGTTCGATAGGCATTAAAAATTCAAAATATCTTTGTTCAAGTTCAAGTAGACTTTTACACGCACTTTTGAATCGTCAATGATTACATTAAATTGGTAAATATAGTTCGTCCGGTAGTAGACTACCACCAACTCGAAATGATGTTCTGTTGAGAGGAGCTGGCCAGAAACTCAACAGTTGTTATTTTTAAATGAAATTTCACAATGTTATACATTATAAAAGCAACCCTGCAAATGAGTCAATGACCCAAATTACATTCTATGAACCAAAACTCTTGAATGTTATTGTAAGATTTATTTAATAGTATAAATTATTTTTTTGATTTAAAACTAAGAAAAGGGAGATCTAAAATAATCCATGAAGGATATGTTAACTTTTTGGAGTCGAAATTTAGGCGTTACGATTTTTTTTTTTTTTTATTTTGAACGTATAAACGTCGCCATTTTTAATATAAGTATTTAAATTTTGGCGTATAGTAAGTTATTAAAAATGTATTGAGAAGCGACCGTAAGAATGCCGATTTCTTTAAATTCAAATTCAAATTCAAATTCAAAATATCTTTATTCAAGTAGGCATTTACACGCACTTTTGAATCGTCAATTACATTAAATTGGTCAGTATAGTCAGTCTGTGAGTAAGCTACCACCAGCTCGGAATGCTGTTCTGCTGAGAAGAGCTGGCCAGAAACTCAACAGTTGCTCTTTTTAAATAAAATTTAACAATGTTTGACTTATAAATTATAACATCAACCCTGCAAATGAGTCAATTTTATTTATTTTATAAACTTAAATGCAATTTTGGAACAACTAGAACCGTCGCAATCAATCGGAAAAGAAGCCCAATGATTTCAGGCAACGAAAATTAAATAATAATAACAGTAATATATATATATATATATATATATATATATATATATATATATATATATATATATATATATATATATATATATATAAATCCTCGGCCTGCCACACAACCAGTCACCGCAAGCAGCACCCATTTAAAAACATCTCTCAAGGAATATCCAGTTCTTTAGTTACAAATAGCTCTTTTTTCTAAAATAAATATAAAATTAATTTCGGCAGCGCTGCCCCATAGTAAAATACCGTAAGCCAAATACTGTAAAAATAACTAAAATCAACGAGTCGAGCCTTATTAACGTCTGTTAATTGTCTTACTTTTTTAATTGTCAAGAGGACTGAGTTGAGTTTGCCTGCGAGTATCGAGAGATGAGAGTGCCACTGGAGCTTTCTATATAAAATTATAGCTATTCCTATTTACCACCAAATGTTTAATTTCGAACCAATGAAGAACACGTGACAAAGCACTGTTTACTTTTTTAAAATTAGCCTTATTACGCTCAACTTAAAATATAAGCGAGGTATCATCAGCAAAAAGTACAATGTCACATAATACTTTTATGTAAAAGGGCAAATCATTAATATAAGTATTTACATATGAACTCTTTGATTAAGATATAAGAGGCAATAAGATTAAGCGCAGCACTACGCACACAATAGTGGTTAAGTTTGCATAGTTATGTTTGATACGTAATCAAAGCAAATATTTTGAAATTTGTCATGATTTTTGTGCTAAACGCTATTTTTTAATTGTTCAGTGTAGTTTATTGGGTAAAAATATATGTACAATGTTTACAATATACGATATTTCGTAAAGCTTGAGATGGTTGTCCTTGCTACCTTTTGTATGTAGTTGTTGAACAATTCAACCGCTTAGGTTATCTCTATCACACTTTTTAATAGTCTTATACTTTTGTTGCTCTCTAATAAGATCAGTCTAATTGTTGGAGAATCCAGTTTCAGTTTTTTATGTTCGTGCGAATTGGCTGGTATCTGTGGTTATGGAGATCTTAGTAAACTCTGCAGCATTTGTAGTTCCGTTTCAGATTTCCATTTCAGAAGGTGTTTTAAAGCCACAAATATTGGGTAATGTTTATGTATTTTTAACCCCCGTCCCAAAAAGAGGGTTGTTGTAAGATTGATCTGTGTATCTTTGTGTCTGTCTGTGGCAACGTAGCAGCCATAAGCGTGGATGGATTTGAATGCGGTTTTTTTTATTCAAAAGCAAGGTTCATCGAAATAGTTCTTACCTATGTTTGGTTGAAATAGAAGTAGACGTCTCCAGGATATGGTGATTTTATTGGTGCTGGTGAAAGGTTCTTATACAATATTGTTAGTAAGAACTTAAAACCAGTGAAATTTTGTGTGTTCGTAGGTTAGTATAACATAGAAAAAAGTTAAATAATTTAATAAATCCCCGATACAAAAAACATCTATAAATAAAAAAAATATATATTATTATGTAACAATTGAAACCGTTGCCTCGGGGAACCGCTAATTAAAGGAACAAAAAGTAATGCAAGTAAGTTACCAAGGCAAATAACGAAATACCGATATCAAATTATATAGTCCTCATAAATTACACCCAATAACTTCATTTGGTACATGATACGATTATTTTTATTCTTTTTGAGGTCTTTTTGTATGGGAGATTTTTATTTTTTTCTTTTGCTGATTTGGTTGTGCTTTATCGTCAGCTTTTAAGTCCGGCTTTTGAAACGAGTTTGATATTGATAATGGTTGGCTGAACTAATGGTTAGAAAGCTGCTCTGTTTTTTGGGCTTAAGAATTGGCGTTGTGGTTTTGGCTGCTCCTATGGCGTTTTTTGTTTTTAAATTTTTATGCATCTCCACGACTTGTCAGCTTTGTGCAGCTAATACAAAGTCTTTGGCTTCGAGTTTCATCTACATTGTTTAGACTTTAGAGGTTAGGATCGTTTTCGGTGGTTAAGTTTCGTTACGGCAACGTTTCGTACTCTTAATGATAAAAGTTATCTTAATGGGCTATTCCCTTGAGAAGACTCAATACGGCAACGGGCCTGGTATGTCGGAGTTGGGGCTAGAGACCAACCCCATTAGCCATGCATTCAGAACTTTCGATCGCATGTTTGCAGTTGCATGTAGAATGGGTCATTTCTTACCAATTCTGATTAGACTCGTAAGGCATGTTTGTTGGGTTAGTTATACGCAAGCTTCTTTAAACCCCTATGTTGATAAATATTTAAATATTATATCTGTTAGACATAAACCAAACTGGTTTTCAAACAATGCTCTATTTATATAATGAATTTTGGGTTACCATTTGCAAACAAAACTTAATGCATTATCGATGGAAATAATCTGTAATATTATCCAGAGCGCAATGTTAGTTTTAGTTTTCATATCAATAAATGTTTTTATTAAATAAACTTCCTATCTACTATGGTCCGCAATGTGTAGAATATAAATAGAAATTAGACATACTGAGATTGCTCTTTTCTATATATTTGTATGTCTATTTAGAATTACATAACCATCTTTTTTTAAGTCGGTATCTGTTTCGTTCTTCCAATCATGGCGCATACGTAGCGTGTTGGGCTGGATGATGTTAACTGGACTTGTGCTGGACAATGCCTATGGAGGTGGCCTAGCGTCTACCTTCACAGTGCCCAAATACGAACCCACTGTAGACACTATACAGGATATGGTTGACCGAAAAATTGAATGGGGAGCGACTCATTACGCCTGGGTATTTTCCCTTAGTCTGTCTCAAGAGGTAAAGTAATATTAGAAAAAGAGGGATTTGTAACGTAATATTGGTAAAAAATATTATAATATCTTGCTATTAAATAATGTTGTTCTTAACTTGTAGCCTGTAATTAAACAATTGATAAATCAATTTAAGACATATCCCGCTGAAGAATTAGTGCGTAAAAGTTTTACACGTGAACTTGCGTTTGGTATTGAAATATTGCCAGGGGGTAAGTCACATAATGTTAATTAATTATATGTTGACAATATTTTAGAAACAATACTAATACTTCAAAACTTTAAAGGCTTTTTTGCAATCGGAGAATATATAACAAAAGAAGCATCTTTAGATTTTACTATTATGTTAGAACAGTTCTATTACGAACAATGCATTATTATGACGAGAAAGAGTTCTCCTTTTACTACCAAAATGAATAAACTTATTGGAAGACTTCACGAGTCGGGACTCTTGCTAGCCTGGGAGACTCAGGTGATGTAATTTTTTTTGTTATTATTATATTAAGATGTATTATTTAAAGTCGATTTTTCTTTTAATTTCGTAGGTAGCACTCCAACATTTAGATTTCAAAGTTCAACTACAAGTTAAACTCTCACGATCAAAAAGAGACGTTGAAAATGTTGAGCCTCTGGCGATACGACATGTCGTGGTGGGTAAATAAATGAATATTTATTTGGAAATAAATAATCAATTTATTTATTAAAATGTTTTGTTACAGGGGATATTTATTATTTACGGAATTGGACTCGGAATGTCTTTAATTGCGTTTTTTATTGAAATGTGTACAAAGAAAAACCCTAAATTGATAACGCAATGAATTTCACAAAAAGAAAAAAGTATTTTTTGCACAAGCTCATTACTTTGTAGGTTGGCATAGAACTATAGAACTTTGTATAAACTTATAGAACATAGTAATATCTAGTACCTAATTATTTTTAATAAAATAAATTATTAAGAACGCGATTCACTACTTTGACAAACCTTGACTACGCACACTTAAACATGTATGTATGTATATATTGGAATTATGATAATAATAAAATAAAAGGATTTAAGATGCTTGAATTTATTGATTTTAAAATATTCTATTATTTTGATATTATTTTTCAATGACTATGTACCTATTTTATCTGTATATGACATATATGACATACCTATACATATGACATAAATTTATATTATTATTGTAAGATATAAGTATTTTTTGCAATGTGAAGTAAACCACATACTTCAGTGACTGCTTCTAGATCTTCTAGCCAAAAAAAGCTAGGTCAACCGATATAAGGCTCGTTTTTAAAGGGTCTTTCCATCAGATTTGATGGAGTGACCTGAAGGTAGCTACTATAGTAACAATTTGATCAAAGTACGACCATCCTAGATACATGTATGTTAGTGTATGGTGTGTCTAAGGTTGGTAATAAGAATGTGGTAGAATTACACATCCTTGTATGACGTATTCGAGTTGACCTCGTATTCAAGAAACATTTCTTTTACTTACCTTACCTATCTTATCAAAACTAACAAAATTATGGATTTTGGTGGGTGAAGGCCGGTGTTCGCTAGTGATGGCGGACTTTGTATGGTGTTAACGGACGTTGGCAAGCTTTGGTGGACTTTGGTGTTCGTTAGTACGAGTAGAAGCTGATGAGCATTGGTGGGTGTTTGTTTCTTTTTACTGAGACATTTGGCGGTAGTCAGTTTAAAGCTCAGATATGGATAACTTTCAAGATCAGGGTTACCAGCTCCTAAACTCTCAAGTGAGCAAGAAGGCAAGTGAGCTGCAAGGAAGTGACTAGCAGAAAATGACTTGTCTACCTTGCGACCTTACTAGTCTTATTGAATGTTGTTGGTTGATTTCAGAGAACTTAATGAACTGCCGCACAAAGGTCTCTGTATTTGGTGTAGAATAACAACTCTTCAATTCAACTTTGGTGTAGAATAACGGCTCTACTTTTATAATCTGGATTTGGTGGGGTTTAGATGCTATAAACCTAATCGATAAAATTGCTGGATTTCTTTGGGAGAAGCTGTTTTACTAATATTTCGAAGTTAAAAGTTGTAAAAATTTTTGAGCATACATGTATTTATGTAGGTATTGAAATTAATGGAAGCTAATATCGAAGGAGTATTTTATGGCTGGCTTTTTGTTTTTTTTTTCATTATAATATAATTCAGAAGTTTTGATAAATATCCAAAAAAAAAAAAAAAGTGAAGGCAGGTAGCCGAATTTCAATAATAAAAACGAGTGAAAATAACCTCAAATCAGAAATGCGAAGTTAATACGAGGGAGGTCAAAAAGTTCGCGGAAGGTAAGGGCAGGAGGTTGAAATTAAACACCAAACTATTTTTCCTTTTCAGTACGTTTCCCCTTAACCCTAATACATTTTTCAGATCTCTCAAATAACTTGTTTATTCCATCAAAAAAAAAATGATTTCTCTTTGGTGTCAAAATAGGCCGAAATGGCGAACTTCACTTCTTCATAGTCGTCAATTTTTTTTCAACGCAGCTCTTTCTTCATTATTGAAAATAAATAATAGTCACTGGGGCCAAGTCTGGACTGTAGGGTGGGTGGTTCAATGGTTCGAAGCCGCCTCGGTGAATGGCAGCCCTCACAACATGGAACGTGTGAACGGGTGCGTTATCGTGCAGAAGGAGCACATCTTTTAACAACTTGCCTCTTCTTTTTTCCTTGATGGCTTCTTTCAATCTTTCCAGTAAATTGTCCCATTATAGTCACACCACGTTCTTTGTAATCGATCAGTAAAATGCTTTCTGTATCCCAAAAGTCAGTCCCCATGATCTTGCCAGCCGATTGTGTCACTTTGATCTTCTTTGGACTAGGGGTGCCTTTTTTATGCCAATGCATCGACTCTTGCTTCGATGCATCGACTCTTGCTTCGATGCATCGACTCTTGCTTCGATGCATCGACTCTTGCTTTTTGATTCGAGCCACAACATTTTCCTTTCTCTCTCCACAGAGTTCCAAAACCTGACGAGAACACTCGATACGCTCACGTTTTTGAAGTGGTGTGAGCATTCTCGGAACCCATCTTGCACTGACCTTGGTCAAAATACTTGTTTCGGATACTCTAATCAAGCTGCAAGCTGCTTCTTCAACCGGCCATCTTCCAATACAAGTTTTTCTACTTTTTCGACGATTTCCGGAGTAGTAGTTTCAATTGGCCGTCCCGAGCGGGGATCGTGTTCAATCGACTCCCTTCCTTGTTTGAAAATACCATGCCACTTGTAAACCATGGTTTTACCAGGAGCAGAGTCCGCGTAAATCGCCAACAGCTCTTGAAAAATAATCTGAGCGGATTATTCTTGCTTGGTAAGGAACTTAATAACGGCGCGGTGTTCAGTTATTTACCGGTCGATAACTATAATATTAAAAGTTAATTAATTATATTATTATACTATTAATGAGATCATCAACTAGTGGCTATATGGACGAGTTAACCTAACCCCACCAACCCCTGCATTCCGCGAACTTTTTGACCTTCCGGCGTAGTTCTATAATTCATTCATAAACAATTAATTTTTTTTTAATTATTTGGCTTATAAACAGTGTAAAATTATAGTAAAAATATGTTACTATTTCTTTTATTATATTTTCAATATTTAAACAACCACGTTATAAATACGGTCGTAATATCGAAATTGATGATTCATTGGTCCAGCAGCCGAACAGCAGGGACCTCTCTGATATATAGTTACATAAATACTAATGGCTCGTTGAATAAATAAATCTTTATTTAGGGGTGAACTTTGTTTTCATATCCAATAATTAACATCCATCATGAAGATTAAAATTTACAGTCGGTCATTTCTACGCTTCCAAAAGCGGGCTGGAAATTAATGCTTTACTTTAAGTTACTTGCGGTTGGGTCATTCTATGTTGCAAATAAAAATGTGTCACAAACAAATCCTGTATGAGCTGCACTATCTAAACAAGTTGAGGGAGCCCAACGACCTGATCGACCGACCGACCTGCAGTGGTGATTAAACAGTGAGCCCCTGAGTTCTGCCCTGTGTTAATGCGTTTACTTACTTCGGTTTGGTAACGACAACATGGTCATAACAAAATCACTTTAAGACCTTAGCAGATAATATACCTGGGACAAACTGTACCCCACTAAAAAACCAACGGCTGCCCTCATCGCTGCAATGGAACGCTACGGGATCGCTTTCGCACTCACCGTGACTCCCCGGGGGACAAACTGTCCGGCTAAGCAGGTCTAACTTCGAGAATGAGGCTAGTCGCTGAATCCAACTCAGCTGGGCAGCATTTAGGAAACTATTTATTGTTTTCTTCTTAGCTTGAAGAACCGATGGTCGATGGGGATAAAGGTTCTAAAGCGGTGGTCGAGTACCGGAAACGTAAATGTTTTGTGGGATGGCCGATTAGAGTTAATAAAAAAACTATTTAATATCTTCTATATATATAATTGATTGATATATATTTAATTGATCACAATAGCACATGAAACCCGAGCTTTTAACTAGAACTGAGACTATTATAAGACAGGTGGCTTAATGTCGCACACTGTTTAAGTAGTTAGGTGTGGCCTTTGACTAGCAATGGCCGTCCGTAGGCTGAGAGGTAGATTGAATACAAGAATTATTATGATGTTCATCTTTGTGGTTTAAATGCCTTAGACCTACGCCATGAACACTGTACCAGAAGCTCTTAGCGAAGACGGTTTCGCCGATGAATCACTCATTTTGTCTTCCTTTTAGGGTCGGAAAATCTAGGTTAAGTTAGGGATTTGAAATTGTTATGATGTTCAACAGCCCGTTCAACAGAAAGGATCACTGTCTTTAGGCTCTTTGAATTTTATCGATTTATTTAATAAAAAAAAACCATGTATGGAATTAAATTTATTGAACGAACTATCAATCTGATATTGAAATCAAACATCAATTCTTTATTTTTAATTGAGTAACACAAAAATATATTATATTAAAAATATTTATACACAACTCAATTTTTATGTCCTTTTTCTCTAGAATGGTTGATTACATAACAATTGTTTATTAACAATATTCATTTCTCTTAAATAGTTATATTTCAATATGTATTTTTATTTGGCGAGACTCTACTATCTTAATATCTAGTTTAAACTAATATTGTTTGGAATTACTTCCAACCTTTTGTTACGTAGGTATATCAGCATTAGCATTACTAAATAGAAGCAGTTTTTCTGTTGCCAAATTATTAGGCGTCATTGTAAAAAAATATGATAGAGGTACAGCTAGCGGTGTCTTAATATATAAGGATAGATAATATCTGTCATGAGTCAAATTACTAACAATTGTGTTAGTGTTAATTAACCGAAATATTTTTAATAAACGGGTGGCGTAGGACCTAGTGAAGCCACCAGGAATGCAGTCTCTTAGTGATTAATTGGTTTTCAACTACCAATTAAAGCAAGTACATAAACTACGGACGAACAGTGCTATCGACTAGTGTCAAGCAAAACAATTTTTATTTTGTTTATTAAGAACCGCGATACCTACAGTCACTAAAACCCATTCCCGCAAGTTTATAAAACTGGATCTTGCTAGACTATATTGTAGTGTAGTATCTGTAAATTGTATTGTGGAGATGCTTGTAGTGCCTGGTAGTCTAGACTGCTTTGATTTTGTGCAATATTAATTTAGTCAATACATTAGGACTTCCTATCCAATTTATTGCTATATGCCTAGTTTTTAGTAAATTGCTTACTAACTGTTTACGTTTTTCAAGCAGTGATCACAACAAAGACACAAGTGATAATTTTTATTGATCCAAAGTGAATAATTAAATAAACTATTATAATGTATTTATGTAACTTAGGCTTTACGGAGGGATACAAGCTTTGGCATTAGAGATAAATATCTTAAAGATAGCCGAGAAGTCCTGGCAGTAACCTCGAAAGAGTGGAAGCCGAGACATGAGATGCTGGTGTCACCTCAAATTCAAATTCAAAATATCTATAATCAAGTAGGCATTTACACGCACTTTTGAATCGTTAATTACATTAAATTGGTCAGTCTAGTCAGTCCGTGAATAAGCTACCACCAGCTCGGAATGCTGTTCTGCTGAGAAGAGCTGGCCAGAAACTCAACAGTTGCTCTTTTTAAATGAAATTTAACAATGTTTGACTCGGTTGATGTTATAATGTATATATTGAGTCAATGACCAATGAGTCAATGACCCAAGTTCCATACGTTTCGATCATCCAAAAATTCTTAAATTTTATAATAAGATTTATTTAATAATATGCTTTTAATTTTAGATTTAAAACTAAGAACAGGAAGATCCAAGATATCTTGTGAAAACTTATTATATATGCGTACACTGAAGCCCATGAAGGATTTGTTAACTTTTTAAAGTCGAAATTTAGGCGAGTTTATTTTTATTTCTTGTATTTATCGTATGTCTGTCGCTGTTTTTAGTATAGGTATTTAAATTTTGACGTATATATAGTATGTTATTAAAAATATATTGAGAAGGGACCATAAGTATACCGATTTCTTTAAAAACATATAGGGAGTCTCTAGCTCTTAAATTACGAATAGCCCGTATAGGTTCTTTTTTAAAAAACAAAAATGTATAGAATTAATTTCAGCAGCACTGCCCCATAATAAAATATCGTCAGACAAAATACTATGAAAATGACTAAAATAAACGAGTCGAGCCGTATTAACATCCGTTAATTGTCTTACTTTTTTAATTGCAAAGATGGCTGAACTTAGTTTGCCAGCGAGTGTTGAGATATGGAGGTTCCACTGGAGCTTTTTATCTAAAGTTATACCTAAGAAAATTGTTGGGTCAGTCAGTTCTAACACTTCATTGTTAAGGAGTAAACTACAATTTTGACTTTTGACATTAGGAAGTGTAAATTCAATGCATTTAGTTTTTTTAGTATTTAAGACCAAATTATTAACTTCCTTTCTGTGACTTCTCCCATGCGTCGTAAATGTGCTTAAGAAGCGTGGCACCCGCATCAGTTGTTGATTTGCCTTTGGTGAAACCAAATTGTTTACTATGCATGATTTTATTGCTGTAAATGAATTATGTCATTTGGTTGAGAATAATTTTTTGAAGATTTTACTTAAGGTAGGCAAAATAGATATTGGCCTATACTTTCCCGGTTCAAGTCTATCACCGCTTTTAAACAAAGGAACTACTTTACTATTTTTCATTAAATCTGGGCATGTACCGGTTTCAATACATTTGTTAAAAATTAAGGATAAAGTGGTAGCAATAACAGTGATAAGCAATTTAACTGACATACCCCAGAGATTCAATGTTTTTTTTTTCATATTTAGGTTTCTAAGAGTTTTAACAATTTCATATGATGAAACAAGTTTAAAAACAAAACATTTGTCACTGACTCTTACGTTATTCGCCAATTCGGCGATTGCATCAAATGGTGAAGAATTTAAATTCCGCGTGACTGTTACAGGAATTTCTTTAAAAAAAACTCTCAAAAGCATTTGACTCGACGGGTTATTTTCGGTTTATATGTTTGTGTTTATTTAAATCATACAAGGGGCTGACTCACCAAATCTTCAATGTCAGGACGCATTCCACTTCATTGATTCCACACTGGCAAGAACCATATGATCGCAGAGCTCATGACCGCATGTCCGTTGTTGACCTGCGGATAGTCAGTGGTTTTCTTAGAGAAGTCAAGCACCAAGGTGATGCGACAGATTTCAGCATCGGGCATCCAACAATGCGACGTTGAACATTGAAATTACGAAGAACGAACCAGCGGTAGCAAGGCGAAAAGAAACCTTAATTTAAAACTAGCTAAAAGAATCATTTTTATTATATGCCCATAGTTACCAAATGTAGTAGAAAGAGAAAGGCCTTAAGTCTGTTTAATCTATACTAATATTATAAAGAGGAAAGGTTTGATTATTTTTTTGTATGTTTGAAATGAATAGGCTCCGAAACTACTGGACCGATTTCAAAAATTCTTTCACCGTTGGCAAGCTACACTATTCCCGAGTGACAAAGGCTATGTTTCATTTTCAAAAAATTAGGGATGATTACTAAAACTTGAATATTCTAACGCAAGGTGTAAAAAAATAAACAAAAAACTGCGTACGCTGCGAAAACGGTGAAAGTTACGCAAAAATGATGTTCTATGAAATTGTTCCCCTTTAAAAGTTCTAAAAAGAAGTACGCGAAAAGCGACCTACACGCGGGCAACAGCTAGTATTTTATAATAGCATAAAATTTTATTTTGTAAATAATGTTAAAATATTCATAGTGTTATAATTGTGAAGTTTGAAGCTCCAGAAACCAGATTTTTTTTGCCCGTCCGTAACTATGGCTCTATTGTCTCTATGGCTCTATTGTCTCTCTTTTCAAGCTAGAGCTGTTTTGAAAATTAAGGTTAAGAGTTAGGGATCCAAACTCGTTATCATCTTAAAGACATTTGTTAGTCAATTATAATAATGTACATTACTTGAGTCCTCAAGTTCAGCTAGTATTGAATTGATCTACTTCACTAACAGTTCCTCCTATTTCCAATGTTCCAATCCCATTACTAAAGATAAATATGTATATGATTAGTAAAGTCACGAAGACAAAGTACACATTAGCAAGTTCACATTTGAAGCCTCGCTATATACTGGCCATAGGAAAGCCTGTAAAATGGTGTGACATTTGACCATCAAATGTAATGCATAAAATTAAACAAAAAAAAGAAATGAATCAGGAAGCTATAAAAATCTTATCGCTTTTAAATTATATTAGAAGATAACTAAACGACCACACAACTGAGAGACAATTGTAGACAACTAAATTAATATTGATACTTTATTTATATTACTATGTGTAATGTATGTGTATATATGTGTTTTAATTTGTTCGTTAACATCGTTTATTTTTCGATTTACGATCAATAAATATTTAAAATATTATGCAAATTATTAACTCGTTAGTTAGAGGTAGTTTTAGTCGGTATTTTAAAATATAATAGTGTTTTATACAAAAAATGGATTAAGGTTATAAACATCGTAAGGTAAATAATTTATTCAGGATAAATCAGTTTATTTATAAAAGGATTATCAAAAAATTAAATTAAAAATTTAAAAAACCCCCGATACAAAAAGACCTCTAAAAAGAGTAAAAATAATATTCTTATGTACTTATTGAATTCATTGCGTCGGGAGACCGTTGTACGTACGTTGATAGTGTATTTATTTATTTTGTGTGTATATAGGTATATTATGAAGTTAATCATTGAGGACTTAGACCATACGATTCGATTTTGTAATTTCTTTATTTGCCTTGTTAACTTACTTGCATTTTAATTTCTTCCGGTCTTATTAAACGGTCCCCCGACGCGACGCAACGAGTTCAATAAGTACATAAGAATATTATTTTTACTCTTTTAAGAGGTCTTTTTGTATCGTGGGATTTTTAAATTTTTAATTTAATTTTTTTTTCTGCTTTTTAAACTTATGTTACTAATTTCTGAATTGTACTAAATGTAAATTTCAATTGTTTAAGTAGGAAAGATTTGTTTGTTTCTTTGAATTGAATAGGCTCCGAAAGTACGGGACCGATTTTTAAAAAAATCTTTTAGCATTAGAATCCTATATTATGATGTTGGTACATAGGCTATATTTATTAAGAGAAATATATATTATATTTAATATAATAAAATAAGGATCCACGTGAAAGTTTCGACAATGTAATAAATTATAAACGTATTAAGTAACATGATTCAAGACGTTTTCACATGGGTAGGTGGGTAGGTTTCATATATAGTATATACGAATATTAATAAATATAAACATTTAGAATTAAAATGATTTACAATCACTAATAACACTATGAAGGGATTTTTATTATCACTAGCTGTTGCCCGTGATTCTTTATGACTACGATCATAAGCCATATAAATATATTTTTACAGTCTCCGTGGACGCAGTCACGGGCAACAGCTATCCCTAATTAAGTACTTTACCTCAGTACGTAAGTGTAAAAACATATTGGCCTTCATCCTTTAGGCGACACCGCTAGGAACAGCTAATTATTGCATAAGAACCTCTTCCCCGCACGAATAAAACGTCAATATCTTGAAGACGATTATTTTTATTTCAATCAAACATGGATAGAAAACATCTCAATGAGCATAGCTTTCGATTAAACAAAACCGCATTCAAATCCGTCCACGCGTTTGGCCGCAAACAGCTAATTATTGCATAAGAACCTCTCCCCCGCACGAATAAAACGTCCATATCTTGGAGACGACTATTACTATTTAAATAAAATATAGATAAAAACCATCTCGACGAGTATAGCTTTCAATTAATAAAAACCGCATTCAAATCCGTCCACGCGTTTGGCCGGAAATTTGCCACAGACAGATACACAGATACACAGATACACAGATCGACAGGTCAAACTTATAACACCCCTCTTTTTAGTCGGGGGTTAAAAAATATATAAAAGATCTCGATAAGGCGGCTATACTATATCATGATGGCGCTGACCTAACATTATTTGAAAAGATAAATAATGCTCTTTAGCATGTCTTCAATTCTACGCCTAATGCCTCTATAATTATTGTTTAATAAAAAAATAGTATATTACGTGTCATTGCGTTTACATATTACAGAACTCATTAATAGCCTGCAATTACACATCGTAAATTTTCTTTGAAGAGGGTAGCTTCGTAAATAATAATGGTAAATAGGTGTCATTTCATTAAACGACATTTGGAATAAGTAAACAAGTTTAAACTCTGGCGTCATGGTTTGTTATAAGAAATATTATCTATAATTTTGGTTTGATATTCACTTATGTGTCCATTAAGTGTAGACCATTCGAACGGTTCATAACTATTTTGATTTTCTTTGAAGATATTCCAAATAGTTTACGGTCCTACTAGCAGTATAATAAATCCATCCTATAAGTCTTACATAATATGAATAGATAGATAGAATCGAGCATTGCTGATATTTAGGTAGGGCTTTAAAATTTAACTAAAAGTTTCAGATTTTTCGTATGAACAATGCTATTGGTTCCGGAAATTATAATACCAATAGAAATACTATTGCAACTAATAATAGATAAATATCTTATTTCTTCGTATTGTGTTACTGTGGTGTCGGAAGGACCGCTTAAGTTAAACTCAAAGAATAATTTGATGTATACTTACCATAATGACACTGAAGAACTTCTTAGTTTGATGCTTAATGCTTCAGAGATGGCCTGTTCTGATTATATTGTGCAAATGAGTGATCCACAGAGCTTTATGATGAATTTCGAAAGAGTTGTTCATCTAGGGAATGTTAGAAGAAGTGACCGGAAGATTATAATGCTTCCTACGCCCAGTGTACCAGAGAATGATTCCAATAACGAATTGCTTAAAGTATTGTCTATGAAGGAAACCAGTTTTGTAGCAAATATTTTGCTGATTTTATCTCAGGAAAAAAGGCTAGAATCACACTGTGAAAAGTTTCACTTAGTAACTCATCAGTTTGTTGGTACAGATGGCCATGATATGCCTACTTATCTAGATGAATGGGATTCTTGTACTCTAAACTTTAAAAAGAAGGTGGATCTGTTTCCCCACAACATGTCTAATTTATATGGCAAGACAGTGACCGTAGCTGGATTTACTTATAAGCCCTACGTCCTGTTAGACCTTGATACCAGCATCGTACCTCAAGGGCGGGACGGCACCGAAATCAGGATAGTTGAAGAGTTTTGCAGGTGAGAAAAACGATAGATTAACGTTCATAATTATAATAAACTTTATTTAAATAATTATCATAACTAACTACTTTAAAGGTGGATTAATTGTACTATCGAGATTATAAGAGAAGACGAACATGAGTGGGGGGAAGTATATGAAAATCAAACTGGTATTGGTGTTATAGGCGCTGTTTACGAGGACAAAGCGGATCTTGGCATTAGTAATTATATTTGTTTTTTTAAATACTTGTTAGGTTTATATACTAATTAAAAATATGAATTGAATTATTTACAGCTGCTCTTTATTCTTGGTATGAAGAATATGTTGTAATGGATTTTTCTGCGCCATGTATACGAACGGGGATAACCTGTATAGCACCTTCACCGAGGTTTTGTTATGTTTAAATTGCATTATATATGTATATATGTGTGAGAAGTCAAGTTATACCATAAATATATGTTCGTTTCAGATTATTAGCAAGCTGGACAATGCCTTTATTGCCATTCACATTGTATATGTGGGTTGGAATATTATTTACATTTGTTTACGCATCTTTGGCGCTCTATATTGCTAGAGGTTTCAAAGCAGATAAGGCTTTTTTTACAACTTTTGCAATTATGATCACCCAGGTACCCAGGAACATTGTTTGAATACTTACGTAACTGTAAAACGAACCTTGATGGAAAAAAAATTGTGGAAAAAAGTCAGTCAGAACCAGGCAGAAATATTAGCTTGTATTTTGTATTGATGAATATGGTTTATTAATATTAACACATATCCTAATGTCTGTGGTCCTAATGTGCGAATATGTGTGGTAATAATACCATACTACTACTATTATAAAATAGTATACTCGATTTTAAATTATCGATCATCAATGTTTATAAAACATAAATAATTTCTATAAAAATTACTATAAAAAATTTCTAGCTGTGTTTCAAAGATATAACAAATTTTTATTTTATTTAGTCGGTACCTGAATCGTTTTTTAAATCATGGCGCATACGTAGCGTGTTGGGCTGGATGATGTTAACTGGACTTGTGCTGGACAATGCCTATGGAGGTGGCCTAGCGTCTACCTTCACAGTGCCCAAATACGAACCCACTGTAGACACTATACAGGACATGATTGACAGAAAAATTGAATGGGGCGCCACGCATAATGCTTGGATATTTTCTCTCACCCTTTCCCAAGAGGTACACTTAATGCGATGTTAGTATAATGATTATTATATTATGCTATTAAAGAGATGGTTTTCTTTACTTGTAGCCTGTTATAAAACAATTGACAAGTCAATTTAAGACTTATCCCGCAGATGAATTAATGCGTAGAAGTTTTACGCGTTCAATGGCGTTTGCTATTGAACGATTGCCAGCGGGTAAGTCACCTATCTTCATAATATGAAAAAATAATTTTGAAGAACAATAATACTTTAGAACATATAATTAAAGGCTATTTTGCAATCGGAGAATACATTACAAAAGAAGCATCTTTGGATTTCACTATTCTGTTAGAACAATTCTATCACGAGCAATGCGTTACTATGATGAGGAAAAGTTCCGTTTTTACTTCGAAACTCAATAAATTTCTCGGAAGACTTCATGAGTCGGGACTTTTGCTAGCTTGGGAGACTCAGGTTAGGTTTTAAAGTTATTATTATTGCTTAAAGTTGTATTGTTAATAATAACATCGTTTAACTTCGTTTATCCTTAATTCGAATTATAGGTAGCACTCCAACATTTAGATTTTAAAGTTCAATTAGAAGTAAAACTCTCAAGATCAAAGAGGGACGTCGACGTTGTTGAGTCACTGGCGATGCGACATGTCGTGGTAGGTATATGTAATAATTTTTTTATAGAAATAACGTAAATTTATGTATAAATATTTTTTACAGGGAATCTATATTATATACGGTCTTGGGGTCGGACTGTCCTTTATTGTGTTTTTGGTTGAAGTATTTATCAAGAAAAACAATAGACCGATAACACATTGAATATTTTTCTCATTGTAACCTGCGCCAGATTATTTCGTACTACTTTGAACTTAGTATAGAAGCTTAGAAAAGAGTTATTTGTATTTTCCGTGAGAGAGACTGTTTCGAAAAGTTAAATGTTTCTTCAAACCTTGAACTAATGATAGCAATACTAAGCATTGAATTCCCTAAAGTATACCGGCTCATGCGACAGCTTCCATTGGGACGATTGAAGCTTGGTTTCCACATCATAACCATAACCTCACGGTTAATCACCAGTTACGATCCTCTGGAGCAAATTTGGGATCGAGTTTAACATTTCCTAAGCAATGTTAACGCGATGTTTTGGTCGAAATTGAGCAATTTTTTCAGGAATTTTGACGCGATCTGACTCATTCCCAACTCATTGTTTAAAATCTAATGGCACGAGCCAGTCGATATGTTTAGGATCTCAGCAACTTCTCTAACGGTGATTCGACGATTTGCCAATACTAGATCCTTCATTTTATCAATCTTTTTGTCTGTTGTTGACGTGCTCGGGCGTCCGGCACGCTGTTCGTCGTTCACATATTTTCGGCCCTGTGAAAACATTTTGTAGCACCGATAAATGTCATCTTGGTCCAAGGTAGCTTCACCATAAGCTACAATCGTGCACTTTATTTTGTTTTCACATAAAATTTGATACAAATTCTTTGATCCATTTTTTGAAATAGACGAAAATCGATGACTAGTTAAAACACTTCCAAGCAAAACAGCTGTCAAAAATTTACTAAACATTCAAAATAACCTACCTTGTCAGCATAAGTAAGGAACATAAATACCAATACAAGAACAACAAAAAATCAAAAATTAATTATATGTAACGGCGGGAATTCAAAATTTGCGATACATTTGAACAGACCTCGTATTTAAAAATCCATATTATTCAATAAAATTTATTTATGTGATATGTACCTACCTATTTTTAATAAATAATACAATAAACACTGAAACTGTGTTTGGTGATGTGTTTTTAAATTTCTTACCAATTAACCTTCCTTCCTATCGAATTAACTGATCACAATAAACAAATACACTGATGAGTTGAAAAGATAAATTCGAATTCCTAAGTATTCATAGAAAAGTATTTTGCTCTTCTGGTAACCTTAGTTTGCGATTGCCATCTCACTCCACGTCCTTAATGTATGTTTTGTCTGTATCTTGTTTTATATATAATTTTATATAAGTTTTCTCTCGTGACTTGTCATTTCTTATATAATGTTATAACATCTTTCCTTTGCTTCTCATTATATAATATGTATTATACTTAGAAATTATATGCTCGTTTTATACCGTTATAATTTATTATAAATAAATGAATATATGTATGTATATATGTATGTTTATTGAAATCATTGTTTTATGCACTACCCTCTAAATTCTCTCATAATCTGATCCTACTAAAATAAAGTTGTCTGGAAAAGAACGCTACTTCGCTTAGTGATTGGGTAGCCAGTACCTTAATTATGGGACTAGTCACTAGACTATGCGTGCCTGGTAACTTCAAATTAGAATTAAAAACTTTGTACCCACAATCTGTGGATATTGCGAACATCCTATACGTTGTTATGAGAACTGAGTGGGACAAATATTTAATTTACACATACATCTGTTATTTATTTTATTTTATTAAATATTTTACTTATTTATTTAACTGTTAATTTACTCTTCATTACAACTGCATATTGTTCAAGGTTTATATCATTATACGGCGTATAACCGTCTCGTAGGTTCGCGAGGAAGCTGAAATGGTACAAGTTGTACCTACTCGGTTGAAACGTAAATTTCCCGATATTTCTATTTAAGTAATAAATGTGAACATTGTTTGAAATGGACCTCTTAGTAACTATTACATAGTTGTGCCTGCGACTTCGTAGGCATAGATTTCGATTACGATACAACGTACCCGTCCAAAGTTTCATCAAACTCCAGCCTAGTTGCCGGAGTTATTGCATGTAGGAGTATGTCTAGTTTATTTTATTTTTATTATATTTAATTATAGTTATTTTTTACACAGGAGGTAGTAAAATTTCGTATTTTTTGAATAGGACGACTATTTGAATTTAATAAAAATTTCTTACCTCAATGGTACAAAAATAAGTAATTATTAACTTCTTTATTTGCTAACAGATTTAACAGAACATAGACATACAAACATACAGACATATAAACATACAGATACACAAACATACATATATACAAACATACAGACATACAGATATACAGGCATACAAACATACACACATACAGACATACAAACATGCAGACATACAAACATACAGACAAAATGAAAAAAACATTGTTTTGGGTTATCTTGCTTGTATTATCTCACTATGAATTTTTGAAGATATTTTCCATGTACAGACAGCGATTAGTTACAGTTTTATTATATGGATAAAGAAAGAACTCTGAAACACTTTAAATACATTTATCTTTTAATAGAGTGAAGAATGTGCAATGAAAGTTAAAAACTAATGTTACTCAAAGTGACGCTCAATTTCTATTTAAAAAGTTAGTTACGTTAGCCATATACTTAGTATAAAGAAAACGGTTTTAAATTGAAAATGAGGAGGAAAAAAAGAGACCTTATAAAGAAACTTCGTATAGCCAAAGCTTTAGGCGATAATCAACTTAGTCACCAACTGTCTAGGGCATTGCGATCTTAAACTTATCCAAAGCATTACAAACCAAATAACAAAAAATCGAAATAGCTTTGATCGGCCAAAACATGAAGTAGACTTTGATAAAAATCCATTTAATTACTCAAAAAACATTTTCAAAGATCAAAAAGGCATGCTTCTCTTGACCAACGAGCAAATTTTCGATCATTATAAAAGCACATACGAAGTGCCAAAAACCCAAAGACTATATGGGGATCCAAACGAACACAAACCTGAGACTCCTACTGAAGATTTTCATGCCAACCCACCAACTTTGGAGGAAATCAATAAAATAATTGAAATGAAACCATCTAAGTCAGCACCAGGTCCGGATGGGATCTCTTATATAGTTTACAAAAAACGTCCGTCGATCCATAAATATCTTTTAAATATATTCGGTAAAATCTGGTCAAGAAAGCAAATACCGGTATCATTCGGCAAAGCCCTTTTTGTCCTCATTCCGAAAAACGACAATGTCAATAATCCTAAGGATACTAGACCGATAGCCCTAACAAATACAAAAATAGCGCAATTCATGATTAACAATAGATATTTCAGGCCGAATCACCAGAAAAGCTTTTTGCCCGAAATTTCTGGATGCCTGGAACATAATACGTTAATATCGGAAAGCGTTAAAGATGCTAGAACTAGCGAGAGACAAATTACGGTTTGTTGGGTAGACTTAGAGAACGCCTTTGGGTCGGTACGACATGAACTGATGATGTTCGCGCTTAAATGGTATAACTTTCCTACTGTAGTTCGTTACATTTTTGCATCATATTATTCAAAATTAAAATTCTCTATAATTTTTAATGAAAACCATTCAAAACCACTTAATTATAACGTTGGTTTATTTCAGGGCTGTTGTATTTCTTCTATAATATTTAATATAGTTATTAATATTTTAATAGACAAATTAATTAGAAATTGAAAAAAGTAGGGTTATCGGTTTAAGTTGAATAACAAATACACAGTATCCATACTAGCTTTTACAGATGATCTCGCGATACTGACACGTAATCCGAAACAATGTCAGGTACTTTTAAATGTAGTTGAGGATTTCTGTACGTGGACGGGCGGATTGAGGACAAAACCAAGTAAATGTTTTAGCCTGTGTCTGGGTAGATGGATTGCCAAATATACCTTTTACGATCCGGGTCTTATAATAGGCGGTCAGTGCGTTAGTACGATTACGGAAGCAGCTCCATTTAAATTTTTAGGTAAAAAAATCGATTACCAAGGCCGTACTCCATCGTTGGATGTAATAGTCGATAGCTTTTTAAATGATCTCAAAAAGGTAGACAACCAACCAATAAATAACGTCAAAAAAGCTTGGATTACCAAAAGACATATCATCGGAAAATCTAAAGATGATACTGTAACTTCTCTCCCAAAAGACAAAGTTACCTCAGAGCTCGAGTCACGACTTCAATTCCATAAAAAAATTATGATAGGTGCTCAAACGAATAAAGTAGGGCTAGGATCAAGTAGGAAAGTTTAAGACATTGACATAACAAAATCTTTTATTAGACAAGACGAAAACGATAACTACCGACTCCACGCGATGAGCCTAGAAATTCAAAACGAATGGGTGACCATAGGAGATTTTTGTATTGTACTAGCTTTGAAGTGGCGCACCTTAATTTATGATTGGTCCCCAGCATTATTAAAATTCTATCTTAATGCATTCCAAATGACTCTTCCAGATCAAAGTAATTTAGTAATCGTCATCCAGACCGGACTTATTCCTGTATTCGAAACATCTGAGGCGCGTGATACTTGTGGAGCTTACTGTTCTTTGGGAAACAAACATCCCAAGGGATCACACATTCAAGCATTCAATAAGTATTACGAACAGACCAACGAACTGATCAGGAATAAATTTATAGTTAGTTTGTACGCGGTAGAAGTGGGAGCGAGAGGTATAACAGCAAAATCTCTCTATAGTCTAGTTAAAGACCTTGGCCTTTCTAGAACAAGCATCGGTTCATTTTTAGAACGTAGTTCAAAGGTGGCATTAGTAGGTTCTTTCCAAATTTGGTTAGGTAGGGAGAGGAGTGTGGAGGGTAGTCTTGTGTAGTTCGCGAACGAACTAGTTCGAAAGAGCGCTCCCACAGATGAACTACGCGAACTAGATCCCACATTTCCCGCTCCTTAGTTCCTTAGTTCGTGACAGATCACAGAGTCAGAATGAAATAAGTGACGTCAACCGTCAACCGAACTGTTGTCGTCTCGCTCACAGTTGCAAGGAATGCTATCTCTCACTCGCTCATTAAATTGCTTTCCGTAGCTACATCGAATAACATAGAATTTGTATAATATCGAATATCTATAGCGAACTTTCATAATTCTTATTATTAAAATTTTATAATCTTTTTTACACTTCTTTAATATGTTTGTCTTATATAAGTTAGAGTTGATAATTTTCAAAACTTGATAAAATTATAAATACAAGTGTATTTTAATTCCTACCTTAATTTATTTGTGTTCATTAGAGATATATATTTTATGAACTTATTCATAGGCTTATGCTATTTTTAGTGCCCAAAAATTTTAAGTAAATGTACACTGCTTAATAATCTTGTCAGAGCAGGAGCAATATCGTAACGATCGAACGAACTGCTTTTTGAAATCTCTCAATTTAAAAATTGATTTCCCACCGCGAAGAACGAAGAGCTCGGAACGATACGCGAACTAACGAACTAAAAGAGCGAACTAGTTCCTTGAGGATCGGCGAACTAAACAGTTCGATCTCAGTCGCGAACTATAACGCCCAAGACTAGTGGAGGGTGAAGGTGAGCGTTTTTGCGCATAATAAAGGGTCCTCTTAAACCTACTCCTGGGTTGCAAGTCCCAGGCACTACTTGCACTCCTCTCCTTGCAAAGCGTTGGGCCCGGCACCCGCACGGTGAATCCATGGATTGCTCCTCTTCTGGTGATCCTCTTTGGCGCCAACACATTGTACAATATTTTGCGATATTTAAATGGAGTGGGGTGATAAAGAGAACAGAATCGCTGTGATTGCATTACACAAAATAGGTATGGATCCAAATGCAATTTTTAAAACTCTACATACACTAGGTATTAGTCAAATGTTTTTGTACCGGGCTATTAATAGGTCCAATGAGACTTCCTCTGTTTGTGGTCAAAGCAGTAAGGAAAAGAATTCGAAGAAATCCTGTCCGATAGCAAAAGATTTTATCTCGGGAAATGAAGATAGCATCTAGAAACATGTCGCATATTTTAAGAGATGACTTAGGACTTGCAGCCTATAAGAGACGTACTGGTCATTTTTAACTGATAAATTAAAGATGAATAGGATCGTTTAATCGGAACAACTACCGAAGCGGTACGCAAAGGGAGATCACAGAAAAAAATTGTTTACGAATCAGAACATTTCTACAATTGAGCGACATTTTAAAAAAATATGACCATATTTATGCTGAACGCTCTAAGATAGCTTCCTAATTAGTCGACAGAGTGCGACGTGGGCATTATCCGACTTCAGTGGTTTGGTGGGGTGTTAGCTATGAAGGAGTGACTAAGCCATATTTTTATGAAAAAGTTATCAAAACATGGGCACGAGTGTATCAAGATACCATTGTTGAGAAGGTAGTTAATCCCAGTAATACCACCATGTTCAATAACCAAGTATGGCTCTTCCAGCAAGACTCGGCACCGGGTCATAAAGCTCGGTCGACGCAGTCTTGGTGGGAAGCGAATGTTTCGGTCTTCATCACAGCTGAAGATTGGTCGTCGTCTAGTCCCGATCTTAATGCGCTGGGTTATGATTTATGGTTAGTTTTAGTGAGTTACTTGCTCTAAATGCCATAATAATTTGGAGTTCCTAAAACAATCCATACGATTGGCAGATTTAATTTTATTAATTACATATTAAAATATCCTTGTTCCGCCTAAAAGTTTTATTAATATATTTATATTAATTATATGTATATTAATTAATATAATCTAGGACTTATAGTATAGACTGATAGGTGAATATTAAACAAACATTTTTTTTACCTAATTCATGTTTACTTCCAATGCACACAACATAGCTTAGGAGTATAGACTTATTATAGTTTTTTATTTTTATTTTACTGTTTACAGGCTCGCGTTAGACTAAAGCTGGCATCACTGTAGTAAAATTGATAGGCAATCAATTATCAAAAAACTTACACCCCAACAACCGGTGTCTTCCTGACGAGTTTCTAGACATTCGGTAATGGAATGGAAATGGAGGAATCTAATTTTTGTACGAGTATTATCCCGAACAAACAGCATATGCTGAGCTGAACGTCTATTCGGCGTTGTATACTATAAAATTAACAAACTTTCTGGTTTTGTCATTAAAATTTATGCTAATGCACCTTAAAACATCACACCGTGTCGCCTTCCACTCGTCCTCTAAAACGGTTTTTCAGCGCCGACAACTCGCGCACATATTGCATACGGAGCGAGAGGGTGGGGGACGTGTATTGTGCATGTTAAGGATATTTAGTTTAGCTATTGTTTTTATTTTTTTTTTATTTCATTTAATGTAATGTTGATTTTTTTTGTTTATATAATGTTTTTAAGATATTTTTGGTTAGTTTATTTAATGGTTTATTTTGTTTTTTTTTTGTTCGTGTTTACAACGCTCGAATAAAAGTTTTCTTTCTTTCTAATTGTGCAACTCAAAATGGCGGTGGTTATATTCCATACACTTTTTCGGGGGTTTTGCCTTAGTATGGATGGTTTCATCTACAAGCCTCTTGGCTGGTCTCTCAAATGCATTCCAACTCCTCTAGCTCATATTTTGATTATCCATGCGCGCGATTCGAACTGTACTTCCATGCATTTACATAAAGTGAGCAAATGTTTTTGAAGAATCTTCAAGAGAATACTATTTGGCAGCCAATTGAGCTTTTGACTTAATGTAAGATGTATTGGTTGAATGGCATCTTTTTAGAGGAAAACAGACACGAATTAAACCTAATCAGGTCGGAGTTGTCCCAGTTGGAGTCGGCCTGAAGGGTTAAATTCTTGCACCAACTTATCTTAGTTGCTAGATTTCGGCGGTACTATATCGTGCATGTGATATATAGCATCCAAAACGGGGCTACCCTCTGCATATCCTAAGATACCGTTTGCAATAATCGTTAAAATGCATGAAGAACAGAGAGAACGCTGGCATTAATAATTAATAACCATTTAATCATACGAGCCATCAATAACCACCCCTATTGATCGATTCCTCAAAAAGTCTCGATATCCATGTACAGAAACCAGGCGGCATGACGTAATATCAAAGTTTACGTAATCTCAAGGAGATTGATTAAAGCCATATTTTTGGATTATGGAGGAGTCTACTATTAGGGGCACGTATTTTCAGAGTGGGAACTTGACTTATAATCGGTGGCGTGAGTCATCAGATTTCTGCAGTGAATGCAGAAAGGGGTACCAGAAGGTTTTGATACTCGGTGGGCATGGATCTAGTTGGTTCCCTGTCTGGTCAATACAGCCAGAATCAGCCTTCTGTAATATATTCTACCAGGAATTGGCTGCCCTGTTAAAATATTTATTACCGTGAATGTCTAATACCTTAGGCAACCCAGGCAAGATATATCAAATGATTCTGCTCTTCAGCCCGTTCACATTCATACAAAACAAAAAACCAAAGCTATGGACTTCACTGACGTGTAATTGTCTGGATCAGTCGTCAGTAGTCGTCAGAATAAGGTATATGAGAATCAAGATCGGGTTCCGTAGTGGCTCCTTGGAATAGCTAAGTGAGATCTAATGAGCGCACATGCCGTCCTTCTCCAAACATAGTTTGTATCTATTTAGGAAATCCTGGTCCTGAAATCCCATGGAGGGTGACTCCTCTTGCCTACCGTATGGATGCTCTAAGTTGGTCGGGACACCCTTTTATTGGGAGGAAACCTTATAAAAGGAAAAACGAAGAAAAAACAGTCCGTACATATGTCACAACGTTGACTACGATTATGCTTAATGTCATAGAGACTGTAGTCAAACACGAGTCTTAAAAAAATATATAAAAATAAAATAAGCTTAAACTCTTGGACTATGTTTTGTGTATTTTAAGTAAACATCAATGAGTTGTAAGAAATATTATCTATTCAGTATTCATTTTTGTTTGATATTCACTTACTAGTTCATTAAGTGTAGATCAATAGAATGGTTCATAATTTTTTTTTTCCTACATAATATAAATAGACACATAGAAACAAACATTTTTGTTAATTCGAATATATGTTTCAGATCATTCGTATGAACAATGTTGGTTCCAGAAATTATTTTGCCAATAGAAATACTATTGCAACTTATAATCGATAAATATCTTATTTCTTCGTATTGTGCTACTGTGGTGTCGGAAGAACCGCTTAAGTTAAACTCAAAGAATAATTTGATGTATATTTACCATAATGACACTGAAGAACTTCTTAGTATGATGCTTAATGCTTCAGAGATGGCCTGTTCTGATTATATTGTGCAAATGAGCAATCCACAGAGCTTTATGATGAATTTCGAAAGAGTTGTTCATCTAGGGAATGTTAGAAGAAGTGACCGGAAGATTATAATGCTTCCAAAACTCGGTGTACCAGAGAATGATTCCAATAACGAATTGTTTAAGGTATTGTCTATGAAGGAAACCAGTTTTGTAGCAAATATTTTGCTGATTTTATCTCAGGAAAAAAGGCCAGAATCACACTGTGAAACGTTTCACTTAGTAACCCATAAGTTTGTTGGTACAGATGGCCATGATATGCCTATATATCTAGATGAATGGGATTCTTGTACTCTAAACTTTAAAAAGAAGGTGGATCTGTTTCCCCACAACATGTCTAATTTATATGGCAAGACAGTGACCGTAGCTGGATTTACTTATAAGCCCTACGTCCTGTTAGACCTTGATACCAGCATCGTACCTCAAGGGCGGGACGGCACCGAAATCAGGATAGTTGAAGAGTTTTGCAGGTGAGAAAAACGAGAGATTAACGTTCATAATTATAATAAACTTCTTTTTTTATTAAAAAAGAAGTTTTTTTTTTTCATTTGATTTTTTATCATTATTTATTACTTTAAAGGTGGATTAATTGTACGATCGAGATTATAAGAGAAGACGAACATGAGTGGGGGGAAGTATATGAAAATCAAACTGGTATTGGTGTTATAGGCGCTGTTTACGAGGACAAAGCGGATCTTGGCATTAGTAATTATATTTGTTTTTTTAAATACTTGTTAGGTTTATATACTAATTAAAAATATGAATTGATTTATTTACAGCTGCTCTTTATTCTTGGTATGAAGAATATGTTGTAATGGATTTTTCTGCGCCATGTATACGAACGGGGATAACCTGTATAGCACCTTCACCGAGGTTTGGTTATGTTTAAATTGTATTATTATTGTGTAAATGTGAAAAGCCCAATGTATACTATAAATCTATGTACGTTTCAGATTATTAGCAAGATGGGAAATGCCTTTTTTGCCGTTCACTTTATATATGTGGATTGGAATATTATTTACATTTATTTACGCGTCTTTAGCGCTTTTTATTGCAAGAGGTTTCAAAGGAGATAAACCTTTTTTCACCACTTTTACAATTATGATTACACAGGTACACATTTAAGACTATTAAGTAACTTAAAATATAAATTTAACAGTAATAATAGATTTTTAAAATACATAACTTAAATGTCAATGCTTTTATGGTTTGCTAGCAATGCTGTATTTACACGGTGTCTTTACAAGTATAGATTATCGTTTGCAAACGAACCTTGATGCAAAATCGATGAAAAATAATCTGTAATGAAATTCAGGTCGCAATATTTGTTGGAATTTTTATATAAATAAAAAAATTTTATCAAATAAACGTAGTACCTACTGTTTGTCTGCGAATATTGTTTGTGGTATAGAATATTAATAGAAATTATAATCGATGATCAAAGTTAAAATAAACATAAAAACATGTGCTTCGACTGCTTTATGCTAGATAGGTATTTGTATTTTGGTTTACAAATACATAACATTTTTTTTTCATTTAGTCGGTATCTGACTCGTTCTTCCAATCATGGCGCATTCGTAGTGTGGTAGGTTGGATGATGTTAGCAGGACTTGTGCTGGATAACGCCTATGAGGGAGGCTTAGCGTCTACCTTCACAGTACCCAAATACGAGCCCACTGTAGACACTATACAGGATATGATTGACAGAAAAATTGAATGGGGCGCCACGCATAACGCTTGGATATTTTCTCTTACTCTCTCCCAAGAGGTACCAACTCTTAATGTGACGTTAGTGTAATATATTATTATAAAAGATAAGTTGTTCTCCGCTTGTAGCCTATTATAAAACAATTGACAAGTCAATTTAAGACTTATCCCGCAGATGAATTAATGCGTAGAAGTTTTACGCGTTCAATGGCGTTTGCTATTGAACGATTGCCGGCGGGTAAGTCACCTATCTTCATAATATGAAAAAGTAATTTTGAAGGACAATAATACCTTAGAATATATAATTAAAGGCTATTTTGCAATCGGAGAATACATCACAAAAGAAGCATCTTTGGATTTCACTATTCTGTTAGAACAATTCTATCACGAGCAATGCGTTACTATGATGAGGAAAAGTTCCGTTTTTACTTCGAAACTCAATAAATTTCTCGGAAGACTTCATGAGTCGGGACTCTTGCTAGCCTGGGAGACTCAGGTTAGGTTTTAAAGTTATTATTATTGCTTAAAATTGTATTGTTAATAATAATATAGTTTTTCCTAATTCGAATTGTAGGTAGCACTCCAACATTTAGATTTTCAAGTTCAATTAGAAGTAAAACTCTCACGGTCAAAAAGAGATGTTGAAGTGGATGTTTTTGAGTCACTGGCGATACGACATGTCGTGGTGAGTAAACGAGTAATTAAGTATTTATGAAGAAATTAATCATTAATTTTGAAATATGTATATTTCTGTTACAGGGAATCTATATTATATACGGTCTTGGACTCGGAATGTCTTTTATTGTGTTTTTATTTGAAATATGTGGAAAGAAAAACAATGAACCGGTAACACATTGAATACCACATTTGATGTTTTCTTTTTTTTATAATGTGGAAGTTTATTTAGTAGTAGCTTTGCTTAGAATTTCGTAGAAAAGGTAAAGAAGATATCAACAAGCCTGCCGCAAAAAGGGCGTATATGGTGTGCTCAGAACACGGGCGGTACGTCCTGGAGCGGAGAGGGGCAAGTCGAGCGATAGATATCTCACGGCTTGGAAAAGACCCATTGATCAACCCGATGCGGAACTCCCTAATTAATAATTAAGTCTGCATAAATTTATTAAGTTCATTATTTGATAAATTAACAAAATATTGCACGGATGAAATTGTGTTAGTAAAAACATCCAAAGTGACTCAATACCTCCATGTTGAAACTAATTTCTCTCCGATATACACTCGTCGACCGAGATGAAAACCTTCACAATTCCAATATGAGCATAATAATAAAGTTTTAATAGACCACAAAATTAAATACACTTAAGAGTTTTGTTATAGAATCCTAGATAAAACGATAACTTCTTTAAAGGATAGATTCGAGGAATTAAAACTATTTACGGACGTATTCAGCTTCTTATGCGTTAGTTAATTAACGCATAAGAAGCTGAATACGTATTAGCTTAAAAAGATGAATTAATTAAGCTAAAAGATACTTCAAGTAGTGAATCAGATATTGACGTTATTGATTTATTTAATGGAATTGTTGCATTGCACAGCACTAATGCTAAGAATATGACTTATACCGGTTTCAGTTGCATCGGGTAAAAGATCATTTTCAAAAATAATAATTATCACAAACTATTTAAGGTCTACCTACTGTTGAAAACGAAATCAGTGCTACTTGGTCTGTTCGTGACGATCCAAATCTTTCGATTCGGATGCGTGCTGTAGTTTTAAACGTGCATAGATTTTCATTATGCCGCAATTTTACACAAAGATTTAAAGCTGCACCCATATAAAATTAAGTTGGTGCAAGAATTAAAGACTCAGGATACTGGGCAAGGGATTAAATCCGTAAATTAGATGATTGAGCGCTTTTCAAAGTTTACCAACATCTTGTTTTTAGATGAAGCTCATATTTATCTTCATCAATCTGAAACAAAACCATCATTAACCCACTACATTCGCCTAAAGCGAACGTATGAGCCGCGATGTTGGCGCAAGGGATTATCGGCCGTTACATTTTAAAAATGGAAGGGGACTCACAGTTATCGTGAATTCAGGCCGTTATATGGAGATATTAGACGCCTTGTTCGTGCCTGAGCTGCAGTTTTTTTCTGGTTATAACCAAAGAACATGGTTCCAGTAGAACGAAGCAAGCTCACTCACTACCAAGGCCACAGGTTTCACCACGATCGATCAGCGGCAGTCTTCTAGTCCAAAACACATAAGGGCAGCGACCATTGAAAGTAAGGTCTCTCTCTTACTGCCTAGCAATTAATTTGGTATTTTTACAGCCTTCGATCATGTCTGCACAAAGCACTACATACTTGCACAGCCACCTTCCTGACTTCAATAGTTTGGTCAAGTTGAGCATTAGCTTTCCTACTGGGCGGAGGACAAAGGTTGGTCTAGAAGAATTTCGGGCGGATCCTAAGCCATGAACGGTAATTCCCAATGGGTGCTATCCTAAACACTGTTCCTGCTACATATCAATGATATGTTGGATACGCCCTATTTTCACTGGTATGCGGATGACAGCGCCGGAGATGCTGAATATTCCAGCTGCATAGGATTCTTTCAGGAAAACCACAAGAAATACCTATAAAAATTATGTTTACTTTTGAAATTTCCTTAGAGAATTATTAAGAATGGGGTAAACTGAATCTTGTTCTGTGTAATCCCCGGAAGACACGAGTATACGCTTCTATCAGTTAAAAATCCCCAATCAACCTATCCCGGTCCTTCTCAATAAAAATCGTTTGATGTGTTATGTAAATATGGAGAGAAAAATATGGAATAAGAGAAAAAGATAGGAAATTTAAGTGTAAGAATGCTGTATGTCATTAGAAATTAAAAATTATTTTAACATGAATTAAGTAATATTGAAGAAACAAAACATTTTTATTTATTTTTTACTTTGTTTACCTAAAAGCACTCAGTATATTTATTATTTTCTGATATATGTTTTAGAAAAACTATCTCAGTTATTATATTTCTAAACGAAACCTTATTCTGTTACATTACTAGCATTGTCTGTCAACATTTTTTAAAATGGTGTTGCCTTTTCATAAGACTTACCTCAAAAAATGTTATTAGATATTTATAGTAGGTATTAATTTATTACTAGAAGTAATAATAATATTAATATAAGAATAGAAGTACCAATATATACTTTCTATATATATAGTTAATTGGTTTTAATGAATATGACTTAATTATAAATAGGGATAAAAAGCATCTTCATTAAAATAGAAACTTTAAAATGTTGGTTACGGTTTTTTACGATTACGGTAAAAAGCACATGAATATGTAATATTTTAGTCCTATATTACAGCAATATAAGACTAAAATATGTAAACCTTGGCAATGATATTCTAATTCCCATGACTTGTAACATTATTTATTTTCAATGCTGTCAACATAACAGCCAATCTGACAAGTTGTAATAGGAAGTGCGTAATTCGTAAGTGTAGGATATTGCTCAATGCAGGGTATCGCGGGAAAATCGATCGATACATTTAGTTAGGCATGTGCTGTGAGTTGAGGCTTGTGTGTTCTGTAACTTGATACTTCGCTTCTGACATAGTGTTCGTCGTGATAAGTGGAATGCGTTTATAAATTGCAGGAATAAAACGTAGTCTCATTGTTATAAAATCTATAGTTCAAATATGGGTCTTTACATAATTTGCTACTGTGCTTTTCTCCTTGGAGCGTCAGCTGAATTTGTTTGGAAGCACCATAACAATGAAGAATTACCTTTAGTTTTGGAAGAAGTTCACGAAAAATGCCCGAATATAACTAGAGTGTATGCGTTAACAGAACCGTCTGTTAAAAATGTACCTTTGTATGTTATTGAATTTTCTGATAATCCTGGATTCCATCAACCATGTAAGCAAAATAAAAATAACGAGCAATTACTACATATATTAATTTAATTAAATATTTATTATATAACTTAAATTGTTCTCATTAGATAAACCAGAAGTAAAATATGTTGGAAATATACATGGAAATGAGGTTTTGGGCCGCGAATTGCTTTTGGGACTTGCAAATCATCTTTGCGATGAGTACAATAAACATGACCGCCGTATTAGAAACCTAATCCACAACACACGCATACATCTGCTGCCGGCAATGAATCCTGATGGGTGGCAATTATCAACAGATACAGTAAGTTTATTAAATAAAATAGTATCACGATAAGACTATTTTATTGTTAAAATACTCTATATGCGACAGAATACTCATGGTCCTACAGACTTTTTCAATAATGAGTAAATAAGCTTATTGTTTTTTTTGTAGGGCAGCCAGGACTATCTCAAAGGACGTACCAACAATCATTCAGTGGACTTGAATAGAAATTTTCCAGATTTAGATGCTATAACATTTGAGTTTGAACGGCAAGGAATCAGTCACAACAACCATTTACTTAAAGATCTAACAAGACTAGCTACACCAGTAAGATATAAATCACATACAGTTTAAACAACATAATATCTTAACACTTATATTAGTTTTTTCTGAGTGTGACTTTCTTTTACTTTAATATATAATTCAACTATTTATGTTTACAAAGATAAAATTAAATATATTATAATAAACTATACTAGTAATATTATTATGAACTATAGGAAGGAAATAAAAAGAAAATGCCTTAACAATAAATAATAAATATTAAAATGAATGTTTGTCATAAACAAAAAACAAAACTTAATCAATAGCTGGAACCGGAAACCCGAGCAGTGATGCGATGGATAATGTCCGTACCGTTCGTACTGAGTGCGGCGATGCACGGAGGAGACTTAGTGGCCAACTACCCATACGACGAGAGCAGGAGTGGAGCCCCAGTGTCCGAGTACTCAGCGAGCCCCGATGATGACACTTTTAGGTGAATAACATTACAAATAGGAATCAAAAGTTATTTCTATATACCTAATAATAATAATATCTTGACAAATTACACAAATTGTCTAACCCCTAAGTAAGGAAATTACTTGCCTGCGAATACATTTAATAAACAACCAAACCCAGAAAAACATTCAGCTATGCTCATCACACCCGCGCCTGTCCCTGTCGGGACTCAACTCGAACCCCTCTTATTGAATGCCATGCAGGGAGCTGGCGACCGTGTATGCGGAGGCGCACGCCGACATGGCCTCGGCAGAGCGACCAGGCTGCCGCACTGGAGATGAAGCAGGCGCGTACAACTTTGGCAAGCAGGGAGGAGTCACCAACGGAGCCGCGTGGTACAGTCTCAGGGGGGGTGAGTCTCGTATTCTTATTAAAATAATAACTTTAATTTATTTGACAGGGACATATCATCAGAATTTCCCCACGGTTGTTACGATGATTGTAAGAGATGAAACAATAATTTTACGTATTTAGCTCGTGTTTCTTGTTTATTATTGAGCCGACGTTGCTGATGTTTTGCAACATTTAAGAAAACACCAGATGTGACTTGACTATATTATTATTATTTTATTATATTTATTTATTTCTTTTTATAATTATTAATAATAAAGTCTAAAAGGAATCATGCATATACTTTCTTTTAATAATTAAACCTTCATGTCCTTGAGATATTCGATTTTTAAAGAGATTTTGTTTTTATATTTTTTAAATTATTTCCTTGATATTTTGTTTTAATTTAGAATGTAAACATTACTTTTATAAAAACAATACTTATGTAAGTAGAAGTGATTTTGAATAAACAATTAAATTTTAATGTCTTATAAGATTTGATATATTAAATAATTATATTTTAGAAATCCACCTGCCATGTGGTGACTTTCTTAATTTAAATCCAAAACCGAAAATATATAAATAAATTATGAGCAGAACTAAAATATAACGTTTTTTTTTGTTCAAATATTGCTTGCAAATGGTTTTTTAAAATAGATAATTATAATAACT
Organism: Napeogenes inachia; assembly: GCA_959347355.1. Lineage (NCBI taxonomy): Eukaryota > Metazoa > Arthropoda > Insecta > Lepidoptera > Nymphalidae > Napeogenes > Napeogenes inachia. The sequence goes on along the minus strand of OY365799.1, from coordinate 2,209,584 downwards.
ATTTGAAGTCCGTGATAATGTAAGAAGTTGTTTAGTACAATAACGAGTCCATTACCAGTAGTACAATAGTAATAGTTGTTATGTAAGAGGAAGCATTGTCAGTAGTCGCTGGTCACTTTGACATTTGAGCGGTTAGCCGTGAGATTAAAGTGGTTTTGTGATGCTAATAGTGCTGTGAACGGTTTTGAATATCTATTAGTGGTTTTATGCATCTCAAGACTATGGATATGACATTGAATATATATATTTTAAAGATTTTTTTTTTTTTATAAAAATAATTTGAGTTTATATATATTTTTTTAGGTATGCAAGATTTTAACTATCTAGCGACAAATGCTTTCGAAATAACTTTAGAGCTGGGGTGTCAGAAGTACCCCTACGAGAAGGACCTGCAGAAGGAATGGATTCGTAACAAGGACGCGTTGTTGGCTTTTATCTGGAAGGCCCATTCTGGTATAAAGGGTATTGTGAAGGACGACTCTGGCTTCATCCAGAATGCTGTAATATCTGTGGTCAATATCACGGACTCGGTCCCCCGCCCTATCAGACACGACATCACTAGTGGTGAGAATCATTTTTTATTAGTTTATAATTAATAATTCCGGATAATAACTAAGAAGATAAAATAACGGATACTTCCATCACGGATGCAAACATTTGTGATTCATACAATGTATTGTTCCGTTAGACCAAAATAAAAGTTTCTTTGTAATTTATCTTGAGTCAAAAATGGCTTATTTAAAATTCAAATTATAAGGTAAAACCAGAGTAATTCGTTATACACGTACTGGAAAATACGTGTTTGTATTTATGTAATTATAATATGTTTATCTTAACGTATTTATTGAGTACATAAAAATAAAAAAAAAATAAACTGTACTTTCGATAGCTTGAGTAAGAAACAAGGTAAATATAGGTGTTTACTTAACAAACAGAGATGTATGTATTTAAGTCAATTCGTTCTCTTTCTCTCTCTATCTCTCTTACAATATCATTTGATAGAGGTCTAAAATTTCAAGGAAATAGCTCGTTAACTGGTCTATTGCATCTAATTAAGTGACCGTCTTCTAATGATCCATTTTGAACTATTAGGTCAAGTACACATTTTCATTATAATTTAACATATAAAGAACTAAAGCGTAAACTACATTATGATATAAAAATATTTGAGTAATCTAAGTTATGTAACTATGAATATCAATAAATATTACAACAAATACAATAATAACATTAATGCAAAATAATAACTACTTTGATTACATAATAAAATACATAAATAAATACGCTCGGAAAAAATATCGTTAATGACTAATATAAACTAATAATAGATAAACAAATATCTTTATCAATTAATAAGCAATTAAAAACAATGTATTAATTAGGAATTGTTCCTTTAATCACAATATAATATTATTATGACTCATTGTTATTATATATTATATAATATACATATATAATATTGTTGATATGTTAATCTCGATGTATATGTATTGTATCCATACGTGTTGAATATCCGGCTGCAACTCTGATATCAGTTTTAATGTGCAATAAAACGATATAATTATTAAGTTATTGAGTATTAAAAATGACTGTATGTAAGTCGTAAGTCAAAGCCTCGTAGTATGCGGAACTACTCGGGCCACCCGTTCACTTCCTTGTATGAATTTATGATAAAAGTGTCTCAAATTTTTCAAAAATCATTGTTTTAGGGATTTTTACTTATTATTATTATTTTTATTCAAAAACTTACCTACTTAAAGTTACCAGATTAGAGTTGAAGTCGCAGGACCAGTAGTCACATCACGGTAGCTTAATTTGTAGAGCGAGTATCTCGTTATCCGTGATGATTTTATTTTTATTGCCGTTCTCACAACAAATACTAAAAACATAATAAAATAAATATTTAGAGGGGTCTCGCATGCAATAAACGTAATTAGTCGATTTTAATAACGACTACAAGTAGACTTTTGAAATATTTACTTCCAATATAAATAATTAAATTAAAAGAAGTATTAAAGGCGCATACGACAAACGTCATTTATTTGCAGTTTTTTATATACTATATGGTGATGGTACGGGAACCCCTCGTGCGCGAGTTCGGCTCCCACTTGGCTGGTTTTTTTTAATCAACTATCACCAAGTAACATTTAGTACGTATTATATAAGTGAATCAACTCGCTATATTATGTTTAGGTTTCTTTCACAATGGCACGTGTTGAGGAGGAATGTAAACAAGAAGCATTGTTGTATGAATTAATGGTTTAGTGGTCGGTGTGTTCATTTACTACTTACAATATATATAACATATAGAAAGATGAGGTATAAATTGTTGTGAGTATAATAATTTGTGTTCTTAGAACAATATAATGGTTTTAAATTCTAAATGGATATGGAATTCGAACCCGGTCTCCGACTAACCGTCCCGTCGCTCTGCTAACTGAGCTTCCGTTTCCATAAATTTTATATATACATTGTTTTTTATCGGAAGAGACTCGAGTAACTATGATGCACGTTAACAGGATTTCAGAATAAATTCTATAAATAAATTATAATATTTTACTACATTATAATGTTTGAAAATATGCATGTACTGGAAGTAATCACATTAATAATATGCATTTTTATTTGACAGCTATAAACAATAATTTAGTTCCAATCAATATCGCTTTATGACCGAGGGATTGATTCAAAATGTTGTTTGTATATACAGGGTTATTTGTAATTAATTGGACACCTCTTGCAGGCAGCCTCTCTATATCAATCCCAACAACATTTGATCTACGACTTTTTAAAATTAATAGTTTTTAAAATTTATTTTTTCCCATACAAATTTTATTTGTTGCCTCTGAATTGGCATTAACTCTGAGCGTAGGTATGGCGCCCGGGCGTTAACCTTTTAAGTACTTCTTAAAAAATACAGATTAATAAGTAACAAAGGGAGCAAACATTTTTTTGTTTCGTTTTTTTTGGTGTTACTTATCAAGATTTGTAAAAAGTCGTAGAACAAATGTTGGTGGGATTGATGTAGAGAGGCTACCTGCAAGAGATGGCCAATTAATTAATTACAAATAACCCTGTATATCTATATAATGTTTGTATGGCTATAAGGTTATCTGACTACTTTCTCCTTGTATTTTATCGTCCTCCTTCACTCATGAAGGTTCCATTAATAGCGAATAATTATAGAGATGCAGGAACTATTAAAATACTTTTACTACAGTTTTAATATTACTACCGACCATATTATTAAGAATTATAATTATACTATAGTAATAATTATTTATAATTGCGCTAATCCTTACACAATGATATCATCTAAAACACTAATCCGATACTTTATAGTAATAGATAGGTTTGAGTTGCAAAACAACACATGTATATTGCAAAAGATTCTCTTCTGGCATACTAACGATCTTAGTACTATCCGACCTCTGTTTAAAAGAGCGTATAGTTATATATCCTTAAAAGCCCAACGTTGGCTGATTTATCTGATTTAACTACAGAAACTAATTTAAGTACAGAAACGGCTTTCATATGATATTATATTAAACTATAATCGGACTGAGATATACCTACACCATGATATGGATCAAACAAAGATTAAAAAGATAGACACTACTACATTTTCCAAACATTATTGTACATATAGCCCTTTTAACAGAAACCCTTAAAACAATTAGATTTTTTTAATACCGTAGTATCATACTAATATCAATCAGCACTCTACAGACAAAGAACAGTTAGACTCTTATTGTTGCGGACTCTTATTGCAGAGCGCATTAGAATCACCGTAATCTAGTTTTAATTCATCACCTCATAAAGTAAAAAAATATATACCTACTTAAATAAATGCTTTATTAGATATTTTATATTGTAACGTCAAAAATATTCCCACTCGTAACGTGTTCCAACACACACTACTACAGGTACGTACGGCGACTACTACCGCCTCCTTACTCCCGGGCACTACGAGGTGACGGCGAGCCACCCGGGGTACTTCCCCGTGGCGCGGGTAGTCACTGTGCCAAAGCATCAGACTACCGCACGGGTACTCAACTTTAAACTAGAGGTGAGTTGTTAGACTGGAGACTACTTGCTGGTTTATCCCTCAGGTGAACCGGTCTAACTATAATGTTATAGTTTAAAAATGTTGTATGATAAATAACGTAAAATCAATGATTGTTTTAAACTGTGTAAAATGTTAGTTTTGCCCAAAAGAAACATAAATTCACCTCATTTACGTAATTCACATGTGATTTTAAATCAATTTTCATTAAGTATGAACTATAAATCTATTTGAATCTTATCATAATAATTAAACGATGCGTGAAGCTTCAATGTGTAAATGTCACAATAGGCGTTCAAAATATAAGGGTCGTGGGAAGTATGACGTCATCGAAGGAGAACAGTGACGTCAGTCTTGATTACATTTTTATTATCGGTACTTCAGGCTATCGATCTCGATAACGACTTTAATAAATATATTGATGGATTGCCTGGATAATATCTACTGGTAATTTACAAATATTAATATAATGTTTCATAACTTTGGGACTTGAGTTGACGTTCAGTAGATTATCATCATCATCATCAATGTATGACTATATGAACCTTGCTCTTTTATACATATATAAATTGATTGATTGAACAAGTGATTTTAATAATTATTCTTTTGTGTATGTACTTGTCATCTCAGCAACTAGGTACTAAATTATAAACTATTTTTAATAGAACATACTTAGGTATATTAAATGATATTTAAAATGAGAAAAGATATGGTCGATAGCCGCCAATGTAGCCTCAATTGTAATATCCGATTACGTACATATTAACAGAAATGAATTGAGATATTAACACTGATCCTATCTTTGAACTTGATATATCTAAATGATATGATGGTCAGGGCTTCTTAAACTATGGGTCGCGTAGCAAAATTCTGCGGTCGCGAGAGTTTTTAATGTAAAATATGTACATATACTATTTTATAACATCACTAGAGTTGACGGAATACAATGGACATGCAATCGCTTATATGGCGGTAAATTTACTTCTGCCCTTCAACACCACATATTTATATGAAGTTACTTTCTCAGCTTTAACACATATTATACCCCAATATCGTTCAGCGCTAAAAAATGTTGAAGAGGTCTTACGTCCAGCCAAGATTCCACCAAGATTTGATTTGCTATGCAATAAAAAACAGACACATCCATCTCATACATGTTTTTACATATATTTTAATTTAATACTTACCACGCAACTACTTGAATATATTCGAACGAATTAAGACGGTCAAAATACACTTTCGTTTTTGATCCTATAATAAACAATTTCATATTTTTTGTGCAATCTTTAATTTTAGATTTTTGTATGTTTGAAAACGAATTCTAAAACCATATACATATTTTAATATGTGTATTGTTACCTAATAAATAAATCATCAAAAAATATTAATTTATTTTTCTTTATATGTATGGGGTTGTCAAGAAACTCGCAATCACAAATGGGGTCGTGAATGACAAAAGTTTAAGAAGCCCTGATTTAGATAATAGTATATTTCAGTTTAACAACGATTATTAAGTAACATTGTTAGCAATAAAAAATCATTACCGAATCACGCGCTCCAATATGTGTAGATATGTGTATGTGTGTGTAGGCGTCCAGGATACAAGACATGGACCGATTATTGTAATTTAAAATTACCTTCATGTAGGAGTACAATATTGTAATGAAATAATATTTTTAAGAGTTAATTCGATAATGAATTACTAAAAATCAAGATCATTTCTTATCATAGCTGTAAGACATGTGAATATTTTAAGTTCAATTTAATTTTCGCAAATTTTTTATGAACATTGAAAATTAATACCAATTACACATGAATATTCTGGATTTAACCGAACAACATATGATTTTCCTTGTATGCTAATAAGTTATAAGTTTTTACTTACTAATATGTATACATTGCACTTGAAAAGTCAGAAACTAGTTGCCAGGTTCCATGGAAAACACCGGGAAAAAACCACGGATACTTATTTTTTTTAATATTGAATATTAAATAATAATTAATATAAGAGAAGTTAGAATTCAATTAAGCCGTGGCACCGATAACGAGACCAGAATAACTAACCATCACTAGTTCTATGATTATCTCACACGGACAGGATTGAACTTTAAATAATAAAAACAATTATCAAGTTATAGGATGCCTTATTTTCAAATTAAGAATGCTCAATAATAACCGACTTAACCCTAACATCTTCAACTCCCATGGACCCCAGCCTACCACGAGCTGGTTCGACGACTATACCTTCGGCGTGTACCCTCACGGTCTCCGCGACGGACAAGCCAGGATATACAAGCGCTCCCTCTACCAACAAGTCGCCAGCGCCATGTTGGAGAAAACCCACTAGATACATGCATGTGTTATCATCGATCATTGTAAAAGTTGGCCCGCACGATTAATATACAAAACTAATATAATCTCACCAAATTTAATAATTTATCGGGGAATGAAATCAAGCCCAGATGATTTTCAACAGTCCCAATACAAAAGATAATGACACCATTAACTCCAAGAGGAATTGATATTTCTATCTTTGTTCCAGAAAAATATCGATTAGATTTATTAATCACTATGTTTAATAGGAATTTGTAGTAAAATGTTAATTGAGAACTAACAGCTAAGTTAATGTTATTAATTATACATTGTATGTATGTATGTATTGTATATATGTATGTATTTCAGTGCTATTGTTATATTCTTTTGATTTAAAGACAGTTATTATCTCACAAATGTAAAAAATACATCTCAGATGTCCTTTATGTTAAAATAAACCATAAATGTAACGCTGACTTTAAACCTATCGTGTGGTCCAAGCTTAACAATAACATTAAAAACATGGCGATTTAATGCGACTTAAAAACGTAATTATATATAATATATAGTGTTAATAAATAAAGTGGAATTATTATTTTCCTTTAGAATAAGGAAAATATATAAGAATGTGTTTTTCCATAAAGTAATGCAGAACAAAAGTAACAAACAGATCTTTGTATTTGTGCCATATTATTGAATCTTATATAATACAATTTATAACAGACTTTAAGCCTTCATGTTATATTTAATGTGATAATGATTATGGTATCTATTATTATTTATACTTTTTCCTCAATCACTTGTATTTTGTTAAGTATATAAAATGATTGTAGCCGCTTATATATATATAGTTCAATTATTAATGTAAAGTTACCATTTTAATAGTTAAATTATTTGTAAATAAATATTTCGATCTTATTCATATCTAGTCTTATTTCATTGTGATGTCTTAAAATTTTATTTGGGCAATAAATTAAATGATTTGGTGCTTTTGGAATTTTTCTATCAATTAATTTTATTTTCCTGTTTAAACACACGACACGTGTGATAAAATTAAATTAGAAAGTTATAATGTTATTTGAAAAGCAATATGAAGCAGGAATAACATATAATTATGTAATATAAAAAGTAATAATTGTAAAATGACCACTACCAAATCCTTTACTGTAATCAATATATACAAATACCCATATCACAAAAACATAATAGAACATTTATGGTTAAAGTAAGTTTATTAATAAATATTACATAGTATGTGTCGTAACCACTCTGTGTATAACATTAAATAAAATTATAGGCAATGATTGGTGTTTTATTTAAAACTAGATGATAACAGCGATGTCCTGAGATCCCTTATATTATATCTATTATATTAACTATAGTTTATCTCTAGCTTCCTTTCTCATCAAACCTTCAAATGTTACAGTCTACATCTTTTTCTTTATCAGGATTACTGCTCTAACCATGATAATTTTGGAACAAACATTCCTACCTATATTAATTTATTTTAAATATATTTTGCAAAATATAAAATGTAATGTGCAAAAGGCGACATTATCTACCCGTCATTCTTAGGATGTACAAGAGAGGAGATGTTAGCACATCATAAAATTATAAAAATAAATAAAACAACATATATGTATAAACAAACAATATTACATAATTAAAATAATTACTTCTTATACAAATATAGGTATAGTATATTCAAATGTAATGTTATTTGTACATAGATATAACATATAGAAGCTAGATATAACATAGAAGTTAGATATAACATATATCTAGGTCTCTAATTTATTTATTCCATTGGGTGTTGAATTATTAAATATACCTATAAATTGATAGATAATAAGCCACTATTCCATATTGTATAAAAGCACTTTTGTTATTTTTTAATAGAAGAAGTCAGTTTCTTGCATTTGAAGTATAAGCATACAACATTTCTTAAATATTGTATTACAGAACAAGTACTTTCTATAAGTCAAAGAAAAACTCTTTTACTTTTTGATACATAAATATATAGGTATATAGATAATCTTAATTATCTACATGCTTTCAATTACAAATGATTATGATTCTAAAATGGTATAATATATTTATAAATGAAATACCATAAGAAGTTTGTTAATATTTATTTTTTACATTAGATATCACTCATCATTCTAACAAAATAAAACTTAAATGTTTAAATATTGGGTCTCTTAATTTAACAAAAAATAAGTATATGTTTAAAAAAACATATATACATTTATGGGTAATACAATAGCCAAAGTTCTTGTACAATCAAATTCTAAAACCAAAAATTGTATCGAAAATTCTTCTGATTATAAATTCTACTAGTCTAATATTGATGACCTACATACACTTGAATGCTCTAAATCCATTCAAACAAAACTAAGTATATTAAGAAAAACAAAACTGAAATGCACCAAAAAGATACTTACCACCACTTATTTATAGGAGTAAAATGAAGTCAAGGATTATTATTATTTAAAAAATTTCATATATTCTTATGGATAGAATGTTTTATGTTTATAGTACATTATTTCACTTAGGTACATTTCAACACATCGTTAAGCCCGAGAAAGAAATATGTAAGCAATGAAGTAGATCACGAAGCCTAATTGAATATTATTATTCTAACTCAAAAAGTGGTTAACAATTAGCGAGAAGTTAATACTGTAATTAAAAATTAACTATTTCACAGTAATGATGTGGCTACACATAAATGCACTCATTGTGCCCTTAGTTACACCTATTATAATACTTATCAACTAAAGATTGACAATTATAAGTATTAAGTCATTACTCATTATATACATATTCACCTAACCTCTATTGGATGGATTCGTTGCATTGTTCAGGTAAAACGTAAAATTGTGTAGATAACCCTCACAAATTCCTACAATATTCCATATACAGTAATATGAAAATGGCACAAGTTTTTTTCTACATATAAAGAATTTCTTCTAATACGTAGGTATAATGTAATAAATTAACGAATTAAATTATTTGAAATGTAACTGAGAATAAAATTCATATTTAATATTTTCAGGTTGGCAGTACGCCTTACGGACGCTCAATAGCCTTAAGTCTTAGTGTCAATTCATTATATTTTGGTTATCACTACAAAATCGAAAAATATACCTACATAATGTTAGATCTAAATATCCTATACATTAAAATGTATTTATTTTTTTACATAAAACATCATTTTTGATGTACTTTTTTTATTAACGCTTAAATATCACGTTTCGTGTAATTTTAAGTTAAACATAAAAAGCGCCATTTGGTTTGAGAACTGAAAGAAAAAAAAAGTCTAGTAAACTGTAAAATGTCATTCTCAGAAGCTAAATAATATTTTTTCTCACTTCTTGAGATTATTATATTTTTATGATTACATTTTTGATCACCTTTTTCTATTGTTCAATGTCTATTTTTATGCATGCCGGAGTGTCGACTGCCCGGCCTTGACTGGACTATGGCGTAGTGGTCGCTGTTGTCCGATACTGACCTGTAGCCAGACACATTTTAAACTTATTTTTTATTAAAACTGCACAAAATCGCAAATAATTTTAATCACGTTTTTTTATTAAAGCAAAGTGTAAAGTTATATTTTTGTTAATGTGTACAAAATGTTAATACCTATTATAGATGATAACATAAAATAATAAAAAACACAATAATTTCAAAGATGAAGGTTATTCAGCTAACTAAGGTCGAGTAAAATGTCTGGAGTGAAGTATTTTAAAACAAGCTAGTTTGTTCTTCAATTCCATCTCCTTCTCGGTTCAACAATGGTCCGTTATTTTCAAAGATTTAAAAGATGAAGTCACCCAGATGTACGTAAATAAAATCCTCATGTTAGGTGTTTCTGTCAATGATATAAAAAAACGAAGTTACCTCGCAGAGTGTATCGTGGAGGAGGGATACCGGCTGCCGTACTGGCTGCCATGCCAGCTGCGGTACGGGTCATAGTCCTCTACCACTGACGGGTCCTTCTCTATGACCTGTGGTTACCAACGTGTTATTGTTAACCTACCACCTGACATGTGCTTACTGGTTATTATATTTAAAACATCTGTTAGAGTCGTGTTCTAAATTATTTTACAAATAATATTTGATTTGTGTAATCTGTCAAGTTTTGAGAATTAGTGAGTGTTTTGATCTATTAGAATTGTTAACGGATACAATATTTAGGGAGGTGTAATGTTAATTACATACATTAGATACAAATGAAAATAACTACAATATTTAAACAGAAATATATTAGTAGACTAAAGTGACTGTACTTATGAAAATCTAATATATCAAAAGTTAAACCAATAAAATATTATAACTTAGGTCAGCTATATATCTTTTAAAAGAGGTTGTAACTTATTCAATTTAGTTGGTTCTTACGTCAGTCCTAGCACACGAGCAAGTCATGGCAGTACAGAGGAAGCAGTTGATGAGTAACATCACCAGGAACATGACTCCGAGAGCAATCGCCAAGTACAGGAGCCACGCTGGATGCACTCCGCTCTCTGAACACGCGAGCGCTGCCACTGAGAGAAATATGCATATGTTATATAGCAATCTAATAATTTTTTGAGATATCTTTATAAATATATAATGTAAAATAAATCGATTAGGACAAGAATTTGAATCCGAGACGGTATTCCATCGATTTATTTAATAATTTTCTTAATTTGTTTTTTATTTTTATCTGCCTGTTTGGTGTTGAAAAATGTATTGAGGAATAAATACTAGAGTTCATTTTACACATACTTATATGACATTATATTTAAAAGTCAAAGTGTTTTATGTAACCCGTGTCCCGTCACCCGCAGCATGGTGGGTGCGACTTCGTAACCATTCCATATTTGGAAAAGAGGTCTGTGTCTATCTTTGGTATATTGTAAGTTGTCTCTATTTAATTTATAAATTTGTTGTATTTCTATTTATGAACTAAGTATTATATAACAACAATGTAGCAACTAGATACCAGATATTGTTTCACGGTCGCGTCTACAAAGGCTTGATAGATATAAGAATGCTAACTGCATTCTCTTTTTTAATAGCAATACATACTTCACAAAATAATAATTCATTTAAGCAAAGGTTTTTTTTTGTTAGAATGACTTACTGAGAGCCAAAGTATTAAGGATATTATTACGTTGTAATATTAATGTACTTTAAAGTTTATTTTGGATACAAAATATTATTATTATCATGTTGCGTCCCACAGTGTAGTATATTTTTCTGTTAAAGTTTATTACCGTCACGGGTTTTATAGACCTCAAAATATAATGATGTTTCTAGTAATATATCAGTCAGTCTCACCGGCACTGTCGTTGGGGTCCAGTACGAATATTCCGGTGGAGGCTGTGACGGCGGCGTCTTCGTCGGCGGGCTCCGTGCGGCCGTCCGTAGTGCAGTCCGACGGTGCGCAGCTTCCTACAAATACACGGACAATATTCCACCGATCAAACGACAGACTACACTCTGATATCTATATAGACGACGTACTACCAGAAGGGGAACGTGGTACATAATGATCCTTTGGGGCGTAATGATTCCCGATTGTTTTATCGACAAAATAGCGGCATCTTGTCCACTTCATGTGAATTTCGTAACCGTAAGACTGTATAAGCAGTCAAGCGTGAAGTGTCATAGCAGTAGAGGTATTTATTAAATATAAAAAAAATATATAATTTATATTATGTATTTGCCTTTTTCAATCACTATTATAGTTTTCTTTGTTTTATAAAAAAAAATACATTCATCTTATTATAACTTTAAATTAGGAAAATTATTCAGATCAGTAATTTCTCGATATTCGATGATTTAAATACTTTATATAACTTACGTTATGTATATATACTGTTACTTTTAAATTTAAGAATTTTGCCATTTATATAAACTACCTAACGACTGTTTTTATAAAGTTGATTAAAGTCCTCAAAAAGTTTTCTTTTACCTTAAAGTTCGATCCTCAAAAAAAATAAAATATAGGTACTGAAGCAAAAATGTCTTCAAAGAGAATTTATGTTTGAGAAAATCCGATTCCCAATTTTTATTACCGTTGTTGAACTACTTCTAGAATTTACTTGTGATGAAAGTGGTTTTGTTAAAATAATAAACTAAAAATTAAAACCGCAAAGTTCATAAGAAATTTGTAGACAGACTTCGTATTCCAATTATTTCTATTAAGCAGCCATTACATTATCCAATTTACAGAGCGCTACTTCGACCAGTGTACTTATTATAAGCTTGTTAGTGAGTGTTCAGTGCTCCCATCTGATTGATAGAAGCTCTTACTCGCAAATTTTTGGGTCAAGTATCAATGTTGTTTTTTTTCTTATATCTTTTTTTTATAATTTTTATGGGACTTTAATATGATTTTTAGATGTCATGGGGCATGGGGCCCATGTTTTAAATTTAAATAATAATCAACATACACATACAATTAGATAATGAAATGAATGCATTAAGGAAGTTCTGGGAAATAATAATAAATATCTCGATAAATACCTTTACAAATACCAATCTCGCACTGGAAGTTGACTTGAGATGAGTCCGGGAAGCGGAACATTGACAGTATTGCTAACTCGGCAGCTCCCTCCTCCATCTTCACAGTTACTGATTGCTCTTTCACCGGACATCTGTTATTTAAGATTACTTTGATTAATAGTTTGTTATTTTTCGAATTTATTTATGAAGACCTAATTCATACCCTCGTTTGTCCAGCAGTTCTGCCTTATTGTTACGCATGTTAAACGCGAAGCAATTTCGTAGTCGAATGCCGTGAGCTCCTAAAACAATATCCATTTAATTACATATTTAGGTATTATCATATTTTTCGGCTTTGCTCAAGTGAGCAAGATAGGGGAAGTAAAAGCGGCCTAGCGTTATTAAGTGACTCTATGTTTCTGTCTCCAAAATGTATTTTTCCAGATAAATCTGTATATTCTTTTCTAGTTTTTTGTGTCAAAATTTCATACAAATCCATGTACATTTTGCGTTACTGTTACAATCTCCTTTCACTTTTATAATATTACGAGTATATATGTATAGTAACAGTGAGTCATGACACTATTCTAATAAATTATGGGTATATATTGAGAAGATCTTCAATAAATCATTTTTTTTAATTACCATCTGGTTTGCTTATCTCTGCTCGAAGCGTGTAAGGCAGACCAAACGCTGCGTTTAACACTTTGCGGCCGTCGGAGTTCAACATTCTTAGAGACACGAGAGAAGTTTCGTTTCTGAAATATTAAGAATACATTTTATTCCATTGCTGGAATATTATAGATAATTATATATACTTCATTGTATTATGTTATCTATTTACGACACGAAAATTATTAAGTAAATAGGATCTTAAATCAAATAAACGATCAAGTCACTGTGGATGATATGATCAATGAAGTGAGCCGACCTCGCATTTCTGAAGCCGGCCTTGCCGCACGTGATGACATAGAACTTGTCGTCCGCCAGCTCCAGTGTTCTGTGCACGCGAACTGCCAGCGGCAGTGAACGCTCGTCAGTTCGCTAAAAAAAATTGTTTTATATGTCTATAATTTTTTTTTTAAACTTTTTCTTTCTTTTTTATAATTAAAAAAGGCCTAAAACCTTTTTTTAATTTAGGCCTATTATATTTTTTTGAAAGGTATAGGCCTATTCTTTATATGGAGTTTCTAGACCTGTTCTTTTTTATACTTTATATCATAATTGTTTTTTAAAGGTTACGGAAATCTAGAACATAATTAATTAGTTAAACTACTACACAAACGTGTGGTAGTTGAATATAGTTTGTTACTCAAGAGTGGCCTACTTTGTTATATAACTATCTGGCTCTGTTTTAGGTGGCTGCTATGAAAGCGTGACAACGCGAATATTAATAACTGTTAGTCATTATGTTTTGACACGTTCAGTTCTAACTATACATTTCATTTAGGTCATAAAACATTTTAATTTTGTTTGTGCCTTTAACAGATTAGACTGTGGCTGCAAAAGGCTGACCAATTTTCTATAGACAAAAGGACATTTTTAATTTTTTTTTTTCAAATACGGTATATATCTTTATAATTACCTACAATTTATAAGTTCTAACATTGTAACATAAACATGCAAATCATAAACAGATTATTTTTATGTGAATATTTTATATCACACCGTTAGTTGTGTAGATTCCGCCATTAAAACATGTTTAAACATTAAAAAAACTGGTTTTTAAAAAACTAATAACTTCCTATTTCTATACTGCCATTACTTATAACAAAATATTTAACTGCAATGCCAACAATTTGTTATTTTTATAAATAATTATCTATTGTGTTACTTTTTTTAAACAATTAACTATTTCCGTATTATAGAAATAAACTGTGTTGCGGATTTTTTATAAGCCTAGAAGTTATGGAAACAAAGAACGCGTAGATTGAAAGTAATTTGTGGATCAAACAGCTGATCGCTGTAGGAATGGGACCCACCCATTGGCTCAGACCCAGGGTCGCTAAGCACCGAACCTCCAGCACGCATATATAATTATTATTATAATTATGGAATTTTCTGATGACTTACATTGTTCCAGAAAACACCGCAGTAATCAGGCGAGCCCTGAGCGGCCCCCAGGTTGATGTCGAAATTTAAAGATTCTGACCCATTTCCTAGAGCCATGCATGCCGGCGTCCTGAAACAAGATGTGATATATAAAATAATTTAATATATTAAGATAAATAATGTTTAAGTAGTGTTTAAGGAAAATATGAATGTTTTAAATAACAAGGTATTTCCTGTACAGGTGTTATAAATAAGTGCATTATGGGAAATTTTAAATGAATAAGAATGTAAACTATTTAATTTCAGTTTACCTATGTTTTTATAGTCAATAGTCAATAGTCAATAGTCATTTATTCATAATTATAAATTACATGTCAAACAGTTTTGGATACTTAATTATTTATATGTCACAATTACACATATAGTTCCATTATAATTTTAAATTGTATACATGTCAAAAATATTATTTATTATATTATGTCAAAATTATATAAATTAATTTGAATGTCAATTTAAAATGATGTTATATATTTAGTCAAATTTTATATTTAAAAATTCATTGTAACTGTAAAAAGACTCCTCGACAAGCCATCGTTTAAATTTGTATTTGAATGAGTTAAAACTCAATGCGTTCTTAATAGAGTGAGGGATTCTGTTAAATACTTCGGAACCCATGCCCAAGGTGGTTTTCGAAGCCTTAACAAGCCGGTAAGATTTCGACATCAGTCTGTTAGGGTACCGTAGATTATACTTCTGCCCATCACCTCTACTCTCAAACTCATATCTGTGTTGCATGACGTAAATTGCTACATTTAAGATAAGTAAACTCGGTAGTGTTAGTATACCCAGTTTCTTAAAGTAAGGCCGGGCTGAAGTTTCTTGTGAAATCTGAGCTAATGTTCGAATTGCTCGCTTTTGAATTATCTATATAAGGTATATATAGATTTGTTATAAATAATGTAACAAGGAATCTTTTTTGTTAAGATGCTTAACCAGCCCCACAAGATCTTATCTTGATTCACTTGTGACGTGTGGGTAAGTCTAAGTCATCTTTCAAAAAGTGCGACATGGTTCTAGGTGTTATATTTACTTCCCGAGATAACATCTACTTTTGGATAAGATTTCTTCGAACTCTTTCCTTCACTGCCTTTATCGTCTTTTTCATGCAAATAGTTCGTGGACAGTCAGATTTTTCTAGCACAGACCGAGGATGTTTGATTGTATTTATCAGTAGCCCGATAAATAAAAATTTAATAGCATAGAATACCAAGCAGACGGAGAGTTGTAAAAATTGCAAATGGCTCCATACTGTCGCAGTGTATATGGCCATACTAAGTATACAAATAAGTAAACTGAGTAAGTTAACTCTAAAGACGATTAGATACATTATTTTTTATAAAGTATTAATAATGTTTCACTGCATCTAGATATTTCAACTCAATAGTACATTTAATTCGATACAATAGTTAGATAATTACCTGAACTCTCTGGCATGTGTAACTCCATTGAACGGTTGGCTGAAGTTGATCCTGATAGACATAGCACCATTCTTGCAAGTCGCGCTAACTACCGGGGTGAAGTCGCCACTGCTTTCTGTGTTCTGTGAAATAGATATTATGTTTAATTTATCATTAGCTCTTAATGTTTTTATCATGTACAAATGTTTCTGAAAGTAAGGCAATATATAGGTTTTAAGATTTTACTGGTACACTAAATAATTGTAACAAATTTAAAACATAAATATAGGTACATATAACAGTAACCTACGAGTTGGAACAGGCATTTGTATCCCAAGAAAAAAATATAGAGAGAGCAATGTATGAGCTACAGATATAAATGTAACTCCTTTCTAGGTATGAAGTAGGGAAAATAAGGAATATCGCAGATAGGCAAGTTGGCGGATACGAGCTGGTACTTAAGGGTCGCGGCCTGAGGGCAAGGAGAGCTCACGATTTCGTCTACATGCCTCAGCTTGATAGCTTCCTACCATTACTCACAACTACTTACAACTATTACACCATTACTGACTTGTGGAAACACTTAGGATTATAAGAAAGAAGAATTATCTTTAATAATGCATTTCTTCTTAGTGTGCATTGGCTGAAAGGATTTCTGTTTGTGTCTAAAATAAATAATCATGTTTAGCCACGTCGTTATCTTGTTTAAGTTTTAAATAATTATAGGTGATATATTAATAATATGAGACGGTTATCCAGAGGTTCCAAGTTAGAGATTACCTGAAGTTTATTTTTTTTTATTATATATTGATTGTATTAAATATTTATTTAACATTTCGAGTCTTCTACGAGTTTTGATGTATAGTGTAGGTATACGTAGTATATAGCTACGTAAAAATATTTTTCTAAATGTTAAACTATCTAAGTGATAGCTAGTAAAAATATAAAAAATACTTTAATAATATTAATGAGTAGCGTCTCCATAATCATGGCGTTATCTACATGTGGTTATTATATGTAGGTTTTATTGAAACTAAGACAGTGAATACTTTTATTTTTATGTTAACACACAATATTCTAAACATTTACCTATACTTGCAAATCCTAGAAAAGATTCAACATGTAGAGAACATAATAGTTCCTATAGTAAAGTATCGGGATGCTGTGATCTGTCCTAACAGAGCTGAGGTCAACGGACGTCTGTTCTCTTAGACACACGAGATACAGGTCACTTCTATACAGGCTGTATGAGGCTTACTTTGAATTAACAAATTTATATTCGTATTTTATATATAAAGATAAATTTAACTAATATTCTTATTCATACATAGTAGAGTAGGTTAGACTAGGTACCTGTTACAAATTTGGAATTATATATTTTTAATCAAATACCAAAGTTTGAAGATTAACAATATTTTTTACTAAAAGATTTTCATCTTAGATTATATTATGTAAACTCTCGTCTTGGTTTCTATTAAATGTCGGTACTCTACCTAATTGTAAAATTATAAAATTCATAACAATAAATCAAAAGTATATATTTTTTAAAAGTCTGTGTGTGTTTAGTATTATGATTCGTCAAAGTTCTATTATATTACAACTAATTATTAGAATTTAAACAATAACAATAATATTATTTATATTATTATTAGATTTATTTATATTATTATTAGATTAACAATTATTTTTATAAAATTAATGAATGCTCTATATATCATTATACTGCACTGCGGTTTCAGTAACAGTTCATAAAAACAAACAACAGTTGAACTACCACTGAGAAAAGAGTATATTTTGTACTACTTATACGGTATTTATTACTATAAAAATAGAACTGTCATTTAAGTCATCGTTATTTCTCTGTCCTTTGCCCTAAAAAGAGTCGGCACAACATGTTCTTCTCTTCCATTCTTGCCTATGACTGCTCATATCAAGAGTCTCTTTTACTTATGTCATATTTCACACAATCCAACCATCTCTACTTTGGTCTATCTCGACCCACATATCTAAAATTCTTATTACATGGCATTCATCCCTTCTCGTAACATGTCAATACTACGTTAACCTTTTACTCCATATTATGTCAGTCATTGGCGCCACTTTATTATAACTGTATCGTCATTGAAGTAACAGTATATATATATAAAAAAAATATAAGATCAAAAAAGGTTTTACTAATAATATATTTTAGCAACAACGGAAGTTGTAATCCACAGAGTCAAGTACATGGTATATCCATTAACCCATATGATAGATACGAATTGTTATTAAAATAAACCGTATCTTAAAATTGATTTCGTCTTGGTGTAATTATGGTGAGTAAAATTAATACACCCGTAGATTTATATTCAGATAACTGTACTGAGATCTAATAAAATACTACTTGATTTTATCCCATTCTTGTTTAGTCAGAAAAGTTGTAGTACGTTTTGCAATTTGTTATTTAGTTGTAATTGTAAGTTAACAAGATGTTCTCTTATCTTTAGAAAAACATTAAACAAAATTCCTTATCTATACATATAAATAAAACTTAAGTGATGGTTGTCAGATTTACAGCTATTGCTAACTACCTACCTACTAACAAAAAAATATAAATTTATTTTTAAAAAGACAATACCCGCATTAGGGATAATATTATTCCTGTGTAGCGGGGGATTTCACATACATAAACATAACGGACACAAAGTAGGTACACCGAGACTCGGAACAACGATCTATGGATCATACAAAGAATAGTTCCGTGTGGGAGATAACCATTGGTTCAACAGGGTCCCTAACCACTATACCAACAGGTCACCAAAAGGTCTGTCTGTTTGTTCTAGCTAATTTCCAAAACGGCTCGATTGATTTTAACAGGACTTACATTAGCGGATAGCTGATATTGTAAGGAATAACTCAGTAGTAACTACTTTTCTATTAGAAAAAAAAAAATAAATCCACGCAGATGAGTATCAGTTAGTATTTTTATATAAATAATAGAGAACTATATAATTGTACATTTAAAATACAATCTCTTAAAATAATTCCTGTTAAGCCTCTCGTCACCGGCGAGGCTGGTTATTGTTAGAGTAACATTCTAAATTCCTCTGAATGGTAAGAATACAATACATAGTAATACTGTAACAAGTGTTTACATCCCGGATAGACTTGCAAAAAAAACGTTTCAATTATAATCGTGAACCAGGGGTCGAACCCGGGATTTATTGCTGTTATTAAATTTAAGTATTTCCGGAGTAAGTAAAATTGTATTGCTCTTGACCCAGTTCTTAAATATCACTAAAGTTAGATAACAAAAAGTGAGAACTTAACAAACTGGATATTTCGTCATACGCTTTTAATTGTATAAATATCGGGTAAGAAAGTTATAGGTATGTATGATACAGTAATTCAATTTTTAACTTCTAGACAGTCAAATATTTAAGTTTTTAAACAAAATTATAAATATTTGCAATAATCAGTTATTAAGGCTATGTTTTGTTGGAATACGTAACAGTTCGTAATACATTACACAAGCGATACTTTTAACCCAACTTGTATCTGAGTGGTCTTATAGACGTAGTATGCCGACCGGTTTGCGGCACCAACGCCAACTTCGTCATGTTGGCCGATTTAGGACGGATTTAGCCTTCGCCAAAAAACTTTATACAGAATTCTTGTTTGATTTTGTTATAGTTTTGTTTCTGGGCATTGGTGATTTCTTTTTTATAGTCAAACCTTAAAATATGTTAGATTATACCTACTGTAACATATTACCAATTTAGCACAATAAAAGACAGCGGAGTGTCTATTAACGACATTTGGAAAAGTGAAGAAATAATGTCGGTATTACTGAAAATAGGTATTATTACTCTTCACTTTGATTCTTATAAGTACATAACGGTGATTATGTGCTATCAACAGATTTAACGAATATGTGTGGTTTCTCACGGATACATTGTTAGGAAACACAAGATGGTGAATAGGAAACGGTCAGCGGTGATTACCAGTACGTAGCGGAGACAGGCGGATTGGTGGAACTAATGGATGTGCCATTATTGTATTTTCCCAATGTCAATCTACTGTTAGTTTATGTGCGTAAATTGTTATTAAACATCAAAAAGATTTTACTACTTTTAAAACATAAGTAACAATAAAAATGTTTTCTTATTAGTGAATATTCAAAACTTTTAAACGGAAGAGGTAAATGATTCTATAGCTTTTGTTCTTATTTCTAAATTTACATTGTGAGTATTCCATTTCTATAATTCGGTAAGCTATTTACAAATTCGATGCCGCATTTTAAGTTGTCATGTTACAGCAAAAAAGACAATGTTCTCTAGACACGCCTGAAACAAACATTTTATCAAACAAAGTATTTCGTTATGGTGGAATATTAGATTATGTATCCGTATATTGTTTTATATTTGTTTTAAAAACATCATGGCAGTTGGTGCTGTTACTATGCCAAACACTAAAAGCGGTCTGAATTGGTATTTTTTTTTTTCTAAACTGCCAACTTCATAAAATGTCTTTAAGCATCGATGAGTTTATTGGTAGATTGATAAATGCAAGTCTATAGTTGCTATTTATTATTAATGATTTTATTTAGACAATAGTAATAAATGAGCGTTTGTTTTCGATGACCCCACTGATGAGGATAATGGAGTTATACCGTCCTTGTTGGTCAGCTTGGGTTTCGAAATACTGGGCTTATCTGATAGATGAAAAGGATGATGTTATGCGTTAAGGTAAGTTGTTCGATGTGCAACGGTAGGTAAAACAGCATTACTTCAAAGAAACTTTACCTTTATAGCTAGTGTGATACGGCTTATTTTTCGGAATGTCGTAAACCACGCAAGGCTCATTGTACTTCCGCGAATATCGTTATCACGGCACAATCGACTCTTGGTAATCAGAGCGTTTCGTGAACTGCACATACTCGATTTTTTCGTTAACTTTGGTTAAAAGTATTTCATAAAAGAATTGTTAGGAAATATCAGAACCATAAATAGATATCACAGTTAATATCTTAATTACCTAAAAATTACCAAAAAAATGTTTTGTTATCTGTACGTAATGCTTAATATTACTAAATTATTAAGATATGTAATATTCTAGAACTGCACAGTTTTGTACTTAGATGTTGCACGCAATGTCTGAGGAAGATTCGACCTCGACCGATGTTTAGAGGCAGAGGTAAATATTTAAAGATAAAAATAATACGTATTGCTGTAAACTCGTACATATAATTTATATTTGTCGTTTTCAAAGCAGAAGTTGAAACGTATTTGCCGCGATTTATCAAGCTTTTGCCCGACGCTAAGCAATTCGTAAATGTAACAAATGTCAGATGAACAGGGATTTTATAACAAAATACACACATGTATTCCTGAAATCGTGTTTGTAACAAGTTACAGAGAAAAAAAATGTTTTTATTTGTTAGAAGTTTATAGAAGACAGAAAAAGAACTTGCAATCTTATTATATAAAACTCAATAATTGTCAGAAATAATTGAATAAATATAAATGTGATATTACAACACGAACTAAGATGACTGTACGATTGTGTATGATACTAAATTTAACAAATAACATTGAAAATACATTAAGTAGGAGTATTCAAGTAATTTTATCATGTATTTGTACAGCGTGACGCTGATGTTGCCTTGAGAACCATATTGTTATGAGAACCACGTACCTCATACGACATGTTAAGTAGTTAGACCATTTGTCATCGTATAAAGTCCATATCTTCATCTTATATAGTTTTTATTCTTCTTAACTGAATCATAGATGAGTTTATTTCATCTCCGCTACTTCTAAAAAGATAAATCTTCTCTTCATATTTTGAATGGACCTACAATTTATCTCGTCTCGCAGCGCCTTTTGAGATATGATTGATGATGTTATAGAAATTACTTTATCTACAAACAATTCTATTACATAACATTTTATTCAAAAAGATGTTTAAATTTGGTTTGATAATAATAAAATAAACTAAAAATCTTCCGAATTCTATTCGAATTTCGAATCAAGGTTTAATACTAATTTAATATATAATATTACTATTCCTAAATAATAGGAATCCTAATGCGAATTCATTTTCTTGTTCTTAATGTAAAATTAGAAAATATAACGAACATAATATAATCCTATATTTCAGAGCATTTCCCAAACGTGTACATTATTCAAAACTTCTTTGAGGTCGGCGTAATCAAATTATGTATTATGTAGCAAAACTTTATTATTCAAATTAAACTTACTCGTATTTAATTTAAATTTAAAATATCTACGTTTATAATAATACAAACAAATTAGCCTAAAGTATTTTAAACGAATGGTAAATTACTTTTAATTTAAATATTAGTAATTTATAATTTATATCAACAATTGGATGAACTATGGTCCCAATTAATTCGTCATAGTTATAGAGACAATATTTTAATTCAAGAAAAAGTTGGTATATTATATAAAGAAACAGAGATTTACAACCTTTTTTTACCCTTTTCGGGTTGAAAGTTAACAAATCATTTTTAAAGTGCTCTGAAGCTTTGAGTGCTTCTGGAAGTTTCATTGGAATTTCCAATTCAATCAGTCAAACTTAGTAGCGGTATATTGAGTGCTTATATAAATACCAACAGATAATCCTTTTTAATAAAATACATAACAATTTTTTTTAGCTTGAATAAATATTTTAAGACAATCAACATATTTAATATAAATTTATTTTATAATTTAGAATGAAAATTGAACTGATATGGACAGGGTTTCTAACTGGCTAAAGGGATGGTTTCTCGGAAGTCAAAGAAGTTTTCATATTTTTTTTATATTAAACAGTAAAATTAAACATACAAAAAATCAAACATATATAACGGACACAAAGTACACCCAGACTTCCCTGAAAACAATCACAGAAAATTGTCCCGTATGGCCAATGGCCCCAGTGCTTTTGGTTCAGTAGACAGTGTCACTAACCACTACACGAATAGGTCCCCGAATAGTATAAGAATAGTATAATAACAATATACATGTTTTTGGATATTTTAAATCATATTGAATTTAATTCATAAATCTATGAAGAGAGCAAGTTAAGAGTGATCTAATGTAATTATTCATTCATTATCAAATGCAATCCTGTCATATATTTGACATGAGTCAATATGAAAACTGACTCACAGGTTTCAATGAATGATACCAATGTTAAATAAGGCTAAAGTACACATTTTCTACGGGGAAAATGATATTAACATCATTTTATGCATTGGATACGTCCCTGAATGATTCATAAGAAGCTTTTTAGGTACTTATAAAAACATTCTTTTTAATTAAAAAATAAAAAAATCATTTTAATTTTTAAATATGAAATAACCATTCAGTCCAGCTGTTACAAGTCACTATTTTTTGGGGTTATTAAATAGTTCTACTAGTTGTAAATATATTATTTATTGGGGCATGCGTAGGCGCAGGTAGCCTTGCCAACGCCTCGGCCATGTTGGCATTGCTAGCCTTTTACGGTACAGTTCGAGCTGGTCTAGGGCCCAACGCTTAAGATACAATAACTAGTTTTAGCAAATTTGCGTCACAATAATAAAATACGTTAAGATTATTCTCAAATGAGTTGTTAGATTCCCGTAACTTGGTTCCTAAAGTACGCTGGAGTGTCCTCTGTAACTTACACACTAAGTTAGGGCTTCAGATGTAGAGACCATTGAAAATTATAACAATCGAGTGAAGTCTAGAATTTAATCATAATAAGAGTCAGAGTAACAGAAATATTTAATAATTTGAAGTAGGTATAATATTTATATATCAAATATATATCTTTCTTCAGTTTTTGAAGAATAATATTAATCTTTCAGCTATTTAAATATTTGTTTATTTTTTTATTGTTGATTCAAATTAACTTTATTCTTTATTATATTTTTTAATTCAATTCAAAACGAAATGTTAATATAGAACGGTAACCTTGACACAATAGAGCAATTGGTAGAGCAACGGATACGAAATCGGAAATGTAGCAGATTCAAGTTTTGTTATTATTGAGTTTTATATATTTTTTCCGTCATGTCCTATGCGAGTCCCGCTTTTGCGCACGCTAATCTGAAACCCCTTCAGGTGATTCAGAACAGGTTTACACGGATTGCAACCGGGGCGCCGTGGTTCGTACGCAACATCGATCTCCATAGAGACTTGAACCTTCCGACCATCGCTCAGTACTTCAAGGGGCTTTCCCAAAAGTACTTTGAACGTGCTGAGCGACACCCGAACCCACTGGTGGCTGACGCCGCAGAGTATAGACCACGTAAGACTACTTTAGTCAGAAAAAGAAGACCCAAGTCGGTACTCGTTGACCCCGACGACGCGTTCACAGTAGGTAATAACGTGTACGCGTAGGCATAATTGACACCACACAACATACAGACACACACCGTCTGTACCGGTATAGACGAGGTCCCAACTGAGTAAGTGCTCCGTTGCTCCGGCGTTCTGCCGTCGGAGGACGCTAGTGTCCAAATTTCCTTAGCTTCCCTCCTGACTAACGACGCCCCGAGCCGAGGTCCGTGTCTCAATCTGAGACGCCCTCGGGACGTCGTTCCCCATGGGGGCCCATCTGGCCCCCCCTTTTTAAGGGTGGGTCTCCTGACCCACCCATTCCCCCGGTGACGCTGTAATAGCCAACAGGGCTAACAGCATAGACAGACAAAAAAAAAAAAAAAAAAAAAATATTATTGAGAAATTAAATTATTAAATAAATAAGATTAGTAAAAAATTACATGTTTATTATGGAATTATTACAAATTATTATGAAACTCTCATATTTTATGAATTAAATTTACCTTGATGAGTCCTATTCATAATTATTTATTCAACTGCCTCAGCTGACGATATTCTATAGAATATTAACGCCTCTGGAATGTTCGTATATAAATTAAACATACGTTTGTTATGTGAAGGTAAAAATAACAACTGATTGCTGTGTATGTTTGTCTTTTAATGTAAAGGTATGTAACTTCCTATGTGTCTTTAAACTTATAGATATGGATTTTAGGAGGGTGATATGTACGAATAGTCAGATAACCAGAGCTGACATTTTATATTTGACAAGTATGAATGTATAATTCCTAACTACGTAAAACCTCTCAACAGATATTCGTTACATATTGTAAGGAAATTCCCTTGGTATTTATTGAATACATAGGACCTTTACAAAGGTCAGTGGGAAATTATTGTACGTAAACATGAAATAACACAATGAAAAGGCGGATATAACACAAAATAATTAATTTCATTATAATTACCAAGATTTTTGTATGTATGTACAATTTAATTGAATATTTTTTTCTATCCAGGGTTTTATTTCTTTTAAGTATATTTAAAATTAGACCGTATCACCTAAAAGTTAAGACATCAATTTAAATACACAAGTATTAATATATATTTTAAAATTACACATTTCCTATTGTTCAAAATAATAACAGAAAAGCAATCTCCAACAGTTTTCTTATTGTTTTGAAGCCGGCTTAGCGAAATGATATAGTGTATAGAGCGTGTTGTTTTTGGGTTAGACGTTATAACGTAATGTTACGCCCGCATTGGACTAGTGAATGAAATAGTAATTATAACCATCATAGTATACATTTGTTTATATATATAACGTTGTATGTTGAAGGAAATGATTTCAATAATTGGTTAAATTTAAAATTGCACAGAATATTTCCTTTGTTTTATCTTATTGCCTATACAACTAAGTAATTGATTTACATTAAATTGCACTCTAGTGCTTAATTTATAATACAAATACACTGCTCTACAAAAAGTTTTTATCAAGACAGACAAAAAAATTGAGCATTATATAGTTATTTAAGTTAACATTTTTAAGTTAGCGTACTTAAATATATCTAGTCAATGTCAAATTAATTAAACCAATTGGTGACACTAGATAAGTTTTTGTTTACCAAAAAAATTTAATCCATTTTTTCTTTCAATATAAATTTTTATTCGAACCTAAAAACAAGTCAATGAGATCATCTGAGCCTCGTCGCTGTATCATTAAGGTATTTTAAATAGGTGAACTCAGTACCTGCGCAAGCGCAGTTGCCAGCAGCGTGACGACAAAGGTACATCGCCAGATTGGAAACATTTTCACTGTCTTGATAGTATTGTCACAGAAGAATCAGTTGTTTGGTTAGATACTAGCGCGCTCAACGCATCATGGCGGCCGGTCGGAGCGCGGAACGAAACGACACTGCTGACTGCACGTCGAGTTACGAGAACAACAAACTTTACTTTCTGTGACCGGCTGCGTTCACACTTACGTGCATTATCGACGAGTCGCACTTGCCACCATTATTAGTGTCTGGTTTAAAGCCTTTAAGAACAAAGACCTTATCATTTGATAACCAGGTGCTCCAATCGACACGATTTTGCGTTTGACTTTTCCAGAAGCAATAACGTATGTTGTTATTATACGGGATTTTTTCCCAATAAGTAAATAATAATAACAGAAAAATAAAAAAGATGTGCTTAATAATAAAATAAATATGTAAAAGCTATTGTGAACGAGCGTTGTCTACGCAATGTTGCGTCGGCGCGTCGGGCAGGCGACGTTACGACACACGCCCACATACGTAACTCTCCCCTGCACTGTACACACACAGAGAGAGGGACACACACAGCAGGTACGGCACTCCCCGATCTTTTCAAAACTTTTTACCTGTATAATTATAATTAGAAACATTTTTGTTAATCCTATACAGCATTATATAAAGGTGTATACTTGAACCTTTGTATAATGGCATGTTTCAATTCATAAATAAAATGTAAGTGTCGAAAGCTTTCTCAGTCTTTTTTATTAGAAAATGTATTTTTTTTGTCAACGAAATAAACAAGGTTCATTTCAACATTTATTTTTCAAGCAACATTTTGAAATAGAGTGCATTTTTTAAGAAATAAGCGGTTCCCTAAAAGACATCAACGCGTTCAGAACCACATGTAATCTTATAAGGAAACATATGAATAGTGAATAAGAAATCCCGAGGACGAAAGAATGTTTTGCATATTCAAATATAAACAGTACCGAGTGAACAGGCCCTATGCTTACAAATGAATTACGTTTGTTGGAATACGAACATAATTTTAAATAGATTGTAAATTATTCGTCGGTAAAGCCCTTTTATTAGTACAAGAGATAAAGATTGTAAAATTAAATGTGAATGGTAATCTCTACCCAATTAAAAAAAAACTAATATTTAGAATAGATCTCCAGGGTATATCTTAATAGGTAAAAAAAATACTACATTTTGCATACATCAACAAAATAGCAGACGAATTTAATTCAATTGTTCGAATACTATTCTAAAAAATAAATGCGTTTCTTAGAATCGTCGAGTTCTGTATACTACAGGGAAAGAGTTGTGGACTACTGCTAGTGTCAAATATAATAGATTTGATTGTCTCTAACTGATTAAATAATCTTCCAAAAATGGTATTTAAGCACTCTTCAGTACGCTACTATGAATTCAGTCAAAAAGATATTTAACCGTAATTAGAATTTTTGAATGAATATTGTGTATACTTTTCAGCACCATCTATTTAGCTGCGGTATCAACTTTATCCTTTAGTTCCCCGATGTAGAGATAGGTAGAGATGGCGTGTATGTCGTTGCAAGTTGCCGCCCAAAATCAATACCATCGGCGTGCGCCGTCCCGCCGATTTTCACCTCAGTCTTACACAAGGCACCCCCATTTACAATCATTTTCCTACCCGTTATCTCGCGTCCAGTGCTCCCTACTGTTCCTACCATTGTCGGATTTATCCTAACAAACTGTGAGTATTAATTACGTAATTTAATATAGTATTAAAAGAGAATAAATTGCAAGTATTATTTTGTTCGTATGAGTCTAAACTATTGCTGTAAATTAGTAAGTTAAGAACGTGGTAAAGTTTAAATGGGTCTGTAGGGCGGAGGATAAACTAGAGCTGTGTGAACCCAGCTTTCTTTACATAAAATCGATGTAACATATTATTTAACAACGATTACTGCTTCGAGAATAATTCAATTGACTCGATTGTTATTTAATTTCATAACTATTTAATTAATACGTATTATGATTGACCCATATACTTATTTTTATAAACATATAATTACTATTAGATGCGATATTAATTGACCACTTATCTCTTGATGTGATAACTTCTCGGTATTGTTCTCGAATACTAAGTGTTTAATACATTAAACTTAGCGCTTAAGCCGCATTACTACTAATTACATTCAATCTAATCAAATGAAGGCAGCGTTATCATTATTGTATAAAAATATAAATTAGGCAGAATCAATAATATCGAAATTTCTGGTATGCCTCTGATTTAAATAAAATATTCTTTTTGTAAAATATATTATATGAATATCCTAATCTTAAAAAAATATGAAACCTTCTGCTTTTTCCCCAACCCAGTATATTTAAGCCGGCGAGGGAGGAGAGATCGGAAATGATGAATGTTACAATGTTACACGCGAACCTTTATTTTACGAACCCAAATATATAAATAAGGGTGGACCTCCTTATACATGAGTGATTTTAAATAACTTCCTTCCTGAATTATATTACATTTTAACATTAACATTTATAACTAAACATTTTAATACATCTTGAGATTTTTATGAGTCATTTAAAAGATCTTAATACCTATATTTTAAAAGATGTTACATAAAAAAATATATTGTTCTTACAATAACTAATGATTTCTAATTATTTTAATAATCTTTACAATAGAACAATTAATCAATCATTATTTTTGTCGTAATATATTAAACGCACTGCAAGACATTTGTTTAACTAATGTATATAATTTTTTATTTCTAATTATATATCTTTTTTTTCAATACGTTAGATTTAGATCTAAAATATAATTTCTAATTATAATAAAGGGAATTGGGATCGGCTACTATATAACACATATTATATATATATGAATTACAAACATTATTTAAGAAGTATAGACTTTGGAGTACTGAAACGGATCTGCATACACTTGGTAGAAACAATTGCCTCAAGAATACATTGTCCCGTAATTGCTACATTTAGATCTGATACCTTATTTATGTCCCTGTATTGTGGTTTAGGTATTACGAGAATACAGTTTTCTATACAAATTTCACCTTTATATTACATAACTTGTAAACTATTTAGGATGTGCTTCTTATAAATAATTCTTGCTTTGATATTCTTATATCAGTTTTTGTATGAAAAACACAATGTGCAAAATTTATAACACGAGAAGTAAAATAAACAGTTTTATTAATGCAAACAGTGAACAGGGATGATTC
The DNA here is from genome assembly GCA_959347355.1 of Napeogenes inachia. Lineage (NCBI taxonomy): Eukaryota > Metazoa > Arthropoda > Insecta > Lepidoptera > Nymphalidae > Napeogenes > Napeogenes inachia. Next base: position 2,179,896 of record OY365799.1, on the reverse strand, counting down.
GATGTTATTTTTCTTATTGCTAAATTGTGTCGGTTCTTTGACGCCCCAGTCGCGATATCGATTTTTGAATTGGCAGCAATCCAGAAGATGTCTAGCGATGTTTGTCGCCCAACAGGATTTAGGTACAAACTTTAAATAATTACCAACATTTTGGAATTTCTTATACAGCCTGTTCGGTTTGAATAGAAATAAATTCAAAAAGTTTTTGCTTATTACAGTGCTCTCTGAATATATACTGCCAAGTTTTATGACGTAGTACTAACAAGGCAAGTTAAGTTTGTAAGGAGATTAAAAAACTTTTGGATTTCCGTTTCGTGGTTGATACAGCCTGCTCATTGTCTTAGAAGCCTTATCTCATTTACCTTCTCAATGTATTTTATTCATTGAAAGTTGTTGTTATATCTTTAGTTTGAGTTTGACATCAAAGGCGTCTTACAATTTTGTACAATTAGTTTCCCAATATTCATTTGTTACTGCTTTGCGGCCGAGGATTCAAAAAAGACGTCCTGATTTTCATTTGTGTTCTGTAGTTATAAAGTAATTATCGATGAAAAAAAATACTCATCTGTTTGAAATAATCTCTAGAATAGGATATTTGATAATATCTTACGTGCGTATTTTCTAAAACTATCTCTGATACTTGCATTCAGTGAATAGATCGAGGTCAAGAATCAACTTGAGAATAGAGTCAATGGGAATGCCGTGAGTATCTCTAAAATATCGGAAAAAATAATGACAATGCTAAAAAATACTAAAATATAATGAACTTGAAATTCATTCTATTATTACATAGTAAATATATAATATTGTTCAACATTCATTTATAACTCACGTAAAAATTAAATCAAATAATTGCTACTGAAATCAACGACTCCATTGTTACTTTTACTAGAACATAAAACCTTTTTCCATTCCCTATAATATTTAGGGTAATTTTAAATGTAAGTCAATAGGGGTAAAATGTTTCGGCGGTGACTCGGCAGTTTGGCTTCAGGCCAAAACTCAATCGGAATTACTGGATTAAGGCTCATAGTATTCGATATGTTTAATATTATTCTTTTTATTTCTGTCATCGGAGAGAAGTAATTATAATATATCTAAACAAACCAAACTCTTTTTATTACTTAGAGTTGGTTATATATATTATTCTGGTCATATAAATCCTGATTTGTTTGACAAATCCTTCTAAATCCTGGTATGTTAGCCGTGAATGGAGTAGCCATTTGCCCTTTTTCATTAGTTCGATAATAAATGTTTACGTTGAATAATAGTTTCTATAAAAATTAATATAATTGATATTATTAAACAAAATCGGGGCAAAATTGTTAGTTATTACACAAAATATTGGAATCCAGGAAGCTATTAAAAATATATTACGAATATAAACCTAAAAGTAAAGTGTTTATAAGGACTAGTGTATATAGTAGATATAATAATTATTTGTTTTGTTGGCAGAACTTCGTATCCTCACCGGCGCTGCGACACACTGTCTATTCATACTCTACATATTGCACTTGCGGGTAAAACTCCCGAAGTAAGTATAGTTAGATGACATCATTATTTTTTATTGTAATCTCCAGGCTCAGGATTATAATTTGAACAAGTTTATGTGAATGTAAATGTTAAGCAATTTTTAATGTGTAAATATGTGTGTATATAACTCTATATGTTTGTGTATATTTGTGTAATGTATAACATATTGACAATTTTTTTTTTTTTTTATGTTTTTATAAGATTTTTTTTTGTTATTAGCGTACAGCGCATAACTCCTTTTTGTCGAAGGTCCTAAAAAGATTATTTGAGTCTTTGTACACTATTTTTGTAATGTATATATATATATATATACTATTCCTGTTCAAAAAATATCGCGAATTTTCAATTTGCACGGGTTACGTATATTTAATGTTTGATTGTTGTTTTTGTTGTTGTTGTGTTGGTACTTATGTCCCTTACTTTTGCTGACAAGGTCGGCATAGATACTACGAGAGCAAGCAAGAATACGAAACATTACAATATATCTCGTACACACTATTGTAAGAAGTTATTTGTACAGAAATAATTATATATAAAAAAAAGAAGATCCAAACTAAAATATTTAGTGAAATAGACTATACTAGAGATTTTTACATTTTTAATATTAATGTTTTGAAAGACAAAATAATGAATACTGTTACAATATTAGGAGCGGTCAAAATAGATCGTTCGGGGTGTCCTGGAATCTGTGGCCCGCAGGCCGCGACCACATCAACCCTGTCTTTCTCAAGCTTCCGAAATTCATTTACCTCCAATGTCAATTACTTGAAAAGAAGGTAAGAAAACAACTCCAGGTTGTTCCTGGGAAGGCTTTTTTTTTAATAATGTTGTGAAGACATTTTGAAATAAATTATTGTAACTTATTGTTTCCGGCTCTCCATTGTTCTTGCACGTCTTTTATTTTTAAAATTATGTTTTCTGAGACAAATCCTTGGTTTCTTCTTTATTCACATTTAATATTATTCTTTCTTTTACGCCAATCATTGTATACCTAGAGATGCAAGTTATTTTTGGTTTATAAATATTTGTGTTTATATAAATTATGTCATTATTAAATATTAACGAAATTATTTTCAAGTTTTATGTAACCTCTTTGCTGTACAACAAGATATTGTATATAATCCTACATTACTATGATTCCTTGAAAATGAAATGAATGTTTTGCTTTTCTTGAAAATATCTAAATGTGCCTAAAACTATGATGCAAAAATATATGTAAAACTTAAAATTGTCAAGCTTTATAGTTGTGAAAACAAAAGCTTAACATGCTTACCCCGGACCGCACTACCCCATCTCCATGGACCTTGTTGTCAAGAAATTTAACACCAATTAGCAAATAAATTTCTTGATAAATAAGGCTTTACCTTTCCATCACAGTCCTACCCGTATACCGTGTAGCACTCATCAACTCTAAGTTTAATAAAAGCCCGCGCTGGTTATCATTATCGTAAGTGCATGGTGCTTTTTCTTTGTCATTCGATGTGCTTACTTTTTAGGTAAGTATCGTGTTCAACTGAAAGATAGTTCTGATAGATTTACTAAACACCCACTTTAGGTATAGTCGTCATAGTGTGCCATTGAAATCGTTAATTATTAATAAATGGAATTGTTATGTAACTCTATTCCTTACTGTATATTTATTCAAATACTCCCTTTATATCTTTATATTAGCAGTAAATAATATGTGTATATCAAACAATTTGGTAAATAAAGAAAACCGATTCAAAGTAATTCAAGTCAGTTCCAGTGTATAAGACTAGGTTGGAATAAAAAATGAATATAGAGCGCGGGCGTAAATGGGTGGCTACATTGTGTCTCGGTATTGTCCTTTCCTTCGTCCCGGCGGCCGGAGTAGCTCAGCGGAGGCGTTGCGCAGATTCAGCTCGGGGGACTTGCAGTCGGAGTGCGATGAGGGCGAGGTGGACCCCTACACCGGCCTCCCAGCCACCACCAGCCAGCCCAAGCCGCAGAATCAGAGGCCGACCTCCCAGGGTAATTATTATAACATGGTATTATAATGATCGTTGGATGTTAAAATATTCTATAATTGTATATATAACAGCATTCATTTCTCAAAAAGAACGTTAACCGAAATATTAAATTTATTTTCAATATGTGAATATTATACCAAAAAAGTTGGTACTAATTTTTAATTAAAAGTTTGTGATCATAAAAGTTTTGTTACATTTATACCATACGGTCTGATTAATATAAAATTAGGAAATCCTACCATATTTTTTATATTATAATAATGTATGATTTGTTTGTTATGTTAAACCTTATATAGTTAAAGCTAAGAAATAGTTACTCAAGAAAATGTGTCTAATAATAATCCAAACATGACTAAATATCGTCACTAGCAGAATGTCATACTACACAAGAAGTTTGGTTAAAGATTGTTCCACTATAGCTACTGGTGGCAGCATGGGAAGTGGCGCCGCCCCTCCAGCGCCTAGCACTGGCAGTGCTACCGCTGCAACGGGTTCCGATTTGTCCCTGAACCTTCGAGGTGGTTCGAGAGGAACTTCAGCGCCATCTTCACCAGCCAAATCTCGTGAGTCACTGCTTCAGCGCGTGCAGTCATTGACCGGCGCGGCTCGTGATCAAGGCGCCAATTTATTGGGTAAGAAGGAAGTTACTATTAATAATTTTGATTCATCATAAAGGCATATTTCAAATTTAGTACGTGATACAAAGGCGCCTAATTATGGTAAATATATATTGTTAGTTTTATTTGCCTGCACAAAACAGATAGGAGCACAAAAACAATTTGAAATAAATAAGAGTAACTTAATTTATTTCTGTGAACGCTGTGAAGCTGTCTTTTTAACGTTAATGGACGTTATTTATAGAAAGAGGGTGTAAAGTAAATGGCTCTTAACCCACTTTTTAGTTCAACCCTCGAAACCATTACCTGACCCTAAAATAAGTTGCAATTCGAAATGAAGCAGGATTTAAAAACGGACTTCACGGAATTGCTATTTGAAAACAATATAAAATCAGTTTCAGCTTGACCTGTTTTTTTAAAGAAAATATAAATTTACTAGGGTAAATTTAAAATTTCCTTTTAAAATAATAAATTAATGTAAATAAATTGATATTTAGACTTAACGTGCCTGTGGTCTAGGGAGTGTGACATCAGTGGCGTCGGTGGGTCGGGGCTACAACAGAGACCGCTGCGTGACGCTGCTCGTAGTGGACGATCAGAACACCGACTGGTCCAAGTACTTCCGCGGAAGACGCCTGCCCGGAGAATGGGACATCCGCGTTGAACAAGCCGAGTTCCGCGTAAGAATATTTAACTTAAAATAAATAACAAAAAATATACCATTTCTCATAAACTAATTTATAATAATTTTATAATCAGTACTTATTTTCATTCATTCTTAGTCGTTATTTAATTGCCTCCATGCCATCATAATAGCTGTAGTCTTATGTAACTACCGTTTCGTATCGTACCATTGGTATTAATTTCGAGCACAGTTAATCAAATTAATTATTTAGATTACTTAATAGGTGCCGACAAATGGTTTATTCAGAAATAATCCGGGAAGCTCGGATTTCATTAAAGCTTACAAATAACAGTGATCGGTTTACAGATTTCAATTAAAATCAGAATAAAATCTGATTAAATTAGAATAAAAATAATTGTGTTATAATCAAAATAAATGTTATTCGCACATTATATGAGACTGTTCTATGCGATCTGTTAATAAAAAGTTTTTATAAATTAATTAAATAAAGGACAATCAATTAGTCAAAAATTAAAAAACGTACGTATGTACACTTCTTATTCAAACTTCCAATGTTAACAGATTTGTTTATGATATTTGCATATTTTATGTGATTATATAACCCAATAATGGGATATTCAAATTTGATAAATAAATTGCTATCTATTTATCTCCAAATATAAAATGCTGAATAAATTTTACTTATATAAATGGATAAAATGTTTTATTAAGAACATAATTTCAAATACAAAAGCAAACTTTATAAGCTCTTAGGAAATTTACAAACATTTTCATTATTCATAAGCGAAATTATGTAATATTTCAACTACGTAGAAATAATTACAATTTGTTCGGTGATGTCAGGAGTTAACTCAATGAAATAGAAATGAGTTAATTCAATAAAATACAACCGAGTTAACTCAATAAAATACAAATGTAGAGTTTGTCGCAGGAATTGTCGGTGACGGCGAACTCCGAGGGGTCTAATGTTTCTATGGCAGTCTACCGCAGCGGAACTAAAGTAACACGTTGCTTTAAGTAAGTATTATTATGATATCTATTATATTATATACGTAGATTTAACTATAGTATTATTTAAATGTTAGAGTGATCAATCAGTACCTATGTATGTATGTACGTATGATAACTATTTATCGCATCCAATAATTTATATATTCATTATTAATATACAAATTGATGTAATCATTTAATGAATTTCCCACAATATTAAATAATTGAAATAAAAAATATATTTGTAGATAAACAAAAGTATAAAAAATCAATAAAATATAATATAAGAAAATAAATATTCTGAGAAGCTAAGGTTGATGATAAATTACATTTATAGCATCTTTAACCGACACAATTCTTTCATCAGGTCATTTGACCAATAAGTTATATTTGTTTTATTACTACAATGTAATGTAGGCCGGAGTTCGTGCTGGTGCGGCAGAACGTGCGGGATGCTGGTGCTGATCACCGCTCCTTACTGCTTGGTCTGAAGTTCGGAGGAGTGCCTTCCGTTAACAGCCTTAATTCTATCTACCATTTCCAGGTACTTATACATTGTACATATTGTAAAATAAAATAAAAGAAATTAAGCAAAAAAAGAAGCAAGCCGTACGATGGCGATAGAGACAAATGTGAAGTTGTAAATACTAATAAAAATGTGTTGAATAGGTTTGTTGATGTTTGTCTATAAACATTTTAGAAATGTAAAGCACATTTTTTGTAATAGTTTGGCAATCACTGCCGAGAAAATAGTTTTGTAACTATATTATCGGTATTTAAGAATATAATATTACATATTGTCATCATAAAATCTAGGCCTTTATTGGATCGCACTGTGGGCGCCGTAAATAATACCTAATACCTATATATGTATACTAGCGAGGAACCACGAGCCAAATCCAGTTACATATAATCATTTAATTTTAATTTACCTACATGACATCAAAAGATTTTATAAAATTATCCTATTTACTAAATAATAACTGACGTATAAGTACACGTATTATAAGGCTATTTTTATATTTTTGCAGCGAACGTAAATTTAACAGTAATGGGCTTATATAAACGTATAAATCAGACGTTTGTATGGATGCAGATGAATTTGTTGGAAGTAGAAAAAGTGGATTAATTTACATAGTGATAAATTTTCCCCGGGGGAATGTAAAAATGTCAGAGCAACTGTATGTAGTTATGTAGATAAGGTAGTTGTTAAATGATAAACGGTCGGAACTTGTTTTCTGCTCATTTTAGTTAATTTATAAAAGCTTATAAATATTTCAGTTCCGAGGTCATAGTTAATGAGGTGTGTTCGTTGGTAATGTTTTTCTATGCAATGAATGTAGATACCGCGATAATTTTCATGCTTCGGTAGCTCTTTAATATAATTTAAATTTTAATTAATGCAAACGATAGCAATAGTTTGTTAATATGTAACATACTTATAGTTAATTTAAAATTCAAAACAATGTAAAAAACTGATACATTATATTTGTTTGTTTGTGAAAACCTCATAGTGGTTTAATTAAAATTGGTGTTTTCTGTAAGGACCGACCTTGGGTATTTGGACACTTACTGCAGCTGCAACGTCGTCTGGGCAGAGAGAACTTCCCTCTCATCGAACAAACCTACTACCACAACCACACTGATATGGTAAGTGTCATTATATTTACGATACATTGCTATTGTATTAAAATAGGCGATACACTTTAAAAACAAAATGGTTTCTTAAGTCTTTATTGTAATTTACTTATATCACTAGCATTTGTTAATTTACAAAATTTAACTTAAACATAAATATAACTTAAAATAAATAACACAATAACGTCAAATTATTTTCATACGAAAGACATCAATTTTGGAGCGTAATTATAGTTTTCAAAGAATAACCATTGGTTATGACTGGTAGTAAATTCGTCACTAAAAGTCATACATGGAGTCTTAATTTTCGTGAAGTCACATTCTCACAAAGTAAAAATCATAGCCACACACTGCTGCCTTTTTCTTAATTAATAATTTTTGTTACACATTTCTGTGACTAGCCAGAACTTCCTCATCATTCAAACATTCAAATCAGTTTAGTCCTGGTATTAGCATAACTTTATAACCTACAAGAAGTTAGGATGGTTTTGGCTTAGTTACTCATAGTTGTGTTCGTATTAGTAACAATGGTAAGGTAAGGAATTTCAATGAAGTCGAGTCAAGATACAAATGGTTGTTACAAAAAAGGTTAATGTTGCGTCGTGTCGTTGAATCAAGTCATCGTGCTGTTGAAGTGTTGTTTCTGGAGGCACCTCGTGAGAGCGGGGGCCCTGAAACATAAACAGTTGATAATGACCGAAGCAATGACCTGAACATCAAAGGGTTCTATAATTAGGTTTGCAAATACCCAGAAATAATACGGTTGGCGTTAACTGTAACATTATTGAACTGTCTATTTGACCTTCGCTGTTTATTCTAAGCCCTTCGTGGAAAAGCGTCCATGTTAACAAAAGATAAAAGGATTAGGGGCGCACCGTGGTACGTTGTATAATGGTTTTAATGTTTAATGTCATGACGAGCCATAGACAATTATATTAACATTAGACTATTCCATTAACGCGTAGCTTAAATTGCCGGGTTTAGAATCTTGAACTTTGGATAATAGGTGTCTTTTATGACATAAACACTCAAGATGTTTAAAATTCCACCTCTAGGTTTGTTTATAGGTTATGCGATATAGTACCTACCCATACCCTTTCTCTCCCTTAATGTGTTGAGTATACTAACACAATATGTAAATAGACACAATATTTTTTTTTTTTTTTTTTTTTTTTGTCTGTCTATGCTGTTAGCCCTGTTGGCTATTACAGCGTCACCGGGGGAATGGGTGGGTCAGGAGACCCACCCTTAAAAAGGGGGGGCCAGATGGGCCCCCATGGGGAACGACGTCCCGAGGGCGTCTCAGATTGAGACACGGACCTCGGCTCGGGGCGTCGTTAGTCAGGAGGGAAGCTAAGGAAATTTGGACACTAGCGTCCTCCGACGGCAGAACGCCGGAGCAACGGAGCACTTACTCAGTTGGGACCTCTATACCGGTACAGACGGTGTGTGTCTGTATGCACAATAATTACCTAGTCCAGCGACAGCGTCGCTCGCGGTCATGTAGACACACACCGTGACGCTCGTAGCACTCGTCGTAGCCCGTCACGCACGTGTTCGGCGACTTGGTGCTGCGCCTGTTGACGTGCACCTGGAATATAATAATAACAACTGTTTAGACAAAGATTTAGACACAATTCCAACTACACTTATTTTATTATTTGTAACGGTTACCATAATAATTATTATTTATCTTAAAAAATATATTTATAACATGGTTATATATATATTTATAGAAGATTTAAAAAAAAGAGAATTTATTAAATAATAATGGTTTTAAAAACTGGTTAAAAGGAATAATGTATTCTCTGATAATAATAGAGACATAAAATCTTTTATGAGAAATTTAAAGTAGGTAATATTGTCGTAAGGAAAGGAGCCTATAACATCCCATAAAGGTCTCAGCGAGTTATCACATCACATACTGCGACTCGTAATATTGTAACTGGTCGTTACAATTATAGCTTCTTTCTCATATGTTTCTAGAAATTAATTGGTTTTAACGATGGGCCCTTTACAAACTAGTACTTAAAGTGTTCTTAATCTTTTATTTATACTGAAGATGTAATTTAGTGTCTATAAATGACACAATAAGCCATGAAGATAAATAAGTTTGTAGCAAAATGTTGAAAGATATATAAATGTCATGTATTTTCTTTTGTTCTAAAAACTATGACACTTGCACTATTGTTAACTTTTATAGTCAGTAGTTATGTCATAGACAAAATAAACAAAGTTGTATACTGTGAAATAACTCTAACTAAAAAGAACAGAAAACGCGTGACCTGTCTGTGAAGCAAATTTGGTAAATAAAGATGGTAAAGTTAAACGAATTTGCCTCATTATCTTTTGAGTTTATCTAATAAGCGTCGTTCAAGCATCATTGTCCTCTGCCTTTATATCCTCGTCAACGTTGATTTACAAGAACTTTACAACATTTTAAGTTTACTTTTACGAAAAAAAGTGAAGTACGTTTTTGCTAGGAAACGTTTTATACTAAATAATATTTTCTGACGAGACATTCCTATTTATTGTACGTACACAAGACGTCTATAGATTAAGAACACTTGAATTCTTGAATGTTGGTAGATTACCAACACTTGAGATCAATCAAAGAAGTTGAGTGTAAAAAGGGGCACTACACGAAACAATGTTTGTATTATAATTTAAAAATAAAGACTATATATTGTACTTAATAAGTTCATGCAACATATGTTTACTTTGCACGTGCAGCCTTGTTTGTATAGAAGCCTGAAACCTTTCCGCTGTCGAGGAGTGACTTCGCGCCATTTATTGACGTAGCCGCAGAGATGTATGTGTGCTTGTAGATGAACCACGCGCCCTGTAGTTCAAATAAAACAAATAATTTACTTACTTCACTCTTTTCATTAATAAATTTAGCGAAAATCTCACGACCTTTTTTTATTTATTAAAAGCTTTTTAATACTTACATATATTAAGTTACATATATTATTTTTGAGTTTCATTTATAAAACTTTATTATTTCATACCTGTAATAATATAAGTCTCTCTAGGCTGAAGAGCTATCCCGCACAGCGAGTCTTGCGAGGGCGTCAATATTCTACCGGCTTTGAGCGCTAATGCAGCTTTCGGGGTTGCCTTTAGAAATTACGTTAAAGTTTTAAAACCCCTCAGGTACTTAAAGACGCATTAACATAAGAGCAAGCTTTTAAAGTAGCATAAACTTACTTTAAATATATTTCGTATTTTCACTTTATACGCGTCATAGAAATCTGTGCCTCTGAACATTTTTTGTACTCGCCCCACGATAACTGCAAAGAGACAAATTAAAATGTACTATTAATATTGATCATACAGACTGTATATGTTATTTCCTGTGACTAAGTTCTCGGAGACAGAAGATATACAAAATATGGTTAAGGTTCATAATTAAATCATCAAAATTATTATTTTTATTAAGTTGAGCTGAAATAACTTAAGGGGGAAAAAATCTTAGACATATGCCCAGATTTTACTAAAAAGTATTGAACATTATATAACATTGAAATATAAGAACGAATATTCTAATAACATGTGCACTTATATTATTTACACAATTTTATGACTAGGCTTCTAGAGGGAGTTTAAAATTTGTTTGTTTAAATTAATAATTCAACTTCTGGGGACCGTAACATATAAAGTAAGACCTACAGAGCCAGACTTAAAGTTAGACTTCCAACAAAACAACTATGAAAACCAAATCAAACTTCGTACACTAGATTTTGAATGAGGCGGATCATACTGACAAACGAACAAACAAAAATATTCAAATATAAAGCCTTGGCTTCTTTTGAATTTATAAACACCCTATATTTTTTCTAAAATATTTCCAATGAACAGATGATTTCCATGTATCGATAAAACTAGAACACGTGACCTCCTTAAAGTATTACAGGATCGGTACTTAATCGGAAATTTTAAAAATACAAAAATAAAGCCAAAAATTACATAAACTTACCAAAATCACTATTGCAAAAGTGTGTCTGAGGGTGGTCGGGCGCGCAGGTACAGGCCTCGGCGCGCCAGCTGGCGGCCACCAGAGCGAGCGTCAGCAACCTCGTCAGCATGCTCTTAGATACCTGACAATACATATACATTTATTATTTACAGATCCAGCACAGTGTAACTTATATAAAAAAACATTTTTTTTTATTAGAAACCCTATAGGATAGTTTTTGTTGACCGACAATAATAGACTTATCACAAGTGTCATATATAGTTGATTATCAATGTTAACATAATAGTTTTTAAGTATACATTATTAAGTACAAATCCCTCGGTGAGTTGTATTTCGTGTTTCGTCACAATTATTTCTGTCCTAACTTGTTGGTATTAATGGTGGCCGTGAACTTGCAAGTTATTAATAAATCACATACGGCTCATAAAGATATTAATCACTTTGATGCAAATCAGTGCAGCGCTGCGTTAAAACACATGTTTGTCCGAGGGTGGTCTGCCTACGCCTTCTAAGCCCCGGTATTATAATCAAGTGCGAAGTTTATGAGGTAAGGATGATCTTCTCGATTTACATATTTTAACCTTCATTACATTTGTTTAAACTCACATAATATACAAACAAAATAAATTTAAGCAATGTCGCTTGAACGATATGCAGTTATTTTCTGACTGGAAATATATATATATATATACTTATTTAGTGAATATATGTAACAAGACAATACAATCATAAAATGAAAATCAATGATCCAAATCTGAAAATAAATGACTGATTGTCCATTATATTCCTAAATGTTATTTAATCAAATAATATAAAGTGCATGAGCACAAAAGGTAACGACGTATTCATTGGTCAAATAATCTCAATAATGGTATTTTTTACTTGCTTGTTTGTTTTTTACTTTAACTGGTTTCAAGTGCCCCTAATTATGTTGCATCTTGAATTTAACTCGTTCGTAGTCACGATGTTTTACAACAAAATAACAATGGTACAAACAATTTGCAGTCATAACGAGCCCAATTTAAACCATAATTTCAATAATTGGAGCGCAATTTTGTTGCAATGTTTTTGTTTTTCGATTGGTTTAGTCTCCAATTCCGTCGTATTTACAGTTCTATAAATATTCCATTATTCTGTTCGCTTTTGATGTTTCTTTATAAAATCTTGTCAATGAAAGCCTCCATCCTATTTACTATACCTACTAAAAACTTTATTCTCATAATAATGAAAGGGTTCATATACCTCATTATAATGAAAGCATAATGACATCTACAAAATGGATGGTTTCAAAAGCGCAAATGGGCAAATATACCTATACGACATTCCTTCGTGAGTGTTCGCTTTAATCCGATTTGCTAGTATTATCTCACGTACAAAGATTTACATATTAATATCTAAATAGCAGGTTACGACGAAGTGCTTGGATTTATTTTTTGCTTCATCCAAAGTTCTTAACATACATTCTCACGTGGCATATTAAATGAAGGTCGTCATCGTACGCAGGAAATAAAACTTCTGGGTTTTTAATCTCTTTTCACAATAGCTGCTCTCTCAAGATGGTATCGCTCTACAATAAGATCATTTTAAACGACTCAAATATCTATATCTCGTCACGATGTCGTGAGAAAAGGAATGGACCACGGGATTAACGTTATTATCAACGGAATCGCATTCTACGCTTAAATCGGATGCCTTTTTAAACATATTCCTGTATTATCTTATACATTGTATAGTTGTATTGTTGTATTTTATTATCTTAATCAGTGTTGTACAATAAGAAATAGAAATGACTTATTGTATAGCAAATGGACTTTCTACAATACAAACCATAATGACCGCGTTATTTTCAAATACATTAATGTGTTCAGAACAATAAGCAAGCCATTACGATCGTTAATTGAGGAACTGTAGAGTTGTAGTTACATGTGTAAAGGAAATGAACCCGAAAGAAAATATTGCTGAAATTTGTATGTCGTTCATGATTCACTACGTCATTATAGAAGTAGCAAATTAATGTTACCATGTTTAATAACACAAATACAGTACTATTAATTTCAAACTTGGTCTAATAACTTAAGTATTTTGAAACTTAATGTTATAATTAATATTAATAAAATGCTTAATTTTATCGGTTTGTCATTCAAAGAATACTTTATGGGGTTCACATTTTTAAGTTTCTTAAATATATAATAAATACTAATAATAAATATATAATAAATAAAAAACTTAGTCAGTTTTGAAGTTGCGTCATCGATTTCTGGAAGTTACGTCACTATCTCTTCCAAATCCGTTTTATATGAATATTAATTCATCTTAAATCACTTCTCGCGACAAGATAATCTTTGTAAATTTTTATACCTACATACAAAATCAGAATGACCCACAAATCTGACCGACTAAACATCGTTTACTGGTAAAGTTACACACAGCGGTAATTGCATTTCAAATGTTAACATGACACGAAACTACAAGCCCTTTGTTATAGACCTTTAACTACCGAGGGACGTAATTAACTGCTTTAAAAACTGTTAAAGTAAATAATAAGCGACTGCACTGATAACATTGAATCACATCCTTACGATACAAAGATACATTTTATTAACATTAGTACTTGTATCATGATTTTTAAGCTTTTTTTTTTATGTAAAACGAAGTGCGAATATGCAATTCAGTTTTTACCTACTAAAAAACTGTAGGTATTTATTTCATATTTGTTTCAGTTTACCTATAAAATTAATATTAAACTACCAGGTATAATTAATTAATACAATAAGTAAACTAAAGTTACAATTATTGTTGTGTTAGGAGCTAGGGCTAAACAAGGAAAGCGGGTTACCTGCGGTCTAGTGCTGGTTCCCTGCGCGGATAACGCGCCGCCGGTGTGCAAGATGTTGGTGGCCACCAAATGAATCTGTTTAGGCTCCTTCTCGTTGCAAATGTTGATTACTGGATTCGAATGTACTCGAGAACCCGTGTGCTTAACGGCTGCCGCTATAGATACACTTCCGGGATTTAACAATCGACCGAACTCGGGCGCGGCGGAGCAGTAAGAGAGAGAATCTTTTCTTAAGACTCTTACATTAAGATATTATTTTTTAGGTACCCGCTTTTTAGGATGTTAAGGAAAAGTTGGGAAAGGATGCGTTCAAGTTAAAACTAATTAAACTAAACCTAACATAACCGCCCTCCAAAGAGCTACTAAGCTCTTTAGATAAGTCTTAATAAAGTTAAAGATAAACAAAAAAATGGTCAAAGTTTTATTTCTAAGCTGATTTTCTAAAGATGATTTTCCGAAGTTGATTTTTTTTGAAGATGATTTACCGAGGATGATTTTCTAAAGATGATTTACCGAAGATGATTTACCGAAGTTGATTTTCCAAAGATGATTTTCTGATGATGATTTTAAAAGCTGGTTTCCATTAAAACAGCCTTAATGCAATTTTGTGAACCCAAGTAAGAAGCAAATAAAAATTTTAAAACAATAATAATGATAAATGAATTATGAAACTTAAAGTAGATTATTGGATTGATGCGGCAGGTAGCATAATTTCCTAAGTGGTCTGAGACATGATCCACCATTTATTTTTAGGTCTACCACACGGACGATGCCATCAGCACCGGGGTGCAATGCCGATACTCGACCCATTTTCCACTTAAGCGGTGGCAAGTTGTCATCCTTGATCAACACAAGGTCTCCAACCTTGATGTTGGGTGTTTTCTTGCACCACTTAGAGCGTTGTTGGAGAGTATGCAAATATTCTAAATGCCATCTCTGCCAGAAATGTTGAGACAAATGTTGCACTAACTTCCAACGTTTCAATGGTGAAATAGGCGTGTGATCGAAGTCGTATTCAGGCAAAGCGGTTAATGGCTGACCTATCAGAAAATGACCAGGCGTGAGAACGTCAATATTTGAAACGTCGTCTGAAATCGGACACAATGGTCTTGAGTTAAGAACTGCTTCTACCCTAGCGAAAACAGTCGCAAGCTCTTCGTATGTCAGTACTTGTTCACCTATTTGCCGTCTGAGTAATTGTTTAGCAGACTTGACGGCCGATTCCCAAAGACCACCCATATGCGGTGCATAAGGAGGATTCATATGCCAGTTTATTCCCATTTTTGAAAGGTTGTTGTCTACATTTTTATTATTAATTTTGAAAAAAGATTCTATCTCATGGAGACGACGTTTAGCGCCTTGAAAATTCGTCCCACAATCCGAATAAACATCGGAAACTAGACCCCTACGTGAGACAAACCGCTGAAGGCTAGCAATGAATGCTTCTGTCGTTAGATCAGAGGTGACCTCTAAATGCACAGCCTTCACAGCCAAGCAGATAAACACACAGAGGTAAGCCTTACTCCGCTGTGCACTACGTGTGGTTGAAGATTTAACCAGGAAGGGACCTGCGAAATCTACACCTACCCTTTGAAAAGGACGAGCTTCCCGAACCCGACTTGGCGGCAAATTACCCATAAAAGGTTCTAAAACCTTAGCCTTTAATTTGTAGCATTTAATACATTGAAATACTCTGCGCCGAACCGTTGATCGTGCGGAAATAATCCAAAATTTTTGTCGAAGAATGTTGACAAGTGAACTAGGTCCTACATGAAGATATTTAAGATGATAATAATCTATGATGATGTTAGTCAAATGATGATTCTTGGGTAATAAAATGGGATGCATAACATTATATGGTAAATTTGAGTGCCTTAGTCTACCACCTACTCGTATTAGACCATCAGAGCCAATGAAAGGATCCAGTTGAGCCAAACACTTCTTCACCGTTAAATCGCCTTGGTTAGTACCGATTTGATTATGAAACGCCACACGTTGAATGACTCTAACTGCCATGTGTAATGCTGTAGTAAGCTCAAATACCGAGAGAGTTTTAGAAAAATTGGGCTTTCGTGTGCGAAGATTATGACAGAAACGCAAAACCCACGCCAAAATGTTTTGAAGCCTGGACATAGAACCAGTGCGTAAAATGAGATTTTCGATAGCGTTGTAAACTTGCTGAGAAAGAGCTGACATAGACGTAGTCGCAATAGCCTTTAAGCCCGGCAAGTCCTCAATTCCTTTCGGTGAATCCACTGGCCATGTGGATGGATCCTCCTTCAACCAAGAGGGAGACCACCACAGGCTGTGGTTTAGGATTTCTGGAGCGATAATACCCCTGCTAGCGCAATCCGCCGGATTGAGCGCAGAGGGGACGTAACGCCAGTTGACGGTAGGTATGAGGCCTTGGACCTGCGAAACTCGATTGCCTTCGAAAATATTTAGCCTATGTGGTGGGGTAACTAGCCACGCAAGGACAATGTTGGAATCACACCACGCTGTTGTCTTTTCGATCTTTACTCTCCTAGAAAGTACGTTACTAACGTGACTCATAAGACGAGCCAGTAAAACAGCGCCGCATAACTCAAGCCGAGGAATGGTCAATCTCTGCTTGAGAGGAGCAACTCTTGATTTTGAAAGCAAAAGATGAACCGCAATGCCAGAACAATCTTGAACCCGAAGATATACAACCGCAGCGTAACCTTTCTCAGAAGCGTCGCAAAATCCCATGAGTTGGCAAACGAAATTATCGCTACTTAATATAAAGCGTGAAATTTTTTGTAATTTTAAAAGCCGTAAACCTTCGACAAAAGAATCCCATGATTTGGAGAATTCTTCTGGAAGTGACTCATCCCATGATACTTCCAAACTCCATAATTTTTGCATAATTATCTTTGCATAAAAAGTGACAGGTGTCAAATAACCGCATGGATCATAGATTCGTGCAATATTTGATAGTATTTGTCTTTTCGTAGTACAACGAAGAAAATCAGAGACTTGAAACAAAAATGAATCGCATTGAGAGTTCCACTCTACTCCCAAAATTTTGTAGACATTATCACCGGATTCCTCGAAGCGGAATGGTTTTTCTAAATGGTCTGTTGGATAACCCAAAAGAAGCTCATCGCTATTGCTTACCCATTTACGAACCTCAAAGCCTCCCTGAGCTAGCACATCAATCACCTGTTGTTGCAGCAGTTTGACAGACGAAATGTTAGCGCCACCGCTGATGATGTCGTCGACAAAGGTATCTTCCCTGAGAACCCTAGCAGCCTCAGGAAATGAGATCTCATTTAAAGTAGAAAGTTCCTTAATGACCCGCATGGCTAAGTAGGCAGCGCTGGAAACACCATACGTAACAGTAGTAAGCTCAAATTGCTGAATGGGTTGATCCGTTGATTCGCGCCAAAATATAGTCTGGTACTTGCAATCGTCTTCATGTAGACGCACCTGCCGATACATTTGTTTGATGTCACAAGTAAACACAATAGCATGAGTTCTAAATCGCAGGATAATGTCCTCAATATTTTGTTGTAATTTAGGACCTGATAACAAAACTTGATTTAAAGAAACCCCATTACTGCTTAAAGCTGAAGCATCAAAGACAGCGCGCAGTTTAGTAGTGCTGCTACTTTCCTTCAGAACAGCGTGATGAGGTATGTAATATCTATCAGAGGACATAAGAGATGATATGGGTTGCATATGTCCGGCAGACAAATAATCAGACATGAATTTTATATATAAATCCTTGAGTACAGGATTTTGATGAAGTTTCCTTTCTAAATTATTAAATCTCTTCAAAGCCTTTTCAAATGTTGAACCTAAAGGCTTATGTGCTGTCTTGAACGGCAAGCGAACAACAAACCTTCCAGTAACATCCCGACTGTGTGATTCCACAAAATGCTTCTCGCATTGTAAATGCTCTGGATCTTGAACAACCGCAGCAGGCGCCTCTTCAATTTCCCAAAACCTAGAAATTATTCGGTCTAGCTCGACCGTACCTTGTATAGTTAAACTAGAAAAGCATCGATTATGCATAATAGTTACTGGAGCTGGACCCATCAAGACCCAACCAAAAATCGAAGCATGGGCAGTAGGCAATCCTTCACCTAACTGCATCCTTCTACCATCTAAGACTTGATTATAAAGATCTACACCAATCAGCATGTCAATAGGACCAGGCACAGAAAATTTTGTATCTGCAAGTGTAATGTTCCTGCATCGTTCAATCACCTCAGGAGCTACTGTGACACTAGGTAAAGAGCCTGTTATATGGCTGAGTATAACTGCTAAAGTCCGCAATGAAGGCTTAGACCTATTTGTAAATGACAATACCGAGCACTCCACACTACCAAAGGTTCGCTGGGCATTGGACTCACCCAAACCATATAGAAAAGTTGAGTTTGATCGTGGAAGCTTCAATTTTTGTGCTAAATTCTCAGTAATGATTGTTACTTGTGAACCACTATCAAGTAATGCCCTGACGGCATGAATCTGGCCTTTGTAATCCAATACACCAACAATAGCAGTTCCTAGCAGCATAGTGCATCCAGTGTTACCATTAATATAGTTAACGGAAGAACCATGTGTTGTGACACCTTGTTCTCTAATTGATGGTTGAGCAAGGGATCCCTGAGTGAAATCAATATGCAATTTTGTATGGTGCCTTTTATGGCAAATCTGACAATAGCCTTGTGATTGGCATTTATTCACAGAGTGTGAGCGCAAACAATTATAACATAGTTTATTTTTTATGACAAAGTCTTTGCGGCATATAGGAGTCATTAAGTTAAATGTTTCACAATTATAAATATTATGGTTACCCTTACAACAAATACAGGACATAAGTCCCTTAATTACAAGAGATTTAGTTGAATTAGTGTGTATACCACTGCTTGAATACACACTTTTAGTACCCATAACTGAGTCCATAACCTTAAGTTGAGTTTCTAGAAAGTTTAATAAATCTACAAAAGTTGGAATGTCACTGATATTATACGATGATCTACAATGTTCCATTTCAAATTTACTCCTAAGGTCAACTGGCAACTTTCTTAATATTATATGAAGCAATATAAAACTCCATGAATCAGTATCAAAGCCTAAAGCTGACAAAGCTTGAATATTTTCTTTCAATATATTAACTAATTTCCTAAGATTTGAATGTAATTGATTTGTGTTAAATGAATTTAATGTTAATATTGACTCTAAATGTTTATCTGCTATAATTCTTTTATTTTCATATCTGTCAGTTAAAATGTTATAAGCTATTTGATAATTACACTCTGACAGTTCTAAATGTTTGATAAGGTTTAATGGTTCCTTATCTAAAACTGACAATAAATAATGCATCTTTTGTACACTGCTAATGTCCATGTTGTGAATTAAGCTAGTAAACATTGCATTGAAATGTGGCCATTCAGTATAGATACCTGAGAATCGTGGAAGTGTAATTTTTGGTAGATTAAATTGCTTTGATTTATTTGAATTTTGAGATGCTAATCCTTTGCTTGAATTAATGTTATGATTTGTAGATAAAATGTTTTCACTCATTACTTGTGTAGAATAATACATATCATAAAACTCATTATGCTGTTTTTCTAACTCTCCACTTAAGTTCACATCAATACATTTAGCCATTAAATAATTAAATGCCTGTTGAAAACCATCTTTATAATTGTCAATTTCTTTAAATCTTACTCTAAAAGAAGCTGTTGTAGTTGAATTACTTTCAGATTGTGAGTTTATTTGATTTGCTAAATTATACAACGATTGCATAAAATTGCCATTAACTTGCATGCTTATTCTGTTGATTTCAAATTTAGGATCATCCTTAGAAACAACTTTTAGTTGTTTTTCCATTGTATAGATAAAAGCTAACCGGTAAAACAATAAGAAATATAACTTTAACCTTAATCTCAATATGTCAAAATCGACTGACAATTGAGAAATTGACAAGTGAGAAATGACTGACTACGTGGAACGATTAAAGATGGCGATATTATTCGGATACACAATATTATATTACAAACTATTATTATTACAAACTAATCTAATGGCTTATATTAATTAAATTTTAAATATAAACCTTTTAATAAACTATAACTTATATGACGGTAAAGAACGAACGATAGAAAAATATTAAACTGTTACGGATGAGGACACGTAGAATACAGGATATGAAAGGATATATCCGGTTAGAAGGACCAAAAATGTTTGTGTTAGGAGCTAGGGCTAAACAAGGAAAGCGGGTTACCTGCGGTCTAGTGCTGGTTCCCTGCGCGGATAACGCGCCGCCGGTGTGCAAGATGTTGGTGGCCACCAAATGAATCTGTTTAGGCTCCTTCTCGTTGCAAATGTTGATTACTGGATTCGAATGTACTCGAGAACCCGTGTGCTTAACGGCTGCCGCTATAGATACACTTCCGGGATTTAACAATCGACCGAACTCGGGCGCGGCGGAGCAGTAAGAGAGAGAATCTTTTCTTAAGACTCTTACATTAAGATATTATTTTTTAGGTACCCGCTTTTTAGGATGTTAAGGAAAAGTTGGGAAAGGATGCGTTCAAGTTAAAACTAATTAAACTAAACCTAACAATTATATTAAAAGATAATAAATGAAAATATTGAGAAATGATAAAACCATGGAGAAAATAATATGTTAAAATATATCTTTTAAAAAGGAAAATAACTCGGGAAGGTTAAAACCACATTTTCGCAAGAGGTAATATACAATTGGCTTTAAGATCACTCGCCAGCAGTAATATACGAAAAACCATTACTATGTAATTTTAAAGCTACGTAAATTCTAATATTGATAGAAGGATCGGAGATCATCCTGTGGTTTCGGTCGAGGCATAAAATTTTCCAAATTGCGGTTGGTATGGTATGAATGATTTGCTTAGGATTCTCGTGGTTCATTGTTATTAAGACCATTGAATAAAACAGATAAAGAACCTCATTAATTCAACCGCAATTGGAATTCTGAAGTATTAAAGCTGTTTGAAAATAATTATGGAACCTTAGCAAGATTGGTGATACTTATTATTAGAGATGCGCCGAATAGTGATTTCACCGAATATTTTACGCTTTAACCTTTACCGAACCGTATATTCGGCCGAATTATTCGGTTTGTCATTTAATTGTTATAAACAGGTTCTAACATGCACGTTACATATATGTTAGAACCTGTGAACACGTGAATAAATATGTTGATTTGTGTTCAATAATAAATTTTGATTTGAGGTTCAAAGTAAATGTTGACTATACCTAATACTAATTGTAGGTTAGGAATAATAAAATAAATATATTGACTTGATATGTTTCGAAATAAAAGTAGATTTGAAGCTTAATTGTTTTATATTAATAAGCTTTATTCAACACATCATTTATAGGATTTCTTTGCCTTATAATATGACATAACTCTTAGTTTAGTCTTTTAGTTCTTTACTGTGTCTAGTAGCCAAGAAAATAGATATACCAAATACTGATCGAATATTCAGCGCATCTCTTATCATATACATATCAACGAACCATTTGTTCGCTAGCGACTTCCTCTACGACCGCGTAACATTAACCCCACTTGCCTGATTTATAATGTACCTGAGCCATCTATTAACATGAATATAAATTCATACACTTTTGTTTCTTTTTGTTGGTTCATATGTTGCATAAATTTTTAAACAAATTTGGATTATGTACTGAAACCCCAAGTGTATCTGGAATAAAATGTAATATAAACGGTTATTTGTGATTAATTGGTCACCTCTTGCAGGCAGCCTCTCTACATCAATATCAACAACATTTGTTCTACGATTTTTTTCAAATCTTGATAAGCGATACCAAAATTCTTTGATCCCTCTTTTATTTACCTATTATTCTGTATTTTGTAATAAGGCAACAAATAAATTTTGTATGGGAAAACTTAAATTTTAAAAAACTATTAATTTTTAAGTCACATTATAATGTGTATAAATAAGAAGTAATCATAATTACTTATAACTTGAATTCAAAACAACATAACCTAATATCATTTAAATATCATGACCAAAATGTAAGAAAATAATTTCAATATAATATTATACATATCCATTCTCCCACGTTAAATTACATCCATAATACCTACATCCATCATACGAGAAAAACCATGAATTTCAAAGAAACACAAACCGCTTGAAGTACTTAAATATGAAAAATATAATTTAAACAAACCCATGAAGATTAAGTAAACAAGCTTCCTTTGTCGGCGTCACATCTGTTGAGAATAATCCAAGCTATAAATACATCTGACAGTGTATCGACAGTCTTATGTTTGTTTTGTGGCACCTCAACCATTATCGAAACAAATCAATCTATCTTCACTGTTGGTCTATTAATCAATTATAATATTACAGGTACTGACTGACTGACTGACTGAGATGACGTTAGATTTATTATATATGTATTATAGTTTTAATTTTGCAATAGCATTTAATATCCAGTTCTAGGAAATTTCGCAAAAATATTATATACAAATAGGTATTTACTGACCACAACTTGTTGGTTACTTGTTTGTTTGTTTGAAACTGTATTTGTTTTCATATTTCATTAATTATTATTGTCCAGTAATTCATAATATCATCGCTTTAATATCTTCGGTACACATTGTAATCTTTTATTATATTACTATAAAAGAATTATATTATATTGTATTAGTAATATTGGTAATACAATACAAATAATTAACAACTATTATTTTCGTGCCAAATGTTTAACCTGCCAGGCGTTGACAGACGTCGGAGAAAGACATACACATAGACAGATTATGTATAGTAATATTTCTAGTGCGAATTAATAGCATTCTTATGACCAAGTTGAAACTCTTAAATTAAAATTAAGCAAGAGCGAAAGTAAATTTTAATCGTATGATTGAAATAACATAAAAGTGTGTTAATACTTTTCATTTCTGTCGAATTATAATCGGGCGTCAGTTTTATTGAGTCCATTAAAAGGAAAATAAGTTTAATTCACAAGATCAAATATATAGCGTTTTATTTATCTCATATATTAAGATCCACTTAATAATATACCATTAAATTTATAATATTATTATAACTTAATGAATTTAAAATAATCATAATTTATTATCCATTAATATAAGATGTCTGTAACTTTATAAAGCCTGATCTGTTGACAGTTAAGGACTATTGTAAGTAATTATTAATACGTACAAACACACATACACTAACATTCACTCATTGTACTTTATAAGATGAGACGCAAATTCCGCTGAGACAGATGTCAGATAATGCTTACATGTCCTTTTAAAGTTGACTGCTTCAACTATAGTTTTGTAATAATTTAAATTTCATTTTATTATTTCTTAACATGAAATAATATTATAAACTTCTTAGTACGTGACATTTTTTCAATACAAAATTACGAAAGAAATTATTATCTCTATTTAACTGATTATATTGATACGACTAAATTGCTTAATTTAAAAGAATTCTACTGTATTTAAGATTAAGTAAATATTTATTTAGTGTACCTTTTGTAATTTAATCCTTGTTATGAATATTTTCCAATGGTATTATTCAAACGAAGTTTCCAACATCGCTTTGTTGAACTTGCGAAAGTAAATCAAATATTGTATTTCGTTTGATAATTCTAAGTGTGTTTGGGTAAAACATTCACGTCTGAGAATGTTGGAGTCGCGAAAGCTTACTCAAGTACCTTCTGTGCAAAATTTAGTGCAAAGCAATAAGAAATATGACTTTTTGGTGTAAAGCCAACTCACGTATCTCAGGTCTTCAGAGTTTCGCAAGCACACAAGTCACGTTTTTATTTACAAATCAATTATTATCACTAATATATTAAAAATCAACAAAAACTTTTATATTTACAACATAGGTATCATTAAATATTCCACATCAATAATATTATAATGCATTTGTAACTGAATAAATTGTATAATGAAAGGAAATTCGTAATTCGTTTGTATATAAGCAACTAATTCTTACCTTAATTTAACCACATTAATTTAATTACGGGGAATTATAAGAGATTATTAGTTTAAAACAGCTGTGTGAGTCACGCTGTATGTTTGTATTCTAGGAGGACTGAACTGTTGACCCTTGGTGTTAACAAGCAACAACAATATACAAACCTGACCGCCTACACACTTTCATAAACAGATAGAGTTCGCGTCGTTACTTCATAAAGGTCGTAAAGGTCTAGCCACTGCTCTATATAAATAAATAGAGTATGGGTTGAATACATATGAGACGATGTGGAATATTTGATTAAGAATATTGTTTTATAAGGAAAAGTTATACATCTAAGAAAATATTATCTGGTCAAAATTGAAACCTAAATAAGGATTAGTTAAATATATTATATATTTCTGAAATTAGTAATAATAATTAACATTCAATAATCCAATTTGGTCTTAAACTAATCAAAACTTGCATTTAAACTTGTATGTAGAATAAGAAAATACAAGTTTTACATAAAAATATATTATGTATAATTTTTTCTATTTTATTTTTATTCCCACTTTTAACATTTTATTTCTTTAAATTTTTCTAAAACATGAACAAAGTTATAATAAAAATAACAAATTAAGACAAGATTGTTAACATACATATTTTTTAAATCGACCCTCATTTATTTATATACTATATTTTATAAATAAACTAAAATAGATTAATTATGAGTATGTCACTTCAACTTAAGGGTTAATCAAAAAATAAATGTTACGCAGAGCAGCGTTCCAATTATTATAATGACTTGGGCGTCAGGAGATGTTAACGACACCTCTCCATATGTCGGTAGAGATCGCTTGATAACTTCACCTAATAAATCGAGCCAATTTCCGAACCAAGATGTCAATCTCCGATCTATTGTAATTTATATCACGCATAAAAAATATATTTTTGAAATATATTTATCGACAATAAACTCCCGTTCGTTAGTACCTGCGGGTTAGCGCTATACTAAGACAAATTAATATTGAAATATTGTAGCTTCAAATACACTAATTTAAATTTATTAAGCACTTAAAAGTCTCTCTATATATGTATTATCAGTGGAATACCTGTCACTGCCTAATCATCAAGCTTCAGAAACTGCAAGGATTTAGATTATAAATATGGAAACATCTTATACTTATATACAAGTTTATAACTTAATTATGGACAGCGAAAAATTTGTCAGATACCGTAAAAACTTTTTTGTTTGAGCGAAAGATTGTGTTAAACTAGTAATTTAATAAAGATGTTATTTTGTGTGTTTTGAAAAGTATAATAAAAATGTGATCTCATGGGACATCAATAAATATAGATTAAAAAGGAATCTGAAAGTCGCTAATGTTAAATAATGGGGGCAAAAATCACCATAAAAATTCTATATTGTATATATAAATATAAAATTGTAAAAAAATATAATATTAATTTTATGTCATATTTATAAAAATATATGTATAAAAAAAATAGGTCACACTCAACGGATACAACAATTATAAAACAAGTAACCTTCTATAAATATTGATGACTTATTGTGACTCATGACATTGTGATGTTTGTTTTATATTTAATTCTGAATGTATAATTGAATATTGTATAAATTGCACGAGTTGATATATACTATACAATTACTTGGTTAACTGCATTATACAAATTTATCAGCGAAAGCGGTCGGTAGACTCCCTCGTTGATCTTACACTATGTGTTAACTTTCGCAACTAACAAACTACCTTTCCAATAACTTCGATACTAAATAATGGTCTTAAATGGTTTTAGGTTTCACTTTTCGTATTGTTATGATCTAGACAGACCAAGGGCTAGGCAATGAAATGATGTCCTGAATATTACAACCTAATTTCGAGTTTAATTTTGACATATTGTAAATTACACTCTTTTTACAAAATCAATACACATATCAATATAAAATATTTTTAACCTGAATAAGCTGCTATAGAGATAACTATTAATTAATTATAACATGTTATTTATTGACAGTTCATTTTATAAGTGGTTTCTACGTTGTCAAGTTTCATTACAAAATTTATAAACGTCAACAAAGTATGTTAAATGCAGTAGCTTTATTAAATACGGTTATCATTAAAGATACTGCCATTACATTTTTTTTTATATTAACACTTGATTAGTCAAGTAGTAAACGTGAAATATAATGAGTATAAATGAATTCAACTAAAATTAAAAAGATGCCAAAAAAACAACGAATTAGGTTCCGTATATTTCATATATGGCTTAAGTTAACAGGTTATTGGTAAAATTAAAAAAATAATCATTTTAATTACAATCATAAACTGACTACTTTTAAGAGCTGTAATGATATACTTATGGAGACTTAAAAAATGCGACCTAACAGTTTGTCTGCTACTGACTTAACAGCTGAAAGCGTAAATATCTCAGGTGATGAGGTTAGGTTAGTTAGACTGTTTCAAAACATAACAAATGCTAAATCATGCAGAACCATGGCAGATACTCGTAAAGTTCTAATAAATTCGTAGAAATTCCCTTTATCTCCCGCCGCGGTATGCTATAAAACTGCGTCATTCGAATCTCCACTGAATGAACCATGATTCATAGAAATATATTTTTAGTACATTGCGGTATTTAAGTAATTTACTACGGAATACGATAATTCCCACGCCCATTTGATGTTTCATTAATATGTTAATAACTTGCAGATACGAGTGTGATACCATATTAGGTATATTTTCATTTAGGAATTGTAATATTCTTGTTTTATCTTTTTTACTTTTGTTACCCTTTTATTTTAATTTTACCCTTGACGTAACCCAAAACAAATAACCAGCGTATAGCATAGTTTATAAATAACAATTTAACATTGCAACCTTGCGAATAAATGCTATTGAAATGTCATGATCCTAGAAAATATAAACGTTTTAAACAAAAGCATTTATTTTTTTGGTTATCGTCTGGAAGGTGCAACTCACCCTGAAATACTCAAGCGATACAAAAATAAAACAACACCCTATCGTGCCTGAATGCCCTCTATCCTCTGAAGGTATCGTTCCGTTACATCTTTTATTCATGGGTTCTCTGGGTGCTCCAGCATTGTCTACGTGTCGGCAATTATGAAATTTATGTTCAAGCCTTTAGGCAGATTATATTAATACTACAAGTGAGTCATGATTCGAATAATCAAGGCTGTTCGGTCGTTCAATGGACTGATACTGATTTATCTGACTCCTATCAAGTCTGATGGATGTGTCTGCCGATGTGAGGACACAGGTAACTAATAATAAAGCAAAAAATTACAGCGACAATAGTGCTAATTACATCGGCTTGACGAGCAGGTATGACGACTTTTTGTCCAAATATGTCACATCTCATTTACGATAAAAAAATGTTTTTTGAACACATCGAGGAAAGACAAGATCACATTTAGGGTTCCACTACCATATATATGATAACATTTATGACAGTCTGTCCATGTTGGTCATAGGATAGTAAAAAAATACCTTTCAATATTTTATATTTTTTTTACCATGACTTTTGTATTATATATTCAATACTGGTTTTACTACCGTGCAGCTTTGTAAGCTATGTGTAGATTATTATTTTTAAGAAAGATTGCTTCAATGATTGAGTTTTGACTTATATATATCTGAGTCCTATCCTGTAAAAGTTATATAAATAAGTTAAATATCTAAACGTTGACATTGTCAGCAAATTATTTGCCTTGGTAATTTACTTACCTTTTTGTTTTGTTCCTTTATTTAGCGATCACCATAAAAGCTCAATATCTTAGAGATGACTGCTTCTATTTCGGCCAAACAGAAAAGAACCATCTCGACGGACCAGGCTTTCGTTTAAAAAAACCGCAATCAAATCCGTCCACACGTTTGGTTGTTAAGATGCCACAGACAGACACACAGATACACAGTTTCAAATGAAACGTATAACAGCTCTATTTTGGGAGGTTATAAAGAGCTCTATTTTGGGAGGTTAAAAATAGGAAAAAATGCTTTTATAATCTTATAGTATTGTTGATTAATCCGTAATGAATATTATAAGCACGATCGATTTTCCTTTTACTCCCTTCATCAAAGTATTTATGTATAATACATATACGACATTTCGGAAAACTTAAACAAATATTACATATGAAAGTGGTTGGGCTAAAAGTGATTTATGTTATTTACCGAAACAGTCGTAAAGATGTTAGCTGGTTGTCGTATGTCTTCGTCATAAATCAAACATTTAACAAAACAGCGAGCTGTCAAGTCAATAAACTACCGTGGGTTTGTGTAAAATTCCAGTGTTGCGTAACGAGTAACATTTATCTTGAATCCATTTATTTTAAAATATATCCTCGCTTATTCTTTTTAAATCAGACAAGCAACGTCATCGACTCTACCATTTGTCACAAAAATGTAGTTCAAATATATTCGTAAAAGGATTTGTGTCGCCGAGAGCTCATATTTCTGGCTTTTATTAACTTGTAAAAATATTTAAAAAAGTGAGGCTAATATTAAAAAAAAAATAAAGAGATACAAAATTTAAAAATTAGGATTAATATAATTTTAAGAGTTTTGATATCATGTTATTAAATTCTAATTAGGTAAAACATGAGCCATCGTATCAGAAACTGTCCAATCGCGACAATAACAAATTATCGACAGACACCAAATTATATTAGACGTCGGTGAAGCATCACTTGGAGCAGACTTGATAACATCATGTTTGCTTAAGAGATAATTATTATATTATTATTTATAATGTATTATATTAACTTGAACAAAATGTTTCTTTGATAGCGCGTCGTACTTATGTTTTATAGTATTGTATGATAAGTAAATCATACATTTTGGTATATAATGATACTGTTACAAACAATTATCGTTATTGATTTTAGTATGTATAACATGTGGTTTTATTCAAAATTAAGAAATAAGAAATAATACTTATAAAATATTTATTTTTTATTATCATTATAGATGTAACCATAAATTACAATAACAATATGCAACGTCAATTTATTTTTCCATTTAAATTCTAGGAATGCTTACGAAACATCTAAATGAAGACTCCGAAATGTGCCGACATAAACTGGACTTTACGACCGGTGGAGTCTTTAAACGAAGTTTAGGTTATGAAAGAATGCTTAAAACAATCTGAAATACGCTCACATAAAACCAGGTGGGCATTTAAATAAAAACAGCATTCGGCCTTCATTTATTTATGCCGTTGTCTGTCTGGAAGAAAAGTGAATGCGGCTGCCGGCTGGTCCGCGAATGACGGCATTTTGAACAGGTGAGGTCGTCGTTCAAAATGTCGATTCCATGTATCCTTTGTTCCCGGACCCGCCGACGAGGTGCTTACAGTACCTTTTATTGCGATTCTCACTTAATACCCGCGAGTACCGAGCGACCAGTATTACAATTGTTTTGGAATACCATTCATGTATGAAATTAGAGTGGAGTGTTTAATGGCTCCACTCGTTAGTTTATTTTTACTTTTTAACCTTATTTATAGAAATCAAATACAATATAATACTTATTATATTTATAATACTTATAATACATTGGTAAAATGTTTAAATATTTAAATTATTCGCACAAGCCAATTCATTCACCATTGCGGATAATATATAGTTTACTTAGCTTTTCTCTCTGGCCCACTTCATCTACTTTCTTAGATAATTACCATACATATTGTTAAATTGTTTTCCGGCTTTCCCAAGTGTCATATGAGCACAGGGCATTAGCATAGTTTCTCCGGGCCGAAGGCTTCTCTGAAGTAGTTGTAACGTCTGTTAGAGGTGCGCTAAATGGTCATTGTGACAGCCTTTACCGGGCCCTTCAAATGTTAATGCCAGGTATATTTACCTGAATGTTCTACTTGCATTTTGTTGTCGTAGTCTATTAATTACATTCTTTATAATATTACGTAATCTGTAACGCTTATAATAGATATGTCTATAAAAATGTATACTTGTGGAAGGAACAACTAGCTTATCTCGTAGTATATTACTGTAGCTATATAGATTTCAAGCTATTACTTTCTCCCAAAGAAAACAGGATCTTAAGCTGCAAGCGCGCTGTGAATTTATTTCCTACGGTACTTTCCTATATTTTACTATAATAACTTAAATTGTACTCAAATATGAAACATAAATAAAACTACATTTTTGAATCACTAAAACACTCAAAGGCCTTGTTGTTTTAGAGTATCATAAAATTAAAACTACAGCTGTAATAATTTTACTACTGACGTATCTGAAATTTCGCGCAATTATTTGTTTACATCTCGCATAGTGGCCAGCATTATGCGAATCTTATTCCAGTGCCGTTTTCTAGGTCGTAATGGACACAGCCTCGACCTAATTTAACAAAGCAGACACCTCGTTTAAGCATTGAGAGCGTTCAATATTTTGTACAATTAATTATTGAATTGAACGTGACGATGTTTATAAATGCACGCGACTTTTGAAATCAAAATTAGAAAAAAAATATATATTTAATTAATCAATAGTTTTAAATTTTGCTTTTGAACATTTAACAACTAAACTATACTAAACACATATAAGAGATTCTTTAAGTCTTTGTAATAGTATTGTTTAAGTACAGTAATTCGATCCTCGTGCATCATCGATAATCTTCGTGCTCTTATTCCAAATCACTCAGGGTCAGTGCAGCAAGCGTTCATCTTCCACACTCTCTGTCAGCTGTTTGAGTACTGACACTCAGTCTAATAATATATGAACACAAACTCTATTCATCTTTTCTGTAATATTCCTGCTTTTATGAGAAAAACTAAAAAGCCCATTATATCACATTAATAACCTTCTTCGTCACTCGTCACACCTCATTCGTCTGTATCACTTTACCGCCACGATAAAAGCTTTCCACGCAAATATGTCGTTAGAAATACTTTCATACTTCCTCACTTTATTAATTTTCGTGACTCCACACTTCTAACCTTCATCTCTGCTGACTTTCAGCTGACACCTTTATATTATGGCCTTGGCCTCTGTTCCTTGTCTTGTCGATTCCGAAACAAATAAGTTCAATTCTTAAATGACTAAGATTTATGGATAACATAAAACAATTATTTAAATTATAATTAACATGATAACAAAACGCTTCGAGATGGAGCGTAGTCCTATTTGTATCACATAAATTGTTAACATTTCTTTCTTTTAATGTTAATGAAATGTAGCTATTATAACCGAGCAAGGTGATACCTCTAGCTGGATCCAGTATAATCTGTTAGATGTCTGATCTGTCACGGCTGAGCCGGCTTCGATAAGCTTAAGATCACTCAGAGATGCTGGACGTAATTGTCAAATAATCGAATAATTCTATTGGTGAAACAGACACATATCTGTTTAATAGTATACAGAATTATAGCGTTCATTTAATATTAAATGAATCTCATGATATTAACTCTCAGTGATATCAATGATTGCATTCAAATGAATCATGTTCCCATTATTTCACGGGTGATTCGTTGTGCAAATTAATCAGAGAAGGACGAACTTTAATTGTTCTCAGAATGCTTACTCTTGACTTTAAATATTTGGGATGAATCATTTTATTTTCCTCTATTAAGTGGACAAAAAAATATAATAGCAAATAGAAATGTACCAAACAATAATTTGAAGCCACAAATATTTATTAATTTCAGAAAAAATCGACTGTGACAAAAGGAATTCTTTCGCCGAATAAAAAACAAAACCGTTTATTTTTATGTCGCAATGGTAAATTGAGTTATTCGTTGATCCTTGGTATTAAAAGAATAATGGGGACTTGTTTTAAAAGTTGACTGCTGAAGGGCAACATAGCGCGTTACCGCCGTAAATTCGATTTATTTGATGTAACGAGACGTGGTACATTATTCTGACAGCGTCTTGACTGACCCGTGTCAGATACCGCGTGTCTCAGATATTTGTGCCAATTTATCTGAAAATAGATGTTATAATTGACGTAATAACGTCGTCCATACATCCTTAAACATTGTACAGAGCACGAATAAAACATTTCATTAAAGCTATGACTTCATAGCTCGCTGCACCTCATGCATTTACCGTACACAATAAAGCAGTTCGTTATTTCGCGATTGATGACTCGATAGTGTATTTCAATTTATGTATCCATTGAATACTCAGAATACGATCATTAGCCCAGTTTCTATTTGGTCATGGGGAATGTATGTAAGTGCATCTCGTAGGAAATTGTAATAATATATCTCAATTATTTTAAAACGTGTGAGGTGGCTTTAATATCTAAATGTTTTGCACGTGACATTTTTGACATTTAAGAATAAATGACTAGAAACATTGATTTATTATAATTTAAAAGAATTCAATTTCATTATAGTAATTATTTAATTTTTTTAAAAATACCGAATATTCAATAATTTAAAATGTTAATTTATACGTAACCAGAACTTTATTAGGATTGTAAAGCTTAAGGTCTTTATTATTAAATTGTAATTTGTCTATTTCATTTTGATTTACCAAGTCGCAACACTTTTTGTATACATTTTTTGTAACGCCGAATTACGTCATTTTTATAATCGTTATAAAAAATCCAAACGTAAACAGATTAACGGGCGTATTATTATCTCGTTAATCTTATGCACGATGGCTCGTGTCGTTTCTCGGTGCAACTATTTGACTCCGCGTTGACTCGCAAGTCGTATCGCGTTCTTGGCTTATCGCGACTCCATTACAGCCAAGGTTACTAAACAATACACGTCGCCAAGATGTCGATACGGTTACGAAGATTAGATGAATATTAAACTTTATTACTTATTCATTATCTTATTTGACGAAAAGCTTTCTGAAAATTTATTCTTTTTATTTTGACGCCTTTTATGTTTATTTATTTTTATTTGTTATGGTATTTGCTTCAGTTTAATTTCGGTAAGGGGTCGTGCGTTATTCCGACACAAATAAACCATGATAATTGTTTTGGCATCTGTTTAGGGAAAGACAATTTGAATGTTTAAATAAACATAATTATTTAATTATACGCTGCACTGACGTCCGAATTAACGAAATAGTTTAAATTGGTTGGTAATTTCCGGCCTTTTAATAGTTGTTCGGATGTAGGAGTTGTGTTGGTGGCAAGGCCCTACATTTTGTCTAATCAGTGTCATAAATATATCAAAGTACCTTAAAACTATGAGTACAAATATTTTGATACAAACATAGATCTTCGTTATGACTGACGAAATCGGGATCGTAATAATATATGTAAGAAATTCAAAGCCAGCTTCTACACATATATATTGATTGAATATAAGAACACCCGATTACAAAAAGACAAAAATCTAAAAATACACTTATTTGCGGTCGAATCCTCATGCAACTTTTCAACTTAAATGATGAATTGATAGATTTATACCTAGAATTATTCCTACTTGTATCATCTTTCCAGAAGCCGATCAGAGCTAATAATAACCATGAATGAAATCAAAATATTAAAGTTGTATTTTTAACTACTAAATAATAAACTTTTATAACAATATAAAGACATTAGGCAAGTTATAAAATGGTAGCAATAAAACATTTGTCCTTGCAGTTTGATCTTGAGTCGTATCGAGTTCCTGAGTTTGTAATATGATCATATTTGTTACTTAACTAGTAAATCTATTATTAAGCCGAAATAACATTTATATTTACTCTTATCTTGTGCCATATTCATTTATTAAATCCGTTAAAAAACTTTATTTATCAGACGAAAACTGAGACGACTTATTTTAATTGTTATCATAATGTTCTTTACTTCTTTACTTGTGTATTTTAATTCATGTTCTATAAAGTATTGTCAATGTATTTATTTTTATTCGTATTGTTTAGTTTATTAGTTAATATCTATTATTTTACCGCCCCGTTGGTGGAGTGGTTATCGCAGACGCCTAACTTATAGCGGCGTAATGGGGCTCGAGTTCGATTCCCGACAGCATGTTTTGTCTGAGCATTATG
This sequence comes from Napeogenes inachia, assembly GCA_959347355.1. Taxonomy (NCBI): domain Eukaryota; kingdom Metazoa; phylum Arthropoda; class Insecta; order Lepidoptera; family Nymphalidae; genus Napeogenes; species Napeogenes inachia. Next base: position 2,145,698 of record OY365799.1, on the reverse strand, counting down.
CTCACGACCAAATCCAGAAATACAGACAGAAATCTATGATGTCTGTATTTCTGGATTTGGTCGTTTATTAAATATATTCGCAGTATTTATAATGTGTATTTCTATGTATTTGTATCGTTACCTAACACCCTTAATACAAGCGAAAAATTTACTTAGGGGTTAGATCAATGAGTGTAAGTTGTCCTGTGATATTCTGTGTGTGTGTGTATTATGTTTATGTATTAGTGTATAACTATTGGTATGTATGATTACAGTGTTTATAACTTTTTGCCACGTATCTATATGCACTAGTTTTTTAGATTTCTATTAAAATGGTTCTCTGGAAGAAATCGCCTTTAGGCGATAAGAACGCCCTTTGTATTTCACCTGTGTTTTTGTTTTTAAATTTCATTTGCAACTGTAATATATATTTTATGTGGTATACAAATAAAGTATATAAAAAAATAAATAAAATAAATTTAACTAACGTTTAAGGAATTCGTCATCGCTAAATGAATATGAGTATTTTAATAATCTGAGTACTTAGTAATATTGTAATATATGGGCCAAGAATGAGGCGAAGCTGCGTACCAGCAATCTGACCAGTGCTCTAATTATAGTGCACTAGTAACTCAGATGCGACATCCGACGTTCAATGAAATTAATTATCACTCTTTACATACTAGTATACGTCATATGTAAGAAAAACATATATGTTTTGTATATGCATGAAATTGATAAATAGTTGCTAAAATATGTTTAAAATAAAAAAAATATTGTTAATAGATGTATAAAAGATATGTTATCTCGGAATTCAAGAGCGCATCGTCCGTTATCGCATTAAATTTATTAATTAAACAGATAAAAGTAACAAAAAGTATCAGAAATATTATAATAATATTATAACTTAACTGAAGTATTTATCTCACTCTTCCCACGGTTCCCAATGTTAATGTAAAATAATAAACAATAACTTCCGAAAATAGAAACACGTAATAACATTAAGTGCATTAATATTATATCTTATCAAGGAGATATATTGAAAAGATAAAATTCTGTATTGACTTTGGTAATACGCAAAAAAGTACGTCAACATTTTTGGTCTCCGCTTTAATAAAAACATTTTAAAATATGCAAAGTCTTGTTGACTTCAATTAGCACTTGAGCATTGTATCATAATAATAATAATGTTGATTTTATGTATTTGTTGAAACCAAACTACGGACCGTACATTTCTTAACCTTTGAACTATCCTCATCTCTTAATAAAAGTAATTATACACTAGGTCTTGCTCTTTGCAAAAAATATTTTACCATCTCAAGTACTAAAATTATGATTCTAAAACCCTTCAGTATTCGTTAATTATTTGGAGTTGAACGTATAATTATAATTTAAAAGCTGTTACAGGCTCGCCTCTGGTAGTATTTTATAAAACAATTACTTGGCTACATAAATCATATTTTTAATTTGTGTTGTTTAGCGAGTTTGGGCAGACGATGTTTTAATACCTACTGTAAGAGCTCATCTCCGACAGTTGGGTTCGTTTGAGAAGTTGCAGCTAAAACGTTTTTAGAAAGTTTTGGAGGATTGCCAACACATTCAGTAATTAATACTTGCACGAATTTTTAGTTCATCTCTAAGTTCAAGGTTACTCTAGTCAAGGATCGAACCTACTGTTTATATTTTATATATCATGAAGTAATACCTGTTTATTTAGAAGTCAATATTTTTACAGATATCAATAAAGTAGAAATGGTGTCCTATTCAATTGATACAGAGATAATACTTAGCTTAAAGTAACTTGAATGTAATTTGCTCTTCTAAACTGGCCCTCTTAGATATTATATACAAATAAAACTTAAATTTAATTTTAACGTAATAAATTAATTTATTAGTATTGTTAGCGACATGAAATCCTTAGCTAATAACATGTTACTATTCATTTGATAACTTACATTAGAAACTTACTATTAAAAGTAATACATTTACTAGCCATAAATAAAATATATACAACAAGGAAGCCGCCAGTTGCCTAGTTGCTCAGTTCGTGAAAACGTGCCAGATATTAAATCTTACATAGCTTGTATTTGGATGTCTTTATGAGAAGATTAGGGACTCTTTAAACTCGTTATTCATTAATAATACAATATACAAAAATATCAAATGCTTGATACAAGATACTTTTATTAAAATATTATAATTCCATTGAAATGTTATACATAACTGTTACAACGCGTTGTGTCGTTGTTGTAGTTATCTTCTAGATTATTGATGGGATTTTTATATTTAACCGATTGACGAGCAATTTTCATTGTAATTCATAGAAAATTAAACAGAAGTCTGTCACATGAACATTTTTTCCTAGTTATTTAGAATATTTGTCACAACAACAAGAATTCTATTAGTAAACATTGCATTAGGTTTACGATGTGAAATATTTACAGATTACACTGTGGAAGAATTTCTAAAGTAAACTGACTCATAAATTATGCAGGTAAACAGTCTACTTTGCCAAACTTACGTAGTGCTTAACCTTGAGCACTAAGAGCTGGATTAAATCTACAGGATGTTTACAAAGAATTCCAATTCATGCTTTTTGTTATTTGTTAAACACTCCGTGTATACAGTAATGATGTATTGGACACATGTGACTCACCGTTGCCAATAAATTGGGCTAAGTTATGTAAACGATGGTAATAGAGGTGGTCAGTGGTGGCCTTGAGTTTAGTAAAAAAACAGATGAAGAAACGATACAGAAAGTGTGCTAGATTCATCCTTACGTCATGCTTTATGAATGAAATTACAATAGTATTTACTCTACATAGATGTGTCTTATGAGACCCACTTATTTTTTTCGACATTATGTACCATTAATTCATAAATAAGTCTTATAATATATTTCTACTAACCAACCTACCTTTGTTTTTACTAACAAATATGTTTTTTAAAGATTTCTTCAAACCTTTTATTAATGAGGCATATAATAAATGAGCCAAACTGAAATATGTTTTTAATTTAATCTGGCTCCTGTTTATTTATGTGGCTGCATCAAGATTATCGTTTGTGACGCCTTTCTCGAAATCGTCATTCGTCATGTTTATTTCTGGAGATACATTACCGATGTACACCGTAAAGGTCAGCATGACTTAAATGTGTTTGTAATCCTAACTAATATTATAATGAGAATGTGAGTATGTTTGTTAAGCTTTTATATCTTAACTACTCAACCGATCAGATTGAAACTTCGCACCCACATTGCCAGGGGTTTAGAACGGTGTAGTGATCTATGGAGGTTTAGGGATCTATGAACGTTTTGTGATTTACCTAGACTAATAAAATTGCCATGAGATATAAAAAGAATATTTCATCAAGAAGACAACAGATTTGTTGCTACGCTAGTGTATTTTTTTATTTTTTAAACCAAACAATTCAGTAAGTGAAATTTTTATAGAATTTTTATTAAATGAATATTTGAAAACGTTTTTTTTAAATTCACTGACGCTTCACCTTTTGTTTTGTTATATAATGCTCAGATATGAATCCAGGTCACTCCGTCGCAGTCCATAACATTAAGAATATATACGTCGGTAAATAACTGTTGTGTGCTAGTAAAGTTAACAATAACATACATTCAATACAATTTGGCAAGTCGTCAGGCATTTAAGTGTCCTTATATCCCGGCGCAGTACATTTGAAAACATTTAGTGACTTTTCCTCAACAATACTAAGAAACATTATTAACTATTGAGTAAACAATTTAACTAAAATTGTATTATAGGTTTTAAATATACAGGATATATCAGGGTAATAATGATTATGAAATGATATAATTAATTAATAGGCTTTTTTGTTTGACCATGATGACTATTATATATATTCTTTATTGTATCCCACAAAAAAATAAAAAAAATTTTGTCCGACTAGCCTGCCTCGCGATGTGAACTGTTCTGTTCTCAAATGAATGGAACTCATGAATAGGAATCCCGAATTGGGTTCGACTCCGGGAATTCCGATTAATTTACGTAAATACATATGTATTAATAAACTTATTGCAAAATAAACCTTCACCTAAAATAAAAATACACATGTGAGTTATGTAAAGTTTAATACTTCTTTTTATAAATATATAAAATCGGTCTGTCCCCGGGGTAGGATGCCGGAATCCCGATAAAGAATCTAGAAAATGTTATGTATTAGTGTTTATGGCTGTCATTTTATTGGCTATACATGTCATACAACAACGTTTCAGACGACGTTATAAATATTCTACTGCCATGAATTATTAAAGGAACCGGTATTACCTAGATTAGAGTTGTAAAAACTGCACTAAAAATGGTAAAGTCGCTTGTCACGAAAATTTATCATTAATCGTGTAAGAAATAATGACACGTTAAAATATATACGGTCTTTTGAAATTATTTCATTGTACCCATTACAAAATATAAGCGATGTCTTTTGAATAAGGGTTATCCATACTATATTTATATAAGAACTTTTATATATATACTATACTGTCTTATTGTATTTATTATTAGGAATTAATATCAGATCAACATATTATCATTATATGCAACGGTATTATTTTATATTTTGGCGCGTAATCGTTTCACAATGCATTGCTTGCAACGTGATTCAGCGTCGTCTCTGTTTTTGAGATCACAAAACTATCAGCATCTCTCCCGAGCACCCATTTACACTTAACAGCCCTTCCATTACCCTTTTATCGTTATCCATTCTTAACTTATTGAATTCCTTTAAAGGAATCATCGAATGTTACTCTCCTTACTCATTTTTTTTTCTCTTTTCATCGAATGAAAGTGCAAAATATTTATTGTAATCTTGGGCAATCGTAAATGGTTTTATCACATGTTTTACGATCTGATGTCATTCTCACAAAGTATTACATGAATATAAAAAAATGATTCACTTATATGTTATTTTGTTTTTTTTGATAATCTTAATCTCCATGATTCTGTATTTTGCACATTTATCAGTAATCTTATTTGCATGGAAAAAGATGATATTAAGTGAAGTTAAGTTAGGCATCTCGTATTACCGTTAGCGGCAACGCGGCGCCACTCATAGTAGTATGTAGGTACAGTACTTACAGTACTCATATTCCACACAGAGTGATATTTGATGCCCGCACCTGAACATTTTGTACACGTCCACGTTTCTCGACGGTCAAAGGTTGCTAATGCACATATTTACAATTTCAACTAAACAATAATACATTGAAAATAAATTTGTTTTTCATTTTATTTCTGTAAATTTAAATTACATATATAATTTAATAAAATATAAGTTATTGACCTCGAATTTAGAATATCATTTTCATTTCTAGATATTCATAAAATAGGAAAACATTGTATGACACTTCAAAGAGACAAGCGCCAGGCGCTTCGTTTGATCTGAGTTTTGTGTGGGATGCAATTGTTGGTCCCACAATACAAACCCACATGACGAAGATGACCCACGGGATGACTACCCGAGTAGTTTATAGATAAGATACAAGAAATTATAATCAAGGAGTATAGATGACTTGATTTATTACAGCTACTAAGAAGAAAGTCAATTTTATATGAAACCATATGTAATAACATCGAATATTTTATATTTATATGTATTTTTTTTGTTAAAATTAATCAAAGATGATTAAGTATTCAATTATCGGCCAACCAGCAGCTACTATTGATATTTACTCTTACATTCCCAGAGATTGTTCGACCGTTAAAAGTAATTGGACCTCGGAATTCTCAATAGAATGCAAAGATTCTTAGTCTTGATATACTCTACATATACGAGTAGGTACATACTACCTTTTTTAAAATGCATATTATAGTTTTTCATTTGACTTAATAAAATCACTACTATAATTTAGGTGGATATGTAGATACGTTTATTTATATATTATATATTTATTCTCTATCCTCGTAAGGAAATAATTAAGTTTTGTGAAACTTTGGATTTCTTCGTACAAGTCACGACTTGGTTGTTCCAAAGTCCTCGTGAAGTTATTTATAGATAATTATTTAATATTTAAAATAACGATATTTTCTTTATTTATAACGTTTTAAGTTACAGTCGTAAGGTAATTGTAACATAAGTTTATTCTGAAAAGCTATTTTCCTTGTATTGTATGAAATTATTAGTAGTCTGTTATGGTAGAAATTACGAAATTATTTAAAAATCTAAAGTGGTGATGTTTAAATAACAAAAGACCTAAATGGTTCGTGTCCCAGATATAAGAGCAGGCGCAATCTTTCCAAATGGAAGTGAAGTTAAAATTTAAGACTTCGTTGTAAACCACGATCGCTCTGCACGTCAACTATAAATTGCATCTCTTCTGTCTGTATGTATGTCTTGACTGTCCGTAATGAAGTTGTGAAACACCTTGATATTTCAACAAACTATCCAATATAAATGAGCTTTTGTGATTCATGTCATCCGAGCTGTACTGAACCATTGTTTTAATTCCGTGGAAGAAATGAGAGTCGTGAACACTTGTGGCGAGCTGCACGTATCAAACATTACGTCTGTATCAATATTTCCTACAGACGTGTAATATTATCTAATACTCGGTTTCTGTAACTTATATCTATTTCAACTTCAATGATTTCACTTCTCCGTGTCTGGGAATGACTATGCATGATTAAAATATACAATGTTGATTTATATTAACATTGTTATCTAGCTGATGCCTGCGGTTTCATCCCTCCTATATGTCAGTAAGAAATGATCTATTTATTTTAATAATTCTAGGCCGAACTTTTTTGTATAATTGTCGACGGGTCGTTTTTTATCGTAACAAAAAAACCTATTTGCTAACTTCCAAAAGTTATCCAAAACATCAAATTCGGTTTAGTTGCTGAGAGATACAGAGTATGAAAAAAAAGTACAAAATATATATTATTTACATTTATGTCCATTACATAACATGTAGGAATTACTTTTTTTATATTTATTGTTCAGATTTCGCCTTTTTATTTTATTATATATATTTGTAAGTTCCATTATCTCTTCTATTTCTATAAATCGACAGAACATATATGTAAGAAAGAAACAGTAACAAGTAACGATTAGGATTAAACTATATATATATATATATATATATATATATATATATAATATATATATAATCTAACAATATATATATATATATATATATATATATATATATATATATATATATATATATATATATATATATATATATATATATATATATATATATATTGTTAGATTATGATAATTAAGTTACTAATATGTTATATATATCTTACTAGATACTAGTACGTTTCCGACATGTTTCATTGAGTTTTTCATTAAAAACATCTACTGTATTAAATTAAGATAACATTTTTATTACGTTGTTATTCAATTTGTAAAATGTTTTTTCTTATCTCTGGCTTTCTACAATTTAACATAATACTCTGAGAATGCGTGGAAACATAAATATTTTAATTTACAGTCTTAGATATAACTACAATATTAACTACAAAATAATGTATTTAATTAAATCAAATTTCGGTTGCATTGACCTTTCTGTTAATATAAGTGCATAATAACATCATATATCTTCTAACAACAAAATAACCGAGTATAATCTTCAAATCAAACAAATATTTATATTTTATCGGTCATCTTAAATTACAGTAACTGATATAAATCCTTGTGTAATGTTACGTCACTTACAAATTTTTTTGATAAGAAGAAAGTTTGTTTAAACAAAATATAGAGTTCCCAAAACAAATTCCGATATCCCTACATTTGTAAAATGTGAATAACATTAATTATTATTGGATAAAAATAAACATAAAGATAAAAATAGTCCGATATAAATTAATGGAATGATTCATATGTATAATTAAATCATGTGAGAAATTCTGTTTGATTGAACGTAAGCCGCCTACATATCATTTCCTACCAACATTCCTCGCTATATCTTGAACTTGGCCTATGATTATATGAGATTGGGTCAAGTAAAAATGATTGTTCCTTCTTCCATGTACGATATTCATTGAAACAATTAATATTATGGGGTCATAAATCTGTCTAGTGTACTTGTTGGCTCCATCTTTAATAAAGTTTAAAGGTGCAATGTGTGTGGTTCTCATACGTATTGTATACACATAAGTGACGGATTGACTATATATTTAAGATTTAGTACGTCCAATGATCGTTTATTTTCATGCCTTTTGATATGTTTTATAAGATAAAATGTTAATATAAAGGCATATGAGCACAAAAACACCAACACAGGAAGGTTCTTAAATCAAACTTCTTTGAATAAATGCAAAATAAGAAAACAAAAATATTTTAAAAAATCCAGTTATCGAGGCCCATTTCTACTTTCCCACCTCGCTTCATTATTCAAAAGTTTTTAATGATATGCAAACATGAGATAAGTGTATTACATTCTGATAAAAATAAAGTAAATATAAAATATATAATCTTAAACTGAACGTAAACTCTATGGACATCAATTATTTTCAACAAAACCCATCATAAATAACGTCAAATCACAAACATACAAGTACTAGAAGTTCCTTTCAATTCAATGGACACGTGAAATAGTATCGTTGTCGTCGTAATTCATAGTTAGAGAGTGCGGGTCTAGTTCATGATTAACTTCTTCCGCGCTCAGCGCAGGTTCAACAATCACAGGTCACGGTAGAGACCCAGGGAATATCAATACCGTTAATATATACGACTTTCTCTATCCCAAGCGAATATACTTTAAATACGGAATCCGTGTCCCGATATCTTTATATTATTAAAATGTTACCTTTATAGCGTGAGACTCAATCAAATTATGTCTGCCCCTTCACCATGAGGACATTCGATTAGTTTTATTGGAATTTTATTATATACCTTGGTAATGATTATTTTTTATAATCAATTATCTTTATATACGAATATATATTTAATAGAAAGTAAGTTTAATATAGTATCACGCCCGTGTTTGTGAATACATACATATCATTCAGCCTGTTCCTAGAACTACATATTTTGTGCAGCTCTTTCCTGTTATCAATTTCAAGTAGTGATATGAAAGGATTAAATTTATCGTTAGTATATTTAGACATTTACTGCAATAATATATCATGGAAAACACTTTATTGTAGGTAAGCATACCTAATTGCCAGTAACTGGCGGGTTGTGTTAAAATTCACCACATGGTATTTTATGGGATCTCCAGTAATTGGAAGTATTACCTCCAAACTGGTATTGAATATAAAAATATACAATATTCTACTTACGTAGTATATTATATATATATGTGTGGGTATGTGACAGTACTACCATGTAAAGTACTTGGTTCAGTACATTATAGAATGGTTGGAATTATTATTAACGTATTCAATAACATTGTAAATGATTTATGTTTTAATTTAACATTTTCATTTTAAACTCAAGCCATAAAGTATAATCGTTCGTCGACAAAACGCACAAATAAAAAGTCTGTCGACAGCAATGTCTGCATATTTAATGTGAGAATATTTTCTGGATACTTTTTATGTATTTTGATAGTCCTCTAAAATTGTTTTATTCAATATTAAAGCATTGTTTCAAATTATTTATAGCTACAAATTTCATTATTTATTACTTCGGTGAAGTTATTGTAAAAAAAAGTGTATATATCTGTATACGAGTACCCAAAGATTATCGTTCTTTAGAAGAAATAAAAATATATTCCTTGGGACAAAACTCATTTACGTTAAATATACTCCAGTGTAGGGAAACTCCAGGAATTGTGTAACGTAATTATAGATAATGGGGTATTCACAAGCTGATAAGAACCAGTTTAATTTATCGAGATAATATATACAGTTAAAGTTTCGGGAAATATGAAAACCTTTGATGTCTTTAACATTTTAGGTTGAGATTTATTTTATTTATTCGAGAATATTCTCGGGTTTAAATATTTTAAAATAAGATTCAGTTGGTGATGCGAATGTCGTTATGCAATAAAGTCGTTTTATTAATCAATAGAGCAGTGGGTCCTGGCTCGGGTCTCGTGCTAACGATGTTCTTCCTTCTCCTCTCTTACCGGTCTTTGGCTTATCAAAACGTTAACAAATTACTTACCGATCGGACCATAACATTATTGTTATTATCCAATCGGAAATTTTTTTTTTTGTAAATCATCTTAATTTAATCTAAAATAAACGAAAAAATATATATATTTTTATTTTTGTATCTATAGTTGAATGTAGAATAAACAAAAAATCTCATTTATAATTTTGTTTTTGTAGTTATGGTGCTGTTCCTATTATAATATTATATAATATTTTCAAACATTAAAATAAAAAATTACATTAAAAATATGATGAAACAGACACCCCTAGTACATTAGTATTGTTAGTCGTGTATTGTATAATTTGAGCTAACCTACTTTATAAGTGCAATTCTAAATCTCTCTGTTATCGTGCGAGGACTAAACCTTTAGGTAACTCTAACGATGTTTACAAAATGTGTCACGTATGTTTCAACAAGCCAATGGTACCTACTTGCAATCAAATATCGCTAATATTTTCGTAACATGTAATACTATAAATTCGGCAAAAAATATATAAACAATGTTATTGTTTTACATAAATATTAATTACACAATATAACTACATTATATCTGTTATAATTTAAAAACATTGAACTATGATTTTTCGTGTACGTTCAAGCTGAAATAAGCAATTATGCATATAAAACAAGTAAACATTGCACCTGCACACGTCGATGTTTCAGTTTCACTTTCAGCTTTCTGAACAATATTCTTTACTAGCAGAGTACACCGCAATTCACTATACGTCCAGTTAATTATTAACGGGGGTAAACTATATACGAAAAGTTTTTATCGTGTATACTCTCGCGCTACCGGCTTCGTAAATAGAGCGACGTGCGCACTCTGTAACGGACAATTTGTAACTGAACGTTTTGTGCAGTCGAAGCAGTTATTATGCGCCCACTGCTGCCATCAATAACTTCAGCAACACGTGGGACTCGGTATGCAGAAACCACTGATATCACACCAAGAATACTCTTATCGGTGCATCGTGGTAAAAGCTAGTGATTCATCGTAATTAGATTTCGCTCATGACATCAGCGGCTTCTTCACTCATGCAGACAAGAATCTGATTGTTTAGTCTAAGAATATTCGACGTCTCATAATTACTTATATATATATATATATATATATATATATATATATATATATATATATATATATATATATATATATCTGACTGATAAGGTTTTGGAGTAGTTTTGGATGCTGGTTGACAATCATCTCGAGATACGTGTATGTTTCATAAGTTTGCTTAAACTTACGCTAACAAGATTATCACCTGTCATACATTACACGTACTTGTTAGATCTATATGAGGTATGGTAAAATTATATTATATAAGAATACTTAATACATACCAATTCGGAGCACATTTTTTATGATATTGGCTTAAAATATAAAACCTAAGCTAGTTCATTTCTTAGTTTTTTAAATAATAAAAAAAAAATAACATTTGGTACAATTTATAACACTGTATTCATATAATAAAAATGTAAATTAATATATGTACATAGAAGATATTTTTAAAAAAGTTGCAAGTTGTTTGGATTCAAACAATAAAAGCTATTATAAGTATGCAGTTTAAATATTTTTATTAACAACATAAGAGCTCATTACGACCCATACTATAAGCATTAGAAAAGTGTATTAAAAAGGTGTAACGTACAAACTACCACAGTTATTATGTCATAAATATAAATAAATAAATAAATATAAATTATAATAATATTTATGATAAGGATGTTTACAACTCAATTACTTATAATGTATTTTATATCTCCAATAGCATTCTTCAGATCTTAAACATTACCACTTAACTATAAACGACTATTACGACTCTATTTTAATTGTTTTAACTCATTAGATTATTAATAAAGGAAAATTCCTTGTTTTAATGTAGAGTCAGGCTCTAGGCTTAGTTTTAATTAATTTCCTTGCATCTCACAAATGTTTGTATATGTTGCTTATTCTTATCAATTTGGGTCGAGTTAAGTTGCCGCAATGTTTTCTTTAACACATTGTTGATTCAGTGATTTTTGATTTATGATGTAATAATAAACTGCCATTATAATGTCCCACGTGTTACAAATTTGATTGTGGGTAATGGGTGTGAAATTAGATCAAAGCTTTCTAGTATCTACTCACATACATATAGTAATTCATGTAACATATATACTCAATAAATTATTAATGTAGAGCCAATAATAACTTGGTTCACGCTCTACTTTCGCATAACCTTATTTCACATCAATTACAAAATATAAATATTTTTATGGCGATAAACGTCAATGTAAACATTTAATTTAATATTTATAACATGGACCACTTAAAACTATGTACGACATCTCTTCGGAGCTCTCTCTAAAGGTTTTAAAAAGGAAAAACAAAGCTGAATGAGATAAAAGACTTAAGACGTTAAGAAAAGCTGTATGTTATTTCCATTCAATGTTTTTATCTTTATTTCAAAAGTCTTTTAGCATTTGAAAGACGTCTTCTTTATTTTTAATTTGCATAATGATATAAGGTACAAGGTATGAGGATACAAGTGGACGTTCTCAATAATATAAAACAATTTTAAATAACTCGTCATCGTCTTGAACTTAAATGTTTTCATTTTAACACCTTTCAAACAATACTCTTTATTGTTTAAGAAAGTTAAATATACATTATACCTACATTGATCATAATGTCTTTATAATATAAGTGTACATTATAACATGAATTATAGAACTTAAACTCAAAACCCATTGTAAAAGTCGTTAATCCAGAAAAATCTATTCTGCAACTATACGTGTTTGTTAAATACAAGATCTACAATTATGGGTATGTTATTATCTGGTGTTATATAAACAGATATTCTGGCGCCAGGCTTAATAGATTTAAAATTACCGTGCATTAAGATGGATGAAAAATGTAAATAGCTTGAAGGTGTTAATTCCGTCGATGAACATACACTTCACCTTGGCTACGGTCAATAGCTAGGTACGTGTTTCAATAAGTTCATATTCACCTAACACCAGCAACTTGCGTTCCAATTCAACGATTAGATAATAAACTATAAAACATTCGCGATTTATAATCGTATGCTCTCGTACTCTTGTGAAAGATAACATCAAAGCCAGTCATTATAGTGATAAATGACAATTGTCTTGTCCTTTGAGGACAATATATGCCATCGACTTGTGCGATACTATTTTGCGCTTGCTTATAGTCATTAAGAGTTATTGTCAGCACTGGTATTGATATTTGAATTGAATGCCTCTATAGATGCCGCAAAGTTATCATATAGATTGATCTTAGATAAGTTCTTGTTATGGTGCAAATTATTACCGATCGCCACCGCGGCGCCGGTGCTGGGTCTGTCATAATAACAATTGGACAAGTTTGAGTCAATCTTCAATACTATAGGATCCGTACTACGAATCAAATATTTACGAGCAGTTAATCTAATTATCTTTTCGAACTGAATTATTGATCTAATATGATTTCTATAGTCTCGCTATGGAACTCTAAAAATGGATAGTCAAAATAAAATTATGACTTCACGATATAAATATTTGCCCCAAGTGTTGTGAAAAAGTTAGTCATGAATTCGTTCTCTCCTCACGCAAAGTACCCACGGCGAAAGAATGATGCGTCTGACACGTAACAATGCGTTAAAAGAGCACTAAGGATATTACGAACGTGTGGACAAAACGTTTGACCACAATGTCTCAATACACAAGCTGAGGAGCACCATAAATAGTAATACACACAGCAGTGATATCTATGTCTCAGAGTGGACAGACGTTAATGCGTCATCACCAGAAATGCGGCGTTTGACTTGAAGAACCAAACACTTGATGCTGAGCCACCCACGAATACGCCTCCGCTCCTATGGATGCTACATAAAATACTAACAAAACACATTGCCAGAGACAATCACAATATTTATAGACTTTTAATACTTTGACTTAAGTGTAATGAAATTTAACTTAAACTTGATATTATTAATAGTTTGCATGTTTATTTCAGTATACAGGTTTAAATCCGCATTACAATATGATATCTCGTCTATTTAATGCCATCTTTAGCACGCACGATCACTCGCCCCTCGTTCTTCTTTTTCTCGTGTCGTAATTATGTACGCTATTCATTTATCTCCACGAGCAAGTCTATATAAAATAGCTAAATGTCTTTTCGATAATTTATCATTTTTCAATGTACACAACACTCTCAATGTAATTAATGACAAGTAAATAAACTTAAATTATTTTCCTTGAGGTTAATAATTTTATGTATAGCCAAAAGTGTTGACCAAATTAGGCATTTAAGGTGTTCATCAATTCAGGTATATTCTGGGCATGTTAAATGTCTTTTGTATCGTAAATTAATTTTATACAAATTTATGTATACAGGTGCGTCAATAAAACTATTCTCCATAAACAAGATAAAATATGATGAGGTTGTATCCTTTGTACTAATTATAATATTACTAGTTGATGCTAGCTTGAGTTTGAATAAACGTTTGAGTTTTTTCTTTAAGTTAAAGAACTTCCCGGAGTTTAATAAGTATTCAATATTCAAACTGGTTTAATGAGCTATATTCACACCAAATTTTATCGAAATTCGTTTAGTAGTTTTTGAGTAATACCTAAATAAATAAACATTTTTAAAAACAAAATATGTATAAATAATATTCTTAATATAAATAATATTTTCAATTTTTCAATATTTAATTTTTAATATTCTGCTGAGACCATTTTTCCTTGAGCATTATTCATAGAATAGTAATAAATAAGCAATATCGATTTATATAACTTTAACTGTAGATTTATTGATGTTCAAACGATTCAGAAAATAGTCGATTTCCTATCGACTTCTATAAAATACTCAGAATTATAATTTGTTATCTATTCTTATTAATAGTTAAATGTTAACCGCGAGTCAGATTATTATTTTAAGAAAATATATATATAAGGTATAACGAATTAATATTTTTTTGTACTTATTATAATGTATATCAAGTATTATCTTCATAATTAACTATCTAAAATTATCTTCGTAATTCGTGGAAGGTGTCTTATTAAATAAAGGTAATATGAAATTAGGAGAAAGTCTTTTATTTCTTTTACTAAAAAAAAATATTAATATATCTATATTTAATAATGTGATGAAGATTACTTAAATAGTTATATTGATACATTTGAAAGTATTGTGAATAAAAGTATACTCAAATTTACTGAAACAAAACAATAATTTTTGTTTGATCCGAGCATACCTATCAACTTACGCATTTCTTGGTTTAATGTATGACAAAAACGTTTTACACAAGTGTATTATATATTGTGAAATTATTCAATAGATAAAAGATCATAACAAAATATTATTTAACGTAAATGAAGTTTAAAAGAAATTACAAAGAGACCTTTTGTCTCTTAAAAGTCATTCATAGAATTAAGGAATTGAATTATTATATTAACTTTAAGAGGTCAATAACAACTCTAATATAATAATTCAAAAAACATCATTTTCAGTTTATACTTTAATTACAAATTTGTAATTTGAACTAATAAAATGGTATGAGTTGCCAAAAATTTTGCTTCGAATTTTCTTTCGTTGAAACTTTGGATTCATGTTCTATAATTGAAGGCGCTGTGACAGTCATATAACGAATATAACGAATAACATAGAGCCCACTTAAGTCTCCAAAATTAAAAAAAACAGTCATAACTTGTGAACGGTTAAATATAGACAAGTCGTCATACCTTATAACTGTAACAATTTTAGATATTTACATACATTACAGTTGATTATTTTGTTTGTATTAAACATTGATACAAACTGCAATTATTTCCGCTCCAGCGTAACGCAGAACAAGATTTATGAATAACAAAACCTATGATTAGAGTTGCCGCTTACACGTAACTCATATTAATAATAGAATTTTGCTGTACCATTATTCATTATGAAGTAATTACTATTAATAGCTACATTGATGTTTGTCGGCAGGTAATTTATGAATATGTATAAACCAGCAATTTTATATATAATATTATAACTGCGTATTATGTTCACGAAATATTATTAATATTAACATAATAAAATATTAAACATAATCTAAATGTAAATCCGATATACTGCGTATTTGATATCGTCGCATTCAAATATATTTTCTATGGCGTGACTGTATGTCTGTTTATTTATTAAATGCAAACTCAGTTTATGTTTACTATACTAAAGTAAACAGACACTGAGTTGAAGACGTAAGTAAAAGAAACCATTATAATGCAAAATATTATATTTAAACTAGATAAAATGTTTCTAACAAATAAACAAGAGCAAACAGTTGACAGTTCTGAAAATGACAACTATTTGAATTCCTGGAATTACATGGGTGTATTATGAATTATTATGAAACATGATAACATACTGATAAAATTTGAAATTAGGTATAATAAAGGTAATGCTAGTATATCAGTTGAAGTCCTAACAAACCCTGAAATAAGATGGTTTAGAAGGTTATAGGTGATGAAAGAAAAAATGTCCGCAGGTATCGGCTCCCAAGTTCCCAGTGGTGATCAAGATCGGGCACGCGCACAGCGGCGTGGCCAAGGTGAAAGTTGAGACTTTGGCCGACTTCCAGGTAAACTACCACTTATAAACTTTATATGCATTGCTATGATGAAATTGTGCACACAGCGTTGGTTCAATCAGTTTCGGAATCATTTTAGCAAAAACCCTAAGTTATCTTTTTGATTATTATTGGATGTAAATAATGTATATTAATGTTATATTAAATGGGTGAAGCCAAAGAATTTCCCTGTTTAATCAAGAATCGTGCTCTGCGTCACGTGATATTATTTCAAGCCGCGCCAATGACAAAGGTGTAAATTGAACATAATAATTATAGATTTAATCTGAATTTAATAATATTCTGTTAACAAGTCTTATAAGTTATAATGTAACATAACTAGAGTTCTTTCGAACTAAAACAATATTAACTATATAAATTAACTAATAAGAAAATATTTTATTTATGTGTTAGGTACATATATATATATTTTTTAAAATATATAAATATAATTTCAGGATATAGCTGGCGTGGTGGCCATGTTGGGGACATACTGCACAGTGGAGCCCTACATTGATGCCAAATATGACATACACATCCAGAAAATTGGCACTAACTACAAGGCTTTCATGTAAGAAGAATCATTTTTTAATTGATATATTTATGTAATACTTTTAAAATAGTGAAGCTTTTTTATTAAAGCGAAATTTCTATGAACATTTATCAGCAAATAAAAAATCACACCAACTATTTTGTTTGAGGTTTGTAAATTCGCCTGACGTGAACTTTATATTCGTACAAGTGTAATATCTACTGCATAGTTCACGCAGGCACAACACGCCATGTTACCCACGCTACGCCAAATTACATTATTTCTCCAGTATTATGACATGTATATTTTAAAGGCGCAAGTCCATATCTGGAAACTGGAAGACCAATCAGGGATCTGCCATGCTGGAAGCTATCGGCATGAATGATAGATACAAGATGTGGATCGATGAAGTAAGTTGATATTATTTGTCTTCATCCGCATTTATGGGACGATAGAATGTAACAACTTTTCAGTCTTAATGGACCATATAACAAGTTTATTTGTTTAATTTTACATACAGTGTCATATGATGTATAAATTGGAAACGATTATTATATGGTTTAATGTTTTATTAAAACTGAGCTGTCTGTTAAGGTGAGCGAGATCTTTGGTGGTCTAGAAGTCTGTGCTCTCGAGTTGGTGGTAGGCAAGGACGGACGTGAGCACATAATCGAGTTGAACGATTCTGCCACTTCCTTCATGGGCGACTCACAAGAAGAAGACCGACGCCATCTTGCCGAACTTGTTTTCCAACGTATGCAGGTACAGTCCTTATTTTTTTAAGGAAGTATACCTTGTACTTGTACTTGTATACCTCCAATCTTATTTCATTGCGGTTAATTAATTGTGTTAAAATACCTTAGTTGTTAGTTACTATACTGACTCATATTCATTTCCAGTAAATAGTTATTAATTACTTGTCAGGAGTGTTATGAATAATTTCACAATAACTTTATATTATTTGTCAATTCACAATCTTGCAATGTTTTGCTTCTCGAGTGACATCAGATATTACAGTGAATAGTGTAATGAAATGAGGAAAGTCCGTAACTACCCTCGCCCAAACACTATATCAAATAAATGAACTAATATCAAAGTTTACATTGTATAATACTGTCTTCTTTTATTTGTCGAGTCGTAATGGCTTCAACAGCATCACTAAAAAGTAAGCTCTTACTAGAGAAACTCTCGTTCTATGGAGCTAGAAATGTTGTAGAGAAATATGTTTTTGGGCAGAATTTTATATTTAATCCTTGTTTATCATATTTATAGGCTGTTTGTCGTCCCGGTATAACCAAGACAGCCTCCCGGAGCTCGGTATCGGGTAGCGGAGCAGCCTCCCCTGAAGAGCGCTCAGTTAGCTCGGGGCCTCCCTCTGCTCCCCCTCCCGCGCCTCTCGCTACCGCCGCCAGCATCGACCGCCCGCTGCCACCAATCCCTGCCGAGCCTGCGCAGCCCCCCCCACCACCACTGACCCGTCGTGATTCACAAGGTTTGAAGCTCACTAACAAAATATATTCTTTCAATAAACATATTCTATGTCGTCTTCTTCAATATTTATAACCAAATATTCTTCAAGCATCACAATCTTCAACTGTGTCGTCCGCATCGGCGGCACCGAGCACGACAAGTTCTGCAGCCGGTCCAGGCGCAGCAGGATCCACAGGGGGCACGCCCGCCCGCGGGGGCTTCGCACGCCAGGGCTCGCTTAGCGCGACACTCACCGAGGATGCGGAGGATACTATGAAAAACCTCCGCAAGACCTTTGCAGGCATCTTTGGAGACATGTAACCAAAAAACTCATGAACTTTTGTTAACGATTCCAGCTGATAGATCAACGAACTGAACTCAGTATCTGAAAAAGTGAGAATTAGTTTAGTTCGCTGAAGGATCTTGCTTCGGGAGAAATCGATTGAGATTACTTGATGTTATTAATGCTAATTTGGGCCTATTTGACTGCTTAACTTAGGTATAAATGTCTTATAATTTATAAACATGCAGACATATTATAAAATGTATTGGAATACTATAATTACTACCTAATTCCATACATGTTCTTATATCATCAAGTAAACTTAATACAGTTTTGCCCAGAAGCAGCGATGTACAAACAACATTAGAAAAACAGCGTCTTAACAATCAAATTATTGAATCTTGTTTTGAAATTAGATTCCTTCTCCTGATTGTTTATGGAAAGTCAATTTCAAATAAACCATAAATAGCTCAATAAAAGAACATATGGGTACGCTGTTTTCCTAATAACATTAAGGTGAGATGGAACAGGAATTCAACGAAGACTTTACTAAATGTCATTTTCCATAATATGTCGATCAAATTAAATCGAATACCATTGTTAATCAAATTGATAAAATAGAAAGCAATAATTTCAATACAATCTGAGTTATATTTTCTTCATAACTCGTTAACAATTTATATGACTGGTTTTAATAGAAATGGACGTCAGGTCATAAAACAGAACCTTTAAGATAGTATTAATATAATATAACGATAGATTTTTTACAATAAGTTTGTTATAAAAATATGAATCAACTGAGCTACATTGTGATCGATTCCGTTCTGTGCGCACGCGCATCGCGTCTCGTACTAGAAGTGTAGAAACTTCCACCGTAGCAAATATTTTGTAAATTAACTTACGTATTAGCTTCACTTCGTGTTACGCAACTCGAACTCTTCTGGCAATTCTTTTTATAATATTTAGAGGAAAGGTACAAATCGGAACTGATTGCAAAATAAAATTAACAAAAGCTATGACAAAACAATATTAGAAAAGTGCACTAAATGTTAATTTATGTTTTAATATTGAAAATAGTTTACACAACGCTGCCTAAATTTGAAGGATAACGGATGAAATAAAATAAAACAAAATTAATGACATAATGCTATCTAAAATTAATTGTATAATCGAATAAAGTGTCTTAATAACCAAAGGCAATTGTGAAAGTGACGAAGAAGATCTCTGAAATTGTTAGCAAAGGTGTGTAAGTAATGCTATTGAAGACAATATTGTTGAATGCAAAAATATTCCACATTTTATATATCTTATTGCTAGTTTGTATCTCGTAATTATAAGGTTAGTAATGTTGTATTCGAGTGTTCTTTACGCAATACATATAAAAGCCTGTATTTAATCAAATGTTTAATGATTTACTGAGGTAATCAATTATTCTTAAATTCTCCTTCTCACGCTTTCTTTAGTTTCTTCTTTATTTAGGTAATTAAAGAACTTCTTAAATTAATGAAAGGATATTGAAAATGAATTGGAAGGTGACATCATATCAGAATGGAGTCGTTGTTATTATTAAAATGTTATATCTTGTACTCTGTGCTTTTTCTACTGTTACTAGAGTTTGAACTAAAATATATTTAATAGCTAATGTTATTTTATTAGTTTTTGTGACGTATATTACTTGGAGTGTTCTATGTTTTACTTAAGTGGTATATTCTATGTGAATAGAATAATATATTTAAATAATTTGTTGGTTTAAATTAACGCGTAGTTATTGAGTAAGGCACTCTATAGGAACAATGAGAGTCGCAGATTTAGGATTCCGTTGCTCTTCAATTTTGAATATTATTCATAAAAACATAATACAAATATATTATTTCCGTTAGTAGTATGACGAATCTGAATTACAGTGACAAAAGACAGATTTTTTATTTAGATTTTTCACTTGTTAAAACGAATACATTATTGCATCCAAATTTGTTACACAAAGCTTGATACGTAAGTCCAAATCAACTTTTAATAACTGGTTTAATAAAAACTACACACAGGTAAGAGATAGTGAGAGTCCCTTAAAATCGACAATTTCTGTTTTAAAATAGTCAATTCTTTGTAAATTGGTTCTGGATAAATTACGTATTTGACATGTTTGAAAGGCTTTTAAAAGCTTCCTTAAGGGATATTCGTTCATCATACTCTTTTCTTTTAGGGATTCCTAATCATATATGCTTAGATAATACATATTTATATGCACTTGTAGAAAAATTTTGACACAAATCCTTTAGCTCTTAATAAATATGTGTCTACGAAATGCGCAATTAGATGACTATAATTATATTAATATCACGATACGTTAAAAGTTAAATGTCGTTGAGTTTACTGAGTTGATAATAATAATTTTATATTAGATTGTTCTGCGATTAATATAAGGATTAATATAAACACTAAATATAACGCCGTTGTTGTTGTTGCTACCAAGATATACATTGTCTACTCATATGGAAATGCTCTGAAGATTGATCACGATAAAATATTAACCAGACCTATTTATAGCGGGTCGAATAGGTACGGAATACTTCCGTATTTATCGTGTTACAGTCTTAGCTTTATTACAAGAGACATGGTAGTCACTGATTAGAATTATTAAATTATTAATATGACCTTGGTTTATAGTTAATCACGAATGTTATACTTGTACTTATTTGTCTATTGATATATTGTTTTTAGTTCATAATGTTTCTAGTAGTTTAAATTAATATTTAATGAGTATAGCAATAATATTTAGTTGATAGTCTAAGTGACTTCCATGTCCAGTTGAATGTAATATTATAATGGAATTTGAATGCATGTTAATCTATATTATAATAAATATATTATATTAAATAAATACCTCTTTTGGTAAGTCGGTAATGACTATGCGTTTTACTTCGTTTTATTTACATTTTCATCCAATATATATTTTAAGCCCTAACAAGGAATTGTAGGTCAATTCTAGAACGTATTAAGAGAAGACAAAGTTTATACTGGTTGATAAAAAATATATATAAAATAAAATAATTTATTTAAAATAATCTAAATAATAGCAAATGTTAACTAGAGTATAAAGTAATAGATTCAGCGATATCCCACGGGATCCATGCCGGTATTGAGGCTGTAGTTCCGGTACATACCGCCTGCTGCGAGATGATTCGTAAAGGTCTGTCCCGCGGGGAAGAACACAGTTGGTACTGAACAAAAACCTGAACAAAAGAGAATAATAACTTGAAATTTATAATTAACTAAAACACTAATATTATAAGATTAGCGACATCATAGCATGAATTAAGTAAAAAAAATAAGGGTCCTATCAAAACTAATTCTTTTCCCATCTTATGTAAAAATTAAAAAATGCAAAAATATAGTTTGCCGTGAAAAATATATTGTATTAGATTGCTCGCTTTATGTGGAGTAAAACACTATGTTTCTAGAAGTATCCGTACTGGAGCTCCCAAAAAAAGCCGTTGAGTAATATAAACTTATATTATCTTCAATAGTGCAATGTATAAATACTAGTGTAATTGAACGGTGATGAAATGAAACCCCAAATAATGTCAATTATTTATTTTATGGAGATACCATAACCTACAAGTTAACATAAAAACCAATTTTCTTCTTCTGTAATAACGAATACACTCACACAGATGCTCATAAAATAGCAAATTAAAACCAACATTAGCTTACGCTGATAAGTCTTAAAAAATAATTTAATTCTTATTTAATAAAAGTATACTTAATAACAAAACACAACGCAATTCATAAACAGGTAAGAATGCGCAAACAAAAAAAAAACTTGTAAAACAACAGTGATGAAAATTCCCAAATTCCTCCTCAAAACCTTATTTAGGAGGCGAAGGATCCATGGCGGTGTTGAGAGAGTAGTTCCGATACATTCCAGCACTCGCCTGTTGGTTGGAGAAGTCCTGGTTCTTGGGAAAAAACGCAGACGGAATGGAGTGCAAACCTACAATATGTATATTCTTATTTACGATTCCAGTAGACATCATCTTGTCAGCGTCAAAGTCTTTTTAAGCCTTTTTCAGCAGAAGAATGTCTTCGTTAGACCATTTGGGACACCCATTATTTATAGTTAATTTCGAAATATACCAGTATACTGGGCAATATTAATGACGCTATGATTCAGACGCCATATTGTACTGATGAAACAACTGTTGAAAGCACTATGACTACTTAACTATTGCGATGAGCGTGTACAGATTTTTTTACTGTTGTAATATTTATCTAGATTGTTTTAAATAATGGACTCCCCTCAAAGTAAGTATTTATTGTGGATACATAAAGCTAAAAGAGGAAATTTGTGATCCATCATACTTTAAAACAAAATCACCAGCAAGGCATCGTTTTATGACGTTTTACTTCTGGTCAGTATACTGATGTATATTTCGCAATAAAAACAATAAAATACTAACCAGGCACAGTGTTTAGGTTTAAAATATTTACAAACAAAGTCTTTACAAACAGTAGTTATGGCAAACATTTTAAATTCTAAATAAAAACAATTTTACAAATGAACATAACACTTTTTAAGGATACGAAAGACGAAATATTCAAAACTATTTAATATCAATATTAAAATCATATTACCAGGTGGATACCAGCCATACTCGCTAGCTGAAGTCCTGTAAAATGGATGCTGCTTGCTGACTTGACTTCCGTAACCGTTAAACCAATCTGAAATAACAGTAGTAATTTAACCGTTTAACTTTTACATTATACAAGTGAGAATTTATAATATCAATAGAGGCTTTATAATATAAGTTAATAAAAGCCATGGTCGTTGAGTCTCTTATCCATGGTTAGGGATAGTTGTTCTTCAATCATACGCCCGCATATTCCATTTACACCGTATTGAATAAGTAGGGTCAGCGACCGGATAAGGTGACAAAATAAGTAAAGTAGTAGGTATATCGATACGATCGCTTAGATTCCGATAAATTGTACTGTCATATATACGACGTTAATTAAATTTGATATAATAAAGAAATATAAATACATATGCTTGAAATAAAACTAACTGAATGTTTATGATGTACTTACGGGGATGTTCGAATCTCTGTGGTAGGTTGCAAGTCACAAACATATCTGACGTCTTCAGCTCTGGTTTTTTGATTTCCTGCTTCAAGCACTCTCTATCCGTGCATACTGCGGAACAGAAGCCAGGTTGTTTATTACCAGCTGCCTCACCCTCGCTCATTTTAAAAATTAACAAAAAGATCAAAGCAAATTATTGGTAAGTTTTCAAAATGTTTCTTAAGGACAATCAATGTTGCCATGGTTATCAACAAAAAGGACAATTTGATCCATATTTGATAACAAAAAGGTTTATAGGTTTCTGATATTATTATAAATATAATAATAATAATCTTTATTTCAGTTTCTTATAATACATTTGTTAGTTAGGGTTGGGGCCTTCTTTTAAGTAATAATTTACCTGTACCAGAAGACACCCGCTCTTTCAAAACAATAATTACAATATACATGCATGATATTACATAAAAACAAAAACGTGCTTAAGTATAGCATTTCTTATTTCTAATTTCTAGTTGTGTTTGTTTTCGTGTGAGAGTGTGTATGTGTGTGTGTGAGTGTTAGTGTTTTTTTTTTTTTTTAATTTAGAGGTTTAAAAATATATTTACGTATCTGGGTTTTGGTAGTATGTCGGACTCAATCTAATACCGACTAAAAACAATTATGATGGGGGGATTTAGCCGCAGCTCTTTCTGATAAAGTGGCTTCAGGCCAGCTTCTTCCGCTCCTGCTCTCTTTTTCGCAATTCTTTTAACACGGTCGTAGAGTACTCGCTCGTTAGTTCCCAGGCCGAGGACGAGGATAGCATGGTAGCTATCATTGTTTGAGGATATGTTTTGCATCCTACATCTTCTTCTTCTTCCTCGCTTCGATAAATTGAGAGCAGACAAAAAAAACGTGCTCTGCATCTTCAATCGTTCCAACACAACTCGGACAGTCAGGAGAATCTTCGTATTTGAACCGATGGAGTTACGCCCGGTGGAGCCTTGGCCGGATATCATCTGGGTTAGGTAGTAGTTCAACTCTCCATAGTCCCGATTCACCCATGGCTGTAGGGCTGGTATTAGCCTACGTATCCATCTTCCTTTCGTCGACTTATCCCAGAGTGATTGCCACTGTTGGAAGACGGAAGCGTCTTCCCTAGGTTTGAAGCTCAACCACAGTTAGGTCTGGGTTGCATTTTTTGATTTGATGCAGATTTTTCCTCTCATTTGCAATAATCGCAACAGGAACCATACCAGCTATCACGCATGCTCGTAGTGTGCTGATTTTATAGAATGAGGCGAGTTTTTTTCGGTAGTCCTGCTTGCTCAGCACGTCAGAGTATATGGGAGCACCCTACATAAGCACTGACGTGATCACCGATGCTAATAACTTTCTTCTGTTTTGCTTGGATGCTGAGCCGTGAATTGCTTGTTCTCAAAAGTAGTATTTGTAACTTTAACAGTGATAACTTTATAATTTCTCCTCTATTCGTGGGTGCCTTTGTGTGAACGCAAACCGTATCAAAAGCTTTTTTAAATCCAAGAAGACCGCAAGGCATTTCTTGCCCCTGTCCACTTGATCCACAATGTAGAAAGTTAAATCACCAACTGCATCCTCTGTGGATTTATCAATTCGAAAACCGTATTGGGAGTTAGTGAATAGGTTATATTTATTTAAATAATTTATTAACCTTAGGTTTATTCATTTTTGGATTATTTTAGATAGAGATGATAAAACGATATAGACCAAACAATTATAGGTCGATATCGCCTTCAACCCCTGACTGGTGTTACAATAGATTAATATTTATATTTAAAATTAATGAAACTAAATTGTAACCTCATGAATACCTATATAGATGATAAGTGATATGAGCTCATAAAACAATGCGATGTAATTTATAAATCCTTTGAAATATAGGTATAGTGAATTTACTATGTCAAGTGCAAGCATGGTGTTGCAGCTCCCCTGGTAGAGTGAGACACCAGATACACCACGTAAAGTGAAAATGTGTGCGTGCAGCGTGCTGGTATGAAAAAATATATACAAAAGAACTGAACGTTGCTCTGCTGGACGACCATCGCTTGCCAACTCATACAAACTAATCTAAACTCATATACATGTTAGAACTTGTGAGCGTTTGTGCATTTTTGGCGAGCGTGTGAACCCAGCCTGTACATCGACTTTTAACTTACCTAATTTAGACATCCGTTTTGTAGATGTTTGTAATTTGCGTCAAGTAACAAGCGTGGATCCGGTATAAGGAAAAATGTACACTAAGACGAAGCTTCTTAGCAATCCATGGATTCACCGTGCGGGTGCCGGGCCCATCGCGTTGCAAGGAGAGGAGTGCAAGCAGTGCCTGGGACTTGCGACCCAGGAGTAGGTTTAAGGGGCCCCTTTATTATGCGCAAAAACGCTCACTTTCACCCTCCACACTCCTCTCCCTACCTAACCAAATTTGGAAAGAACCTACTAATGCCGCCTTTGAAGTACGTTCTAGAAATGAACCGATGCTTGTTCTAGAAAGGCCAAGATCTTTAAGTAGGCTATAGA
Source organism: Napeogenes inachia (assembly GCA_959347355.1). Classification (NCBI taxonomy): domain Eukaryota; kingdom Metazoa; phylum Arthropoda; class Insecta; order Lepidoptera; family Nymphalidae; genus Napeogenes; species Napeogenes inachia. The sequence goes on along the minus strand of OY365799.1, from coordinate 2,119,138 downwards.
GAGATTTTGCTGTTATACCTCTCGCTCCCACTTCTACCGCGTACAAACTAACTATAAATTTATTCCCGATTAGTTCGTTGGTTAGTTCGTAATACTTATTGAGCTTTAATGTGTGATCCCTTGGGATGTTTGTTTCCCAAGGAACAGTAAGCTCCACAAGTATCACGCGCCTCAGATGTTTCGAATACAGGAATAAGTCCGGTCTGGATGACGAAACACCAACATCCCCAGGGATTTTGTAATGCTTTTCATACGTGTCCATCATGAGAATCCAATCAGGAGCCGCGCCTAATATTGAATAAGGCTTCGCTTTTGATTTTTTGGAGGAGCCTTCTTTTACGAATTCTATAGATCGTTCGGTGGTTGTTATACCCTTCCGCGCTCTTGCTACTGAAAGACTAACCGCTTCCCGTATAATTTCTAATACCTTGTCGTGGCGACGCGAGTATTGACCTTTATCTAGAAGTACCCTACACCCTACTAATAGGTGTTTCGCGGTTCCTATTGCCTCCCCACAGATGTTGCAAGACTTTTCGGTGGCTTTGCCCCATCTTACTAAATTACTTTGATCTGGGAGAGTCATTTGGAATGCATTAAGATAGAATTTTAATAATGCTGGGGACCAATCATAAATTAAGGTGCGCCACTTCAAAGCTAGTGGAATACAAAAATCTCCTATGGTCACCCATTCGTTTTGAATTTCTAGGCTCATCGCGTGGAGTCGGTAATTATCGTTTTCGTCTTGTCGAATAAAAGATTTTGTTATGTCTATGTCTTGAACTTTCCTACTTGATCCTAGCCCTACTTTATTTGTTTGAGCACCTATCATAAACTTTTTATGGAATTGAAGTCGTGACTCGAGCTCTGAGGCAACTTTGTCTTTTGGGAGAGAAGTTACAGTATCATCTTTAGATTTTCCGATGATATGTCTTTTGGTAACTCTTAGATGTTTGTAGAGCTCCGATGGTTTCTTTAATTTTAATCCAAAGTTGTTACGGTCTCTAAATAAGGTTGAAGAGTCCGCTGAGTGCGCTAACCCGAGCCATAACTTCAATGTCTTTATGACGCTTGCATCTAACTTTGACAAAAGGGTTTTATTTATATCATACACGAGGAAAGGCCAATTTAGACGTAATGTTAAATAATTATCGTAAATCCAAGCTTTTTTGACGTTACTTATTGGTTGGTTGTCTACCTTTTTGAGATCGTTTAAAAAGCTATCGACTATTACATCCAACGATGGAGTACGGCCTTGGTAATCGATTTTTTTACCTAAAAATTTAAACGGAGCTGCTTCCGTAACCGTACTAACGCACTGACCGCCTATTATAAGACCCGGATCGTAAGAGGTATATTTGGTATTCCGTCTACCCAGACACAGACTAAAACATTTACTTGGTTTTGTCCTCAATCCGACCGTCCACGTACAGAAATCCTCAACTACATTTAAAAGTACCTGACATTGTTTCGGATTACGTGTCAGTATCGCGAGATCATCTGCAAAAGCTAGTATGGATTCTGTGTATTTGTTGTTGAACTTAAACCGATAGCCCCACTTTTTTTCATTTCTAATTAATTTGTCTATTAAAATATTAATAACTATATTAAATATAATAGGAGAAATACAACAGCCCTGAAATAAACCAACGTTATAATTAAGTGGTTTTGAATGGTTTTCATTAAAAATTATTGAGAATTTTAATTTTGAATAATATGATGCAATAATGTCGCGAACTACCATAGGAAAGTTATACCATTTAAGCGCGAACATCATTAGTTCATGTCGTACCGACCCAAAGGCGTTTTCTAAGTCTATCCAACAAACCGTAATTTGTCTCTCGCTAGTTCTAGCATCTTTAAGGCTTTCCGATATTAACGTATTATGTTCCAGGCATCCAGAAATTCCGGGCAAAAACCCTTTCTGGTGATTAGGCCTGAAATATCTATTGTTAATCATGAATTGCGTCATTTTAGTTTGTAAAAAAGAGAAAAATATTTTGGAAATTGTATTTGTTAGGGCTATCGGTGTAGTATCCTTGGGATTATTGACATTGTCGTTTTTCGGAATGAGGACAAAAAGGGCTTTTCCGAACGATACCGGTATTTGCTTTCTTGACCAGATTTTACCGAATATATTTAAAAGATGTTTATGGAGCGACGGACATTTTTTGTAAACTATATAAGGGATACCATCCGGACCTGGTGCTGACTTAGATGGTTTCATTTTAATTATTTTATTGATTTCCTCCAAAGTTGGTGGGTTGGCTTGAAAATCTTCAGTAGGAGTCTCAGGTTTGTGTTCGTTTGGATCCCCATATAGTCTTTGGTTTTCTGGCACTTCGTATGTGCTTTTATAATGGTCGAAAATTTGCTCGTTGGTCAAGAGAAGCTTACCTTTTTGATCTTTGAAAATGTTTTTTGAGTATTTAAAAGGATTTTTATCAAAGTCTACTTCATGTTTTGCCCGATCAAAGCTATCACGATTTTTCGTTATTTGATTTGTTATACCTTGGATAAGTTTAAGAATTGATCGCAATGCCCTAGACAGTTGGTGACTAAGTTGATTATCGCCTAAGGCTTTGGCTATACGAAGTTTCTTTATAAGATCTCTTTTTTTCCTCCTCATTTTCAATTTAAAACCGTTTTCTTTATTTTTGTGAGCATAACGATTCGTAGGTGGATAGTGCTCATTAAAGTAGTCGTAAATAGTATTTTGGAAAGTCTCTACTTGCGCATCGAGTACCTGATTTGAGCCCGGGTGCTCTAACAGGGCCGCTATATTTTGGTCATGTACTTTCCAGGTCGATTGTTTAGTATTTGGAATGCTAAGACGCGTCCGGATGGTCATGGACTCCTGGTAGTTTTCATTCAATGGCTCACCATGAGATATATGAGGGTAAACTCTATCCGCAGTGAAAACTGAAGATCTTACCGACGGTTGCCGCACTTCAGCACCATTGTGTGTTTTAAGATGTTTAATAAACCAGGCTCGTCTTTTGTAATTTTTCCCGCAAGTAGGGCATTTCAGTTCCGTTATCGCGCCGTTTTCGCCGTAATTGTCAACCGGTGGACAGTTCTTCCGCCCCCCCTCTCGGACTGTCCTAGGGGTATTTTTCTTATTTGGACTTTTAGCGTTTATCGACGTTCCCGGGCTTGGCTTGCTAGGCCATCGCCCTCGGCTGTCTTTCCAGCAGTCTGCTGTCTTCCCAGCTGCCAGCTGTCTTTCCAGCGTCAACTGTCTTTCCAGCGTCATCCCGTCTCTCCGGGCTGTCAATTTAGATAAGACGAAGCTTCTTAGCAATCCATGGATTCACCGTGCGGGTGCCGGGCCCATCGCGTTGCAAGGAGAGGAGTGCAAGCAGTGCCTGGGACTTGCGACCCAGGAGTAGGTTTAAGGGGCCCCTTTATTATGCGCAAAAACGCTCACCTTCACCCTCCACACTCCTCTCCCTACCTAACCAAATTTGGAAAGAACCTACTAATGCCGCCTTTGAAGTACGTTCTAGAAATGAACCGATGCTTGTTCTAGAAAGGCCAAGATCTTTAAGTAGGCTATAGAGAGATTTTGCTGTTATACCTCTCGCTCCCACTTCTACCGCGTACAAACTAACTATAAATTTATTCCCGATTAATTCGTTGGTTAGTTCGTAATACTTATTATTCAACTTTACAAATTGTAGTTTGCTTTGGAGTTTCACAGAATTTATGAGCCTGGAACGAACTCACGCGATTACTAAAAATACTTAAATTCTTTATAGTGTGTGTTATTATTTTATTGTTTATAGCAAGCTATTAATATTTTTTTATTTGAATGACTGATAAAATTTGAATTTTATAAAATATATTGTTATTAAACATGCAGATATTAAATTCAGTTTAACAAATCTAATATAATATTTTAGTATACGGCGCTCTTTATCTAATTTAGCATGCATTCAAATGAATAATATATTAGACGTTATCAGTAGGACAGACAACTGAGTGGGCATTATCAGGCGCCCCGTTTTTCATTACGTTAGTTCACAACACTCGGCCTTCATATTAACTAGCTTTTGGAACTTCTTTCATAAACTTTTTGACGCATTTCAAATAACATTTTTTTTAACGTCAGTGTGACATCACGGCAATGAAAACAATTACTATCACAGAGCCGATTAACTTAAAAGTAGTGAAGTTTGAACTTGATTTTTCACCGTTATTCGATTCTACATGTAAAACCAAGAAGAAATGCAAGGAAATCAAAGTACCAGAATTTAACTGCAAAAAAAAGCAAAAGAATATTCCAAATCCACCGCAAGTACACAGTACACAAAAGGTACGTATTTCTTAACTAAGTTATAAAAAACTTTTGTATCTTTGTATCTTTAAAATTGTGATAAGTTTTTTAAACTTGCAGAAACGAGATGTAAAAGAATTAATAGCAGAACTTTTAAATGATATTTACGCAGATCACAGAGACTGGGCGAGTACCAGTGGCGTCGGGTGTAGCCAAGGGTTAAAACTTAATTATAATTGAAGACTATTCATAGCTTATTATTGTGACATGGTATTAAGTAACAGTTGTTTCCAGATCAACCACTGCAGCATCATTCACATCATCGCAATCTAATTGCGGAGAACAAACGGACTCTATAGAGTTAAACTATTTAGAAACTTTAGGTAATGCCTAATAGATACTGACTCTAGTGAATGTTATATTATATATTTTAAAATATTTTTAGATATCAGTGAAGTTAATGAACAAGTTTTAGAATGGAGAAGATATCTTCAAATAGCAGGCGAACGTTTGGCTAAATATTTACGTGTACGAGATCGTCTGCAACGACAGCAAAAGAAACTTTGCGCAGCGTTTACAGTACTTCTCCGACATATAAGTATGTTTATATTAATAATTATATTGTTTTTAGTTTGTTTAAATTAGGTAAGAGAAATAAGTATAAAAAATTGGACGGCTGCTAGTTGCTGCTGCTGGCGATACTGCTGACCAAAAATTCAAGAGTTCCTTTTAATTCTTATACCTATATAAAATCGCTCGTCAATCACTAGGGTTGAGTCCTAAAGAGTTTGGCAAAATTAACTTTTTACTTAAGGTTTTATTTTTCCTCACATCGAGATAATTCAAACTCAATTTCAATACTATTAATGTATGTTTGTAACGTCTACAAAAAAGAGAGAGATTAGAACTCATCCATCTGCAACGTTTTTTTGGATTATTTGTGCTGTGCCAACTATATAAGAGTTTATTTAGTCTATATTAAACTCTTTATAATGGAAGGTCCACGGACTCTTAGTAAATATGCTTTGATTAATTTTCTAGTGTCAATATATGCTGAGACCGTATTATTATTACAGAGCTCCGAGGACGCGTAAACTCAGTATTAATTAATAGTACGTTTCCATGTATTTTTAAATTATATTTCAAATCAACCGTAATTAAGAAATAAGTGTGATTTTATCTTTATATTTATTTTGAATACGAGTTTTTTTAATATTAGTTCAATTAAATAACAATGTCATGAATGAGTTGAATACGTGAATCATAACTGTCTATAGATAGATAAAACTGACAGCACAGTTTCATTCAGGGCTTAAAATAACGTTACGCACATCGAAATGTGTCTGCACACAAAACTTTTTACAATACCCTTCTGTGATATGTCTGTTACTGACGTACACATAACACAGTGGTGCGAAATCAATAGACAACACACACAGACAAAGGTTTGGTGTTTGACTGCGCATGCTCCGGACAGACATCTACCACGACACGCTATATCGGCATTCCAACCAATTTTGCCTTAACTGCTGTCCGCGCATCGATTTAATATAAAATCATCACAATCATATAGTAGAGGGTTAGAACCCCCACTTTAAGCTGTGTCTTATCCAGTAAACAGCAAGTCAGCTGGTCGAAACGTAGCAATAAATGTTTATGAGAAATGGCGTATTCCGTAATCCATAATGTTTTTGCAATTTGTGTATTAATGATGACAAACAGAAAAGCTGTTCAATATATAAAATGACCGGTTCAATCAGATGAAGTTCAGTTATTAACTCAGTGCTTTGTGTAACATTAAGGACATGCATTCTGTGTCAAATGTACGCTTCGTACAGGACAGATGAGTGCTATTCTAAACTCTCTCAGGAACCTGGCGAGTTCTGCGAAGACTGCTCCAGGTAAAAGACAATATCCAAGATAATGGAATAACTTATTACATAGCGTAATATTGATTGATTGATTCAGTTCCTGTTACAACCGTTTATTTCAGTATAATTAAATTAGCAAACCTAAAGTTCGATGATACTGGATCTACCTTGTTATAAGTGAAAAAAATCAAGAAAACATAAATAATTCGATAAGGGAGTCTTATAATAACTTTATTTTTCCTAAATATGATATAACAGTTAATTTAACAAAACGTTAAAAATGAGTTATATATATTTGAACATTATTTAATAAGAGTTAAAATACAGGAAGGGGAAGAAATATTTAAAGCAATTCGTTTTCCTTGAAGCTGGCGACGCGAACGCCCGATTCGGTGTGACGCCGGGCAGCGAGGGTCCTGGCGAGGGCGGCTTCACGGAGTGGCTGCACGCCATGCGCCTCGTTGCCCGGCTACCTGCTGGAGTACCACAGCATTTTCGCAGAAAGGTAAATGTAGAACCATTGCGTCCTCTATTATTTTTATAATAATATAATAGTCATTAATTTAAATTTAGGATGGCTTTGTGTAGTTTACTGTTGTATAGCAAAATTGAAATATATGTAATTTGCGAAAAGTATTATTAGGTATACCTTAAAGTACTTTTTAATTTCGTTAGCTTTGACTAAGCTTCCTAAAGTTAGTTACTTCTTTAATTCACGAACGTCGATTAAAGAGAAAGGCAATAATAATAGTTAATAATAATAATCGTTTATTTTACATCAAGTTGTACATTTTACATTAAATACATGGTAGTATATAGAATATAAATATACAATTAAAAGACAAAAACGTTTGAAATGTCATTAAAATAGTTTTATGAAAGGATTCACATCAAGTGCGTAGAGAAAACATTAAATGCGCTTTTTGCATAATAACTGCAATATGTAAAAATATTATTCATGTCATAATCTGTCATAACATACGAGTATAATTATCGCTGATATCACTTATGACATTAAAATAATACAATACTTAACTAAAGAACAGTATTCATAATTATCGTCTTACCGATTTTTTTTTTAATTCCATGATTAAACTGTCTCTTAATATCTTTCCCGATGGTACCAAATCGTAATTAGAATTTGCTTGCCGCTATTCACCTGAAGTGAAAAGGGAGTCTATATTTAGAAATTGGGATTACGTTTGTTCCCTAAGTTACTATGGATTATATATTATATATAATTTTATTCCAAGTCATTGAAGTAGAATAATATGCAAAATATTGAAATGATTATCAGTTTTAGGTACATTATTAGTAACAATATATAAATAACAAAACTATACAGGTAAACTAACTCAAAAATAATGACATGTTTCTCATAAGAATCCTCTTCTGATTCCAGCTATGGCTGACGCTAGCGGAGCGCCACTTGACCGCGCGCGGAGTGGACTGGCCAGTCGCGGAGCGCGCCTGCTTTCGAGGAACGGCCCAGCCCGATGATACTGAACTTAGTGCGCAGATACTTAAGGTAGACTTTTACTTACAGTCTATAAAAGAACATTGGGCTTTTAAGATCTCTTATCCAATCCTTGGCTTGTTTTGTGTCACATCAACACTATTGTAGGGTCATACAAAGATTATTTATTTTCACTATTTCTTACAGGATCTGCACCGTACAGGTTGTTCTCTGTTTTGTGGGGTGGAGGGTCGTGAGAATCAAGCGATGCTTCGAAGAGTTTTATTAGCTTATGCTAGGTGACTATATCAATATTCGTAAATAACTCGTAGTTTATGTAGGTTTTTTTTTATATATAATATCAAAATATATTTTTTCCAGATGGAATAAGGATGTTGGTTATTGTCAAGGTTTTAATATGTTAGCAGCTATTATATTAGAAGTAATGGAGAAATCAGAACCAGATTCCTTAAAGGTGTCCATTTTTCTATGTATATATATGAGAGATTAGATATCTAACCTACTACATTCATAAATTAAATCAATAAATTTTGTGAAAATTTTAGGTAATGATTTATTTAGTAGAAGCGGTGCTGCCTGAGGGCTATTTCGCAGATGATCTTCGTGGACTATCAGCGGACATGGCAGCATTTAGAGACCTCCTAAGACTTAGACTTCCTAGATTGGCACAACATATGGATCATTTGCAAAAAATATCTGACGGTAACTTTTAACGCCATTCACCAATACTACCTATAAAAAATACTAAACACTACGTTATATTGGTCATTGACTACACTTTTTATTGCAGGAGGTGGTGTGGAACCTCCTCTTCCAGATGTATTCACAATGCAATGGTTTCTTACATTGTATGCAACCTGGCTACCAAGAGAATCTTTATTAAGAATTTGGGACCTGATCTTGCTTGATGGCAATGAAATACTATTACTTACTGCTTTAGCAATTTGGGATATGCTTCAAGAGTATGTATAAGTAATTTTAAGATATTGATCACATTCTTGTTTTTCACTTGAAGTGAAATTAGTAGTTATTATAACATTTAATAAATACACTTCCTACCTACCTAAACTACCCCACCCTTAATAACTAGCCTACTTTTATCTAGGTCTAAAAGACAGAATCACAATCACATGATATTATTAGGTGTCAGTGAGATTATTATTATTTATTAATTATTTATTTTAGTCGAATATTATCAGCGCGATCGGCGGATGAGTTTTACAGTTGTATGGGTGGCGGTGTAGGAGCCGTTTGGGAAGCGGGCGAATCCCTGGTAGTGCGGGTTGTAGCATTTAACTCAGCACCAGAGCTACCACGGTTGCGAAGTCTGCACAGATACCGTGTAGCCCCCCCTGCGCCTCCCAACGTGCCTCCTATTTTTCATCCCCCCTTGCAAACTGCAGTATGTATACTTTTTCTCTTTTTTTATAATTTGACATTTACATATTCTTGTATCTATTTTTATGTAATATATGGCTAATCGGTTTAAAGAATTGTAATAATATGTTTATAGATGCAGTCAATGACAAAACGAGGCTTGAGACTTTTCTATTCGGAAGATGAGGGAGATTCAAGTGATGATGGAAATAAAATGGCTTTAGCTACGGTATTTTTTGATTTGAAAATATCTATAAATATATATAGCCATAAATTTATATAAATATAGAAAGTAAAAATAGACCGATATGGGCAGGGATTCAAACCCGCGACTACTGGGAAACCGTCCCGTGGCTATACCGTATCGCCGTCCGCCTCGGTCAATTCATTCTAAATTTAAATAAGCTTAACATGACTATACATGTTTATAGATATTTTCAAACATGTATAACCATGTTAAGCTTATTTAAACTAATATAAATATAGAATAAAAAATAAACCTATACGGGCATGGATTCGAACCCGTGACCTCCGGCCTGATCTTTTTTATTGCCTATACTTTCATAGCCAGTAAGTTTGAATATTGTACATTGATTTTGTATGTATTATCTCTTCTACTTATATACCTTTTATTTATAATATACTCTACATAGTCTATCTATATCAGATGGCACCGAGGCGTGAAGAACGGTCAGGCGCTGGGGACAGGTTGTCTCTAGATATTGGAGCATTAAAACGTCAATATGCTCGACTTCGCGAGAGACAGCGGCAAGCTCATGTTATCCTAGCTGCCGCTTGCGCTCGTCATGCTGCTGGTAAGGAACAATACTTAAGTTTATTTCAGTTTTTTTTTTTTTTTTGGTGGTTGTTAAGCCTTTTATTTTAGTAAGATTAATTATATATCTTTTTTTAGTGGGAGTACCGACTTCACCAACTTCCCTTACCGTTAACAATCTACTCCTCGGAAAAAGCGCTATTGTCAGCTCCAGAGGGCGAAGACTTGGACCACCTCCGGGTGCAATACCACCTTATCGTCAAAGCACATCTTCTCATGATAAAGCCGAACACCACAAAAGCAAATCTCAAAGTGACACTATTAGTTGGGAAGAAGAAAAAAGTCGCAAATCTCTCAATAGGAGAAATTCGGTAAAGTGGAAGGATATAAAAAAAGATAATTGTTTAGAATTATCTAGAAAAGCTTCAATAGACTTGGATGAAACTGGTGATGGCATTATCGTATCAGAAATAGAAGCAAATCAAATGATTGCTTCTATGCGATCTCGTAGCTCTAGTGAATCCTCTTCCTATTCCTTACGCTCCGAATCTAGTACGGATACAAGTCTTTGTGATGAAAATGAAAAAGCTAGTGATTCTGAAATTGATTTACCCAACGACAATAAAGAAAATAATGGTAACAGTACTAAACATAAAATTAAATCAAATAATAATTTGTATCCAGAAAAAAAAAGTTGTGTGCCACCCGTTGCAAAAGATATTTCTAAATTAGATTCACCCACGTCTGAAAAAAAAATAATTTCAGAAGTTAAAGATGTAAAAAATATTTCTGATTACCTTGACACTGCTGCAGGTGAACCGTTACGTGTTTATATTGATGGTTTCGAAATGAAATTAAAAGATAGCCATATGGTTAGCAATGGTAGTAAATCTCATACGGCTGTAAGCCCACTTAAACGTGTTCGTTCTCCTCGACTACAATATGACAGCGATAATGTATTTAAACGACCAGAATTCGAACAAAAAAATAATGAGAAAAATACTAATTCACTAAAATCGATAAATAAAATAAATTTAAGCCCTATTGACCTATCACCACATCAATGTGCAGTTCAGTTTCAGTTACCCTGTAAAGAAGAATCTGAACTTACATCACCCTGTTCTCTTAAAGCTGATGCAACATATATACCTTCAGATATTATAGATAGCTTTACAATGCAGCCCAATTTTGTACCCGATATTGATTTATCAGATAAATGCATATCGGATTCAGAAAGTCCGCTAAGAAGTCCAGGTTCCGAAAGTGTTATAGTAAGTGAAGATGAGCCACCTATACCTTTAAAAATTGATAAGTATTTTGAGCACAGTCCTGAATTTTTTGGAGCTCGGCTAACCGATCCTAACAGTTCCAATATTCCTAGTAGACGTGCTACAAAAAGAAACTCACGGTTACCGAAAAAACCTGATTCTTTAACTCTTTACAGAAACAATAGTGATAAAGTTTTAAAAAATGAAGTAGAAAGAGCTTCGTCGTTGCCTCAGACTCATACATTTATATGCAAAAAGTCTATAAGTCCGGAAGTGAAAGATGAAAAAAAAAGAGGAATTCCTTTAGGAAAAAAATCACCCCATAACAGTAAATTCTATAATAAGGAATCCCAGAAATCAATAGCTGAAGAAGTTACAACCGATAATATAGACGATCCAATATGTCCAAAAGAATATACTGTAAGATCAGGACGAAAAAACAGTGAAAGAGCTTTACAAATAATACAAGAAAATTCGCAAATACTTAGTAGAATTTTAACAAAACAAAGCTCAGCTTTAATCAGTAATAGTATAAAAGAAAGAGAGATCATAGACGAATTAAAAAGAAAGATAAATGAAGCTGATGTTACACCTACTAATACAAGTAAAAAAACAATCAACTCTCCTTTACCAAGAGTAACTTCATCCAAGCTTTTACTCAAAGAATCTACTTCCGACTCTTTAATTGGCTGCATGAGAAGAACATCAAAAAGCGAATCAGTGGAGAAAAATGTTTTCTTAAGGGCTAGGCCTATTTCAATTGATGATCCGTTTTCTTTTGAAGTTCGCAATGTAATATCATCAAATGATGAATTTGATATAAAGAGCTTGAAAACACCCAGTATTGAATGTCTTGTTAATAAGACAGATGTCTATGGTTGGGAAAATAAAGGGTTTTTAGCAAAATGTGATTTTAGAAGCAATCTTAGCAGACCGGAAACTTTGGATGGCGATTATAAAATAAAAAACGAGATATTAGCTCGCAATGATTTGCAACACAATTTTAAAAATCAGAATCATTTGAAAGGAGATTCAAGGAGGTCAAGTTATTCCTTTTCAGAAGAATCAAAAGTATCAGTTACACTCCCTTCGTCTGAAGTGAAAGATACTTCAACATATGAACGACGCTACACTTCCGAAGATTATAATTATCCTATTACAAATTCAAGCAAGTACAATGATTTTGTTATCTCCAAGGCTAGTGATATATGTAGTAGAATTATAGACCGAAGTCCAAAAATATGCGATAATTTACTAAAAACCGAAAGTCCATTTAGTGACTTTTCTCATAAAGTTACATCATCTATCAGTTTTACATGTGATCCATCTATTGATGAGGATTCGCCGATGGGTGCAAAAAGCAATTCTAGTGATACGTTATGTCAAATTACATCTTTAGACCAAATATCTACTCCAATATCACCTAAAATATTTCCTAGTAGAGAAACTCCAATTTTGCCTAAGGATTCTACAGAAAAAAGTGATACTATCAAAATGGAGTCAGATGATACTTGCAGCGCTATAACTTCTCTATTAGAGACGGATACCTTATCTTCTTTGTCTTATCCTCGCAGTCCTTCAACTGGATCATATCATCCTTTTCCAACAAGACCTGCTATTCGGTTACCCAAGGATCTAGGAATCAAATTAGGAATGTATCCAAAGGAATCCTTTCACTCTCCCCAAAAATAAGTAATTGTTATAAGACAAATGTCATTTTTACAAGTTAATATTGTACTAAGATGAATTATGTGTTTTATATGCATTTGATTCAAATGCTACCTTGTTTTATGTAGGTTTTCGACTAATTTACTTTATTTACTGCTTTATTCCGCAGACTGTTTTGTTAAGTAATGAAGAAAATTGTGCTATGAATATATTTTATATTAGAAAAAAGCAAATCAAGATAATGTTAACAAGACTTGCTTTTTGCTTATTTGGAATACGAAAGGCTGTTTATAATTAAATAGAAAATATATATGTCAAGTTGTCAAAAATGAACAATTCGTATTCTATTTGAGCATTTAATGTTAAGAAGATACTAAGGAAAGTTGCTAATTACATTACTATTTTGTAATTGAAATGCGAAATGAGAATAGACTAGATTGTTTGATGTCAATACAATTGTGGCAATTAACTATTTACAAGAATATAGATTAAAGAAATCTATCGTCACAAAAAATGAAAATCACGTCTGATAATAAAAGATAATATTTATTCTACGACAATATTAACAAATTAAATACATTGTGCGATCGCAGTGAGTCTATTATTTAAAGTACGTCCACTAGAAGTCATCCAGCACGGGAGGGCAAGTGCAGACGAGGTGTTTGTCGCCATACATGTCATCGATGCGACTAACCGTCGGCCACATTTTTGTTTGTCCTTTGATGAATGGCTAAGCAGAAAAAAAAATATTTCACTAAATAAAATAGAGTTCTACAAAATTTAATCTAGTTACAGATACCGACAGCAGGGAAAGCTGCTTGTTCTCTCGTGTAGGGGCGGTTCCAATCTTCTTTGATCACTTCTTCTTGTGTGTGTGGTGCCATCTATAATTTTTTTTACGTTTAACATTTTTTTGTGTACACTACTTCATCTAAATGTTTCTTTGATAGAATCAGTATTCATTATGAAAATAAATACCTTTACAGGATTCAGTCTTTTATCAATGAGGCCGTCTTCGATATCTTTAATTTCCTTTCTAATAACAATAAGAGCTTCACAGAAGCGATCCAACTCTTGCAGGTCTTCAGATTCTGTAGGTTCAATCATGAGAGTACCGGCGACCGGCCAGGACATCGTAGGAGCGTGGAAACCTATGAAGCACCACATAATTGTTAACACGGATTGTTAATATTAGATTATTGATTGTTATTATATATGTCAAGCATGCAAATGACCCGTTGCATATAACGATAATTAGTTTAGTTTGTGTATTTATATAATAATGACGTCAAAAAACAACTGGGAACATGTCCATGTCCGTACCGAAGTCCATAAGTCGTTTAGCAATGTCCCCCGGTTCGATATTAGCAGTTTTCTTCATATCTCTTACGTCTATAATAAATTCATGAGCCACGAGTCCTCTTTCACCCTTATATAAAGTCTTGTAATGACCGTCCAGTCTTCGAGACATGTAGTTAGCATTGAGAATGGCCACTTGCGTCGCTCGTTTTAAACCCTTAGGCCCCATCATCTAAAGATAAATGATTATTAATCATTTTAGTTTTTATAAAATTGTAGCTAGAATATATCGGCTCCCGTTTTAATATATTTGTATCAAAGCATCAAATCGAGCATTATTAACTTTCACGCTGTTCGTAAGAAGATGACCCGGGCACACTGTATGCATCCACATTTTATCAACAATGACATCAAATGATATTATAATTGCCCATCGAAAACTAAAAGCTAAAATTCACAGCCACAGCTGCAAAATTTCGAGCATATGACGTCGTCGTTAACCAGTAGTAACAATTTTAAGAATTTTTTTTTTTTCCGTTGGAAAAAATGCGTTTCCGCATCGTCACACCAGCCAGGAAGGCGATGGCCGGGTGGTATGTGCGGCACCCGGCAACTGCCATTTTTAAGGCACCCCACTAAAAAAACCAACGGTTTCCCTCATCGCTACAATGAGACGCCACGGGATCGACGGGAAGGAATGGGCTGAACCCTTCTCCTTCCCAACCTCCCCCGCTGAATGCTAACCCCAATGTTGCGACGGGACCACTCCACAGTCAACTCTGCTATCAGAGAAGTACCAGAAGTAGCCCGCGCAAAGAGAGCCTGCGCCCTCCCACCCCCGAACCATTCTAAGAACCTAGACCAACGAAACGATTAAATTAACTTTTACTATAAAAATCCAAACTTGCCTTAATGTAGGCCCAAGAGATGGGCAAGATGGCGGAGGATCCGTAGGGCGCCGCGCTCACGGAGCCAAAGCTGTGGGCGGCGTCACCCAGGTCAGCCAGGGGGTTCACCACCGGGTGAGACGGTAGGAAGGGAGCTAGATGAGCTTTCCTGGGTAAAAAAAAGGATAAGGATTTGGTTTTAAAAGTTACAAACAAGGAATCAAAGTTAAACAAGTACTTACACTCCTATGGGCCCCATGCCCGGGCCGCCTCCTCCATGTGGAATGCAGAATGTTTTATGTAAGTTCAGATGCGACACATCGCTCCCATAGTCACCCGGTCTACAGAGACCCACCTGATGGATAATATTGAGTATATAAAAAATAGAATATTGAAAAAAAAATTAAAAATAAACCGGCACGGGCAGGGATAGGCCGTCTAGAAGACTGTAATAGTGTGTGTGCAAATCACCTGGGCATTCATATTGGCACCATCCAAGTAGACCTGTCCGCCGTGCTTGTGCACGAGCGCACAGATGTCCGCCGCGCGTTCCTCGAACACACCAAATGTGCTCGGGTACGTCAGCATCAGACACGAGAGCTTTTCACTGTGTTCCTCTACCTACAAATTTATCCAAACTTATGGACGAGCACTAGAATAAGGTACGCAAAACATGGATACATGCAAGCTTCGATCGCTAGATCTCACCTTTTCTTTAAGATGTTCCATATCGATATCCCCGGAAGGTGTGACTCGTATGGCTCCCACCCGCATGCCGGCCATGTGTGCGGAGGCCGGATTCGTTCCATGAGCGCTCACAGGGATCAGACATATATTACGCCCCGTGTCTCCTCGGTATTCGTGATAGCGTTTGATTGTTCTGAGCCCAGCGTATTCACCTTGAGCACCGCTAAAATTTACATATATTAATTTGTATCAGAAATATTAAAATGTATTTTTTTAAGACCTTTTTTTTTAGGCTGAAATCCTACCTATTGGGCTGGAAGGAGACCCGGTCGTAGCCGGTTATGGCACAGAGATCATTGGCCAGTTCTTCGAAAAGGGTGTGATAACCCTGACATTGCTCAAGAGGTGCAAATGGATGAATGTCAGTAAAGTGCTTGAACGAACATGGCATCATTTCAGTTGTCGAATTCAATTTCATCGTACAGGAACCCTTCAAAATATTTTGTTTGTATAAAAACGGAATATAATAGTGTACAAGTTAACAAAGTCAAAATAGTTTGATAGTGTTGTCATTTGTGATGATCACACTTACTAGAGGAATCATAGAATGAACAAGAGATATATCCTTATTTTCTAAACGTTTCATATATCGTACAATTCTAGATTCGGAGTGGTGCATATTAAATACGGGATGGGTTAAATATGGAGATGTTCTTCGGAACGCACCCTTCAAGATACTTCGAGATTTGATATCACTATCACTTTTTAAGACCTGATAAAAAAAATATCGATTAGTTTAGTTCATTTTACTTATTTTCCAGGTTTTTATCAAATCTCCATATTATAAATAGCTACTATAAGAAATAAACACACCTCATTAACTTTTTCACAGTCAAAAATCCATAACAAATCATCAACATCTTGCATAGTAGTAGTTTCATCTAACGCTACTCCAACAGCTCCATCATCAAAGTATCGTAAATTAATATGCTTTTCTTGAGATCGCATCTTAATAGAGGCGGCATCATGATCCTCATTTGGGACAATATATAAAGTGTCGAAATATACGTCATTCAATTGTTTATGACCCCGTTTCTGTATTCCTAAAATAAACTTTTGCTATAACCTTTTTCTGTTAATTCGATAATAATGTGATTATCATTATTACCCTGATCAAGAACAAGTGTCGCATTATGCACCCTTGCAGCAATGTCCCTTAGCCCCTGCGGTCCGTGATATACAGCAAACATGGCAGACATGTTCGCTAAAAGAGCCTGAGCCGTACAAATGTTTGACGTAGCTTTGTCTCTACGAATATGTTGTTCCCTAGTTTGAAGAGCAAGTCTAAAATAGATAATTTTATTTATTTAGTACCACGTACATTTTTTTCTTTTAAATGAATAATCTAAACGGTTATATCCTACCTGTAAGCATCTCTTCCAGCAGCATCTCTTGTAACTCCAACCATTCTACCTGGCATCAATCGGACTAATGGGTGTTCAGCGGCGAAAAACCCTGCATGAGGTCCACCGTAACCAAGAGGAACACCTAATCGTTGTGATGTACCAACTGCTAGTGCAGCTCCACATTCTGCTGGAGGCCTTAAGAGAGCAAGGGCCAGAAGATCCGTTGCAACTACGACCATAGTCTGTAAATATACTCGTGAGGGTAAGTACTATAATTTGCAAGAATTTGCTATAATATTAATAAGATTATTTACTTACCCCATGTTCCTGAGCAGCTGCAGCTAAACCTGAATAATCATAAACTAATCCCCTTGTATCAGGACACTGCAACAACACCGCTGATATATCTCGTTGTGCGAAGTCAGCTTGACGGACGTCAGGAACCACCATAACCTCCAAGCCCAAGGCATCCAATCTGGTTTGTACGACCGCTAAAGTCTGCGGATGCAACCGTTCTGATACTACGAATTTTGTTCTTCTATTGTGCCTGAATGAGGATTATATACAGCATAAAACAATATTATACGTCTTTCAAAATAAAGACAAAAGATATTCAAATGCTGAAGTACCAGCATTACAAGTTACCTGTGACATAGCGACAAGGCCTCCGCAGCAGCTGTGCCTTCATCAAGTAACGAAGCATTAGCCACGTCTAGTCCAGTTAAGTCACTAACCATTGTTTGATAGTTCAGTAACCCTTCCAACCTACCTTGGGCCACCTCGGGCTGGTAGGGTGTGTATTGTGTAGTCCTGTTAAGAAGTTTAGTTAATATGTAACAAAGCATCTTATAATCCTTAAACCTTTAAAAATATAAATGGATATTAAGAAAGGAAATTACCATCCGGGATTCTCGAACATATTCCTCATAATGGAATGAGGCACGCAGCAATTATGATACCCCATACCAATATACGAACGCCATATTTGATTCTGTTCAGCTATTTTACTTATTCTTTCAATAAGATTATACTCACCTAAAACATATATTCAAAGATCATACGTGACTTAATATATTTAATTTGAATTACAATAAACTCCTTAATTAATGCACAAACGTACTCATTGGTTCAGTAATATCCATTAAGCCATTAAACTGGATTTCTTTAGGCACAGCATCATTAGTTAACTGATCTAAGCTCTGTAAAGTAGGAGAAAGTATAACTTACAAGCTGCATATACGGATTTTGGTAAAGGATTACAAACAATCTACAGATACCTATCGTATGGCCGAACATAGTTATATATAACTAAGCCTATCCCTTTCTCATTCCCTTGATAAAATTGTTTTAAGAAAATACATTTTTAAGTGTTATGAAGTGTATGTAAGAAAACTGTATACAATAAAATGTGAAAATACCTTATATCCTAAAAGATCTAGCATGGTTACTACATCTTGATCTCTCGGCCCGATGTGACGGGAAGGAAAGTCAGCCCTCTCCGGAAACAAAGCATCTGATTTTGGAATTTGTGTAGTTACACAGCGCTTTACATTCTCAAGTACCGATTTACTTTGCATATAATTATTATTACAATATTTCACCGAAACACCACGCTTTAATAATCGAAGCATTTTATTTTTTAACACAGGCTATTATTACAGTTCATAATACTGTCCGACTAACAAAAGATAGAAGTAGAGACTGATAGAGAGGTCAAAACTGTTGCAAGAATCCATACAATTGATAAGACGAATAATTAAGAAAACATACTTTAGCTTATTACAAATATTTGTTTATTTAAAGATATCCCTGACCTTTTATCAGTACTGGCTCACATCAATTTTACTTTCGTAAAATTATATATGACTATTTTAGTTTAATTTGTATTTGCCTCTTTGAGATTGTTAACCCAACTTTTACTAAGCAAAACAGGAATTATTTGATTTTACTATTTTAAAGACATGTAGGTATGTAAACATATAATAATAATAATAATAATAATAATAATAATAATAATAATATCAGGACAAATTACACACATTGATCTAACCCCTAAGTAAGCAAATTATTTGCTTGTGTTAAGGGTGTTAGACAACGATACAAATACATAGAAATACACATATAAATACTGAAAATATATTTAATAAACGACCAAACCCAGAAACAGACATCTATGCTCATCACATAAATGCCTATCTCTGCCGGGAATCGAACCCGAGCCCCATTGCGCCGTGACACGTTAGGCGTCTGCGCTAACCACTCGACCAACGGGGCGGTTTAATAAAATATTAACACCAATTCTGTTAATTTAATCTATTGATATTTTTATAAGTATTATAGATATGTATATGTACCGATTATAATAATAATAATAAGTGCCGTGTGTTAAAATTTACAACAGTACAATTACTTGGCGACCGCCTTTATTGTGCTGTGAAAACCACTCTAGAGATGAGTAAAAGTTTTAATACAAATAATAATAATAATAATATCACAGGAAAAATTACACACATTGATCTAACCCCTAATGAAATATCACTAATAACAGAATATATCCTTATTCTCGGGTTAAGGCACATGCAGGGCTTAGAGGCAATGAGCGAGATGATACCCTCACCAGGGAGGCGGCTCTAACGCTAAAAAAAGCTCCAGACTACGACTTGTGCCGGTTTCATTCGTTAGGCGAAGTCTCCGTTAAACTACGCTTAGCGAATGGAACAAGCGGTAGAGGAAGGGCAAAACTGCCTCCGTCACCAGGCTTTTCTTCCCGTGCTATTTGGTACCTACAGCGTCGTCCGGAGAATGGATGTTACCGCATTACGACCCAGATGCTAACAGGGCACACTGGGTTCGCCTAATACTGGAATCGATTCGGTAGACAGATATAACCTCGTGACCAGAATGAACCTGAAAGTAAATTCAATTAACCCTTCCATCTTAATTAAGACACACAAAAACCTATTTCTTGAGTATATAAAAAAATAAAAGAAATGGAAAGAAAATATAATTAATTCTATACCAGTATTATAATAATACTAATAGCAATAATTAATATGCTTGAAATAAAATAGAAACTAAGCTAAAATAGAAACTAGGCTAAGTAGAATATAGATAGCTTAGTTTCTATTTTATTTCAAGTGTATTGTAGATGAAATTAAACTAAGAAGAAATTACGACATAAGATGGCCATAAATATAAATTAAGAAAACCCTCAGATGATAGAAAAGCATTGAAAAGTGATTTTAGATAATTGTATAGAAATAGTTAAATTAGCAAGAAAAAAAATAAAAAATAAGTGCGAATTAAAAAATATGACATTCATATATTCATGAGTATATATTAAGTTGTCATGTAGGAAATATTTTCTACTCTCTTAATTAATTAATCCTAAGATAAAAAGTAACCCATAAGTATATGTAAATAAGTAAAGATCTGTCGTGTATATGGTTTAAAAAAAAAAAACAAAACAAAAAAGAAAAAGAAAAAGAAAAAAAACAGAAACCCCTCTACATTAAGATATCTTTAATTGTAATTTTCTTTTGTGTTCCTCAGGCGCTTATGGTCTAAAAGCACCTACATATATTATTTCCCCTTGCCAATGGCAGGGATGCTACAAACATGTGGTGGGTTTTAGCAGGTAAGAGTCCGGCACTATCTGGGACTCTTTCTTAGGTTTTCATGAGGATTTCCCCCACCAAATTATATGTCTGTGTTAAGGATTGAGTGTTAAGGTTAGACAACGATACAAATACATAGATATACACATTATAATTACTGCGAATATATCAAACCTAGAAAAACAGACATCTATCCTCATTACATTACATACATGCCTATCCCTGTCGGGAATCGAACCCGACACTCTTTGCGTCGCTATACTTAAGGCGTCTGCGCCAACCACTCGACCAACGGGGCGGTATAAGATAAGATATAGAGCAATGTAATTCCACCACAATTTTTACCAATCATACACACACCTTACCACATCTACATGTACCAAGGTTGGCTGTATGCTAATCAGGCCTTACCTTCAGGTCATGCTATCAAGTTTGTCGTTAAGTTCTTTATAAAACGAAAAAACGAGCCTAAGCTTAGCGCACCTAGCACATTCCTCTAGCATATCCAGTACTGACTACTGTAACACTCATCCATCAGAGTACCTTCAGGTCGCTACGTACTTCAGGTCGCTTCATCGAGTCTGACGGTAGGATCTTATCAAAATTTAAAAAACTAACCTATACACTTCGCATACAGCTCAATTTGTCTAAAAGATTCAGTAGCGGCTAGCGAAGTGTAACTCCACCATGTCTGAAGGTAACACGAATGACCTAGGAGACCAAGTAGCACCCCCGGAAGTGTGCATTTTCAAGTCACGGTATACCTACATAATACATATTTATATCATTTAATATTAACAATTAGTTATATTACATGTGTAATACCAATTACATAAAAATAATAATGTAAAAACACAAAATATGTAATAATCACTTACACATTATTCCCGCACTATACCTACATGCGTACGTGTGTGTAGTCGCGCTTTGTCTACGTACCTATGTCTTTGTCCGGTTTGATACTTATCTGTTTTGGAAACGTGTCCTATAACATTTATTCAGAGCTTCATTAAGCCATATAAGATGCAATGCATTCAATTTCTCGGCACTCCCATTTCTATTAGTCTTATCAGAAATAACATCTTTGCTGAGAGTAGAAAATAGTAAGAGTAAGTGAGAATCCCGTAGGATGAACATATTTCTGATAATAATTTAATGTTTTAGAATGTAGGCTGTTTTTCGTCAAGGAGTTTCACTGGGAACATCTTCAGAGTCCAGGGTATAATTTCTTATGCGGTATATTTTTGACCCACTGTGATGGGAAAATATGATCATAGTACATCCTTAACCATGATGTGGGCATTTTTAATATCCAGTCAACAGTACACTACGTGACCCCAAAAATTACAAGGTAAAATTTTCAACCAATCAGATGGGAGCTCTAGCTCTAGCAACCTTATAAGAATGCGATATTAATAAGCTATCCGTCTATCAATTACAATGGGATGTTCAGCAGTTATGATGATCACCGTTGTAAATTTACTCTAACATAACGAAATGGTTACTTAAATAAGTATAAGACATGTTGAAAAACGAGTGATTCTTCCCTGGTATGCTTTATGAAATCATAAGTAAATTTTGTTCTTTTATTGTAAAACGCATCAACCACCATATTTAAAAACCACCTACCATATCCGACTTTCGAGACAGTCATTATAAAAAGATTACAAAAGTGCTCAATACACTCAACAAATACTGTTTAACAATAAAGAATAACACGATTTCTAAACGGAAACTAAACAAATAAAAAATAAACATCTTTAAACCTAAACAAAAAATTCATTTACACGAGCTGGACTCAAATCTGGAATACCGTCCCGTTGCTGTCCGAATTGATCTAAATGATCTAGAATATAATCATCTAAAACGAAAAGGTCGGTCTACTAGGGTTATTTCCAAAACCAATCTTATACATTAAGATACCACCACTGAAATTAAAAAAATATAAGTATATCAATATCTTAAATCACGTTTACCGATAAGAGTTAGCATTTAAGGATTTCAAATAAATAAGTAAGAAAATCCAGTTATACATTTAAACAAACCCTAATGTGATAATAAATGTGTTCTAAAGAAAATTTGCAATTGATTTTACTTATTTCTCGGGCCGCTAAGCTAACAAGCTGTTTTTGTGAATAAATCGCATATTTCGGAAGTCTAAATAATAATATACAAAGCATGTCATACTCGATAGTTTTATATTTATATAGGAGGATCTTTAATGTCCCGGGAATTTCCCTTTCACTGATGAGTAGTAATGCGTAAAAAGTAATATAATGCAAAATTTTAACGTTTTTATATTAGATGTTTTTGTAGAACCTGTAGAATAATACCAAAACTTTGTCTTAAAGTATTTTATGAATAAACACGGAGTAAGTAATAATATGTTTGTAATATATGTATTATGTTTGATTATTTAGAATAGGAACAAATGCGTGAAACGAGACTACGCCTATGTTGACAGTTGACACATTAAAAATTGAAGTTAAAAATTAAAGATTTTCAACATCAGAAGTAATTCTGAAAACTAAGTTACAAGTAATTCTCAAATAGTTCTCAAATACAATAACATTATTCCTTCATATGTTATTATTTAGCAATTGCAAGTGAGAATAGCAAAATGACCTTATCAGAATACACTCAACTGAAGCAACAAGTTGTATTGAATGTGGCAAAGAGCGACAGTCATGCCCATTTAGTAGATATATTAAAACAATATTATAAAGATGACATCGACTCCGATAGAAGATTTGAAAAAATACATGATATGGGTCAGCTACTAAGAATTCTTGAGATTAGGGATGTACTATCGGAGGACAATGTAATGCCTTTAAAAGAAGTAGCTAGACGGTTAAATAATTATGAACTAGTGACAAGAATAAACGAGTATGAAACTAATCATGTAGCAAGAAAATATATGAATTACTACAGTGAGTCTACTTTCAAGTTCTATGTTATAATATTTAGCAATTGGCATAAAATGTTTTTTTATTTAATGTTGTATTACATTTATATATATGACAATCAAATTTCTAATGTTAGCTTACATTGTATTTATAGTAAAATACTCTTCTACTTAACTATGGAATTTAAGTAACTAGATGGATATTAGAAACAATAATAATCATGTATTTTCCTTACAGCCGTAAATAATACAAATAATGCATTGAAGAATGAGCATAAAGAAAGCTACAATAATTTCAATAATAACAACCCTTATGCTAACATTAGTAATAGCAAAAAACAAAGAATAAATGAAACAATTATTGAAGAAATTGGAAGTTTTTGGCGTGCATTGGGACGAAACCTAAAAATATCAGAAGGAAAAATTGATGATATTGACAGTAAGCACCATAACATATCAGACAAAATAACAGAAATCCTAGACATTTTTTACACCCGTAAGGCTGATCCACAAAGATGGTTCTTTGAACTTTGCAATGCACTAGAAAAGGCTAGAAGAAGAGATCTGAGTAAATCTCTTCAAAACATCATGACAATGAATATTTGAATTATTTAATTACTTCTGTAGATAAATATACTTTGTCTGAATGTCTCTTTTGCAGACTCTTTTATTTATTATAATTTCAAGTAAGAAATGTTTTAGTAGTAGTAGATTTTTGAAGAAATGTTTTTAAGTTGCAATATTATATTTTGTAATTTAAATTTATAATGAGTAAATATATAAAACCTGTTTTTTTTAAAGAATTTATTTTATTATTCCTTAAACAATACAAATATATCAATGTATAAAAATCTAAAAGGTTCTTAACCTAGGAATGTATTTTAATAAAATTAAATGGAATTCATGATATCTTATATCAAAATCAATATACATAAACATATAAAAAAGATTTCTTAATCTATAAAAATGTATAAAAGAAAAAAACAATTATTGTAGCAAATTATAATATAGAAACGATCAAACAATGGACATATTTTGATTAAAAAAATAATGAGATTATTGTCCTTTGGTAGAAATACAACATTAGTATTAAGTGTATGATGCTACTAGGTACTATGGATAACTAACCGATTGTTAAATATAATGTTTTAGCTTGGAAGACAGTAGTTTGTAATAATGGCACTCTCATACTGATTTGAAGTGGATCTTATATTTTACTTAAATTTATAGTTTTATACCTAGATAACTGGAAAAAGTAAAAGGATTTAAAGAGTAACATGTGTAATTTGTAAACATTACGGTGTCGGTCTCTGCCGTCGTTCCGCAGAGATATATTGAATAAGAGTTATAATTTTTTTAAACCCCTAGTAGTGGTCCATCTTTACTTTAGTTTCTCTAACATACTAACTAAAATATTAGTTCGATAGTTTTAGTTTTCGGACGCCCAGGTGTAAGCGTTATTGAAGAGCTTGATCCAGGGCGATGGCCCGTGCGGTGCGTGTACGGATTGCGCTGTGTGCGGCGCCGCGCACTGCCAGGCGCGCACGCAGCGCTCGGGGTGCGGCATCATGGCCACGTGGCGCCCGTCGACAGACCGCACGCCGGCTATACCGCCTGCAGAAATATAGCATTTTTTTATTTGTTTTGTTAATACAAACTGCACTAAACTAAGATATCAAAAACAATCAATACTTCAATAAGGTGTTAAAATTATTGACAAAATCGTCCGTGTCGTACCGGGGCTGCCGTTGGGGTTCATGGGGTAGACCTCGGTGGGGCTCCCGTCGTCGTCGACGTACTGCATGGCGACCTGTCCCCGTTCCCTTAGCCGCTGCGGGCGGTCGGTGACGAACCGTCCCTCCGCGTGGGCAACCCACACGCCCAGCACGCTACCGCCCATGCCGCGGAACCACGGGTCCACGCCGCGCTCCGTTATCTTCACTGCGCTCCAGCGACACTCGAACCTGGTTTGCGTTCATTGTTATTAGGCAATTTGCTAATAGAAGATGCTAACTATGTCATCAATGTTATACATATATACTTAATTGATTTCACATTATACCTTTGCACTCTTATATGAAAACTTACCGTTCGGAGCGGTTGTGATCCAAGAAAACCTTCGTCTTGTCGTCTTCGTTGATCCAGCCCAAAAGAGCCATCAGCTGACAACCGTTACAGACGCCCAATGAGAATGTATCGCTTCTGTTCTTGAAATGAGTGAGTTGTGCATTTAGATTATCTGAGAACAGAATCCCCGCCGCCCAACCTTTGGCTGACCCTAAAGTATCTGTAGCAAGAAATAAATATAAGAGTAACATGTAAATAACAAGAAATATTATCTTGAATAACTATAAACATGTATTTACCGGCATAGCTGAATCCACCAGGAAACACTAGTCCTCGGAAAGAATCTAAACATGTCTTCCCAGCCTGCAGGTCACTCATAGTTACATCAAACACTTCAAAGTTGGCCATCAATAGAGCAGCAATCATTTCACGGTCTCCATTTGTTCCTGTTTTAAAAAAAAATGAAATATCAGTGATATATTTTCTTAAACCTATATACTATATACAATACAGACAGATTTTTTTTTTTAAATATATACCTTCTTCTCTGAGCACTGCAACCCTCACAGGAAGTGTTTTCACGACACCAAGTGAAGGGTCAAATGTGACATTGTATTTAACCCCCTTACGAGCAGCCAGACCTTTAAAATGATTGTAGTATATTACCATCTAATGAAAAAATCATTACATTAACTTTTCTGATTTGATTACCATTCCATTCCTGATTGATGCAATCTGAATTAGCCTGCAAGCATTCTAGTTGATAGCTTGTTTCTTCCCACTTGCGGTACACATCTATCAGATTAGAGTTAAAAACGGATTCACCATTTACCTTTACAGATATCTGGAATTATAGAAGTGATTTGATTATAATCATTCACAATATAATATAACTCTAATATACTAGAAATACGTGTTAGTAATATAGAAAATACCTGAGAATTCATTCCATACTTCCCAGTCTTGCCAACAACTTTAGCCTGAACACCCTGTAGATTGTATTCTTCAAGCACACTATCTACATCATTTTGAGCCACCTCTATGAGAATACCGAGTTCTTCACTGAACAGAGCCTCAATAGGAGTCACGGTTTGTTCCACTTGTAAATCTATTTCTAGACCTCTTAGACCACCTATACCCATTTCAAGGGCGGTGGTTATGAACCCTCCTTCGCTTATGTCATGTCCAGATTTTAATTTTTTCTCTACAAATAAATGTAAAAAAAATATGAAAAGCCTGTATTTTAATTAATATCATTTTATTTGTTTTATTTTTGTACAGTATATAAGTTTATTTATAACGCAATACAAATGTTTGTTTGCTTTAATTGTGACACCCTTGATCTTGTAACCTAGTTGATAAGCAATGATACTATATTATTTTATTGACGCATATTAATTATCTTACTAAAAAATTTAATTAGTATGCGCCACAAACATCCTAGTATTAAAATATCTTAAATGCACACCTTTTAAAAGTTTCTGGGTGACCTTGAACAGTGATTTCAGTACTTGAGGATCGTCTAGGTCGGGAGGGTTGTCACCGAGTTGTTTGTAACATTGTGCTAGAGACGAACCTCCAAGCCTGGAACCAAATTATTCTATTTTCATGTCATTGCTTGACATCTACAGTAAAATCCAGACATCTAACCCAATCCATAAATAGCCAAAATATTTTTTTATCAGGATTTGGACATTGACCTTCATACAGCCATTGGCCGGAAAGGCGAAGGGCAGCTCGGAAAATACAAATATTTTTCTTATGTCACTCCCACATGTATAATAGGAGAATAACAATACTCTTCGGGTCATCGAACCGTAAAACAAATACCTGTATTTCCCGCGGGTCACCGGCACGTGTATGATGGCGGCGCCCTCCTGCAGCAGAGCGGGCTCCACCTTCACGGTGATGTCGGGACACGGCGCGTACGTAGACACCACCAGGGTACCGGGGGAGCGCACTGTAACAGGAGTTTTATAAAAAAAAAATGTAACTGAAATTATTTACCACAAGGAATCAAACTGGCTTCCAATACTATCATATAAACTACTATCTTTTTCTAACCACTAACTTAACCGGCCGCCATCCGGCGTCGATAACGTCGAACAACATCACGTACACCTCCAGTACATTCTACCATACACCCGGGGAGACATCCGTGCACGCTGGCGTTCATGGATAGCGAGTCCTTTCCGCCGTCGACGGCCACGCCCAATGCGCTCATGACGTCACAGAGCGGGGCGCACGGCCGCACACATCACGTACACCTCCCGCACATCGTCTAGTACATTCTACCATACACCCGGGGAGTCATTAGTAACAGGTCGGGGCGGGCCGCACCGGTTTGTCCGTGCACGCTGGCGCTCATGGAGAGCGAGTCCTTCCCGCCGTCGATGGCCACACCCAAAGCGCTCATGACGTCACAGAGCGCGGCGCACGCCCGCACCAGCGCCGCGCCCGCCGCGCCCGTTTTGGCTGACCACATCCAGTTGCCCGAACACTTCACGTCCTCCAGCGACGACACGCCCGCGAACACCTGCAGTTGAGAGTATTACGTAGGGACTCGTCTTCACTTTCTATACAAGTTTCTATACTTCTATTTTTACTTATAGGTTAAATATTTTTCCCAAGCTGTATCGAATTTCATCAAGATCCATTTGATATTTAATTATGAATAAAATATCGAATTTAAAGGAAACGACGACAACGACTTACGAATTGATAGTTAAAATTTTATAACCTATTTAGTCTAAACGAGATTTACTAATCTATAAAACTATTTTATGTTATATCTAAATTATCTATTTATATATGTAATGGATTCTTTGGTATAGAGATGGGTTCAAATCGTTTAATATATGATGCGCAATGTTTATAATATTTTTTTCAGTCTCGAAAACTTACTAGGTTAGTGAGTGCTTCGCCGAGGGATAACCTAGCTCCGGCTGAAGGATCTAAGAGACCTTTAATATTCTGAGTGCCTATGGATGTAGCGGATCCCACCAGGTCGTAGTATGATAACGATATAATCGCACAATCGGCTAGCGGGGTATGCAGTGGACCCACACATTGCTGTTGAGCCACCAACCCTGTCACACAACGGTCCACCTGGGAATCACAATTGAAATATGAACCAATTTTTTTCTTTAGTTATAACATATAAAAACACAAACAAAGCTTTTTTAACCTAGTAGGCAGATATTGAACAAATCTATTTATATATATACATATAAAATGACTTTTCATAATAAATCTGTAATTGGCAGTTGAAAAGAGTGGCCATGAGTTTCTTTGCCTGGATCTTCTCATGAGCTCTACTAATTGAATGGACTTTTTTTTTACAAGTCAAAATGTTAAATTAATATATTATAAAATTTTCCTATTTTTTTTATTTCATTATTATATTGCTATTTTTTTTTGCAACATTTGTTTATTTTGACGTGTCCAAATAAATGTAAAACATTTTCATGAAATAAAGAATTTTATCTTTGACTTTTTGACTGACTGATCTATAAACATTCAGCCTAAGTGTAGTATTTTTAACATGTTAAATTATATATTCCCTATATACAACTCAAATATAATATATGATAATTATATAACATATTCCATTCTGCTTGTACAATTACTGAAGCAAATTTCAGGAGAATCCTCCCTTAAAAAAAAAATATAGGAAATATAATTTTGTAACAAATGTTAAACTATATTTTTGGTTGGTATGTTTAAAATTATTTATATAAGAAACATTTGCTAATATTCTAAGAATCATCATCATACATACCTTATTTGTCAAATATCTCTTGCTAGCGACATTTACAAGTCTCAGTACTCTGTCCAGAGCTTTCTCGACTGTGATATCACTTGGTAAGGTTAGAGGAACCTTAGTACATTTATCTTGTTTTAAATCAAAAGTCTTACGTGGCATGTTGGCTGTGAAAAATTGCAAGTTTGATAAACATTTTATATAATAAAGGTATTATATAATAAAGGAATTATAAGGTCATAATAAAATGTATGTAAATCAAATCATACCAAGAACAGCTTCCAAATGCAAGTCATATGGCAGTTTAGACTTATTTTCCTCTTTCAACCTGTTATTCCTGTCCAGGTATTTCTCTTTATATGTATCTTCAACAAGACTCACATAACCATCTTCCGTTACTTCCCCAACAAATGACACTGGGCATCTCTCTCTCCGACAAATACCTAGGAATAAAAGTTTTCAAACATAAATTACATCCAATTCAATCTTAATTTTATACATTATAGACACTAAGAACATACAAATAAGGTATAAAAAGATTAAAATTGTGTGTAAGAAATAATTTTCCAACTACACATCCAATTTAAGACACTCCTATTTATAATATATTTAAATTGGATCTCAAGTTGTGGACTTAGAAAATGCATTATTTTGTTAAAAGAAAAAGATTTCCGTTGGCCCTAAGCCTACGACACATATTTAATATAAAAAAAATATGTTTATTTAGATAGACAGTTTCTTACAAACAAAGCATTTTAAATCAACTCAAACCAATTCGCGTGAAACACCAAGTATTAAATAATTATTATTACATAAAAAAAATACATAAATACATAACAATTACATAAAAAAATATACAAACCTTCGAGAACTTCCCTATTCTCTTTAGTACACAACAAAGCGTCATTCTCCTGGTACTCCGCGCCCCACAGCTCCAGGGTGGTGATGGTGGGATCTCCTAGTTCAAACTCCTTAGTAAACACCACAGCACCTTCCGGTTCTACCAACTCCTTCAGTACATTACCATTGCCGCCGGCGCCCTGATCGTGAATTGCTGTCAGGAAAAAGAATTTGTATAAACTTTTCTTACAGATATCTTTTTTTAAATAAACCTAACACTCACCTAGACATATGTAACTGATTTTCTAAATAGCAGGAGGGTGACAATAAGAGGAGAAATCAATAAAAAGGATACAATAATTACAATAATGGTACATGTATTATAATTAAAATTATTGAAATATAATTATTAGAACTGGAAAACTTACATTCAATAGGATTAACTTTAGCTTCCAAACACGCTCTCACTACTCTGTTAAGACGGTTGCCCATTTCAGCGTCACCTGAAAAATAACTTTATATTAAAGAATTACATTAAAAAACAATCTTATCGACTTAATAGTTAATTTGACTTTAGTTTTGAGAAATTCTTTAAACTTATTGTTTTTAAACAAAGAAATATTTCAAAAAAATGAAGATTTCTGTAGTGTTCATCTGATTGCGTGCGTGCGTGCGTACGTCCGTACGCGTGTACGGAAGTCACACGATAACGGTGTATGTGTTGACTTTGTCGCATGCATGAACGTGTTTCCTCTCAGTCCTTGTGGATTTTTGAAGCAACATGTGCATCAATATGTATCGATATTTAATAAGTATGTGCATATATCGACCTCTCTGCACCGCTCCGAAGTCGAGTGCATGGTCCCTGGCGTCCCCGCCCTGCACCGCCACCGACGACGCCGCGCCGCCGCCCACGCCGATGCGGTACACGGGACCGCCCACCTTCACCAGCAACATGCCTGGAAGTACATCACAGATAGACTGCAATATGTCCAAACGACTCACTATGATATTTACATATAAACAATCTGAGTAAGTAGAATAAATTACCTTTTTTTGGCTTCTCTTTCTTGATCATATCGTGAGGCATGTAACCGATGCCCGCACTGAACATGATAGGTTTTACGAACTCCTCTCTTATGTTGTCGCCATTTTTGTTGCCATAGGATTGAACGAAACCTATAAATGGAAATGTATTGATAAAGTTTTATATTATAAGTAAGACTATATACAATAAAACATTTGCATCATCAGTATGTCATACAGACCGGATATAACTGGTTCTCCGAATTTATTCCCATAGTCGGAAGCTCCATTACTAGCATCAATTATTATTTGTAATGGAGTTGCAAAATTATTTGGGTACTTCCAGTTTTTTTCTTCCCATGGTAAATCATAACCTGTTGTAAATAATACGACATTTGAAGTCTTAAATTGGGCCATGTATTATAATTGCAAGCGATCACTATTCTGCCACAAAACATACCCGGTATAAGTAGATTTCCCACACTATACCCAGCAGTTCCGGCAATAGTATGGCCACCTCGCCCCACTCCCTGAACATCTCGTATCCGTCCGCCCGTGCCCGTAGTCGCGCCACTGAACGGGGCCACGGCTGTAGGCATGTTGTGCGTCTCCGCAGTAAATATTATATCTGATTTGGTCAGGCTTTTGATGACTTGAGATGGTTCCGTTACATTCATTGGAGTAAGCTTGATATGTTCAAAACCTTTGATAGCACTGTAAAAGAATACTATAATGATCACATATATTTGCTTAGATTAGTAAGATTTTGTTAAACAAAGACCTCAAGTATTTTATTAAATATTTTGTTAAGCTTCAGTAATTTTTTTATTAAATATTTTTTTTTCCTACATTTTGAAATTATAGTAATTAATGTATACATTTATTAATACCTGCTGTTGTCACCAAATTTAATAACATTATTATTGTTTGATGTCTTCTGAGTTGAAGCAACCATATCAATTAGAGACTCGTTTATTTCCTTTCCATCTAATATTATCTTGCCCTAAACAGAAAATATGAGATAAAAACAATTTTCTAGTTATCTTTAATTACTGTAGCAGCTTCATATGCAATATTTACCTTAAAGAACCAGTGCCGAGAATGCTCACTGTTGCTTTGTGCAAGGTCAAATAACTCAACACTTGTAGGGTCTCTTTTTAACTTATTTACAAACAAATCCATATAAAACTCCATATCCCATGTATCAAAAGCCAATCCTTAAAAGGATTTTAAGTATGGGGATTATTGTATATTTACATTGTGATAAAATGAATCAACTTCAAAAAATACTAATGCAATATAGTTTATATTAGTTAAAAAAAATATGTTGTTTTCATAGTTTAACATGTTTTTGACAAAATAAATATCATTTTATTTTTCAAGACAAATTGGATTAAAATGAAATAGCATACCTAATTTCTTGTTGACCCTTTCCATCGCTGCCATACCTTCAGATTGTAACGGCACTACATACCATGGCTCTAAATCTTTAGGAAGACCTTCATTAAAACTTTTCCGGGGCAAATTTTCAGAAGTATAAATACACTGTGTCATTCTATCATGCAAGGGAGCCGCCAGCTTTTCAAATAAGCTTTTATTGACATTTTTAGCGTCTTTAAATGTGATGAGATATCTTGTAGACACTTCAAGACGAACCACATCATGAAGACCAACACTTTCACAAATTTGAACCGAATTGCTGGAATCTGCTGTTGAAAAATTAAACCTGCAGTTGAAAGAATGGATTTCGTTAAGGTAACAAAAAAAGGAACATTTACTTAACAAAAAAAAAAAGGAACAGCTAAAAATGTAATGTCACTTTAACCTCACCTAGGGCCAATCTCTATGATAATTTGATATTTTTTTATAAATTTATACATGGATTCATTTCTTAAAGCATTTGGTTGGAGTGGGGAATTGAGGAGCCACTGAAGTATTTTTATCTGGTTGATGTTAAGATATTCACAACCTTCGGCAAGTTCCACATGATAGCAAACTTCTGTTGACAACTCTTGCACATCATTATCAACATATTTTAACTTCGATAGTATCTCCTTAGTTTTGTGAACACTAAATGCCTCACGTGCAAAGAACCTCACTATGCACATGGTAATACTATTATTTATATCGAAATATGAATAGTTATTAAGTTCTTATTTCTTTCACTGAACTAGCTATTCTGTCGACTTCAGATAGATATTTCTTAAATTATAATCTTGCATCAATGTCAAAGATCAACCATATCATTAACTTATTGACGCTAGACGAAAATAAATATGAAAATACTTGACTTGCGCTTACGCAATACAAATAAGTAATTATTCTTTTTTTATTTTTGAACAAAATAATTCTGTATCTATACCGTTTTGTAGGCTTCAAAGAATACGTTTATACCTTAAGAATATAAGCTTATACATTAATGATTAAAAACAGGCTTGTTACTTGTATCTCACAAATATTCACAGTAGTTTAATATTTACTTTATGAATTATACGTACCTAATATACCTAGTTTTATAAGTATGTATTATAGAAACTTTTTAAAGTTTTATATTTACGTAGAGAGTTGTTTTGTAGGTATTGTTTATACTTTATATTATGTAATACATTATCTGTAATAACAACTAATAAGAAAATTCGTTAACAAAATTTTTATTTTGCCTATTCATAGCTGTTTGCGGCGACGTCATACCTATGTGGTCCTAGAAGTGATTAGTGAAGAAGGAATATATTATACACCTATTGGGTATATTATTACTGTAATCATGCAGCTGAATCTGCATCTTTTATTCTTCTCCTGTTATTTACGCCGTAGATTCTATTAACAACTTAGAAGTAATATTGTATGTGCCACCGGCCGGCGGCCACCCCTCTTATTTTAGTGTACACGGGGATGAGGGATCGTAATTATGTTTTTATCAAAAATTGTATCATAGTATAAATAAAGCAGCCTTAGACATTTTAAATAAGTAAGACCAGATTTAATACTTTTCGATGGATATGCAATATTAAATATTTTCTCTTAGTCAAAAATACGCTTTTATGCCTACTATCACGCAAAATATTCTAAAAAATCTGTTACCTAGTTAAATCGAAATTTGCCCGACTAGTTTTAAATTTAATCAGTCAAGAGCTGAAAGCAAGGCTGACTAGCCGCGTAAACTGGGCAAATAAAAATAGCCAACCTTAGAAGGCAATCCTTTTTTTTTTTTTTTTTTTTTTTTTTTTTGTTTGTCTATGCTGTTAGCCCTGTTGGCTATTACAGCGTCACCGGGGGAATGGGGGGCTTAAAAAGGGGGGGCCAGATGGGCCCCCATGGGGAACGACGTCCCGAGGGCGTCTCAGATTGAGACACGGACCTCGGCTCGGGGCGTCGTTAGTCAGGAGGGAAGCTAAGGAAATTTGGACACTAGCGTCCTCCGACGGCAGAACGCCGGAGCAACGGAGCACTTACTCAGTTGGGACCTCGCCATACCGGTACAGACGGTGTGTGTCTGTGTGTTGTGTGGTGTCAATTATGCCTACGCGTACACGTTATTACCTACTGTGAACGCGTCGTCGGGGTCAAAAAAAATAATTATAACAGAAAAATGTCACCACAAAGTCAGGATCGAACCGAGAGCCGATTTATTGAGAATGTTATAGGCGTAACTCATTAGGCAATACACCAAATTAATGTGACAGAAGGCAATCCGAGTCCCAGACGGTAGTTCATCTAAACATTTTTGGTTAGTTGCTGTAACTGTATTGGGAAGGAAAACATTTTGATAGATAGATTTGAATATCTTTTTTAATTGCAAACAAGATAGGTATAGACTGATAATTGAGAACTGCCATAAGCAACAAATAACAATGCACGGATCACCAAGTGGAGGGAAATTTCAAAATTCAAATAGTAAACCAGAAAATGTATAACATATCAGACCACGTGACACTTGACTCATTTTGACACAACTCACATGAAAAAGGCGAAGAATAATGACTATGAAGCCTAATATAGTTAAGTAGTAGTTTCTTAAAACTAAAAATTAATTGGGAACATTAAATGAATGACAATTTAACAAATGACCCCTATGGCGCTTGTCTTCATCTAATTTATCATGTATGTTTCATGTAAGAAATAGAATAGAAATTAAAATCTGCATAAAAAATAAAGTTAAAACAGTTTTCAACATGGTAATTGGATAATTTATTCCAATAGGTCAAATATATAAATATATAAAAAAACTTGATCTCGTAGACTCCAGAATTAATTCACCTAGTTATGTACTTGTAAATATGAAGGTATCTTAAGAACCTGTTATGATGTAAAGAACTGCCGCGTAATAAATCTATAGAATACGTTTATAAATAGGGCGCTTTTTAAAAAAAAATGTACGCAAAAAAGGTTCTAAATAGGGTCGCCAACTTTTTTTGATGAAAAAAGTATAAAATTGTTTAAACAGGAAAAATAAAGTATTTAAAAGAAAAAGTATTTTTCAAATTTTATATTGTTATTGCCATAAAAACGTATTTTTGTGTGCTTTAAGAAAAAGCTAATAATTGTTTACTATTTATAAACATTTCAAACATGACAATCAACATTTTAATTTATATGGGTAAACAATTCGTTTCTAATTCAATTTATTGACGCTTATTTCGCAGAACGTAGAGAAAGAAAACGGGAAGAAAGTAAGAAAATCGGTTTTTTACATTAAGCTATCACATGTATTTTTACGTATATATTGCCACTTACCGACTGAACTTTTCTCTGAACATTCTATATCAATATTTTTCCTAGGATCTCTTTAATTCGGAAATACAATGTTTCCCATAATTTATTTGTATGTCAAATTATAAAGTATAATTACCAAAAATAAAGTAGGATATGTTATTATAAACTATGGTTGACAGCCCTAGTTCTAAATGCTATTATTGCCTAAAATCAGGCGAGTGCCGGCATATTAAGATCTCACAGGATCTCTTGCGCCTTAAACCGTGACACCTCCATGGAAACACTACGAAATGGACACCCTATAGCTGTATACTCTGCGGCGTCAGCCACCAGTGGGTTCGGGTGTCGGTCAGCACGTTCAAAGTACTTTTGGGAAAGCCCCTTGAAGTACTGAGCGATGGTCGGAGGGTCTAAGTCTCTATGAAGATCGATGTTGCGTACGAACCACGGCGCCCCGGTTGCAATCCGTGTAAACCCGTTCTGAATCACCTGAAAGAGTTTCAGATTAGCGTGCGCAAAAGCGGGACTCGCATAGGACATGACGGAACGTATGCAAGCTTTGTAAAGTGTCACCTTATTGCGAAGGGACATTTTACTCCGCTTGCCTAACAGCGGATATAAACGACCTAATATGTAGGCCGCTCTGCTACGAACGGTCCTAATATGCGCAGTGAAAACTAACTTTCTATCTAACGTTACTCCTAGGTATTTTGCCTCGTCTTTCCAAGGTATCGGTTTATCAAAGAGTTTGATACGCGGGAGGATCCTTGGGGGGCCCCGTTCGAAGAGCACTGAAACGCTCTTCTCAGGGTTTACCTCGTTCCGCCGTTTCCGCAGCCAATTCTCGAGGGAGTCGACTACGGATTGGAGACGTTGGTATATCTCCCAGTGATCCTTAGAGGACGTGTAAAGGACGGTATCGTCTGCGTACATGGCAAGGTGCACTTTAGATCGCGGCCTAGGAATATCGCTAGCGTAGATGAAATAGAGGATGGGCGAGAGAACTGAACCCCGCCCGCGAACCGCCCTGATGGGACGGGGGGTTGACAAAACACATTCCACTCTGTAGCGAAAGGAGCGATTCGACAGGTAGTCCCGTATCATGAGTACGAGTCTGTCCGACACCTTGAACTGGTATAGTATAGCTGTAAGCACCCTAATTTATAACTCCTGTGTTATAACAAGTCTTCAAAACACCAACCCCAAGCATGATGAAAGAGAAATTCATGAATCCGAAAGTTCATTTCTTTGTGTCCCATTGCATTAATAGTAAACATTAAACATATATTCATTAATTCTTCTGAAAAGTTAATATATTTTTTATATTCTTAACGACTGATATTCTTCAATATAACATCATAAAAGACGAGCGATTATGTGCAGATAGTACCTATACAACTAAAGTCAAGATACAAGTTACTAAACATAAAATACTCTATAAATTGTTTTAAGCTTTCACGATTTGTATTAATGTTTTTTTAACACGCTTTTATTACCTTCGGATGTATCTCTCTATCTAGGTAACGGAATCTTTGAACGTGATTTTGACCTACTTTGAAATGTCGGCTAACTTGAATTTTGACATATTTATCAAGGAGCGATGACAGCATTGTCATTTTTTCATAATTTAATCAATTCGTCCCGTTATTCTGGCCAGAATCCTCAGGATAAGCGAATTTCAAGCACACTACGGATATATCCGTAGCGTGCTCCTTGCACATGCGAAAGAATGAGAATATATGAAGCAGCATATCGTATTCGCGTAATTATAATTATTTACGCGCTCATTGTATTTATATATATGCAAACAGCCACCTAACCGTCCAATTTCGAACATGCTTTATTATAAGTATTTTTTTAATTATTTAATAAAATAATGTATGTTATATTTTTCAGGGGTTACCGAGCACTCCCTCCGGACATTAGACTTCTCATCACCCGTAAAAACGCCGCGATTAGAGCCCATGACCGATACCCGACAGATGACAACCGACGGAGGCTGCGCCGTCTCCAGAGGGAGTCGAGACAAGCTCTCGACGACTTCAGAGATAGCGGCTGGGATAGGACGCTTGCGACGCTCTCTCCAACACACCAGGCATTCTGGCGGTTGCAGAGAGCGTTGAAGGCGGACACTGTCTCAGATATGCCTCCCTTGGTTGGACCTAACTCCGCCATCGCGTTTGACGACCCTGACAAAGCTGAGTGCTTAGCCGACAGTCTAGAGAGCCAGTGCCGTCTGTCTGCTCAATCGGTTGATCGCGATCATGTCGAAATAGTCGACAAATCGGTCAATATAATGTGTTCTCAGCCACCGGTCGGTCCGCCAATCAAGGAAACGAACCTAGACGAGGTGACGTCCATAGTTAGGGCGCTTCACGCCAAGAAATCGCCAGGTCCCGATAGGATCACTAACAAAGTGATAAAGCTTCTTCCGCCTCCTTTAATTTACCTATTGGTTACCATTTTTAACGCTCTACTGGCCGGTTGCTCGTTTCCGGCCCAGTGGAAAGAGGCCATAGTGATAGAGTTCCATAAGCCGGGCAAACCCCGGCATCTGCCTAGTAGTTACCGTCCCATTAGTCTTCTTAGTTCCTTAGGGAAAGTATATGAGAGAATCATCCTCTGTAGACTTAGATCGGAAGTCGAGAGACTCAAAATCATCCCAAATGGGCAGTTCGGCTTTAGAGCCAACCATTCATGTTCCCATCAGGTGCAACGCCTCACGGAACACATACTGATAGGGGCCACTGTGAGGGCCAAGAAGCATAGGACAGGAGCGCTCTTCCTCGATGTAGCTAAGGCGTTCGACAGGGTCTGGCACAATGGACTGTTGTACAAGTTATACCAGTTCAAGGTGTCGGACAGACTCGTACTCATCATACGGGACTACCTGACGAATCGCTCCTTTCGCTACAGAGTGGAAGGCGTCTTGTCAACCCCCCGCCCCATCAGGGCGGGTGTTCCCCAGGGTTCAGTTCTCTCGCCCATCCTCTACTCCATCTACGCTAGCGATATTCCTAGACCGCGATCTAAAGTGCACCTTGCCATGTACGCGGACGATACCGCGCTTTACACGTCCTCTAAGGATCACTGGGAGATATACCAACGTCTCCAATCCGCAGTCGACTCCCTCGAGAGTTGGCTGCGGAAATGGCGGATCGAGGTAAACCCTGAGAAGA
This sequence comes from Napeogenes inachia, assembly GCA_959347355.1. Lineage (NCBI taxonomy): Eukaryota > Metazoa > Arthropoda > Insecta > Lepidoptera > Nymphalidae > Napeogenes > Napeogenes inachia. The sequence goes on along the minus strand of OY365799.1, from coordinate 2,080,037 downwards.
GCGTTTCGGTGCTCTTCGAACGCTCCCCAAGACTCCCCAAGGTTCCTCCCGCGAATCAAACTCTTTGATAAACCGATACCTTGGAAATACGAGGCAAAATACCTAGGAGTAACGTTAGATAGAAAGTTAGTTTTCACTGCGCATATTAGGACCGTTCGTAGCAGAGCGGCCTACATATTAGGTCGTTTATATCCGCTGTTAGGAAAGCGGAGTAAAATGTCCCTTCGCAATAAGGTGACACTTTACAAAGCTTGCATACGTTCCGTCATGTCCTATGCGAGTCCCGCTTTTGCGCACGCTAATCTGAAACCCCTTCAGGTGATTCAGAACAGGTTTACACGGATTGCAACCGGGGCGCCGTGGTTCGTACGCAACATCGATCTCCATAGAGACTTGAACCTTCCGACCATCGCTCAGTACGTCAAGGGGCTTTCCCAAAAGTATTTTGAACGTGCTGAGCGACACCCGAACCCACTGGTGGCTGACGCCGCAGAGTATAGACCACGTAAGACTACTTTAGTCAGAAAAAGAAGACCCAAGTCGGTACTCGTTGACCCCGACGACGCGTTCACAGTAGGTAATAACGTGTACGCGTAGGCATAAGTGACACCACACAACACACAGACACACACACCGTCTGTACCGGTATAGACGAGGTCCCAACTGAGTAAGTGCTCCGTTGCTCCGGCGTTCTGCCGTCGGAGGACGCTAGTGTCCAAATTTCCTTAGCTTCCCTCCTGACTAACGACGCCCCGAGCCGAGGTCCGTGTCTCAATCTGAGACGCCCTCGGGACGTCGTTCCCCATGGGGGCCCATCTGGCTCCCCCTTGTTAAGGGTGGGTCTCCAGACCCACCCGCTCCCCCGGTGACGCTGTAATAGCAAACAGGGCTAGCAGTATAGACAAACAAAAAAAAAATAAAAAAATAAAAAATATATATATTTTTCAGATAAAATTTTATTTCATTCTATTATATAATCAAAAAATATGAGAAGTATGTCGAATTTGATACAGAAGTATAAAAACCATAAAATGAATATGGTTAAAAAAACTAAAAAACACGCTTTAAAAATGAATCGAACTAAAAGTAAAAAATAATTCGTAATATGAGAATGGGCAAAATATAATAGAATTATTGCGGAAAAAAGTGTGGGGCGCTTTGTGCTATTACTTTTGTGGCATTCTTAGTCATTGTAGTGACTGAACATTTAAAAAAATGAATTTTTAAATATAATTATAAATTTCAAATTAATAGATATTTCATGATTTACGGACTTTATTTTATTCTCACTCAAAGTATGTATAAAAATTATTAAATCTTAACGAGGATAATGACTTAATCTTATCTAGTTATTGTACTGTCAATTGATTTTTCATTTTTTAATGTTCCAATAGGATCTGACTGACCACCAAAAGTAAGTCAAAATCGAGTTCAAAAATGAAACAAGATATATGGCACACAGCGCCCCACTCTTTTTTTCGCAAAAATTTTATTCGTATCTCATATTACGAATTATTTTTTTACTTTTTAGTTCGATTCATTTTTATTTTATGTGTTTATTAGTTTTTTTTTTAATTTATTCTGTAAACGGGACTTAATCGCGTACTATTTTAATCGAAGTATTTACCTCGACTCTCGATGTTTCGGCCGTAATGCAACGGCCTTGATCACGACTAGACTGATAAAATACTCTATGACATAATTGATTTTAAATAATCCTGGGTAATAATAATGCTACCTTACGGATCAATGATCATGCCAATCATTATAGGTCGAGGAAAAGTCTTTTCGCATATAGTATTTACAAACTTGTAATAGAAAATTCTTTGGCTGTACTATTGGTATAACTCACGGCAGTTACGAAAAGCTCTGAGTGATATTTGGAGGGCATAATAGGGAACATGCAAAAAATTTAAAATGGTCGCAATTTTTTTTTTCCGTTTACTTATTATCATCTTATTATAATAGAAACATTTTTTTTTATTTACTAACCATTTAAGGCTATAAAATAATTTATGAAAAGTGTAAATTAAGGGAGCGGAACTCAAACTTCCAAAACGCGCCACCATTGGTCGAAAGGAAATGTGACGTCATTTGACACGCCACTCAAGTTTGAAAAAATATGTCTAGACTTTTCATACAAATAGCGAAGAAACTTTTTCCCCTACTTTATATGAACCGTGACTATTTCGATTGTGGGCAACCAACAGAACGCACAAAAAAAGTTTTTAGATATAATAGAAAGTATATGTATTTTACATTTTTTATTCGTATTCTCTTTTAAAATATAAACTAATAAAATAAGGCCTTAAATTTATTCTTTCCAATGTTCCAACTAGTTTTTTTTCTAATATTTTTTATTTATATTATTTAGTCATAACTATCACAATAGGGAACATTCATGTATTTTTTTTGACGTAAATTAATCATTTACCTCTCTATATCATAGAAAAAAATATAAATAGGCTTGAAAAGATTCTAGTTTTTTTTCAAAGTGAAAATTAAAACATTGAGTAAATTTGACCCGTTTAAACACCGCCATTTTGCGCGCGTTTTGCGTGACGTCAAATGATACGTCCAGTGAATGTTTACTATGAACTTTTTAGTTATTTCAAAGATATTTTAAGTTTTAATTGCGTTACAAGTCATGAAAGAAGATAAAAATCATCTTACGAGTATTGTATAGTTCCGGAGTGCAAAAATAGTATTAGAAAAACGCCCGACAAAGTGTTTATTGTATTCCAAGAGATGCGAAAATACATAAACAATGGTGTATGGTAGTTAAAAGGGATAATATATGCCCTAAATAAATTGATCTTCACAACCATATAAACACGTTATATGGTTGTGAAGATCAATTTAACGTAAGTATACTTTATTTATAATAAGTTTAATATAATAGTTTAAATTTATAGTAAGCATTAAACATTACAAAATTTGCGTTTAAAATTAACCTAACCTATCTTACAAATTTCAGTATAACTTTCTATAAAAACCGTAATCTTTTTTTGTTTTACGCAATTTTTGTGGTCTGTCGATTTATTTCAGGTTAAGGAAGATACAACTAATAGGGAACATGCAAAAGAATTAAAATGGTTCCACATATTTTTTTTTGATTACTTATTATCATCTTATTATCATAAAATCATTTTTTTTAATTTACTAACCATTTAAGGCCATAAAATAATTTATGAAAAGTGTAAATTAAGGGAGCGCAATTCAAAATTCCAAAACGCACCACCATTGGTCGAAAGGAAATGTGTTATGTGACGTCATTTGACACGCCATTCAAATTATCGGCGTGAAGTTCATACTGTGGTATCAGTGTTACTGAGAAAAATAAATAATTTAAACCTATATTTTCGTGCTTAAAGTTTTTATTAAATGATACAATTGTTTAGGTAATTCTAAAAACATTTTTTCAATACTCAAACAACCCTAACAAAACAAATACGTACAAACTCTTTTTCAATAGCATTTAGCATGCTACTACACATTACATTTTTAAAATGTTTCTTCCTCTGAATCATTTCCCACTCTTCACTTGACTCAGATAAATAACTTGGTTGATAATCAGCAGATACAGAAGATATAAGATGCTATAGGAGTATTATCAGCTGTGTTTTCGGTAAACAATTTTCTTTTTAAAACAGATAGTTTTACTAGTAAAACTGTTGTGTACCAATGTTGTGTGTTGAATGAGGAAATGGTGACAATGCTACATTTTGTTTTTCAGCAGGTATATTTACATCGACATCTTTACTTCTATACTTTGGTTTAATATTAACTTGCACAGCTTAGTCACTTAGTAATTTATCTTCAATATGCGAAAAGCAAGGCTCTGCCTTATGATCATCACATTCAATAAGAGAAGTACTGAGTCCTGGCTGATTAATATCACAGACATTTGTATGGGTGATCAAGGTCATCATTTTTTAAACACTACTTTTGATAACTAATTCTGAAAAGGCTTCATTAACCGATGTCAATCTTTACCTTTTGACTATGCACATTCATGAGAATGTTCTCTGGTGGTGTTTTTGCCACAAAAATATATGAAGCACGACTCTTTTCTTCAAACTTAGATTACATTTTTCTCCTTGTTGTTTCGTTATACATATTATATTCAATACAATTGTCTGTATCTTCCTTAACCTGAAATAAATCGACAAAAATAAAAATTTCGTAAAACCAAACCAAACCAAAAAAAAGAATACGGTTTTAATAGAAATTTATACTGAACTTTTGTAAGCTAGCTAGGTTATGTTAATTTTAAACTCAAATTTTCTAATGTTCTATACTTACTATATATTTAAACTATTAGATTAAACTTATTATAAATAAAGTATAGTTACGTTTAATTGATCTTCACAACAATATAAACACGATTTAGGACATATATTATCCCTTTTAATTACCATACACCATTGTTTTTGTATTTTCGCGTCTCTTGGAATACAAAAAAACACTATGTCGGGTGTTTTTCTAATACTATTTTTGCACTCCGGTACTATACATTACTTGTAAGATGATTTTTATCTTCTTCAATGACTTGTAAAGCAATTAAAACTTAAAATATGTATGAAGTAACTAAAAAGTTCATAGTAAACATTCACTGGACGTCTCATCGTGACGTCACGCAAAGCGCGCGCAAAATGACGGCGTTTGAACGGCTCAAATTTTCTCAAATGTTTTAATTTTTAATTTGAAAAAAAAAACACTAGAATCTTTTCAAACCTATTTATATTTTTTTCTACGATATAGAGAGGTAAATGATTAATTTCCTTCAAAAAAAAAATACATGAATGTTCCCTATTGTATTGAATATAATATGTGTAACGAAACAACAAGGAGAAAGATGTAATCTAAGTTTGAAGAAAGGAGTTGTTCCTTATATATTTTTGTGGCAAAAACACCAGCTGATAGAATGAGAATGTGCATAGTGAAAAGGCAAAGATTGATATCGGTTAATGAAGCCTTTTCAGAGTTAGCTATCAAAAGTAGTGTTTAAAAAAATTGGTGACCTTTACGAAGAAGTGATATAGGTTGTAAGTCCTAGTACTGCCCATACAAATGTCTGTGATATTAATCAGCCAGGACTCAGTACTTCTCCTATTGAATGTGATGATCATAAGGCAGAGCCTTGCTTTTCGCATATTAAAGATAAATTACCAAGTGACTAAGCTGTGCAAGTTAATATTAAACCGAAGTATGGAAGTAAAGGTGTCAATGTAAATATACCTGCTGAAAAACAAAATGTAGCATTGTCACCATTTCCTCATTTAACACACAACATTGTTACACAACAGTTTTAAAAGTAAAACTATCTGTTTTAAAAAGAAAATTGTTTACTGAAAACACAACTGATAATACTTCTTTATCTTATATCTTCTATATCTGCTGATTATCAATCAATTTATTTATCTGAGTTAAGTGAAGTGAAAAATGATTCAGAGGCAGAAACATTTTAAAAATGTATTGTGTAGTAGCATGCTAACTGCTATTCAAAAAGAGTTTGTGGGTATTTGTTTTGTTAGAGTTGTTTGAGTATTTAGAAATTGTTTTGAAGATTACCTAAACAATTGTATCATTTAATAAAACCTTTAAGCACGAAAATATAGGTTTAAATTATTTATTTTCTCAGTCACACTGATACCACAGTATGAAATTAAACGCCGATAATTTGAATGGCGTGTCAAATGACGTCACATTTCCTTTCGACCAATGGTGGCGCGTTTTGGAAGTTTGAATTTCGCTCCCTAAATTTACACTTTTCATAAATTATTTTATGGCCTTAAATGATTAGTAAATTAAAAAAAAACGATTTTATTATAATAAGATGATAAAAAGTAATCGAAAAAAAAATATTTGAGACCATTTAAATTTTTTTGCATGTTCCCTATTCACCATAGAATTATATAAAAACTCTATGCAATTCACACTTACAATAAATATGTACGCTGTGGACTATACGTAGTACGGAATACGGATATCCAAGTTTCAGCCATTTTGTTTTAATATGGCGGTTGAACACATTTCGTGAACTTTGTCTGCGCGTATTGAATTTTAAATTAATTTTCCAAAATGGACTATTACTTAGTGATATGTAAAATATAATTAGTAGTTTTTTAAAACACTTATTATTATAACATAGCTATAAAGAAGTAGCTAAGGAGTGTGCGCGCCATTTCGCGGAGGTTGTACCCAAGCCGCTTACTTTCAATATATTATTGATTTTTCATCCTATGCCAATATGATGATGTATACGGTAAGATATTTTATATTATTATATATTATTAGTATAGTTGAATACCATTAATATTCTTCACTTCTATTATAATCCTACGTTTACGATTACGTTTCGTTGTTACCTTGGATTTATTTAGGCATTTTAGAACTATATGGTATAATCAAGTTAAATAGCAAAGGAATAGTAAAATACAGGGAAAGAAAAGCCACCTTTTTAGCTTCATTGAATAATATAATTTTTAGCTTTGTTTTACTGAATATTATGCTTACCTTTTAGGTTAGTAATTGTTTTATTCATAATACTTATTCTGGTAAGTTAATGCAATACTTGATATTATAATCTTGACAACCTACCATATTTACTCGTTAAAGAGCTAATAAGCAATTTTCTCATTGTACTGTTTTCCTTCTCTTTATGAAACTATCTATTTTTTTTATTACATACTAACTAAAAGTTTATAACTGCCACATATACTATACATATAAGCATGTTTCATTAATCATGCCAAATCTTTACTATTATTATACCTTTGTTTTTATAAGAAAATGGAAATTTCAACTATAATGCAATTCAATTACTAAATAACAATTTAACCTATATATCACAATAATACAGCTATATTATTTGTCAGTCACCATTTTCTTTAACATGAAAATTTGCATATTTTATCAAATCAAATATTAGGTGTTAAGCAAGGATTGTCAATAACAATGGTATTATGCACATTGGTATTAGAAACCTCGGCAAGATTTGAATAGAAACAAGCCATAACATTCTGAATTAAAGTATTTTCTGACAAGGGAATGCTTGAAATATTAATATTGCATTAATAAAGTTAATAATAGGTTTTTTAATCTAACAGGATGATTATCATATATTATAACTTACATATATACATAGATAGATACATACAAGAAAAGTTTTGTGGTTGTTTGCACCTTTCTTGACCCTGCACACCAATAACACACTTAAGTAAAATACTTATGCATGTTAAAATGCCTTAAAACATTTTTAAAATAGGAGACGGAGACGACTCCTGCCATAACATAATAGCAAATCAGTAGCAACACTAATAAGTGTTACAAAACATCAGGATATTTAATTGATTAATTAAAAGGTCAAGAAAGGGTCTAGGGTCACAAAATATGTCTTTAGGTTTTTATCTGTGAGCTACACATTTGAATGGTTACTCACTTATATACCTCAAACATTATGTTCAGGCAATTTATTTGGGACAGAGGTGCAGACTTAAACGTCATTATATTATAGTAAGGATAGTCTTTGCATTATTCATTTGTTGATTTTTATTTAAAATAAAATAAATATTTATGTTCTAATAGCTAAGAGTTCATGACATTGACTGGAATAAGTAATAAAAAAATATAATATAGTACATTCATAAACTGTGCAAATTTGTATCAGTCCAACTACACTAAAATAATACTGTAACTATAATATTATGGTAATGTATGAACATTTACAGGCAGATAGTAAGAGGAGGATTAAATAAACATTACATTTGTATTATTGCCTAGTTTTTGAATGTGTATAATATAGATTTTGCAATATTGCAAGGTACATGTTAGATGTTTTTTATACATTATACTATGTTCATTTTTTATGTCTCTAAAATTATTAATATACTGTTTATGTTCAGGGTACAAGTACAGAGCAGGACACTCGCTTCAGTGATAAGGAGAAGAAGCTAATGAAGCAAATGAAGTTTGGTGACTGCTTGACACAACAGGTAAACTTCTCATAACATATTCTTTAGTGTGGTGCCACATTTGAAAGATGCAAATGACAAAAAACTACAAAAGTTTATATTATAAGTACATACATACATACTAAAAATATTTAGGAAAGCTATCTTCAAGTGTAATACATTGTGGTATTTGTGAGAACTATGCTTGTAGAGCTATTTCTAACAATATTGTTTTCGTGTCACCCTTTCGCATTTTAGTTTTGGCCCTAAGTAGTTACAAGATTTTTTAACTCTTCAATGTTTTAGTTTGAAATGCTTAACAACCTACTATTTACAGCTCATTACAGATACTAAATGTATGTGTAAAATAATTTTGATAGAGTTTTATATTTCGAAAACGAGCATTAATATTTTCCATAGGTCGACATGTCGAAGGTGAAGTTGGACGTGCTCAAGCCGTGGATCACTCAAAAGATCACCGAGATCCTCAAGATGGAAGACGACGTCGTCATCGACTACGTCAACAACCAGCTCGAGGAAAAGGTGGCTAACATTCACGATTGCTATACAAATACTTGTAAACCCATGTAATCATTGCAGTTTCTTTGTCATTTATATGAATAACGCCATTCATATAAAAAGGTACCGTCGCAACGGTAAAGAGAACCATCAAAAAAGAAACTGCAATTGAAGTGTTTTAATAACAAATGTATCAATATTGATTGCCTGTGGCTATTTTTATGGTCCCCACCGGTTAGCGCGCCGCCGCCGCCGCCGCCCGCCGCCGCCCGCCGCAGCCGCCCGCCCGCCACACTCTTTCGGAGGCCCTTAGCATTCTCAATCGGTATTTACGGGGAAATTGAATACTTAAACAATGCTAACTAAATAAAGACACGCGCCGTGGCTACATCAGTCCGACTCAGAAACCGAACTCCGAGGCGTTCAGAGAGAGATTTGACTCGCGGTAGGGAAGTCCCAGTCGGGCTTGCGGTCAGCATAATGTGGTTGTGTTCGCAAAACCCTTCCAGGTGCAAGTGAGCGAAGAGGAAGGCGACCGGCGCGGGGCGCGTCGTCGGCGGCGCCAGCGCGGCGGGCAGGTGTACGCGCTCAGCCGCCGGGCCGGCGCCGCGCCGCGCGAGCCAACCGCAGAGCACATGTATCTCATATTACTATGTCGCTTCCCTACCCGAGTCATCTCTGTGTTCCGCGTTCGTTTCAGGTATATTTCGCTCGATGCTCTGAACGTCTCTTCCGAGTTGTTTTTTTTTTTATTTTCTCCGAACTGCATACGAAAATCCGAGATCGAAACGAGCCATGCGGGTCACGCCCGTCGCAAAATACAAAATTTACGAAACCGAAAGTCGTGGATCACTAATTATGTAATTTTTCTTCCCCTCTCCGTCGCCTCCCCCCAGTTCCCTTGTCCAAAGAAGATGCAGATCAACCTGACGGGCTTCCTGAACGGCAAGAACGCGCGGCTGTTCATGGGCGAGCTGTGGGAGCTGCTGCTGAGCGCGCAGGCGAGCGAGAACGGCATCCCTGAGTCTTTTACTCAGCAGAAGAAGGAGGAGATTAAAAAGCGCATGGTGTGTAATTTGTAGTGTCGAACCAATTCCGTACGTTAGACATACTATTTGATTTATTAAACGACTATTAAATAACGGATGAAAAAATAACGCTCGGGGCCAAAATTGAAAGGGTGAAAAATATTTCCACTTGCTACTTGAAGTTTATTTCTAATACTTCAAGCCATGCATTTTGTATAGGAGGAGCAACAGAAGGATAAGGAGAAGGACAAGGACCGTCGCCGCTCGCGGTCGCGGTCGCGGGACAGGCGCCGCTCGCGCGACCGACGCCGCTCCCGCTCTCGCACTAGGGATCGCTCCTCAGATAGAAAGTATGATATATATTTATATTATAAAATGTTAAGATTGTGCTATATATGAACTCGGAAATTAACCGTCCTAGATTTTTTTAAATGTTTGTGAAAAGCTAGCTAATTTGAGACATTTTCAGACATCGAAGTGGAGGCAGTCCACGTCGGTCGAGAAGACGAAGCAGGGATAAAAGCAGCCAGTCCAAGCCGTCGCAGGTCGATGAGATTAAATTACCGGAGCCGAAAGGTAAATCTTGATTTTTGTAATACACTTGCTAGTTCTAAAAGTTGTAGTATACTTCAATTTATCCATGTTTATTAATTAGTTCATTAATTTGGGAAATAAATTTGTTGAATTTATTTAAATAGAAAATGGCAAGTCACCAGAAAAAAAGGAAGAACCCGAAGTAAAAGAAGAAGTAAACCACAACCCCGAAGTGGAGTCCACTAATGAGCCTGCTGATGAATCGGTAAAAGAAGATCAGAAAAAAGAAGAACCAAAATCCAGATCTGCTTCTCCTGAGAAGTATGTGTTTTGTAGATAGATGTTTACACTAGACTGAAATAAAACAAGTACAATTTATGTCTATTCTAAGAGATTTTTGCTTTTTAATATCAAAAATTTATTTAATAGGTCTGTTGTGGAAAAACCCGAAGAAAAACCAGCTGATAAAACACGCAATTCTTCAAGTGAACGTCGTTCCACATCTGTATCATCACGTAATATTTTTTTATTAATTTTATTAGTAATTAAAAATTTACCTTATAATGTTGAATTGTTCTAATGGTTGAATAAATAAATAAATAAAATATTTTAAAGGTGGAAGTGCTAAAAAAAGATCTTCACATAAGAAGCGTCAATACCGTTCCAACCGTGACTCCTCAACCAGCGTTAGCCCTAGACGAAGTTCTCGTAGGGAAAGGTAACTATAAAGACATTAAAAAAAACATAGTTTGTTATATAAATCATAACATATTCAAAATATATATTTAAGCGTTCGCAATCACAGAAGCAAGTCCCGTCATCGTAGCAGCCGACGGCGCTCGGTAGAGCGACGAGACAGAGAGAGAGAACGCGAGAGGGAAAGAGACCGCGAAAGAGAACGACGCAGGAGAGAAAGAGAGAGAAGAGAAAGGTACCTCTTTTGTGTATATGTTTTGGACATAATTATTTTTACATGCTTAAACTTTTTAAATAATGTCTTGAGATCTTGTAGTGAATTTTTGGAAAAGTTACAGTATTTATTATCAATTTCAAGAATATTTATTTATCCAACAATAATTAATTTTACTATGGATGATGTTTAAAAAACCATTTAGTTGTTTTCATTTTTAAACAATTAAGTTATAAACACCAGGTCACGAGAACGTCGCCGATCGCTTGAAAGACGTAGTAGACGTTCGCGTTCACGCTCTCGACGACGTTCAAGAGACAGGTAATTTTATTTATTTATAATATTTTTATACTTCATTTCTATTTATATGATTTTTCATTATTAACTAAAGTTTTTTTTTTAATAAATAAACAGTGACTATTAAATAATCTGTCGTGTTTAACCATATTTTTGCAAAACATCTAAGTCGCATCACAGCGCCAAACAAAAATATTAAATATTAAATTGAATAATAATAAGAACCTTTTATCGGCCGTCGACAGGTTAACCTATTTCGGGTTAGGTAATCTAGATTAAAAGTTTTCGTCATACCTTTGCACACTTTCATCAGTCATGTCGAAATCCACATTAAATTAAAAAACAAACAATGTATCAAACCCCCGGTACTGACCGTCCGTACGTGCAGGTCCCGCGACCGTCGCCGTTCCCGGTCCAGGCGCCGCTCCCGCTCCCGGCGTCGCTCGGGACGGTCGCGCGACAGACGCTCGCGAGACAGGCGCTCCAGGGACCGCCGCTCCAGGGACAGGTCGAGGTGAGTGATGTCGATCGGACAGTGATGATACATTTGGATTATCTTCTTTGCTTTGCTTCAGTATAACGATGCCTCAATCTACATTACTATTGTAGGGACAAGAGATCCAGGGACAAGACCGTGAAGGACAGAAGATCGCGAGACAGGAAGTCGCGCGACAGAAGATCCAGTGATTTGATAAAAGAACGTTTAGAAAAATCCGTTTCTATTCCTCGCAAAGGTCGGTCGGTCGATTGAAGTTAATATATCTAAATATTACAAAAAATAATCATCTTTTCATAGAAAATCACATATTAATTTGTGTTAATTATAAATGATTACAGAAAACATCGAGAAGTTGCGTAAAAAGTCCCCCGAACGGGTGTCTTTGCCGCGAGAGCGCTCTAAGGAGCACGTGTCTAGTTCCAGCAGGGAGTCTTCGGTGGCTAATGATAAGACGGCGACACAAAATGAAAGTCTTGTTAAACCGCCGCAATCCTCTGATGATGAAGAACGAGATGACTTCATTCCCGTTCCGGTTCTTCGCGAGTATTCAAAGAGTCTTTCGCGTACTCCATCACCGTTCCTCAGAAAACATGAAATAGAAAACAATAAGAAGTCTGATAGATCCGGTGACGAGGCTTCAGGCAGAGAGCAGAACGATGAAGAAGTTAAAGTCCAAGAAGTAAAGAAATCTAAGCGTAAAGGGCGTCAGTCTGAATCTGAAAGCGAAAGTAGCGAAGAGGTTTCGAAGTCAAAGAGTAAGTCTAAGGTTAAGCGTAAGGACAAGAGTACTTCAAAGAAGTCCAAGAAGCCTAAGAAAGAGAGCTCGTCTAGTGACAGTGAATCCGAAGACTCCTCTTCTAGTGACTCTGAGGAAGACAGAAAAAAGAAAACCAAAAGAGCAGGAAAAAAGAAAGTTGGTAAAAAGTCACGCAAGAAAAGGGCTCGATCGTCGAGTTCGGATTCCAGTTCCGAAGAGGAAGTAAAACATAAAAGTTCTAAAAGTAAACAGAAGAACATTCCAGAAGAATCGGATGCTGACAAAAAATCTAAGAAAAGAAATAAAGACGCAAGTCTACCGAGGACGGAGAAAGGAGAAAGTAAGCAAGTAAAGTCAAAGAAAGTCGCTAATTCTGAGGAATCGCGAGATGAAAGTTCCGACAGTGATGAGAAATCAACCAAAAAGAAAGCGAAACATGATTCTACCTCTTCTGAAAAGGAAGTAAAACGCAAGAAGGCAGAGATGGTCAAAGAGAAGATTGCTTCTCCTGAAGTCGTAAAAACAAGAAAAGGAGAAGAAAAACCGTCTAAAGTGAAACATTCTGAAGATGTAAAAATAAAAAACCGCGAAGAACCTGAAAAAAAAGGAAAGAAAAGGGAGAAAGAAGAATCATCATCGGAGAGTGATCAAGTTTCGAAGAAAAAAGCGCGAAAAAAAGTATCCGATTCTGAATCGGATTCGGAAAGCGACGAGCCAAAAAAATCCAAGAAGGCCAAAAAGCATAAGAAACACTCAAAGAAGCATAAGAAACATAAAAAACACAAGAAGGCATCAAAACGTAAGGATGATTCTTCCGACAGCGACGAAGCCGAAGAGGAAGAAGAAGAGGATGGAAAAGTCAACAACGAGGACTTGGAAAAGAAACTTCGAGAGCGGGCTTTGAAGTCGATGAAGAAACAGACGAGTGTGTCTGGATCCGATTAAGTCATACCTATTATTAAATTGTACGGTAATTAATACCCACCGTTTTGTCCGACCAAGTTATATTTGCATGCCAAGTAGAGCATACATACATACATACAAACAGTCCCTGCACTCACTTGGCTCGCATTCCCCGAAGCAGTGCTCGCATCTCTAAGTGTTGACGTATTTCGTATGACACATTTATTTTTATTTTATGCCCTGGTAACTACGACAATTTTAAGTGAAGTAGCAAGTATGATTTTAAGAATATGTGTATGTCTTTGTTAGTAATAAAATTTGATAATTATTCAATATTGTTTTATTTATACCAATATACATATTTATTACTGATTGTTATAAAAATATAGTTCGTTTACTATTAACGCATTTAGAATTTTTATTTGGTGTTCTTTGGTTGATTATTATAATTATACAATAAGTGATCACAAAAAAAAAAACCAGTGCACACGAGTGAACTAACTACAACTTTAATATTTAAGTATACAGCCATAACGAGTTTCGAGCAAGTTATTATAAAATAAGTCTTGTGGTAACGATTGTGAAGCAAGAATAATTAATTACATTTTTTAGTTGGAAGTAAAAAATAATCCACACGGGCAGAGCTCGAACCTCGACCATAGAGATACCAAACCCGTCGCTCTGCCAACTGAGCTACGGCATAATATAATCGTCTTAACTCCTATAATTATCATACAAACTGGCGTAAGCGTAATATGTCGCCCGCCAAGGTCCCCATTAAGACATTTAGAATGTCAAATTCAACATAACATAGTACCTATTACGAATCCAAAAATATTTAAATTTACAATTTTCTTTATCTATTCCGCCTTAACAATCTTAATTACTATTTCATACATTATTTTAAATATAATATTTACACATGCATCTAAACAATATTATCTTCTAGTGTAACCTCTATAACCTGTCACTAAACTAGGAGTGATACCATTGTTATATATATTTCCGTAACCAATTTTTTTTGCTTGATATCCATATCCGAGATGTCCGGCTCCTTGGTAGTTCGGATTGTTGTATCCATAGTAAGAATTCAAGCCACCGTTTCCTCCGTACCCACCATAACCACCATTGCCACCGCCGTAACTGCCATAACCGCCGGTGTAACCGCCATAGCCGCCAATACCAACTGGTCTGCCGCTAACTCCGTAACCATCGCCACCATATCCTATTCCGTCATTACCATATAAATTTCCTTCTAAAGCAGTGGGTCCAAATCTGTTGGGACCAAATCCATCGGAACCCTTATATCCACTATATCCTATGTTTCCATCATTTCCATAACCGGGATAATTATTGTATTTAAGGGAATTATCATAACCATTGAACCCTTTATATAAAGATCTGTCGTCAATAGTGCCGAAACCAGTTACTGAATAACCATAGCCGCCTGGATTCCTGCCTCCCCAGTCTGAGTATTGATGAGAATCTGGAAAAATTTGGATATATATTTAATTTAAATATACTTCTATATACCATATCATTGATATTGTAATTTGGATTATATTAGTATTACTTCGTAATCGTTATAAAAGTATATACTCTTATACTCACAAGAACTGCTTGCTGTTTTAAGATCGTTGTTTATTTCATTTTTATCTTTAATAACTAGTGCTGCCTGCGTTTGATCTGTTAGACTTGCTGGTGCTGCATATACTGAGGTTGTAACTATTAACAATATCAGATATCTTTGGAACACCATCTGAAACCATTTTTTCATAATATTTTTATTTTCACATTTTGTTTAAATATAAATACACGTTTTTATTAGGTAGGTATATCGCGGAAGAGATAATAACAAGTATTTAAGAAATTACACAATTAATTATTTTAAATGTGTTTATAGGAATTCGTAATGACATAATTGCCCCTTTATCTTGCAAATTAACAAGAATAATGACCACGTGAAGGTAAGGTTACCAAGTAGGACGTTAGTGCTTAATATTTTGACCCTCAATTGTAATAATCACCCTTTGTTATGCGGTTCTCACGTACATTATAAATTAACATGCCTTAGGGAACTATATTGCTAGTGAAAAATTGTAATAATTGTCGGTCCTAATATTATCTTTTACTGCAGTTGCTTGGTCTGTCACTTGCACGTATGAATAGATTTTTATGTGGGATCTGTGATAGTCCAGTCAAAATCAAATTTAGATTTACGAATACTACTATAACAATAATCGCTATAATAACAATAATAACTATAATTTCCAAACACATGGTATCAATTTCATACTGTTTATCAAATTTGGGTAAAACGGAGAATATACTGAACTGTTTAAAAGTTTCTTATAATCTATATCCATACATATAATAAAATTGTCACTGATCCATTCATGTACATGGAATTAAAAAAAAAACATCTTATAAGAGCAAGAGAACCCAAAGCAATGGTTTTTCAGATTGTCTGTATGTCTGTATGTTTGTGCACGCAGCACGCTAATCTCAGAAACGGCTTAACCAATTTGAATGCATTTTTTAGGAATATATTATCAGTCTTCACTTAACATTTAGTGTTTATTTCATCTAAATCGGTTAAGAAATAAAAAGTTTTAAAAAGAAATAAAAGAATTTATGTCAATGACGTACCTAATAGGTACCATGAACATCTGATTCTATACATGTAATAAATCTTTAGAGGAGTAGTCTTTGTACATTGAAAATATTAGAAAAAATATACCAGCATTTGAAGTAATAACTAACAGAATTTATTTTCAGCATTTTCAAAATCTTTGTCTGTTTATCTGTTTGTCTTTTAGTTGTGCACACAACACTAAAATTGTTTTGCGCTTACAATGCAAACGCTGGCTGAACTTTACGAGATAGATCAAAATAATTTACTAAATATTGTACACCTTAAAAAGTTCTACAAGAAAATCCGCGATGGTATGTTTATCTCTTAGGGATAACCCACAATAGCAAATTTTTATAATTTACTTTTTACGAAAAATAATAGGTTATTTACGAAGCGATGTTAAGAAATACAGCTTTAATCCTTGTCTAATTAAGTAACTTAAATACATTTTACATTTAATATGGAACAATATAGCCCTTTAGAGCATGAAATTCAAATAAATATTTTCGAAGATATTACAGATTTAAAAGATAGATGTACCTATTACAGATTTAAAACGCAAAGACGCGTTTGCGGCGGTACAGTCGGCGGGTGCACTATGGTATGGAACCGTGAAAACCGTCTCAAAAATGGCTTTTGTGAATGTTCAGTGATGAAAATGTTGTTAATGCATGTAGCTAACTGACTGTTTATCATTTAAAATAGATTTTTTTTTAATAAAACTGGACCTGCAAGTTGATGGTGAAAATAACGTCGATTGTGTAGCTCAGAATTCCTCAAGTTTACATGGTCATATTTTGAATATGTTCAATAAAAATCTGTAAGTGCGATATATGGTTAGAATGGTTATTAATTACTCTGTTTAATAAGTATTTGAATAGACGTTTAAGTAAAAACAAAAGAGGTATAAAAATAATTAAAGTACCTAATATTGTACTTTTCTTAAAAACTTTAAATATACTTTTGACAGTGAGCGATGTCTGCCCATATCGTAATTTTGATTCTATCACTTAAAATAAGTCATATAAAAGCCAATACAAAAAAAGGGAAGTGGGAATTGTTTTACTACGAATTTAAGGCGTGCGAAGCCGCGGGCAAAAGCTAGTATTTAATAAAATAAAGCGATCTGTAGGAAACACTACATATTTAGATATGTAGTAAACTGTTAGCTATAACTGTGTAATGAATTTGCGAATATCTCCTTTTGTTTTGTTTCTCCTTTTCTTTTGCACGAATGTAGGTATGTATGGCCTTGCAGGGTCTACTGTTGTTTTCAATTCCAAATTTACGCGCATGTAATGAGTTAAATTCTCGTTAAATGCTCAATTAATATACGGATTTAACACACAAGTTTATCACAACCTGGACAGGACTTTAAATGTTTTGATAGAGGAAACCAGAACTCAATAGTTTTCGTAGATTTGACGCGATGCTCGAAAATACCGACGAGATTAAAAAGTATATTATATTATTGATGGGTAAACATTTTTTCTAGGTCTTGCTTAGGATATGTCAGAGTTGCAGATACATAAATAAGCAAATAATCCTGTGAAGAAACTTCTTCTGCGGCGTTAAGTTTCGGTAAAGCACTCCCACGGGTAACAAAATTATTTCACCGCGCATTGCCTGCGCCCAAAGCTCTAACGTTCATTCTGATTTTATCGACGACTGCCTGGTATCTCAAGCAAACCTTACATCAACATCTTAGAATATCATAGGCAGTTTTGTATCTTTTTTATTGACAATTTTGTTTAAGAAAAAAAACTTAAAAAAGATTTATTAATATGTTTGATAATTTCATTATTGTTTTAAAAGTGACATGATCGAGAGTTTTTTAAGAAATATCAAAACTGTGATTAGTCATTTGTAAATCATTATCTAGCAAATGAATTTTTTTTACAAAGATTGAGTAGGTTGTTAAATAACAGTGGCTTCCTTAATTCCTATCTGTAAATCTTTTATTATAGTTGTTACTTAAAGAAATGCCGTATTTCATATTTAAAAACTTTATCAATAAAATAATGGTGGAATATAGTATATTTGCCTTAACAGTTTACCTACAAAAAATTATTATTAGAATATACGGGAATGTTAACATCGACAACTATCTGGAGTTATAGGTTTACTAATAACTATATCTTATTTTAAAATGTTTCTTTTTAGGGCTTAGGTAACTTGTAAAGTAATTATTTATTTTAAACGTCATATAAAGGGGTTCGGGGTAAGTCGCACCAAAGGGAGCCCTTACGTCTAGGTACCCTCATAAATCTTTATGTCCCTATTTAGTATAATATTATGAAGGTAAGTCATATTCATGAATTTACCATAATTCAATTTATGGTTCACTCTATATTTATACGTATTATCAATCGAGCGACAACAAATGTATATTAATATTAGAACACAACAGATAATTTCTCAATAGTTTTTGTTATTTCTTTTCTGTCGGTTCGTGTATTACCTACGTGAAAACTACCAAACAGATTTTGCGAAAAAAAAAGCACTGATGTAGTTTGAATTGGCATAACAATAGAACAAGACAAATATGACAAATAAAACTTTACTATCACAACCATAACTAACAATTTGAAATTTATTTATTTTATTTTGATATATTCTTAATCCTATAAACATTTAATTTTAATTCTGTACTGATCTATTTTAATAAAATGATTTTTTTTTATAATTATAATATTAAAATTGTTTAATGTATTTTATGGAGTTTCCACTTACATTGGCGTTATTGTCAACTATCCTGTCCCACTGCCCACTACTACTGCTGATGAGTTTCGATGTGCTCTGCGTGCGCACTCATACGATCGGACGTTTATAAACCGTGGGACTTTTGTCTAGAACTGACAATGGTTGGCTTGGAGGTAATGAGTTTGTTTGTAGGCTACCCGTCCTTCTACGAAGATGCTATGACGCAGACTAATTTTAGAACAAAACAATATGTCATTCTGTATGTAATAAATTCTCTGTGGTATATCAGTTATAAGTGAGGTCAACACCATATGTGTTTGAGCATTTGATTACTTATTGAATGTGTTCCGGTTATATGACCGTTTGAAAGTTTTGTTATTTTGCAGGTAATTAAATTCTAGGTTAAAATAGACGCTGCATTCGATGAGTTTTAAATTTAACGATCTTTTATTCTTATTGCTTTTGGAAAACAAAGGTGCGATCTTTGAATTACCGCATTTCCGAGATTCTGGGGTTTGCCCGGCTTGTGGATCCCTATCACTATGGCCTCTTTCTATTGAGACGGAAACGAACAACCGGCCAGTAGAACCTTAAAAATGGTAACCAATAGGTAAATTAAAGGAGGCGGAAGGAGCTTTATTACTTTGTTAGTGATCTTATCGGGACCTGGCGATTTCTTAACGTGAAGCGCCCTAACTATGGATGTAACCTCGTCGAGGTTCGTTTTCTTAATTAAAGGACCGGCTGAGAACACATTATATCGACCGATTTATCGACTATTTAGACATGAATGCATTCAACCGATTACGAAGAAAGACGGCACTGGCTCCTAGCTGGATTAGGACGGTTCGATGATCAGAGTCGAGAGATAACGCGTGGGACTCAAAAGCGCGTTGATCTCGAAGTCGAGACCAGCCTTGTAACGTAGCTTATCTAGAACATTTCCTCTACTGTTTACTACAGAAAAATTTCATCGGGGAAGACTAACATACAAAAGTTCACGTATAATATAAACTACAAGATACCTCTGTTACAACGTAAAAGCTTTTCTTGATGATGTATTGTACTCTCTAAATATAGAGTATAAGAAAGTTCAAGTCAGTTTCAAAATCAAGCGGTAGCTTACTTAAGGATTGACTAGAGTGAACATTTTATTGTAATCATTGACGCTTCTCAAAAGTGCCTGTAAATGTCTATTTGAATAAGGATATTTTGAATTTGGAATTTGATAATATGTTATTATATTATATATATTTTTTTTATCAAAATAATAAAAAAAAATATCTCAAAAGTAATATCTAAATATTTTCTCTAAATAGATATAGTGGGCCAGGTGGACAGTTTTGTTATTCCACTAACATCAAGAATTGTTTTACGTTTGATGTAAAATCAATTAAAATTATTGTTTACATTTAAATTTATATAAGAAATCGGGTGAGGTATCGGAATATGTTGCAGAATTAAATTGTTGTATATTTTTTACTATCCATGGACAATCAAAAGTAAATCAGCGAAAAGATTTTGATGACGTCTTGGCCGTACGGTCCACTGCGGAGAGGATGTCGCGCCAAGGTCGTTGGTAATGATTGTTTCTAATTTTAGGAATGGAAGCAGAGCTCAGTACAATATGATTTAACATTTTATGAAGTTAGCCGATAATAGCAACAATGTTAAGCACTAAGTTTGATATTTCAAAGAAACAAAATAGCATTAGACTAGTCTAGTCTAGTCAGATTCTGTTTTTCTTTCTCTATAAAATAGCAAAAAATAGGTCTATGTAAACTATGATGTTATAAAGGTACTACAAATGGCAGAAATCCAAAGCAGCTTCTCATATGTCGTTATTAGTTAATTTTCAATATAATACTTAGTAAATAATCGAATCAATATTAGATTGTTTCTATATATGAATCATAAATCGTTTATTGCTTTTATAAGACAATAAATACTTGGGTGTACAAAATTGAAATATGCAACGTTTATATTGTTTGATAAAATGAATCATCGTGCCAATTAGGGAACGCTTTAATTGGGTAGGTACGAGTATCTATACCAAAATAGGATCTCGATTTTAAAACAATTAAATTACAATTTTAAATATATATTATCTGTCAATAGTTAATGTCTTAAGGTTGCGTCCATTTTAAGTGATTTTTCGAAGATTATAAGATTTTATTTCGCAATAGGTGTGTTTGTGGTTTGTCTCGTAAGTGGAAAACAAAGACCTCGCAGTGACCCGTGACGAAATATTTAAGTCATGGTCTTGTCTAGTGTCTTCAGCCTACAGACAAACTGGACACGAATACTAACGTACATAATATTAACATCTCATATATATTTTTATATTAATATATTTGTAAAATATGGGAAGAAAAGGACGAATGGTGTGAAACTTGGAGGTTAATAAAATTATATATTGTTCTTATATAAATACTTTAATGTACAACAAATTTCAAGGTGTTGTAAATTTTATAATCTAAATAATATTTTTAACTTAACATTGAATTATCTATATTTGAATATGAATTTGTTTATACGATTTTTCTAACACTAGGTGGTATGAAGAAATCCCTTTGCAGAGACAACAAAATATGTATTAGATGTTTTAAGAATTGTTTTAGATATTATGTTAAACAAGTTATAAATATATAAGAACATAAATTTAAGATCATTAGATGAGACTGGTAAAATATATATTAATTTTTGAAAATCGCGGGTTCGAATCCCTGCCCGTATCGGTTTTTTACATTCTATATTTATATAAATTACATATTAATCCATATATTACTATAAATACCTAAATCGAGATTGTACACGCATATTTCCGCATTTCGCTTGTACCTATGTATTTGAAATATTATGTTAATAATTAAATAGTAATTTTTTGGTTCAAAGTTATTTAGTAAGGATTGCATCAAAAATATTTTTTTTAAATCTTTTTATATATGTAAACCGATTGCTCCGAGGTTTCTGAACCGATTTAGGTAATACTTTTTTTGTTTGATGCGGAATAGTTTCAAATTGGTCCCATAAAAATTTTATTCAGGTAGGCCCATTAGTTTTTATTTTATTTGCATTTTTGTCGAAGTTTTGAACTAGGTCCTCCGGAAGGAAATCAAAACGTGCTGTAACTAATGACATCTGTTGGTTATTAAACTACGCTCAGTTATAGAACGAAGTCTTTGTGAAGTCTAACGCGCTGATGCTAGCCGGTTCTCACGTTGCTGAGTAGACTCGGTTGCTGTACGGTTTCGTGTCACTTCTAATATATGAGCCCTCTGCTCAGCCGAATCGTTCTCCAAGCGCTCATTAATGAGACCAAGTCCTTGAGTCCTCTGCTCAGCTGACTTGGCCAGATGCTTATTAATGAGGCCATTATTAGCTCTCAATTAATAGCTGCTCAATATACTCATTCGCAAGACGGTTTTGGATTTTACCTAGTCTAGAACTATGCTGTTCAAGAGTATCTTGACGTAATCGTGATTTCATATATGCCTTCATGGCCAACCAACGTTTTTCACGATTTTTAACACAAGAACGTGAAATTGTGTTTCGAACAGCATTTTTACGGAGACAACTACGTTTATTCGTTCCCGTTTCTTCAGATCTATATTTTTTAAGGCGTGCAGCACCTTTTGTAGGTCTACCTATAGTAATCACGGTGACTGCGAAAGCGATCCCGTGGCGTCCCACTAAGGCGATGAGGTCCACCGTTGGTTGTTTAGTGGGTAGCCTTCAAAATGACATCGTCTTCTATGCTGCCGGGTAGTCCCACATAACCCCTCGGCCATCACCTTCCTGGCCGCTGGGATGATGCGTAACGCATATTTCCAACTATAAAAAAAAAAGGTCTACCCATAGCTAATTGACAATGCAGTAATAAACTAAAAAGTATTAAATAAAAATAACTACGTTAAAAAAACCGACTTCAAAACTAAAAAGTAAAAAATAAAGAAGATTTAATATTTGTTATATATAGTCCTATTTACTAATTGGTTTGAAGTCGGTGCAAAGCCTTAAACAAATAATTATATTTAATCACTTAAATGAATACAAGCAAATTAATACAATTAAATGATTACTTTAATGATAAAGATACGAAAATATAATAAAGAACATTTAAATCTTAATATTATAAGTATCTCAATCAATACGAAGAATAGTGAAAAAATAAAATAAAGTTATGAAAATGTATTCAACAGAATTGTTAAACTAAATGGTCATGTGAATTATGAAATGCAGACTTCAAAAATTAAGATACTTAAATAAAACTATAAAAGAGCAATTATATCTTAATATTATTACCAGCTTGAATGGATACGAAGAAAAACAAAAAAAATATAAAATTAGGAAAATGTATTCAAACGAATTCCCATACTAATTGGCTTGGCATCGTCTTCAAACCTATTAGTAAATAGGACATATACGTAATAGATAGTAGGTATATAATAAATATTAAATCTTCATTATTTTTTACTTTTTAGTTTTGGAAATAGTTTTTTTAACGTAGATATTTTTATTGTTTCTGTTACAAAAATCCTATATTTTATTTAATTAATCGCGTTGTATTATTTTTAAAATCATTAACATTGATGAACAAAATATAAAAGCTATCTTTAGGATATTGTAAAATGTATCCCTCTATTTTTCCGCTTTCAGTTTGAGTATTATATCTCCTAACACATATGTATATATATAATATATTAGTGATATTAGTGATCGTGTCACTATCACTGCCCACTTTTGTTGTATCGTCATAAGTAGGTAATATTGTTTTAGATAAACGTATCTCATACAAGGCGTTTCCACATTTTATGAATAAATACAAGAATATGTCATCTAGTTTCGTGGCTCCTGTAGAGTTGACAAATATTATAAACTAACTGTTGACCACGACTCCGCCTTCGTGGAATACAGAAGTTATACTCGTTGGAAACATAAGCTCAGAATCGAATCTGTGTCTAAGCAATCATTTAGCCTATTACGTAGTTGTTACCCTACAGTTACATTTTCTGTTTAAGTAAAAGACTTCTCGCGATAAAAGTTATCATATAAATATGTTGAAACAGACAAATGGATCCAATGCTATTATGTGTATCGAATATTAATAAAATGTCTACTTTTTGCATGATGCTTGAACGACCTGACTAGCACATACTTACATTTACAAAACTTTTGTTTAGAGTTCAGTATTATATAACTCTTTAAGGCGTGAAAATATTTTATTAAAAATATAAAATGAACAGAATTCTCACAATGAATTTTTATGAATCAGAAGAATATACACGGTTATTTTTAATTAGTTGACCACCTTTTGCAGGCAACCTCTCTACATATATACACCGGTGGACATATTTAGCGGAACGCAAAAAACAGACTGCAAGATCATATGAAAACACATTTTTGTTGTACAATACATTTGATTATTATTCTGAATTAATTAAATTAACATTTTTGAACATAAAAAATCACAAAATTAAAGCGAAAGAAACGAAATTAAAGACAATAAGGTCAGTTACTTAATTCTGAAGAGTTTTGACCTAACACAATGAAAACTAAAGAAAAGTTAATATTGTCCAAATGACTGGTTTTTTCGCGATGGGTGATACAATCAGTATTTAGTGTTGCCACCTCTTGCTGTTAAAACTGCCTGCATGCGTCTGGGCATGCTCACTATTAAATTGTCAATAAAACTTTGCGGCATTGAGTTCCATTCTTCAACCAATGCGGTTTTGAGGTCTCTTACGTTGACAGGTGATGGATTTCTTTGTTTAATTTGTCTTCCCAGTTTGTCCCAAACGTGTTCTATTGGATTTAGGTCTGGCGAGCGTGCCGGCCACCCCAAAACCCGGATTCCGACCTCATTAAGATTTATAGATTAGATTCCGAAACTAATGACGCAATGTGAGGTCGAGCGTTGTCATGCATAGGAAGAAAATTGTCTCCAATGAAAGGGGCAAAAGGCATCACAATCTGCTCTAAAATGTCGGTTACGTATCTTGCCGCAGTCAGGGAGCCGTTTTCTACGATGTGTAGCTCCGTGCGTGCTCCTAAGCAAATACCGCCCCATACCATTACTGACCCTCCACCATACGGCTCTCTCCCAATAATGTTACACTGAGCGTATCTTTCTCCGGGTCGTCGCCATACTTTGGTCCTTCCATCATCTGGTTTGAGTCAAAATCTGGACTCATCACTAAAAAGATTTTTTCCCCAAGCGTCATTATTCCAATTTAGGTGGAAACGAGCAAAGCTGGCCCGAGCCACTCGATGACCTGCGGTGAGCTGTGGACCTCTGGCAGGCAAGTACGCCCCTATACCAGCTGCCTTCAGTCTTCTTCTGACGGTTTTGGTACTAATTATCACTTGTCGAACTTTCTGCAGCTGGTTTCGTACCTCAGAAGAAGTCAAGGTACGGTTTCTGAGAACACTGCTGACAATAAATCTATCGTCTCTCTCTCCTGTTACTCTTTTGCGACCTTGTCCTTTACGCCTGGTATACTCTCCAGTCTGCCGGTATCGTTTAACATTGCGGAAAATCACAGACTTCGAAACATGTAATGTTTGAGCCACTTCATTGTAAGTGTAACCATTTTCAATTAAAGTTACAGCTTTAGAAACCAGAGCAACGCTGAGATCCGGCATTATCGCCTAAATTTATCGAATTAAGTTCACTTCACTCAATAATGACAATTTTTCGTCAAAAAAACAACAGAAATAAAGTTTTTGTTAAAAACAACAAAAGCCGACGAAAATTCCATACACTACGTGTCTCAGAAATTAGCAGATAAACAAAAAAAAACAAATGAAATTTAAAATAAAATTATTTTTAAAATCACCTTTTTTTTTTAATACTTAATATTGGTATAATGGCCAGTACGAAAATATGAAAATATTTTCCGTTATTCGACCTTTTTTTTGCGTTCCCCTAAATATGTCCATGAGTGTATATACACTCGGCGTCACAAAAATCGCACCTTTTAAAAAAGCAACTTCAAAATAATTTTACTCAAACTTTGTGAATTGTAAGGATATGATTGTAGGATATCATTGGAAAGGTAATTCAATTGCCTATTAGAAAATAAAAAACATGTGCATTTTAATTCTTTAATAACAAAAAACTTAAAACATGACAAAGTGACAAAAAATAAAATTAATAACATCATAAAAAATTACAAATAAGGCCTTAAAATCTAGTGTTTCCACCCCTTGCTGTGATGGTAGCTTCCAGCCTATCCTTCATGGAGCTCACGAGGGTCACCACTCTTGCTTGGGGTATGTTGTCCCATTCGTCTTTCACGGCATCCTGGAGCTCTTGTAGAGTGGTGGGAGCAGAATCTCGTGCTCGTACGTGCCTCTTTACATCGTCCCAGAGATGCTCGATCGGGTTCAGGTCTGGACTTCGTGCTGGCCACTGCATAACAGGAATCTCAACCTCTTCCAAATAGTCCCGCACAGCAAACGCAGTGTGGCAACGGGCGTTATCATGCATTAACATGAACCCATCGCCAACAAAACCAGCATACGGAACCACATGGTCTTGTAAGATCTCCGTTATGTACCGCCGAGCATTCAGCGACCCTTGCCCGCGACCACCACCAGTCCGAGAGACGCACACAAGCTCCGTTTTCCCTTCGACGGATATGCCACCCCAGAACATACAGGAACCACCTCGGTATTCGACGGATTCCTCTATGCAAGCCTGGGAAAATCGCTCTCCTCGTCTTCGGTATACTCTTCTGCGTCTGTCGTTGCAGAAAAGACATACTCGTGTCTCATCGGTGAAGAGAACGGCTTTCCACTGTTCACTCGTCCAGTTGACATGCTCCTGGGCAAATCGTAACCGCTCTCTTCGATGCTGCACGGTCAATTTTGGGCCCTTAGCAGGTCTGTGAGCTCTCAATTCCTTTTCTTTCAGTCTTCTTCTAATCGTAGAAACACTCACAGACGTTCTGCAAGCTGATCGGAGTTCTTGTTGCAACTCAACAGCATTGTTCAACTGTCGAGCAACGTCAACCTGTCGCAGTCCTGATTGCAATAGCGCAATGATTTGAGCGGCTTTATCAGGGGTTGTATCCATCTTCAGGTACTGTTCTCTTGCGTATGTTGTTCCGGTGTGTTTACTCTGAAGTCTGAGTAGCGACTGACCCATTTTTTACCTTTACATGAGCTTTTTTACCCTTATAAGGTAGCACAAGTAGTGCTCCTTAGGTGAGCATTTTTTTAAACTTTTTTTTGATTGGTCCCTGGTTAGAAATCGTAATTGTTTTTTTAATGATACAGGTAATTAATATAAAGGTATTGAAGTGCACTTTAGAATGATATATTTTTTTCATACGTAGTACTTATGTGCTAGATTCTAGGAGCGATTTACTGAAAAAATCATAGAGGTGCGATTTTTGTGACGCCGAGTTTATATAAATAATAAAATAAAATAATATATATATATATATATATATATATATATATATATATATATATATATATGTATATAAAGAGCAATTCAAATTCCACTTCTTTTAGGCTTTTTAGGTTTTCCTACCGAAATTACTCCTCTCTGCCTGATCTTAAGCAGTCAGTGAAGTCTAAAAATGGTGACCACTATTGTCATTCACGCAAAATAGAATGCAGTATGGTGGTCTCCACTATGGCGGCCTTGTGAGATGTCTTTTCACACCCCGCTTAAAAAACCTAGGATCGCAGTTTGAAGGAAACAAGTACCGTGCTAGTAAATTACACATTTTGAGAGACCGACATAAATATGAAGTGCTGAATCGTTTGGTTAGTAATGTCCCAAATTCCACTTTGAAGAAGTGGCACTTCTGTCCTGCACGTGTTGTTCTGGATTGGAAGGGAAAGGATGGGAGGATGGGATAAGTTGATAGAGTTTTTCAGAGCACTCGCAAGTCTCTAAGCAATTATAAAGGCTCCAGGAACCCCGTGGCCTCCGAGCTTCCGATTATAAGAAACCCATCGCCTCTGCAACCGATCGACAATTTTAAGGAAGTACTGAGCTAAGCCATCCTAAAGATCAAACACTATTTCACCCAGGAGCGTCCTATACAAAAGACACAGCTGCTCCGGCGTTAAGAAGCGTCTCATCTTATTCAACACTGCAAGTTTTCCTGAGGCTATTTTAATGACACCCTCGATGTAAGCTCCCGGTTACATCTTGATGGTTATCTTCATCGGATGGATAAGGTTCCGGCTGAAGTCTACGCTCAAGATGTTGAGGCTATCCTGGAGGACTAATTGCGTGCCCCGAAACGAAGGAAGAGGAAGGAACGGAGAACTTTTTAGCGGAAAACGCGCAAGCCTGTGTTTTCTTATCATTGAACTCCATCTGATTCTCATGACCCTTGAGACAAGGTTGAGGACCCGGTTGAGCTCAACAATAGGATCCCGGCATTTTCTATCGATGTTAGTCTGCTTTGCCGCAGGGTGTCCAAAATATCGCCCGTGCACCGTGGAATCGTCAGCATAGCAATGAATGTTGCCTGGGTTCAACATATTATTGATATGCAGAAGAAACAAGCTAGGTGATAGGACAGAGCCCTAAGGCCTCTATCTGCCGAAAATGGAGGCCGATTCGTTGCTCGAAACGACTCGTATTTGACACTCATGCAGGAAAGTGGGACCCAATTGGACAAACGGGGTTCGAAAGCAGAAAGCTTTGACAGAAGCGAACGATGCCAGACTCTGTCGTAGGCTTTGGTGATATCAAAGCTAATAGCCAACGATTCGAAATGCTGATCCATAGCCTCACCCCACAGATACGTGAAATACGTTAGAAGTTCACCCGTGGATCGATTTGATCTAAAGCCATATTGACGATCATTTTTTTAGAGAGTGATCTTCTAGATTAGAGAGTGATCTTCTAAGTATTGGATCAGCTGTTTATTGATAATCTGCTTAAGCACCTTAGAGAGAACTGAGCTATTGGTCGATAATTTGCTGGATTAGACCGATCCCCTTTTGAGCGGATCGGTTGAATATTTGACCTTCTAAAAGCCTCCGAAACTGTTCTGGAGGAGTAGGACTTGCGGTAGAGTAGGTATTAGTACTGAAGACAACTCAACTACATATTTTTTGGGTATCACCGCGGGAATACCATCCGGACCACTGACCTTCCGGACATCGAGTGACCGTAGTTCCGCACAGACGTCACGTTGCCTGTTACAAATTTTTTATTCATCCAGCATGTTGACATTACATGGTTTTACACATTTGACGTCACAAGGTGGTTGTGAACCATGGTCAACAATTAACCGCAAAGAGATTTACCAAAAATTCAGCCTCCTTCGTCGTCAGGACGGCGTACTTGCGTCTCTGTTAAGAAAAGCAAGGTTTGTGGACAGCATTGAGGTTTGAATGGAGTCTAATGGAGTACTGCCATGAGATTGAAGAGAGGGGGGGGGAGTAGATAATAAAGATGGTAGTGGTTGCAGCAGTATGCAACAAGGTGCAAAGCTTTGTGTTGGACTGTGTAATGTTGCGGTAGCCGATCTACCGAACGAAATTGCGTAGTATTTACCAAGGTCGAGCCAACCCATACATGCTGTTGCCAGCGAGGCTCCAGTGGGAAAGTAGGTACAACATGAATACTTATGAATGAATACTTATGTTGCAATATGAATTAAAAAAGTATATTGTGTTAATAAAAATTCAAATCTCAACGCTTTCATGTAAGGATGTTGTTGTATTTAAAGATATTTTAGTTATAATGCATACATTAGTATTTTTGGAATGATGAAATAAAGACTAGTGGTCTGTTCTAACTCTGATTCCGAAACTATAGGTGGCAGTCAGGGATAAACCGTAAGAAAAGTTAACCATTTAATGAACATGAAAATAAGGTGAAAGTAAAACAACATTTATTATTTAATGTCTTTTAATGTTTACAATATTTTATGACTTTTAACTATACATTAATCATAGTCAGCGAATATAAAAAGAAATGTTTCAGTTAAGTACAAATGTAAATATTACATAACTATGTCAAAACAAACAAATGAAGTGATCATGCACCTACTTGGTTATGTAATAAGTCTTCATAAGAATAGCTCTATCGTCAGCTGTTATCAATAAATAAATATTATCTACAAGTTATTTTGAAAGCGTCCAAGTATGGTCGGACGATCTCAAAATTCCTGTTACTTGATTATATAACTATTATAATTTGTAATAACTTATGTCTTAACTAATCGCTTATTTTTATCTTTATTGTCGTTCGTCATTTCGTCCAAGACTCGAGAATGAACAGCTATTCTCTTTAAGCTTCTTCTCGAAGGTTTAATTTGATTTTTTAAGAGATTTTCTAGTTCTGGTAAAGATTTTATTTCTTTTAAATCATTCATATCTACACTTCGACCTCCGTTTAATCTGCCAAAGTACCGATAGATGTCTCTACTAGCTTGACACTGCCCGCAGTTGTAAGGAACTGACACTGCATTAGGGAAGTTCTGTTGCGCAGTTTGCATTCCAGTGTTATTTCCAGGACAATTGGGTACAAATAGTACAGGTATAAATCCAATTATACCATATGGTGTGTACCCTTGATTAGTGTACTGGTTGTTTTGAATTTGTGGCGGAGACTGTTGATTTCCATTTTGACCAGGATTCAAAAGATAGCAGGGGCACGATGCAGGGCTAGGCACGATCGGTAATGGATACGGGATGACGTATATTGGGAAAGGTGGTTGTTGACTGGGTGGTGGATAAGAGGGAGGTTGTACACCAGTGCCGGTGGGTTGACCAACGGAATCGGGAACTATAACAAAGCAAAAGCAAATTACAAACCGTTTAAAAATAATTCTCGAATAAAACTAAAATAAGTGTTTGGTGTTTAGATTCCAAGGTAATTAAAAAAATATGTAAATTGCCATATAATATTTGGTGGACTACAATCTACACTCTATTGTCAAGGTATGTATAAAATAACAAATCATATCCCCCCGAAATTACGTTGCTTTAGGTTTAAAATAAATTAAAATTTAGATAGGATTTAGGTGACAACGTGTCTAAGCACTCTACCTTCAATAACTTAATGATAAGTTTATGCTTACGGGAATAAATAGCTGTGAGCACTAGCCAGGATATTATAAAAGTTTTAGGAGGAGATCAAGATAAGAAATTCAAACTTATATATGTATAAAGAAGCTTTACCTTGTCCAGGATGGTAACCGCTACCGGGTCCTTGTGATCCAGGTGTGCTTGGGCCGCCTGGTCCTCCAGGGCCACCGGGACCACCGGGCCCACCGGGACCTCCGGGGTTGCCGGGTGCACCAGGAGTAACTGGTGTTACTGGGTATTGACCACCTTGTTCTGTAAACAAAAAAAAAAAAAGAAAAAACCGTACAAGAAATGCTGTTAAAAGTTTTTAAAAGTAAGTTAGGCAATAAAATGGTTTACCTGATCCTGCTGGTCCACTAGGGCTTGAGGGCCGATTAGGGCCAGAAGGTCTATTTGGTCCACCTAAAATAAAACAAAGGAGATATAATTTAACAAATTTATACTAACTAATGGTTCATTAACAAATGTACATATGCTAGAAAAAGAGGAAGTTACAAAATTTACCTTGCCCAGGATAGTAACCACTACCGGGTCCTTGTGTTCCAGGTGTACTTGGGCCACCTGGACCTCCCGGACCACCAGGACCACCGGGCCCTCCAGGACTTCCAGGTGTACCAGGAGTAACTGGTGTGACTGGGTATTGACCACTTTGTCCTGTAAACAAAAATTAAAAAAATAAGTAAACCGTTCAAGCATTGCGTTAAAAAGTAAGTTAGGCAATATTAAAGTGTACCTGTTCCTGCCGGTCCACTAGGGCCTGAAGGCTGATAAGGGCCAGAAGGTCTATTTGGTCCACCTAAAATAAAACAAAAGCGTTATAATTTAACATATTTATACTAACTAAAGGCTCATTAACAAATGTACATATACTAGAAAAAAAGGAAGTTACAAAATTCACCTTGCCCAGGATAGTAACCGCTACCGGGTCCTTGTGATCCAGGTGTGCCTGGGCCGCCTGGTCCTCCAGGGCCACCGGGACCCCCGGGCCCGCCAGCGCCTCCGGGGCTGCCGGGTGCACCAGGAGTAACTGGTGTTACTGGGTATTGACCACCTTGTTCTGTAAACAAAAATTTAAAAAAATAAGAAAACCGTACAAGAAATGCGTTTAAAGGTTTCAAAGTAAGTTAGGCAATAAAATGGTTTACCTGATCCTGCCGGTACATTAGGGCTTGAGGGCTGATAAGGGCCAGAAGGTCTATTTGGTCCACCTAAAATAAAACAAAAGCGATGTAATTTAACAAATTTATACTAACTAAGGGTTCATTAACAAATAAACATATGCTACAAAAAGAGGAAGTTACAAAATTCACCTTGGCCAGGATAGTAACCGCTACCGGGTCCTTGTGATCCAGGTGTGCTTGGGCCGCCTGGTCCTCCAGGGCCACCGGGACCACCGGGCCCACCGGGGCCTCCGGGGCTGCCGGGTGCACCAGGAGTAACTGGTGTTACTGGGTATTGACCACCTTGTTCTGCAAACAAAAATTAAAAAAATGAGAAAACCGTACAAGAAATGCGTTTAAAAGTTTTTTAAAGTAAGTTAGGCAATAAAATGGTTTACCTGATCCTGCCGGTCCACTAGGGCTTGAGGGCCGATTAGGGCCAGAAGGTCTATTTGGTCCACCTAAAATAAAACAAAAGAGATATAATTTAACAAATTTATACTAACTGAGGGTTCATTGACAAATGTACATAAGCTAGAAAAAGAGGAAGTTACAAAATTCACCTTGCCCAGGATAGTAACCGCTACCGGGTCCTTGTGATCCAGGTGTGCTTGGGCCGCCTGGTCCTCCAGGGCCACCGGGACCTCCGGGCCCACCGGGGCCTCCGGGGCTGCCGGGTGCACCAGGAGTAACTGGTGTCACTGGGTATTGACCACCTTGTTCTGTAAACAAAAATTAAAGAAAATGAGAAAACCGTACAAGAAATGCGTTTAAAAGTTTTTAAAAGTAAGTTAGGCAATAAAATGGTTTACCTGATCCTGCCGGTCCACTAGGGCTTGAGGGCCGATTAGGGCCAGAAGGTCTATTTGGTCCACCTAAAATAAAACAAAAGAGATATAATTTAACAAATTTATATTAACTAAGGGTTCATTAACAAATGTACATATGCTAAAAAAAGAGGAAGTTACAAAATTCACCTTGGCCAGGATAATAACCGCTACCGGGTCCTTGTGATCCAGGTGTGCTTGGGCCGCCTGGTCCTCCAGGGCCACCGGGACCACCGGGCCCACCGGGGCCTCCGGGGCTGCCGGGTGCACCAGGAGTAACTGGTGTTACTGGGTATTGTCCACCTTGTTCTGTAAACAAAAATTAAAAAATGTGAAAACCGTACAAACAATGCGTTTAAAAGTTTCTAAAAGTAAGTAAGGTAATAAAATGGTTTACCTGATCCTGCCGGTCCACTAGGGCTTGAGGACTGACTGGGGCCAGAAGGTCTATTTGGTCCTCCTAAAATGAAACAAAACTGGTATAATCTCATAACTTGATATTAATTAATGGTTCATTAATAAATGTACATATGCTAGAAAAAGAGTTAGTAAAAAAAATCACCTGGTCCAGGGTAGTAACCATTACCGGGTTCTTGTGATCCAGGTGTACTTGGGCCACCTGGTCCTCCGGGACCACCAGGACCACCGGGGCCTCCGGGACTTCCGGGTGTACCAGGAGTAACTGGTGTGACTGGGTATTGACCACTTTGTCCTGTAAACAATAATTTAAAAATAAGGAAACCGTACAAGTTATGTCTTTTAAAGTTTTTAAATGAATTTAAACAATAATAAGGTTTACCTGCTCCAGTCGGTCCACTAGGGCCTGAGGGCTGATAAGGGCCAGAAGGTCTATTTGGTCCACCTAAAATAAAACAAAAGCAATATAATTTAACACATTTATACTAACTCAGGGTTCATTAATAAAAAGTTACAAAATTCACCTTGTCCAGGATAGTAACCGCTACCGGGTCCTTGTGATCCAGGTGTGCTTGGGCCGGC
Source organism: Napeogenes inachia (assembly GCA_959347355.1). NCBI lineage: Eukaryota > Metazoa > Arthropoda > Insecta > Lepidoptera > Nymphalidae > Napeogenes > Napeogenes inachia. The sequence continues at coordinate 2,046,239 of OY365799.1, read as the reverse complement.
CGGTCCTCCAGGGCCACCGGGACCACCGGGTCCACCGGGGCCTCCGGGGCTGCCAGGTGCACCAGGAGTAACTGGTGTTACTGGGTATTGACCACCTTGTTCTGTAAACAAAAATTTTAAAAAGTGAGAAAACCGTACAAGAAATGCGTTTAAAAGTTTTTAAAAGTAAGTTAGGCAATAAAATGGTTTACCTGATCCTGCCGGTCCACTAGGGCCTGAAGGCTGATAAGGGCCAGAAGGTCTATTTGGTCCACCTAAAATAAAACAAAAGCTATATAATTTAACAAATTTATACTAACTTAGGGTTCATTAATAAAAAGTTACAAAATTCACCTTGTCCAGGATAGTAACCGCTACCGGGTCCTTGTGATCCCGGTGTGCTTGGGCCGCCTGGTCCTCCAGCGCCACCGGGACCACCGGGTCCACCGGGGCCTCCGGGGCTGCCGGGTGCACCAGGAGTAACTGGTGTTACTGGGTATTGACCACCTTGTTCTGTAAACAAAAATTTAAAAAAATAAGAAAACCGTACAAGAAATGCGTTTAAATGTTTTTAAAAGTAAGTAAGCAATAAAATGGTTTACCTGATCCTGCCGGTACATTAGGGCTTGAGGGCTGATAAGGGCCAGAAGGTCTATTTGGTCCACCTAAAATAAAACAAAAGCGATGTAATTTAACAAATTTATACTAACTAAGGGTTCATTAATAAATAAACATATGCTACAAAAAGCGGAAGTTACAAAATTCACCTTGGCCAGGATAGTAACCGCTACCGGGTCCTTGTGATCCAGGTGTGCTTAGGCCGCCTGGTCCTCCAGGGCCACCGGGACCACCGGGCCCACCGGGGCCTCCGGGGCTGCCGGGTGCACCAGGAGTAACTGGTGTTACTGGGTATTGACCACCTTGTTCTGTAAACAAAAATTTAAAAAAATAAGAAAACCGTACAAGAAATGCGTTTAAATGTTTTTAAAAGTAAGTAAGCAATAAAATGGTTTACCTGATCCTGCCGGTACATTAGGGCTTGAGGGCTGATAAGGGCCAGAAGGTCTATTTGGTCCACCTAAAATAAAACAAAAGCGATGTAATTTAACAAATTTATACTAACTAAGGGTTCATTAATAAATAAACATATGCTACAAAAAGAGGAAGTTACAAAATTCACCTTGGCCAGGATAGTAACCGCTACCGGGTCCTTGTGATCCAGGTGTGCTTGGGCCGCCTGGTCCTCCAGGGCCACCGGAACCACCGGGCCCACCGGGGCCTCCGGGGCTGCCAGGTGCACCAGGAGTAACTGGTGTTACTGGGTATTGAACACCTTGTTCTGTAAACAAAAATTTAAAAAATAAGAAAACCGTACAAGAAATGTGTTTAAAAGTTTTCAAAAGTAAGTTAGACAATAAAATGGTTTACCTGATCCTGCCGGTACATTAGGGCTTGAGGGCTGATAAGGGCCAGAAGGTCTATTTGGTCCACCTAAAATAAAACAAAAGCGATGTAATTTAACAAATTCATACTAACTAAGGGTTCATTAACAAATAAACATATGCTATAAAAAGAGGAAGTTACAAAATTTACCTTGGCCAGGATAGTAACCGCTACCGGGTCCTTGTGATCCAGGTGTGCTTGGGCCGCCTGGTCCTCCAGGGCCACCGGGACCACCGGGCCCACCGGGGCCTCCGGGGCTGCCGGGTGCACCAGGAGTAACTGGTGTTACTGGGTATTGACCACCTTGTTATGTAAACAAACATTTTAAAAAATAAGAAAACCGTACAAGAAATGCGATTAAAAGTTTTTAAAAGTAAGTTAGGCAATAAAATGGTTTACCTGATCCGGCTGGTGCATTAGGGCTTGAGGGCTGATAAGGGCCAGAAGGTCTATTTGGTCCACCTAAAATAGAACAAAAGCGGTGTAATTTAACAAATTTATACTAACTAAGGGTTCATTAACAAATAAACATATGCTACAAAAAGAGGAAGTTACAAAATTCACCTTGGCCAGGATAGTAACCGCTACCGGGTCCTTGTGATCCAGGTGTGCTTGGGCCGCCTGGTCCTCCAGGGCCACCGGGACCTCCGGGCCCACCGGGGCCTCCGGGGCTGCCGGGTGCACCAGGAGTAACTGGTGTCACTGGGTATTGGCCACCTTGTTCTGTAAACAAAAATTAAAGAAAATGAGAAAACCGTACAAGAAATGCGTTTAAAAGTTTTTAAAAGTAAGTTAGGCAATAAAATGGTTTACCTGATCCTGCCGGTCCACTAGGGCTTGAGGGCCGATTAGGGCCAGAAGGTCTATTTGGTCCACCTAAAATAAAACAAAAGAGATATAATTTAACAAATTTATATTAACTAAGGGTTCATTAACAAATGTACATATGCTAAAAAAAGAGGAAGTTACAAAATTCACCTTGGCCAGGATAATAACCGCTACCGGGTCCTTGTGATCCAGGTGTGCTTGGGCCGCCTGGTCCTCCAGGGCCACCGGGACCACCGGGCCCACCGGGGCCTCCGGGGCTGCCGGGTGCACCAGGAGTAACTGGTGTTACTGGGTATTGACCACCTTGTTCTGCAAACAAAAATTAAAAAAAATGAGAAAACCGTACAAGAAATGCGTCTAAAAGTTTTTTAAAGTAAGTTAGGCAATAAAATGGTTTACCTGATCCTGCCGGTCCACTAGGGCTTGAGGGCCGATTAGGGCCAGAAGGTCTATTTGGTCCACCTAAAATAAAATAAAAGAGATATAATTTAACAAATTTATACTGACCAAGGGTTCATTAACAAATGTACATATGCTAGAAAAAGAGGAAGTTACAAAATTCACCTTGCCCAGGATAGTAACCGCTACCGGGCCCTTGTGATCCAGGTGTACTTGGGCCACCTGGTCCTCCGGGACCACCAGGACCACCGGGGCCTCCAGGACTTCCAGGTGTACCAGGAGTAACTGGTGTTACTGGGTATTGACCACTTTGTCCTGTAAACAAAAACTTAAAAATATAAGTAAACCGTTCCAGCAGTGCGTTTAAAAGTAAGTTCGGCAATATTAAAGTGTACCTGTTCCTGCCGGTCCACTAGGGCCTGAAGGCTGATAAGGGCCAGAAGGTCTATTTGGTCCACCTAAAGTAAAACAAAAGCGTTATAATTTAACAAATTTATACTGACTAAAGGCTCATTAACAAATGTACATAAGCTAGAAAAAAAGGAAGTTACAAAATTCACCTTGCCCAGGATAGTAACCACTACCGGGTCCTTGTGATCCAGGTGTGCTTGGGCCACCTGGTCCTCCAGGGCCACCGGGACCCCCGGGCCCACCGGGGCCTCCGGGGCTGCCGGGTGCACCAGGAGTAATTGCTGTTACTGGGTATTGACCACCTTGTTCTGTAAACAAAAATTTAAAAAAATAAGAAAACCGTACAAGAAATGCGTTTAAAAGTTTTTAAAAGTAAATTAGGCAATAATATGGTTAACCTGATCCTGCCGGTCCACTAGGACTTGAAGGTTGATTAGGGCCAGAAGGTCTATTTGGTCCACCTAAAATAAAACAAAAGCGATATAATTTAACAAATTTATACTAACTGAGGGTTCATTAACAAATGTACATATGCTAGAAAAAGAGATAGTTGCAAATTTCACCTTGGCCAGGATAGTAACCGCTACCGGGTCCTTGTGATCCAGGTGTGCTTGGGCCGCCCGGTCCTCCAGGACCACCGGGACCACCGGGCCCACCAGGGCCTCCTGGACTTCCGGGTGTACCAGGAGTAACTGGTGTTACTGGGTATTGACTACCTTGTCCTTTAAACAATAATTTAAAAAAATAAGAAAATCGTATAAGCAAAGCGTTTAAAAGTTTTTATAAATTAAGTTAGGCAATAATATGGTTAACCTGATCCTGCTGGTCCACTAGGACTTGAAGGTTGATTAGGGCCAGTAGGTCTGTTTGGTCCACCTAAAATAAAACAAATAGCGATATATTTTACCAAATTTACACTAACTAAGAGAACGATAAAAAGATGTATGTATCTTATGTCGAAAATAAGTTACAAATATTACCTTGTCCGGGATAGGAAATGCCACCAGGTCCTTGAGGATGTATTGAACCAGGCCCACCGGGACCACCAGGACCGCCAGGCCCACCGGGCCCTCCCGGGCTTCCGGGTGTTCCAGGATTACCAGGGTAAGAACTACCTTGTTCTAAAAATTATGAATATGTATAACCATTCAGGTCTTTTGATGGCTAAATCAAAACTAATGGCAGAATGTGTAATATTTTTAATTGACTGTATTGAGTTGTGAAATTTGTATTGTATTTGAAATACTTTGTTCTTTGAGCTTACTGCAACCGCAATACCTTTTTGTGAATTAAAATTTTCAAATAAATTTACCTTGACCCGGATAGTAACCAGTGTTCGGACCCTGCCCCCCTGATCCTTGCGGACGTTCCTGTCCTCCAGGCCCCCCTGGGCTACCCGGACTTCCAGGACTGCCAGGGCTACCCGGACTGCCAGGGCTACCTGGGCTACCTGGGCTACCAGGGCTACCAGGAGAACCAGGGGACCCAATGGTGCCAGGGTAGTAACCTCCATGTCCTATTCATGAGATTTTATTTAATACATAGTCTTCATTGACTGATATACGAGAATGTGGAGAAAACTTTTGACTATTAACATACTATAAAAAATAATATTAATTGTAAAGTTACCGTTAAAATTGTATTTACCTTGTTCGGGATAGTAACCAGTGCTTGGACCTTGTTCACTTGGTCCTTGCGGAACTCCAAACCCTCCAGGGCTACCTGGGCTGCCAGGACTACCTGGACTACCTGGACTACCTGGGCTACCTGGGCTACCTGGAGTACCAGGAGAACCAGGGGTGCCAGATGTGCCAGGATAATAACCACCTTGTCCTAAAAACAGGAACATATTTAACACATTGATTTGCTTAAGTAAACTTGAAAACGTACAAGGTTTATTTTCTATTAATATTTTTTAGGGACGACATTTTTTGTAACATAATTTGTAAGTCAATATACCTTGTCCGGGATAGTAACCAGTGCTTGGACTTTGTCCTCCTGCTCCTTGAGGACCTCCAGGCCCTCCAGGGCCTCCAGGGCCACCAGGGCCACCTGGACTTCCAGGACTGCCTGCACTACCTGGACTACCAGGACTGCCGGGAGAACCAGGAGTACTTGGTGTGCCAGGATAATAACCTCCTTGTCCTCAAAACAAGAAAATATTTAATATAATGATTTGTTTAAGTAAATTCAAATAATTACTCTTTTTTTTTCGATTAATATTTATTTTTTAGGAATTTTTTATTTTACTTAATTATAATTAATTTTTTGTGTTAATTTTTAATTTTATTTAATTATTATTTTATATTTTCTTTTATGTTACATGTAAGTAAATGTACCTTGTCCGGGATAGTAGCCAGTGCTTGGACCTTGCCCTCCTGGTCCTGTAGGACCGCTGGGTCCACCTGAACTGCCGGGGCTGCCTGGACTTCCAGGACTTCCAGGACTGCCTGGACTACCTGGACTACCAGGACTACCGGGTGAGCCAGGGGTGCCTGATGTGCCGGGATAATAACCGCCTTGTCCTAAAAATAGGAATATATTTAATAAATTCATTTGTTTCAGTAAATTAAAATGCGTACTAGATTTTATTTTTTATACGAGTAATTATTCTATAGAGACGATATCGTATGTACTATAATATGTTAGTAAATATACCTTGTCCGGGATAGTAACCAGTGCTTGGACTTTGCCCACCTGGTCCTGAAGGACCGCCGGATCCTCCAGGATTGCCAGGGCTACCCGGACTTCCAGGCCTACCTGGACTGCCTGGGCTACCAGGTGAACCAGGGGTACCAGTAGTGCCAGGATTATAACCTCCTTGTCCTTTAAACGAACATATATTTTATACATAGTTTTGTTTTAAATCATATTTTAATACGCAATAGACTTTTTATTATTAACATGTTATAGAAACAATTGTTTGTGTAAAATTACTGCTAACATTCTTTTTACCTTGTGCGGGATAGTAACCAGTGCTTGGACCTTGTCCACCCGGTCCCTGCGGACCTCCGGGTCCACCAGGCCCGCCAGGGCCACCGGGAGTTCCAGGACTGCCAGGGCTACCTGGACTACCGGGACTACCGGGTGAGCCAGGTGTGCCAGAGATGCCAGGATAATAACCACCTTGTCCTAAAAACAGGAACATATTTAACACATGAATTTGCTTAAGTAAACTTAAAAACGTACTAGGTTATTTTTCTATTAATATTCTTTAGGGAGGATATTTTTTGTAACATAATTAGTAAGTTAATATACCTTGTCCGGGATAGTAACCAGTGCTTGGGAATTGTCCACCCGGTCCCTGTGGACCTCCGGGTCCGCCAGGCCCGCCAGGGCCACCCGGACTTCCAGGACTGCCAGGACTACCTGGACTACCGGGACTACCAGGTGAGCCAGGTGTGCCAGAGATGCTAGGATAATAACCACCTTGTCCTAAAAACAAGAATATATTTAATAAGTTCATTTGCTTAAGTAAATTAAAATGCGTACTAGATTTTATTTTTTATACGAGTAATTATTCTATAGAGACGATATTGTATGTAATATAATATGTAAGTAAATATACCTTGTCCGGGATAGTAACTAGTGCTTGGACCTTGCCCTCCTGGTCCTGAAGGACCACCGGGTCCTCCAGGACTGCCAGGACTACCCGGACTTCCAGGACTACCTGGACTGCCTGGGCTACCAGGTGAACCAGGAGTGCCAGTGGTGCCAGGATTATAACCTCCTTGTCCTTTAAACGAACATATATTTTATACATAGTCTTGTTTTAAATCATACATTAATACGCAATAGACTTTTTATTATTAACATGTTATAGAAACAATTGTTTGTGTAAAATTACTGCTAACATTCTTTTTACCTTGTCCGGGATAGTAACCAGTGCTCGGACCTTGTCCACCCGGTCCCTGCGGACCTCCAGGTCCACCAGGCCCGCCAGGGCCACCGGGAGTTCCAGGGCTACCTGGACTACCGGGACTACCGGGTGAGCCAGGTGTGCCAGGGCTACCTGGACTACCGGGACTACCGGGTGAGCCAGGTGTGCCTGAGGAGCCAGGATAATAACCACCTTGTCCTAAAAACATTAAAATATTTAACACATGAATTTGCTTAAGTAAACTTAAAAACGTACTAGGTTTTTTTCTATTAATATTCTTTAGGGAGGACAATTTTTGTAACATAATTTGTAAGTTAATATACCTTGTCCGGGATAGTAACCAGTGCTTGGGCTTTGTCCACCCGGTCCCTGTGGACCTCCGGGTCCGCTGGGCCCGCCAGGGCCACCCGGACTTCCAGGACTGCCAGGACTACCTGGACTACCGGGACTACCAGGTGAGCCAGGTGTGCCAGAGGTGCCAGGATAATAACCACCTTGTCCTAAAAACAGGAACATATTTAACACATGGATTTGCTTAAGTAAACTTAAAAACGTACTAGGTTTTATTTTCTATTAATATTCTTTAGGGACGACATTTTTTGTAACATAATTTGTAAGTTAATATACCTTGTCCGGGATAGTAACCAGTGTTTGGACCTTGTCCTCCTGCTCCTTGAGGACCTCCAGGACCTCCAGGGCCGCCAGGGCCACCTGGACTTCCAGGACTGCCTGGGCTACCTGGACTACCAAGACTACCGGGAGAACCAGGAGTACCGGCTGTTCCAGGATAATAACCTCCTTGTCCTAAAAACAAGAATATATTTATTAAATTCATTTGCTTAAGTATTCATTTGCTTAAGTAAATTAAAATACTTACTAGATTTTACTTCTTATAATTATTCTACAGAGACGATATTGTATGTAATATAATATGTAAGTAAATATACCTTGTCCGGGATAGTAACTGGTGCTTGGACCTTGCCCTCCTGGTCCTGAAGGACCACCGGGTCCTCCAGGACTGCCAGGGCTACCCGGACTTCCAGGACTACCTGGACTGCCTGGGCTACCAGGTGAACCAGGGGTGCCAGTGGTGCCAGGATTATAACCTCCTTGCCCTTTAAACGAAAATATATTTTATACATAATCTTGTTTTAAATCATATATTAATACGCAATAGACTTTTTATTATAAACGTATTATAGAAACAATTGTTTGTGTAAAATTATTGTTAACATTCTATTTACCTTGTCCGGGATAGTAACCAGTGCTCGGACCTTGTCCACCTGGTCCCTGTGGACCTCCGGGTCCGCCAGGTCCGCCAGGGCCACCGGGACTTCCAGGACTGCCAGGGCTACCTGGACTACCGGGACTACCGGGTGAGCCAGGTGTGCCAGAGGTTCCAGGATAATAACCTCCTTGTCCTAAAAACAGGGACATATTTAACACATGGATTTGCTTAAGTAAACTTAAAAACGTACTAGGTTTTATTTTTTATTAATATTCTTTAGGGACGACTTTTTTTGTAACATAATTTGTAAGTTAATATACCTTGTCCGGGATAGTAACCAGTGCTTGGACCTTGTCCTCCTGCTCCTTGAGGACCTCCAGGACCTCCAGGTCCGCCAGGGCCACCCGGACTTCCAGGACTGCCAGGGCTACCTGGACTTCCAGGACTGCCAGGGCTACCTGGACTACCGGGTGAGCCAGGTGTGCCAGAGGTTCCAGGATAATAACCTCCTTGTCCTAAAAACAGGGACATATTTAACACATGGATTTGCTTGAGTAAACTTAAAAACGTACTAGGTTTTATTTTCTATTAATATTCTTTAGGGACGACATTTTTTGTAACATAATTTGTAAGTTAATATACCTTGTCCGGGATAGTAACCAGTGCTTGGACCTTGTCCTCCTGCTCCTTGAGGACCTCCAGGACCTCCAGGGCCGCCAGGGCCACCTGGACTTCCAGGACTGCCTGGGCTACCTGGACTACCAGGACTACCGGGAGAACCAGGAGTACCGGCTGTGCCAGGATAATAACCTCCTTGTCCTAAAAACAAGAAAATAATTTACACAATGATTTGCTTAAGTAAATTTAAATAATAAGGCGATTTTTTCGATTAATATTTATTTTTAGAAGAATTTTTAATTTAATATAATTATTATTTATTTCTTGTTACAATATATTTTATATTTTATTTATAAATGTACCTTGTCCGGGATAGTAGCCCGTGCTTGGACCTTGCCCTCCTGTTCCTGTAGGACCGCTAGGTCCACCGGAACTGCCGGGGCTACCCGGACTTCCAGGACTTCCAGGACTGCCAGGACTGCCCGGACTACCAGGGCTACCAGGAGTGCCAGGGGTTCCTGCTGTACCCGGATAATAACCACCTTGTCCTGTTAAGGAGATCTTTTTTTATACGAGATTTTTTTTTTACTAATTTTAAAATTGTGTTAAAACTTTTTTTTGCATTTATTACATTATAAAAGCAATAGCTGTAATAAAAATATTTCAAGTTTATTTACCTTGTCCGGGATAGTAACCAGTGCTTGGACCCTGTCCACCAGGTCCTTGAGGACTTCCAGGAATACCAGGGCTGCCAGGGCTGCCAGGAGTGCCAGGGCTACCTGGGCTTCCAGGGCTCCCCGGAGAACCAGGGGTGCCTGCTGTACCGGGATAATAACCGCCTTGTCCTAAAAAAGAGTAAGTTCGTTTTAAATATCGTTGTGATATATTATAAATTTATTAAAACTATGCAAGATTTATTCAGTTTCTATTTCTAAAATATCTTTTTTAATATGTATATGTTCATAGTTTTAGTCATAGTTCAAATTATTATATAAAGTCGGTGGTTAAAAATTGCGTACGTCATCGACGCGACGGCCCGAATAATATGTCTATAATGTCTTTCAATAAATCTCATACCAAGAAACTTTAGATAATTTTGAAACAAATTAAAAATAGAAAATTAAATAATTGAAACTTTTTGTCTAAATGCTGACAGTAAATAAAAATAAATATCCCGAATTATCTCAATGTCAAACAAACTCGGGCCGGTCCGCATATTTACTATTTTGATAATAATTAGATTATAATTAGCTACTTCAGCGTTTTATGGAATATATTTTTAAACATACCAAATATCTTGTTGTCTACTATTATAATTCGTTTTCTCTCAAAAAGTGATTATTTTATTAAAAATAAAATATTATTCCCGATGACAATTAAATTTCCCGCAAAAACACTAGGTCACGTGACTTATACGAGCAATGACGTCACGACACTATAAATACAAAAATAACGTTTGTCTTCTCTGTTATTATATAATTTTCATTGGAAATGGTTAAGCATGTGCTCTTATAATATGTAAAAGTACGACGATTAGAAATCTTGATACACTGTGTAAATGTGTAAAACGTCGATAACAAATATATATATGATAATAATACAAGTATAGTTTTCAATATATATATTTTGTTTCCAATAAGGAATTGAAATATTTGAATTCGTTTGGAACATCCTTACGACTTACCTCAAAATTTTGTAGGGATAATTACAAACATAATATCGAACATAGAACTAAAAAGTGAAGCCTTAAAAAGGATATTTTCTTTGTTTTCAATGGTAAGGTTAGCATTTTGAAAATGTTTACTCCGTTTTAATAATAAATGCATCAATAAAGCCATGTTGAAAATGAGACCAAACTACATAATAAAAGAAAATAAAAATAGGTAAGAAACACTAAAACTAATGAGAAAACCCTTTTCTGGTTTATTTCATTTGATATTACTATTTAACTATATTTTCAAACGCAATATAGTTTATAGCCCACATCATTCTTTACAGCTACTAAATGATATGGAAAATAACTCAAAATACAAATTTGTAATAACTTCTAACGTAGAATACTATTGAACTTGTCTGTTTATGGCGTCTTGACGTCACGCCATGATCTGTCATGGCAGACTGTTTTTAATGTAACTTAAATCGCGCAAAATAAAATTCAAATTTACTTTAACTAATAAAAAAAATAATAATAATAATATAAAAGATAAATTACATAGTTATTGTTTACTTTTAAGCTATCAATTCCAATACTTTTTATAGTTTATTTTGATTTAGGTCAGGTAGCCAATTATTATGACACTTACCTCCAGGGTACACAACACCAGGTTTTGGGTTACTATTCTGTCCAGCACTATCCGGAGGCGGGCGAGGTTTAGATGGCTTGGGCGGCGGGAGCGGGCGGGTTGGAACACCACCGGGAGTTTTACCACAACCCTTAGGAAGGTATAGCTTTTCCCATGGCACTACCTGACCAGGTAGAGGGCTCGGTGTCACCGAACTGAAAATGAATAAAAATTAAGAAGTCTGTTTATGTGATCTTGTATAATTAGATTATTAGATTATATATATCTGTAATTTGAATTATCTATGTAAAGATAAATTGATGCCGGGGTCCAAATATATCAGCCTTCCCGTTAAGTAAGACTGTTCTTTAATACAATTTTATTACATGAATTTATCATGTCATACTTTAATCAACTCAACATGCAAATGCACTTTTATATAACTAAAGGAAATGATTAAGTTACTTTTCATCGTATTCGTGATTTTCCTCCGGGAACACTTCAACGGGCTTATGGGGTTCAACTACTCTGTAGCCATGGCTATCAGCGACGTAGTGCGTGACACGCAGGAAGTTGTCGGGGTCGACGTAACCATAGCAACCATATGTCACACCGTCGGGGCCTTTGTTCTCATGGTGAAACTGACCGTTGGGACCGACGTCGTAACCAAATCCGTATGCGCCTATAATTTTAAAAATATAAATTTCATACCACAAGTATTGTTAACCATGAAATAAATGATATTACATATTATTATACACCAAGATATACATAATGATACTCACTGGTATCGTAATTGGTTTCATAGTATTGTGTTTTTTCGTCGTCCTCTATATTCACTACGGTCTCCTTGCTGTTGTCACCATAATTCCCATAGTCTCTAGATTGTTGAGCTTCTTTTTGAATGAGTGCTCTTGTAGCTGCAGCATCCGAGGTAGCATGCGTTACTACCAATGACGCCTGAAATGATACAATTAATTTATCAAATCGATATCTATCTATCTCTCTGCTAATAAGTTATATATTATATCAATAAATAGAAATGCAAATTACTATTTAATGATAAAATGCAACACAATACATTAAATAGTCAATTATTTTATATTTTTAAATGATTCAAGTTTAAATTAATTCCTTCTTAATTTTATTTTAGATTTGGGACACACCTACATGATGTCATTGAAGATTCGGAACAGAGGTTATTAGTTGCTGACATGATAATAAATATTGATTCTTTGACTTATATTAATTTCACGTGTTTTGCATATTAGACAATTTAATAAGCTACAAGACCGAAAGTGATATGATAATTTATGTTAATAATACCCGAATAAAACATCCCAAAAATATTATAAAGATGTATACCGAAGACTTTGGTGGCATTGTTAGCATACTTATATACAATAATAAAAAAATCAATTGTTGAATATAAATAACTCCTTTTAACCTTTTCGCTAAGCATTGAAAAAACTTGGCAACCATGATTCAATATCGAATTATGGAGTTCCGTGTAAATAGTATTAATAAATATAAATAACAAATCTATATTAAAAAAGAACATATGTTTATTCCATAAATACGATGTAAATTTATAAAAATAATGAATAAAATATTACAGATGAAAATCACTGACCATTGCATTGGCGTGAAATTGATAAAATGCTAGGGTTGCCGACGTTTAGTTCTTAAATGATTATAGTCAAATATAGAGTATTTAGTTAAAACTGAAAAAAGTATATCATAAAGTTTTTAGTACCTTAAAAAATACAATAAAGCGAAACCCTGATTCATACACCATTTTAATTTCCATTGTGTACGGTCCCGAGGGAAATAATTTTGATACGTTCTTTTAAAAGATTGAGGCAGGCGATTTGTAAAGAATATATCACATTTAATAAAATTTCAGACCAAACGAAATATTTTTACATGTAACAAAATACAAATGAAGTAATACCCGTTGGATCATTTTGGAAACTATAATAGTTCAGACAGAATTAAACCCTTAAAATAAATGTTAAACTATTAAAAATGAATTTCATTTACGAAGAAGACTTTTGACTAATGCTAGTGATTCGTGTGCTTGACGTAAATTTTGTAATTAGCTTACATTATTGCAACCTTGTAGGAACTGTCTGCGAAGTTTAAATGGCGTCTTGAAATTTGTTTATTTAAATTTTAAAATAAATAAAATGTAAATTTTAAGTTTACTGATGTATTCATATTTGCGCTTAGTTGCAATTAAAAACATTTATTGTTATTATTTTTTAAGAAATATTTATTAAATATACATATTAACAATTAGACAGACACGTATTAGTGCTTTTGTTTGTATACATCCTTGTCAATATAAATCATATAAACGTAATTATTATTCAAATATAAGTACATTTTATAAGAGCTGACAATACAAAAAATATTAAAGATATTATGTATGCAAAAGTCACAAGGTTTATAGGTATTACGGTATTTATTGGAATTTACCAGTAACGGTTACGTAAATAGACAAACATTCACCAACATATCAGTTACTTAATAATTTATTTTATTCTTCTATTTAGTAAATTATGTATTAAGAATACGAAAGGACATTTATTTACACAACCGTATTCTGTTTATATTACCATTAATTTTGCGGGAACGGATTACTTTTGAGGTTTTCGGTCAGGTCAATCATGAATCTTTCGCCATACGAAATGAAAATTAAAATTCCTAACACGGACGGCTTATATTTTAGCAACAACCATGGTGTTCGTGACCGTAACCTCGCTACAGACAATCCGCTTTAAGTTCCAGGATCACGTACTTAAGACAAGAATCGGGAGAATAGATTTTGAGACAAACGTGTAGGTATTTGAAAAGTGTTTGAAATTTTAAGTATTCTATTCATAGTAGTGAGCGGAGCCGAGTTCAGTTCGCGGGTGAATAAACTAAAGTTGTTAAGATAAAATTAAGCTTTCTTCATAGACTAGGGCTATTCTTTAATAATCAAGTCCAAGAGCTAATAAGTGAAGTCCTTACCAGTTTAAAATCATTGTATTTAACGCTACTGGAACATTTTAATTATTGTAAACATAAAACTTATTTATTGTTATTAGCATTGCATATATTACAAGATCCGGTTAAATAATTACATGGATGTATTATATATAAATAGAGAATTATTTATAAGCTATTTATGCCATTAAATGTAATATTTAACCTTTTCTCATCTTCTCCCTTTGGCTATATCGTGTACTAATCATAGTTTATTTCCCATGTATTGAGAAACACAATTATCACGTTTATTAAAGTTCAAGATTTTGACGTTCAAGGTAATAAAAAAATATAGTACACAAAAACTAAATATAAGGAAGAATTCAAGCAGCATTAATAACATTTCTAATATTGGATCCCCTAACAGAATTTCAATGGTTTATCGTTAATTTCTTCGTATACAAAAACACCAATAAGCTAATAATAGTATTAATGTTATACTTATGTGTTATGTAAACATAATTCCCAAAATAAATATATTTTTTTACACTTCCACAGACTTATACAGAACAGGCGACAATAACTTTGTTTTCAAAAGATAGAATCTATATTATAATTCATATTTCATTGCGAGGACTTATGCGTTCTCATGACAGCATTTCGCATAATAATTTGTGGCATTTTCCACCAAGCCTTTGTATGAAACCAATAGAAATACAAAGTAAGTATTGAAACTTGTTTTCTATCTTTGTATCATACATTTTTTGATTTCTTCTAACTGTGACTCATCTGTTCTAACGAAAGGAATTAAGTACCTATTTTTTTTTAAATAATGTAGTTATCTTATATTTTTCATGAAATTGTATATTTTTCATGTATTAGAATCAATAATCTTAGGCCACTAAGTGTTACTTCTACAATAAACTGCCGGAATATATAGAAATATTAAATACAAGATTTATTGTTAATTCGGGTGCATCAGGGTGGGGCTGGTAGTCGTGACGCCATCGCGTATGTCATACACAGAGAGTGTATTTGTATGTTTGTCTGTTAAGTTAGACGTTAAATGACGTCGAAGGTCGTTTGCATCCGGTATTTGTGAATCTTAAATACCTATGTTATTTGCAGTGAAAGTTGCGCAATCTATTCAACTGTTTATAATTATAATGTTTTTTAATATGACAAATATAAAGACATATCAGACTATTATGACATATGTGCCGAATTGCATGATCGTTGCTATTAATAAAATATTATAAATAGTTTGCGTTTACTGAAGATCAACGTACTTTTAATTATGGAAACAGCGACGGACAGATTAAATACATTCTTGGAACCATTGACATACTTTTTCAATACTACTGTCTCTAAAACATCACAATGATATCATAGAAATAATATTGTTTAATAATGTTATTTTAAAGATATCTTAAGTTATCCCAACTTCAAGTTGACATTGAAGTCATGTTAATAGTTTGTTATCAACATATGATCACGAGATTAACGTAAAGGCTAGATGACCGTATTGTAAACATATTTTGGCCAATGTTATTAGCTTGTTAAATACTTGCGTACTTACTGTATTGACATTACATTGATAATGAAACCTCTATGTTGGTACATAGTTTTGAGACGAGGTTAGGTCGAACATTTCCTAAATTTATATTACAATATATTGCATTATTCTGTATACTACATTTAAGGTGATATTAAATAGTCCTATTTAATTAAATGAAAAATGAAGAATCAATAAAATATCTTCTATTATCTAGGTCAACATGCGTTCACAAAATGTAATCATTATGATATTTAATTTTTAATACAATCCATTTTTAACCACAAAATTAATACTTGACCACATGCGTTGTGGTCAAGTTATTCATATTTAATTGTTTGTCCTCGAGCAGAGCCGTAACCGAAATCTATCTCTAGACGTTTCAATAATCTATCCCCGATAATGAAAACGATTGTATAATCATATAGAAAAGTTGCGTCTCCTTTCGCGAAGTTCTCTAAATATTACCTTGCATGTTTATTAGGATCTTATACACAATCTATTTCATAACTTTTAAACAATAATGTTGTGTGAATTTGTTCAAATTGGTACTGTATAAGAATCTAGAAAGTCTTCATTTTATTTCAGTAAGAATAGAGAAATCTTTTTAAACTTCTTTTTATGTACTTCTCTCAATAAGTCCGGGGTAAATTCTTTCAGTTTAGGTAATAGTAGTCTAGGTATATATCACCAAAGGAATATCATATTTATATTATATAAATTATTGTTACATGGTTATTATTTTTTAAACATGAACCTTATGAATATATAAAATATAATATAACAAATTTTGATTACCTTGGAAGTTAGATACGTTAATCAAATTAAGTTAAAAACATGTCACTTGTATTTCCGCATCCTATATCGTCTTCTTTTTCATTGAATTATTTGGCTCAAGTTTACATGAAAATTTTTAGCACCGAAAATATTATTTACTGATGATTTTACTATTACATATCTGATAGTCATTATTGAGGTTTGTTATTTAGTTACTCCGTTAGTATTATTTAGTTAGTTTATAAGAGTAGGTCAGAAGACGAAGTGAGCATTAGTTTAGAACTGATTGAACTGAAATAGAAACAGAAGTGTCAGCATTGGTCGTAGTAAGACCTTATATATTATACCACAATATCATGAATTATATATATTGTTATACTGTTGGTACGGGTTTTAGTGTTTTACATAACTTATCTTCTTCAACAAAAGTACATTCAAATATTATTTCTGTTGTCTAGTGTGTATATATAGGTACAGATAGGTATTTTAAAAATAAGGGCATTCATAAAAATAATAACTACTTAGTGTTAGTACAGGTTGGTCAGCTCAAACTAGTTTTATTATGTTTTATAATCATGAACGACAGAAGTTCGACTTAACATTTTTGGTACAACAATATGTTAATATTTAACTTATTATAATCAGGACAAACAAACTTACGAAATATCGTAACAAAATAAGTAAATAGTTACTTTACTCACTGTGAGTTAACTTCAAAGGTTGCCTAGGTAGGTAGGTATTGCCTAGGTATATATGTTATATAATTTTTAATATATAAAAGAAACATTAAGACATAAATTAAGAATACGATGTCGGTCTTTAATTAAAAATCTTTTATATTTTATTGTTTAAATAATTTTAAAATTAGGTAAGTATTATATTTCTAAATCAAATAATTGTTAAATACATAAAAGCATTTCAAATATAAACGAGATAAATCATATTTATTTTCGATACACGTTTATATTTGTTGTTGATATTTTAATGTCGAACGGCGCAGGCGCAACATGTCTTACGTCATTTATACCGAACCTCTAACCTGTCAGAGGTGAGCCGGTGTTCATCCTCAACCTTTAACATATTCTAACCTCATACATCCATACACCTCATACACCAGCAGGTTACACGATGTCTCATTCACCTCTCAGTTCAACTGGATCGATCATTTATATCCAATACAGAAATAGACGTGACTCACTGTTTTAATTTTTGTCGGGTGTAATTTATACGAACTAAGTATTCAAATGTTAACTTTTTATTTTATTGAATCATTCTTAAATTCCAATGAACTTGTTTTGAAATTTATTTATCAAACGAAAATTAGTTTGTTTTTCTTTATAGACGATTGCAATAAACTCTAACATAACGCTTATGTTAATTAGATTGCAGAATCGACTGTAACATAAAATATGAGAAAACTTTAAAATATTATTCAACTATATGTTCGAAAGTTGCTTATATAACTTAATGAATAAAACCCTACATGATTCGACCAAAGGTGTGACAGCATATTTTATCAATAGCGTTATAAGCGATGGCTTATGTCAAATTTGTTTTTTGCCGCCCGCTGCAGCCTCTTGACGAAATGATTGACATTACAAAGGTACATCTGCAAAAGCGTCCGTCAATCAAATATCGCTATGTCAATGTCCTGGTACGAACCCTTACATCACCGAATCATAACAGGTTGTCGTTTTAATAAAGGGATCCCATAAGAAAGATTAAATGAAGGTAATTACGCAACCAGTGGTTAAGTGGCGGATCTTACGCTACTACTACTATTGTTAAACTTTTTCATATAAATATTTGTGGGGAAAAAATATTTCCATATTAAAATCTTTGTGTCAATGAACAATGGGATTAATTTAATTTATTATCAGGTCTTTTGTTGTTAGAAAATGTATTGATTAAATAACATATAACATATATCATATAACATATAACAATACATTATTGATGTGACTTGTAAGCAAAATTTTTATTTCATAATCTTTTCTGGTTATTACCCAAATTTACTGTATTTTCTTGTTACTGTAACCAGTTGTTGCTAGCGACCTCTTTTGCTCCTTAAATTAAACTATATAAATAAAACTGTTTTTAATGCATCAAACTCGCGGATAATTATAATAATAATAATAATAATAATAATGGACAACGGTCCTTTGTCTTCCAGGGGGCGGAGGAAGTCTTCTTACTTCCGAACCTGTAAGGATTGAGCGAGGTATTTTCCAGGGTGATAGCTTGAGTCCTTTGTGGTTTTGCCTGGCTTTGAACCCCTTAAGCACGTTGCTTAGGGATTCAAAACTGGGATTTCGCTTTCGCAGAGGGGGTGAGATCATTTCACATCTTTTGTACATGGACGATCTCAAATTATTTGCACCAAATAAAGCAGATCTGGTATCATTACTAAGCGTTACGCAAACGTTTAGTAATGACATTAGGATGGAGTTTGGTGTAGATAAATGTGCGGTTGCACATGTGCAGAATGGCCGAGTTGTAAATAGCGAATATTTACAACTCTCGGAGACAATGTCCCTCAGATCTCTCTCTGAAACCGAAACCTACAAATACCTTGGTATGTCGGAATGCTTAGGCATACTAAGTGGGGACATTAAACAGCTAGTGAAGGAACGCTTCTTTAACCGCTTGACAAAAGTTCTAAAAAGTCTTTTGTCAGGAGGTAACAAAGTGCGTGCATTCAACAGTTGGGTAATGCCCCTGCTGATGTATACTTTCGGCATATTAAGGTGGACTCAGACCGAATTAGATGCCCTGGACCGAAAGGCCCGAAAACTATTGACAATGTATCGCATGCATCATCCGCGCTCATCAGTGATGAGATTGTATATTCCACGGAAGTGTGGGGGTCGCGGCTTCCTTAATGCCAAAAACTTACACAACCGTGAGGTATGCATTCTTAGGGAATATTTCCTTCATGCTGAGTGTGGAATGCATCGGGACATTGTTGTAGTAGATAATGGTCTTACACCGCTCTCCTTAGCCAAAGATAACTGGCATAAACCGGTAGTACTTAGCACTGACGACCGTATAAGTATATGGAA
Organism: Napeogenes inachia; assembly: GCA_959347355.1. Lineage (NCBI taxonomy): Eukaryota > Metazoa > Arthropoda > Insecta > Lepidoptera > Nymphalidae > Napeogenes > Napeogenes inachia. The sequence goes on along the minus strand of OY365799.1, from coordinate 2,026,804 downwards.
GAGTAAGGAGCTTCATGGACGGTTCCACCAGGCACTCTATGGGCCTGATGTAGACCTTCTGGCGTCCGTGGCTTGGCTACGATTCGGTGATCTCTTTGGTGAAACCGAAGGTTTTGCTTGTGCAATTGCTGACGAAGTTGTCAAGACGAACAACTATCGGAAATACATAATAAAGGATGGCACTGTTGACATATGTCGTGCGTGCCACCAACCAGGAGAATCCATCAGACATGTTATTTCCGGTTGTTGTCGTCTTGCCAATGGAGAGTATTTGCACAGGCACAACCAAGTAGTCAAGATTATCCACCAAGAACTTGCTCTTCGATACGGTCTTGTACCTTTTGAAGTGCCATTTTATAAGTACTCACCGGAGCCAGTTTTGGAAAATGGTCATGCTAAGCTCTATTGGGACCGATCTATCATAACGGACAGGACTATTGTAGCCAATAAGCCTGATATCGTGCTGGTAGATCGGTTAGAGCGCCGGGCATTTCTTGTTGATATCAGTGTCCCGTGTGACGCTAATCTTGTGAAAGCTGAGAAGGACAAACTGTCAAAATACTTGGACTTAGCTCACGAGATTACCGACATGTGGGATGTTGACTCAACAATAATTGTCCCGATGGTAGTTTCCGTCAATGGTCTTATAGCGAAGAGTCTCGATCATCATCTCAAGAGGCTCTCACTAAAAAACTGGATCAAGGGTCGGATGCAAAGAGCAGCAGTTTTGGGTACGGCACGCATTGTGAGGAGGTTTCTTTCGCTGTCGCCCTAACCACCGACGGACTGGTCGTAAGGCCCACGTCGGCGGGATACTGTTTTTTATATTTATATTTATAATGTTGTTTTTTTTTTAAATGTTATATGTATAAATGTAAATAATAATATTCAAATGAAATAAATGATAATAATAATAATAATATATCAGGACAAATTACACACATTGATCTAACCCCTAAGTAAGCAAATTATTTGCTTGTGTTAAGGGTGTTAGACAACGATACAAATACATAGAAATACACATATAAATACTGAAAATATATTTAATAAACGACCAAACCCAGAAACAGACATCTATGCTCATCACATAAATGCCTATCTCCGCCGGGAATCGAACCCGAGCCCCATTGCGCCGTGACACGTTAGGCGTCTGCGCTAACCACTCGACCAACGGGGCGGTATATTATATTTATATTTGTAAATTATAAACTATAACTTATAATTATAATTAACTCAATGTTTCGATAAGTTTACAGCGTTTTTAAGATAGGAATTTGCGAAAATCTAAAAACATATAATATAATTTTAATTTGTGTTATATTATGTATATCTAGAATTTTTTATTGAACTTTCTATAAGAAGAAGCTATTTAAAACAAAACATGTAAAAAAAAGTTTTATTTCTTCATACCACTTGAGAAAATAGAGGTATCTTGAATTCCCAGACAGACACTTCAATTTTATTAATATCTATAGCTAGCTGTTATCCGCGACTTCATCCGCTTCTTAAGTTAGGTCTATTTTACTTGGTACATATTGACAAAACTTCTTTATTTATTAATTGATTAAAATGAAAAAAAAACAATAAATGTTAAATGAAGCCCATCATAATATTACTGAAAACTGCATCCAAATCGGTTAAGCCATTTCTGAGATTAGCGTGTATATATTGAAACTGACAAAATTAAATTTAGTTGTTTTGAGTTCTCTTGTATATATGAAGACCCTTATTATGATTTTTTAAATATAATTACCATGTACAGACAGCGGTCAGTTATAGTTTTATATTTATAGATGAGTGGAACGATTTTTTTCATTAAAGGTAGTAGATCTATTTCGCTTTTTATGAGGTATGTATCTCACTTAGGCTATCACCCACTTAAGACAAAATTAAATTACGCATAAAATAAAATTAAAATTCACGTTCATTGTTTTTTCAATTTATATGTTATAAATATTATTAATATAAAAAATCAGATTCCGGATTATTTGTTTGAATAATACGCTATAATAACATTCAGATCTTTGATCAGACAAAAAAATATCTGATATAAAAATGTTAATATTAAAAACAAAATTATTATTATGTCTATATAATATGTATATAGTTAAATATTATATTGTAATAAGCTCAAGAAGCTTTAGAAAATTCGTCTAGGAAATAGAACGTATTTAGAATATAATTATATTTATTATAAATAATACTTCGTTTGTATATCTGTTTGTATATGTGGGTATCACGAGAAAACTACTGAACGGATTTTGATCAAAAAATTATGTCCATGGTTGCTTTAATAATAACAATACAACAACACAAATTATAGACACAATTACAAAAACACACAAACAGTTTTTTATATATTAAAGAGAAGGGCCAAGCAAATATTGTTTACTGATAACAATTATTGAGAAATAGGTTAAAATAGGAAAGTTTAATTACACAAAACACATATAAAGACAGTAAAATAATTAGTTATCTTATTATTTAATAAATTAACACCAATTTTATGAGGACATACAGACACTGACTTATTGATTAATGAGTATTATTTATAAAAATATAAATGTACTATAGTCAAGGAACATTCAACTTGCTGATTTTTATGTCATAGACTTTTACTGCCTTCTAACACATTTTCCAGAACATAAAAGGCTTGAACATAAAATTTGGAATGTTGTTCTTGTTCCTTGATAAGAAAATTTGGATTCTAATATTCAGGCAATACGATACAAATAAAATATTTATTATAATATACAGATTTGTAATCATATTATATTATAATTACTCGTTTATTCAAATTTTTAATTAAATGATAATATTAGGTATGTTCAAATTCCACTGTAATATTAATTATGTTTAGAGTGTTTTAAATGTATAAATTAACAATAACAAAAAAGAAGATTTTAAACAAAATAATTTGCATGTCTGCATTGACATTAGAATTTAAAAAAAGTGTTAATAAGTCTTTGTTTTATATTATTATGGTCTGTTCTTTTTTTAAAAGATTCTTCTAACGATTATCTGAGGTTTTATTAGACGTCGAAAATTTATATCTATTTACCTTCTTTTGGAAGGTGACAATTTATTAACTAATGTTTTATTCGTATTTCAAGCATTTTAGTCTGTCTAGTTTGCACTTGGTGTTTCATTTTTAATTGTGTACCTATATTGAGCTCTAATTCTCATATTCAAATTCTTACTTTACTACCTTATTTTTAATTTTTAATTTTAAACTTATCTAGATGGAGTATCGGAGGTCATTAAAAGTACACAATTAATAGTGTGAAATTTTCGTAATATTCATTGTGACTTGAATTAAAAAGACTTTATATAGTTGCATATTTTAAATACCAACTAAATTATTTACAAGATAGATTAACTATTAGATATATTAGATAGTTTATGTAGTAAATGTAAATAATATGTAGTAAATGCTATGTTAAAGATTAACTGTAAGTAATATGTAGACATTAAGTGCTATGAGATCAGCAAAATGAGTAACACAAATATTTGTACTGGTGTAAAGAATAGAGAGTATCACTAATTATTTATTATCTTTACAATTTTGAATAACGACCATGTCTTATACATTATATATTATTTTTCATAGGTTTCATAGATTACAATCAATCCGCGGGCGTAGTAGGCAGTAAAGTATTTATTAAATTTATTTATCCCATACCTTGACTTTTACAATATAAAAGATAAAATGTTCTGATACAACAATAGCAGCTCTCGTTTTAGAATTTTATAAATCTAAGTAAAATAATTTAGGACACGATAAGAGAGCAATTCCTATCTTTTGTTGTAAATGTATTTTCAGATCGAGACTATAATAAAAGTTATAAAGTTATTTTTATGGTAAATTAATTTAAAATATATTATTATTACAATTTGGGGAAGTCTTAATTATAGAAAGATTATTATTATTATTTATCAATATTAAGATTAGTAACGAAAGCCAACAGCAACAAGAAATAGTTCGTGGAAACAATAAATTTTGGAGTTACAATGTCTGAACGACTTAGCATCGGAAAACGCAGCGTTAGCAATGACAGTCAGTCGTAAATCAAGGAATAGCTGCACTAGCAGTACACAATAGATTGAGGTGACATCCTTAGGACCCTTGAGGTCCATCAGCTGGTAAAACTGAAGATTGACCAACCAGGTCCTCAAACTTATGTTAGATTCATAATGTTTATGTTTAATTTACATACAACCTTGGTATCAAATTCCTTATGTGTTATATAATAACCGAACAAGTTTTTGGTAATTAATTAAGCTATAATATAGTTGTCCTTTGCCATATATAATGTAAAACTGAAGTTTTGTTTCCAATGCACAAATAAGATATTATTTTTATAAAAAACTAACGCCTCTTAAGAATATTGATAAGGTCAAGGCTATGATAGAAAATATATTTTATAGCCCGTATATATTACTTAACCGAATTTGTTGTAAACTTCTAGAAACGGAAAATATGACATGTAAATTCTAGATTTCTTGTCTATATATTTAAAGTTTTTTTTTTAAAAAACGTGAAGTCTAAGTTAAAGACAGTCCTTGAAAATTATCGATACAATAAATTACGAAAACAAATACAATGTTTGAAAATATATATAAAAATGTGAAGAGGTTCCCAGAGGTCCCGGGTTCGAATCCCTGCCCGTATCGGTTTATATTTCATTCCATATTTATTTTAAAAAAGAGATATAATAATTATTATATTCGCAGGGTACGTTCCTATTTAATATATATTTCATTTAAAGTAAATTAAACTTACCAGCAAATAAAATAAGGCTGCGGGAGCCATGGCCGGCTTGAGGCCTGGCTGCCCAACACGCAAGGTTCTGTTCCAGTAACAACACACGATAAGGCCTCTACACAGAGCCTGCTATACTCATATCTTGCTAAAATTCGCTAACATGCCCCGCTCCCCGGCGGTCGACTTTATAACTAAGTTGTGCAAACTCGAAGAAGCGCTTCTTATATTACCTCTTACGATAAAGACAACGTATTTGGCATATGTTTATTGTATGTGTGGGTATTTTGGTAATGTGTCTATGTGGGTGTGTGCCGAAAGCTATCAGTATCCTTTTACCATAATTTTCTTGTAAGCTTCTTGTATTTATTTATCGTCCATCACAGTTTATTTATGGATTAAATTAATCATTAAATTTACTTCAAGAAATTTTAATTGACAAAGCTGGTAATTGTTTAATATAGCGCTATATATTTGTTTTTAATGTGTTTCAAATACAGTATATAGAAAAGTATTGTTTTAGTTTAATAAAACGTATTTGTAACTATACTGTCTTTTATGTATCTTATAGTTTTTAGTTTGTGCAATCTTTATGTTTGAATAGCGAATACCTTTAGAAATTTATTACAAAAGTTCATGACTCTCTGTAAGATATAATAAATGTTTAAAACTTAAATATCAATTGATGTTCAAATAGTAAACTTAAGAATCTTAAGCAATAAATTAACGATTTTACATTTTTAACGAATACAGTGTATATTTTATATTTATTCGTAATATTATATTCAAATATATTAGTCTGTGTTAATATAATTTAAAGGAGTAGAAAAATTTCAAAGTTCTTTTCATATGGTTTCATAGTAGGGACTATTGGCTCAACTAGGGTCTATTATAAAAATTATAAAACAATATATAATTGTTGTTTAATAAATAATATTCGCAAATAAAACAATAAAGTTAGGCTGCAATATTATAGAATGTATATTTTAATATTTTTAGAATCAAATCACTTAACTTTACTATTTTTATTATATGTACAACTTCTGCTTTTCATTAAAACTAATCATTTGCTTATCTTTTTAATTTTACGATAAAACTGTTGAATATGACACATTCAACATTTTAATATTAATGTTTTTTTTTTGTAACGGATAATGTAAGCTTTTAATGGTCTTGATATTTATTTAATATTGACATAAAACTTTATTTTATTGCAAACCACTATTTATTATAAGTCATGGATGGATTTATGAAAATAATATGGTAAATAAAACGAATTACATATATTATAAAGACATAAAATGGTGGTAAGTGGTATGGTGTTGTCTCCGACTTCATCCTGGTATTCAGAATAAATAATTTCTGTCGAAGGAAACACTGGTCAAGGCATAATGAAGATACTATAAATTTATACAAAACAAATAAGTCAACGTTGTAATTTAGATCCTATTAATAATATGTTTAGAATCTTATCTTACTAATATATAAGTGCGAATGTTTGGATGTTTAGATGGATGTTTGTTACTCAATCACGCCAAAACTACTGAACAGATTTTGATGAAACTTGGCAATATTGTAGATTATGTAGCAGAATAACATATAGGCTATAGAAATACTAACTTTTGCAAATTGTTTTGTCTGTAGCATAACAAAGATTGAAGCGCGATTACGTAATTGCGACGGGAGATCGTGTTTTTAATAGTAAGGTTCACTGAATTTTACATAAGTATTTGTAAAAATCCTTCCTATTAACTGACTTTAGAAAGAGTTTTATGTTATTTTAATATATTTATGTTAATGGAAATATACCCAATTATGGTATTTTTATGTTTCTTGCTATGGCCTTTTAGGCTTAAAGGATTTTGACGTATGTGATATCGGTAGATACGTTAAAAATAATCGAAAATAATATTTATATGGCTTATTTACCTTGCCATAAAAATATTACCTTTACAGTCTACGTATACGAATTCACGGGCAACAGCTAGTATATAATAAAATCATATTCATATTCTCGTAAGAATAGATCTCTAAGACAAACCCTGGCGTCTTTAGACATGTTAAGGTTAGGGCCAAATGACCCATCAAAACTCTATCCCTTAATGGAGCTGTCACTTAGGTTTAATAGTACATATCTGAAAAACGAGTCTTAAATATTTGAAAGTACCAGATGGTGCCTATGATGCTGACTTAGGTTATAAAACTAAACTAAACTTACTAAGTTTAAAAATTTTAAATCTTTATAAATTAGGACTAAAAACTTTGTGTAGAAGTACAAATATGTTATTGGTCAATATATGAAGATTAACAATTATTGTTAAAAACTGAATCAGTCATGTGTTACAAAAGGGACCAAATAATATGTCTTACAACTCTTACTTCATACTAAAATATAAGGGTTGATATGTAACATCGCTTTTTCTACAATTTTATAGCAACATATTACATGTCGAATATAATGTCATTACTAAAATAACAATATAATTGCTGTATTATTTTATTGTTTTCTAAATTATTCAACTTTAAATCGAGTTAAAACCTTCTGGTATGCTAACCACTTCCGGAATACAGATAGGTACCTATACTGTCAGGGATTTAACAGTTTCTTTCATTTGTTAAGACTAAAGGTTTTTTGTTGCTTAAGTCATTTTAGTAATTAATGAGCCAATCAGGGGTTCCAGCTACTATTGTTGTGCCAAAATTACTGTCCTTAATTCCATCAAATTACTGTACAATCCCTTCCAACCTTTTATCTTTACCTACTTTCTTTTAACGGTAAAGTTATTTTTGCTTTGTTCATATTTGTATAATTTCATGTCCTTAATTTCATTATAATGAATAAATCAATAAATATAGACTTAAAATATTAACGTTCAAAATATTAAATGCTGTTGTTAATAATAAACTGCTATTTATTCATTATCTACATTCTATTACTTATATTTTTTTAATTTTAGAAAACTAATTTATATAGGTATCAATGACTTAGATTTGTTAGCTGTTCATTTGTTTGATAAGATTAGATTTGAATAATAAAATAGGTTCCGTAGCCAATTGAAAATATTTTTATATAATATTTTTTTTCCAAAACAATTAATAACTTTTTATAATAATAAAAATATTCTATATAAAATATGAACAATTGTTTGTCAAACATTTAACTAGCATATATAAAACATCTTCATTCAAATTCTAACAATGAGTCACATAGGAAGAATTTTAGAAGTAATAAATCCAACAAAAAACTTTTCTAAGAATTAAGATTAAGATAAAGCATGTAATATTTTAAACAAGGATCTTCTAAATTTAGATCAAAGTTAACAAGAAACACGTTTTATGAATTAATTCATTTAAATTGTATTTCGAATAACACTGTTTCTTGCTTTCGTAAATACATATTTTCTTGTAAATAAAGTAGAAATCCTTGTTTTCTATGTCGTCAGCTGTTCGTTCCCATAGTAAAAAAATAGAATTTTACCACTTTTATATATATAACTAAATCAGAAGGAATAATTATATTCTAAGGAGGAAAATGTATTTATATCTTGAAGAACCCTAATATTAACAATTAGAAACATATATTAAAGTGGACATTCACCTCTTATAAATATAAGGCGTGTATTTTTTCGATAACAGAATTATAATGAATAGTTCTGTTGAACTGTAAACTAACTGATGATATTTGGAGTTTGCATCAACTGAATAAATTATCAGAGTCGGGTCCTGTTATAAACATTATTATGATATTTTTATTAATTAAAAATTAAAAGTAGGGAATAGTTATAGATTTATATATTTTGGCTTAGTTTCAAATTGGGTTAAAAGTAAGTTAAAATTAGAACACCTATTCAATACAAGTATTCTATGTATACAGAGAAACATATATGTATATATATATATATATATATATATATATATATATATATGTCTGTATATTAGGCATACCTTATTACTCTATTTTATGCTACACACAGTCATCTCTTTTACTTAGCATTGATTCATTAATTCTGCGATGCTGGGCAGTTAAAATGTGAAAAGTATAATTTATTAAGAAATTAATTGTGCAGTTTCAATGGTAATAAAAGCTAATCGAATTGTCAAAATGAAATCATCCCATAATTTAATATTTAAAAAACAATTTATTTTATACGATTATATTTTTTACGGATCTAATTCTTACTTTAAATTTAACCTGTCGTTTCGAATGTTTTTACGACAATCGTGTTGACGGGATAATGTAAAATATAATTCAGTTACATAATTTGATAATAATTTATGATAACATGTAATCATTTTCTTTCTCACAGTAACAAAGCTTACAAGTTAAAGTAATTTGTGACTCTTTAAAACAAAACTACAGCGAGCCATTTTAAAGTTAGTATAACGCATATTATTATCTTCAGTTGGTAAGTATGTTTATTTAGGGTCCAAGAGATAAATTTAGCGGTATCGGAAAAGGTTGTCACGTGTATTCGTCGAAGCCAACGGGAGAGACAGGAATTGCGAGGTCCGATTTAAAATGGAAATATTTTTTTTCTGCATATTGTAAGAGTGCAATGACCGCGCCACCGAACGAGCTGCAACCTACAGGCTGACGTATGCATGATATATTTCACCTTTAAGATATATTTCGATTGTATTATGAATAAATTTGTAATTATGAAGCTTAAGTTACAGTTAAGCAGAATTATTATTTCATGCAACTTACGACTTTCTGTAGAGAGTAAGTTCGGCATAGTTTTGAACAATTTTGATTGACTTCTTTGGCTTTAGTCTTGTTTATAAGTCGATAAATTTTATTTATTAAATACAAGATTCGGTCACGTTTTCGATAACATTTAACGGATATAAGCAATTAAGGAAGGCAAATGGTTTTGTGATTAAAATTAATATTTAATAAGTCAAGTTTTTTGTTTAACAAGTTATATAAATACGTATAAACATAACAATTATTTATAACCACATAAGATTGGGTTAAGAAAAATTAAGATTTAATAGCATATCTTACGTGAGTATATCTCTAGGTCCAAGACTTAAGACTTTTAACACGATCTGAGGGCAAGTTAAACTTTCAGCAACACATATTTAATGTGGAAATAAACATTTGTTACATTTTAATTAGTCTAAAAAAAACGACTAAGGAAAAATTGGCGATGTTTTTGTTACACATTATTTTTAATAGAAATGATTCATTATTTGGGCTTATGGTATAATAATAAATTTGTTGTCAGTTTATAGTCATTTTAACAACGTGCTTGATTGGATCCGAAGAAACGACACTAAAAGTTAAATTGAATACTTTTGTTAAGTTTACGTGGGTTTTAACAGTATTGACTTAAAATACGACATGAGGGAAGTTTTTAAGAAGATATACATATTGTTATTTTAGGAATATTTTTTGATTAATAATATAAATATATATTATATTCACTATTATTTAGGTGAAATTGAACCTAGGTTTTCTTTTCACATTAATCTTTGGAGGGAATATTCAAACCCTCGTATACACTAAATATGTTAAGCTAATGGCCAATTTGTCGTTGTATTCTATTGTTTGTCGTTCTTTGTGTTTAGTTTCGTGTTGTTTACTTGATATTTCATTAGTTATGAACCAAAAGATGTCTCGTTTATTACAAACCCAAAGTAATCTTAAAATGCAGAATCACGTATACCGACTAAGTGTTTATTGAAATTGTTTGATAAATTTTCGTATAATTTGTGTCTAGTCCTAAACAATATATTTTTTAGTAAGTGTTATAAATACTTTTTCATTATAAAATATATTACGTTATTGATTTTAAGATACAGTCTAAGTTTTAAATAATATGTTAAGACTGTATTGGTTTATGTACATATATATTTGAACTTATGAATTCTTGTATAATAAAAATAATAATTAATTATTTTCTATTTTTATGGGATGTGGTTTTTTTTTATAAAATGAAACTTATTACTACAAACAGCTTCTGCAATAAATGTTAATCAAAAGGATTTCAAAATGTATTTAATTACCTATAACATCACCTTAAATGTTTACTAACAAAGGATTCAAATTAAAAGCCATATAAGTATATATGACAGGCCTGAAACACAAATACGATACAAACAATGACGGTAACTTATTGCTAGTGTCGGCTTGTTAATTTGGGGACAATTTGGGTATGTATGTAATCAACTTGTCATATTAATACACCGTGCTATTTGCATATATATTGCACTTATAGGCAGCCATTACGACCTACTCCGAACCCTTTCAGTGACATTTACATACGGTTGAAGGTCATTTATAAGTCAAGAACTTTTATCGCTGTTAGACATGTTTGAAAATGGTTGTGTAAAGAATGATGTGTCTATCCTTAGTTAAGGTTAAGGAATAAATGCAAAGTTTTTTTTTTATCATACATAAAACCAGTGGCGTAGCTAGGTAGAGGACCTGGGTGACAGGGCCCAAACAAAACTGTTTATTCGTCGGGTTCCAAAATCGATGTAATAATATGTATACATTGTTTTTATTATTTTATAACGCAATATCATGCTAAAAAGGAAGAAATAAAAAAACTTTTAATAAAAAAGTAAAAACGCTTTAAAAAAATATGAAAGATATTGTTTAGGCAAGCGATGGTAGTTTCTTTAATAGTTGATTGCTGAAAAAACCAAGATGACGCAAAAGTGACAGTTAATTGTTTCCATAAGTGGACTTCTAATACCTAGTCCTAGCACACATATATACAAAATTTTGAAAAACGTTATAAAATTTTAAGTTAGAAATAAAAATCCTTTAGGCATATCCAAAATATGCCGCAGTATGTGATTATATCGGGCCACAAGCTCCACAACGGACAGAAAAATTCCATAGTACCTCTTTCATTTAAGTTTCCTAGATATCCTCTTAAAGCCAAATAAGTTTTTTCTAGGGTACGCCATTTTACGCATATCGTTTTCAAGTTCCTTGTCGATTGACTGTCTCTCTTTTTTCTAAAGTAGATATACAGCACATTCTTTTGAATGACTACTAATGAACCTGGTACTTAATTCGTTCTGGGCAATCCACTCTCGACTACCCTTACACCACACATTCCTTTGCGAAGTAAACAGCTAGCAGGTTTGGCAATAGGCCGCATCTAGTATTTTTAAATATCACAACAAAAGGATCAGCTGGTCCATATTTAAAAGGTGAAAAGTAGTACGATTTTGGAAAACACCTGTTATCCTGGTTTGCGTCTTTTGAAAAAAGTCCCAAAGGCTTAAAAGTTCACGATGAAGAATAAATACTTTCTTTGACATCATTTAAAAAAATAATGTACGTTAAGTTTTCCGAGTAGTGTGACAACTGTATAAGTTTTTAAAATTTTACAAGTTCGTTGGTTTTTCAACTGTTTCCTGTATTACATAGACATCGTTGATGTGACCAGCGACATCTTCAAGAAGCAAGTATAAAGGAGTATTTTTTTCGCATATATTTAAACGAAAAAAAAAAACAATTAAAAATAGAAAAAACTGCGATATAACATAAGATTAAAAATGCAATAAAGTTTTTATTTACTCAACTTATTTTCCTTCTATTTTTTCAAGTAAGTTGCCATTTTCAAAATCGTGTCCTGGAACCTGGTTTATTTAAAAATAAATTAGCACTAGTTAAATTTAAATTTTGTAGGACAGAGTCCGAGGAGCCTTCTGAGCTTGAGGGGCCCCGCACCGTCTAGCCCTTCGGTAGCTACGTTATTACATTAAACATTACAATTTAACAAGTATTCCATACTTTAATAAATATATATTTTTACTTAATCTTCATCATCTATTGTTTAACTTAATCATATTTCTTATTTTTTTTTACTTTTTATAATTAAGGATTTTTTCATATAGTAATATTACTGAAATATTATTCTTCTAGAGATATGTTTAAAATATCATGACTTCAGAAATAAAATGTAATAAAATCCCCTATTTATTATCAAGCAAACATTTGTAGTATATTTTATAATTCATACGTTATTGTTACGAAGAACTGATTGCAATAATATTTCGTATTGACTAGTTAATTATTTTATCATACCATATAAGACAGTTATGTAAGGATTTGAAATATTTTGCATATGTTTATTCATAAATGTCATATAGATGATAATTTTATTAGTCTTACTTATAATATGAGTGTTAATACTTCCATTTTCAGTAAAAAATATCTATTATACTGTATAACACGAAAAGGGTGTAAAGATTCATTTTATCTAGTGGGTATTACTTCCTGAAGCCGTAATACGTAAAAAGCTTCTAACGTATAACATAGTATCCCTGTTCATTTTCCTGTATAAAAAACTATATATTTGCAACAAAAGCAAAAAAAACTTAAGGGCTTATTATACATAGCTTATTTGTTTAAAAAGTCATTTTGTATAAACCTTTTGTAATAGCATTGCTGCTTTATGAAACCACTTATAAATAATAATGGTTAAGTGGTAGTAGAGTAAACCGTGCGATATCTTGTATTAATAGCCTTTTTATGTCGTTAGTCCGTATAAGAAAATACCTCTTTCCCAACCCGGATTTTCCGGGACAAAATCTAAACGTTAGACTACATATTTCATTATTTTCCTTTTGCTTTCAATTTATCACTAAAGCGTTATTTGGTGGACGTATTTTGTTTAATCCAAGCATGTAGGAAGCACGACATGTTGTGCAAGATTGATGATGGTTTGCAGTTCTTTGTATTGAAGCCAAGAGGCTAACAAAAGAGGTTATCTTGCTTTCCTTTTTTATCTTTAAAATCTTAGCATATTTGATTGACCAATGAATTTATAATACATAATATCAAACGAATGATGGATGTGGTATATCTAAATGAGACCACCCTGCATGATAAAGTTATGACGGTTAAGCAACAGTGGTCCAAGTAAAATACTTGATGGGTGACCAGCTGTTGCTACATAGTAGGTAGTTGTTAAAACCTTTTGTAGCTTGAAAGTCAAAGCCTGTTAAATTATCGGTGGCGATATCGCTATCGTCTCAAAGTAAACAGTTTTTTGGGTATATTTATTCTAACCTAAATTACTGGTTCGGGTAGCGAAGGTCAGTGTAGGTCAAGAGGTCACCGCTATGTTACAAAAATAATAAAGCAACCAATATGAGATTATACAAATTACGATTACTGGATAAACCGGGATATAATAGTAATGTAGTAAAATATATCATGTTAATATATAAAAATCATCTAAAACTTTTCTAATACATAGAGGATTACAGTGCTTTATTTTAATTTCTAACTACTAAAAGTAATTTATTCATTTACAATTTCATCCACGCTCAGTCATTCAGTCATTGGTAGTTTAAGGGTACTTAAGGTCTTTCGGAATCTGTCTGCTTTTAAATATGAGTTAAATAAATGTTTAAACATTTTACGATGTGAAGTGCTTTTTCCACGAATTTATTTATAATTTGGTATTAAGTAAGTTTTATTTAGTGATTATGAAGAATTCGAAATTTCACAAATATTGGCTGATTTTTTAATGTAATAACTTAATAGTAGTTTTATAGTACCTATACCTATACTTATAATATGAAGATGATTGACAAATGTAGACCATGCTAGAAAAGGAAGGTCTAGATTAAGGAATCTGTTATCTGTTATTTTTTCTGGAATCTGTTATTTTTTGTTTGCCTTTTTATCTATTTATCGGATTATGTGTGCAGAATCACCAGAAAATTACTGGACAAAATTTTAGATGAAGTATGGTGTGGTAAGTATCTTATTATCTGTATATATATATTGTAATCATGAAAATTTTCTCATTATCACGGGAAATCAAAAATTAGTTTATTTTATAAAAATAATTATAAAAGAAATAGGTATATTAAAATCACAATTTGTTTAGAAGATTAGGAGAAGGGGCGTTGGAGCATACAACAGTCCTTGGTGACTAACCACATGATTCTTTGATGTGATTGATTTATGAAAGTAATTGTTTTTTATTGTAGAAATGAAGTTGTCACAATATCCGCCATTAAGATAAGATAAGGGAGGGTCTTGACACTAATCACCTCACCAAAAATCTTTGATTCTCGGAACTACATTGATGTCTTAGGCTGAGAAAAATACATCTTATGTGAATTGTATTTTTCTACGTCTGCCAACATATTTTTACGCCGATGAGCTTAATGTCAGTAATAATAAAACTAAGCCTTTGAAATATAAGAATCGAAGAGAATAAAGGTTTTTATAATGCTGTGAAGTATATCAAAAATACATTTTATATGGTAGGTAGATGGAGTCATTTATTTATATAATATAAACTAAAAAATATATCGTTATTTACGATTGATGAAACATTGATCTTAACTAACAAATCACGAGTCTGTAGAATTTGGGAGGAAATCAGTTTGTTGAATAAATACTTAAATTAAAAATATATAATATGTTTCTTTAAAGAGTTCAACGAACATTTTAATTGCTTTATTAAAGTATCCTTGTAACATAATAAAATCTAAATCACTTCCCAACACGAGGTTAACAACCAAAAGATTCATTATATTATTACACGTAATTTATATAATTGTTTAAGTTCTTGTTTTATTACCAAAATTAAGTATAATATATTGATATTTTTTTTAAATAAATGAATGTTTGATTTGTTAGACTGTTTAATTGTTTTCCTACTTTTGTATCTTTAAATATTAATTCTAATTTTTAATAAATATAAAATGACAAATAAAATAATACTAGTGGGAATTCGAACTCTCAACCTCTGGTAAAACTTCCCATCTCTCTACCAATAGAGCTATCAATCTCTACCCGGTTGATACTATCCGGTGTATTTTTTATAATATATTTTTTAATAACTGTAATAAGCTTAACAAATGTATTTAATGTGTGTGTGAATAATTAATTCTAACTTAACTACAACATCCGTCATGTAACTTAATATATTAAAGATTACTTAAAGAAGTGAGCTCAATAATCATTTATAAAACTATTCCTATTAAACTTAGCTTTTTGACTATCAAAAGGTAAAGAACTCATAAATAAATGAAGTATGAATTTAGTGAAGCAAAAATAAAGACGAAATAGTCGTAATGAACAATTTTACTGAAAATTTTTAAGTACAAATGTATACTTAAGTTTGGTAGTAATAAATTCGTTTTTGTTAATATAGGTCTTAGTTTCTATTTCTAATATTAAAAGTGGTTTTTATTAGTTTATATGGTAATTGGTTTAACTCGTTTGTCGTCTGCCATCTTGTTTAATAAATGTGGCGTCTCGCTGCGGATGTGGTATTCATTAAAATAAACTATGACTAATCTAAGAAATATTGACGATTCTGTTTTCTGCAGGATCTTGCAAATTTAAAAACAGAATTCGTTAATAATTCGGTAATGTTTTGAACCGAGCTATGCATCGTATATTGAAGGTAAATAATATGAAAAGGGTCTTAAGATTTGTAGTTCTTTTTTGTTTGGGAGGCTGACTGTCGCGTAAGATGTAAAGAGGATAAAGGCGAATGCATATGTTTGATAAATAAATATTATTTTCACATGGAGTGAGTGGGCTATGCTTATGAATACCTAAATAAAATTTATGTTGGTTTTCACAAAAAAATTGCTCTTTTTGCTAAATTCATTTTTATAATACAATTAAAGTTTTTAAAAATGAATATTTAGTTTCAAGTTGACGTAAACTATCGTATCTACAAATATAATGCTACATAGTAAGCTTCTCAAATTTTTACAAGGATAAGATAATCATGAGAAACATACGCCTTGATATCTAGAAGAATATAGCATATCTAAAATAAAAAAAAAAAATATATGGACCATGTTAGATTAATGTTCATATTATTTATAGTCACCCAAAAATTCTTATATTTTTCCTGTAGGCGTAACATAAATATGTTTTTTCTCAATATTTGCTAAGCACTTTGATAAAAGGAATAAAACATTTTTACACCAAATAATTTGTTCATTTATGTTCATAAATTATTACATTAATATAATAATATATATGTAGTTTCTTGGCGGTAATTCTCTACGGACCTACTTTAGAACCGCGTAACTAGAGTCTTAAGCTTCATAAGTGCAATGTATGCCTTTTAATAAGAAACTTGGACTTTTAAATATACTTTTAAAATATATACATATTCAACTTAGTAAGTATAAAATAATATTATTTGATTTTTTACAGAACTAAAGACGGTCATCAGTAACGTCTAAACAGTTGATTCAATTGTTTTATTGTTTTTTTTTTAATTAGATAAGAATAATATCGAAACAAGAAAGCGATTTAAGTTTAGGTTGACGTGTGCGGTGTGTATCAAATGTGCTAATCCTCGTTTGGAAAAAACCAGCGTACTTATACCGTTATTTATTCTCTTATAATAATTTTAAGCAACTTTAAGCGAGGAACAGGATTGTTTTATTTTAGCCCAAAAATGCGACAGTTAAGATAAGAAGAGTGAAGTCGCCGCTGTCTTCGTCTGGATCTCGAGAGAATACAAACTGCTAATTTTATTCACCTTGATATTTTGTATTTACCGGACTTAAAATATTATTTCAATTGGTTAGAGTATTTGTATTTCATGTTGCACCTAATTTTTGGTAAAAGGGAATTTACCTTTTTATTTAAATTTATTTAATTTAAAATATTTCTACGGGGAAGTTGTTATTAGTTAGTTACTTTTTTGGAATTCATTTTGTGCTAAGAGAATTATTGTCTAAATGATTAAAAATAAAATATATTTAAATTAATATTGCTGTTAGTTCATAATGGAGAAAACTGGCTATAAATATACAATTTTAATTTTAATAAAAAATCTTCTTCAATAGTTTTAAATTGTTGTTCAATATATTGAAAGAAGTCTTCGATTGTATTATTCACTTCCTAGTTCTCTAATAAATAATAATAAAAACAGTCAATAAATTAGTTGTTTATTTTTTATTTTACACCTAAATTGCCAATATATAAATAACTTACGACAATTGAAATAAAACTATTGTTTGTGGCTTTAACTCGCGTATAATGAATTAAATTTTAAATTTAACCCCTCGTTTCGAATGCTTTGCAGCAATCTTGTTTACGGTAAGACTTGATGGAGGTGTCTGTGAGTAAGTCAGTTAATTAATCATCTACCTTCAACGGTTTCTAAGTTTCCGGGCATACACACAAAACACACTAACAGTATCTTCATGTCCTACAGTGTGGCCACAGACAGACAGACAGAAAAGCCGGGCTTAATGCCACTTAGACATTCTCTACCAGCCAACCAGGTTATAGGCCGAAGCGTATCGTAAGTTAGTTTACAATATTCACAGTATATGGAACATATTTTGGTTGTGCCTTTATTTCTGTGATGGAACGGATGCAATCAATTTAACGTAATTTCCGCTTCAAAAGCATTTTTCCTCTGTATATAGTAAGCATTTTTTTTTCAGTATATCACATTATGTAAATAATATATAATATATTTTTTCTTGGTCAGTTAAGATATATGATATTTTGATTAAATATATATTTTAAAGTGAAAACAACAACGTTGGTTTCTTGTATAATTGTTATTAAACCCGCAATGTATAGTAAAAACTGTTACTTTTAGGTTTTTCGTAGCAGCTGAAAGTGTAATAATTAATATAATTATATTATTACCTACCTACTACTTAACTTCGTATAGTGTTAGAATTTCAGTGCTTAATAAATTATTTAAAATATTAATATAAAATAAAAGAATTAAGAAAATATATGTTATTCAGTTTCCAAACACAAAAAATAAATTTAGATTTAAATGAGGTAATTGACCCCATCCTGTGGTAATTTTACAAGTTAGTCTTCCCATTAACATCCTGCTAAGCTAGATTTCTAATGTCCTTATTTATGAGTGTATTCATGTCGTGATGTCGAATCTCTTTTGAATACATTTTATATACCGTAAACTTTTTCTCATAAAAACGGTATCATCTATAAATTTGTACATTAGGAACATTTAGTAATTTTTATGACATTTGGAATCTTTTGTACTATTTTAAGATTGTCATATAAATATTATTGGTATGTATATGTTTTTGTCCTACTTTTTCTTAGAAGCCTTATCGTGGGCGATGGTGATCACATACTCCTTGGTGACCTGGCTTGTTTGTTTATATAATACATAAAAATCCTAAGATATATATATTCTTTGCATTTTGGTAAGAATCGTCATTTTATTTAATGTCATTGTTTAGTTTCATGGACCTATGGACTGGGATAATTTCTTGGACTTATTTAAGATAGGTCCAAGAAATTATCCCAGTCTTTCTCGGAAGTTATATAATATCTAAATTTACATAATATTATAATTAACTTCAAAGGGTTAATGGTTATTTCGTCATCGAAGCACTTAAATGATGTCATGGTTTCTGTTCTAAAAACCGGTATATAGGTTAGGTTTCTCGAAGGCTGATTAATTTAAAATTCAACTAATTTGTTGTCGGATGCCTTGTTTCTGATTGGTTAATGGTCTATTAACCACCCAATCATAGCTCTTGACATTGAAGTGAAATATTTTTACTTTATCCTTCTGTCAGAAACCGGCGGTTAGTTATAATAGTAATTATGACCTTTTGTAAGTTTAAATACTAAGATATCCTTCTTGATGAGTAATGAAAAAATATAAATTAAATTAATACTTGATAGGTAATATTATAATTTAAACCTTTGCTTAAAAATGGTTAAATAAGAAGGATAGCAAAACTAATAATAAACGTTATTAAATTTTAATCATTATTTAAACATAAATATTTTTTTTAATGTAAAACCATATAAAACGTTTTAGTCAAAATTACAAAAACAAAGATTAAATTTCTTAATCTATACATATAATAAAATTGTCACTGATCCTTTTCTGCACATGCATAATATTTAAAAAAAAATATCGTAGGGGGTCTTTATAAGAGCAAGAGAATCCAAAACAATGATTTTTCAGTTTATCTGGTTTTCTGTATGTCTGTACATTTGTGCACGTTAATTTCAGACACGGTTTAACCAATTTGAATACGGTTTTTAGGAATATACTATCACAGTCTTTACATTTATTGTTTATTTCATCTAAATCGGTTAAGAAATAAATAAGTTATGTCAATTTATGTCAATCATGTAAAAGGTACCATGCAAATCTTATTCTATACATGTAATAAATCTGTAGAGAAGTAGTCTTTGTACATTGAAAATATAAAAAAAAATACCAGGATGTGAAGTGATAACTAACAGAATCCATTTCCAGCATTTTTAAAATCTTTGTCTGTTTATCTGTTTGTTTTGTCTTTTAGTTGTGCACACAACACGAAAAAAAAAAGATTTTTTTCATTAATACAGGGGAACTGAATAAAATTCTTGCCTATGGCTACCATTCTTATATTATTACTAATAAAGTAAAGTAATGTAAGAAGATATTTACGGACCTATTTTTAAGTTATAATATTATTAAATATTTTTTTATAATTATCATGGTTCACTTAAGTTATATAAAAAAAAAATGACTTACAATAGGTACCTTTTTATTATTGTTGCTGACTTCCATTGCAATCATGGTTTCTTTATATTATATAAACTATAACATACTATAACTTATACTTATTCAAGATAAGTAAAGGCTTTTAAACAATAATGCCACATACTATAACATATGTTTTTTTAAAGTTCTAAATGTTAAAAAAATAGCTATATAATGAAAAATAAACCGATACGTATCGCTGCGATATGGTACCTCAACAGGAACGCCGGGATGGTCTTCTAGACGTCGCGTGTTCGAATACCTGGCCGTGTCTGTTTATTTTCAATTATTTATTTTCTTCTTAGTTTAAACAAGCTTGACATGGCTATCAATATTTATAGATGTTTTTGTGTTCTAAATGTTTTTAAAAAAGTGATTAAGAGACCGTTTATCTGCGTTCAATTTTTCAGGATTTTTGAAGGATCCTATTTCTTCGAGTTACTCGTGACTGTGGTCTGACCGAGATGCAGACTGACCAACATGCAAGCATAACATTTAAACTGAGTAATTTATTGTTAATAATAATAATTGTGAACAATACACGTCACCTAAAATTGTATCAGTTCTGTTTACTAACTTTAAAGCAAACTTTATGTACCCTGCAGACATTTCTAATTAGATGGAAATACAATATTGTGATATTTCTTAATAATAACAAAACGGAACTGTGATGTCATGTTTATTTATAATGTGTGTTCGTCTGTCCTCGTCGCGATGTGGCAATTTGATTAACACCTTTTTCGTTTCCACGTTAAAATTTAAGTTAGTATTTGTAGTTGAAAACAACATAAGTAGAATAGTCTTTTGCATCTATTAGGTGTTTAATTGATGTAGGTTTCAATATCCAGAAAGGTTATAAATACAATTTAACAAAAACTTCAATGTTATTAGAAAGATGTTTGAAAGTTAAATAAAATTTGTTTTATCAAACGCTTTATAAAAAAAAGATAAACAATTATTAAATAAAAACATCCACTTCCCTTTAAAACGATCATTTTTGACGTATCATTAAAAATGGTAGTAAAATTTGATAACCAAAGCGTAATAAATATTTTAAAGGCTGCTTCAGATACCTCATACGAAATGACAGGCAGTAACTCAACTGGATATATTGGTTTGGCAGGAACTACACTTCAAATTTAATTTGACTTTACAGTTTACTATAAAATACTATTTATACTATATACTTACATTTGTCAATTGAAAAGTATGTGTTGGTAGCTTAGCCATTTTTTAAAATCCATATTAAAAAAAGAAATCATACATGTGTTTCATTTTTAGAAAGAGTTTTGTTACTATTGTGTCCTACGATAAAAATTGTTTATTCAAATTCTGCTACGCCATTTGTCAAAATACATGTAATTATATACAAATAATTAAGATCAGAATTTATTTTAACCTTTAAATATATTAAGATTTTGACATTTATAATACCGAGATTTATAAAATAAGTTTAATTATGTATTAAAATATGTTATGTCAGAGAACGGTTAATTTCGATAGCATCGAGATAACTGTTTTTGGTCATAAAAAAGTCACAAATAATTTAATTGTTACATTCTTAAAGCATTATTAATTTGATTTTATTTCAACATAAAGTGGTTATTAATTAGTCTTAATTGCAAACAATATGACCTGCTGGGGGAACTATTTTATAAACATGTAGTTGTGTTACAAAATGTAAGAGACAGTTGATAAGTTTTTGACAGTTAAAGATGTATGATCCATTTTTCTCAACTCCTAATGTATGTTCCGGTCGCGAGGTGCAGCTCCAGATGGAACTTGAATCTCTTTTTAACATGCTTTTATTAGCTTTTTACCAACTACAAACTGGTACATATTTTAATTCAAACGCATCCTAAACTACATTTTTGAGTCAGAATGGTTTCACACAAGACGTCTTATGACATTTATATTGGCTGTCTGTCGATAACACAAAACGTGATAAAAGAATTAAAATTATTTCGTATTTTATCCAGAAAAGATACAAGGTTGTCGCTTAGGAACCATAAAAGAAAAAAAGTTTATTTCTTTCTTATTCAAATTTCAAGTAACATAACAAGTTAGCAAGTTAGTACCCAAACCGCGTTCATGACTCTTCTCTTGTTTTTCGATTCCATTTTAAGATGAGTATGAGTGTGGAATATTGATTAAAGAAACCTACATTTTCGTCTGATAAGGGTGTGTCGATATGAATATTAGTCAAGCATAACAAGTACATATCGTTATTTTTGGCAGGGAACATATTTATTTCAGGAAATATAAAATGTAATTATCTGGATATAAATACATAACAACAACAATCCAATAAGATTTTTATAAAAAGTATCCTTATCTTTGAATAAACTGCTTTAGAGATAAAGTACTTTCCGAATTTATCCTTAACTACTCTCCGACTTTTATTTAATGTATTCACGCTTAAAAAAATATACATTTACTCTAAATTAACTCTTTTATATTAAATTTAATACTAGTTTTGTTATTTAGTTAATAATAATTGAATATTGAGTGAGTTCAACTTTGTTAGTCTCCTTACGGGTACGGATATTGAATTATAGTTCAGGTTTCATAATTATTGGTTATAGTTTAACAAAGTAAAATATATAATTTATAACATTATATTTTTCTATATAAAGAGGATCAATGTAGAGAGAATTAAGTTGATTGTCCGGATCATCCATGTTACAAACGATTATGTTCGTATTACACCGTAAATAGTAATATGTACTCGTAGCTATGAATACGATGACATCAAATAGGCTTTACGATACATGAACTGGTTCAACATTTTGGTTATGAAATGCGTATAAAATATTTTACGAACAGAGAACGAGCAGTTAAAAAACAATTTTCATTACCATCATATAATATGTACGTTTGGTTGTTGATATATACTATTTAGCATTTATTATTAATTAGTAAATATTAGAGAAACTGTTAAATAATGTAGATTTCGCAATTAAACTGGAATTACTGCGGTTAACAGAGAAAGCACAGCACTACTGTAGGAAAGCTTTGGACTCTTGCCAAAACATTATTCTAATGAAATTTCTTGTTCAGAAGTTACCTAGAAATTTCAGTTTATAATAGAGAATAATTTACATTAAAAGCTTCCATATTAAAAGCTCTATTTATTAAATGGCTTTTAATATAATATAAGTTTTTATGACATTGTTAAATACACTTATCGAAATAATTTATCACTGTATTGTAATATAATGTATTTATGATAATGCATCTAGTCTAAATATGAACGGACAATAGTGAGGTATTGATCATCAATCAAAGTACAAAGAATATTACTCGTACGTGATAACTTTTGTGTGGGCGGTACCGCACTTAGTACAGACGATAACACACATGCTATCTACATCACTGATCGACGTAAATCCTTTTAATATTAAACTTTTTGTCGTATTATAAGGTAATACTTATTGATTAAAGTAAAAATATGTTATGTTATCGATATGCCCACATTCACACCAAGTTTAAATGCAACAAAATATTTTATTATATTAAGTTTCAAACACACCTTTTTTAGGATATATTATTAAAATTGTTTTTTAAAAAGTAATATTTAAATATTTTTTAAAATATATTACAAAAGTTTCTAACCAGTTGTAAGAACTTTTCTGATTCTCAATGATAAAAGGAAATATACAAAGTTGAGACATTATCCTAAATCATCGTACAAAGGACTCGGTAAAGAATGGTTAAGACCTTGGTTAAGGTCTCTATGAAATTCACGTCTATTTATATTTATATACATTTTGAGAAATAGTTTATTAGGTAACTAAGTATGGGTTAAAATTTCCATTCATATTTCTTAATTGTATTGTCACTTAAAATATAATATCTCATGATCATAAAGATAAGAATTATTTATATGAAGATGTTTTGAATATTAAATGAATATCAAAATGCTATGCTAAAAGGGTAACTGTAAACTCCGGTAAGGTAATAATAACATTTCGTGTGGACATCTAGCGGTATTCGAGCGTTAGGTTGTTCTGTTCGAAATGTATGGTTCTTATTTAAAATCTTAATTTCTTTTCATAAGAAACTTGTTCGCGAACAAAATAGTATATTTATTTTTTTAATTTATACCAACTTTAATTAATTAATTTATTATTATTAAAATTGCTTAGATATGTTTTGCGATGTTAAGCTTATTTTATTTTTTATAATTACAGAATTATAGGTATATATACGCGTCATAGAAGTCGTAGGTTCAAGTAGTGCCCGTATCGATGCATTTCATTCAATATTTATAAGCATTTTTCTTTGCCGTTTCTTACGCAAAATGGAATTGATTAATTTGCTTACATGTGCCAAGTCTTTAAATTTCTTTATTTCTACACTAACAATCAACACACATTAATCCTTATTTAAACAAACATATTCGTAAATATTATTTTGTCATACTAATCTTGTTTATGAACTCAAACATCACCCACAATCGGTTATGGTCCGTAAATTACTGTATTACTCAACACTGAAAAAGAACACTCATACGTCATATTTTTTGTCCCTTCTTAGACCTTATACATAATATGCACATTCATTCTTCACCTACTATATCGTTCTTATATTTAGACTCGTAATTTTATTCGGATGCTTGATCTTATCTTAGGGACGCTCGTAAAGAGGGCAATGACTTAAATGAAATCCATGTACGTTCGTTTCGGCAATACAGTCGGCCGATAATTTTGGAAATAAAGTAAGTGATTTTATTACGAGTATGTATCTCTCTCTATGGTTGTTACTTCATTACTTAAGATCATGGGCCTGGTTAAATCTCAACCTTTTAAATATAAACTGCTTTAAAAAAATTCTGTCGGTGGTCATTGTTAAGACGGTCGTGTACGTTTTGAATTAAAATCCTTCAACTCATCTACGATCTTACTTCCTTTTTGTTGTTTTGCTCTTAGTATTCTCTGTATTAACCATTAACCGTATAGTCCATAAGTTTTTCTAGCAAAGCGTTTCCTTGTCGCATTATGTGGTTAAAATATGAGGGCAAACGTGATAGTACGCAGGGTAGATACTGATGACTACCCTTAGCTGCGTGCGTTTGTGCGCTTTAGATATGTTCTGGGTATTCTTAACATATAATATCTCGAATCATCTATTCTTTACTTATATCTCATCTTAATACTCCATGTTTCCATTCCAAAAGTCAAAATTGGAAACATTTGTGTTTGATATACTTCGATTCCTGTACAATAAGATTTGTGCTGTGTATAAGACTTATTATAATACTAAAGACTATAATTGGATGTGGAAAACCGAGCAAGAATCAACTGGTTGATAATTCTATGTTGCTTTACTATAACCAGTTCCAAGGAATTGTCTATGGACGTTCCTTCTTTAAAGACAAGTATTGTATAAAGTTGAAGTTCGAATACTATAAGCCCTTGTAGATGTCAGTACATCATAGAACTAGTAATGGCATAATTAGTAATCTAATTCTTTAATCGGCACCATGGTCTACCTTAATTCTAATCTAATCTCACATATATATTATGACTCGAATAGTTAATACCAAAAAATAAATAAAATTTGTTTTTTCAGTATGCCTTTCCTCCATATCTTCCATATATAATTTAATTTTTATATTTTGTCGTATAGTGTTAAGCTATATACATGAAAATACATACTTTGTCGTTATGTTTTATTTAATCCTACATAATACCGCTTTCAGTCATTATTATATATTATGTTGTCTTAAATAATATAATATACTTATGAATAAATTACAGTCCAATAATCTATAAGGGCAGACAATCAATACAGTTGTCTAATTATTATTTAATTCCTTTAAAATCAAAATCTATAAATGCTGTAACTACTTTGTGAACTTTTATCATCGTCAGGAACGTCTTCTATGTGAATAATCTTCTCAACATTTTCATTAAAGGTTACGACCGATTTTCGTGGTTTTTTTACTTCGCCAAATTCGTCATTGTCATCAGACTCATCGGTCTTGTCTTTTAACTTATCTATTGATTGTATTACAACAGGTAACTCAGCACCAGCAGAAGAAATGTTAACTAGGGTGTCATCAAGAGTTTTAGTTGAAGGTTTAACATCATCGCCTGCTTGACGAACAGGTGCTTTTTCGATAGGAGTTTCTAGCATTTCTTGAAGTCTTCGTTCAGACCTTTTTATTTCATCAGGACGTAATTTTGGAACAACTTCTATTTTAGGTAAAGTCGTTGGTGCTAATTGTGATACGGAACTGCTGCGGTTGCTAAATTGATTATAATTTTTAATTGTTCTCCTAAAAAGCAAAAAAGTAAAAAATAAAATAAACCCTAAATAATTAATAAATTCGAAGCGTTTTTAATTTTTAAATTACCATTTAAGGAAGAACCTCACAGCGATCGCTACAATTGCAATAAAAAGTAAGACCGCTAGGACTATGGTTGACACTAACAAGCCAGTGTCACGTCCTGATGCGGGATACATCTCTACGAGATGATCTTCTAATGAGACGATGCTAGCTATGTTGACCGCTGCTATGTTAATATCGTTAATATCTCTGCAAAACGTAAAATATTTTAGTTATTAAAAGAAGCGTTACAGATTAAAATAAAATGTCATGATGCGAAAAGATTTACTTTTCGTAAGAGATAAATACATTACGTGTGTTTTAATAAAAAAAAATAATAATCCCATCGTCACCTGGTGAGTTGATTAATGTCAACCGGTTCACTTTCCAATAATCCATAAGCATACAGTTGAAGAGATGCCTGACTATTGCTCTCTACATCGCGTTTTCTTCTTGAAAGCTCTTCATTATTATTCGGAATTACGACAGCCCTTAACACTTTAATGTCATATCCAACAGCTGTACTCAATTCATTTACCACATCAACTTCATCCTCTAAGAATGCATCTCGTACAGTCAGAACAATTATTTGGTTTTTGTCCAATAATTTCACCTGTAATTTGAAGATGGCATTACACAAAAGGAAAAACTCGAAATAATATTGGTTTTTAAAAGTGCGATTATTAAAAAGGCCGTTAACTTGACAATAAATAAATACATTATGTAAATGGTTAAGGTCAACCGCTTTGAGTTTTATTAAATATGGCTTATTTGGCCTTAAAAAATTTTAAACACAAATTGTCAATTCTTTGGGGTCGAGGACCTACATTCAAGCTTTCCGTTTTCTTCTAAATAACTCAAATGGATGACAGTGTGTAAATATTTACATGTTTTGTATCGACATCGGTTGCAATAATTGATTTTGATCACTGATTGTAATGATTTTACTAAAAAAAAACTAAAGTTTTCTTTAAGGTGAGTAAACTTTTGAATTACATATTTTTAATTACAGTATCCTTTTGTTTAATTATCCACAATTCATACTTTCAGGTTAGCAACATTATAACCGCAATATATAAAATCACAAGGTATGTTATTTGTATGAAAGTAATACTGTAGGTCTATTTTAATTGTGCTAACGGTAAACACTGCGTTACTAAGGATATAAAAACTGTTATCAGAGATGAGCGCCCACTTGGAAGTGGTACGACTAGCTTGTATGGGTTGATACAATGGAGATAGAAGAAAGCTTATGGAAATGTTTTAAAACTATTTTGGTCAACGACATCAGCGTCAAAACTGATTCTGTTACAAAACAAGTTTTTAAAAATATTCGTTTTCGCCAAGAAACCGCTACTAAAAAAGTAGTTCAGCAAACGTTAAATGTCTATTATATATAATTTCACGCAAATTGCAAAATTGAACAGGAGACACATTATTAATACAACCTTCTTTTATAATACAACCTTCTTTTATAATATAACTAATCTGATATCTATAAATATTAAAAATGTTATCAAATCAATATCAGATAAGCAAAATCAAGTCAGATATTCTCAATTTCAATAAACATTTACCACAATGTCTATGGTTCCATTGCGTCCTTTTCCATTCTGGTCGATGGCATATATTGTTAAACGAGAATTGTTTTCCAATTGTGCGTTATTACGAACGTGAACTAAACCGGTACTTGGTGAGACGGCCAGACTGTCTTCCTGGCTCCAATACATTATGGCTGCATTTTCACCTATATCTGCATCAGTAGCCTGTTAAATAATCGGAATATTAGTTAGGGATCTATCAGTAAATTATGAAAATGAAGTATAATTAAACTGTGTTTTCATTTATTTTATTACTTTTGTACATAAACTGTTTGCCTTGTATTATTTACTTTCTTTAGGTTATAAATCTGTTAGCTATCAAGCTTCCTAACTATTTATTTCATCTGTAATAGTTAGGAATAAGTTAAATTTTTTCCACCTTTTAATGCAAAGCACTGCGAATGGAATTGTCAACATTATTATTCCAATTGAAGCATCTGTATTGTTACGGAATGGGGTTAAAGTAATTCTCGTAAATTGAGGTTTTAACGAGTATCTATTGCATTTTTAAAATAGACTCTTAGGTAGTGGTTTTAAAACTAAAACACTATTTTAAAAATCAAGTCTAGCATTACATTGCCTAATGTTTTATTAAGACACCATAACATTAGCGTTATTTTAGATACTAGTTCCAATATGTAGCTTTTATTGGGTTTAGTTTTAAATGAAAATACATAGTATTACATATCCGAGACAAACGAACAAGTTTCAAATAAGCTGTTATTTTATGTCTAGAGACATCTATTTCTATAGATATATAGTTCCAACTGCTATGTTTGCTTCAATATAGTTTTTCAAGATATTTCCTTAGCTATTAATATAAGTTATTTTTTTAATGTATTTTGAAAGTATAAATTAAGTTAAGTAAGTCAAGTTATGGTTACTTTCCTTAACTTGACTTATACTTACTAAAAAGACAATATTTTATAAAATAAATTTATACTTTAACTTGGAAAAAACTGAAGTTAAACCAATATACGTCTCGACAGACTGGTTCCTTTAATATGCCGTTACTCATTTTAACTTTAAGCTGATTGATTGAATAAAATATCGTCATATCATCAATCCTAAGATATAATTTTAGATACTATTTATAAAACGTAAAGCAATTGAATGTATTTTCAAACTTACAATTTCATAAATTCTAACGATATCACTTACATCTGGCCAATTGAATAAAAATCATTTGAAACATTGAATCAAATTAGAAAAAAAAAGACTTTCCTTTTATTTATTTATTCAATCAAGTATGTAAAAAAATAACATTACCTTCAACTCGGCCAGAGCTCGCGGTGAAACGGTATCTTCGAGTTCTGATACCGGATACCCGACGTAAATCGGTTCATTTCCCTTTCCAAGAAATATCGGAGAATTGTCGTTAATATCTTTGACGATAAGGTTCACGAAGCTTCGTCTGGCGTTAAACGGAATGGTGTCAGTCAGGACCCATTTATTAGGGCCATCGTCGTAAGAATAAAGATCCGACTTGTCTTCTGTGCCTAATGAACGCTTAGCGAAGGTCGGCACTTCATCACCGTCGCACTCAAGAGTTAATTCTACTTGAATCTGAGACAAAGTCATGAAAGCAATTGATCCGTCCTCTCGGTCAATTGCCTTTGTATGTAAGCCATCATTATCTACATAGAGCCATGATTGATCTTTGGGGAAGACGTTTGATAACATGTATTGACAACCTTTATGCTCAATTTGGTTTAAGACAACCAAGTTAAGATGGGGCTCTTCTTCCAGCCTTTCTAGAATTATTAGCGGTGATAACCCAACCTCACTATTGCATTCTGGTACAGTGTCCACCCGTAGTAGAACCTGATTTAAAAATAAAAGGTTATAAATATTGGAAAGTTTTATTGTTGTCATTAACAAGTTGTTTTTGTCACGCAAACACAAATTTAATAATAAATAACCCAATAGTAAGTTTCCACAATTTATTAATTACAATTATCGTGTTCATAACGTAAAAGTTATTTATTTTTTGTTTATTTTTTAAGGAATAATGACCAGAATAAAAGACATTACCCTACCTTGAGACTTTAAAACAATGGTTAGGTAATCGACATTTTAAGAGTTAAAATTCGAGAATAGATAAATAATAAAGTTATAACACTTTTATTAAGCATCGAGTTATATTTTGAACTTACTGGTGCGGTGGCTTGTACTTGACTTTGTACTGAAGTAGCGACAGCTTTGAACTTATATACTCCCTTATCGAATGCAGCCGTCACAAGAATTTCTCCTTTACTATTGATGTTAATCTGACTCTGAATGTGCTCTGAAATGATATAACATAAGATGTTCGATTTAATATTTCAAAACTAAAGTAAAATAACAAATGTATAAATTGTGTTTATCAAATAAATATTACGTTGTAGACCAAGCTCTATGTTTATACATAATTATATAAAAGTACACAAAGCGAGAGGAAGTCTAGCCATAGCTTATAAAAAGACCATTATTTCTGCCTCGTTTATTGGATCCTTGCTTTAATCAGTGACCCGTGAAATGAACGAGAAAATACTGAATTGGCAGGATTTTATATTACCCAATAGAGTTGCACCAATTTAATAGGCTTCATATTAACATATTATAACTATATACATTGTTATATTTTATTAAAATTATATTAGCGCGTGCCAACAACTTCGTCTGCCGCCTTCCCCAGTCCCAGCTTAAATCATAAGTCATCTATCATGTCTTATAGCTTTATTGTTATTAGAGTTGACACAATTTATTTATTTTTCCCATGAAAATGAAATCAATTGCTGATGTGAAAAACAGATATACTACTATTATTTCATTAAAATAACACGAAACTTCCACTCTGCAGTGTAGTTGCATTATAATTACAGCAAAATCATACAGTTTTAGTTCTCTCGACAACTACAGAGTATTATATATGTAGCCCCGAGCGCGCTTCTAACAACACAAATAGAACATCGAAATCTATCTACCAAAAAATGTTATTAAAATAAAAACAATATTTTAATAAAAATAAATTCCACGGTCCACGATATTCACGTTATAATTATTTTATTTAACATTAAGTTGATGTGTCACGTCAGAGCAAAATCAATCATTCAAATTAGTCTTAATTTTAATTAGAAATATAAAATTGTGGTGATATATGAAATGTCTTAATTAATATACAGTAGATTTGATTTACAAAAATGAAATCAAAATGTCAGAGGTAAATAAAAATTGTATGCTAAAAAGAACTAAATATATAGATACATTTTCACAAGTTTATTTCTTGTCGGTTAAAAGATCGTTAAGCGCCTTATATATTTTTACGACAATGTTATAATTTAAACATTACAATACACATAAAACGGACGGGGTTTCATTTATGTCTACTATTTAAATAATAATTAAATATTTTTTAAATAAAGCATTTACAATTTTCGAGGAAAAATAAAACAACAAGTACTTTTTAGTATTCATTTTGAAAATATATAACGGTGCTGTAATAAGTGAATATATATTTTATATAATAACCAAACTTTTTTTATATCATATTATTGAATTAATTCATTATTGAATAAAAGTAAAAATTTTAAGACTATATGAAATTGCTTGTTTATTAATTAATTGGTTTAGTATGCAAGAAGTATTGGTTTCCAAGTAATCCAGCCCTAGAGGGGTGGAACAGACAAAGTAATGGAAATGAACAAAAAAATAATCGGTGTTCCAAGATTTATTACCTCATATATCTGCCAAATGGCCAATATAGAGTGAAGAGTAATTTGAAGCTTTTAATACATTTTCATTAGTGGGATACGTTCGCAATTACTTTTAATAGCAATTGGTTATAAACTAAAATTAATTAACCGTAATGATTTGAATCTATAGAAATAAAAATAAATACTATACTGACCAGTCAATGAGTAAATGATATCTTCTCCATTGTCAGCTGTTGCTTCTACTGCTCCGACGACTCCTGTTTGTTGAACATCAGCCCAGAGGAAGTACGATTGTGATTTGAATGATACTATAGGTGTTTCAGGATTTTCTGAAAACAATTTAAATTTAATTACAAAAATTCAGACGCCTAAAAGTAATTATTAAGTTTCCTTTCGATAACAGTATTATATTTTATTAAGAAGTAAGTAAATAGTTTGTATGAAATAATGAAACGGATTAAATCGATCATTTTTGCTTCAATTTAACTGGCCATAGCTTGGTCTTAACATGCCGACATTGATTCTCCTAAGAAATGTTTAAAGCAAGTAGTGGTAAAATTTTCTTTGTAAACCATAATATAATCTATAGATTCGTGCCTGACTAATAAAGAACTGTATCAAAGCGATAGGGTATATTTATTTATTTAAGTCGATCTATGATTTTAGTTTATGCTAAGATAATAGATAAAGTATATATATATTTAATCTATTTCGATTTCTTTATATCAAAAACAAAAATGCAATCAACTTTAAGCCCGCGCTTGAAATTATAATACGGATACATTATAAATTAAACTTGTTTGTTATGTCAAAAATAAATAAAAATAATGTCACCAGCATTGCCTCAAAGCGCTATGAATTTTTTTACAATATACTTACAGTTTTTTGCAGATTTACTATCAGTGTGGGATTTTCTGGACTTTTATACCACAACAATAAAAATAAAGATAAAAAGAAAACCCTTTAAAATGATGTTAGATAACGACAAGTATTAGCAGTAATACGGTTTTAATGATATTTCTAACGTCCAACTAGATTAGTTGAAGGTAAAATAAACATCATTACTACTGCTGTTGGAGTACCAAGGGAAATAAAAGTAAATCAAACACACCTGAAAAACTGACGTCTATCAAAAGTTTTGCCTTAGCATTCGCTGCTTGTAACTCCAACAATATGTAAGTAACGTCTCTTGGAAACTCTTCTGCAGAAAGTTCGACTTTCACATCACCATTTGTTAACGTTGATTTGAATAACGCATTGTGTTCTGAAAAGACAAAATTTAAGGTTATATTGAGAGCGTTTATATTAAATATAAGTAAAAATCATTTCTTATACATTACGAGATGAACTGACATCAAAAATCACATACCTCCTGTTATTTGAATATTTGTTCCAGTGAAGCCGGACAAAGTGATCTTGTCGTGTGAAAGAACGCCATTGTCGAGTTTTCCATTATACAGAATCCGATCAAAAGATACATCCTCATTCCCTGATGGATCAACAATAAAATGGTTACTTTGACATTAGTAAAAGGTAATAATTTAGTTTATTTCTTATTTGTTGGTCTATTTGGTTTTGGCTCGACTTTTTACCCGTGCTATTTTTATTTGTTTTACTATAACTCAAAGTTTGACTGGAAAATATCTCTTCAGGGAATTTGTTAACTTGCAATTATAGTCTTATGTTTTTTAACAACAACAAATTAACAGGAATACTTTTAGTTTCATAGTGACGGTGTAAATAAAATAAAATTCAACACACCTGAAAAACTGACGTCTATCAAAAGTTTTGCCTTAGCATTCGCTGCTTGTAACTCCAACAATATGTAAGTAACGTCTCTTGGAAACTCTTCTCCAGAAAGTTCGACTTTCACATCACCATTTGTTAACGTTGATTTGAATAACGCATTGTGTTCTGAAATGACAAAATTTAAGGTTATATTGAGAGCGTTTATATTGAATATAAGTAAAAATCATTTCTTATACATTACGAGATGAACTGACATCAAAAATCACATACCTCCTGTTATTTGAATATTTGTTCCAGTGAAGCCGGACAAAGTGATCTTGTCGTGTGAAAGAACGCCATTGTCGAGTTTTCCATTATACAGAATCCGATCAAAAGATACATCCTCATTCCCTGATGGATCAACAATAAAATGGTTACTTTGACATTAGTAAAAGGTAATAATTTAGTTTATTTCTTATTTGTTGGTCTAATTGGTTTTGGCTCGACTTTTTACCCGTGCTATTTTTATTTGTTTTACTATAACTCAAAGTTTGACTGAAAAATATCTCTTCAGGGAATTTGTAAACTTGCAATTATAGTCTTATGTTTTTTAACAACAACAAATTAACAGGAATACTTTTAGTTTCATAGTGACGGTGTAAATAAAATAAAATTCAACACACCTGAAAAACTGACGTCTATCAAAAGTTTTGCCTTAGCATTCGCTGCTTGTAACTCCAACAATATGTAAGTAACGTCTCTTGGAAACTCTTCTCCAGAAAGTTCGACTTTCACATCACCATTTGTTAACGTTGATTTGAATAACGCATTGTGTTCTGAAAAGACAAAATTTAAGGTTATATTGAGAGCGTTTATATTGAATATAAGTAAAAATCATTTCTTATACATTACGAGATGAACTGACATCAAAAATCACATACCTCCTGTTATTTGAATATTTGTTCCAGTGAAGCCGGACAAAGTGATCTTGTCGTGTGAAAGAACGCCATTGTCGAGTTTTCCATTATACAGAATCCGATCAAAAGATACATCCTCATTCCCTGATGGATCAACAATAAAATGGTTACTTTGACATTAGTAAAAGGTAATACATAATTTAGTTTATTTCTTATTTGTTGGTCTATTTGGTTTTGGCTCGACTTTTTACCCGTGTTATTTTTATTTGTTTTACTATAACTCAAAGTTTGACTGAAAAATATCTCTTCAGGGAATTTGTAAACTTGCAATTATAGTCTTATGTTTTTTAACAACAACAAATTAACAGGAATACTTTTAGTTTCATAGTGACGGTGTAAATAAAATAAAATTCAACACACCTGAAAAACTGACGTCTATCAAAAGTTTTGCCTTAGCATTCGCTGCTTGTAACTCCAACAATATGTAAGTAACGTCTCTTGGAAACTCTTCTCCAGAAAGTTCGACTTTCACATCACCATTTGTTAACGTTGATTTGAATAACGCATTGTGTTCTGAAAAGACAAAATTTAAGGTTATATTGAGAGCGTTTATATTGAATATAAGTAAAAATCATTTCTTATACATTACGAGATGAACTGACATCAAAAATCACATACCTCCTGTTATTTGAATATTTGTTCCAGTGAAGCCGGACAAAGTGATCTTGTCGTGTGAAAGAACGCCATTGTCGAGTTTTCCATTATACAGAATCCGATCAAAAGATACATCCTCATTCCCTGATGGATCAACAATAAAATGGTTACTTTGACATTAGTAAAAGGTAATACATAATTTAGTTTATTTCTTATTTGTTGGTCTATTTGGTTTTGGCTCGACTTTTTACCCGTGTTATTTTTATTTGTTTTACTATAACTCAAAGTTTGACTGAAAAATATCTCTTCAGGGAATTTGTAAACTTGCAATTATAGTCTTATGTTTTTTAACAACAACAAATTAACAGGAATACTTTTAGTTTCATAGTGACGGTGTAAATAAAATAAAATTCAACACACCTGAAAAACTGACGTCTATCAAAAGTTTTGCCTTAGCATTCGCTGCTTGTAACTCCAACAATATGTAAGTAACGTCTCTTGGAAACTCTTCTCCAGAAAGTTCGACTTTCACATCACCATTTGTTAACGTTGATTTGAATAACGCATTGTGTTCTGAAAAGACAAAATTTAAGGTTATATTGAGAGCGTTTATATTGAATATAAGTAAAAATCATTTCTTATACATTACGAGATGAACTGACATCAAAAATCACATACCTCCTGTTATTTGAATATTTGTTCCAGTGAAGCCGGACAAAGTGATCTTGTCGTGTGAAAGAACGCCATTGTCGAGTTTTCCATTATACAGAATCCGATCAAAAGATACATCCTCATTCCCTGATGGATCAACAATAAAATGGTTACTTTGACATTAGTAAAAGGTAATAATTTAGTTTATTTCTTATTTGTTGGTCTATTTGGTTTTGGCTCGACTTTTTACCCGTGCTATTTTTATTTGTTTTACTATAACTCAAAGTTTGACTGGAAAATATCTCTTCAGGGAATTTGTAAACTTGCAATTATAGTCTTATGTTTTTTAACAACAACAAATTAACAGGAATACTTTTAGTTTCATAGTGACGGTGTAAATAAAATAAAATTCAACACACCTGAAAAACTGACGTCTATCAAAAGTTTTGCCTTAGCATTCGCTGCTTGTAACTCCAACAATATGTAAAAAACGTCTCTTGGAAACTCTTCTCCAGAAAGTTCGACTTTCACATCACCATTTGTTAACGTTGATTTGAATAACGCATTGTGTTCTGAAAAGACAAAATTTAAGGTTATATTGAGAGCGTTTATATTAAATATAAGTAAAAATCATTTCTTATACATTACGAGATGAACTGACATCAAAAATCACATACCTCCTGTTATTTGAATATTTGTTCCAGTGAAGCCGGACAAAGTGATCTTGTCGTGTGAAAGAACGCCATTGTCGAGTTTTCCATTATACAGAATCCGATCAAAAGATACATCCTCATTCCCTGATGGATCAACAATAAAATGGTTACTTTGACATTAGTAAAAGGTAATAATTTAGTTTATTTCTTATTTGTTGGTCTATTTGGTTTTGGCTCGACTTTTTACCCGTGCTATTTTTATTTGTTTTACTATAACTCAAAGTTTGACTGGAAAATATCTCTTCAGGGAATTTGTTAACTTGCAATTATAGTCTTATGTTTTTTAACAACAACAAATTAACAGGAATACTTTTAGTTTCATAGTGACGGTGTAAATAAAATAAAATTCAACACACCTGAAAAACTGACGTCTATCAAAAGTTTTGCCTTAGCATTCGCTGCTTGTAACTCCAACAATATGTAAGTAACGTCTCTTGGAAACTCTTCTCCAGAAAGTTCGACTTTCACATCACCATTTGTTAACGTTGATTTGAATAACGCATTGTGTTCTGAAATGACAAAATTTAAGGTTATATTGAGAGCGTTTATATTGAATATAAGTAAAAATCATTTCTTATACATTACGAGATGAACTGACATCAAAAATCACATACCTCCTGTTATTTGAATATTTGTTCCAGTGAAGCCGGACAAAGTGATCTTGTCGTGTGAAAGAACGCCATTGTCGAGTTTTCCATTATACAGAATCCGATCAAAAGATACATCCTCATTCCCTGATGGATCAGCAATAAAATGGTTACTTTGACATTAGTAAAAGGTAATAATTTAGTTTATTTCTTATTTGTTGGTCTATTTGGTTTTGGCTCGACTTTTTACCCGTGCTATTTTTATTTGTTTTACTATAACTCAAAGTTTGACTGGAAAATATCTCTTCAGGGAATTTGTAAACTTGCAATTATAGTCTTATGTTTTTTAACAACAACAAATTAACAGGAATACTTTTAGTTTCATAGTGACGGTGTAAATAAAATAAAATTCAACACACCTGAAAAACTGACGTCTATCAAAAGTTTTGCCTTAGCATTCGCTGCTTGTAACTCCAACAATATGTAAGTAACGTCTCGTGGAAACTCTTCTCCAGAAAGTTCGACTTTCACATCACCATTTGTTAACGTTGATTTGAATAACGCATTGTGTTCTGAAAAGATAAAATTTAAGGTTATATTGAGAGCGTTTATATTGAATATAAGTAAAAATCATTTCTTATACATTACGAGATGAACTGACATCAAAAATCACATACCTCCTGTTATTTGAATATTTGTTCCAGTGAAGCCGGACAAAGTGATCTTGTCGTGTGAAAGAACGCCATTGTCGAGTTTTCCATTATACAGAATCCGATCAAAAGATACATCCTCATTCCCTGATGGATCAGCAATAAAATGGTTACTTTGACATTAGTAAAAGGTAATAATTTAGTTTATTTCTTATTTGTTGGTCTATTTGGTTTTGGCTCGACTTTTTACCCGTGTTATTTTTATTTGTTTTACTATAACTCAAAGTTTGACTGAAAAATATCTCTTCAGGGAATTTGTAAACTTGCAATTATAGTCTTATGTTTTTTAACAACAACAAATTAACAGGAATACTTTTAGTTTCATAGTGACGGTGTAAATAAAATAAAATTCAACACACCTGAAAAACTGACGTCTATCAAAAGTTTTGCCTTAGCATTCGCTGCTTGTAACTCCAACAATATGTAAGTAACGTCTCGTGGAAACTCTTCTCCAGAAAGTTCGACTTTCACATCACCATTTGTTAACGTTGATTTGAATAACGCATTGTGTTCTGAAAAGATAAAATTTAAGGTTATATTGAGAGCGTTTATATTGAATATAAGTAAAAATCATTTCTTATACATTACGAGATGAACTGACATCAAAAATCACATACCTCCTGTTATTTGAATATTTGTTCCAGTGAAGCCGGACAAAGTGATCTTGTCGTGTGAAAGAACGCCATTGTCGAGTTTTCCATTATACAGAATCCGATCAAAAGATACATCCTCATTCCCTGATGGATCAACAATAAAATGGTTACTTTGACATTAGTAAAAGGTAATACATAATTTAGTTTATTTCTTATTTGTTGGTCTATTTGGTTTTGGCTCGACTTTTTACCCGTGTTATTTTTATTTGTTTTACTATAACTCAAAGTTTGACTGAAAAATATCTCTTCAGGGAATTTGTAAACTTGCAATTATAGTCTTATGTTTTTTAACAACAACAAATTAACAGGAATACTTTTAGTTTCATAGTGACGGTGTAAATAAAATAAAATTCAACACACCTGAAAAACTGACGTCTATCAAAAGTTTTGCCTTAGCATTCGCTGCTTGTAACTCCAACAATATGTAAGTAACGTCTCTTGGAAACTCTTCTCCAGAAAGTTCGACTTTCACATCACCATTTGTTAACGTTGATTTGAATAACGCATTGTGTTCTGAAAAGACAAAATTTAAGGTTATATTGAGAGCGTTTATATTGAATATAAGTAAAAATCATTTCTTATACATTACGAGATGAACTGACATCAAAAATCACATACCTCCTGTTATTTGAATATTTGTTCCAGTGAAGCCGGACAAAGTGATCTTGTCGTGTGAAAGAACGCCATTGTCGAGTTTTCCATTATACAGAATCCGATCAAAAGATACATCCTCATTCCCTGATGGATCAACAATAAAATGGTTACTTTGACATTAGTAAAAGGTAATAATTTAGTTTATTTCTTATTTGTTGGTCTATTTGGTTTTGGCTCGACTTTTTACCCGTGCTATTTTTATTTGTTTTACTATAACTCAAAGTTTGACTGGAAAATATCTCTTCAGGGAATTTGTAAACTTGCAATTATAGTCTTATGTTTTTTAACAACAACAAATTAACAGGAATACTTTTAGTTTCATAGTGACGGTGTAAATAAAATAAAATTCAACACACCTGAAAAACTGACGTCTATCAAAAGTTTTGCCTTAGCATTCGCTGCTTGTAACTCCAACAATATGTAAGTAACGTCTCTTGGAAACTCTTCTCCAGAAAGTTCGACTTTCACATCACCATTTGTTAACGTTGATTTGAATAACGCATTGTGTTCTGAAAAGACAAAATTTAAGGTTATATTGAGAGCGTTTATATTGAATATAAGTAAAAATCATTTCTTATACATTACGAGATGAACTGACATCAAAAATCACATACCTCCTGTTATTTGAATATTTGTTCCAGTGAAGCCGGACAAAGTGATCTTGTCGTGTGAAAGAACGCCATTGTCGAGTTTTCCATTATACAGAATCCGATCAAAAGATACATCCTCATTCCCTGATGGATCAACAATAAAATGGTTACTTTGACATTAGTAAAAGGTAATAATTTAGTTTATTTCTTATTTGTTGGTCTATTTGGTTTTGGCTCGACTTTTTACCCGTGCTATTTTTATTTGTTTTACTATAACTCAAAGTTTGACTGGAAAATATCTCTTCAGGGAATTTGTAAACTTGCAATTATAGTCTTATGTTTTTTAACAACAACAAATTAACAGGAATACTTTTAGTTTCATAGTGACGGTGTAAATAAAATAAAATTCAACACACCTGAAAAACTGACGTCTATCAAAAGTTTTGCCTTAGCATTCGCTGCTTGTAACTCCAACAATATGTAAGTAACGTCTCTTGGAAACTTTTCTCCAGAAAGTTCGACTTTCACATCACCATTTGTTAACGTTGATTTGAATAACGCATTGTGTTCTGAAAAGACAAAATTTAAGGTTATATTGAGAGCGTTTATATTGAATATAAGTAAAAATCATTTCTTATACATTACGAGTTGAACTGACATCAAAAATCACATACCTCCTGTTATTTGAATATTTGTTCCAGTGAAGCCGGACAAAGTGATCTTGTCGTGTGAAAGAACGCCATTGTCGAGTTTTCCATTATACAGAATCCGATCAAAAGATACATCCTCATTCCCTGATGGATCAACAATAAAATGGTTACTTTGACATTAGTAAAAGGTAATAATTTAGTTTATTTCTTATTTGTTGGTCTATTTGGTTTTGGCTCGACTTTTTACCCGTGCTATTTTTATTTGTTTTACTATAACTCAAAGTTTGACTGGAAAATATATCTTCAGGGAATTTGTAAACTTGCAATTATAGTCTTATGTTTTTTAACAACAACAAATTAACAGGAATACTTTTAGTTTCATAGTGACGGTGTAAATAAAATAAAATTCAACACACCTGAAAAACTGACGTCTATCAAAAGTTTTGCCTTAGCATTCGCTGCTTGTAACTCCAACAATATGTAAGTAACGTCTCTTGGAAACTCTTCTGCAGAAAGTTCGACTTTCACATCACCATTTGTTAACGTTGATTTGAATAACGCATTGTGTTCTGAAAAGACAAAATTTAAGGTTATATTGAGAGCGTTTATCTATACTAATATTATAAAGAGGGAAGGTTTGATTATTTTTTTGTATGTTTGAAATGAATAGGCTCCGAAACTACTGGACCGATTTTAAAAATTCTTTCACCGTTGGCAAGCTACACTATTTACGAGTGACATAGGCTATGTTTCATTTTCAAAAAATTAGGGATGATTACTAAAACTTGAATATTCTAACGCAAGGTGTAAAAAAATAAACAAAAAACTGCGTGCGCAGCGAAAACGGTGAAAGTTACGCAAAAATGATGTTCTATGAAATTGTTTCCACAGATTATGCGAAAAGCGACCTACACGCGGGCGGAGCCGCGGGCAACAGCTAGTATTGAATATAAGTAAAAATCATTTCTTATACATTACGAGATGAACTGACATCAAAAATCACATACCTCCTGTTATTTGAATATTTGTTCCAGTGAAGCCGGACAAAGTGATCTTGTCGTGTGAAAGAACGCCATTGTCGAGTTTTCCATTATACAGAATCCGATCAAAAGATACATCCTCATTCCCTGATGGATCAACAATAAAATGGTTACTTTGACATTAGTAAAAGGTAATAATTTAGTTTATTTCTTATTTGTTGGTCTATTTGGTTTTGGCTCGACTTTTTACCCGTGTTATTTTTATTTGTTTTACTATAACTCAAAGTTTGACTGAAAAATATCTCTTCAGGGAATTTGTAAACTTGCAATTATAGTCTTATGTTTTTTAACAACAACAAATTAACAGGAATACTTTTAGTTTGATAGTGACGGTGTAAATAAAATAAAATTCAACACACCTGAAAAACTGACGTCTATCAAAAGTTTTGCCTTAGCATTCGCTGCTTGTAACTCCAACAATATGTAAGTAACGTCTCTTGGAAACTCTTCTCCCGAAAGTTCGACTTTCACATCACCATTTGTTAACGTTGATTTGAATAACGCATTGTGTTCTGAAAAGACAAAATTTAAGGTTATATTGAGAGCGTTTATATTGAATATAAGTAAAAATCATTTCTTATACATTACGAGATGAACTGACATCAAAAATCACATACCTCCTGTTATTTGAATATTTGTTCCAGTGAAGCCGGACAAATTGATCTTGTCGTGTGAAAGAACGCCATTGTCGAGTTCTCCATTATACAGAATCCGATCAAAAGATACATCCTCATTTCCTGATGGATCAACAAAAAAATGGTTACTTTGACATTAGTAAAAGGTAATAATTTAGTTTATTTCTTATTTGTTGGTCTATTTGGTTTTGGCTCGACTTTTTACCCTTGTTATTTTTATTTGTTTTACTATAACTCAAAGTTTGACTGGAAAATATCTCTTCAGGGAATTTGTAAACTTGCAATTATAGTCTTATGTTTTTTAACAACAACAAATTAACAGGAATACTTTTAGTTTCATAGCTATAACTCAAAGTTTGACTGGAAAATATTTCTTCAAGGATTTTTTAAAATTTAATTTATTTAGTTATTTCTATTAAGTTGATTGTGTACTATAGAGAGTGTAACAACAACAACATTTTACTAAAAATATAAAACATGATTTTAATATAAAGGTGTCCGGGACAAGAAATACCTAAATACCTTTGAAATTTTAATAGTATCGGTCAACAGGGCTATAACTTAGTATCAATAGGACACATTACAAATTGATCTTTGGTAGGATAGTAACCAATTTAATTCGCAATTACTGCTGATGTTCTAATACGTTCTTGTAATTTTATATGTTATTGAATTGTTACGATTAATAATATATTTATTTAATATTTTTTTATACAATGTGCGTTTTATTATTGCTTATGTTTATCACATAATTATTATATCTTAAGATAATATTTACATCTGGATTATATTATCTAGTTGTAAGATTAATATAGCTTATGACAGTCATTTTGATAAGCAATAAATATGTACATATTAAAGTTTCAGAGCAATATATTCGTAAAAATATATTGCTCTGAACTTTAAACAATGCTGGCATAGAATTAAAACCATTTCAAATTTTGACTGGTTAATATTACAATTTTAAGTATGTGAGCGTATAAGGAATATCTTTATTTAAGAAATAGTCTTCTTATCGGGACAGAGGCGACATTTTACTAAATGGTTATTAATGAATATTAATTCAATTTAAAGTTCAAAATAAGTCACAACCGAAATTAACGTTTGAAATGTTTAAGTTATGTTAGAGTCTTGAAAAAATAAACGATAACGGCCGAATCGAACCTGCGACCTTTTCGACACCATCCGGTTGTTCTGTGCATTGAGGTACCGTATCTCTACGTTAGAGTTATCGACAAATGCTTAATAGAGATCGCCTTAGTCACGAAATGTTTTTATTTTAATAGAGAATGTTAAGTTTGTCGATTCTTTATTTTATGTTTTTGTTAAATTTGAATGAGAATATAAATATATATTTTTGTAACAAAAAATTATATATGTAAATCTGTATATATTTTATATATTTAGTGAGATGATTGCGAATGTAACCGCTTTATTAATATCCTTAACAAATAAATATTTTTTTTTATCGTACGTACAAGGTTTTTGTTTAAACTTAAGCATTGTTT
Organism: Napeogenes inachia; assembly: GCA_959347355.1. Classification (NCBI taxonomy): domain Eukaryota; kingdom Metazoa; phylum Arthropoda; class Insecta; order Lepidoptera; family Nymphalidae; genus Napeogenes; species Napeogenes inachia. The sequence goes on along the minus strand of OY365799.1, from coordinate 1,983,213 downwards.
CCACAAAATAAGTTTGTCTTTGTATTTATAACAAAATAAATATTCTATAAGAAATATGTATTTTGTGCTGAAAATAAAAACTAATAAAAGTATACTTTTTAATCTGTGATCTTGAAATAGATTAATTTATTTTGATAATTGGTTTTCAAAATAAGTTAAAAACTTATATAAATAATACAAAATCAAAAACAACTATTAGCCCTTTTAAGAAAATAAAATGCAATAATTTAAGTAAATATGAATATTTCCCCTTATACGAATACATATTATAATAGTAACAACACTAACATAAATATTTATGTTTGCTTTTTAACAATCTAGTAGTATGTACAGTAGAAGGACGGTAAAGAAATCATCACTACTACTGGATTGATACAGATAACAAAAGAAAATTCAACACACCTGAAAAACTGACGTCTATGAAAAGTATTGCCTTGGCATTTGCTGCTTGTAACTCCAACAATATGTGAGTAAGGTCTTTTGGAAACTCTACTCCAGAAGGTTCAACTTTTACAACACCATTTGTTAAATCTGATTTGAATAACGCATTATGTTCTGAAAAGACAGAAATAATAGTCTTATTTAGAGCGTGCTTATTTTAAATAAGTAAATATCAATTGTTATATACAACGAGATTTATATGCAGAAAAAAACCACATACCTCCTGTTATTTCAATATTTATTCCTTCGAAACCCGACAAAGTTATCTTATCGTGAGAAAGTACGCCATTGTCGAGTTTTCCATTATAGAGAATCTGATCAAAAGTTTCATTGACAATCTCTGGTGGTTCTGTAAAAAAATATATATGTACTTTATTAACTGTATTGACTCTGTGGTATTTAACCTAAGACTATATCTATATTAAACTAAAGAACGAAAACCACAAAATTTATTTCCCTAACACAGTAATCGACGTCTGTTATGATATACCCTACAAGCCTTTAGTATATGAATTCAATATACGAATGTATCTAATGATAAGATACTTACTATATTATCTACTTTAGATTTTGAGTATAGAGGTGCCCTTTAATCTTTTGTTTATTGTTTTATTATTTTAACCACTTATGTCACAAGTGTGTATTTAATATTAATATATATGTAATCGCAAGAGATATTGATATTTTTTATTAAAACTTAATTCTATTAAAATTCCTTAAGAACCCATCGCAATAGCTCTTTAATGTTCTCTCAGAAACAAAAATATTCTTCCTTAAAAATTCCATCATATATAAATATATATATAGACCAATGAAACCAATATAAAAACCGTAACCGTAAACCAGATATAAAAAAACATCATCATCATATGCTGTTCTTTTATAATTGGTTTACGAAAATATATTTTTTAAAAACTTCATTGCATAATAGAATAATTATCTGTGGATTCAATACCGACCAACCAACCATTGTTATTTTAATATTTTTAAATAATCAAATTTATACGTAATTAAATTAATTAATATACTTTGTACCTGTTAAGGATATAACAATGGCAGCTCGTCCATTATTTGTGTTGGGTTTGTCTGCTATAACGGTAAACAATAAATAATTTCTGATTTCTTCTTCGCTTATGCTGCCATTTAATATTAATGAGAAATTATTCAATCCATTTTTTACAAGGCTAAAAGCCTTTGAGTCATCTGGGAGAAGAAATAATACATAAAACGATATGTTTTTATTATTCTTAAGAAAATTTATCAAAGTTTTACCCAAGTACTTACCATTGTCAAGAGTAAACGTCACAGTTTCATCATAACCTTGAATGAGTGTAATTACAGATAAGAATACGAGTCCATTTTCCTTAGAATATTGTCCAGTGTAGTAGGCTTCGCTAAATACTGGGGTGACTGTGATATTTTCTTCATTGTTAACAATACGCACAACGATCGTAGTAGACCCATTTACAGCACCGGGTTCAGATACTTTTAGGTTGAGAATTATAAAGTCATTATTATCAGTCAATTCGGTTGAAAATTCAATTAAATTAATTTTAATAGAATCTGCTAGTTTTGATGTCGAGAAATAAGACGCGTAATCTGCAAAAATATACACATTTAAGAGTCAAACTTAGAAGACTTAAAAAGTTGAAGTAATATCTTACAAATTATTAAGTCCAATATATTAACTACCTCCTATTATACTGAATTCCATTGATGCTGTTATTCCACCCAGCAGACCTATCTCTTCTATATCTAATATTTTGTTTTCCAAATTACCCAAGTAACTGGTTTGTTCGAATTCGAGAATTCTCATATTGTTATTATCTGTAAAGAAAACGTTTTTTAAATTACATATCTTTAAACATATATTAGTTCTAACTGTTTTTAAATCGGTCTAGCCAAAGAACCTAGTTTAATTATCCAACCTACCCACAAGCGAAATAACTATTGTTGCATGAGAAGAAGGGCTGTTAACTTTAGTCGCCACAATGGTGAATACTAAGTTGCCTCTATCTGTTATTTCATTTAAGCCTTCGTCTTCCAGTCGTAAACTGAAATCGTTAGGTCCGTTGTGTACCAGGGAAAACCACTTTGCGTCCTCTGCAATAAGTTAATTTTAAAAAGATTGGGGCTAGTAAATTGTCGTTATTGATTATGTTAAAACCTATAATATTAAATTACAAAATCGATTTATAATATTGATTTCCTCCGTACAATGTAACAGAACTCTCGTTTTGCTCCAGCGTAAACCATTTATAAAATTCTACGAAAAATCATTATTAAAATAAAGCTTTTTATTGTGTATGTCATTAAGTATAATTTTGAAAATCTTACCTTCTTCCAAGCTAAATTCGACAGTACTATCAAAACCTTTTCCTAAAGATATTAGTTCATCAAACAATAATCCTTTGGTGCTTGTATAAGTTCCCGTGTAGAATGCTTTCTCAAATACTGGAGGAACTATCACAGTTTTAAGTATATCAATTACTATTACAGTTGTAGCTGAAATAGCGCGTTCCCTTGTGGCTTTCACTTCTAGTATAATAACGTTATTATCTTCGAGATCTTCTAATGCCATGTCACTTGCTGGTGTTAGTTTGATCACATTGCTTGAGTTAAGTAGTGAAAAATATTTTGAGTATTCTTTAAAACAAGATATTATAATTATGATTATGAAAATAATAAATAATGATAAGAAAAGTATTCGATTAAGGGTCTAAAACCTTTCATTTAACACTATGTTACTATGAATGGATCAGTGTATACTTTTGAAGACATAATTGAAAAATAAGAAGTATTGAATAGAATAGAATATGTAACCACGAGCTTCTTGGATTTCAAACTATTTTTAAGACGGTGCAAAAATGCTTACCTCCATTTAATATAAATTCAGTTTGTGGAGTGTAACCAGTTTCAAGAACTATATCATCCACAGTAAGACTGTTGCCTTCTATCAAGCCCTTGTAGGCATTCTGGGTGAAACTCATTACGGTTGGATCTATCATTTCTGGAATAATATACTACAATAAGGATGAAGTTTGTTCAAATTATTAATAAAGAGAAAAAATAAAGAAAAAATATATAACAATTCAAACTTTAAATCTAATCTTGTATAGAAAAGAAAAAAAAAATATAGGTTTTTCATAAATTTCTATTTATTCAGTTGCACCAAAATGTGCACACAACTTATTAAATCCGATTGGATGTTTTTTTAAGGGTTGACTTCAGTGTGTGAAAGATTTACAGTAACTTCACAGTTCCTGGACAAATTTGCGGCAACCGCTACCAAAGACTACGCTGGGAGGTTCTAAAGTTCGTGGAATGGAGAGGATGAAGTGGGGGTAGGGACGCTCGCTTGGTGTCATACGAATTGGAGACTCATCATTAGTATATATACCGAGTTTCAACCCGATTGCGTCATTCATTTACGAACAGTCACCTGTTGAACAATTCAATCCGGAAGAAAACTGAAACTATGGAGAAAATTAACCACCGCGCTGTGATAAAACTCCTTATCAAGGAAGAAAAGAACGCTCAAACCATTTTGAATAAAATGGGAGTCGTTTATAGGGAACAGTGCCCTAGTAAATCAATGATTTACAACTGGCATTGTCTATATAAACATGGTCGAGAGTCAATTGAAGACGACCCTCGCTTAGGAAGGCCAGTTGGGGCCATATCATTGGACCTCGTCGAAAAAGTGGAGAAAATTGTACTACAAGATGCCCGTTCGAAGAAAAAACAATTATCTGCATTAGTTGGAGTATCAGATACCACCATTTTGCGAATCCTACAAGATCATCTGAGTATGACAAAAATCAGTGCAAGATGGGTACCGAAAATGCTCACGCCATTTCAGAAAGAGCAGCGCGTCGATGCATTTTTTGGAGTTGTGTGAAGATATAAACCTGCACAGATTTTGGACCGGATTGTTACGGGAGATGAAACATGGGTTCATCACTTTGAGCCTGAGTTCAAACAAGAGTCCTTGCAATGGCATAAAAAGGGGACACCATTGCCAAAGAAATTCAAGGTGCCGGAGTCGGTTGGAAAGAAGATGGCTACTGTTTTTTGGGATTGTGAGGGGATAATCTTGATTGATTACAAATAAAAAGAAAGGACTATAACCGGAGAATACTACGCAACGATATTAGAAAAATTAAAGGATGCCATCAAGGAAAAGCGGCGAGGAAAATTGACAAAGCGTGTGTTGCTCTTGCAAGACAACGCGCCGGTTCACAAGAGCAGAATTGCAATGGCTGCTCTGCACACGCATGGGTTCGAATCCCTAGATCACCCACTCTACAGTCCAGACCTGCCCCCAAGTGACTTTTTTCTTTCCCCAATTTAGCAAAAGACGTAAGGGAAAGGAAATTTTCCGACGACAATGAGGTAAAAGAGGCAATTTCGACTCATTTTGACGGAAAAGATAAAACACATTTTTTAAAGTGGTATAGAAAAATTAATTCATAGGTCTTATAAATGTTTTGAGCTTAAGGGTGATTATATTGAAAAGGAAAAATAAATTTGTTGTTTTATTTTATTTAGATCCCTTTCGTTTCGCAAACTTTTCCTCCGAATCTCCCCTCGTAAGATTTTATTCAAAATTTATCTTATCTGTCCTTATAAACATATTTGCATTAAAGGCAAGTCACAATTACTAACGGAACTTTATTATAAAATTTATACAAACCTTGTGGAAAAGTTATATATACTGCTGCATTTGCACCTACAGTTCGTGGTTTTCGAGCCAGAATGTTTAATATGATAACCTTATTATTAAATATAACATCCTCGGGAATGAAAGACTTTAACACCAGTTTGATTAAATTAAGACTAGGTTCTAACCCAAAATATTCTTTGTGGTCTGGAAGATAATGAAACCAATGATTATTAATAACTGGAAGTGGAGTAGTAAGAGCATTGTTTTAATTAACTTCTACAGAGCTCACCTCCTATTAACTCAAATGTGACAGTTTCATCAAAACCTTGGACTAAAGTTATGATTCCTGAGTTTAATTCATCATTCTCATACTTGAAAGAATATAAATTCTCACTAAACATGGGAGTTTGGTGATCTTCTTTTATTATTTGAAGAACAATACTTGTTGAAGTAGGTACCGCGTGGATCCCAACTGCACTGAGAGTCAATACAATAATATCGTTCTCCAATAAAATGTTTTCCGGAATTGCTTTCTCGATTTCAATTGTTACGATGTTTTGATTTTCTTTTATAGAAAAATAAGTCCTGAATTCTGGAATATTATATGTTTAGAACAAAAGTAAGTAGGTGTTATTAAAATATTTCATATTTTTAATAATTATATTGTAAAACTCACCGCCCTCGAGTGTAAAATTAACGTCTGTCGCATATCCATTTGTCAAAACGATATTACTCAGAGTTAAATCATCATTTTCGATACTTCCTTCATATATAGTCTCCTCGAAATCTAAATATCTAGCTGTAAATAAGTTTCAATAGCAAAAATCTAAGGACATTATGTATACAATACTTGCCTATCTCTTAAATAAGGGTTCTAATTTTTGTGGTTTTCGTTCTGTTATTATAATATATCTTATATATATAAATACTTACGTAGATTAAGCATCTAGTAGCACTATAGAGAGGATACACATTAGTTAATCAAGAGCATGGTACGGAAAACTGAATTTTATTTACACGATGTAATAAGAAGCAAGTTTAACATGTGCGAAAGATAGTTTAAGTGTGAAATTAAAAGATAAAACGATCTAAGTGAAATACATCCTGTATATAAAACCTTATAAGTTTACTTAACAGATTTATAAAATATAACAAAACCGAAAAAAACGTATTAATAATGATATATTATCTAGTGAAATATATTTCGTATCAACACGTATTAATGTAACAATAAAATTTTAGTGGGTTGCTATTTGGTGTCATATGCCACTGTATCATAAATAACTTAATATAAGTAATGAATAAACATTATTTATGATATTACTGAAAATATGTTTAAATTAAATCGACATGTTTCCGTGGAGTCTATTTGATGATTTCAAATATCTGCTCTGATGAGAATTCAATACACATTCCGAAAGTAAAGTCCTAAGACATATTGGTTGTTTAAGAATATTAATGTATTTTACAAACCAGAAGGTAATTCTATATTGACTGTGGCATGAGCTCCAACGGTTCGTGGTTTAGAAGCAAGTACAGTTATCATTATGTTTCGTTCAGTAAAAATATCTGTCGGAATAGCTGAAGATGTGAGAGTTATTTTTGGTCCATCTGGTTTTGCTTCAAAATATTTGGAATGTTCTGGAATGGAAATAAACAATACAATAGATAATATTAAGATAAGACGACGTAAATACCTTTCTTAAAAATATGATAATTATTGAAACGTAATTTCCCTTACCTCCTTCAAGTGTAATTCTGACAGTGTCATCAAAGCCTTGTGTTAGTATAATTTGTCCTAATGTAAGTCCTATTTCCGTACTATAACTACCACTATAAAAATTATATTCAAACACTGGAGTTGTGTAATCATTTTTTATTATTTCCAATATGACAACTGTCACTGCAGTAGTTCGATTATTTGAGGCGGTTATTTGTAAATTAATAAAGTTATTATTTTCAATAACATCAGTAGCTAGAGAATCCATAGTTATTTTAATCACATTTGATTCAATGTTTGCTTTGAAATCATATTCTAAAACAGATTTCACTAGATTAAAGTTACATTATTTTATTAGAAATAATTAATTTATTTATACTATAATAGTTTTTACCACTTTCAATATCCACGGTTATATTGAATCCTTCATAACCTTGTTTTAATTTTAAGTCATTAAGTTCTAAAACATTATCTGTAATCGTTCCTTCGTAGACAGCATTTTCAAATTCTAGGCGAGTGTCTGTAAAATATATTTTTAAATATTATTAATTAGTTTATTACAACCAGAACTTTCGGAACAGTGTGAAAATTTAAACCATAATGTTGTAAAATTGCTTGATTACGTTTAGTAGTTATTTTGATTATAGTGTCTTACTAAGTGGGGGTTTTGTTTGAACTATATACCGCTAATTGGTAATTACAGTGTCTATTCTAAAGATAGAAATACAAAGTAAATATATGATCCTTAGTGAACAGTAAGTATTATACAAAGCATAAAAATCTAACAAAATATTATAGTATTGAAGGATAACCTTCGGGCAATTTTACAATGACTGTTGCTGTGGCGCCGCTCGTATGTTCCCTTGTTGCCTTTACAATGAGATATATTTGCTTTTCATCGTACAACTCCACCGGTATTGGAGATTTCATATTGAAGGAAAGGTCATTTTGATTTACAACAAAATCAAAATACTCAGAATAATCTGAAATAAATTTAAAAAAGTCAATCGTTGATTTCGGTATCGGTAATGATATGTATTAAATATAAATTAGGTTATTTTTACAAATTGTATATGTAAGTGTAATAAATTTAAGAATCGTAATATACATTTTCATTTTTTCGAATACTAACCGCTTTCAAAACTGAAATTTACTAGGTTGTCGAATCCTTGCCTTAAGAAAATTTTATCCTGTAATATGAGGTCATTGTCGCTTTTATAATTTGCCAAGTAGAAAGGTTGCGAAAAGATTGGCTCATCAGGAAATTGAAACTGACTGTCTGCTTTGATGACAACAGTAGCTCTCGCCGTTCTTGGTGGCCCTTCCGTTAAATCCACGTCCTGCCGAGTTGAGTATAGCTTAGATCTTGTCCAATTGGCTTTATATGATATTAATGCTTCTTATCGATAATTAAATATAGTTATCATATTACTAAATAACTATTTACTATATTTTTCTATTTTATTTTAAGTTTCAAGGACCAATTTATTAATAATTCTTTGGAGGCATAGATGTATCATCGCCACATACATACTTAAGAAATAGTATGAAAAAGCGTATTAAAAAAAAATAAATTTATATATATAAGTTACTCTCTACTGTAGTCTCAATTTATTAAGGAACTTAAATCTAACGACAACATGAAATAAGCAAGCTTGGACCACATCACTATTAGCTGCCAACGAAATGAATACAAATTATATTTAAAAAAATGTATAAAAATACTATTGTGCTAATATTACTATACTTATACTAACCAATGCTCCCAAATTGATTTATTCAACATGACAAATGCAGCTTTTAAAAGAGAAGAAAGAAATAGACACTTAAATATATTATGTTCTACATAATATCATAAACCTCATTATTATACAACACACATACACAAAAATAGATGAAATAGTCCCACACAGAGTAAAAACTAAACTATTTAAGTTCATCTGAACTTAAATAGTTTTTTAAGGTAAAGCACTTTAGTTTGTTTTATTTTCAAAATTTCATAATATTTTAATCCCATTTTTTCTTTGTAATAAATAATGGTATTAATTTATAACGTTTATCTAATAATTTACTTATAAAACGGACATCTTAATAAATTTCAGCATATATAAAATCTAGACATCATTTTTGTAATAATATTTAGAAAGCAGCGCTTTAACTTAAATTAAAAGAATGTTTTTTATCTTTCTTTTCCTTACAGATTATGATTATTTGCAGCTCTTTGTTATATTTGTAATATACTTACGGTTGCAGTCACTGTTAGTTTCACTGGCTCAGCTATAGATCTTATCAGGTTAGTAGTTTTAAGCGTTGCCTTAAACTCTTTTGCTACTTGGGATGATGGGTCAAATGATATCTCGAAGAGGTCACTTCCCTCAATTTCGAAATCGATTTTCTGTGTGGTTAGATCTATGTCTCTGACCAGAATATCGTTTAAGCAGGTGGTGACCACGAATCCAGGTGGAACAGGTGGAGCAATGGTGAACTCATAATTATTCGTTGGCAAAAATACTGGATCATTGTTATTTGTATCTTTTATGTTTATTATAAAAACCTGGAAAGTACATTCGATACCATATGGGCTTATCATTGGATATTAACTCAAAATGTTAAAATTATGTCAATTCAATAGCATTGATAACGCTTAACCGACAGATATTGCAAGGGAACATGATTTTGCAGGTTTCTAATACTAGAATATTCATAACAACTTTATAAATTTATTATTATACATCTATTAAATGATTATTCTATGTTACTTATTATCCATTATGATACATTTGAAATTATAATAATAACTTTAAGAATAATCAGTTGTATATATATACTCACGAAATTCCGCAGAGTACTGTCTATACATCTTAAAGATATTGTATATCTTATGATGGTTTGAGTTTCAATATTTTCATAATTAGCGAAGGCACTGTTAGTTTCAATATTTAATATCGAGTTCTCTAGTTTGGCTGTAATGTATGGTCCTTCAATTAAGCCCTCTCCCTGTGTAACAGCATTTACTCCTGTAACATAATATTAGTAATTAGATCTATTGTATACATTGTAATAAATTAATCTATACTAATATTATAAAGAGGAAAGGTTTGATTATTTTTTTGTATGTTTGAAATGAATAGGCTCCGAAACTACTGGACCGATTTCAAAAATTCTTTCACCGTTGACAAGCTACACTATTCCCGAGTGACATAGGCTATGTTTCATTTTCAAAAAATTAGGGATGATTACTAAAACTTGAATATTCTAATATTAATGTCTCAAAAACATAGTATTTCGAATCCATATGCTTTAATACGTATATCTGAATAATGTCCTGGTCGTGTGTGTGTGATGTGGATGTATGTTATTATTTCCAGTTTGATATCGTAGCAATGTAATGCCCATATATATAAAATTTCCACGGGAATAGGATACTATAGAATTAACTATAAGTCTATTATAGGTTTGAATAACTGTAGTTTTCACAGATTACGCGAAAAGCGACCTACACGCGGGCGGAGCCGCGGGCAACAGCTAGTAAATAATATTTTAGCTTAATAACCTTGAATATTCTCAGTTGGGCTAGAAAATACGTTTCCTCTAAACGTATCTAATATCTCTCGAGTTTCAGGTTCAAACCAGTTGATGCCCTCTATTGAACAACCTGAAATAAAAAAAAACACATATTTTCATGTTTGATACATATCAATGAGATTTTTCCCGTGTTACAATTTTTTTAAATATGTATTCTTTAAAAGTTTTTTTTACAATAAACGCCATTTAGGCAAACATAACTGTAATATAGTAGTAGTATAATGAGAGAACTTAAAAATATTAACACGTTATAAGCTATTCTTTTGATTTGCTAAGATAATTATCTCTTGCATTTATATTTGAAAATAATTTTAATCATGTCTTTTTTAAGTTAATATAAATTGTATAAACAAAACATACCACGACTAAACTGTAAAAATCCTATGATTGTAACTAATATACTAAAATAATGTTTCTCCATTTTTTCTAGGAGTCCTACATTACATTTGAATTACAGTTTTGTACAACACTGTTTGTATTTCACTTTTTGTACTACACTTTCACTTCAACATCAATTCACCGTATATTACAATCTTATAAGAATTTGGTTAACATTGGACAATGAAGAATTACACCAGAGGCGATAGAAACAACACTATCAGATGTTGGCATATACAAAACTAATTGTCCGTAGGTATATTATTATCAGCTGCACTTATATTGATACTGTAAATGATGACGATTATTTACTAAATCTATTGATTCATATCTATGCGAGGAATTGTGATAAGCACATTATCATTTCTAATTCGTATTCGTAAATAAAATATTAATTAACATAATATTTCCATTAGATCAAGAAGTACTGTCTTAACTATAGAAAGATAAATAACATATATAATATACATATATTTAAATCTCTATTTAACGTTTATAAATGCCAATATAATTCGTAAAATTCGTCGTTCCTTGGTCAAAACACCCATGTTAATCAATCTATTTTTTGGTTCATAATTTATTTCAATGAAATAATAATAATTATGTTGCTCAAATGTGATATTTAAATCAATTTGAATTTCTATTGATGCAAGGATAACAAAATTAAATGAATACAAAGCGTCTATTTCTGTCATCTTTTCTATAGAGCAAGATTTTTTCCCGAAGAATCAACGTGGCTATTCAACTAAAAGACGTAATATATTTTGTATTCTATTATATCTATTTATATGATCAAAAGAGTACTTCATTATATTTATTAATATTGTGAAATTCTAAAATTGTTTTACAGGACGTAGTTTTATTTAAAAAATATTTTTAAGCAAGGATAGATAAATAACACTTTTATCTTTTTTTTTGTAATATAGTCTAACAATTTATATGGAATAAATTATTCATATAAGATAACTCAGATGAAATATATTTATGACATTCCAAAAAATTTGCTTTGTATTTTGGTTTGAAAATATCATTTATACTTTAAGGAATTTGTGGTGAAATAGTCATTACTTTTAAAAAAGCAACCCTGACTTTATTTTTAATAAATCAAAGAATATAAACTACTTGTAAATGTTATGTTATCTATAAGTAGATTCAAGTAATTGGCTCTTAATAATTGTATTCCCTCTTGAAGAGAAAAACTTAACATAGAACAACATTCGATCAAAAATATGTTATTGTATTTCTGCTAAGCATAATATTATGTGTTTGAAACTAACTATAAATATGTGTAGACATATTAAGTTTATTTTGTTTGAGCTAAAGTATCAATTGGTAGAGTGACGGGACGGTTTTCAAGAGGTCGCGGGTTCGAATTACTGTCCGTATCGGTTTATTTTTCATTCTTTATTTTTTAAGAGTAATATTGTATTAATAAAATAAATCGTATCATTGTATTATATTTAGGAATGTGTTAATGAATTCTTATTTATGTTATATCTTATCACGTGAATCATTCTGATTATATTTTCTGATTACAATTTATAAGTCCCTTTCATATCCGAATGTTTTTAATTAAACAATATTCTAATAATTATGGTAAAATTAAGAAAAACTACGAGTGTCATTATTATGTTTATATAATTAATAAGTAATCTGAGTATATATTTACTGACGGGTATCAGAACTTTTTTCCGGATTTGTGAGTATACAATTCAAAATAAGAAATATTGAATAGTATATTTTAATGTCATTACGATTTTATTAAGGATATATTTACTTAATAAACCCGGAATAATGCAATCGGTATAATTAATAACATAAAAATCTCAGCCAGTTAAAAACACACCATCAGAGAAGAATACAATATTATATTGATTGTTTCGAATACTACAGTTTTGAGGTGAAACTTATTTCCAATCTTCAATATCATCATTTGAATGTTCAATACTGCCTTGGGGCTTTTGATTCACGGTAACATTGAGCGATAACAGCTGCTGCATCGACAGACGAGGGGACAGGTTCACCATGCTGGCCCATTGTCCTGTACATAGCTCTGGAAACTTTAACTTCTTAAGAAAATGACCTTCTAAATACCAAGGTGAGACACAGGTAGGAGAATAATCCCATATCTTCATTTCGTTTAAGCGGACCCATCTGTAAAAATATTATCATTTTTTGTTACCAAATATTTTTAATAAAAATATAGGATGAATAATTTGTTGTGACCTCTTGAATAACCTGTCCCAAAAACTGCATTTGTCACAATTAGGTCTTTATTTATAAACAAACCTAAACAACCTTACGTTTGAAGTAGAAATATGATATTATGTTAAGCTTATAATTAAATAATAATTTCTAAAATATGTTCAATAATAAAATTCTCAAAAAAAAAAAACGCTTTCAGCTTAGCGTCCTGTTTATGTTGCTGAATTTATAATTTACATTATAAAATATAACTGAAATATATTCTATAACGAAATACCAAATTTCAATAAAAGTAAAAAAGTACGCTAATTAAACAATTTTAATAAAAAACCATCTAATAAATTAGCAACATAATACTTTTCTATTGGTTTTAGTTCTGGGAGATTGAATTGCGAATTGGATTTGTTTTTTTACAATTATTTTTTTGTTTACAAACTGTGTAGATCCTTGACAACAAAATTGTAAAAGTATTATTTTACTTTGGAATACAATGAAAGTATTCGTATGTATAATTTATAACATGTATAAGTTATAACGTAATAACTAACGCTATGCCTTATTTACGTAAATACTCACGCGGATATATATAAAGCGTGGCAATCACAATGCCAAGGATTGTTGGAAAGCTTAACATTGGCAATTTTGGGTATGTCCAGCGTTCGTGATGGCAGAGAGGGAAACATGTTGTTATCTAAGTATCTGGAATAATTACGTCAATTAAAAGTGCAAAACCACACCGAAAAAACATTGTGATATCAAAATAAAACAAGTGCTTTATTTTATGATCGTCATGAATTTTACGGTTAATTCATTTTATAAATGGTATCTTGTTTAAATATGCTTCGTAAATATTTGATATACTCACAATGTTGTAAGATTCTTTAAATTTATAAATGTTTTAAAATGGACCTCGTATATTTGATTGTCAGATAAGGCTAGTGTGGTGAGATTAATCAAACCACGAAAAGCCGAAGCATTGAGGTAGCGTAGTTTATTTTTGGACAAGTCAATTTTCTCTAGATTTGAGCAGTTGGCAAATGTGTCGTCCGGAATTTCCGATATTGAATTTCCTTTCAAATCTAAATTTCGAAGTTCCTTTAAGTTTTGGAACTCGAGTCCAGTGAACTAAAATGTTTATAAAGTCCATTATTAAAAATATTTAAGGGAATTTGTTTTTAAGAATCACAATGTTATTTATATATGTTTAGTGATATAAGTCGATTTTTAAAGACTTAATTACTGAAGGTGCGATAGATAGATAAGTGTTTCCAGTTTAATCACAAACAAAGTATCTTTATAAGAATTTTTAAGCAAAGAGCTATCAATCGGAATCCGTTCCCAATAACTATAATCACTTTGCTCGGGTCAGAAGGCAATCGATCGATTTGAAACTCTGTGACTTGTAAATTCTGTTTTTAGATTACTCCAGATAAGAATAAAAACATAAAATACTTACGCTTATCAAATGATTATTTGATAAATCCAGGAAATTTAAACATTGTAAGCATTTAAATAAATTGTTAGGAATGTTTCGTAAGTCATTATTATCGAGCAATAATGTCTCCAAGGAAGAAAGACTCTCAAAGGCAGTCTCAGTTATATTAGTGATTTTGTTATTCGATAGTTTTAATATTTGAAGACGTTTCAGGACGAAAGTTGCATTTTCTATTTGAAGAATTTTATTTTTCGATAAATCAAGAATCAACAGAGATTTTAGACCCACGAAAGTATCAGAGGGCATATAAACTATTTGATTATTGGATATGTCAATTGTTTCCAAGTAAGAGTTATTTACAAATAATTTCTCTGGAAGAGTATATAAGAAATTATTTGATAAATCTACGTGATAAAGTTTCTTTGTGTGTCGGAACGAATTGCTGTCAATTTCTTCTAAATAATTTCTTTGTAAGCGCCTGAAAAAAAGAAAACTTTTATTATATCATAAGTTATGTAACTAACATTCGGAAATTATAAAAAAAACATTATGATATCAAAAGTATCCTACTTGTATATACTTATATTATATTTATTTGTATTCTTTATGTTATTTTTATTACTTTAAAAACATTAGCAAGTTGTCATATTAAAACCATTGCTACTTACAATATTCGCAAATTAACAAGCGAATCAAAGATACCAGGAGGCAAGAACTCTACGTGGTTATCAAACATATCCAATTCTGTTAAAGACTTCATTCCATTGAAGGTAGTTTTATGTAAAGTTCGAAGTTTGTTAGTTCCAAGATCACTGTGAAAATAACAATCAATCAATTAAATATCTATAATTATCCTAGCAACGTTACAAACACAGGCAGGCATATGACTCACATAGTGTACATGTCTGCTGGAACGATGAGGTCGGGTGACAGGGAGGTGAGACCCGCCCTCCAACAAGTCAGGGAACGGAGAGCCGCGTCACATCTGCAGGAACCCTTAGAACATTGACGCCATCGTGAGTGACTAAAACTTACTGTCCACACTGAAAGGGATATATAATTTATTAACCTGTAGATGTGGGCCAAACATTTTTTAAAAATTTATTTTTTATATTCTCTATGATATTAGCAAAACAAATTTGTCCGTCAGTCAGTGTCAGACGATAATTTAAATTAATATGTTTATGGAATCGTGTGTAAATAGCTAGCCTGTAAGTAAAGGTAAAATATACTATATGGATGAAAATAAGTTATATAATATAATATGATAAGTATAAAAATATATAACAAAATTTCACTTTTTAGGTACGTTTTCCTTCTATTATTTCCTTGGATTTTTTCAAGTACTCTCCTAAGACCTGTAATTGTCAATTATTATTAGATTTACCAGGCTGTTCAATAGATTGTAACCGACGGTCGAGTTTCCGCCAATGCAGGTCACTCGTACATCCGGTACTCATCGCCTGTCCAGGTCTTGGCCCTTTGTTAAATATTTCCAGCACGTCACATGGTGAGAGGTTACATTGGACTTGATTGATCTGAGATGCTGTGAAAATATTAGGTATATTATTTATCTTGATTATGATATCTAAATGTTTTTTTGCTAGTAAGAAAAAAACTTAACAATATATAACTATAGTTCTCCTATTTCAGCTCGTCAATTTATGATTTATAAAATAAAATTAAGCGGGGTTAACTAAAGTTTTAAAAAGGTTTTGTGTTATAAATAGTTACTTTACAACAGTAAATAGGTTTAAACCCGGATGAGAATTAAGGAGTTTTTGTTTGTAGGTTTTAATTGAAGTAATGCAAAGTTGAATGTAGAGCCGCGACTCGTTAGCGACATCGTCACGGTTACCTTGTTTATAAAAAGACAAATACCAAGTACCTTTTATAACATATAAAATGTTTTTATTTTAAATATTTTTTAAAACGGTTTATATATAAATAAATATTTACCTACAATAATTTCAGTTTCAATATTGCTATCTCTGTTACTTTCACTCATACGCTAAATGACATATACAAAACGAATCAGTAATCCATATTTATTTTTAATAGATTATATCGTATTAAATGAACGAAATAAATAAATACTAAAGATGACACCATACATTTGTAATTCCAAAGTTATTTTAAACAATTAATTAAAATTTTAATATAAAAAAAGAATACGATATAAGATACGATATAATAAGAATTCAATATCTTCATCAAAGTTGAGCAAATTTAAGTATAAAAAACGTAAAATAAATATTTACTCGTAAGAAATTATTTACTAGATAGCTCTTTTATTTGGCCCGAAGCCTAGTAACCTTTACAGATTTATGGGTTAGTAAAATATTATTAAAAACGAGTAAAGTGCCTAGAGCGCTTATTTGATCTTTACAAAGGCTAGGTTTACTGTAACGATGCTGAAAAATAGACACCGAAGATTACTTAGGAATTCTCCAAAACCAATGAGGAAGTATAAAACATGTAGATAAAAAAATATAGTAATAATCGATTCACTCTCCTATTAATATAACTTTATATTTAAGGAACACATTGATTCATAGCGGCAAATATAAAAATAAATAAAATAATTAGATTGTTTAATATCAAATTATATATTTCAGATTAAAATATTACTAATAAAAGTAGACAAACACCAGTTTTTATGCACCAGAAAATGTTGAATATAAATAAATAGTTATTACCTCTTACAGGAATCGTCACTATCCATAAAACTAGAAATATATGTTTTATCATATGTACTAACTCCATAGCGGAGAGCCGGTCCACTGATCACCTGAGAACAATAGTCCTAAATCGCCCTATGCTTTTGTTTTACTATAAAATATGTTATGTAATAATGTAGCAGGAATATTTGGTATATTTATATTATCATGTACATATAATATTACATATTAATATTTTAAAGATATTGTAAGATAAATCATATAACCATAATATATAGGAAATATATATTAAAATTATAAAAAATATTTATCTTCCCTTTTTGTTTGAGATGTTTTTATCAGTCATCTGGGGATAGGAAAATGACGGAAAATGTGAAACACATTTGAAGAGACGTAGGTACTCGTAGTATCTATATAAACCGACTGTTTTAGTTACTTAAGATTGACAGATGGCCTTTTACTGCCTTCTGGGAGGAGTTTTATGATACATTTAGTGAAACGTCTACACACACACACATTTATCTCGTAAATGTGGATAGCAAGTAGGTCTGGGAATGGAAAGAACAAGTAAAACAAATAGAATCCAATAAAAAGATAATATCTTAAATCATATTTCAAACAAATAATTATTTTTTGTTTGGAAACAACGTATTGGAAATAAATTGAAGGACGCCAATAATGCTTAACAAATACAATTAATACTGGTCACCAAAATTGGGAATAAGCATCAAGATACTTTAAAACCAAAGCGACTAAATATTATTTTGTTTTTTTTTTTAATCCATAACTTCTTAAGTAACAAAGTTTACAAACAACATTGCCCTTTTGAGAAATGGTGATAAACATATATTATATAACGCAAAATATCAAATGCCATATATGTATAGACGACGATGATTCTTAGCATTCCATGGATTCACCGTGCGGGTGCCGGGCCCATCGCGTTGCAAGGAGAGAAGCACAAACAATGCCTGGGACTTGCGACCCCGGGGGTAGGTTTAAGAGGCCCCTTTATGATGCGCAAACACGCTCGCCTTCACTGTCTGCACTCGTCTCCCTACCTAACCAATTTTGGAAAGAACCTACTAATGCCGCCTTTGAAATACGTCCTATAAATGAACCGGTGCTTGTTCTAGAAAGGCCAAGATCTTTAAGTAGGTTATAGAGAGATTTTGCTGTTATACCTCTCGCTTCCACTTCTACCGCGTACAAGTTAGCAATAAATTTATTACTGGACAGTTCGTTGGTCAGTTCGTAATATTTATGAAGCTTAAATGTGTGATCCCTGGGGATGTTTATTATTTCCCAGCGCACAGCTCCACAAGTATCACGCGCCTTAGATTTCTACAATACAGGAATAAGTCCGGTCTGGATGATGCAACACCAACATCCCCAGGGATTTTCTAATGTTTTTCATACGTGTCCATCATGAGAGTCCAATCAAGAACCGCGTCTAAAATAGTATAAGGCTTGGATTTTGACTTTTTGGAGCAGCCTTTTTTTACAAACTCCACAGATAGTTTGCTGTGCAATTATATGTATATATGTGAATGTAATATATATATATATATATATATGTATATATGAAGGTACCCTTGCTGGATAGATGATATAGCGAAAGACAATGATAATAAAAGGTTGCGGGTTCGATTCCCAGAAGGAAAAGTTCTTTGAATGTAATTGAGATTGTTATTCCCAGTCCGGGTGAAGTTTGTCTCCATTACTTATATTTTACTGAAACTGCAAAAACTAAGGAAATATTCTTTAATACAGTAATACAGGAGTACTGCATAGAAATAAAAGTGAAGCTTCTCAAAAATGACAGCAGTAATATTCGGAGAAAACTTACCTATGTAAGTAGATAATGGAATTGTAAAAAGTTAAAAATCGTTATTATTTTATACTGTAATTATAATATCTATATTATCTATACATATAATAAAATTGTCACTGATCCATTTCCGTACATAGAAAATATTAAAAAAAAAAACATCATAGGGGGCCTTTATAATAGTAAAAGAACCCAAAACAATGGTTTTTCAGTTTTTCTGTTTGTCTGTATGTCTGAATGTTTGTGCACGCTTATCTCAGAAATGGCTTAACCAATTTGAATGCGGTTTTCAGGAATATATGATCACAGCCTTCACTTAACATTTAGTGTTTATTTTATTTATATCGGTATAAAAAAAATATGTCAAATTATGTCAATCACGTAATAGGTACCATGCAAATCTTATTCTATACATGTAATAAATCTGTAGAGGAGTAGTCTTTGTACATTAAAAATATTTAAAAAAATATACTAGGATTTGAAGTGATAAATAACAGAATCCATTTTCAGCATTTTTAAAATTTTTATCTGTTTATCTGTTTGTCTTTTAGTTGTGCACACAACACAAAAAAAAATATATTGAAAAATTATATAGGGGATCTTTATATAAGCAAAAGAACCAAAAACAATGTTTTTTTTCCTTTTATCTGTTCGTCTGTATGTCTGTATGTCTGTATGTTTGTGCACTCTAATCTCAGAAACGGATTAATCGATTTGGATGCAATTTTCGGGAATATATTGTCATGGAATTCACTTTATATTTTGTTTTTTTTTTAACAATCGGTTAACAAATAAAGAAGTTAATAATCTCTTATTGTCATACCATTAGTGTTTACCAGTTTGATGGTTTATAGTTTCTACATAGATTGGTGAGTAGAAAAAGTACGTTTTATCAAAATCGAAATCTACGCGTACGTAGTCGCAGGCACAGCTAGTTAACAATAATATCAGACATACTAAAATTTGTATGGAAAACAAATAGTTAAAGAGAGAAAATATTTTTTGTAAACTAGATTATAAATGATAATGAACTTTCGCATAATATTACAGGTTTTTTTTATCGCATTTAACTTACATTTCACTTCAATAAGGATGGTTTATAGAAAATGAATAAACACGAGTCTCGAATCTCGCCAAATATATACGTACGTACGGAAATGAACAAACGCAGTCGTTTGTAAATTTAACATTGTAGGTTATTTTATTTTATGATTTTTTTTTATTATAAAATGGAGTTCAAAGAATACTTATGCAAAACTAAAGCTAAATACGAGTATCTACCAGCATAAAAATATGTTTTATAGTTTATTAATTATTATCTGTTCTATTTTTATAATTTCCGTGATTTTATACATTGTTAGATAGTTGAGGAAGATAAATTATATTTAAAAACACTGATATTTATTGAACTATTCGTTCTTACCATTTCTCACAGGAAACCCATTTATTTATTCTTCGTTTTTATTCTACAAATTTCTGCATAGTAAAAAGTTTAATTCCAAACTATACAATGTCATGAATTGCTTACATGTTCAAATTAAAAATTATTGATACATAGTGCATAATACCGTCCTCAACTATATTAGTGATCCATAATTAACCAGTTAACTGAATTGATTGCGTCCGCCTCTAAGTTCCGACAATTTTCTTATAAATACACATAGGGATTTAGGGTTGCTGAGATACCGATGTAACGAAGTGAGTGGGCAGTTTGTGAAAAGGGTTTATAAAAAGAGCTATGATAAATGAAGGGTTTCAAGGTAAAACATGAATACTTACTGATTCTATACCTATTGATAACATAATCGGTTTTCTTACAATTTAGCACAGATTAGTATAATTTAACGATAAATAGAATTTCCGCTAATGTTTTTACGTAATAAAATATTATTTGATTGTAATTAAATATTATATTATAAAATTTATATTTAATAAACTACTTTGACAGCTATTCTGACTGTTAGTTGAGATTCAATGATTTTATTCGCACATTTTGCGAAATTTTATTTTTCGGTGATTATTCCTAAAGTATATTATAACCAATCACCAGTTTTGTATGCTAAGTCATCGATGATAGTGCTGCTATCAAATAAATAAAAGCTGATGACCATCGGTTCAGTATTTCAGGATAAGAAGCATCAGAAAGATCGTATTGAAGTCATCTAGACGAGCTTCACTCGTCAGTTTGCTCCTCGCTGCGCACAACTGGTTGGCGTATAGTTATTACAAAGAGTTAAATAGTAATATTTATTACTAATTACATACCAAATATATTTAATAACCTTTATTAATCTGGGAACATTGACAGAATATTACAAAGTTATCAATTGAGCTCTTGAGTTACCAAATATAATATTATGAGAATTCCTCTGAATATTTTACCTATCCTAGTAACAATATTTTAAGGGACTTAAAATATAATACGAGAAGTAAAAGCTTAGATTAGAAATTACTTTAAAAAATATTATATAAATAAAATATATTATATTTATATAGATATTTTGCTGATTGATCAAAAACTTTAAGAAAAAGAAAGTAGTATTATGAAATCTATTTTAATATAATAAAGCTGAAGAGTTTAGACGGTCTCTTCTGCGCAACTGCAAGTCGAATATGAAAATATCTTTATATATTTCATGGCCCATTTATAGCCTATACTATATAAACTATATAATGTTGTATAATATGGATCTATTACCCTATGCTTTAAACCTAATATTCAAATATCTGTGTAATATTCCGAATGAATGAATATAAATAATAATGAACGAATAACAGAAATGAACTTAATAAGAACAGGCCTGTACCAAAAGCCGAAGGAAAGAATTCTAAGATTTTTTAAAAATATGCTTAAAATACAAATATAATATATTAAAGTACTATTTAATATATTATATTTATTAAATAATTGTGATTCTTTTTTTTCTATAATTATAAAAGTGGAATGAAATAATGAAATAACTTAAAAACACATGCTTATAAACTCTACAAGTCACGGGTAACAATGATTTCAACAAAATGAAAAGAAAATTACTTTAGATTGTGTGACAGATGATCAAGTCGGCTATTTAATTTTTATATCAAAATTATATTACATTTTAGATGTAAAAACGAGTTATACCCTCCGTTATTAAATTAAAGTCGGCATTCAGATAACGACAAAGGATATTTTAGGTAAAGAATAACAAATTTTACATTATTTACAATGTAATTAGTTTCTGAAATTGTGATATTAATTTAAAATAAATTTAAAAAATCAAAAACCAATACATCATACATTTTTAAGACGAAGGAATAATATAGTACATTCTTAAAAAATAATTTCTTTAAAATGAAAAAAAAAACGCTTCTAAAATAACAACTACACCTATACAACAATATTTTATTAACATGCAGTATCTTCAATGAAACCAGTAATAATGAGTTATCTACATAAACATCAAAACAGTGTATCGATTTCTTATTTATAGCTGTTCTTTAATCTATTAATCTACACGGCTTTATTACTTCAAATACCGGACGAGACATTATATCGCGAAAGCACGAAAGAAACTCTTTGGACGTAGCGAGAATTTATTCTCATGACGCCATCGTTATAGTAGTTATCTTTAAAGTTAAAGTTTATTTTGAATTTCCATACATTACAATTGTGAAAAGTCAGATTCTTTTTCAGTTGCACGGTCTGAAAGTTTACAGGAAAGACTTATCTACTATGGAGGCAATCCGACAAGAAACTACATAAAAACTCTTCCGCATAGCTCCCCTCTATTATTACAACGAGGATATTTTTATTTTGTTATGTAAATATAACTTTGTATCTGTCTTTGATATAACTCGGTGATAAAAAAAGTTTTTTGCATAAATACACTCGACAAGAAAACAATATATTATACAAAACTTTTTATTATATTATCTTCTAACTTTGCACAACATACTGCAATTATATTAAACGAGGGAGAATGTTTTAAAAATAGACCAAATAGGAAAATTGGTAAAAGACAAAACTAAAGTAATATATATAGTATAATATTTTTAAGTTATAAAAACAGAATCATTTTAAAATACAGTTAATCAGAATAGAGAATTCTTGAACAATCAAATGTTAAGCTGCTGAGTACAATGGTCGACTACTTGTCGTAAATCATGAAATGGAAGTGCTTGTATAAGGATTACAAATATTATATGAAATATGTGACAGAGGGGACGACCGTATATATAAACGAAAGTATACATCACACACGTACGGACAAACGTAATTAAAACAATTGAAAAAAAAAAAATTAACAGCAGAAAGGATCATATGTATAGAGAACCAATATACATAACTAGATATATAATGCTTATCAGAAAAAATAATTTAGAGTTTTGTATCATATAAGAAGTGAAAGCTACCACATTACTAATAATATTATAGATATTTTTTAACAACTTCAAAATATTCATATACAGAAAGAAAGTTTTATATAATTTTTTTTCTGATCTATCATCTGAATTGAGAAATAGTTTGTCAAAAACGGTCTCCAAAAATAAACCGCATTATGTTCCAAAACCAGCTTGTTGAAGTATGTTAATATATCAATTCAACAATCAATTCCCTTCAGAAAGTTACGTAAGTGTATGCCCAAATAATTTCGATTATTGCTTCTATTATATTTACTGAGATAAAAAATACACTATGAAAAAGGTATTTATCAAGTCTAATTATATATGTAAATAGAATAACAAAAACAACAAAAGATACTTGCTAACGAAATATTGGAAGGAATAACGAAGTCTTGAATTGGCACTCTTACAAATATTGATATAATTCAACAAGGAAGAGTTTATGATCATTTGCTTATTTTTTGAATAAACAGTTGTCTCTCAGACTTTATATAATATACTTTATTACACACTACAAAGATGAAAGTACAGTATAAAAAAGAAAAGAAAAACATTGCTATTGATGGAATAAAGTAAGCCGTCTTTCCGCTATGTAGCGATCTTTTTTATATAACGTCAATCTGGTAGGATCGGACTATGACAAGTAGATTAAAGGATTGTGCATAACAATGTGTAAAACTTATATAAATACAAGAATAACAAAGTACATAATATAAAATACATACATAAGGAGGAAATGACATTAATATTGCTCTATGATAAAGCTTACATCACGAGTTTTTTCCATAACTAATTAGCCCAATCATTTATATTGACTTGGATTGATTGCGAAATGCAACATTCACTATAATCATATTTCTAAGGAATATAGTATATGAATTAAAAAAAAGATTACTATATGTATCTCAAGTAAATAATTACCAAAACCCTTAATCTTTATTAAACAGTAACGAGCAACTAAAACGCTACTGTAATTAATCTGCTCATAATGGTGCTTTAGCGAACATAATATTAGCTCGATATTCATAATACTGTTGCCGCTAACGCAAAATAGAAGATAGTTGTTAAGATTATTATACACCTATACTTCTATATTTAAATAGAAGATGCAGGCAGGGAAAACAAATGATTACCGAAAACCTCAACACTTAAAACAATTGTTAGAAATTAGCTAATTTTGTTATTAAATCTTATTTGAATAATAAATGAACTTATTGTTACCAGTACATGAATAACATGAAATTGGAATACAGGGAATGTAAAGTAATATATTCAAAGAATTCAAAGACGAAGCTATGCTGTACATAAAAAAAATATTAATTACTTTAAATTTATTCAACAATATTGTGAAGTTGAAGGAAAAACAAAATATTTATGAAGAAGGACAAACAAAACATTTTCTGAATAATGCTAATCATACATAATTAATTGGTAAGTTTTAATTTATTTTCAACATTTGACACTAGTATTTTAAAAGAGTTAATTCTATAGGCATATATCGGCGCTGCCTGTTATGTTTTTCATGTGATGTCAGTACAGGGTTGGTGTTCAGGCGGAGGCCGGAGCGCGCATTCGTCTTCGAACAAGCGTCGCGGCGCTACGCCTGTTCTACTCCACTCTCCTGAAACTTTTATACGCGATGAACCCGTTGCACTGTGACACGCAGCGGTCTTATTAATAGCGGAAAAAGTGTAGTATTAAGAAAAAAATATAATAAGTTACTATATCTTACACTAAAAAAACTATAATTATTTATTCTTAAGCTCTAAATAGGTAGTGTTAAAAATGCTTTAAAACTGGTGGTCGATTACTATACAAATAGTTTTATGTAAACATTATGTTGGTTAAGTGCTACATCAAAACATTTTAAACAAAGTGAAGTGTAAAAATTAACAGATAATTTTGCTTAAATAACTTCTGTATAAACCTGGCAAGGTTGAAAAAATCAGTAAATGCGCAATGTCAACTTTGGAAGCGGGGACAAGCGTGTTAATCGTTCAACAAACAAGGTGGCTTCTGTCGAGCCGTGTGCTGCCGGGGAGACCACTTGTTAGCACAGCGAGCAAAGGCCTAGCCGGTTAAAGACAAAGAAACCTTATCTAAATTGCCGCTTATATCTACCATATTAAACATGGACACCAGGTGAGTAATTTTAATCTTGTTTATTAGGTATAGCATTTTAACTCTCGGATTTGCAATAACAAGTCGAGATTTCCTAGAGTAAATTAGCATCTCAGAAGCTCTGAAGGATTTGTTTAATGGTCGTGACGCGGTAACTACTGAGGAGTTCAATGTCTGTTTGTTTTGGAATGAAGTAAAGATACTTGTGATAATGCCGATTTCAATTTATTATACGGATCTGGAATCGGTATTTTTAGATCTGATCTTGAGAAGAAGATTTTAGAGTAAACTTTTATTTTTAAGAATATTTAATTACTATTCAATAGTAACTATGTTTTTCATTAATTATGTAATGAACCTACCCATTTGATGTCCGATTATTTAACTTTGGAATTTGGTATTTCTGTTATTATCTTTCAATTAATTTTTAGGACCAATATTGAAACCAAGACTATGCTAAAGTTATATATGTATAACAGAATTTATTTTACTGATGTACTTTCATAAGATTAAGAACATTTCGGTAAGCGTTGATTTAATTTTCTTTTGACGTTTGTCATTGAAATTTTATTATTTTGTACAATATATGCATATGTATAAAATAATATTCTATTGCGTCTTTTATATTTCTTTGTTGATTGGCTAGTATTGATTGTCCCGACGCTGCATTTCCGAAATATCACAAATATATGTTTGGGGTGTTATTGATAGAAACTGATTTAACTAATACTTGGTTATGCAATTTTTGTTTTTTATAGCAGAACACATCACCTTAATGTACTTATATTTGTCACTCACGTCTTTATTATGAATTAGTTTACGAAGTCCATTACAATTCTACAATTTTGTAAATTGTTTCCATAATTCATTATCAAGTTTGAATTTTCGACTTATTTTATGTTTTTGTAGTACACATAAAAGCTTTCGCTATTCTAGACCTTAAATTTCAAAATTGGTTCAGGAGAAAACTTAGGTAATAAAGTTTAATATCTTTCAACCTAGAGTTATTATATAAAGTTATTATTTTTATTTCGGTTTTTGCCACACCATATTGCCAGACTAAGTTGAAACGGGCTATTAAAGGTCTATTTTATTAAATCTAAAAATAATTTTGAATCTAATAAATCAATCGTATAAGTGTCTAAGTAACTTTTATAACAAAAAAATATAATTTCACTGCTCTTTGATAAGAAGATGATAAAAGCAAAAAAAAACAAGGAACTTACAACCACGGCCAGTGTATATTTTCATTATTAAGATAACTAACTACTTTGTACAACAATGCAATGTTTGTTCGTCTGTTCAAATCGAGATAAGTATGATAACCTTATTTGAAAATATACCCATGTCTGATATAGAGGTTACATATTGTTTTCACCAGAATCTGAAGTGTGAATTGGAGATACATAAAGATAAGATAAACCTATGTTTTTAGCCTTTATTATGTACTTTGTATTGGAATATTATTATTTCATATAACACAATTGATTAAGAATCTGAAAACTTTTATTTAAGGAATACTGTTTTCTGCTATCTACAAATCATAAAAAGTAATATTTTTCATAAATTATAAGATGAGACTACTTTTTATTTTAGGAGAAATGAAATCACAGGAGATTATAAACATATAAAGTAAAAAGAAGTATTATTTTCGTGGTTTTATAAACACACAATATTCGATACAGAAATGTTAATTTAACGTTGTTGGGGATATTTTATAAATTATAATATTGTATGAATTAAAAGAAAAGAAAACCTTTAAAGAGGTTTGGTGGTTCTTCCGCTACCTTTTTTTAAAGTTGCTACACAATCCAACATTGCCTACGTGCAAAAATAGTGCTATAAGTTTTATAAATAGCACTTTCAAAAGACTTCTTTAGCTACATAATAGAAGTTCATACTCTATAGTATATTATATTTAGCCTGCTTCTGTTAAAATATCTTCAACGACTTCACTTTTATAGTTTTAAATATTATTCTCTGTGTCGTAACTTCTAAATAAAAAATAATTCTAGACGTATTATTACTAAATACACTCATGGACATATTTAGGGGAACGCAAAAAAAAGGTCGAATAACGGAAAATATTTTCATATTTTCGTACTGGCCACTATACCAATATTATGTATTAAAAAAAAAGATGATTTTAAAAATAATTTTATTTTAAATTTCTTTTGTTTTTTTTTTGTTTATCTGCTAATTTCTGAGACACGTAGTGTATGGAATTTTCGTCGGCTTTTATTGTTTTTAACAAAAACTTTATTTCTGTTGTTTTTTTGACGAAAAATTGTCATTATTGAGTGAAGTGAACTTAATTCGATAAATTTAGGCGATAATGCCGGATCTCAGCGTTGCTCTGGTTTCTAAAGCTGTAACTTTAATTGAAAATGGTTACACTTACAATGAAGTGGCTCAAACATTACATGTTTCGAAGTCTGTGATTTTCCGCAATGTTAAACGATACCGGCAGACTGGAGAGTATACCAGGCGTAAAGGACAAGGTCGCAAAAGAGTAACAGGAGAGAGAGACGATAGATTTATTGTTAGCAGTGTTCTCAGAAACCGTACCTTGACTTCTTCTGAGGTACGAAACCAGCTGCAGAAAGTTCGACAAGTGATAATTAGTACCAAAACCGTCAGAAGAAAACTGAAGGCAGCTGGTATAGGGGCGTACTTGCCTGCCAGAGGTCCACAGCTCACCACAGGTCATCGAGTGGCTCGGGCCAGCTTAGCTCGTTTCCACCTAAATTGGAATAATGACGCTTGGGGAAAAGTTCTTTTTAGTGATGAGTCTAGATTTTGTCTCAAACCAGATAATGGAAGGACCAAAGTATGGCGACGACCCGGAGAAAGATACGCTCAGTGTAAAATTATTGGAAGAGAGCCGTATGGTGGAGGGTCAGTAGTGGTATGGGGCGGTATTTGCTTAGGAGCACGCACGGAGCTACACATTGTAGAAAACGGCTCCCTGACTGCGGCAAGATACGTAACCGACATTTTAGAGCAGATTGTGATGCCTTTTGCCCCTTTCATTGGAGACAATTTTCTTCTAATGCATGACAACGCTCGACCTCACATTGCGGCATTAGTTTCGGAATATCTTAATGAGGTCGGAATCCAGGTTTTTGGGTGGCCGGCACGCCAGACCTAAATCCAATAGAACACGTTTGGGACAAACTGGGAAGATAAATTAAACAAAGAAATCCATCACCTGTCAACGTAAGAGACCTCAAAACCGCATTGGTTGAAGAATGGAACTCAATGCCGCAAAGTTTTATTGACAATTTAATAGAGAGCATGCCCAGACGCATGCAGGCAGTTTTAACAGCAAGAGGTGGCAACACTAAATACTGATTGTATCACCCATCGCGAAAAAACCAGTCATTTGGACAATATTAACTTTTCTTTAGTTTTCATTGTGTTAGGTCAAAACTCTTCAGAATTAAGTCACTGACCTTATTGTCTTTAATTTCGTTTCTTTCGCTTTAATTTTGTGATTTTTTATGTTCAAAAATGTTAATTTAATTAATTCAGAATAATAATCAAATGTATTGTACAACAAAAATGTGTTTTCATATGATCTTGCAGTCTGTTTTTTGCGTTCCGCTAAATATGTCCACCGGTTTATATTTAAAAACATGTATAGATTGAAAACTAGCAGGAATCAAAACTACGTCTCTCGCAGACGATTCCGTCGCCTAGCTGAAATAACGTGTCGCTTAATATATTTTAATTCTAAAGATAAGCTTAACATGGATAAGTCTCTAGATAATTTTAAACATTACTCAATACTATTTTGTTGATATTTGGCAGGCGCTTCAATAAACTGTATGACTATTTACTTTTACCTTCTCAATGTAAGTCATATCTCTGTTCGATGCAAGCTTTTAAATATGTACTTTAAAATAGAATAACAAATA
Organism: Napeogenes inachia; assembly: GCA_959347355.1. Lineage (NCBI taxonomy): Eukaryota > Metazoa > Arthropoda > Insecta > Lepidoptera > Nymphalidae > Napeogenes > Napeogenes inachia. The sequence goes on along the minus strand of OY365799.1, from coordinate 1,953,847 downwards.
AAAAAATAAAAAAAAAATATACGTTAATTTATTATTAACAAGAATAATTCTATTATTTTAATTACTAGCTGTTGCCCGCGGCTCCGCCAACGTGTAGGTCGCTTTTCGCGTAATCTGTAAAAACTACAATTATCCAAACCTATAATAGACTTATAGTTAATTCTATAGTATCCTATTCCCGTGGCAATTTTATACATATGAGCATTATATTGCTACGATATCAAACTAAAATAATAACATACATACACATCCCACACTCACAAAGCCAGGTCATTATTCAGATATACGTAATAAAGCATTGAGAATATGAATACTAGATAATTTTTACCGAATATTATGTTTTAGAGAAATGTTGAATAAAAAGATTTCTTTGTTTTTTTTGTAATGACTATACTCTTAGCCAAGTGGCTATTACAGCGTCACCGGGGGAGATTTCTTTGCAGAATTTCAAACTGCTATACCATATGTGAAAACATGATCATGGCAAGTTCTAAAAAAAGTCAGCGCATCTATTGAGATTTTATGTAACTAAATTTAAAATGGGCATATGCTCATATTCCATTTGTTATTTTATTAAAATTCAGATAAAACAAAGCTTTTTCAAAATAAATACGTTTATGTAAACCGCATTAAATTCTGTTTAAAAGTTTTGAAACAGTGCTTGAAGTAAATTTTCAATTGACCATAAGTTCTTTTCCCCATAACCGATTTTAACGACACAAAGTTTTGACAACGCTCCAGATTATATATAATCCATTTGTGAAAACTGCGTTCAAATCCGTTGAGTACTTTCGAAGTTATAGCGTACCAGACAGGCAGACAGACAGACAAAAATTTCAAATATTCCAAAAAATTTTTTTTGGTGTCTGTTATTTGTCTTTAATCGCTCACTATCAGTTTTTTGGAAAACATTTAATGTACAGACACTCAATTTTTACTGTACAATATATTTGAGATAAAACTCTATTGTATAACATGTTTTTATTGTGAGCTCACTTTATGCATCAAAAACTATTTATGTATACTTCTGTGCATTTCTAATTTGTTTCTCTATTTTTTATTATGCGTATTTATTTAAACTAGGAAAACTCTTAATTCACCAGTAATAAATAAAAAAAAATAGGAAACTATTAAGAAAGCTTTTAAGGAGTTCAAGCTCAGTAAGTGTAGGTTAAATATTTACAACTAAATAAATATATAAGAAAACCATATGTAAGTTAGGCTTCATATCTACGCTGCTTTATTTTTCGTAAGCTTTACTAGTTAACTACCGTCTCAAACGATGTCAAGAGTTAATTACTTGTGAAGTTAATTAAAATGAATAATGCCTTAAATATAAACAAAAATAACACTGATATATACGGGAGTGTTGATAATAATGTTCAATTAAAATGATATATTTGGATTTACATAAACTATAAAATATGGGTAGATCCAATGTCTTTTATGATCAAAAATTTCAAAAATTTTACCTTCTCATTTTTTGTACTCTAGTATTTTTTCAGTCGACCAAAAACCGTTATTCTTAAAAATATTTTTTAAATTAAAATGTACATAAAAGAAACTTGACAATTGAATACTGCAGGCGTACTAAAATAAGAAGTTTAAATTACTACAGTATTAATCATTTCTTTGTTATAAAGATTTTTTTTTATTTTGCCTCTATAGAACTTTAGATTCGTTTTTGTGATAGCTTATTCATGCAGTTAATTAAACTGTTTGAAATGAAATACTATTAAATATAATGCTTATATAAGCAAATAACTTTGAAGTAACAAATATCGGAAAGCGCCAAAAATAGCAATGATTTATTAGAACGTTTATTTTCACGACCTTAGCAAGGATTACTAGTTTTATTTTCGGATATTTTGCTATTTTTACTTTTTTGAGTACTGGACGTAGTCTCCCCCAGAATATTACGTATGTGCTAAAAACAAAATGCTTCGTGAATTTAGAATGCAAAATCGACTAGGAATTAGCTTTAAGGTGTGTTTAAATTTGTTTCAAAAAGCATTATTAGTAGGCATGTTTCTTAATAAACAATCAAATATTTACATTGAATTTATAAAAATATAAAATTTATAACACAATTAACTTTTTGAAAGATACAACTATTAAATATTCTAATATTTTTTTTAATTTTACAGGAAGTATTAAAATTAATAGATAAATACATTTTGTGCTAACAGGTTTATATTTCCGTACAGAGCACCCTTGAATTCTAAAAGTTTATTTTTTCAATAACAGATGTAATCCGAGCACGTTCAAAACCACTTTAGTGCACTAAAACTGATAGTTTTTATGGATTACGTGTGGCTTTGGTTTGCTGAAGATACCGCCGAAGAGTAATTAATTATTCACTCAACTGTCTGTTGTTATTACATTTTAATTGCATTAAGCAATTAAATTAATTCGATTAATTATTGGGGTCTTATTGACTATATTGTATTATAATCGAAGTAAAATTCGTGATTATTCTTGCTGACCGATCTTGTAGCTGAAAAATCGAAGAAAGTTATAAAAGTACATAATAAATAAAATTATCTAATTTAAATTCTTATGTATAGCAAATAATTGTAATGAAAATAAAAAGTGACACATACAAGCTATTTTGTTATAGTAGTTAGTTCATTAATAAAAATATATCTTGAATGGATGGAAAATGGATATACCTTAAGTTTAATCATTAAATAGTCGTCAAATTCTTAGTCCTTATGATGGTAAAGAGAAAAGCAGGTTAGAAATTCCTAAGATACTAATATATTATGTATGATGCGATGAGCGCAAATATCTTGTTGATTTAAGCTTTCATACTAGCGATAACATAAAGTGGATATATATATAAATCGCGTTAAATAACTTTGATTAACATTTAACAACTCCCCATATATAATCTAAATTCAAAAATATTTATTTTTTACTAACCTTATGCATTTTAAAAAGAAGAAAAGTTACAAAAATAAAATATATATATTTTTTTTTATTGACATAATTATGAAAAAGATATTCCTACCTTTGTGTCAAGTTCAGGGATTACTGAAAGCCATATTTCTGGGGCGCGGTTTCAGCAACAATAAAACGAGTATATTACGACTTACGACCTGTCCCTCTGTACACTTTTGATAATAGCCTCATCCATTTCTATGATTAGTTTATGACCATACCTTACTTACGAGCCCATGACATGATACTTACATTATGGTGAAAATCTATCCTCCTAATTTGTATCCTACTCAAATTTGTTTATAGCTTCTTTTGTTTTTTTTTCTTCTTCTATCTTTTTTCGTGGACAGATTTGATTGCGGTTTTTTTAATCGAAAGCCTGGTTCATTGAGATGGTTCTTAGTTAGGTTTGGTTAAAATAGAAAAAAATTTAAACTATATTTGATTTTTCTTTTTTTGTTCAATTTTTCATGAAAACGTATACGTTTATCTTTTAGTCATGCAAACTAGATCTGTAAGATAATTATTAATCCTGGAGATCTTAATCAGAAGAATGAAACAATTTCATGAAATTATTAATTTACTATCGGTCCTTGTTATGTGTACAAAGTTTGAACAAAATCTGTCCGTGGGAGTTGAAACAAAATCGCATTCGAAAAAGAAATGTAATCGATTACAAGCAAACACACAAACAGGCAATCATACATGTGAGACTAATAAAAACGTATTAAAAATCGACGAAAACTAAAATGTAGAAGTTAAAAAAGAATTCAAAACATCTTAGATGCAAAGTTATTTATTTATAATAAAAATAACTTTTGGATGTGACTCTGCGCCGGCAGACAAATATTAAGTGGTAATTAATATCTATCTACATGTCGAGTTCAAATTTTGGGTTTAATTTCTTAAATTTTTATTGGCATATAAGGCTAGCAGTTGCACTACAGCTTCGCAAAGATGTTTCCTTTGACGTGGTTTACAAATATAGATCTGGGAATTAATAAATAAAAATAATAATAAAAAATATTAATAAGAAATTACGTATAAATAATAATTTGAAGTGGATTTTTAGTTTCAGAGTTTGTCGATTTCGAACAACCAAACTAAATTCTATAATTAGTAGGCAATTGGTGTAACTAATCAGTCAATCAATAATTTGATTAATCCTACAACACAATCTGGCTTGGATTATTAAGTAATTGTCAATTATTTAAACATAGCATAGATACTTGATGACAATATTGAGACAGTGAAAAAAAATAAGTCGGTAAATTCCAATTCTTGAGAAATTATCATTTTTTATATTAATGAACAAATCATAGGAAATTGTCTTTAGAGCAATTCATAAATTTTTTAATATTTTTATTTTTCCCTTTTCAGAATCTTGTAATAAACATTTTTATGTATTTTTTGTAATAAATTTGTAATTGTCTTGTGAAAGTTGTACACAATATATTACCTTGTTTTTGAATGCATTTGTGTCCTTATCCTGATTTAATACGTATTTATTATAGGTTATATATACTATCTGTATTATTTACAATTCAGTAATAAGAGATAATTAATAAATTAAAACACAAGACCAAATAACCATATAAAATGTTTCGCTACTAGTATATTAATTACCATTCGTGTGAAGTTATCAATGTCATAAAGGAATAATTCTCTACTATCTAAAAAACAACATAAAAATAAAGATGGAGGCAACTCGCTTAAATGCGGATCATGTAATATGAAACCGATTCTGTGATATGAAGCCGCTCGTTAATCTGTCACGAGAGGCAAGTAATAAAATAATGTAAATCGTTAATCGGAACAAATAGTCGACGCCACTGAATCGGTGTTGAAAATAAGAACGTATTTTCCCCAAAAATCTGGTTACTTTTCATACAATTTCATTACAAAAGAAAAAAACAAAAATTTTATTCATTTTAATGGGAAACTCAAGCACTCGCTCGACCTAAAAAATACATGTGCCAAATTGTAAACAGAAAAAAACAATTTGACAATTCTTTAGCTCCTACGAAATTATTTTTTCCACTAGTCAGTATTATCCTTTATAAATCACTTTATTCGTTTAGTAATAGAGATATTATTTACTGCAATTGTCGTACATTCTTACGATAAATTAAAACTTTAAAAATGGGTTTTAAGTATTGTTGAGATTTAAGCAAACGGTTCTTGATATATGAAAACTAGCCCATGTGCAGCTGCGTTGCTGCTTGATTTGAGGACTAACGAATAATGAAAAAAGATAGGAAGGAGTGTAGGTGAAGGTGGCTGTGGGTTGGGTAACTTCATAGGGGTAGGCTGGGATGAAGGAGGCGGTATTATGCTCGCCTCTTCCTTCCCCTACCGTATTAAGGGAAGGAGGGGAGGGTTACCCCTTTCACCGCATATAGGTCTACGTTGTGAGTGTAATAGAAGGTGCATGGGGCACCCTCATTTGGAGAGTTCCACCGGGACGTTCAAGCGTCCCCCAACTATAGCGATGAGGAAAGATTTTTTTTAATTAAAAATAGAAGCGTTTCCTGTGGGGTAGTTCCACATAACCCTTTTTGGCATCACCGTTTTTGTCATCACCTTTTTGGCAGGTTATCCGTAACAGTTAGCACTGGTTGGTGCACCCTCATTTTGGGGGATTCCGCTGGGGCGTCTCGGTGAGTGCAAAAGTGATCCCGTGGTGTTCCACTGAGGCGATGAGGACAAGCGTATATTTTTTAGTGGGTTATGTGGTTTATGTTGCCAGTTTTTCGTGTAATTAATTAGTTGTGATATTAACATCTATCATCATAATTTTGATGATCATATCATTTGATGCACAGATTTTGCTTTTGTATCATCATCTTCCAGCCTGCCGTGCTCCAATCTCAATTTCTAGAACGCGCTGGATGTTTATTCTTTTTCACCTTTTTTTACCTGTTCTCTGATATTGCTTTCTTTTACTTCACTTACCACTTTTCATTTTATATCATTATATTAAATGCCTAGTTTATAAAACATATAGAGATGCTATGACTGTGTATGATGTATTATAAAATGATTATTACAGTTATTAGACTCAAATAATGTTGATAATTACACGCGCCACCACTTACTCAGACTTACGACAAATTACACAAATAACGTCTCATTAGTACAAGTTAGTGAGCGAGTTAAAGTTAATAGTAAGTTTTGAACTGATATGCGTATTAGGTAAGTGACGAAGTTTCATATTGCGTTATGAGGCTTAGGAACTTTAAGGAGCGCTGGGGAGGCTGTGTTGAAGGAATTTATATAATATTACAAGATACACAATTAAAAAAATACACAAAAAAAAAACTATATCTACATATAATAAAACTGTCGTTGATCGAAAACTGTACATGAAAAATATAAAAAAAAAACATAATGGGGGCCTTTATAAGAGCAAGAGAACCCAAAACAATGGTTTTTCATTTTGTTTGTTTGTCTCTATGTCTGTATCTGTGTCACGCTAATCTCAGAAACGGCTAAACCTATTTGGATGCATTTTTCAGAAATATATGGTCACAGTCTACATTTAACATTTAGTGTTTATTTCATAAAAATTGGTAAAGAAATAAAAGAGTTATGTCAGTTTATGTCAAACACGTAAAATGTACGATTCAAATCTGTGATGGGGTAGCCTCTGTACATTAAAAATATTAAAAAAATATATAGCCCGGATGTGAAGGGATATCTAACAGAATCCATTTCTCACATTTTTGAAACTTTTGTCTGTTTATCTGTTTCTCTTTTAGTTGTGCACGCAATACAAAAGAAAACTAAGGCTAATGTAAATAACTTTTTTATATAGCATACATTTTGTACATAAATTGAGCGTCACTCTGAGTAACATTTTGTTTTTAACTTTCATTCCACACTCTTCACTTTAATATATGTATTTAAAGTGTTCCAAAATTTATTTTTATACATGTTATAAAACTGTATCTGATCGTCTGTCATTTAGTACAATTTAGAAACCAATGACATAACTTTAAAAAGCAGAAAAAATAATTAATTAAAATTGTCGTTGCGTCGGGGGACCAAAGTACGTACGTTGGAGGACTTGACTATATGATTCAATATCGTAATTTATTTATTTGCCTTGGTAACTTACTTGCGTTTTAATTTCTTCCTTTACTAAGCGCTCCCCGACTTCAATAAGTTCATAATAATATTATTTTTATTCTTTTAAGAAGTCTGTTTGTATCGGGGGTTGTTGAAATTTTTAATTAATTATTTTTTTATGCTTTCAAAGTTATGTCACTGATTCCTTAATTGTACTAAATGAACCTACAGACACATACATTTTCAGTTGTTTAAGTATTTCTATTAATCCATCCTAATATTATAAAGAGGAAAGATTTGTTTGTTTGTTTGAATTGAATAGGTTCCGAAACTACTGAATCGATTTAATAAAAAAAAATCTTTAGAATCCTACATTATCCCTTTGATGAACATAGGTTATATTTAATACGAGAAAATATAACGATCCGCGTGAAAATTTCGACAATGTAATAAATTATAAATGAATTAAGTAACATGATTCAAGACTTTTTCATATAGATTCATATAAGAATATTAGTAAATAAAAACATTTCGAGTTAAAATGATTTACAATCTCTAATAACATTATGATGAAGAGATTTATATTATCACTGTTGCCCGTGACTCTTTATGACTACGATCATTAGCCATATAAATATCATTTTTACAGTCTACGTGGACGCAGTCATGGGCAACAGCTATCCCAAATAATGTACTTTACCTGAGTAAATAAGTGGAAAAACCTTTTGGCCTACATAACAAGGCTTTTTTCTATAAAGCGAGGGCGAAGCCGCTGGGAACAGCTAATCATTGCATAAGAACCTTTCACCGATAAAACGTCAATATCTTGGAAACGATTGTTTCGACCAATCATAGCTAAGAACCATCTCGACAAACACAGCTTTCGATTAAAAACCCGCATTCAAATCCGTCCACGCGTTTGACCGCTAGATTGCTAAAGACAGACACACATACACAGATCTACAGATCGACAGGTGAAACTTATAACACCCCTTTTTTTAGTCGGGGGTTAAAAAGTCATAATGGGCGACCTTTGTTTAAGCAAGCGAATCCAAAACAATGTTTTTTTCACTTTGTCTATTCGTCTGTTTGTCTGTATGTGTGTTTGATTGTGCATGCTAATCTCAGAAACGGAATAACCGGTTTGGATGAAGTTTTGGGAATGTATTGTCTTCAATTTACATTTACGACATGGGTACCTTCAAAAAAGGCGTTTACTCCTACCTACATGGCCGGCAACACTCTTGTAAATTCTCGGATGTTGCAAGAGTTCATGGGCGGCGGTGATCACAAGTCATCTGTGACCCGCCAGCTCGTTTGCCCTCCTCTTACATAAAAAAAGTGTTTTTATTTTAATAAAATCGGTTAACATATAGAGAAGTTAATAATCTCTTATTTTCGTAACATTGCGGAAATACATTTTTTTTTAAATTGAAATAGTGGCCCGCCCCTCAAGAAATAATAATATCTAACCTTTTCAATAAAAAAAATACGAAATTGGACTAACTCCTCGGTAAAAAAATATCTGTGATTAAAAATTAAAAAAAATATATAAAAATAATTACAAAAAATAACTACACACAAAAATACTTACCGATGTTTGATGAAACTTTTGGGCGGGTACGTTTTATCTAATTCGAAATGTATGCGTACGAAGCCGCAGGCACAGCTAGTGGAAAATATTAACGTACACAGTGTTTATTAATTTATCTTTTAGACATTATCAAATAAACTTTGACTAACGAGAATAAAGTTGTCAGCTGGTTATAAAAATAATGGAATCTTGCCAGATGAAGTTTTACCATCCGCCATCACTCCAATAGTCAACAATAGTCTACATAATCGAACCTCTTAAGTGCCTCATAAAGATAAATCATTAACTACTGAAAGTATCTAACGAGTATTTTTATATGTAACAATAAACTTTATTTTCGCATGAATAATATTGTTATTAAGAATGTTTTCGTAACGTCCGATCTTATGAAAATATTTATTTTATCTTGATATTGTTATCTTATTGATTTAATTTTTATATATAATTCTGATTGGAATTCTGAATATGTGATTTTTATTTAAACATCTTATTTAAATTTAAACGAAATAAAAATATTTTTGACTAAATTACAACTTCTATTTTACATTTTAGATTTTGATTTGGCATTTTTAATTATAGCTTATTTTCTGTGGCAAATACTTTTCCGAGCCGGTAGCTTTGATAATGAAAATATATTTTGTAAGACACTTGCTTTGAAACAATTAATTTTGAATTTTGACTTAAATTGGTCACAAATTTCGGTTAAACATTAATTAATCATTAGCAATTTTTGTTATTTTTAGGTAATTTTGAGATTTTACAAAGCAAATCATCCGCCTCTGTCAGTACTTGAGGTCTGCTATAAATCTAAAACCACAAAGACCAATAAAATCAAATTACTTACATTTTCGAGACGTCCGCTCGCACTGATCTATAAAAACTTCTTCGACCTCTGCCCAGTATTATCTTTAAATACTACGTTGAATCATTACTTTTTGGTATTATTCAGTTTAATATTGAGTCTTATAACGTGTAAGAATAATTCATTTTGATTCAAGTAAGAACAGATGTTCAAATAAATAAAAATAACCTATGTTTCAACAGGTAAATAATAAACTAAAAATGTATATTTATTTTGAACATTTTGATGTTGGCGGACTATGAAAAATCCCTCTTGGTAAATATTTTTATGTTGGTGATTATTATGAAAAAAAATGTGTTTAATTAATAAAATACGCAAATACATAAATTAATATATCCCAAAATATATAAAATAAACTTTGCTACGGCCTTATACGATAGTCATACACGTGGTCTATTAAGTACTTGTTGTTTTTAGCGGCTTCGTCAGACGCGCCTCTACCCAAAGTAATAAGCCATCCAATAAACAATATAGTTTATATAAAATACCTACTTTCCTAGTTTTACTGTAATTAGAGTGTAATTTATTTTATATGTTTTGTAGTAGAGTTTATTTAAGTATTAAATTATTCCAAAATTGGTCTGCGATAATAAGTGAAATTACTACATGAAATGAAAATTAAGTAGTTGTCTGAGCTCATAAACTAACAGTACCTAGACCGTATACGTCTAGACCATCATAATTACTACTTAAGAAATATTTGTTTCACGAAGATTTTAGCTCTATCTATTTCATTACTTCTCAATCACAATAATTTCCTTTTTAAATATTTATATCTTCCAAAAAGAACTTTTGTACCAAAATTATTAAGTTTTTTAAATCAAATGAAAATGTCAAAGAAAATGTGAAGAAGTAGTCATCTCAAGAAACAAAACAAGGTAAAAGAACAAAAGATGCTTCAACAAGAAGTATTCATTCTGTTTATGCGTTGGTTTAAGTTACAGTAACTTGAAATTCGGAGCCTGACTTACCGAAATATAATTTTATCGTTATCAGTGATTATTTGTCCGTAAAAATTCAAATTAATTCTATAGGAAACAATTATTATCCCAATTTACCTCTATTATATTGTAGTTAATATTAAATAGGCAACAGGATAATCAAATAAATAAGATGCTTTGAGTGACTTATAATTATTAAGGACTTTATTAATCAAAACGTCGATTATCCTCATCACAAAATACATACTCTAGAGATAATTATTAAACGTTGGTTCACATACCTTGGTATGTTTCATTAGATTTTGTTTAGTAGAACCGAAAATATCTCGTCTCTAATATAACAGAAGATTCTCATGTGGATTATTCATTATTAGAATTGGATGTAATCAGGATATATGGATTATTGATTATATAACACATAAATGTCTGTATACATATACATGTCGCATCTATATTATTTGTCAACAAAACTCATAAAGTAGAGTTAATATTTTACATAACTTTCTTATACAATACGGAAATACCCGAACACATCAAAAGGCATAATAAATTTGATTATGTACTTTGTTTAAATTTTATGTATTTTTGTTACAATTATATATCACATAATCACAATCATCCCGCAACATTATACATATTATACATAACATACAAACAAGCGGCGGTTGCCAATCGCCCAGATGTGTTGTTTTAGTAAATCGTAAAAATCGTTTCATTTCTGTCTTCTGGAACTAATTCAACGTAAGCAATCATAAAACTCAAACGACTGGCGCGTGTTCTATCCAAGGAAGACGGTGTTCATTATGGTGGAACTCATCATCATTCCACTGGAATATAAACTCAAAGCCATCAATACCATTCTAATTAACGCCTACGTTTATTTAAATTACTAAATGATTATATCTATCGGTTTTATTTACATGGAAACATTATTGGGTTCTGGTTGTAGTTAGTAATTTGATATTTGACATAAATTTAACAATTTACATTTATCAAAATGTCGTCTTTTTGTTATTGTATTTATTTATGAAACCATATTTATATTAAAAAAAAAATCTGAAGAGATACAGAGTATTATTAATGTACTGTGTCTTACGTCTTTGTAATCAAATAACTCCTTAACATTTTGTTTAAATAATGTTTATGTTTGCTGTATCGATTAAAATAAATAATGTAATAAATATGACACAATATTTAATATTTAATAGTCAACACTACAAAAACTTGTTAATTGGTGACGCAATTAAAAGGGTTTCCTGCCAGTTTTTCTCCACAGACCTTTAGAACCCTGTAACGAGAGTCTGACGTTTAATAAGTGGAAAATATGCTGCCCTGCGATATTATTATTATTTTTTTGTCCTGATAAAATTAATAATAAAATAATATTTTTAGTGTTAAAATATGTATAGGGCAATGATATATCCAATAATAGTATTTCTTCACCTAAAATAACATACATCCAATTGAAAACAATGAATGAACCTGCGCTACAGACACATAGTATAACTATAAGAAAGGGAAATAAAATTACAAAATGTACCTTTGAACAATAGTTGAAATGCTCAGGTATTCCAAGCGGTTTTAATGAACGTCCGGAAAGTAACGAGTAATTTATTTCACCTCGAGGAATTTTAAATTACAACTTACTTAATATTATTAATAACATTGAATTTACAGTATATACATACTTTAAGAAAGGATTCTTTAAAACATGGCGCTACAAAAATTACTATATTTTATTTTTTATAGGAAAACTCATATCACAATCCTTGAAGAATAAAAGGAGAATTAATTTTATTATCCACACTATTTCTTGTGTATTACCTTTAATATTTTTGATTTCCATTTACTAAACTTCTTTGATGATAATTATCAGTACAAAATAAGTGAGGCCATTAATATTGATTCTTTATAGTTTATTCAGCTTTAGTTCAACTAAAATATGATAACGCAATCTTATCTCTAGTAAATCATTACTAGAGATAAGATTGCGGTTCATTAATTACATTTTTTTATGTTATTACAAGCCTTTATTGACTACCTAAAATAGAGTTTAAAATAGAGTTTCAATATTGGTTTGTTGATTTTTACCCTTGATTTGGTTTATTTTATGGTAATCAGGTAATAAAGGTTTGGTAAACAATGTCAATCCTCGGAAGCCTGTTGACTTCGTTTTAAATTAATGATAACTTAAAATTTCAATGAATTTTTATTCCAACAGCGGGTTATGAATATTCCTTCCCGCATCACAAATAAATATTCTGTTTAATTTATGACTATCATATAAAACTCTATAATGAGTTATTTTTATTATTTATATATATTTTGAATAAATCCTCAACTGAAATCTTTTTATTATTATACTACTACCACTTTAATACTAGATAATAATAAAATCATAATTAAGTTTTTTAAAGATTTTGGTTTAAGCATTCTAAATGTTTCTCAAAATTGTAGATATGTAAGAGTTCCGAAACACATCACATTAAAATTACAGAAATATAATACGAGCTAATGAAGGTAGACGTATAAAATGCGAAATATTTTTAGCACATTTTTGATTACTAAATCACATTACTTTAACTAAGTCTTTTCTTTTTGAATGTGTAAAGTATTAAGAAGGTACTCTCTAAATGAAATTAATTTTATTTTTTTTAAACATAGTTCTTAGCAACCTGTTTAAATATAATAAACTAAAATAGATAAAATATGTAGTTATGAGTGCCAACTTGTGAGAAAAACAAATCTCCCCGAAGTTTACTGCTGGTCGATGGTCAAAATTCATTCAATATTTTTTTCAATATTTTTTTTTCTATAACAAGCACTTCAAGTATATCTAAGATGTAGACATAGTCTAGATATAAGTTTTTTCTTCTAAAAATTAGATTTTTTCAAGAAAAAGAAATACTACTGGCAAGTTCAATAATGGTTAATCAGAAAAGTTAATATGTTTCTTAGCGAGCTTTATCATTTCTTACAAAACTTTAGGAACTCCAAAGTCACAAGTGGTGGTGATATTTAATAGTAATATTTATGGTATTAAAAGGTAATCAATTGGTTATTGGTCGTATCAAATCCGCAGCAATACGTTAGCGCAGACGCCTAACGTATAGCGACGCAATGGGGCCCGGGTTCGACCCCCGACAGGGACAGTCATGTATGTGATGATCATATATGTCTGTATTTCTGGGTTTGGTCGTTTATTAAATATATTCTCAGTATTTATAATGTTTATTTCTATGTATTTGTATCGTTGTCTAACACCCTTAACACAAGCAAAAATTAGCTTACTTAGGGGTTAGATCAATTTGTGTAATTTGTGCTGTATTATTATTTTTTTTTATTATCAAGGAACCCGTTCACAAAATTGCTTATCATTAACTGTATAACGCAAAGCAATTTTGGGTTTTTCGTGATTGCTGGTTTATTAGAAAATATAGGAGTTATTACGTATATAAATAGGTGTCATAAATAGGTGTCATCGCGATCAAATTACTTTTCTCCCAACTCTTTTTATATGTTGGATGCTAATTTATATTTATATAAATTTAAATAAGCTTAACATGGCTATACATGTTTATAGATATTTTAAAACATGTTGGATGCTATTTCAATTTCAGATGTATGATATTCGTGCAAAACTGTGTACAAAAGGAAACTGTCAGGTCTTGTGACCTTTGATATTAGGTCGTTATCGGTATTGGTTAGATAGATGCATCACATCCGTTGTACGCTTCAACTAAATTTGATAGTCTATTAATATAACATATTTTCAAATAAGGTAAATCATGGGATTATCAATAACGGATAATTTATATTTTTATGATTATTATGGACCATATTTTTATTTTTTATTCAAACGCATAGACCACAGTTCACTGGAAAAAATATATGAATAAACGATCAGGTGATACTATAAAGAAGAATATTTGAATAAATCTTTTTGATAAAAATGTTAATGTTAATTTCTAAGCAAATATTTTGTTACAGCACTACTTCAACACAAGATGACGATCCGGATTGGTCGAGAAATACAACAATTAAGGAATATCTATCACACAACGGGACCAATGAAACATATAGTACGTATCTGAAATATCTGATGCTCGCTATGACTGACTATTGATAGAGTCCACACATCAATGAAATGTCTAAAATAATAGAGAATATTTATGTAACACAAAAAATAAAAAAAGTAGGATCTAATTATATAAAAGAACAAAACACCTTTCGAAATAAAAAGGATTCGTAAAATATACCTACTTTTTAAATTACAGATCGGAGAAAAGGTAGTAAAATAAAATATTTTAAAACGAATTGGGAATTTACGATTCGTTTCAAATTTGTTCAAATGCTTGCACTGAAAATGTAGGTACTGTCAATTCCAAATTTGTGTTACACCTATTTGGTTTGTGAGATATCTTTGTAGAGAGAATATTTAGAATGGGTTCTATTTAAAAAAAACATATTTTAGAAGCACACACACACATCAAATTTTAACGACAGCCAATGTCGTTAAGTTTTTACTTTATATATTTTAGAGACATACTACAATGGTAAGATAAATAGTGATTCCTATGCTATATCGTACCACAGCAATATATTTTTGTTTCATCCTAATAAATAGTATAGAATGTGCCTTCAGTGCCAATTTAAAGAAATACTATCCAGTTTTATGACTAAATAAAACTTTTATTGTAAAAGTTAAACCAATTGTGCCTATTAAATTTCGATTTAGATTTTATTAAGCATCTTTTTATTAAATCTTGCTTATAAAATATGGTATTTATTTCTATTTCATACACAAATATATTCATATCTCAGCTCATTCATTTTAATAGAAATGTAAGAAAAAAAATATATAATACGTTTTTTTTAGATACATTGTACGATGTGCCAACCGGTATGATAGTGTTGCTGTCGTTTTTGTATGGTTCAATATCAGTTTTGGCGGTTGTGGGGAACCTACTAGTGATGTGGGTGGTTGCTACCTCCCGACGTATGCAGAGCGTCACTAATTGTTACATAGCTAACCTAGCCTTAGCTGATATTGTTATAGGATTATTTGCTGTACCATTCCAAGTAAGTGTACCAAGCTTATCAGGGATCGTCAATATCATATTAAACCACAAATATCAACCACTGATTTTCTTTCAGTTTCAAGCCGCGTTACTCCAACGGTGGCTTCTTCCTTACTTCATGTGTGCGTTCTGTCCGTTCGTCCAGGCGCTCAGTGTAAATGTCAGTGTGTTTACGCTCACAGCAATCGCCGTTGACCGACACCGGGCAATCACTAAACCACTCAGGTATTAGTCAAAAAGATTAGAAACAACATTTTTTATCTATCTCTCTCTACATTGGTAACAAATAATATTAAAATGAAATAAAGCATATATTTTGAAGATTTACAATTTTTGTTTTTTAACAATAAGATCACCAATTATACAGTCGCAAGTTTGGCAAAAATGATTTATAGGAGCACAAAGTAAAGATAAATAAGTTGAAGTTAGAAGATAACTTTTATTTTGCAAGTTAAATATTTTGACTGAGTAAGAATTATAACTTGAATACAACACACAATAACTTTTTAATTTATGGCTCAAGTGTTAATATTTGCTATAAAGAAATTGATATTCTTAATAAATTTAATTTTCCCAAAATCTTGTCTGTTTTGTTTGAACTTTGTTTATTTTACGGTTTGATTTAACTTCTGACGTCCGCAAATAAATAATAAACTTTTAAATTGATCCTTATTCAATGTTCTTAAAGGTTTCAGTGCATAGGTTGGGTATAAGAACAAAAAATTCAAGAATCAGATTGTAATTTTAAAATTATAAGTTAACAATACAATAAGTTTTAACCAATTAGAATCAATTTTGAATAATATACTGGGAAACGCTTTACTAATAGTCTTTATTAATAATCATAAAATCTGAGCTATCTCGAATAGAATTTGCAAAACATTCGATTTATATAAATCAAAGCTGACGGAATATATCCTCGAAAATCCTGATAAATAGCACTTCCGCAAACCAAATACTCTCCAATACTTCAATCAATAAATGCTATTACCATTTTAGGTAAAGTGGTAGCTATTATATTGAATAATTTACTTCCGCCTCTCTCAGAGACCAATAACGTTGTTAAAATGTTACACCATATAATTTTAACCCTTATCATTTTCAGGAGGTTGCACACATACTTAAGAACTTATTTGTTTCAGTGCACACACATCAAAGAGAGTGGCCAAAGTTATAATTGTAATTATATGGGTTCTGGCTCTAATCCTCGCTGCACCCATGGCTCTTTCATGGGAAGTCACCATGGTGGAAGAACAGGATCCAGGTAACATTTAGCAGATCTATGATATCTGCAATGTTCTTTTTATATCATTTAATTAAATTAATTTCCTTATTTTGTTACGTTTACGTTACAATTGTGTCGGTTATTTGCATTAATATTTATGTAAGGTAAAAGCCAAGCAATCAATCTAAAATTGATTGTAGATAATGTTAATCGTAATCACTTGAATATTTAATTAATTGTCTTTTTATTACTTAAACAATGTAATTTATTTCCATACCAGAACTAGTAACAACATTAATAAACTATGAAAAAAATTGATTACATTTTTCAAAATAACAAATTACTTTGAATGTAATAAAACCATATTTATTCAAACAACATTTTATTAATTATATTGGAGCCGTAATACAATATTGGAATTTAATATTAGGTTAAGTTTCTTTTACGCATTTTTTATAATATGTATATAGGTAATACCGATATGTCTTCTAAGTACTTTACCAAACTTCTAACTTAAAGTACTCACTTAATAATAATTTTATTATAAACCAAACTAATTATTCACCTTAACAGATTAACAATATTCAGGCTACAAGATAATTAATAATAGTTGTCTTCTCCTTTATCAAACACTCAAAATTCCTTATCGTCTCAGCATCTTGAAACTTAATAATCTTAAATTTGTCAAAGCTTGTATTATATATTGTTTATGTTTAAAATAATTTAAGGAACAATATTTCATCGAGCTTAAACAATTGCTTCATGGAAAATAACAATATGTAAATAATATTAAGTCGAGGTTTCGAATACTTTTCAGCACACAACTGCATGGGGATTGAAATAAAGTTATAGATTTAAAATGTTAATCCAATATACGAGAGTTAAATTCGTTCAAATAGTTTTATTAAAACAATTGTTGTGTTTGTTTCTGTATATTTTTGTCTATTTATAAAATATAATACCTTTAGCAAGTTTAATATAATATTATAGTGATGGTATCGTAATATTATGTATTATTCAGTTTTTATATTAAATGTTTAAAAAGTTTAAATAACAAAGAAACATTATTTGCAGTTTCCAAGCTGTTTTTTGAAAAACCATTTTGTGATACAACTGAGTTCGGGTCTCATTCTATTGCAATATATCGACTAATATTATATATATTCCAAGTAAGTACTCTTAGTAATAAATATAATGTATTTAACTACAATCTTCTATACCTATAACAATAGTCGAACGCCATCACAAAATTGTTGTAACATCTTGCAGGAATGCCAAAGAAAGTTTGTTCCCTAGAAATTATCTTGTACGTTATATCTTAATTTTCCTCAAGAAATAGTAATTATAATACTCTACGTATGTAATAAATTAATAAATTTTATGATCATTTTCATAGGATAGCTTGTTAGTGAAATCATTATGATATGTTTATTAGTAAAATTATTATTAGAAAGTTGTAACTAATTCATAACTAACTAAAATATATTTTTGTATAGTATATCATTCCACTTTGTGTGATAACATTTGCCTACGCCCACATGGCAATGAAACTATGGGGTGCGCGTGCGCCGGGCAACGCTCAAGAGATACGAGATGCAAACCAAATGAAAAATAAAAAAAAGGTAAGGATTCCTGTTATTTTTTTTTCTTGTACGATATTATAGAGATATCATGTCATTCATTTCGTGTTTTTTATTATTAAGCTAAGTTAAAGGGTTTCAGACTAAATAAAAAATCATTTATGCGCATCTTTTTTATTGCCTTAAAATTCTAAGCATACCATAAATAAAATAAATATAATATGAATAATATACCTATATCAACCCAAGTAATCTCGGTAAATATGGTTGACTTTCGTATTTGTATGGAATAAATATACTTGAAGAATTTCAGAGTAAATAAAAATATAAGCGACTGATATTAGGTTTGTGAATCTGAAAGCCCTTTTGTCATGTTTATTTTAGTTATTCAATTTAGATGGGTTTTATTTGCATTTATATTTATCTCACAATTTATGTAAGATATCACATTTAAATAACGGTTTTTCTGAACTGAAGAAACTTTCAAAATTGAGTCAAATAATGAACAACAATTATTGATTACATAAAATCACGTGCGTAGGAACCTCATGATAACATATTTTACAAAGATTTCATGAATTTTCTTATATATTTTTAATTAAAATAAAACCAAAAAATATATGTTTAATTTAATTTTAATTTGTTAAAATGTAAAACACTTTTTTTCGCAGGTTATAAAAATGTTGGTTCTTGTAGTGTCTCTGTTCGCAATGTGTTGGCTTCCTTTACAAAGTTATTTGCTTCTTCAGTCATTTGATCCATCTGTAAATGAGTAAGTATTATCGAGTACTTATTTATAATACTACTATATTTTATAGAAAAAAAATAGGGATACTAACAATATGTTTTTGTTTTTTGCCATTAACTGAGATCTTAGCGTATCTGGTATGGACATACTTTTAAATAATTTTCTTTTTCAGATACAGATATATAAACGTATTATTCTTCTGCTTTGATTGGTTGGCAATGAGTAATTCTTGTTACAATCCTTTCATCTACGCTATATACAATGTAAGTATATATTACATTATTGTATATATTATATTATTGTATTTATAATTGCTTGTGGTTCGATGTAGCCGAAATTCGACCGTAATTTGAATTTTAATATTTAAGTGAGTATTATTACTACACCCTTATGCATTTGTATTTTTTTTTTATTTTATTACGACAGGAAACAACAGTTCGCGACTATTTGACATAAGACTATATTTATATATAAATACTCGTATATACTTGAGATTAAAAGTGTGAACGTAAACAATGAATACTGTAATGTTTTTTTAATTGCGTGTAAAAATTAAAAAGTACTTACGATTTTACCATTTTCCATTTACGAAGCTTTGTTTGATTTTTTAAGAGAAATGATACTAAAATTCGGTTAAGGAGTTATTTGAATCGAAGATCCAATTTTTTCTCCAACCCTTCGCATACTTTAACTTGAACGTTGGTTCTTTTTCAATCAGATCATACCTTTTACTTGCACTTTTTTATCATATTAATAAATCAAAGATTCGGAAGACCCTGCTTCGATATTATCAGTCACATAATGACACCCTTCCACACGCGCGTCCTATGAGGATATGTAAAGTTGTTTACATGTGTGCGTGTATTTCAAATCTCCTTACGCAGATGTTGTTGCGTGGAATATGATGAACACTTCTCGATCAAATATGCAGATTATGTTGAATCTCCTTGTATGTGTCTGCTGACTTTGTCGAATTTAATTTTTCACTTGTAAATTTTCATCCGTAACATTCAATGGACGGTCGTTTTTTTCACCATCAATAAAATTAAAATGAGCTCTCTGAAACTGATTATACTATCTAATAGTCGTTACAGTGGTACTTAGTTGCTTTAGAAGACGCCTTATCCATAAAAACCAACTAAAGTCAATTAAACGCTTCATCACGTTTGTGTCTGTCCTTGAAGTGGTAAAAACTCACGACGCACGAAACTATTCCCGAAGCAGATCCATTTTTCTATGACACACGGTAGTTTTATAATATTAGTAAAATCATGCCCAAGATTCAAATTTGGCAAATATATATTTTAATTTTTTAATAATAGTTTTTTTTATTTAAATATAACTCGCTAGCTTCCAATGTATAAATACTTTTTTCGAAAAACTTACTTAGCGGCCTAAGCACACGGTAAAGCTTTACCTGCTATATATCATTGTTATAAATACAAATATTATTAAAAAAATAATAAAAAGCTAAGATTAACATGAAATTGAATGGAAAGTTGCGTGTTTGTAATTAACTGAGATAAAACGTTCGTAAGCCAAGGTTAATGAATGAGGGACCACTTGAGTTAGGTTGGTTACGTAGTGATATATTGTAGTGTTTGAATACAGTTTGTTATTATTATTTAATTATTTACGTGAAAATGTGAAAGTAATTACAAACCTTCTGTTGGTGTGATATAACTTTGACAGTACAACATAAAAATATGTCTATCTTCAATTATTATACAATATTAATTCATCATACTCTTATATAAATATTTCTGTTTCTTTTATACTGCTTGTCACAAAATAGATAGATGGTTTAGATCCCATATCTTAAACGGTTTTTTGCGTATACGTTTGTTATATGTTATCAGCAAGCAGTGATTTATCTGAAAAATAAACTTAAACAAAACGGATAAATTTATTTCAAAAAGTAAAGAAAAAGTGACGTTGCAACTCACACAAAAATTATCACACACACAACACACACAAAAGTTTTCACGAATACAAATATACAAATTAAACTATATGTAAGGTATTTCAGAGCGCATCTATTTAATTGCACTGGTAAAACTATCGTCTTTACCCAGAGCATTTATGCTATCATCTTTTTAAAAAGATGTTGGTGATTTTTGAAAATTCAATAATCTCTCTGAAGATATATACATATAATAATTTATGTACCAGCTAGGAACCGTTGCCAATTACCACACTGCTGACAAAAAGGCTTACTTTTCACTTATAAATTGTTTTTCCTGATTCCGATGTTAGTGGTTCTGTGTGTTTGTGAGATGTTATGATAAGTTATGGTCAAGTTAACGAGTTTCCGCAAGTTGCAAAAGAACCCTACTTTACTTAATGAGTTACAAGATTTAGCTTTCTTTGCTATCTCATGTTTAGCAAATTACAAATTATTGATTTTATCTTAGAAATAATAGTATAATATCATTTTACTTCTTACATAGCGTCTAAAGTGACAAATAATAATTTCTTAGACGTAGTAATTTACTTAAAAAAAAACTTTGATTTCAGGAAAAATTCAAAAAGGAGTTCAAACAACGCTTTACTTTTAGACAAAAGCGAAACAGATTTATGAACGACAGTTATGAGGTAAAAATCAGTAATATTGTCTAGAATATATTTTTGTACATTTATTCTCACTCGGACATCTTTTTTTAGGATGGTCAATCTTATAGAACCCGGGTTCTTTCAATTCGGTCCACAAATGACAGAAGTGTTTATTCAGCAAGAAAATCTATGAAAATGGCTCCAACAGAGTCGAGCAGTTCTTGTACGTGTGCTCGAAATCAGAATAAAGATACAAATACAAATCTTTATCGATCAAAGGGAAACGAGTTTGATTCTTACAATAATGGCAGCAGATATGATAAACTTAACATTCGAGAAACATCTACAAACCGATCGCTGCCGAAAAACCACAAGGAAGATTTACCGATCGGAGACGAAAGGATTAGTGAATTATATATTTTTCCAAACAGTAGTATAGTAGAGTTTACAGACATGATAAGTGATAACAAAGTGTAAATAAAGAGAACATCTGTACATAGTTATTTATTAAATTATGAAACACGTAATGTAATAGATATATTGAAAATAAAATAAAGTCATACTCCGTTGTATTATTTGATCCTGTATATAAATTATAAGTGCATAAAGTTATGAAGAAAATCAGTCTTAAGAAAAAAGTAAATAGTATGGAATATCTCTTTATAAATGGAATTTAAAATAATTGTTACATTATTAAAAATTTACATCAGTCGTCGGTTTTGTTTTTACTTAAAAAGAAAATGCAACAAACTTCAGAACATCTTTAATGAAGAGAATATTTTTGTTTTAAACGAATCTGAAAGTTTTTGTCAAATGAATTGTGTGGTCATTAAAAAGTTCAGCGGTTCTTAAAAAAGAATAATTTTTATATTAACAAAAGCAATAAGCGATATTCATTTCATTTTTTATTGTTGTTTTTTATTTATCACCGAAAGGATCTAACAAACGACAGTAAACAAAGTAATAAGTTGAGTAACTTTCAAACGCAGTGACCACTGTTAGGAAACTGTGCAGACTTCTCTCAATATCATATTGTATTTACTAAACGCGATTACTAAATCCTTTTTTTAAATAACTTTTGTTTTTAATGTTTTGAACAATTATTTCTTTAATATGAATAAAAAATTAAATGAAAACGGGCAGTTTCTTCAATTTTATCAGAATGAAAATTTTAATTGCCAAACATTTCTTTTAAAATGATATATATATATATATATATATATATATATATATATATATATATATATATATATATATATGTATATATATCATAACATAACTTTTCGTAAAGTTTACAAAAAACTATTAAAGTAATAAGTAACTAGTACTCGTAAGTTTATACAAAACTACCATTTAAGTTTCTAAAATTTTAACTTGACTTCTTTCAGTCATGAAAAATAATTTATTCCATCTCAATAAGTATATATAAATATTGCATTCATCGACAATTGTTTAGTGCAGAATAACCAATAACATACCTTAGTCTTTAAATGCTGTTTTAGATTCATATATTGTAAACTAAACGCTACCATAGTCTTCGATCAAAGCTCTACCATCTGAAGCATTGTTTGGCGGCTGGCCAATAAGACTTATTATCGTTTGATCGAGAGTCTACACAAGAGAGAGGATATAAGCAAGATAAAAACCAATACCAATATATAAATATAATATAAAAATAGGGAATCAGCAAACGATCAATACAAAAGAACCCTTGTTATTAAATGCTACTTACTCTCAATGTAAACATTACGATAAATATCTAAACGATCCGACGTTTGAGGACGTAAGCGCTTTGTTTTTAATAGAAATATTTTTTTTCAGGAATTAATAATTACGTGTATTTAATCATAGTGTAGAAATATCTATTTTCAGCTCCTGATACATTAATTGATTTAATTACATAATTTTATTATTTAATTAAGGCCTATTATTATAGCTTCTCTAATATTAATAACCAGCTTTTGTAATTCATTAATGTTTTGCAACAAATTTAATACATAATTTATACATCCTTTATTATAAATGAATGAATGAAAATTTAATCTAAAATATTAAGTAACAGCCACCGAAGTATTCAGCTATTTTTAGGTCACAGAATTATTAATAGGTACGTATATTATATATGTAATAATAATCTGTAATTTTATCACATGTATAATATGTACATACTTAATCATCAATAATATAAAAATAATTTAAAGAATTAATAATTAAACAAGTGAAAAAATATATATCGAAAGTATCAAAATTGTTTCATTCACACTATATTCTCGCACTATACATCCGTAAGTATACGTAGTCAAGAACTGTGTATGAAGTGATGCCATTTTCTACCTATCAGTTTTGTAAACGCGTCCTTAAATAACACTGAATAGATTATTTGATAAGCTTTCCCATGGATAAGCTTACATGAAAAGGTATGTTTGAGTTATGTTCTCCTACTACCGAAAAAGAAGTATTGTTTGCTTTTTAATCAATCAAATGCTTTTTTAATATAAAGCTTCTAACAATAAAATATTATCAATATCATCTTTTCTGCGGAGCATTAAAGGTATTTAATATCATCCTTCTTCACTTATCCCAAATATTTGGGTTGGCGCAAAATTTACACATATATATAGTATTGGAGGAGACTTTTCACCAATTTTTTGGCAAACACACGCAAGGTATTGAAAATAAGTAAGATTTATGTTATATTTTCGTTTGCTTTTTGAGACTAAGACAATAAAAAAATTGATGAAGAATACAAGTAATACGTAATAATGTCTTTGTCGTCAAACTACAACTAACTACAAGAATACAAATAATAAGTAACAATGTGTTGGATGTATGTTTGTTGGAAATATTAAAAAACACAAACCAAAACACATACTATATATATTTATATGCAGTGTTTGCATTTCAGATAATTTTAAGGGAACATAATAATGACAAATCAATTCGATGGGTCATCTTTAAATATCTTGTTGATAGTTAGATATGGTAAAATTTAAAAACTGTGGATATATTCTACTATAAGCTAGTTAAGAAATCTAATTGGATTCTGAAAATATTTAACAAAATGAACATATTAGTATCAAATAATATATTCGATATCAATAATATCGTGTATGTTATCTAAACTATAAAAAAAATATAATTAAAATAATGTTCATTAAAAAAATAAAAGTAGAATAAAAGCATTCTACAATAGTTCTCTTATATCTAATAAAAAATAAATAAAAAAACTTTAATAGGATAAACAGCTAAGTCATGAACTTTTTTATCTATGTTTATCTATAGATTAGGTCAAAGGAACTTCAGCAATACAACATATATAATAATCAAACAACTACGATGCACTTCTTCAAAATTAAAACTGTAATAAATTTTAAAAACAATCGTATTCATAGACATATTCGTTGTTTATCCCATTTAATTACAAAACAATCCACTTTTACGTTTAGCAAAACTATATACTGCATCTAAAGCAAGGTAGAATATACTATAAATGCCAACTTAAAAATCTTTCAAACTAAACTTTCGAAGTAGCCCTTAGTATACCTTAATAAAATATGTAGACATAAATGAATTTAAAACGTAGGTTTTTTTAAGTTAAATTAATTTCAAAATTCAAAACGAGAATCTCATGAGAAACACTAAAATCCTTATGTACTTAAATAAAAAGTAAATATTGTGACATTTAGAAGATATATAAATATATGTTAGAAAATGTCCTCTGTAACAAATATAAACCCCATGAAGCATATCCTTCAATATTTAATGAAAGGTATTATCATTAAATATATCCATACATAATCTCACTCTGCATAATTTTCTGTAATAACTAGAACACACATCAAAGAGAATTGCTGTAATTATTATCTTAACTATTTGGGTTTTGTCGTTGATTATCGCGACACAGCTCGTTTCATGGATCTTTCATAGTCGTAGTAGAGGAACAAGATCCAGGTCCAATTTGGCAAGAAATATATGCAATTTTTTTTCTTTATTCGGTACTATTTAGGATTTTGCTACACTTGTGGCCGTTATTCGTATTAACACTTAGTCCACTTGTAAAACCTAAGTACGCAATCAAACTAAAATACTAGTTTCTTTGAGTGGTTCTTTGACGCTGGCTTTTTATTTCATAGTCTAGGATTATGATTTTATTTAGGATTATGATTTTATTATGAGAATCACTTGATCAATCATGTGTAGCTGATTTTTTGTAACGTAAAAAGTGACAATTATTTTTTTCCTACAGTTATCAAAGGTAACATTAATTAACCTCTCACGTGAATATAACGATTAACTTGCTGCTTCGAGAATCAAAGCTAGAGAATTAAAATACAAATTTGTTTGAGCTTGTGATGGCAGAATCTACATGCGCAAATATGAGCAAGCCTGTGTATACATCTCGAAAGTATCGATTTATTGAACCAATTATCATAGAGTGAACTAAGCTTGCCACTTTTTTACTGAAGGACACTTATTGTTATTGCCAGAATGTTAGAGGTTTAGGAACTAAAACTACCGAACTCTTCAAAGTGTTGTTGGTTGTTATTTTGATGTAATGTGATGACTAAATGGTAGCATATGTGATAATGAACTTTTTGATGACAGATACTTTATCTATAGGCGAGATCGTGGGAGTAGTGGGTTCCTTGGCACAAAAAATGGGAAGTGATGTGCTCATCATCGCTTCTACAAAACGTTTTAACTGCTCCCGGTTGTTTCATCTGGAGTTCGAATGTGAGGATTTTTGGGTTAAATTAGAATTGTGCGATGGCATAGATAAAACTAAATGCTTGTTTATCTGTGGAGTTAACATACCCCTTCTTGTTAAAATACACATTCTAGAGCATTTAAGTAAAAACTCAAATCGCATCCTAAACAATCATAGCGGAGATACCATTGTGCTTAGTGATTTTAATTTAAGTGGTTTGTATAAGACGAAATTTTTGTGTTTGTTTGTATTTGTGTGACAACATCACACTCACACTCACACGTGCATCTTTCCCATTGAATTTATATCAATCAATAATCTTGCTAAATTTAATTAACTTCTGGACAATCCTATCAAATTGTTAATCCGCTGCATCCTCCACTTTAATTCAATGTTGGCCTTATTGACAACCACAAATTTCTCCAAACCGATTACGATTGCAAATTATTTGTTTATAAGGCTGATTATACTAATTATAATAAGCGAACTAAACAACACATCATGGAAAAACGAACTAGCTAGTTGTATTCACTTAGATGTTCTGGTTGCTCATTTTCGTAACTATTAAGGTCTATTATTATTAGAAATATACCCAAATCTAAATCGTTTATTAACAAAAAATATTCCATTTGGCTTTCAAAAGCATTAATTAAAGTGATAACGCAAAAGTTACAATATAGATATAAATACTGAAAATATAACAACATTCGTGATTTGCTCTTTTTTGAGTTCCTTAGAAATAGTAGTGCTAAGTTACATACCTTATGCTATAAATCGTGCTTACATCGATTAAAAAAATCTCTGAAATCAAACCCTGAATTGTTTTGGAGTTTCGACTAAACACAGTAGAAAGAACAGTACCACAGAACAGTACCCAGCACAGATATACTTGGAATTATCCAATAGTAACAACGTCAGTAGACGTGGTTACTGGCCCAATCAGCGATCTTTTGACTCATAATTTTCTTTGGCACATAATAGTAATAAAATACCTATACCTCACGAATCCTGTAAATCGGATCCTTTTAATTTAACATTTGTATGTCTATACTGTTAGCCCTGTTGCCTATTACAGCGTCACCGGGGGAGCGGGTTTAATTTAACAAATATCTGTAACTAATGACCCAAATAAAGCTGCAGGCTCTAAAGAAATACCATCCATATTGGTAGGTGTGCCTGCACTCACGTATTTCCAATGTACATTTTAATGAATAAGTCACTTAGCGCCGGCATATTTCCTGATGAAATATGCAGTTTATGTTAAATCTCCTCGTATGTGATCTGCTGACTTTATTGAATTGAATTTATCACTTGTAAATTTCATCGGTAGCATTCAAAGAACAACCACTTTTTTACCATCCTTAAAATTTAAATGAACTCACTTAAACTAGTTATACTATTTAATAATTCTCATAGAGGAACATAGTTGCTTTAGAAGACGCCTTGTCCATGAAAACTAATTGAAGTCGGTGAAACGATTCGTCAAGTTTGTGTCTAACTGACTTGGAAGTAAAAAATTCACGACGCACGAAAATGAAAGCAAAGCAGATCCATTTTTCTATGACATACGGTAGTTTCATAATTTTGGTCAAATTCTGTCCTAGATTCAAATTTGGCACGTGTAATAATCGTATATTTTTTTAAACACAACTTGTTAGCTTCCAATACATAAAAACTTTTTTCGCAAAACTTACTAGTGGCGTACATATATGATATTAAGCTGTACGTACTATATATCTCTATAAAAAATACAAATATTATTAAAAAAATAATAATCTAAGATTAACATATGTAAGCCAAGGCTAATGAATGGGGGACCACTTGAGTTAGGTTGGTACTTACGTAATGAGATATTGTAGTCTTTGAATACAGTTTGTTATTATTTAATTATTATTATGTAATTATTTAATTATTATTATTTATGTGAAAATGTGAAAGTAATTACAAACCTTCGGTTGGTGAGATATAACTTTGACAGTACAACATAAAATGTCTATCTTCAATTATTATACAATATTATTTCATATTTTTTTTTTTTTTTTTTTTTTTTTTTTCTTTTTCATCATACTCTTATATAAATATTTCTGTTTCTTTTATACTGCTTGGCACAAAATAGATAGATGGTTTAGATCCTATATCTTAAACGGTTTTTTGCGTATACGTTTACTATATGTTATCAGCAAGCTGAGATTTATCTGGAAAATACAATTAAACAAAACGGATAAATTCATGCAAAAAGGGACAGAAAAACGGAACCTAGATAATCTTTGATTTTTTATTTTATTTATCAAGTATTTCTTTAACGTGGAAAGAAAATTGAATCATAACAAACAGGGTTATAAATTTTATTGGATTGAAAAATAAATTCCTCAATAATAAACTTAACATGGCCAAACATTTCTCATTAAAAAGAAATATATTTACTGTTCGTTCGGTTTATTAAAATAATATTTATTACTAGGAAGTTTATTGAAATAAAACTATTTTTAAAGAATTAACTCGCGTATAATTAATACAATTTTAAATTTAACCCGACTTTTCGAATGCTTAGCAGCAATCGTGTTCACGGTAAGACGAGATGGAGGTGTCTGTCAGTAAGTAAGTTAATAAGTCATCTACCTCTAACGGTTTCTAAGTTGCCGCGCGTACATTTCAGGATTCACACAAAAGATACTAACAGTATCTTGAGGTCTTACAGTGCGGTCACAGACATGCGATTTTATATTTTTCAGTGTTACAATTATATAGAACAAAGAGGCATTATGATATTAGTATCATAATGCCTCTTTGTTCTACATAATTTTAATTATATTAGGATCTAATCCAATTATTGATAAGAACATACAATTTGTTATCTGTTCTGCAGTTGTGTAGGGTCAAAGTTTATTATAATATAATGTGGAAGCTGTGAGTAAGTAGTTTATACCCAAACACCCGAATAACGGAACTATGAATTATGAGAATATAACATAAAATTATTATAGTAGGTAATACACACTTACGATATTGTGTTTACATAATAAATAATAACTTATTAACATCTTATAGTATTTGGTATTTTAGTATCTGATATCTCATATATTATATAAATTATCTACAACATTGAATCAACAAGCTAAGATACATAAGACGAGATTGAGAACACAGTACATTACTTTATTAAGGTATTGTTATAGAAGTTTATGTGAATTTCAAATACAAATACTTAGTTTGTTTATTTAAACAATAAATGATAATTATTTGAAAACCGTTGATAATAAATAAGTCATGAAATATCATAGAAAATGTATTTAAATTTAAGTGTTATTTTTATCGACAAATCAACGCAAAAACTGCACATTATTGAGTGAAAAGGGTGAAGTGGAAGAAGAAGAAAAACTCCTGATTGAAACCGAACCAAGGATGGTTCGGTTTCAATCAGGAGTTTTTCTTGACGACTAGTGACGGGAGACCCTTGGGTTGGCCCCCGGGTGGGTTTCCTGCTCCCCCCAGCCCTTACTACTGCGCCATCGGTGCCAATAGGATTGTTGCTCGAGATCTTATGGAGGCGGTTTACAGGTGAGTTAGCTGTAATTTATACCAATATTTATAAGATTAATGTTAAGATACCGTAAAAGTTTGTCTTTGGACTTATGGTTTTTCTCACTTCATAAATAAATCTAAATAATAGAATTTTTCGTAGTGAGCCTTTTTAGTGAGGGGTGTTATAAGAGTGACCTGTGTATCTGTGTGTCGGTCTGTGACATTTTAGCATCCAAACTAGTGGATGCGGTTTTTTAATCGAAAGCCTGTTTTATCGAGATGGTTCTTAGCTGTATTTGGTCGAAATAAAAGCGGTCGTCTTCCAGATATTGAGGTTTTATAGGTGAGAGTGAAAGTTACATATGCAATATTGATAGAAATACTTAAATAACTAAAAAGTAGTGTGTTCGTAGATTCATTTAGAAAAAGATTAATTAAAGAAACCAGTAAAAAAACTTAAGGAAAAAATCAAAATGCCAGTAAATTGTGAAGGCAAGTAAAGTAATAACAATATGGAATCGTATAGTCCAAGTCCTTCATTAGCTCCGAAAACTTCGTTAAATAGACATCGTCAAAGTAGGTGCGACGGTCCTCCGACGCAACGACTTCAATAAGTAACTTGTACTAACGTAGTACTAACTTCAACGACATAATAATATTATATTATAATTTATCCTTTTTCGACGTCTTTTTGTATTGCAGTTTTTAAAGTTTTTAGTTTATTTTTTTCTGCTTTTTAAATACAGAAATAACTCAAACAAAATCTTTAGAAAAACCTTATCTTAGAAAAAGTTAACGAATAAAAGTAAGATAAAATCATTGTATTTGTTAACTAATGTAAATAATAATCTTTATTAAATAGTTCAAACACAAAATTAATTTGAAAAACTGAGACAACCTAATATCCACATTCGGTAAAAACTGATTTACGTCCCTAGATTATTTACGTACCGATAAATATAATAAATTCATGACTTCGTATCAAAGCGAATAAACAAGAAGACTATAAATATATAATTTTGATATGTACGATATTAAAATACGTCCTGTTATAAATATACAGAATTTGTATTAATAGTAATTAAAATACTGCGTAATCGTAAATTTATTATATTGTTAGGAAAACAACATATGGAGTGTATTAATGTGTTATTCAAGATTTCTATGTACCTATGTGTGTTTTTTGTCTACTTGAAATAGCACTAAGGATAAGTAATACTTTTAGTTCCCGAGTGTGGAATTTAACACTGACGCGCACATGTTATGAATATGATTATTTTATTACTATTATTTTAAAACTTTATTTAAAACGTATATCTCATTTCTACAATTCAATTATATTCAATTAAATTTTATAGCACATTTGCATTCAGGCTATTTTGAAACTTATTCGTGGATTGTGCTGTTCATCACTTCTGGTAGCCACTTGTTTTTAGTCCCCACAACTCTGTGAGCAATAAGTACTTGTGTGAATTATTAAATGATACCTTGATAATTTAAGGTGATGTCCTCTTAAATGAATATGTTATGAGTACCGGAGCAACAATCTATCAAAATTCTCTAAATCGTAATGCCAATGTTATATTCAATTAATTCTCCATATTCTCTGCGTTCATAATTGTCAATTTTAGCACTCTTAATCTTTCCTCGTCTAGTTTATTATTTTTTAAAGTTTAGGGGGCTTTTGAAAATTTATTTACATTATTTAAACGTTTTACATAAAATAGGCACTCTAGATCTAAAAGGCGTACTCCAAGATAGGTATTACAAAGAATTTGTGAATTTTTAAAATCATATCAGGTGTCACATGACCAAAAGGTTTTCTTATAAGTAAAGCTTTATTATATTAGCTTATTTTAATTATAGCTACAATGCGGTTCCTGCACTCCTAAGTCAACTTGGTCGCTGACTTTTTTGAGACGTATACCTTTTATTTAATAAGACTGATGAGGGTTCTTGGGACTTGTCTACATTAAGCTTAAGAAGCCACCTTTTTGACCATTTTGCTATTTTTAATAAGTCGGACAAAAGAAGTGCGGTTGCAATGAGCCGGTTTGCAAAAAAATCTTTGTTATGTCAGCAAAACTTTCTTCTATTACATGCAAAACTTATAGGCAAGTCAAATATATGAATAATAAATAGAACCGGACCAAGGACAGATCCTTGAGGCCCCCTACTCAATATTTTTCTTTCATCAGAAATGTGCGTGTCCATAATGTACGCAATTATATTTTTATGTCCGTTGTATTTCTTGTTCATCACGGACGATGACCGTGAATATGAACGACATTTTACAACCTTTGAAGGCAAAGAGATATATCTTTTAAACCTGAGTAATTCAAATAAAACGTGTATTAAAAGTCGATGTTATTGCCAAACGATTTTGTATAGACCAGTCTAGATCGGAACTCACATCAAAAAAATGTTCATAGATCGTTCGAAATTTGTAAGTACATTACGAATAGTAATTTAAGAGAGTGGATGGGTCACGGCTTTGTAACGAAATCTTCAACATTAATAAAATGAGTTCAATTGTGGATTATTCGAGCAATTTATCATGTGAAATGGGTTTTTATCTTTATTGCTTTTATTGTTAATGTTGAAATTGTTTTATTTGTCTTTTAAAGCATATTTACACTTTTATTTAATCTATTAATTATGATTTGAAAGTAATAAAAAAGAATTAGTTTAGAACAGAACTATTTTAATAATTGTGGGTAGTATAATAAGTTATTAAGACGTGAATAAAGAAAATAACTACTATTGATAATTTAATTTGATAACAAACTGTAACATTTTTATTACATAATATACTTGAAGCACAGAATACTTTATTGGCCATTTATTTAAGTCGGCTCAAGTTTACTAAGAACATTTCATAAGAAAAGCGCGTAATTGGTTGAGAATATTTCTTCTTTTGATTTATTGTTAGTTATTATTTGTTTGTATTATATTTTAATGATGTAAACATCTCACGTAATAAAATGCAATATCAACAACATTATTTGAGAATAAAATATCAACAAATTTTGCTTCCAGTATAGAAACATTGTCGATGGATTTTTTTGTTCTTTGAACTCATTAATCTTAAAAGAATAACCTATTAGTGTAAGTTATTTATCTTCACTTTAAGTTTTGACAGAAAACGTGCAAAACCAAACCGATAAACTTATCAGAATCCATATCTTACAAATATCTTCTTGGCAATATTTTTAATTATATATTGCAATACAAGATAAAAAATAATCAAGAATCATTCCAACAAACAAAACAAACGCTACTTGGATATTGTATGTTTGCTGTTTTATAGATATTGGTAGATTTTACTACTATTGAACAGAAAGAGTGTAATAATTTTTTTATGTTCTTAGACGTTGTCTTTATGCCGGAGTGCATATCAACGGTATTAACCCTGGGACCACACCTTCCCAATGGAACTTTCAGGTGAATTATTATTAGAGTTTTCAGTTTTACTTATGAAACATAAAGTAATTAGTTGATTTGAGCTTTTATTTATTGTACCTTCCTAATTTTCTGAACATATGTTACTGACTATAATATTTATTTACATATTTAGACCAACTAGTGTGAATTTCATTAAAGGTATAAGTGATACCAATATTAATATAATTTAAATGTCAAATGTTCCAATGACTACAATTAACATTTTAGCTCTAGAGTTATTAATGTATTTTTTATAAAGCCTTAATAGTAAACTTTCATAAACCTTATTATTGAAATGTAATTTATGAAACCCGACCCTTTAATTAGAGAAAGTATACGGACAGCCGGACGTGACTTAATATTTCGTGAAATTCTGTTTAATTTTCATTCTTAATTAGTATTTCTATCAATTGCATTATAATATTAACATAATAAATAATACATTTCTTTGTCTGTGAAATAATACATTTCTTTGTCTGTCCAACCGAATTACAAAATTAAGATTTTAAAAAATAAACATTAGTTTAAACAGGACTTATAAAAAAAAGATTGATAACTCCTGTTCGGATGGACAGGACTTATCAATCTTATTTTCTCTTTGGAACTGTATATAATATATTGTACACAATATTTTAAGCAGATACAGTAAAAACCAGATTTAATTTTTTTGAGTTTTGTACGAACATAAAGTCGACGGACACAACAACGGACTAAATAAATATCCCTTTGTCTATTGGAAGGTTATAGTTAATTATAGCTTATTATAAGTTATAGCTTATTATAAGTTATGAAAACTGTTCTTATACTGTTTTATTACTTTTGTTGATAACAGGTAGGAGTATCTCCTGGCATCAAAGCAGCTGATGACTTGTAAATATCTCGCTACATACTTTGCAGACTAGCTGAAGAGTATGGTACACCAAAGACATGAAGGAAGATGATGGAATATTGTTAGTTTATTTTGTATTGTCTAATCAAAATACAGATTTATTTTTATTTTGGATCTGTTGGAATAAATACATATAAACAATATCTTATTAAGAAAAACTTGTTTTGAATAGAATGTTTCAATAAATTTTCACATTATACGTAGGAATACAATAAAATGCAAATATATTGAACAATTAGGTTATACCTACTGAATATTGATTGTGATTTTTAGTTTGAATATATGAGAGATTGAAGAGTCAATGGATTGTTATTAAGGTAAGGGCGGAACAGGATTTGATTTGACACGATTTGATCAAGGAGAGGGGGTGGGTTGAGTTGTGTCTAGGGTTCTTATGTATTTTTTTATTATTATGAGTATTTTGAATAAATATTTTTACTAAATAAGACTAATTGTGCGAAATACCCCTATTTAGCATGTTCGATGAATAAGTAAACAGTTTTTTTTTTATAATAAAATATAAATTTCTCAAAATCAACTGTGCTTTTTAGCAAGGGGGACGTTAATACTCGTTGACCCCGGGAAAATATCCATAAATTTATGTTAATAATTCTAAGCTACGGTCTTCTTTCTATATGCTATGCTATAATACCACCTTGATTTTTAAAATAACTTAATGCTAAAAAGAAATAAATATGTTCAGTAGATCCTAAGAGGTTGAATAACTGTGTAGATAAACTGTCTCGTCGACACGGCTTACATATCAACGAGTATGATGCCAACAACGGGGCTGACAACGTGATGCGTCTCACCGGCAAGAATGGCATGCCTCACATACGTGACTTCACTGCGGGTATCGTTATTTTATCAGATGATAAGCTTATTGGCACCTCATCTACTTGGAAAAATGATGCTGCCACTTCTCTTGACTTTGTCAGATTAATAATGTCATCAGAATTGGCTTTATCATCTGTCATATATTAGATATTCTTGAAGGAAATTGTATAATCTTTTGCAATGTTCACATTTAGTTAAAATTAATTATTATTAAAAGAATAATTATGAAGACACAACTGAGAAATTTTATTTGTCTTTGAATTTTTACCCACACTAAGCTAAAACAGGGATCGTAATGCTCGCTTATCGCGGTCTATATTCATATAACAGATGATTTGACCTTTGAAATGGTTCCGTTGTGTTATATAACAATTATTGTACTTACTAGCTCTGAACAGGAACGGTAATATTTTATTTGAAAGTAGGAAATATATGATATTCAATTTCTATTTCGAACGTGAGCTAATGTTATTAGTATCGCTTCTCCAATATTTTCTTTAATACTGGTTGAATTATCATTTTGAGCGTTAAATAAAAATTTAAAGTTCAATGTCTAAACATATAAAGCATTATATAGTTTGAAAAAAAAAGTGACTACTACCATCCTATATAGTTACCTAGTAAATGTCTCAAAGGAGACCAACTTTCCCTACATGGTTACAAATCATCTGTAAGTACCTATAGGATCATTGTGTTAGAAATAAAACTAAGTAGGTACTTAAAATACTTAAATACAATTAATCTAAATATTCAAATATAATGTTACTTTTATAACAATTTCAAAAAACTTGACGTGTTCTTTTGAGACAATTTTCGATAGGAAGGAAGTTGTCTTTCTTTTTTTTGTGGTGGTTGTAATCGGAAAAAACCTTATTAAAGCAAGTAAGGCTAGAAAATTATATTAAAATATATATTAAAATGTTAATGAAGTTTTAGGGTCATTTATTGCTATTGTTTACAAAATTCTAAGTAAATATCAAAGCCTGACCCAAGCTTTTAAATAACGTACAAAGGAATATTACAATAAATATATGTAGATTTGTTCTCCGGACTCATGAAACATGTTTGTAGCCATGTCATCTGTATGAGTTTTGAATAAGTATTTAAATTCCTTATTTTAATATAAGCAGAATTTTTTTTTTATCATACATAATATATTTTAGATGGATGGTTGAAATAGAGGTAAACATATCTGTGGTAAAGAGGTGGTTGTTTGAAGCAACTGATATGGCGTATAATAGGCATAAGATTATTGGCATATTGTGAAGTTTCCAATTAATTGGGATAACTTCAGGTGTATGAGAATTGTGATGGTTTGAAAATATGCGTCTTTAGATCATTTAAATTGAATAACAGCAAGCTATATATCATATATCATTCTGTACCAAATAAAAACAAAATTAAGAAAAAAGGTTTTAAACCAATTTTATTTTCCTTAAGATAGTTTTGGCGCTTACTTTTGTGTTTTAAAAAAAGATACAGTCTCCTAAGAAAATTATTATCATTATTTTTATTATATGTATTACACAACAACACAACACACAAAATTTGCTCAACAGACTGACAGCTTTTAAAGTAAATAACAAATCAAAAATATATATAATAAGTAGTAGTATGTATACCTGTACATACATGTACAGATGTAACGTACGTAATGTACGCCCTTCAGTATTAACTTTATAGCACGCTCATGAAAGACAAATGTATATATATATTGCGATTGGCCTCGTGTCCTTGGTAATATATTTATGTATACTGCGAAAAGGTAAGTAACACAGGAAGAGATGAGATATTATCGATTTCTCGATATATATATAGTACAATAATAATTATAATATCACAGGATAAATTACACAAATTGATCTAACTGATAAGGATCATCTTGGAGGTTTTGGTTCTTCGTTCAAGTGTCAAGGGCTATTTAAAAAAAAAATATACGCTTCAGTTTATTAAGTTTATCATTTCTTTCTTGTTTTTCTGTGTTGTTAACAAAATACAAACTATTACTTTGATTGGTTTACGATTTGTTGCAACAATTTTTTGTCAAACACAAATATAACAATAAAAGGTAAAATAAGCTTCTTTTAAAACACAATTTTATTATTGTGTGAGGACAATCTCAACTGGTCAAGTCTTTTAATATGCACAAACACAACATTGTATTATAGTATTAATTATTACTAAAACATATTTAGTGCTGTTTTTATTACATATATAAAGAATATTACAGTAAATATTACCTTAAAATGAGTAAAGAAAGAAATCGAGTAAGATAGGAAATTTGTTACCAAAATTTGTTTTGAAAATCACCACAGTCCTACTTTAGATGAGACATTTATTTTTCTTTAAACTGTAAACCAGCACTTGTAAAAGTAACGACCATTAAAAAAATTTAATATTATTTTTTACATATAAAATATAATCTGCCTTTAAGTTTATTTAAAAAAAAAATTCTTACTCGTATACATGGAATTTGGACGCGCTGAAGATTAATGGTGTTAGCATTTTATGTATTTCATGTGTTCACGAGTCTTTTGAATATGTATCGTATAATAATAATAATATAGGACAAATTACACTCATTGATCTAACCCCTAAGTAAGCAAATTATTTGCTTGTGTTAAGGGTGTTAGACAACGATACAAATACATAAAAATACACATATAAATACTAGATAATAATACTAATACTAATACTAGATAATAAAAGATATATTTAATAAACGACCAAACCCAGAAACACAGACATCTATGCTCATCACATAAATGCCTGTCTCCGCCGGGAATCGAACCCGGGCCCCATTGCGCCGTGACACGTTAGGCGTCTGCGCTAACCACTCGACCAACGGGGCGGATTAATAGTATAAAATACATTTATTATTATTAAAATGTCTTTAATTTTTACCTAACTATACATAACGTAACTGAACCGAAAATAGATTCGATCGAATAAAATAAAAATATAATCATGTAGTATATGTCTATACAAAGATCAAATACGTTACATTATTCTATTAGTAAAATGTCAAAACAAAAAAGATTTCGTCAAAAAACAAATAATTTAATTATAAGAAACTAGCTTTCCGCCCGCGGCTTCGCCCGTCCGCATGTAATTCGGTTATATTGCACGACATGGGGTGCCCCTCCCTCTTTTAATCTCTTTATTTAATCAAAATCAGTTTGGCAATAACGAACTATCACACAAACTTCCCCCTATTTCAACCTCTTTTACCCTTTTTTTTCGCGATAAAAAGTCAAAGTCCAAAAGTCCTCTCTAAAGTTCAGTTCTATCTTTATAACGAATTTCATCAAAATTGGTTCAATGGGTTAGGCGTGAAAGCGTGACAGACAGATAGAGTTACTTTAACATTTATAATATTAGTAGGGATATCAAATCACAATATTAATGATATCTTAACTCGCGAATATTGTTTACACAATTGGGAACTATTGGTTATTTTGTACGTTCCATTAAATAACACATAAAATTAAATTAAAAATTTAAAAAAAGCCCGATACAAAAAGACGTCTAAAAAGGATAAAAAATATTATTCTGTACTTATTGAAGTCTATAGCTATGAAGAATAGCTTAATGAAGTCTATAAGCTAAGAAGCCCATGAATGAGTACATACACTATACGATTTGATGTTGTTATTTCGTTATTTGCCTTGATAACTTAATTGCATTTTGAATTCTTCCTTTATTTTGCGGTTCCCCGCCGCAACGACTTCAACGAGTACATAATAATATTTTTTAGAGGTCTTTTTGTATGGGGGTTCTTTCATTTTTATATTTCTTTGTTCTGGTTTTTAAACTTATGTTACTGGTTTCATTAGTTTAGTAAATAAATCTACGGACACACAAATTTTCACTTGTTTAAGTATTTCTATCAAGAACCTTTAACATAAGAATCTTTCATCCACACCAATAAAATCTCAATATCTTGGAAACTACTGTTTCTATTTCGACCAAACATAGCTAAGAACCATCTGGACGAACCAGACTTTACACAGATTGATAGGTCAAACTTATAACACCCCTCTTTTTGAGACGGGTGTTAAAAATGGATAAAAATAATATGAATAAATAAGCATCAATATATATGTTAGACAGAAGCGGAAATAAATATTAAACAATTCCAATGTCCAATAACTAGCAGTAAAAAAAATTGTAAAGGGTAAAGTTTATTACACACATGGACTTATTTGTGTGTTATATTTATATGTTCTCGACATTGTCAAGCAGCTTATTGTTTTATTTTACCTTAATATTTATCGTCTTTTCCTAACCTTTACGAATACGATTTTACCTCTTCCAATTTTCAGGTACAAATTGTTCTTTTTTATTTTTGATCATGGTGTTAAAAGTATCTTTTTATTTTTTTTTTAAATATATTTTATATTATTAAGTTATTTCAATAAACAAATCCACGTTAATTGTAATGGTAACGGTGATCAAGGTCACAAGTTCTACTTCTTCCTGACAAGTGACCTCATTACGTATTGCAGTTGTCTAGAGTGTATTACAGTGTATCAACTCCTATAGCGTTGAAACCATTGCTAAGAAAATGGGCCATAATATTGGATTATAGATTTTTTCAGCTCTATCGACTATGGTGTTACCTAAGCATGGATAAATTTAAACTCAACTGAATTATGCATATATGATATACATATATCGAAACATACCAAATTATGAACATATTATGTAATTTTCAACTATGGCACATATTTTTTTGGAAGGACAATAAATAAAGAGTTCTTCCGAGCTGATTCTACTTATGTGAAAATATCAATTAAAATGTATTCTGTGTTGTTGATGAGAGGCAAAAGTGATGCATACAACACGTAATTCATAGACCTTCCTGACTATTTTAGAAATACTTTGCAAAATAAACTGATTACCTACATGTTGTTAAAAATAAAAATAAATATTGAAATAAAAAGCTATTACAAGCCATTACATAATTTGACTCATTTAATTTCAGAACCGACTAAAGTTAACAGCCAGTAAAATAAATTTAATAGATATGGACTTGGCAAACTAAACCTTTAAAATGGTTATCGTCGTTACTTTTTAAGTCTTTTTAAAGTTAATATTTGGTTCAACTAAATTCTCCTTTAATTAAGCCCTCGGCCAGACTTTTGACATAAATGTATTATTTTGGGTGCCACTACTTTTTTTTGTTAATAGAATAGAAAGTTTTCGACGTCCGAGAACATCAGTGTTAGTATAACATTAGTTCCATATTTTTTTGGCTACCATAATCCACTATATCGTAAATTGTATATATATTCACATATATTCTTCAACGAGTAACTACTAGCTAACTAAACAGTCTTCTGTTACATTCAA
Source organism: Napeogenes inachia (assembly GCA_959347355.1). Taxonomy (NCBI): domain Eukaryota; kingdom Metazoa; phylum Arthropoda; class Insecta; order Lepidoptera; family Nymphalidae; genus Napeogenes; species Napeogenes inachia. Next base: position 1,913,494 of record OY365799.1, on the reverse strand, counting down.
CATACTTTTGGCATCAGTCTGTTCACAATAAACACGATGCTAATTTATTTAATAGGGCTAATGACCTGTTTGTTAGATAAAGTTTTATAGAAATATATAACAAGTAATTTTTGGTTCCTCAAGTTTTCAGTAGCTTTTCTCAGTGTAATGTTTAGGTATATTTGGTAATTAACGATGTTTATTTTTTTCTGTATTAATTTTAAGAGATTTTTATGTGCTAATGTGTATAGCGGTTTTCGAAGCTTGGAACTGGCCAAGTACTTTAGGAGCAGACTGTACACAAAATAGGGTGTCATATTATGAAGTAATCCATAGACAGAAAATATTATTCTCTGTCCATGGTAGTATTATTAAAAAGTCTCAACTACGGTTTCATTATATTTGAAATTATAAGAACTACAAACGTGGCGCGGAAAATGATTACGCGTGAATGAAGTCTTTCCTAATACAAAAAGTTAAACAGATTTACGTTTAAATACAGGATTGTTGGGTAACGAGTATGAATCAAAATGTTTACGTTGGACGAGTAAATGTGCTCTGTTTAGTGTTATTAATATGTTGCGTCACTATTTTTACTTATGTTTACATCCAAAATTATATTTTATTTTGGTTACTATGGTGGTATTTATTAAAAATATTTCTTATTCTACGATTGAATCGTAGAATAAGAAATATTTAATTTTATGAAACGCTACTAAGCCTCATTGGTCAGCTGCCAAATTTTAAAGTACTGTGATTGAAGAATGCTAGTGTTTAGTTTGTAACTGACGTGTCTGCGAAATTGTTGCAATATCTCACTCCCGGATAAAATTTACAGACTAAGGTATTCTGTTGTTTATTTTCCTTAACTTAACAAAATAACCCTTTTGGTAGTTCTATTCTTTTTTCATGTTAGTTTGTTTTTTTCATGGTAGTTTAAAATCGCTTTTGAATCAGTTTTTTTACTGTTTCAATTTAGCATTTTAAAAGACTTTTCTAATAAATAAACTAAAATTGACTTGGAGAAGATGAAACGAAGAACCCATACTACACTTATTAAAGTATGTTACTATATTTTAATCGACTTTTTAAATTATTGACATGTTAAAATACCTATATTTATTATATTTAATATTAATATATATAATAAAAGTTAGTTAGTGCGACCGGCCATGCATGCATACTCGGTGTTAGTTTTGACACAATATGATCTCTATTTTCAAATAACACACTAAGTATTTCACAGACCGTAGGTAGAGTAGAGTGAACCAATTTAATCCCATTGTACCAAATACAGTTTCTATGAATCAAAGTACAGAATAAAAAATATTTAGGACTTGGAAAAATAAATATGTAATATATAATTTATTGAATAAAATCGAGGGTTTTACTTATGATGTTAGTATTAACTGGTTTTTGTTTAATTGTTAATTACATATTTATTTTTAGGTAACTAAATAAATATATTTTTTCTTTAATTTAAATTTTATATAAATATAGAACAGAAAATAACCGATACCAATATTGCTAACAACATCGATGAATTTATCATTCTAACATGTTTAAGTTTTTTTCGAAAATCTTAAGCAATTTTTCTATTTTGAAGCATAAATATACATTGAGGAGATGCCACTACCAAAACATAGTGGATAGCGGTACGGTAGCTCAATAGTTAAGAGCGATTGGAGCGAGTTCGAGGCCCTGCCTGTATCGGTAACTTTTACATTTACGTATTGTATACCTTTTCGTCTAATATTATAGGAAAATTTCGTTCGAAAATTCGTCTAATATTATAGGAAAATTTTACACTCTAAAAGAAAACTAGGAAACACAAGAACTGCTAAGGTACGGAATAATTAAATTTAAGGTATTGCAGTTTAATCATAAATATGAAAAAAATACTAAGTTTATATACTTTTTACGATTTAACGTTATGTAAGCATATGCCTCACTCCTTTATATTATTTAAACTTCCGGCAGTTTAATGTTAAAGAGAGCCGATACATACATACATATATACATACATACATACATACATACATACATACATACATACATACATACATACATATATACATACATACATACATACATACATATGTATATACATATATACAGGTATGAAATACTTTAAAGATAAAATATTCTCCGAAATATTCTTCGATATTTATAACTACCGGTATGACACAAAGAATATTATGATTTTCCGTAAATATTTTAACATTTTGTAGATGTCTTAGGAATATTATTCTTATTATAGTAAGTAATATAGTAGGTGATTTCATAAATTATGAGAGCGCTCTAAACTTAAACTAATCCTGATGACACGAAAAATCCAAAATATAATTCAAATTGGTTTTAAAATTAATCTTAAGCAATGTCTCTAGTTTAAAGACATTGACATTATTCATCAAATTTTATATTTATATATATATATATTATCAAAACCAACTTGTTATGTTAATAAGAAATGGCTGTGGCTTGAATTAAACTTTGTTTAAAAACATATTATCTACAAAATCTTGAAGAGATACATTAAAATTTTCTGTTTTAAACAGAATGTTAATAATAGAACTGATATATTTTTTTTACAATTCTTGGTTGTAAGAGCTTTATTTCTATACTAGCAGGCTTACTGGATGTAACCTAAGTTGAAAATGAAACTATTATATATAAGAAAAAACATTGCATAATAGCTTCGAATTTCACAATATCCAGTATTGAACTCTGACACCACAGGATTTATATTTAACTAAATCTTTCATTAGATTGAACTTTGATTTGATCCCTTGACTTCTAACTTTAAATTTACTGCCGTATAACGTGATACATTTTTAAATAGTTCCAACACGTTCTAATTGTAAAACAACAAGAACCAATGATAACAATCATTAAAAAATCAGCCTACAATTCAAACGTCATATTCAAAAATATTAAAACGAAAATTTTAGATTTTCAAAGATTCGCAATCAGTAACTGATTAGTTTTAAAAGTTAACATTCTGGCCTACAATATTTTGCCCGCAAAGTTCTATTGGAATAAATTCAATTATATATTCTTGAACAAAATTGAATTTTCTTTTTCTTTAAATATTGGATTATTTTGTTTTTTATCTGGCACCGATACTAAACAAATCAATGAATTGATCCAATTTCAAAGGCGTCACTGTTAGGGAGCTGTACATACTTTTCAAATATTATATAGTGTTAACGCAATGTTCTTACCAACACACAAACATATTTTCTAAGCAACAACAACACATCTTATCAAGATAAAATATAAATTGTACACAATTTTGTGTGTTATATATTACAACAGAACATTTTATATATTACAACAGATATAAAGTTTCTTGTTATAGGTAAATAGTTTTGTTAAGAGTAATAAGAATAAACATAGTAAAGTTTGATTATGACCAACTATTTTTTTTCATTTTCAGCTTTCAGACGAGTAAGAAAACAAAACGTCATTTACTATTTAAGGATCGTTAATTCTTGCTATACAATGTAATAAGACGTTATATACGACGTTAGAACATTAAGTTACTTTGGACATAAGAAAGATTTTGCTTGTTTTTATTTTATTATCGCTATCACAGAGAATAAGAATTGAATATTTCACAAGTTAACACGCAATATTAATCTCATTTCTTTCCCTACTTGCTTTGAAAAGTATAAATAACTTCAAACCATTGCATGTACAAACAACCTTATTTAGTGCAAAATAAACTGTTTTAGATTGATATATTGTAAACTACACGCTAGCATATTCTTCAATCAAAACGCTACCATCTAAAGCATTGTTTGGCTGCTGGCCAATGAGACTTATCCTCGGTCCGAGAGTCTACAAGAGATAGATTACAATCACAATAAAACGAAGCACCATAACTGTTAAAAATGTAACAGATTATTCTTAATAAAAACGTAATCTAAAAATAGTGAATGAACTAACAATCAATATAAAACAGAAATGTTATATGTTACTCTAAATGTAAACATTTCATGTATATCTATGATGGCACTCTATTTTTTACTAATACGTGATTAATCACAACTTAGACGGTTAGTCTTTCAGTAGCAAGAGCGCCTAAGGGTATACCAACAACCAAACGATCTGTAGAATTCGTAAAAGGAAGGCTCCTCAAAAAAATCAAACCCGAAGCCTTATTCAATTGTAGGCGCGGCTCCTGATTTGACTCTCATGATGGACACGTAAGAAAATCGTTACAAAATCCCTGGGGATGTTGGTGTTTCGTCATCCAGACCGGACTTATTCCTGTATTCTAAACATTTGAGACGCTTGATACTTATAGATACACATATAGATACTGAGAATATATTTAATAAACGGCCAAAACCAGAAACACAGACATCTATGCTCAACACATAAATGCCTGTCTCTGCCGGGAATCGAACCCGAGCCCCATTTCGCCGTGACACGTTAGGCGTTTGCGTTAACCACTCGACCAAAAGGGCGGTTATGTTAATAAAGGCTTATTATATTTATATTAATAGGATCTCCAATATAAATAACAAGCGGTATTTTATTTTGATTTCCAGGAAATATGATAATTTGAAAATCCGTAATTCGACGGCAATCTGTAATAAGATATTAAAATCCTTTCATTATTATCTTCAGAAATTAAATACCTCATAGACTTAATGATATTGTAAGAACATATTAACATTTCAACAATAGCAATTATATCCTTTGTTATTTTAGAGCCAAGGACTGGGAAAAGTAAAGTTAAGAGGTATTTTAAGTACAAAGTATACTACATATTAGCTCAAGTAATTAATTGAATTTTACAAGTCAAAATAATGTTTAATGTTTTTGACGTGACAACGTCTTAAATTAGGTTAAGCTGGGAGTCACTTATGAAAAAGTGTAACGCCCGGTAACGTAACGATGAGTCACCGAACGAGAGAGAGGCCCGCCGAATGCCTTGCGTCTCTCTCCCACTCAAACATGATCGGTCCGCCGAGCAATGTTTTGATTTTCAAATTGATTCTTTAAAATTACAAATATTAAGAAAAAGTGGCAGATATAAGAAAACTTGATTTAAAATGTGTTGAGCAAGAATTTTAACATCTAATTTAAGTAAATGTTTTAATTTTCAACTTCATTATTTACAATTACAAATTTTAATTAATTTCAAATTTATTTAGCAAAAATTTGAACCTTCGATCTGAATAAGTGTTTTGATTTTCAAATTAATTCTTTAAAATTAAAAATATTAAAATATATAAAATCAGAAGTGACGTCACATAACATTATCTGTACTTATTATTATTTAATATGTAGGCCAGTACATGTGACCATACTTGGTAGACACAATTGGAAATAGTATTTTTTTATAACTGAAAAAAATAAATATATAAAATACTGGTAGCAAACAATAACTTTAATGATCGATATCTCCGCAACTAATTGATGTATCGAAAAAGTCTGTAAATAAATTTTGTAAAAAATAATAACATCAATAATATAATATAAAATAAATAATATATAAAATGATTTTACGTGACAACGTCTTCATCGTCCTATCCTCAACAAAATCACTCAAATTATTAAAATATTGTGCAATTTAATAATATGTTATGTTTATGTTTTTGGTTTTCAATTTTAACTTTACATTTAAAGTGATCTGAAAATAAGGGATACAATTTTTATAAACTAAGATTTTGATAAGCCATTACCTTAAATTAAATGACAGCATTTAATATATATTAAGTGATTATTTCTTCAACTAAGTAATTTCAAGAGATCTCTTTCTATAACTTTATCAAAATCTAGTAATTAAAACTTGTATATTCCATTCGTTTTTATTCAGTATTTATCTGACAACTCGATTGATTTTTTTTACTGGAATTCAAAGTGTTAAGCCATTTGTCTTTAGTTTAATTTGTTTTCAACGTTAAATTTATATTTAAATATATATTATATTTATAAAGCTACATTCACGTAAATTAATCGGAATTTCGCCTGACTAGTTTCGAACGTGTGCTGTTCACTTCGCAAGTCCGCCATGCTTCGAGTTCACGAATAGGAATAGGAACCCCGAATGGGTTCGAAGGTATTCGCTCTAAATTCCAATTTATTTACGGGAACATAGCCGGGTAAATAAATATTTAATAATGATCATGATTCACGAAAGTTTAATTACAATTTATACTTAAAATGAAAAAAGTAATACTAATAATAATAATAATAGATAAACATTTCACTAAGCTTCCTCTAAGCCCAGGGGACATATACATCTCTGTCTGTTTTTTTTTCTAAACTATGATATAAGATGCCTACAGAAAATGTATGGACTGAAATATAAGGTAATAAAACACTGTAAAGATTATTAGAAGTTCACATATATAGTTTAAAAGTTAATAAAATATTCATATTCTTGTTATCGATGTACACAGGATACATGGAGCGACGCTACGGGTCCTATTCTAAAGACATTCGAGAACAGAGAATATTGTTCTCTATGTATGGTAATATTCATAAAAGAACTGCTACTACTACTACTTTCAATTACTATGATATCATATGTGATATTAAAATAATCTTTTAAGGGCTTAAATGGACGGTAGAGAATAACTAAGTTCATTCAACGACTTTCCTATAGGATTGTTAAGATTTTTTTACAGTGGAGGACGGAATATTATTGAACTATTGATTATTTAATGTAAAGTTGTTATTTTCAATTTATGTTTACATCAAAAATAATATTTTAAATATACAAAGTTTAGCATAGTTTTAACTTAATTTCCTTTTATTCTTGGCTCTACTATAAATGACACTAAGTCATATTGGCCTGCTCCCAAATTTGAAAGTGCTTTGATTGAAAAATGCTTGTATTTAGTTTGTAACAGACCTGTTTGTGAAATTGTTGCAATAAGTCAGTCCTAAGCAGAATTTACAGACTGAGGTATGCTGTTGTTTATACTGCGCTAAAAAATACCTTTGGCTAGTGTATATTTCATGACTTCTAAGTGTCTTTTAGGCGCGCTCATTTTACTCATTGTCGAATTTGATAGAATAAAATAAGACCGCATCAATTGCACTTTTTGTAAATTAAAATGGAACTGTTTTGACGAAATATCTATATTTCATTCACATACAGGCACACACACACACACACACACACATACTTACAGACATACTTCATCGTATACTAGTTTAAGTTATTGTAGAGAGATAGTGTTATTTAAGAGGCAACAGTTGCATTCCATTGACTATATGTTTTGGACCAGAGTCCCAAAGGCCAGTTGTAACGACAGTAAAAGAGTTGGAGTAAAAGGTAGTATTGTAAAATGCTACCAGACAATTTAGTCCGATATACGAGTAAAGTAGTCTCATCCTTGGAATTGGCAGATAAAAACTTTCAAGTATTTTATAGATCAGTGATAAAAAGTGTACATTCAGGGGAAGGCGGATAGGGAGCCACTTCAGTTTACGTCGATATTCGAATACAATCCGTAAATAAAACAATGTTGATATTTTTAAGTTTATCAAGCTTTTTAAGTAACTCCTCAGAGACATTTATGAAACAAACGTCAGCGTAGTTAAGAATAGGAAGCAAAAGTTTGTATTAACATAATATTTATGTTCAGAAGAAGGATATTGTACAACCATCAAATTGAATAAAGGGAGTAAGACAGCTTTCTCATCAACTTGTGCTGACGATCATGTACTGACCGAGAAAGATTATAATCGAACTATGCCAAGGTTCTTTGCTTTGTTTGCAAATGTTATGGTAATAGTATCATATAACAAAGTGTGTAAAGTTGCGCTATTAATTTTATGCCGCAATTGCTCGCTGCCGTTTGCATTAGCCCATTTATTAATCCTTTTGAAGTCACTATTAAGTGATTTCACAGTAGCAGCAAGGTTGTCGATAGATTAATGTCGATAAATCTGGAAATCATCTGCATCTAGATAGGAGTGAAAAGTAATTACTTCTGTGTATTCGTTGATAAATAGAGAATACAGAAATAGAAATAGAATACGCCACGTTTTGGAAACACTATCAGAGATAGCTGGCGATATAAATAAATGTTACTTTGTTAATAGGTGTCTGTTACATGGCATTTTCAACTATGAATTCCATTTTTATAATCTCAAATACAAAAATATTTAGAAACTATTTGCTTATCAGTTGTGATATTATTTTTCAGAGCGACATTTTAAGATGTGCCAAAAGAGTTTCTTTTTAGTAAGTAAAACTATTTTGAAATCTATTGTTCTATTTTATTTTATAACTATATAATGGATTTTGAACAATTTTGTTTAATTATTAATATAACCTCTAAGACAGCCAATCGTTTTTATTTAAATTTTACATTTAATTATTACAATCTAAAATACACCAAAAAAAGGAACTATTATGAAATTAACAGTATTTATAATTTTAATAGTAAAAATCATATTAAAAATGACACCGTTAGTATTTCTTAGGTAAATAAATATTAAGACCGTCTTTCAGTATTATTTTTTGGTATCAAGGTGGTAAGGACTTTTGTAATCGGATTATAATTAGTAAGATACATTGACCTTCCTGACCTTTGATTTTTATGTTTATTGATATTACGTTAACTTAACTACCCTTTTTGGTATCGATTTTCCTTGTTTTACCCGGGTGATGTTTACATACTTATAAGAATTAAATAACTTTGCCTTAAAGTTGCTTCCTATTTTATATAATTTTTTCTCCCCTTGTTACCCTTGATACGAGTACGACCATCACGGTACCAGCAGGTGTCGTAAAAGATATCTCCGAGTCTTAAATATGATAAAATGTCTCGGTTGTCTGTGACGATGGCACGAATGTGCAGATTTACCAGATATATTGTATACACACTACAAAACACAGCACGAAGCATAGGCCAATGCTACTGCGTTTCGTATAGGTAAGTTTAGAAAACCACTGACCAAAATCGACTCGGTTTAATCCCCAGAGGACACAAAATTGCGCTAATACAAAAGACAAAAAAAACTCATTCGTTGTATCGCTGCTCTTCGAACCGAACAACAACCACTGCCTTTAATGTGTCTCCAAGTATTGGAGTACTGAGCCTTGACTTGGGTTTGGCGGTCTCCTGTAGAGCAAAGCCTCAAGTTGGCCTCAAGTTGGAAAAACTATTTATAAGATATGAAAACAAAAATTGACGCTGCGATCGGATGTCATGATTTTTATTTTGATGTTAGGAAAACGCACACTGGACACACTAGGGTGTAATCGATTTTACTATTAAATCTCGATAATATCAAAGTTAATGAGTTTTTAACCGATTTACTTATAGTGTCTCCTCATTCAAGTCCAACTCTTTGAAATTATAATGTTTACCATGTTTAAAGAATATCTATGATCAAATACAAACACGTGTTGTGTAGAAGTAAAACTTTATTTAAGGTTTAGTCTACTAAAAAAGAGTTTGTTATTTATTTTTATCTTTATTTTATTTTGGTATTTTTACTTGACACAGCCATATATCCTGGACAAACAACGAAAACTATTGATACAATAAAGCCGTTGTAAATTAGCTTAAGCTTAGTAAAATCTTATACAACAAAATATAGAATAAGTCTGTCAATTGGGAAATTGTATTGGGAATTAGGTATATACCATTTTGTTGTGTAGAAGTTAAACTTTATTTAAGGTTTAGTCTACTAAAAAAGAGTTTGTTATTTATTTTTATCTTTATTTTATTTTGGTATTTTTACTTGACACAGCCATATATCCTGGACAAACAACGAAAACTATTGATACAATAAAGCCGTTGTAAATTAGCTTAAGCTTAGTAAAATCTTATACAACAAAATATAGAATAAGTCTGTCAATTGGGAAATTGTATTGGGAATTAGGTATATACCATTTTGTTGTGTAGAAGTTAAACTTTATTTAAGGTTTAGTCTACTAAAAAAGAGTTTGTTATTTATTTTTATCTTTATTTTATTTTGGTATTTTTACTTGACACAGCCATATATCCTGGACAAACAACGAAAACTATTGATACAATAAAGCCGTTGTAAATTAGCTTAAGCTTAGTAAAATCTTATACAACAAAATATAGAATAAGTCTGTCAATTGGGAAATTGTATTGGGAATTAGGTATATACCATTTTGTAAATTAATTCAAACAATGTTTATTTAAAAGAACAATATATAATATTTAGTTTATATATATAACTGACTATTATATATCAAATATAAATATGAACGTTTACATATCTGATGGACACGGAAACAGAAAACATGAATAAACAACTTAATTGTCCGTTATTTAGCGTCTGTAAGAGGAAAGTGCATTACTTTAACCGCCCCGTTGCATTGGTCGAGTGGTTAGCGCAGACGCCTAACGTGTCACGGCGCAATGGGACTCGGGTTCGATTCCCGGCGGGAGACAGGCATTTATGTGATGAACATAGATGTCTGTGTTTCTGAGTTTGGTCGTTTATTAAATATATTCTCAGTATTTATATATGTATTTCTATGTACTTGTATCGTTGTCTAACACCCTTAACACAAGCAAATAATTTGCTTACTTAGGGGTTAGATCAATGTGTGTAATTTGTCCTGACATTATTATTATTATATAAACATGTAAGTGTAATATATGAGTATTTAGATTTAAGTTGCCGTCGCCGTCATATTGTGTCACGTCAGTCTGCGATTACACCTCATTCCGAGACGTTGTTGTTTCATTACCGGCGATCCAGACTAACCAGATATTCTACAGTGTGTTCTCGAGATTTTCATAAACTTTGTTGTTTTTTTTACCTAAATTAACTCAATTTTTCCTTAACCTTTATGAAATACCTTTGTTTTTGTTTTCCTTTGTAGAATTTTCACCGTCTAGTTTTTGTTTTTTTTTAAGTAATAAAGTAAAATATCTCCTTCCCGTTAAGGAACCAACAATTTTCTTTTAGTTTTATTTTTGAAGTTTTTCTTAATGGTTAAGTACCATTTATATCCAAATCCTATTTTTAATGAATTAATTTACTCAGTTTTATTTTACACAGATTCAGTTTTATATATAATAAATATAGGATACACTATATGGGCGGCATCTAAGAAACGTGGAAACAATGAATACCCTCATTAGCGAGTATCTTCACTCCATACATTCAAAGTATATTACTAATTTATTGTCTCGGTAATAGACACCTACATCACGATATCACGAGAACATGTTTACTGTTAAGTAATTGAGAGGTTCTGATAAAGTTTATTCTACACAAGCGAAATACATCTCAAATAATATTTTCATTCTAAATGTGTAGTTTAGTTTCATGATTTATTTATGTTGGAGTTGATATATCAATAAGCAAAAAAAAATTTACAAAATAATCTTTAATATTATGAGACGGTCCGAACTCCTAGAAGTCTACACATGCAATACCTATAGAATTGTTAAGACTGAAGTTGGCGAATATTACTTTTTTTAATAAATGAAGACGAAACAAGTCATACAATTTTATAATTACCAAATTTAAAGGAAAAGTTGAATTTTTTTATTGTGTGATGATAATACATTTACAAAATATCTAATAATCGTCAATTTAAATTCACTATCCCCGAATGATCTCAAACAACAAACAATTAATATTACTTTTTTAATTAGAAAATTTATTATCCTTTCAAGAATATAACTTTATAAATATTTAAAACCTCATGTCCGAAATATTGTTTAGTTACTTAAATGGAAACTATGTAAAACTATGGCATGTTAGGAGTGTTGTGAATGAAAAGGATTAATATGTTATAGCGAAACCACGTCGTTCAGTATGAGCATTGCGCAATCTTATTCATTTTATTCAAGAACAGAACAAAATTAACAGCAAGTAAGTTTGAATTAAAAGAAATGTACTTGGCAAGCTAAACCTACAATATTATTCTAGTTACCTGTTTTATTCAGTTAATATTTTGAGAACTTAAACTCATTTATTTTAGCCCCCGGGAAAGTTTTTATAAAAAAGTACTATTTTGGATGTAACTACTTTTCTTTATAATGGAAAGATAACATCCACGACGTCCAAGAAGATCAGTGTTAGGATAACTTTTGTTCAATATTTTTTATCAGCTAGCATAATACATTTTGTATAAAAATTATAATGTAGTTATTTTATTAAGAAAAATTTAAGATTTATAAAATATTAAGTTAACAAAGTATCACCTAATTAACTACTTAATAGTCTTATGTTAAACAATGTTGCATACAACATTGTTTGAACATCAGTGTACCATTTTTTTAACGATTTTTTTAAACTACGACACTGGGTTACCTTCATTTAATGGTCAAATGTCATCCCCTTATTTATATATTCTCATCTGATCTGATCTGATCGGATCTCCCTATCATGCTGTCTAAATCTAGTAATTAAAAAACTTTTATATTTAAGTCGTTTTTATTTTGTTTTTTATCTGACAAAAAAAATCTAAAGAAGATTATCTTCTTGCTACAATTGTATAAAATTAACATTCGATTATAAACTAAAAAAAATATACTTTTGCACTGAAGCTTTTCTATGATTGCTAGACTTATATTATTACTCAAATGTAACGTCAAATAACAATGTAAAGATTATAATAATGTCATATACGAGAACATATAATCACGCATAATATATAACTAATAATAATAAGTGTAAGAATATTAAGTTAATTAAGTAAGAAGCCATCCGATATCAGAGAATAGAATTCTTTCTTTACAAAATGTTTTTAAAAAGTCAACTGCTATGATAATATATTTAAATTTAGATAAACCTTAAGTAATCTTGTTAGATTTATTAATTGTCACTAGTGTTAGTTACGTCATGGTACGGCGGCCACTGAAAATCAGCGCTGGAGTCAAATAAGTATTCCAGCAACAGCTGAGTGGTCATCCGTTTTGGATGTCGCAGTAGATATTTATTTTTTCTATTTGTTTTTTACTTCATTTAATTTTCTTTGTTTTAATGCTTTTGTATTTTGTATTGTTACATAACAATGTATGTGATGTCCAAATAAAGTTTATTTAATTTAATTTAATTTAAATGGCTAAAACGGATGGCAATGTATAACTAAGTTTACACAAAGACTTTCCTAATAAAAAAACCAAACAGTCTTCCGTTCAAATATGGAATTTAGAAATATGTATCGTAGTATTTACATTGGACTAGTGAATGTGTGATCTGTTTGGTATTGATTTTATTAATTTACTATTTTCAACTTATTTTCACATAAAAAAAATATTCATTTAGTCAACAGTTGTAGTGTTTTATTTTATCATAAATTTACTTTATTCTAGGCTTCAGTATAATTAATAAATAAATAAAGTTTATTTTAATTAAATTAAAAATATTATTTGTATAGCATCGATTAGTTTAATTTCGGATTTTAAAATGAAATAAATAAAATTAAAAAATCAATTTAGCAATTCTCGTTTACGTGTGTTCTAGTAAATCGTAGTACAGAAAATTAAGCTTCGTGAGGTTATGTACTTCAACAAAAACATAATAACCATCTTTTATCAAAATAATGGAGTATTAGTAATGGTTATTGCTATTAATTCATATTTTGGGGGTCATATTTTCCGTCACATAAGAAACATGAAATCTAAATGTGTTGGCATTTTTTTTTGGTCTACTCGTTTAGACTTTTGGTATATTAGTCATCAAGTTCTTTGATTTGAAATAATATCGTAATATTTTATACCGCCCAAAATAACAAGTCTCCGCTGAGATGAAGTAAAATAGAAGAGCGTGTGAGATGCTTACATTTTGCACCCACTCACACATACACATTTATTGCAGAGAGTATTTGGAAGATTCTTGATCACATTCCTGACGCCGATTTGCAGTACCGCAGTGTATACCGTCGTTAATAAAAGAACGTACTTCTATAATAATAATTAATAATTCATCTGGTTTGATGTACCAAAGGTTGTGTCATGTTGCCGTCCTATAATACAAAAAATAAGCAAATTTTAATTGTTAATCAAGTGACTGATCCTATATCAACAAACCCAGTACCGAACCAATCAAAGAAAGTATTCTAGATAGTAGAAAACAACAACTTAGCAATAACAATAACATTTATTTACATATACTACAAAAAAAAATAGTATATGTAAATAAATATAGTTTGAAAAAAAACAAAAAAAAAACGCTTTAAAAATGAATCGAACTAAAAAGTAAAAAATAATTCGTAATATAAGAATAAAAGCATGTTAAAAAAAATAAGGATAATATAATATAGAGGAACAATTCTTAATGCATATTACATGTTTTTATAACATTTAGTATATTTGGTACCAGAATTTTTTTTAATAAATTTAATTTATTTTTAATAACATTGTAATATTTTTTTATTCAATTTAGCATATATTGTCCGCATGGCCCATCTATCCAACCAAACATCTTTATCATTTTTAAACAGACAATGGACTCTTATTACCATATACTATATAATATGATGTAAATGTATGATCAGATATAGCCCTCAGTGGAACCAACTCATACCTGAGAGTGATGAGTTGATCAAAGAAGATCTTACTTCACATCGAGCGTAGTATTATAGTATTACAATAGCATCAGCTGCGAAGCTGAAGTTCAAATCGTTGTTGAAGTACAGATAAGTACCGTAGTTCGTATAATGCCTAATCTCATATATGCCAAGGGTTATTCATCTATAAACCACAACATATTTAATTATTTTTAAAACTCTTTAAATAGAGATATCGACTTTGGCAACTTTAAAGTTGCGAAATCAATGGACAATGTGTTATCTTTTTTTAAATGATTCAAAATATCATAAATCAAAAATGGATTACCTACTTACTATTATGAGAGTCTCCGAACTCGTTAAACATACCGAGAGTATTTTTTGACATTAATTATATTTAAAGACTAAATAGTTATACGGGAAAATGGATAACAAATTTAGAGGAAAAAACATAAAATATTATTTTTGAGTGTAACGTAATACTAGATATACCCAGATAAAAAAAAATCTTATGAAGTTTTTAAATTGTGTAACTTTTTAAATTTAAGGTATTATCTTAATACTGCTCTTAGTTTAATAAATCGCTTCGTATAATAAAATTTGTAAGCCTATTTTCCCTTTCCAAATTCTGCCAACATTGTTTCGGTACCAAGAGCAAATGTATACCTACTTTTATTACTGGCAGAGCCACCCTTTGTTTATAAAATTAATAATTATATATCAATGTATATTAACATTACCTCGTCCACATAATATATCAAGATATCATAAGTTTGGTAGATCCACAAAACGCCTTAAATTAAAAAAAAATGAAATTATTCATTTGAATATTTCCAATATTCATGTAACCATAAATATCAATAGATATTTCGAAAAAAAATATCTTGAAAGAACATTGTAAGCCACTTGAATTTAATCTTAAACGGCAGGCAGTTAAAAAGTGTAACAAATGGCATTTATTTTTATCTGGGTGACTGAATTCGACTTTTTTTCTGACTGTAACTTTAAAAAAATAAATGTATTAGATAATAATGTATTGCAAATTTATCGTGGGTTTTTCTACAAAATCATTTAGAAAATTCGTACTATAATGCAAGTTAATAAAATGTATGTAACGCGTAAAGATTAATGATTAAAAAAACAATGAAATATATGTTAGCATTGCATATCATTAGCATTTCATCTTTTAATTCTATACTAGTTAGATAGGATTAACAGAAATGTGCCTACTAGGTAAGCTAAACCTATAAATTGGTTATCGTTATTATTTTTCCAGTCTTTAGACTCTTGATATTTTCTCAAGTCTACCTCATTAAAATTATCTCACTGCCAGATTTTTATAAAAATGTATAATTTTGGGCGTGACAACTTTATTTGCGAATATAAAGAAAACATTCGACATTTAAAAAAAACACTGTTAGGATAAAATTTGTTCCACATTATATATTTGTTACACATTATATATTAATTATAGTTAGCATACTCCACTATAAAGAAAGCATTGTTTCATATTATTTCATAAGTGATTAAGTTAACAGATTAGCACCCAGTTAACTACTTAACAGTGTTCTGTTACATTCATGTTGACATACTTAACGATGCTGCATACACGCAATACGCAACGATGCTTAATCATTTCAAAGTTGAAAAGCTATCATCTAAAAGTCAAATAACATCATATTATGTACAGGGTTATTTTTAATTAATTGTTATAAGGTTATATATAGGCAACGCAACGTTGTAAACAATAAGTGAGAACCATGACCCTACCCTACTTACCCTTATGGTAATCTAATGAGGAACATATTTATCATCATTAATTCCTACGTTTAAATGAGTTACTCTCATAAATGGGTATTTACTGATCATAACAATATCACTTTTAAGAGTTTAACACTATTATTCTTTATTTGATTTTAAGAATTGGATAACTATTTTTCGAAATTCAATTCATGTAAAATGACAAAATAATGTAATATAAAAGGTTTCAAATGACTATTCCCTTCATGGCGATCCCGGTAAAAACAATTATATGTAC
This sequence comes from Napeogenes inachia, assembly GCA_959347355.1. Classification (NCBI taxonomy): domain Eukaryota; kingdom Metazoa; phylum Arthropoda; class Insecta; order Lepidoptera; family Nymphalidae; genus Napeogenes; species Napeogenes inachia. The sequence continues at coordinate 1,896,992 of OY365799.1, read as the reverse complement.
ATATATAGAAAGCCAAATTCATCTAAGCGATGCGGTAGTTAAATTGATAAAGCGACGGGACTAATTTCCGGGGTCGAGGGTTCAAATCACTGCTCGTTTTCACTATATATTTATTTAAAATGTACATAAGCCTAATATATGGCTATACACGTTTAAAGACATGGTCACATAATATATGTTATAAGTTTATATAAATATAGAATGAGTTACCGTATCGTTGTCCATCTCGGTGAATTAAGCATTCTATATGTGATCGTCTTTTCGAAAATCCTAACCAATGTTTCTAACTTTGCAGTATAGATAAACATTGAAAATATACCACTACCGAAATTAACGTTTAAAAATAACTATAAACATATATGTTAAGCTTATTTAAATATAAATATTTTCAAACAATATTTATGTTTTAATATATAACCGATATTAAACCGACTAGGTACTTAACTGTAAAGATAATTGAATAATCAAATACCGTAAAGAACAAAGTTAATGATAGTTTATATATGTTATATATCTTCATCGTTAACATATATTTGAAAAGGCCTGTTTTTCAAATTTATATATATGCAAAAATTAGGATATTATGATATAAATAGTAATTTTCATTATTTACTTAACAAATTGCAACTATATATTCAAGTGCTTAGAATAAAAAGAAATCATAATTCTAAAACTAGACTATGAAATAAAACACCAGCATCAAAGGAACACTCAAAGAAACTACTATTTTAGTCTTATTCCGTACTTAGTTAGGTTTTACAAGTGAACTAAGTGTTTTTTTTTTTTTTTTTTTTTTTTTTTTTAATTTATTCGGAACAGCAACAGCCTTATTATAATAGTACAACATTTTGAATCAAATATGTGAAGAGCCAGTTAACGCTGTCCACGGGTTAACTGTAGACTTATTATAACAATTTTCAAAAAGATTCCAAATAACTTAATTTTTATAATTAAAAATAGTTTGTGTTATTTGTGTATGTGTGAGTGTATGTGCATGTGCGTGTGTGCAAGTGTGCGAGAATTCGTGTGTGTGCATGCGTGAGTGTGAATGAGTATGAATGTGTGTGTGCGTGTGTATGAGAGAGAGAGTGAGAGTATGCGAGTGTATGTATGTATGTTGAAGTTGAACGTATGGTGAGTTAATTTATGTTACTATGAGAAAATTGAGAGAGAGTGGTGAAATTTAAGTGATTCAACGAGATTCAAAACCTATACAAGTACAGAAAGAAAACTTTGAAATCTGTATCGTACAAAGGGTATCGGTGGACCCCACGACACAACCCCTAAACGGGCGACGTCATCGACTGTTACGTACGCGATATGAGTATATGACTAACTGACTTACCTGCCCGCTCCAGGTGTGGTACAATGAAGGTTGTCACTTAGTCAGTCTGTACTAGTCAGGGATTTGGGGTTCCCCAGGAAGTGGAATAAATTGTATACTATATAACTAAAAGGATATAATTAAGGGAAAAAGATGGGATACTCAAGTGTTCCGTTCGTGATCTCCGGTGCCACGCACACTTCGATTGGGAGTCAGCCACTAGTATCCACACTCAATAACACTCACGAAAGTATATATTTTAGATACCGAGGATAATTACTTCGCAAAACGCTAATAAATCAAGGAATCACCGTAAGTCGTTCCGACCGATACGCGTGCAATTATCCAACTCATTTTTTATAGATCACCGTCGGATCATATTCTAATAACATAAAAAATATAAAATGTGCGAGTACCCCGTAGGTTGATCGCCTTGCATTTTTTATTAGCACCTGCACAATTGACCTAATAAGCTATTCCGAACAATCCCCCGCCCCAGCCAGGCGATAACTGGCTGCGCCTAAGACGGAGGCCCAGGTACCTGATGGGTATCTAAGCTACTGGTAGTCGGGACAGAGTTGCCACGGCTCGCTTCAACACAGAATTACCCACGTGAACTTCCGCGACTCTTGGGATTCCGTCCGCGCCCGTGAACAGCCTCAGGATACGACCCCGTCTCCAGGAGAGTGGAGGCATATTCATTTCCTTTACAAGGACGAGATCACCGACCTTAGGTGGATCAGTTTTATCAGACCACCTTACACGCTGTTGCAGCAAATGTAAGTACTCCAAATTAAACCTGCGCCAAAAGTTTTGAGATAGCTGCTGTAGTAGTTCAAAACGCGTGAGTCTATTAACTGGAGTATCCTCAAAAGGATATTCTGGAAGGGCTGTAAGGGGACCGCCCACCAAAAAATGACCTGGAGTCAACACATCCAAGTCATTTGGGTCAGAAGACACCGAGCACAGAGGTCGCGAGTTGAGGACAGCTTCAATTTTACAAAAAACTGTCTGAAGTTCTTCGAAGGTGAGTACCGTTTCACCAATGATTCGACGAAGATGAGTTTTTGCAACTTTTACAACAGCTTCAAAAATGCCACCCCAGGAGGGATAAGCTGGAGGATCAAACTTCCACTGGATACCTTGCTGAGACATTTTTTGTCCGATAGAATCATTACTATCTAATAAAAACTTATGTACCTCTGAAAGATATCTATCACATCCCTTAAAATTCGTACCACAGTCGGACCGAATCAAAGAGGGTAAACCTCGCCGACTGACAAATCGAGACAAACATGCTACAAAAGCCTCAGTACTAAGACTGGAGACTACCTCCAAATGTACGGCTTTAGTAGAAAGACAAACAAATACGCACAGATAGGCTTTAGAGGTTCGAGCTTTACGGAGGGACGATGCCTTCACTATAAACGGCCCTGCAAAATCCGTACCAACTCCAGAAAAAGGTCTAGACATCTTCACCCTATCTGGAGGCAAATCTCCCATTTGAGGTTGCGAGAGAGTAGCTTTTAATCTATAACAAGGCATACACCGATAAAGAACCTTTCGAATTGCCCTTCTAGCTGACAAAATCCAAAATTCCCGCTGTAAAATAGCTAAGAGGGTATTCAGTCCCGCATGAGCATTTCTTATATGTCGGTCGTTGATCAAAAGTGTTACAAAAGAGTCATCTTTTGGCAGCAGGAGGGGATGCCGAGCCTCATAAGGTAAATCTGCATTACGTAATCTACCTCCTACTCGAACCAAGCCCTTCTTATCGAGAAAAGGATTCAATCGCGCAATAGCACCCTTTAACTTGACACGCTTGTTTTGCAAGGTGAGAATAACCGATCCGAGATGGTCGCGTTGCACAAAGTGAACCCAGAACTCCAAAGCTTGGCATCGCTCTTCGGGATCGAGCACCGGAGACGATTGTCTATTACACTTATGTCGTATATTGAAAATAAACCTCTTAATCCATCCTGTAACTCCTAACAACTTATTAAGAGAACTAAAACGGTTTAGTAAAGTTTTGAAGTCATTAATATGCTCCTTCTGAATAGTCAAAACGCGTAATCCTGGAAGGGGATCCACAACTTCCAGAACCGTATGAGGCCAAGAAATCTCCGGCTCACAAAGCCACGCCGGTCCCCACCAGAGATCATGATTTACCAAAACCTGTGGTTCACAACCTCGTGACGCGCAATCTGCAGGGTTAAAATTTCCCGGAACATGTCTCCATTTAATAACAACATTTGAATTTTGAATTTGTGACACGCGATTAGCCACAAATATCTCTAAGGCATGGACAGATGCTCTTAACCAACTGAGAACAATCTCGCTATCAGTCCATGCAAATATTTTCTCAATATCTAAAACCTGCCCCAAAGTAGAAGCCAAATGATTGAGAAGCCTTGTTAAAAGAGCTGCCCCTGATAATTCTAATTTCGGAATCGTGAGCCGTGATCTAACAGGAGCAACTTTACTCTTTGCCATAACCAACTTTACAGTCACATCGCCCTTTTGATCAATAACACGAAGGTAGACCGCAGCCGCATAACCTCGTTCCGAAGCATCGGAAAATCCATGGAGACTCATACGACATTTACCAGTCGGAAAGAAAGCCCGGCCTATTTTAATAAGTTGAATATCTGGGAGAGATGTTGTAAACCGAGACCAAGCTTGAATTAATTCTCCAGTAAGAGGGGTATCCCACGTCAATTCCTGCAACCAGAGTTTCTGCAGGAAACACTTTGCCCAAAACACAACCGGCGCTAACCAACCATTGGGGTCAAAAATCCTAGCCACGGTTGACAATACCACACGCTTTGTCCAAACTGTACCGGTATTTATGTCCTGTACCCGAAACGCGAAGACATCCAAAACTGGTTGGTACTGCACTCCAAGAACGGCTACTGCATTAGGATTCTCAATATTTTGAAAGAGATGAGGGTCTTGCTGGTGCTCTTCTGGTAAGTCTTTGAGGACAACCTGAGAGTTGGATATCCATTTCCGTAACTCATATCCACCAGCCCTCAAGATACCGATCAGCTCGTCTCGTAAAACCTTCGCATCTTCGTCACTCTCAGCACCTGTACATATGTCATCTACATAGACATCGCTGGACAAAATAGCGGCCGCTCGAGGAAAGTGGATACGCTCACGATCCGCAAGTTCCAACAAAGATCGTATAGCAATGAACGGGCTAGACTTTAGACCATACGTGTTCGTATTCAGTTCATACACATCTATTGACTTAGATGGATCCTCACGCCATAGTATGAGCTGATAACACCTCTCATCTGGGTGAATAAGAGTCTGACGAAACATCATCTTTATATCCGCAACAAAAACGACTCTATGTCGACGAAAATTAGTTAAAAGATCCGAAATATCACGTTGAAGTTTTGGACCTGTATGCAAACATTGATTTAAGGTGACACCGTTGGAAGTGGGTGCTGAACCATCAAAAACCACTCTAATCTTTCCTCCCTTAAACACAGCGTGATGAGGAATAAAATAATGTTCTTTAGAACGCCAATCAAATTGAGATACCGACATGTGGCCCAACTCTAGATACTCTCTCATGAAATTTAAATATTTCTGCCTGAAATCCGTATCTCGATTCATGCGTCGCTCCATGGACGCTAGTCTTTTCTCCGCTAGCATCCTGGACTGACCAAGGGGTGAACGAGATGGCAAAAACGGCAAACGTGTCACAAACCGACCGGAATGGAGCCGTCCTGTATTATTCTGATAGAATAACTCGCATTCCTGATGCTCCGGGTTGACACGAGGCGCAGCAGGGGGTTCCTCTATTTCCCAAAATCGCTGAACCATGTCAGCCAGGGATAGACCAACCTGCAGACTTTCGTCACTCTGAGAGGGCAGTACTGGAAACGCTGGACCCAAAATTACATCACCAAGGTCGGTAGCGACTGCAGACAAACCGCCTACTTGAAGAAGCCTATTGCTTCTCAACCGTAACAAACCAAGAACATCTGCACCAAGTAGCACATCCACTGGCCCTGGAATGTGGAAATCTGGGTCAGCAAGTGGGAGTCCTGAAGTTAAACTTACGACCCCTGGAGGTAGTGGAACTACAGGATGTTGTCCTAAAATATTATCTAAGACGATCGCTGACGTAGTGATTCGAGGATAAGGCGATCGAAGTGAAGAAAACGATAACAAGACCTGCCCGACCAATCCGGAAACTTTAACTCCACCGATCCCATGAATAAAGTTTGCCCCAGGAGCAACATGTAACGATAATTTTTCCATTAAATATGTTGACACAAGACATCCCTGAGAACCTGAATCCAAAATCGCGCGCGCGGTTACCTGTTCACTCCGAGGAGAACCAACACGAACATGCGCGGTTGGTAACAAAACGGTAATGGGAAAGGAGGTAGGTGGAGATACGGGTTGAGAAGCTGGAAGGAGTCAACACTCCTGTCCACTATCAGCCTTAATCAATGGGAGAGTGTTATTTGATCCTTCCGTAACACGTCGTTGAGAGTGTTGGATGCGCTCACCCAATCGAGGATAATCTATAAAAGGAAGCTGGTTTGGCGACTCGTAACGGCAGTCCTGACCAACAATAACCTTGCCCCGCGAATTATGAGAACCCCCGCCCGTGCGAGGTGGTGAACGACGATAACCATAATCACCTTGACGATCAAACCGACCACCATGTCGGGGTGGAACGCAATGTACACCTCCGGTCCAAGGCTGGTCTGATGCCTTTGCACTTTGAGAAATTGGTGGTGATACTTCCAGCTGAGAAGATCCGTTACGATTACCACAGAGAAGGAGATGGTGATTACCTCTACACTGCGCGCAGGGACGAGCCGACTGACAATGACATACAAGATGGCTGCCTAAGCAATTGTAACACCAGTTCCGTTGGCGCGCAATACCCCGACGCGCTTGCCATCGAAGATTCTTAAATTTATGACAACTCGTAACACCATGTCCAGAATCCCTGCAATAAACACAGCGGTGTTCGTTAGATTGGGCTGTCACTGCATTGTACATACGAGGTACATCGCGCTGCCTAACAGTCTGTCGGTGTTCAGCCGCAGGTCTTGCAATAGGATAAGCGACCGAAGGGCCGGGTAGAGGAACATTCTCCATACGACGGCACTCCTCCTCCAGGAACACAATTAATTCATCAAACTGGGGGAGATGAGTGGCAGAGTCCCCACCATACTCCAATTCAAAACGATTCCGTAGGTCATGTGGTAACTTACCTAACACGATGTGTAACAATAAAAATGACCAACTCGTAACCGGTAATTCTAAACTCTTTAAGCCATTGATTGCAATTAACAGTGGATTAAGAAGCTTTGTACGTAAAGCGTGAGCGCTACCGATCCTTGGTAAACCTAGGATGACAGAAACATGATTATCCGCTAACCGTCGAACATTCTGATACCTACGTCTCAGTAATTCTCTAGCAATCTCGTAATTTGTATCGATAAGCTCCAAGTGTTGCACTAGCCCCTTAGCCTCACCAGTCAAGGAAGCCAACAAATAAGCTAACTTCTGAGCAGGGGTCAAATCCTTACGGCAATGTACCAAGCTATCGTACAAATTATTAAACGCCACCCACTGTCCCAAGTCGCCACTGAAGTGCGGTAAGTCAAGCACGGGCAACCTGCTTATTAATGCGGGGGAACTATCTATATCCGAAACTATGCGCGAATCACTAATTTTAGAGGCATTTAAAATACCTACAGCCTGACGTAATTGATCTGCCAAATCGTCTGCTTGGTTAACGTCACAATTGATTTTGTTCAAAATGTCCACATCCAGGTCCATTTCTAGAAGAGACCGGTACGCATCGTACAACTCAGTCAACTGGCTATCTAATAATTTATATCGCGATAAAAGAGCCTGAGCACGATCCTTGCGTTCAATATTTAAAACAGCGGAGCCGAGCCATCGCAATACACCTGCAATCCGTGCAGTATGTTTACCAGTCATATTAACCAAAAAAAATAAACAACTAAATTTAAGATAAAAGTAGCCGTAAACGATATGTTAAAAATAAGATGTAGTAAACCAGTAACCTATAACTGACCTATAAATCCACAATAATATTAATTTTATTTATTATAGTATCTATACTAAATTATAACTAAATTATAAGATTAAACTAAATGAATCGAACTAAAAAATCAGTATAGCAATATCTACGAATATGTTACGTATCAAGTAAGCGTACAATTATTTTGGTGTACGTCACGAACTAAATACCCTTAACTTTGTAGAAAAACAACAATCAATATAAACTAACTACTTCTTTATATTAAACATACACTCAATATTAACAACTAGTGAAAGATAACAAAACCGTTCAATGCAATAATGAAATACTCATATAGTAATAGTCGCGTAACATACGTAGGTATATCAATCGCTTAAGCAACCCGTTAAACCGAATATACCCGTTCGTAAACCTATGAGGTTAACCACGCTCTGCTACCAAAAATTGTATCGTACAAAGGGTATCGGTGGACCCCACGACACAACCCCTAAACGGGCGACGTCATCGACTGTTACGTACGCGATATGAGTATATGACTAACTGACTTACCTGCCCGCTCCAGGTGTGGTACAATGAAGGTTGTCACTTAGTCAGTCTGTACTAGTCAGGGATTTGGGGTTCCCCAGGAAGTGGAATAAATTGTATACTATATAACTAAAAGGATATAATTAAGGGAAAAAGATGGGATACTCAAGTGTTCCGTTCGTGATCTCCGGTGCCACGCACACTTCGATTGGGAGTCAGCCACTAGTATCCACACTCAATAACACTCACGAAAGTATATATTTTAGATACCGAGGATAATTACTTCGCAAAACGCTAATAAATCAAGGAATCACCGTAAGTCGTTCCGACCGATACGCGTGCAATTATCCAACTCATTTTTTATAGATCACCGTCGGATCATATTCTAATAACATAAAAAATATAAAATGTGCGAGTACCCCGTAGGTTGATCGCCTTGCATTTTTTATTAGCACCTGCACAATTGACCTAATAAGCTATTCCGAACAAAATCTTTACACTTTACTTAGTAGTTCTTTGATTGTGATTTTGAATTTTCTCTTACATTGATTAAATGGATCTATATTGTTAAATTTACTATTATATGTTTCAAATAATCTGGTGAATACAGCATTTTTACCATGGTTGGTTTTGTACACCGGGATTTGAAATAAGCGTGTGTGCCTGGTACGGCGCCTAGGTACATTAAAAGATATTCTTCCCGCCATCTCACAACTATCCAATCGACCATGCAGTACATCATAAAGCAAACACATGTCAATCATCCATCTGCGTTCCTCTAATGATAAAATATTATATTCATGGCAACTTTCTAGATATGGGATTGTAGGTTTGTGACATTTATAGTTCAAGTGTTTAACGAACTTCCTTTGAATACTTTCAATTTGGTCGATGTACTTGCTGTACATTGGGGACCAGACTGGGCTAGTATATTCTAATATACTGCGAACAAAAGCATAATAAGCTACTTTGAGAGTAAAAGGACAGCTGAACGGTTTACAGGTTCTCATGACAAAGCCGAGATTACGATATGCTCTGTTGGTAATAATATTTATGTGGTTAGACATCAACATCTTACTATCCAAGTGGACACCCAAATCGCGTACCACTTTGACCCTTTCAATTACAACATTATTGAAATTATATAGAAATTCTATTGGCTTCTTTTTCCGCGTAAAGCTTGTGCACTGGCATTTTCTGACACTGACAGTAATCCTATTAAGTTCATAATAATTGTAAAGTGAAGCTAAATCTTGTTGTAATAGCTCGCAGTCAGAGATTGATTGTATCCGTAAAAATATCTTTTTATCATCTGCATACAAAAGATGTTTAGCATTATTTATAGCGGTATTTATGTCAAAGATATAAGCGTTATAAAAGAGAGGGCCCAAGTGGGAGCCTTGAGGAACTCCAGAAGGTATAGATATGAAATCTGACCTGAAACCTCCCAGGACAACAGCTTGGGATCGATTGGTGAGATATGAGCGAATCCAGCGAAGTAGGTCACCATGGATGCCAAGTGTTTGAAGTTTATGAAGTAGTATGTCGTGATCTACACGGTCGAAAGCTTTTTCGAAATCCGTATAGACCACGTCAACCTGTCCTCCGCCCTCCATATTTTTGATAACATAATCTGTGAACAAAGCTAAATTGGAGGTGGTGGAGCGACCTCTCAAAAAACCATGTTGAGTTTGTGGAATACTGCGGGATATTAAGGGATAAATATTAGTATGTACTAATTTTTCGAGAACTTTACTTATGCAATTGAGAATAGAGATAGGTCGATAATTTTTGATATTACTTTTGGAACCTTTTTTATGTATTGGAACGACGTGAGCTTTTTTCCATACTTGCGGAAAGACACATTCTTTTAATGATCTACGAAATAAAATCGATATCGGCAGTGCAAGACTGTCAGCACACGAGGAAAAAAATACCGGTGGAATACGATCTGATCCCGATCCTTTGTTTTTGTCCAAAGAGCGTAGTAATCTGCGCACTATATCCTCATTAACTTCTATGCATCCCACAATATCAGTACTATCGTGTGTGGTAGGTATAATTGTGTCGGAAGGTATTGTTTGTAAAGGATTAATAAAGACGCTTTCAAAGAAGTCGTTAAACGCCGAACAAATACTAGGGCCATCGCAAAACTCTTGGCCATCCTGAAAAATTTTTTTGGGATACGTGGACCCTCCCCTTTTGGACTTTACATATTTCCAAAAGTTTTTAGGACAATAACGAATGTTCCTTTCCGCAGAAAGAGTAAAACTTTTAAGACATTCGGCCTGAACCTGTTTTTCCCTGCGTCTAAGTAATGAGAATTCATCATAGTCGAGCGGGTTTTTGAATTTCTTCCATTTACGGTGCATTTTCATTTTTTCACGAATTATTTTGATAAGGGCCGAGCTGTACCAGATAGGAAAGTGACTATTTAAATTTGGTGTATATAAAGGAACAAATAACATTATGCATTCATTCAGTCTTGTATAAAAAGTATCGACAGCGTCATCTATCGTATCTGCTTGTAAAAGTTCCTGCCAGGAGATTTGATTTAAAAAGGAATTCATTATATTGTAATCACACTTACGGAAATTAAAACGAGGCTCAACTTTTTCAATTAAGGGTTTTAAGTGTAAATCTAAAATAGTAAGTAGCAAGGTCGGATGCGCCGAATCTTCATTGATCATAGGCGAAGAGACTTTTTCGAGTGATAACGGAAGATTACAGAAACATAAATCGAGTGTATTATTATGCGCGTTTTTGTGATCATTATATTGTCTTAGACCGGAGTATGCAAGAGCATTCATTAAAGAAATGGCTGTGTTATAGATTATCGTTGATCCCGATTGTAAAATATTATAAGTACTGTTATTCCATTTTAAACAAGGTAGATTAAAATCGCCAACTAAAAGAAAATTGTCGCTTGAATATTGATTCATAATGCGTAACACATTGTGTTTAATGTTATCCATTCGAGATGGCAAGTCGGCATAATCGGGAGGTATATATACTAAAGCTATATGCAAGTCGACGGACGAGCGCAGCACGCGCGAAGGTAGTGTGATACATAGGGACTCGGTGCCCGCGTATGGCCAGTCGTTTCTCAGGGTGGCACTGAGTTCGCGGCGCACACAGATCATCACGCCGCCGCCTGTTTTTTTGTTGGTTAATTGCAAGTTCCGGTCACAGCGAAATACCTCATATCTACTATCACAGAGTTCGGTGTCTAAGATATCCTGCTGCAACCAGGTCTCGGTTATACATATTACGTCATAATCGTTTATTAAAATATTGTTAAATAATTGCAAACACTTAGTGCGCAGGCCACGAACATTCTGATAGTATACTTTCAATCTTTTAAGCGTATCAGTATCCATCGAAAATATTATTATAACATTTGTGTACTATTCTGACATACTTAACAATATCGAACTGGTGTATTATTGATGTTTTGAGTATTACTGAGTGACAAGATAATAATTTATTGTGGCTGTGTGTACAAAATCGAGTGTAGGAAACTTTTAATACGTGAATTAATAAAAAGATGATTTTAGTTAAATATGTGGATTTCACAATAATATTTAGTACAATTACCAGGCGACAAAAAGGAGTGGTTTTGATAACATTTACCAGATGTACGCAACCTGCAATTTTTGAAACATATAATAGTTTTTCTTCAGTGAGGTTATAATAAAATGAGAAAATATATATTAAAGACATTCCTCGATTATTATGGTCCTTGTTTGGAAGTACGTGTACATGTATGTGAATAAAAGGTTCAAGGGTGCATGTTGTGTGTGAAGCGCGTGTAACAGTATTTTTTATCAATAATATATTAAACATTGGACATGAATTAAGTATATAAAAGTATAGTCACTTTCTTATTTTTGATAAATCGTTACGATCTAATACTACGAAAGATGGGGATGTAGTATCCTTCCTCACGTATATTTTGCAATTACGAATCCATACGTAGACGAACCCGGCCTCCTTAGCCACCTGTTTGGTCTCCTTGTGAAGCATTTTGTAGAAGGGGATGAGATGTTCATTCACGTAGATTCTAGCCGGCTCACCGGCGAGGCCCAAATCGGTCGTCGTGACCCCTCCTTTTTTTCGCATTGCAGAAATAATGGTATCCTTTAACAGAGACGATTTTAACTTGGCTATGATGTTTTTTGGTCTACCGGGGACTCGAGTCGGCACTCGGTGAATATGAATTATGTCCTCGCTGGAGATCGGCGCTCCGATTACATTGGTTATGGCGATTAGGTACTGGGACACATCCTCGTTTCTTTTTTCACGTGTTAAACCGAATAACGGCCACAACTGTACCAAAATATAAAAAGTATTGAATATATAAAACAAATATATAATATAGAGTCCAGGCTGTATATATTAAATGCAAATTTGTATCTGGATATTGTTCCTCTATTACGGCTGCGAAGGAGCCATGGGACGAGCTATGTCGCGATGGTTAACGACAAAACCCAAATACTTAAGATAATAATTACAGCAATTCTCTTTGATGTGTGTTCTAGATATTACAGAAAATTATACAGAGTGAGCTTATATGTTATGAATAACATAATATGGATATTGCTTATATGTTAAACTGTAGTAGCCGTCTATCATTAAATATTGAAGGGTATTTCTTTGTTTGTATTCATTTTTTGGAGCACAATTCCATCAGATACTTATATATCAACGATATACCACGACATTGAGATTCTTTCGATTTTGATTTTTTTTCTGAAAAATTCGAATCTCTTCCCGTATCGCTTTATTTTTTATGGTATATTTATATAAATATCAGAACATATATTCTATATATTCTGAAGTTATTATGATCAACATAGGTTTTTAAGTTAGAGCCGTTAAGAGTTAGTTTGAAAGTTTATTTAATTACATTAAACCAGCGAGTTATTACCATCACATAAAATTAAAAAAAAACTTTTATCATACCTTTTCTATTAATTCCTAGAATCTCTTTTAAAATACATATGAAAACAGAACATAGTATTGTGTATACTTTAATTAAAAAAGCATAGCATTAATAATAAGACCCAGTTTTGCTGAAGGAAGAGTGGATTTTTTTGTGATAAAGGGGAAAACCAACAGTGTATATATATCTAGATAGATAGATAATCATATATAAAAAGTTAATGACTGAGCTGTTTTATATTAAACTTTTTTTATTAGATGTAAGATAACTAATGTTAAGTGCTTCGATTTTACTTTGAATATATTTATTTTTATATAATCATATTTAAAATCTCATCCAATACTATGTATATGTGTATATTTTGCGCGATCAGAGAAGGAAAATTGAATACCTTTAATGCTCCGCAGAAAAGATGCGGAGAAATAGATATTTTATTGTTAGAAGCTTTATATTAAAAAAGCATTTGATTGATTAAAAAGCAAACAATACTTCTTTTTCGGTAGTAGGATAACATAACTCAAACTACTTACATACCTTTTCATGTAAGCTTATCCATGGGAAAGATATTAAATAATCAATTCAGTGTTAAAGTCTGGCCCTGGACTAAATTAAAGGAGAATTTAGTTGAACCGAACTTTAAAAAGACTTAACAAGTAACGACGATAACCATATTAAAGGTTTAGTTTGCCAAGTCCATATCTGTTCATTTTATTTTACTGGCTGTTAACTTTAGTCGGGTCTGAAATTAAATGTGTAAAATTATATAATGGCTTGTAATAGCTTTTTATTTCTATATTTATTTTTAACAACATGTAGGTAATCAGTTTATTTTGCAAAGTATTTCTAAAATAGTCATGAAGGTCCATGAATTACGTGTTGTATGCATCACTTTTGCCTCTCATCAACAACACAGAATACATTTTAATTAATATTTTCACATAAGTAGAATCAGCTCGGAAGAACTCTTTATTTATTGCCCTTCAAAAAAAATAAATGTGCCATTGTTGAAAATTACATAAAATCTTCATAATTTGGTATGTTTCGATATGTGTATATGCATAATTCAGTTGAGTTAAAATCCATGCTTAACAACATAGTCGATAGAGCTGATAGAGTGCAATATTATGGCCCATTTTCTTAGCATTGGGTTCAACAGTATAGGATCACAAGATCAATTTCAACATTATGCAAATTAGAGAGCAACATCAAACCACATATGAATATTTATACCATATATAAATATCTACCAAAAGAAATAATGAATTCATAATTTTGATAACGGTAGACTGATGGTATTTGAGAACAAGCTAGTGTAATAAATTAATTTATATTGATATATATTTTACAATAATTTTAAATTTACAAAATTTGATTTTAATAACAAAAACCGGCCTACTGCGAGTGACTCGCGCAAGAGGGGATTCGTTCCATTATAAATAAACGATGCAAAATAAAATCACGTTTGTTATATGGGTTAAATATTTGTTTTATTAAATTTTTGGTATGTTGTAGCGGCAACAGAAATATCGTCATCTTCATCATCTGTGAAAATATGGACTGTGTAGCTAGCTATGCGGATCATGAGATACAGCCTGGAGACAGACAGAAGAAAAGATGGAGAGCGAAGTTTTAGTAATAAGATTTTCAAATAACATTATAGCAATATAATAATCTGATAATAAATTGAATTACTAAATATTAAGAACGCCATAAATAATGTAGACATTTTTAAAGTATGAGCTTTTTTAATCTTGTGATATATATATATTTGTTAGCATACTTTTTACTGAGAGAAAACATCGTATTTTCACGTTAAGACAACAAAACTGGTAAAATAAAACCCTAACGATATGAAATAATAGACATAGATTTATTGCTATTCAGTTAGCAAAATAAAAATAAATACCGTTATTTTATATTCTTCTACGAGCTTCCAACCATCCATTACATAATGAAAGCTTCCATCAGTTTAGTTCATTTTAAATATAGGAAATACTTTAAGGATAAAATTTTCTTCGAAATATCTTTTGATATTTACGACTATTCAAAGAATATTTAAATTTTCCGCAAAGGACGCATACCTTTCGTAGATGTGTAGAAAATAGTTTAAATAAATTGGAGATTTTGCGACCTATGATACCGAAATACACTTATACTAATATTAATGAGGTTGGAAACTAAAGGAATTTTCATATTGTACTCTTAATATATAAATAAATTAGTTGGTAAATGTAATAAAACATAATTTGTTTGGGAAAGCAATATTCGCCAAGACCGCACGTGACGCAGCCGTAAAACAGTAATCCTTCTAATTCACAACACTAGTAACATGCCATAGCTTTACTTAATTTCCAACTAAGATTTTACATATTTGTAAGAAATATCAAAAACTGGTTTATAACACTATCCATCTAAAGTATCGCTATATATACTACTGTGATATTAATTTCAGCGCAAGCTTGACTTATTAATTACTAGCTGTTGCCTGTGACTTCGTCCACGTAGACTATAAAAATAATATTTTTATGGCTATGAATTTTAGCCACAAAAATTATTTTCGATTATTTTTGACGTATCTACAAATACCTCATACGTCAAAATCCTTTAATTAATTTAGACTGCAGCATGGAACATAAAAACAGCATTATTGGCTATATATTTATTAACATACATATATTTGAATAACATAACACTTCTAAAATTGTCGGGCAATAAGAAGGATTTCCACAAACAATTATTTAAAATTCAGTAAACCAAACGATTAAAAACAGAATCTCCCGTGGCAAATTCTGTTATCGTGCTACAATCTATGTTATGCCACAGACAAAATGACGAGCAAAAATTAGTATTTCTATAGGCTATGTGTTATTTTGGTACATAAGCTATTACTAAGTTTCATCAAAATTCGTTTAGTAGTTTTGGCGTGATTGAGTAACAAACATCCATGCAAACATCCAAACAATCGCACTTATATATTAGTCAGGTTACATGTATAACCTATACATCTAATAAATTATAATATTAGTAGTGCAAAGATAATCTCTTTGTTTTTATACCACAGTACATACTGAGAACATTCTCAGTATGTTCAAGAAGTTCGCAAAGTCTCATCACAGTAACTGATCCATTTTATTATTCAAACATTGTTGAAGCAGCCGCCTTTTCAATGAAATATTAACATCAATATAATTTAAATTCTCATTATTTTCTTAGAAATTCCTCATTAATGATTTAAAGTCTATCTTAATTTTTAACAAGATGTCTCGTTTTCAGCAAAGGTGTTCTCGGGATGACGAGATATAAATGTCTATCAGAGAGTCAGTAAATGAATAGGAATATATTACTCTCTAACGAGAGCAATCAGTGTTGCTATTTTCTTAGTTTCTAGGTAGCGAGGTTTTTGTGTATGTATATGCATTCTATTTATATATAAATTAATAAAACAATGTTAATGTTAAATAAGATTTGTGAATAATCTATTATTATATGAAATAAGAAATTTATTCGTGAAAATGAATTGAGGAAAGGTTTCATTCGTAAAGATAAAGAAAAAGAAAAACCATCAAAATTGAAGTCAAATATGACCATAAGCCATTTTACTATCTCGGGAACATACAAGCATAATGTAATACAATTAAGTATATGTAACACACTTTATCCTTTACAACCTTTTCTTACATGTTAGGTATCGCACAATTGTGTTGTTTATTTTTTTTTTTCGTTTCCGTCTATGGTATATACTTATTTTAATTTGCTTATTATTTTTATTTATTTATGTTTTTTATTTTATGTAACATCCAAAATAACAAATTATTCCGGATTCTGTAAAAGCCTTCTCAAAATAAGAGATCATAAACAATGTAATTCTATATTTCTTATGATTAACTTTTTTGTTCTCCGACGGACAATATTTCGGTATTTTCTTGTATTAATTAGATTTTACAACTCAAATATATTTTTGGTCTATTTATATATATTACATTATGATATTTTTATTTTAAACGATCGAATTGCCGTTGTAATTACGATAATTATTAGTGAAAGTTAACGACATTTCGAATATAATAAATGTTTTTTATAATATTTATATGATATAAGTTCAAAAGACTCGTGAACACATTAACGTACCTACAAAGAATGCTAATATCATAAATCTTGAGCGCGTTTAACTTCAGCGTAGGCGAGAAAGATGATTTAAAAAAAAAACTTTAACGCACATAACACAGCTATGCACATAATTTAATTTACATATCTAGGGTAATAATATCTAATAATCTTTACTTCGCCAGCAAACTTTTACAAGGCTAAGTCTACACTTTAAAGATAAATAAATTACTCTTCGAAAGTGGGTCTGTGATGATTTTATAAACAAACTTTTTTAAAAAACTTCCTATCTTACCTGATTTCTGACTTTAATTTAAAAAAGTTATGTTTCTTTTATAAATTTTAATATCCTTGCGGCGAAAGTAAGTTTATCATTTACTAAGACATACTTGTTATTTTATATCTATCTGGTAGTTATATATATATTAATAAGTGGCAAACACACTTATATAAGATATTTTGACCCACATAGACCTTACTCAAAGTTATAACCACGATATAACTTTTTTAAATTATAATATTAAACCCCACAATTTTAGTCAATATTAGGTACTTGAAAATTTAAAAATTCAAGTGAGGTAAGAAAATTGTTGAACAAAGTAATGTTTAAAAAATCACCTCCGACAAATATTCAATGGCTTTAAATTATAGACTAAAACTGGTAAAAAATTGTTGACAAAGTAAAGATTATTAGAAAATATTATACACATAAATTATGACCTCCTACTAAATTATACTTGTTATCTTAGAGGATTTTAACTTTATTTCCATGTTCGTTTGTATGACGTGTTAATGAGGCTTTAAAACTTGTGTCAAATAATATTGCATAGCATTATTTATCAGGTGACCGATAATAAAATATATATTTTGAATAAACGACTCATTTATAAGGCTGTTCATATTTTAAAAAAACGGGTTTTCGATATATTTTCGATATATTTTTAAACATATCAATATCGGGGTTTGTTATTTAATAAAATATATTTATATTTCGTTAAATAGGCTTTATTTAAAAAAAATATTGTAGTTCAGCTAAAAAAATTATTATCTAGACATGCAAGATAGTGTTTTATTTTTTAAGTGGGTTGCTAAATTAGTTGTATTTCCTCTGCTTTTATATTTTTTTCCCGCATAAGTTGGATGAAGAACTTCTGAAAATATCTTTAAACTTGTATAGCCATGTTAAACTTATTTAAATTTATATAAATATAGAATGAAAAATAAACCGATACGGACAGGGATTCGAACCCGCGACTACTGGGAAACCGTCCCGTCGCTCTACCAATTGAGCTACCAGCTAAGGTTTATTTCTCATTCTATATATATATAAAATTAAATAAGCTTAAATGGCTATACACGTCTACATTACACAAAAGTTTTTCACAGTAACTTTATTACAATTTTACAAACTGATAAGACATGATCTAAAATATTATTATTTAAGTTTTTATTCACATGCACAAATACACATGTTTTAAGTAACACAGATATGATACGGTCAGAGTCTGCAACCACGCTTGTCCTCTGATACTTGACGAGGAATACGCACGGAGCAGCAGCGATTGGCGACCCCTGAAAAATAAAATACAATAAAACTCTAGTGATATATAACATTTCATGTTGGTAATTCACAATGTGGGTTTTTTCCAATTTCCCGAAACCATGTGGGGAATGTTAGTTTCCTTTGTGAAATGTTCTAGGTTAGTATATTATATTATATATAATATATAAACATTATTTAAAAGGATTATAAAACTCTTCACATGTCTAGATATTAAACTTATTTAACGCTTTAAATGTTCATTCAACCAAAATTAAAGAAACTATTGGAGAAAAGGAAGAAATAACATAAAAAATCTTTCGATGTCAAATAGAAAGTCAATTTCATAGGTTTTCTACGTTGAAATAAAATATTACCATTCCTGTTCAGAGCCATTAAGTACAATAATTGGTATATAACACTACGGAACCATTTCAAAGGTCAAATCGTCTCTTATATGAATATAGATCGCGATAAGCGAGCATTACGATCCCTGTTTTAGCTTAGCGTGGGTTAAAGTTCAAATACAATAAAATTTGTCAGTTCTGTTTGCACGATTACACACTGTTTATAAAAGTATTCGTTATTTTAACAAAATGCTAATATTGTACATGATAAATAATTTTCTTTATTTTATTTATTTGTTTAAAATTTATGTACACACATAATACTTATAAACATATCTTAACGTCAATTTATACAAAGGCACTACTTATTTCAGAATCTCTTCCAGGAGACCTGTGAAAGGAGAGTACAAAAATGAGTGGCAGTTTGGATGCGCACCATATGAAAATCAAAAGAAATTAATTTAAGAACTAAACTTATTACTTATAATTAACAAGTTTTAAATTTCATTCTAAATGGATAGACAGTGATCGATTACTCATTTTTTAAATATAGATTTTGATTTAGATGTGCGTATTGTATACGGTATTATGTTTCACAACCTTTTCAAACAAAAACAAATTTCACACTCATCGAGAATATAAAGTATGAGAATTGAACACAATTAGTTTTATTTAGTAAAGATTTTCATTCAAAATACTCATTATAATAAAAATGTAATAAGAACCCTAAACATAACCCGATCCACCCCCTCTCCTTGAACAAATCCTGTCAAATCTAATACTTTTCCGCCCTTACCTTTAGAACAATGTACCTATTGACGAGAGATTGAATCTCATATATTCAAACTAAAAATCACAATCAATATACAGAAGATAAAACTGAATTGTTTCATATATTTGCATTTTATCATATTCCCACGTAAAATGTGGAAACTGATTGAAACATTATATTCAAAACAGATTCTTCTTGATAAAATATTGTTTTTATTTATTATTTCCAAGATATGAATAAATCTAATAGTAGTTAGAAGTTACTTTATTCCATCTTTATGTAATTGTCCATATTTATGTCTATGGTGATGAACAACTAGCTCCAAAAAATTGTAATCCGGTTTTGACTATTAGATAACTTAAATTTCTTGGTAAAATATGTTACCTCTAAATACAAAGAGAAAATAACACGGTTTAAGGCTAACATACATCCTGTCCCGATGGTTAAGCAACTGTTTGTTTTTTGGATATACTAGTTTTGTACTTTGGTACAGACCGAGAAATTTATTATTTATTATGTGAATATTATAATCATTTACTGAACTATGAAAAAAAGCTAGTATTCTTAAAACTATAAAACCAAATAACAGAAATACTATTTAAAAATGCAACTTAAACAGAGCTTCACGAAATATGCGATCACGTAAACTAAATATGCGTTCGTAAACTATCATAGTATTGTAATTGAAGAGTCGAGTCTCATCAGTTACATTTTTGAAATTAGGTTTTTTAATGTTTACTATTAAGGCTTTATTTACGTTATTATTATTATATTATTATATTATTAATTTATTATTATTACTATAAATTTCGTTATCATTGAAACTTTTGCATTATACCGGGTTATTTTTAATTAGTTGACCACCTCTTGCTGCCAGCCTCTCTACATCAATCCTTACAACATTTGTTCTACGACTTTTTAAAATGAATAGTTTTTAAAATTTGTGTTTTCTCATACAAAATCTATTTGTTGCCTCTGAAATGACATTAACTCTGAGCGTAGGTATGATTCCCGGGGCATTGACCACTTTAAGCACTTAAACACATTTTAAGCACTTCTTTCAAAATACAAAGTAATAAGTAAAAGAGGGAGTAAAATTTTTTAGTTTCGTATTGTGTTATTTATCAAGATTTTTAAAAAGTCGTAGAACAAACTTTCTTGGGATTGATGCAGAGAGGCTGCCTGCAAGAGGAGGTCAACTAATTACAAATAACCCTGTATATTTATTTTAATATTACTCGTAATTAAGTTTACATCATTTGGTCGAAATATGAAAATAAATATTATTTTCCACAAAATGTCTGAATTATTGAAATAACAGGAAACAGCAAGCCTAAAGAAACTAATTATTTGTAATAAATAAAACTGAAAAAGTCGTAAGAATAATTCATCTGAAAGTTCCATTGGATAGGTGTGGTCCCAGGGTTAATACCGTTGATATGCACTCCGGCATAAAGACAACGTCTAAGAACATAAAAAAATTATTACTACCTTTCTGCGCAATGGTAGTAAAATCTACCAATATCTATAAAACAGCAAATATACAATTGCTAAGTAGCTTTTGTTTTGCTTGCTAGAAAGATTCTGTAATATTTTTATCTTTAATAGCGAATAAATAATTTAAAATATTGCCAAGAAGATATTTGTATCAATATCGTATTAATAATATAATGAATAAAATAAAATAATATTTGTGAAAAATGTGGATTCTGATAAGTTTATAGGTTTTTCACCTTTTATGACAAAACTGATGACAAGTGATGATAAATAACTTGTTAGTTATTAAGTTTTTTTCTTTAGAATTAATGGGTAATATTTTCATACCGGAAGAAAAGTATTGCATTTTCTTTTAATTAAAATTATACATCGTTAAAATATTACACGAGGAAATAATAACTAATAATTAATGAAAAGAAATATTCTCGGCCAATTACTCGTATTTCTTATGAAATGTTCTTAGTACACTTGAGCGACTTAAATAACTGGCCAATAAAGTGTTCTGTGCTTCGATACAATAAAAAAAATACAGTCTGCTAACAAATTAAATTATGAATGTCTCGTTTGTATTATCTTTATTTACTAACATTTTTGTTTGTATCTTTATTTACTAACATGTACAGAAATTAACCAACAACCAACGATTATTACAAATATAAAAATAGACTCGGAAGTATTTCTGATCGAAAGGTAACGAAAATCAAAATTGCACATTTCCATCAGACTGCTGCGTTCACAGCACATCGCAGTGTCATCGCATTCTATATGAAAAGTCATGACTATTTTGTTAAAGGTTATTTAAATTTATTTAAATACCCATATATATACATATATATACATAGCATTCCTTTCAGTGAGTTCGTGAGGCTCCCAAATATCCAGCTATTTTCAAACGGTTCAAAGCTGTTTTGTCAATCTCCAGTTCCTCCAGTTATGTCGTAACTACTGACATACTCATCTTTGTCCACTTTTTAAAAAATTGCGTACATTTTATTTGTAACAGAGCGAACACAGCGAGGTGCTTATTTAATATCGAAATTATCAAATTAAACCAACTTTATACTATTCTTGTTGATACTGCATGAGGTCCATAACTGTCACATATTTTTTTCGCGGCCTGCATCGTATTTTTTCTTTTTTTGGAATAAACTTTTAAAATAAATCCATTTTTTTCATTAGATATACTCATATGACAGAAAGAAAACCAAATGAAGAAAAGGTGGGAAACAACATTTTACTTGTTTTTTTTTTTTAAATGTATCTGTTTTAATGTAAATAAAACAGCCACATACAAATAGTTCAGCCAAAGATTTTTTTTACTACGACATACTATATGCGAAAAGACTTTTTTTATCGACCTGATATTGTAACATTACTAAATTTAATAATATTAATAACAAAAACCGCCCAAGTGCGACTGACTTACCTGCGCACAAAGCGTTTCATACTATTATAAATATGAAATGGCAAACAATTATGATTTTTGTATTGAAATCCCCTTTTATATTAATTTTATTTTAAAATATTTTTAGAGAATATATAAATTTTAACCAATGGATGACATTGAGAAATAAAACAATTAACAGATTGTATTCTTAATACGTAGATATATAAATAAATTGCTTAATTTATAATAGTTAATAAATAAAAGCGCGAAATAGTGATTCGTTCAAACGCCAACCAAAGGCAGTTTATTACAAATAATCCTAGTCCTAATTGTTAGAGAATGTCTCTGTGACATGAAGTCCGCCTTTTGTGTATTATTTTATATAATATGCAATAAAGAATTAAATAATAGATTGCCTCATATATCTAAGAAAAAGTAGGCGCAAGGATTTACTCAAGGAAAATAAAAAAAATATACTAAAACAATAGGTACTACTTCTAACCAATTCAATGAAATATTGAAATAGGGTATTATTTAATTTAAAGCATCTAAAGGCGTATTTTCAAAAGATCACCAACCTTTATTTCACATAATATATCAATTTCTTCCACACTCTTCTAATATACTCTATTTCAGTGTTGCTTCAAATTACCATCTTTTTACCATATGTCTATATATATATATATATATATATATATATATATATATATATTTACCGTTACGTCAACCATTCGTTTAAAATCTATTCTTTATGATGAAATATATTTTCTGCTTATATTAAAATAAGAAGCTATCTACCATAACTTCAATATTTATTCGAAACTCATACTGATGACATGTTTTATGAGGTGGAAGAACAAATCTACATAGATTTATTGTAATATTCCTTTGAACGTTATTTGAACGCTTGGATCAGAGGCTTTGAATTTATTGACTTAGACTTTAGTAAACAATGGCAATAATTGAACCTAAAACTTCATTAACCCTTTAATATATGTTTTAATAAAATATACCTTTACTCACAGGCTAACATATTTTTTTTATTATTACAAAGACTAAAATATTAACTAAAATAGTCAACTTTTGTCATACTATTCCTTTGTTGAGAAAAACGTTATCGAAAATCGTCTAAAAATGACCAGTTAAGTGTTTTGAAGTTATCATAAACGCAATATTGTATTGTAATATTCATTAATAGTTTGAAATATTTCGTTTTGTTTCTAAAGAACTTTGTATAACGTAATAAAAAAATCATAAAAGAAGAGTTAGCATTGATTTTGATCAACTTGATCCTTAAGACACTTTGGGACACTGTATTTGATCTATCTGGCGAAGGTGGATTGCTTGATTTGATTTGATTTATCTTGTTTGTCAATCACCGACACATAACTGACAGGTACCTACTTGTTATTTTATAGGTACGTATTTAGCGGCCACACCAAACTATGTCATTTAAATTCGGTCTTATGAAGTATTAAATGACATACACTCTTGTATAAGATAATTTGTACCTACATAGATATTACCCAAATTTATATATATATATATTAAATATATAATATTAAAACCTAGATATACTGTCAATATTACTTTAAAATTCATCAAAATTTGTTAAGAAAAAATCAAGTGGGTTAAGAAACTTCCTGAACAAAGTTTGTTTAGAAAATCATCCCCGACAAACTTTTAATGAAAATATTTATTTGGCTTTAAATTGTAGAATAAAATTGGTAAAAGTTTGCTGACTTTGATTATTAAAATAATACATTTAGATTATGACGTTTTTAATCAAATTATGCTTGTCACCTTCGAGCAATTTAAAATTCTATTAAGGTTGGTTTGTATCTGTTAACGAACCTTTTAAAATCAAATTAATATTGTAAAAGAATATTATTGTTGCTAAAATGCCGCTAATTACAACAAACAAGTAAAACAGACAGAAAGAGTGTCCACGACGCAAGTATAGATACCTGACGTGCGTGGGAACGTCCGGTGATCGAAGGGGGCCCGGGGAATTAAATCGTGTAATTCCTGCGCATACTCACCAAAATGTATCCAATAGAATACTGAGAGGATAGCAATTCTACGTCTGTGTTCAAAGCTGTGCTACACTGACTACACTGAATAATTTAATGTATTTGACGATTCAAAAGTGAGTGAAAATGCCTACTCGAAAAAAGATAATTTGAATTTGTGTAATTTAATTTCAAAAACCATTGATGACAATTACACAAAAGTTTTTCACACTAACTTTATTACAATTTTACAAACTGACAAGACACGTTCTAAACTATTAATACTCAAGTTGTTATTCATCAAATACACATGTTTTAAGCAACACAGATATGATTCGATAAGGGTCAGCATTAGCAGCAGGTCGACGGTCCTCCAAGTAACCACGCTTGTCCTCTGATACTTGACGAGGAATACGCACGGAGCAGCAGCGATTGGCGACCCCTGAAAAATAAAATACAATAAAACTCTAGTGATATATAACATTTCATGTTGGTAATTCACAATGAGGGTTTTTTCCAATTTCCCTAAACCCTGTGGGGAATATTAGTTTTCTTTGTGAAATGTTCTAGGTTAGTATATTATAGTATATATAATATATAAACATTATTTTAAAGGATTACAAAAACAAAACTCTTCACTTCACTTTAAATGTTCATTTAACCAAAATTAAAGAAACTATTGGAGAAAAGGAAGAAATAACATAGAAAATCTTTCGATGTCAAATAGAAAGTCAATTTCATAGGTTTTCTACTCTGTCTACATAGGTCTGTTATATGAATATAGACCGCGATAACCAAGAATTACGATCCTTGTTTTAGCTTAGTGTGGGTAAAAAATTTAATATAAACTAAATTTATTAGTTCTGTTTTCATAATTAAGTCTTTTTATTAAAGTATTCCTAAATTTAACAAAATGTGAACATTGCAAAAGATTATACAATTTCCTTCAAGAATATCTAATATATGACAGATGATAAAGCCAATTCTGATGACATTATTAATCTGACAAAGTCAAGAGAAGTGGCAGCATCATTTCTCCAAGTAGATGAGGTGCCAATAAGCTTATCATCTGATAAAATAACGATACCCGCAGTGAAGTCACGTATGTGAGGCATGCCATTCTTGCCGGTGAGACGCATCACGTTGTCAGCCCCGTTGTTGGCATCATACTCGTTGATATGTAAGCCGTGTCGACGAGACAGTTTATCTATAGCTCTTTCAATTACCCTACAACCAATAATGTGTTAAGTACATGATATTTCATAGGTTCTACCGAAAATAATTATTTATTTATAGGATTAAGTTGTTTTTAAAATTAAGGTAGTCTCATAGCATAAGAAAAAGATCGGAGCTTAGATTGAATTATTAAAGTAAATTTATGGATATTTCCGAAGGGGTGAAACGGATGTTATTGTCCTCCGTGCTAAAAAGAACAGTAGATTTTGAGCAATTTATATTTTATTACCAAAAAAAACTTTACACTCATCGAAGATATAAAGTATGAGTATTGAACACAACTAGACTTATTTAGTAAAGATTTTCATTCAAAATATTTAATATAACAAAATTACATAAGAATGCCCCCTAGACACAAATCGACCCACCGAATCGAATGTATTGACTCTTCAATCTCTCATATATTCAAACTAAAAATCACAATCAATATTCAGAAGATAAAACTGAATTGTTCCATATATTTGCATTTTATCATATACCTACGTAAAATGTGGAAATTTATTGAAACATTCTATTCAAAACAGTTTTTCTTGATAAAATATTGTTTTTATTTATTTATTCCAACAGATCCAAATATTAATGAATCTAAATACTGGTTAGGCAATAAAAATAAACTAACAAGATTCCATCATCTTCCCTCATATCCTTGGTGGAGAAGTAAACAAAAGTGCCGTTGCCTGGCCAATCAGGTACAGGTTGCGGTTCAAAGGTGGCAACGGTACCATACTCTTCAGCTAGTCTGCAAAGTATATACCGAGACATCCACAAGTCATCAGCTGCTTTGATGCCAGGAGATGGTCCTACCTGTTATCAACAAAAGTAACAAAATAATATAAGAACTATATGAAGGATTCAAGATATTTAATATGTATTTACTATTATAATGCTATCAACTACTTCGAATTAAATAAAATGCAAAAAAAGATTGAACTAAATTTATTTATGTATTTATTTATGTCTCTCTTTATATTCGTGCTGATGCAATACTAACTATTCGTTCAGATTATTAATGATGGCTAATGTTTGTTTTTTGAAAATTATAATTTTGTACTTTGGTTGGAGTTCTCTCACGGATCAAGACATTTATTAAGTGAATATTATATTTTTTCACTGAACGATGATAAACAAAAGCCACTATTCTAAATACTATAAAACCAAATGAGAGAAATACTAATTAACAATGACAATTAAACCGAATTTCACGGAATATTCGGTCACGTTCGACTGTCCGTATACTTTATATATAATTAATGGGTCTCATCAATCACATTTTTGTAACTAGGTTTTTTAATGTTTACTATTAAGGCTTTATAGAATATACATTATTAATTCTACAGTTTAAAAGTTTATTAAAATCTGACTGGCTGATTCTCTCTGACTGATACACCTGAAATTTAAATTATATTAATACTGATAACACTTATACCTTAAATGCAATTCACACTAATTGGTCTTACTATGTAAACATGTATAGGCATGTTAAACTTATTTAAATTTATATAAATATGAATGAAAAATAAACCGACATGGGCAGGGAATCGAACCCGTGACTACTGGGAAACCGTCCCGTCGCTCTACCAACTAAGGTACAAGCGATACGGTAGCTCAGTTGGTAGAGCGACGAGACGGTTTCCCAGTAGTCGCGGGTTCGAATCCCTGCCCGTGTCGGTTTATTATTCATTCTATATTTATATAAATTTGAAAACTCTGATAATAATTTACCTGAAAGTTCCATTGGGAAGGTGTGGTCCCAGGGTTAATACCGTTGATATGCACTCCAGCATAAAGACAACATCTAAGAACGGTTAAAGGTTTTCATGAACATGACAAAACGAACAAGAATTCTATAGAAAATGTTTCTGTGTCTCAAGCAAAATATATTGATATTTTATTCTCAAATAATTAATTTTTGCTTATATTGCATTTTATTTAATGTTCTTTTTTACATCATTACAACACTATGCAAGAAGAAAGAAGAAATATTCTCAGCCAATTACGCGCTTTTCTTATGAAATGTTATTAGTAAACTTGAGCCGACTTAAATAAATGGCCAATAAAGTATTCTGTACTTCAAATATATTATGTAATGAAAATGTTGCAGTTTGTCATCAAATTAAATTATCAATAGTAGTTATTTTCTTTACTAACGTCTTAATAACTTATCATACTACCCACAATTATTAAAAATAGTTCTGTTCTGAACTACTTCTTTTTTATTACTTTCAAATCATAATTAATAGATTTAATAAAAGTGTAAATATGCTTTAAAAGACAAATAAAACAATTTTAACATTAACAATAAAAGCAATAAAGATAAAAACCCATAAATAAATATACACTATAAACGTACATATAACGGTCCCCCGACGTAACGCCTTCAATAAGTAAATAATAATATTATTTTTATTGTTTTTAGAGGTGTTTTGTATCGGGGGTTTTTAAATTTCTTTTTTGTGTTTTTTAAAGTTATGGTACTGGTTTCTGGATTGTGCTAAATCAGTCTTTCCCAAAGTGGGCGATAACGCCCCCTTGTGGGCGCTGGAACCCTAGAGGGGGGCGGTAAGAGACCGAGAAAGATTTGGGGGGCGCTGGTATCATTTAGGGGGGCGATAGATGATTTGTAACTTTATCTTATTCATATTTGAAAATTCACTAAAACTAATATCCTTCTACTACACAACATCCATTTATTAAAAAATACATGGTTACCGAAACACATCCCTTCTAGGTACAGTTTCGCACAAGTCGCAAATTCGTATTTTTGCCCGTATCGATTTATTTTTCATCTATATTTAATACAAAGAATACTCTTTCAATAGTTATACAAGTTTAAAATTATTTATAAACCATTAATATTCTAGTTTATTGTATAAATAAAACCTGACAATAAATTAAATTAACCTTATAATATATAATTAAAATGGCACGAGCTCGAGATGAAGCGACGCGAGATATCGCAAAATGTCTTTGCGTCAGAAATTCAGGGCACGCTGATTTGTCGTTATGCAGCAGTCAGTGAGCATCCGTGCGGGCTTCCTCCCGACCTACCATCTAAACTCGGACTTACCCTAATAACCTTTGACGAAACTCGTGATTGCCTTCGACGTATGAAGAACGGAAAAATGGTAGGACCTGACGATCTTCGGATCGGAAGCTTGAATATCGTTTAGCTCTGTTGGTACGAGCACACCAACAGAGCTAAACGATAAGACCGAAACGAAACGCTTACTGACCTTTTAAAACACATTTTGAACACTGGAAAAATGCCTAAGCAGTGGCAACATAGTTTTATTACACCTATTTACAAGGGAAAAGGCAGTGTTCAAGACTATGGTAATTATAAGGGCATTAAGCTTATGAGTCATGAGCCATGAAGATCTTCGTGCACATGAGTGACCTCAGGCTCCGCCAAAAGTGCACTGTCTCTGAGTCTCAATGTGAATTTCAGCCAAGATCGAGTACTATAGACGCTTCAGAACTTTGATGGAAGTATACAGAAAAAAAAGAGCTCTGCGCGTAACCTTTTCAAATTTGCAATAAGCTTTTAGCTGTGTGCCTCGTCAGTGTATCTGGTGGACATTGTGATTAAAAGAAATCCATCCATCCTTATTTTGAGACTATCAGAGATATGTACCATGACTCCTATGGTTAGGACCTTCGTTTGCGACACCAAACCCTTCCAGATAACAGTAGTGGTTCACCAGGGCTCAGCCCTTGGTCCGTTCTTATTCACTATCGGCTCAGATCCAAGTAAAGTGCTTCTTTTGGGTAGAAAGAATGTCCACACAGTAGGGATGGATACCCACCATGCGTCGAAACGTCCGGTGATGAAGGAAGGAAGAGGGATGGGGAAGTTAAGTCGTGTAATTCCTGCGCGCACTCACCAAAATGTATCCTATAGAATACTAAGAGGATAGTCATTCTAAGCCAGTGTTCAAGGCTGTGGAGGTTGGCTTTAACTTATTCAGGGTCACCTATTAGCGTCTTTGCTCGCCTCTCATTTGAGGTCAGAACCGCAAGATGAGACTTTACGGCACCAGTATATATGTGACCACAGTACTCTACACACACGACCCAATTTGAAATTCTCCAAGCCTAATAACTGAAGCCGGTCACTATATTCCAAGGATACATTCTGAAAAGTGGGAGCCAAGGTGAAAGCACAATGCGGAAACTGCCTGGAGTTTGTCATTCAAACGTTGCACCATGGCTTCTCTTTCAGACTGTACTTAATCTTTACTAGTTAGAGAACTTGGCAGATATCTTTCTACAACTATGCTCTCATCTGATACCCATACCCATAGATACCGGGCTTCAGCTGATCGTTAATGTACAGCAGATAAAGGATTGCAGAAATAACGGACCGAACGGAGCTGGAGCGTAAGTTAAACCTATGGAGGGGTGAGCCTGAGAACGGTGGTCTTAAAATAAATATATCGAAGACCGAGTACATGGCTTGCAGGAGCCCAGACTCAACTACTATCCATACAGGTCCAGAGCCAGCCGTTAAGTTGGAAAAGTTCAGGTAACCTGGATCTGTTATGCACGAGCCTGGAGGCATCGATTACGATTCCCAAGGCAGGATAAGCGCTGCCTAGACTGGTGTAGTCTGTAATCGCAGAATATCACCTAAAATCAAGGGGCTGATAAAAAGGAGCGTCATCCGACCGGTTCTTATATACGGCAGCGAATGTTTGCCAGTACCATCTCGACATACACAGGAAATTCAAGTCACGGAAATGACTGACCGAATGACGAGGGAGGAAATGATGTTGAATTGGATGTGCGGCGTTACGCGGTCTGATCACATACGTAAAACATTCATTCGAAGTAGTCCAAGATGGACGCCTGAGATGGTATGGCCACATTGCGCGCCCGTTTATGAGATATGTCGGATGGAAAAGCCTTGATATATCTGTTCCTGGAGTGAGATCTCCCGGATGTACAAGGAAGTGCTGGATGGATGTCGAAGATCGTGCAAAGTGGAGTAGGTTGATCAGGAAGACAGACCTTGATATACGTCAGGATGAAAACCAGGAAGATGAAGACGAAAACTTTTAATTGTGAAAAGTGGTATTACTATTGATCAATCTTAACTGTTGTTATTTTTTTATAAAAGATGCTTTTTATTATGAAAAGTTGTATTACTATTGCTCAATATAAAATGTAATTTTTTAATCAAAAATACTTTTAATATTGTAAGGTTGCATTATTATTGCTCTTTCTGGTAAGATGACTTATTTTACCAGAAAGGAAACGAATCTAATCTGTTATTCAAGTTTTTAAGATGAAAAACATTGGGGGGCGTTACAAAATAACTGACTTTCAAAGTGGGCGTTGGACGAAAGAAGTTTGGGAACCTCTGTGCTAAATGAACCTACAGACACACAAAATTTTCAATTATTTAAGTATTTTATTAAACTATCCTAATATTATAAAGAGGAAAGATTTGTGGGTTTGTTTGAATTGAATAGGATCCGAAAATACGGACCCGATTTTTTAAAAAATCTTTTAACATTAGAATCCTACATTATGATGCACAAAGGTTATATTTAATACGAAAAATGTATATAATAAAATATAAATATATAAAATATAATAAATTATAAATGTTTCGACAATGTAATAAATTATAAATGTATTAAGTTACATTACTCAAGACTTTTTCATATGGATACCTATCCATACCATCCATATTAATATTCGTATGAAACCTACCTATCTACCTAGATAGGTAGGTTTCATACGAATATTAATAAATATAAACATTTAGAGTTAAAATGATTTACAATGACTAATAACACTATGATGAAGGATTTATATTATCACTAGCTGTTGCCCGTGATTCTTTATGACTACGATCGGAAGCCATATAAATATATTTATACAGTCTACGTGGACGCAGTCACGGGCAACAGCTATCCCTAATAAAGAACTTTACCAGTAAGTAAGTGTAAAAACCTTTTGGCCTTCATAACAAGGCTTTTTTTCTAAACAGCTAATTATTTCATAAAAACCTCTCCCCCGCACGAATAAACCACAATATCTTAGAGACGACTATTTCTATTTCAATCAAACATGAATAAGAACCATCTCGACGAGCATAGTTTTCGATTAAAAAAAACCGCATTCAAATCCGTCCACACGTTTGGCCGCAAATTTGCCACAAACTGATACACAGATACACAGATCGACAGGTCAAACTCATAACACCCCTCTTTTTAGTCGGGGGTTAAAAAGTGACGATTATGAAAGAACTCAGAGACCGTGGAGGCTTATTAAAATATTTAAAATATTGCATGGGAATTACAGTTTAGAGAATTTTCATAGATTGTTATTCCGGTAGTCACAAAATACCCATTTAAGAGAGCTTCACCTCAAATTATCAAAAGCTGTATCATTTAAAAATTTCCACAAGTACTTTTTGCTAACTGAGTTATGGAGGCTTGGAATTAGAACAGATTGCCACCATATGTGATATCTGCACAAAAGTCTGTAAGGAGACTGGATGCATATTTGCTAAAAAAATATTTAATATAATAGAATTGTTGAAGTGGGATACAAGTTTCTAACTCAATTGTCTCAATAATATTCATAACATGTGCGCGTCAGTGTTAAATTCCACACTCGGCAACTAAAAGTATTACTTATCCTTAGTGCTATTTCAAGTAGAGAAAAAACACACATAGGTACATAGAAATCTTGAATAACACATTAATACACTCCATATGTTGTTTTCCTAACAATATAATAAATTTACGATTACGCGGAATTTTAATTCCTATTAATACAAATTCTGTATATTTATAACAGGACGTATTTTAGTATCGTATATATCAAAATTAAATATTTATAGTCTTCTTGTTTATTCGCTTTGATAAGCAGGCATGAATTTCTTATATTTATCGGTATGTAAATAATCTAGGGACGTAGAACAAATTTTTTCAGATTTGAATATTGGGTGGTCTCAGTTTTTTCAAATTATTTGTATGTCTCAGTTTTTCAAACTATTTAATACACATTCTTATTATTTTCAGTTCATAATCTTGATGATTTTATCTTACTTTTATTCTGTAGCTTTTACGAACGATGAGGTTTTTTCTTATAATTCTACTCTAATTATTTCTTTGTGTAAAAAAAGAATAATTCGAAAAATTTTATAATTAAGATTTTTTTACTTAAAATTGTTAGCTTGTGAAAAAATAGTGTCTTGATCTGTAATTAATATTGAGTATTTTATAGATAATTGTAATTATTCTTATAAAAATAAGTAGTAAATTTGATTAAACGTAACGGTTATTTTGTGAAATTTTATAAAGTTCAATTATTATTTTTAATGTATTTAAAATATGTTAGTTATGTTGAATTATTAGAAAATGTTTTAGTTTATTTAGTAGTTCACTTTTGACTTCCGATTAAAGTGTCAAATTGTCATATTGTTAGTCAACAGAAGACTTGTAAATAAAATTTATTGAAGTTCTAAGATTTGTATAAAAGGACATCAGTCTTCATTGGGCGTTTAAGCAAATTAGTGTTGTAGTGATAAGTGATAGTTATATAAACCAAGTGTTATTTATAAAAATATAAAAGAATCAATTGATGAAGAAACCCTCTTTTATTTTACAGTGTAAAATTTTAACAAAATGATAATTAAAAGTGTTTATATACCTATAACCTGTCAAGTGTTTATTTGAAGTAAGAAAGATACATGATATAATAAAGATACATACATATAATACTATATAAATTAATTACAGCAATATTTTCTTACACATTTACAATAGAAAGCAATTAAGGAACTTTATAGTATTTCCTTTTTATTACGCCTAACTTTTACGGTATCTTAACATTAATCTTATAAAGATTGGTATAAATCAGAGCTAACTCACCTGTAAAACGCCTCCATAAGGTCTCGAGCAACAATCCTATTGGCACCGATGGCGCAGTAGTAGGGGCCGGGGGGAGCAGGAAACCCACCCGGGGGCCAACCCAAGGGTCTCCCGTCACTAGTCGTCAAGAAAAACTCCTGATTGAAACCGAACCAAGGATCTTCCACTTCACCCTTTTCACTCAATAATGTGCAGTTTTTGCGTTGATTTGTCGCTAGAAATAACACTTAAATTTAAATACATTTTCTACGAAATTTCTAAGAATTAATAGTTTCTTTTGTCAATGTTGTAGATAATTTATATATTATCTTTAATATCAGATGTCAAAATACCAATTACTATAAGATGTAAACATATTTTTATTTATTATGTAAACACAATATCGTGAGTGTGTAGTAGTCATTATATTATCATATTTCATACTTCCGTTAGTCTGATGGTTGTTTATGAACAACTAACTCGCTGTTTCCTCATTACTAAAACACTTTGACCCTAGAGTTAGTATACCTTAACTGCATTACAGGTAACAGATTGTGTGTCGTATAACTCTTTGTTAGCTTTTTACTACATATTTATTAGCTTTTTTCTACATATTTAATAGCCTTTTTGTATGAAATTAGCGTTTTCGAAGTACATACTCATGTACCAGCGCTATTTTATAAGATAAATGCTGTCAAAGAAAAATCAAATGGTTCAAAAACAAATGAATTGCTAAAAACAAAAAAATAATAAACGAGCCTGATATTGAAATAAATTCTAATTTGTAATTCCAAACCAAACGCCATATATTTAGGATCAAAGTGGTCATCATCTAAATGTTAATATCATATGAAAGGACCTTCTGTTAGTGTCACAGTCCCTCTTTATTATAAAATTGCTTCACCGATTGATGAATAAAGTTACACTACTTACATACAAACTCCCATACCATTCTCATATATATATTATTAACCAAGCCTCGAAAAGATTTCTAAAAAAATATATAATTATATAATGTAAAATTATGTATATTGTAAAGATCTTTATTATACAGGGTTATATTTAATTCGTTGACCACCTCTTGCAGCAGCCTCTCTACATCAATATAACAACATTTGTTCTATGACTTTTAAAAATTAATAGTTTTTAAAATTTGAGTTTTCTCATACGAAATGTAATTATTACCACTGAACTGACATTAACTCTGAGTGTAGGTATGGCGCCCTGGCGTTGACTTTTTAAGCACTTCTTACAAAATACAGAGTAATAAGTAAAAGAGGGAGCAAACATTTTTTTGTTTCGTGTTTATTGTGTCTGTTATCAAAATTTTAAAAAAGTCCTAGAACAAATGTTGTTGGGATTGATCCAGAAAGGCTGCCTGCAAGAGGTAGTCAACTAATTACAAATAACCCTGTATATGAATATGCACGGAAGTCCATATTGCGTTTAAATATTGTGAAAGGTTTATCGGATGACATAAAAACCGCTATTGTTATACGAGGCATTAAAGACCCACAAGTACAAGCTGCCGCGTTTAATGCAAAGTTACAACTTAATGAATTATTAGAATTCCTTTCTGTGTACCTATTCGAAGCCTAAACTCGATGCCAGACCTAGTTCCAAATTTGTTCGCTCAACTTATAATAATACTGACGGTAGATCCGAATCTCGCAAACGTGCTGCCGCTACCATGCGATCAGAAGCGAAATGTTTTAGTAAAATTGGTCACGTACAAGCACGTTGCTCAATAAAGCAGAAACCTGAGTCCTACAATACGTTCGCGAAACCGGAATCTTTAACTAAAACTAATAAACCATCCATTACGTACTGTGGCAAGTCGGGACATCCAATAGAGAAATGTCTTGTTAAGATAAGGGCAGATTCGATCGCTTCAACTAAAGTAAATTTTTGTCAGGAATTGTCCAATCCGGCAACACCATGACCGCGACAATCTAAGATGTGTCAGTAGATGTTCTAAGTGATAGCGGTTCAGATATCTCTTTGATTTCTAGTTCAGTAGTCAAACATCTTAAATGTGAGAAGATTCCTACATATCGTTTTATGCGTGGAATAGGTAATCAAGAGATGTAGTCTACCTGTTACATTACAACCATTATTGATTTACCCGGAATATCATTAGATGTAGATTTATTCTTAGTACCCTCAGAATGTTTGCTTCAGTATTGAAAGGCACCGACGTTTTAGATAAAAAGGGTGTAGCTTTTATACCAACCGGTAACATACAACGACTGACTAGGATAGACAGTGAACCAAAAGTAAATCATCTACAAGACAAAGACATCATTAACACTTCTTTGGTAGGCGAAGAAAAGGACCGGTTATACGCGCTCATAAACGAGTTTTCTAATTCTTTTGTTACCGGCACTGCAACGTCCACTGTCACAACTGGCAGCATGGAAATTAAATTAAATAGTGACGTTCCCGTGCATTATCGACCATAATATCATAAATGACTTATTAGATAAAGGAATTATCCGAGAGCCACAGTCTGAGTATGCAAGCCCTATCGTACTCGTCAAGAAAAAAGACGGGTCTGATAGGATGTGCGTAGATTATCGTCCCTTGAATGCGGTTACTATTAAAGATAGATTTCCGTTGCCTTTGATCGACGACCATTTCGATAAGTTTTTTTTGCGGGTAGATGTAGTAAGTGAAACAACTATAATTTTTGCTGCTAACAGTTTTGTTTTTAAAAATTAAATATTTTCAATAAGTCAATCTTTTTATGCAATATTATTAAGTGTTAAGATTCTCTACACTACCTGGCATAATCACACAATTTCTGAACATCTTTATTAACGAAATGGATCTACACAGTCAAGTAACAAAAAACATGGAGGACATTGTCACAATGTTCGAATCCAGAATGGAAAACTTCGATAAAGCACTGTCACAATCACTTGCATCCATGAAACAGCAACCAAATAGCTGCTTTAATGATATTTCTGTCTTGGCTCATGATTATACAACTTTCAAGGATCTGGTATGGAAGACACTTTCTATGCTTCAGCATCAGTTGCAGTTACTTTCTGCGGGTTTTGATAGGCATGAAGTACTCTCACGTAGAAAAGTTCTTTTATTCCATGGCATACCTGAAGATAGTAACAAGAAAGCTGAAGTAGCAATTCATGACACCATTATAAAATATAATTTTAGTGGTTTTGATGTCTCTCACATTGATGTTTGCCATCGTTTGGGAGTCAAAAGGGATAAACCTAGACCAATATTGGTTCGGTTTAATTCTTTAAGGCAGAGGTCTGCTATTTGGAATTCCAAAACTGCCTTAAAGGGCTCTGGTGTCTCAATACTGAACACTCAGGAACAAAAAACAAGACCCAGGCGATTTCCTAAGGCCGTAGCTAAGTAATAGTTTCATATCTTCTATATATATATATATATATATATATATATATATATATATATATATATATATATATATATATATATATATATATATATATATATATATATATATATATATATATATATATATGCAATATATAAATAAAAATAATATTTTTGATGTACAATCTAAAACTAAATATATTGTTAAAACAATATACACCAACATATAAGATTCCACACTCACTGGCATAGTGAAAAAAAAAATCTTTAAATACAAAATAAAATCTAAGATAAACCCATTGAAAAGCAAAATAATTATTATGATTAAAAAATATATGTATAAAAACACACAAAAAAAATAGACATCAGATAACCATACAAAGGCCGTACCGGTTTATAAACGATTGACAGCTTTCAAGTGAAGAAGTCAATATGCAATTGAGTTTTGACACTTAATAATACACTAATCACACATAACACAGAACTCAATCACACCAAACACACAGACATTAATCACACAGACAAAACTCACATATACACTCATCAAACTTTCTCTCACACACATATCCAAACTTGTTACTGCACTCAGTCGATAGGAATAGCATAATAGTTAAGAACGCTCTTGTTTTGTCTTTCTCTTAGTTTTATTTAGTATATGTTTTTCAATCCAATAAATCACCATCGTTATTATTATTACTTATGTTCACGATCACAAAATTTTCTATATAATTTTGCTTTTGTTTAATTTTATTTTTGTGAAACTTGTGAAAAAAAAAAAAATCCAAATAATGTACATAATCAGAGAGGAGCGGGACATTCCCAATACAAGTGTCTTAATGACTACTTAACGGGAAGCCCCTACAACTACTATGTAAAGGATTTTCAATAATAAAGATTGTTTTTTTTTTTTTTTTTTTTTTTTTTTTTTTTTTTTTAATAATAATGAAATTAATAATATGTGGAAGGTACATATTTTGTTAATATAACTGTTATATTATAATGAAGTATTGATTGAGTTTTTAAACAATGTTATACATAATGTACAAATGTGAAGTCAAGACAAAAACAAAAAGAAATATAAATGTAAATCGGTTGACGCTATGTAAAAGTATAAGTAGTATAAGGAGAAGATATGAAACTATTACTTAGCTACGGCCTTAGGAAATCGCCTGGGTCTTGTTTTTTGTTCCTGAGTGTTCAGAGAAGATGGAAAACTTCCCATTAACACACGCAACTCCTTCATGGATTCTATTTTCTTACGACTCTTATCGGGCAAAGAGACAAAAATGGCCCCATCCATTGACCAGGAGTTCTTAACACCAAAGTGACGTCTAGCTTCAGCGAAGACTTCCTGCCTCGGTTTTGTTAGGAATTCCGATATTGAGACACCAGAGCCCTTTAAGGCAGTTTTGGAATTCCAAATAGCAGACCTCTGCCTTAAAGAATTAAACCGAACCAATATTGGTCTAGGTTTATCCCTTTTGACTCCCAAACGATGGCAAACATCAATGTGAGAGACATCAAAACCACTAAAATTATATTTTATAATGGTGTCATGAATTGCTACTTCAGCTTTCTTGTTACTATCTTCAGGTATGCCATGGAATAAAAGAACTTTTCTACGTGAGAGTACTTCATGCCTATCAAAACCCGCAGAAAGTAACTGCAACTGATGCTGAAGCATAGAAAGTGTCTTCCATACCAGATCCTTGAAAGTTGTATAATCATGAGCCAAGACAGAAATATCATTAAAGCAGCTATTTGGTTGCTGTTTCATGGATGCAAGTGATTGTGACAGTGCTTTATCGAAGTTTTCCATTCTGGATTCGAACATTGTGACAATGTCCTCCATGTTTTTTGTTACTTGACTGTGTAGATCCATTTCGTTAATAAAGATGTTGTTCAGAAATTGTGTGATTATGCCAGGTAGTGTAGAGAATCTTAACACTTAATAATATTGCATAAAAAGATTGACTTATTGAAAATATTTAATTTTTAAAAACAAAACTGTTAGCAGCAAAAATTATAGTTGTTTCACTTACTACATCTACCCGCAAAAAAAACTTATCGAAATGGTCGTCGATCAAAGGCAACGGAAATCTATCTTTAATAGTAACCGCATTCAAGGGACGATAATCTACGCACATCCTATCAGACCCGTCTTTTTTCTTGACGAGTACGATAGGGCTTGCATACTCAGACTGTGGCTCTCGGATAATTCCTTTATCTAATAAGTCATTTATGATATTATGGTCGATAATGCACGGGAACGTCACTATTTAATTTAATTTCCATGCTGCCAGTTGTGACAGTGGACGTTGCAGTGCCGGTAACAAAAGAATTAGAAAACTCGTTTATGAGCGCGTATAACCGGTCCTTTTCTTCGCCTACCAAAGAAGTGTTAATGATGTCTTTGTCTTGTAGATGATTTACTTTTGGTT
Source organism: Napeogenes inachia (assembly GCA_959347355.1). Classification (NCBI taxonomy): domain Eukaryota; kingdom Metazoa; phylum Arthropoda; class Insecta; order Lepidoptera; family Nymphalidae; genus Napeogenes; species Napeogenes inachia. The sequence continues at coordinate 1,857,579 of OY365799.1, read as the reverse complement.
CACTGTCTATCCTAGTCAGTCGTTGTATGTTACCGGTTGGTATAAAAGCTACACCCTTTTTATCTAAAACGTCGGTGCCTTTCAATACTGAAGCACTAATACATTCTGAGGGTACTAAGAATAAATCTACATCTAATGATATTCCGGGTAAATCAATAATGGTTGTAATGTAACAGGTAGACTACATCTCTTGATTACCTATTCCACGCATAAAACGATATGTAGGAATCTTCTCACATTTAAGATGTTTGACTACTGAACTAGAAATCAAAGAGATATCTGAACCGCTATCACTTAGAACATCTACTGACACATCTTAGATTGTCGCGGTCATGGTGTTGCCGGATTGGACAATTCCTGACAAAAATTTACTTTAGTTGAAGCGATCGAATCTGCCCTTATCTTAACAAGACATTTCTCTATTGGATGTCCCGACTTGCCACGGTACGTAATGGATGGTTTATTAGTTTTTGGATGGTTAATTATTTTGCTTTTCAATGGGTTTATCTTAGATTTTATTTTGTATTTAAAGATTTTTTTTTTTCACTATGCCAGTGAGTGTGGAATCTTATATGTTGGTGTATATTGTTTTAACAATATATTTAGTTTTAGATTGTACATCAAAAATATTATTTTTATTTATATATTGCATATATATATATATATATACGTATATAAACATATTATTTAGTATTTTATTTTAAATATTGATCATTCATATTCTACAATGACAGATTCTATTATTGATTTTAATAATATTTGTATATCTTCATCGTCCTCTGATGATTTTATGAGCGCTAACAGTGATTCCTTATCTGACGACTTCCAACCTTTAGATTCTAGACTTAACTCCATCTTCCGTTGTGAATCCAACTTCAATGTGGTTCATATTAACGCTCAAAGCATACCGGCACACTACTCTGATTTTCTCGCAACATTTAGCAACGTCCAAGTCGATTGTATTCTTGTTTCTGAAACATGGCTTAAACCTTCTCTTTCTTCCTCACTCTATTGTTTACCCAATTACAAATTAATTCGCAACGATCGCCTTGAAAAGCGTGGTGGTAGAGTCTGCATATTCTAAGACATAATATAGCCTTCAAAACAATCAGCTTTTCACCTCCGTCTACTTTTGGCACCTTAGAATACCTTCTTCTTGAAGTTGTAGTCCAACATTCTAAATTACTTCTTGGTGTAATTTACAGTCCCTCTCCCAACACTGACTACTTCAATGATCTAGATTTACTGCTAGATTCTTTTTCACCCTGTTACGAACATGTTATTATCATGGGCGACTTAAATACATGTCTTGTCATGAATAACTTTAGGTCTAAAAGATTAAGATCTTTACTAACTTCGTACAATTTTTCTATTCTTCCTCTTTCCGAAACCCATTTCTCACCTCACTCAAAACCATCTCTCCTCGACCTTATTTTTGTTTCAAATTCTGACAACGTGCTAGCCCATGGACAGCTGACTGCTCCTTTCTCTTACCACGATCTTTTATTTCTGACACAATCGTTACAATCTGACTCCCCCTAGACGCAAGGGCAAGACTATTCTTCGACGTAACTTTAAATCCATTAATTGGGATCTTTTACATAAAGATGCCATCAATATTGATTGGTCCATTTTGTATGAAGCTTTAAGAGTAAACTCCAAAGTTGAAATTTTTAATTCAAATATCATTAATTTATACGATTCCCACGCACCTTTAAAACTTATTAAAGTAAAACACTTTCCAGCTCCTTGGCTTTCTGACGACATCAAATGTTTTATGAAGAAACGCAATAGAGCTAAGACACGCTATAAGAAATATCCTTCAAACGAAAATCATGCTGCTTATAAGAAGTTACGTAATCGCTGCAACAGGATGTGTAGAGATGCGAAATGCCGTTCTATTTATTCCTGCGCTAATAATTCTACACCTTCACAACTGTGGAGGCTTTTTAAGTCACTAGGTGTGGGTAAATCTCTACTTTCCTCTAATAATTTTAACTTAAATTTACTAAATGACCATTTTTCGACTTCCTCACTTATCATAAGTGACTTAAAGAAATCAGCTGTGCTTAATAAATTAAACAAGGTTGCCCCACCTATCTGTGACAGTTTTACTTTTAGAGAAATTACGGAGTGTGATGTTAAGGCAGCTCTAATAAATCTCAGTTCCAAAGCAGTAGGTAATGATAACATTAGTCGTGACATGCTGATTCCTTTGCTCGACACTATATTGGCTGTTATAACCCATATCCTCAACTTTTCTTTAACAACCAATTCTTTTCCTAATTCTTGGAAATTGGCTCATGTTATCCCACTACCTAAATCCAATAATCCAAGCTCTCCCTCTCAGTTTCGTCCCATATCTATTCGTCCTTTCCTGTCCAAAGTTATAGAAAAAGTAGTTTTTAAGCAACTATCTACCTTTTTAACATCCAACCATCTCCTTAGTCCTTTCCAGTCCGGTTTCCGCACTGCACATAGCACATCCACAGCCTTACTTAAGGTTACCGATAACATACGGCTCGCTATGGATAACAAAAACCTAACTATCCTCGTCCTTCTTGATTTCAGCAATGCTTTTAATACTGTAGATTTCGACATACTACTAGGTGTTTTGCGTAGCCTTAACATATCTCCACCCGTGGTTAACTGGTTTCACACTTACCTTTATGGTCGCCGACAGATTACCTGCTGTGATGGTTCCTCCTCTCAGTGGGCTGATCTATCTGCTGGTGTTCCTCAGGGCGGCATTTTATCCCCTTTACTTTTTTCCATTTTTATAAATGAATTATCTAAAATATTATCTTCTCCCTACCATCTTTATGCAGACGATTTACAACTATATAGGCATTCCTCTCTTAATGACATTAACCACAGTATCGGAATAATAAATAATGACTTGAACAATATTAGAGAATGGGCAGAGTCTTTTGGACTCCAAGTAAATCCGAAAAAATCACAAGCAATTATAATCGGCAGTAGATTTTTTCTTAATAAATTGCACCTCAACCAACTTGCTAGTGTAATATACCATAACACTGTCATAAATTTTTCTGAAGAGATTAAAAATCTGGGATTGACTTTCGATAAACATTTATGTTGGTCAGCGCAAGTCAATGAAACTAGTAAGCGAGTTCACATGTCATTCCACTCTCTCAGGCGTTTGCAGAATTTCTTGCCTCTGCGGACTAGAATCTTGCTAGCACAATCCCTCTTGTTACCCCTCCTCGACTACGGTGACGTTTGCTATCTGGATGCTTCTGAAGAGCTACTCAATAAATTAGACCGCCTTCAAAACTTGTGCATCCGATTTGTCTTCGGTTTACGCAAATTTGACCACGTTTCAGATTTTCGGCGTCAACTGAAGTGGCTCCCCATCCGCCTTCGCCGGAATATGCATATATTGACCACGCTATACAACGTTCTTAAAAAATCCTCACCTCCTTATTTATACGAACGTTTCCGTCTATCCTTGCCTAATAATCGTCCCAAACGCTCCTGCTTCAAAGTAAAAACTTTTGATATCCCCTCTTATAATACTACTTTTTTCTCCAAATCCTTTACTGTAAATGCTGCGAGGTTATGGAATTCACTTCCTAACGACATTACAAGTAGCCGATCTGTCCTTACTTTTAAAAAAAAATTAAAGCAACACTATCTGTCACTGTCTTAAGTTTTATGTTTATGTAAGTTTATGTAAGCGATCTATATTCTTTAATTATATATGTATTAGAGCTATTATATTTGTCATTATATATTTTACTGAATATTTATTTATGAGTGTATGTATTGTATTGTATTGTATTGTATTGTATTGTATGTAAGTGTATGTATTGTATATATTGTTAAAATTTATGTGTACCTATTTCTGCCCTCACAAATGTTCTTTTCCAACTCTCATGGGTAGCTGGAAGAGATCTCTTTATAGGGATAAGCTTATCCTATGTGTACTTTTATGTAAATTTTTTTGTTGTTTATGAAATTTCTGGTACATGAAATAATTAAATAAATAAATAAATAAATAAATAAGTTAGGAAGTAGTAAATTCTTTTCGAGCCTCGATACGGCTACAGGCTTCCACCAAGTACAAATGAAAGATGACGAGTCAATTAGCAAAACAGCATTCGTCACACCGGAAGGACATTTTGAATTCACCAAACTGCCTTACGGATTGGCCAATGCACCCGTTCTGGTACACCCAGAGGATAATTTCGAAGACGTTAAAACCTCTGATAGATACTGGCAAGGTTTTATATCGACGACGTTCTAGAGGGCTAGATTTGTTACGTCAAGTACTTCACGTTTTAACTACTTCGGGGTTTTCTATAAATCTAAAAAAGTGTGCCTTTTTAAAGACGGAGGTAGAATACCTAGGCAGACTAATTAGTCAAGGTCAGGTTAGGCCGAGTCTAAGAAAGGTGAATGCTTTGACAAAATCGGCAAAACCCACTAATGTAATGCAAGTACGGCAATTTTTGGGCTTAGCTGGATACTTTAGACGATATATTGCTAATTACGCAGCCAAAACAGCCTGTATCGCTAAACTCACAAAAAAAATGAACCCTTTATCTGGGGTGTTGAGCAGAACGAGGCACGCGATTATATCATCACTTGTTTGACCGAAGAACCGGTGCTTGCGATATTTAATCTAAAACTATCCACTGAGTTTCACACTGATGCCAGTGCAACAGGTTACGGGGCGGTCTTATTACAAGAACATGAGGGTAAAAGAAACCGGGTAGTAGGTTCTTTTAGTCGAGCGACTTATGGCGCGGAGTCCCGGTATCACAGCTATGAGCTCGAGACTTTGGCTGCTGTGAAAGCTTTGCAGCATTTTCGTCACTTTCTAATCGGTATTAGTTTTAAGATCGTGACAGACTGTAATTCCTTAAAACTAACTGAACGGAAAAAGGATCTTTTCCCACGTGTTGCTCGGTTGTGGATCTATTTACAGGACTTTAGTTTTACCATCGATTATAGGAAAGGTTCACTAATGCAACATGCCGACTTTCTGAGTCGAAATCCAATTAATGTGTCCCATATTCGCCGACCCACTAATTGGGTACATGTTGCTCAAAATGCTGATACTGTGACACAAGACTTAATGGAGAAATTAAGGGATGGACAGTTGGGTTCATCACGATATGCTGTGAAAAACGACCTATTGTATTACAAACACAGTCGCACAGGCGAAGAGTCACGTCTTTTATATTTCATACCTAAAGGTCATAGGCTTAGTCTTCTACGTGTTTTTCATGATGACCCTGGGCATATCGGGATGAATAAAACTGTCGACCTGATCCTCCGTCATTACTGGTTCCCCGGCCTAAGATAATTTGTAAAAAAAGACATCAACCATTGTGTAGTTTGTCTCTCACATAAAAGAGTTCCACGTTCTTCGCATCAGCCTATTGAATCCTAGACTAAACCAGAAAGTCCTTTTTTACGGTACATTTGGATGTACTAGGTCCCCTGCCCGAATCAAATGGGTTCAAATACATTCTAGTTTTGGTAGATGCCTTTTCAAAATTTTGTTTATCGAGAAGCCACGAGCGCTTGCAAACTGCAGCTACCTATGCTGTGAGCCCTGTGTTTAATTTTGTTTGTTGTTAAAAACGTAAGATTTTGGACATAAAATTTATTCCACAGAAAAAGTCCGTATAAATCTCTCTTTGTTTCAGATAACTCTTAATCATATAAGTTTAAATTAAATCATGTGTCCTAGTTCCTCTTGATTTCTACGGCAATGGCATTGATTTGGTCGCGACAGTTTGATTTGCACGCTTACTTTTGCGATTTTATCTTGTAGATTGTCATAGAAAGAAAGTTAAAATTTCATTGAGTTCTATAACCTTACAGCAAGATGTTTAAATAAGTTGTATTGCAGATGGTGATAACCAGGCTGAAATGCCGGCTAACGATTCTATTCAAAAATCAAGCCAGAGCTTAGCGGTCGAGGATTCATCAGGAGAGGCCGTGTTAGAATTATCATCTATCGAAGGGGCGGGGCCGAAAGCCCCACCATGATGACGTACTATGGCGTGAGCCGAGAAAACCTGCCTGGAGGGGTTGGAGGGGAACGCGGTGTCGAGGTTCACTCTGTTGGAGCGCTTGGTTGGGTTGGACGTGTGATTGTTTTGGAAATAGTTAATAAGTTGTGTTAATAATTGTTAAATAATTAAAAGTTTGTATTTTAGGTTTTTTTTGTATCTTTTTTTTTAAATTAAATCCACTTCTGTTTCCTAAGAATATATTTATTACTTTTTTTTGTCAATACCGACTCTGTCAACCCCGACTCCACGTAGTCTTTTCTGTCCCACCCCTAAAGTGTTTTTGTAAATCGGGAGGCGCAGAAGGAGGTCAGGAAGTCCCACCCGCCGTAACACTGTGTTGAAACCCAATCGAGCCGTAACTATCGTAGCCGAGACAGGTCGCCGATGGCGACCAACAGGCCGAAATGGCCAAGGCGAGCTTAGGTTCCACTACAGTGTTATAAAAGGGTAAATGTTCTGGCCACCCTGAAGCGCCAGAGACGGCACAGAAGTCTTAATTACTTTCATTTTAGGTTAGTTTTCACGAAACTACAAATCGGAATATCTCAAAAACTAAACATTTTCTCACAATATAAATGGTGTCAGGGGATAGGGGTTCGACCCTCCTTTCCCCCTACTCCCCCTCTCCCTTCTACTCCAACGACACGAATGGAAAGTCTTACCTAACACTGATCTGAAAAAACATTGATCGTTGGTACATTAAGAAATCATTCCTTACAATAAAAAAGGGTGGAATCAATTTAATACAAATACAACTATGAAAAAATATTTTTCCATTATATGGCTTCATCAACCACCGTTCATATTTAATGTCTGGCCCTTGTTCAGGTTTAAGATTTACTTCTCCACAACACGGAATATTTAACTCACTTAAATTATCACTGTTTCCTAACGTAACAAAGACATCGAACAAGTATTATTTTGTCAAATATTTGGAAGGAATTATGTTGTCAGATCCTGATTTAAATTAACACTATTATAATTATAAACTATTTATTTCAACATTCTAGACTAATATTATTATCCTAACTAATATTACAAACTCTGAATGTGTTTCCTTTTTACTATTCTATCGATTATCGTTTTTTTTGATACGTCACTTTCCATCACGCAACATGTATTGATATATTATATAGGTGCAACATTTGTGTGTTCACAAACTTGCAATCTAGAACGCGTCTCAAAGATTTTCGTTTTTAGAACCATATTAAATTTGTATGTTTAGTTATACTCTTATTATTATTTTTTTTTATGTTAATTTTTACTTATGTCCACGGACACGTCGCCCGTGCACTATTCTCATTTAGTCTGAATTTGGCAGATTAATCGTTGAATTTTGAGATAAAATACTCAAAAAGGAGTCTATTAGTTCAGATAGTTTTAACACTAGTGTTAGTAGATATTATTTTGTATACGGAATACTAATCATGATTGATGAAGACTGTAACCTACTTAAAGACAGGATTAACAACATTCTAACTAACGAGTTGGCTGATAATTGTATTGATAGGTGTCTGCCAAGACCATAATGTGGCTTCCACGTCGAAACGGATCATGATAAATCACTTGCGGAAAGATAAACGTGTCAGAGTTGTCTGTGCTCGCTTGCGCCGTATTGCTGCCATCGAAATACCAAATTGGCAAATCTGGAACAAAACTTTAGGATATATGACAATTTCGCTTCTGACGATTATGAAAACATTTTTCAGAGTTTTCATTTAAAATATAATATTTAAAAGCATTTAAGAAATTCGTTTTTAAGAAATATTAAAACAAGTCTTGGATTAATTTACAATGGCGGCGTATATCTAACAGCCTCCGGCTTAGAGATTAATAAAATACATTTTCATTTCAGCTACGAAACAATGTTTCTAATTAATATTATATATCACAAACCAGATCAAACAAAGTAATTTTTATATTTTTAATTGAATTGAATTGCGATTTGTTAAGAAAAATGAGGCACCTTTATTAATTTTTGGGACAAAGTTAAATGTCCTGTTCTTGGAGCGTAAATTTATGCCAGTACCATCAACCCACACGTAGCTTGCAAGAACAGAATCGCAAGGCACTTCCAGGTCTTCATATTTCCGCATGGCCGCTTTATTCAAGGCTAGCGGAACGGAGTTCATGGCGAAATCTAAAATTACCCTGTTTATTAACGTAATTTCACATCGTACAATAGTACTGTACCTAATAGTAAAACGTTAGTACAAAGAATCAAGTAATTAGTTTAAGGCATTCGTAATTACTGCTGTAAATTGAGGGTAAAAATTTAATCTCCAATTTAGGTTAATTACGTTAGCGTAAAGCCAAATTGAAACAAAACCTCCCAAGGTCTCGTGACTTGTAATTTTAATTCTAAATACTCTTAATATCATATTGTTTAAACATTATTTTTATTACTTTTGTAATTAAATCATTTTGATTCTATTTCACTTTATTACAACATTTACCACACCTGCCTTGCATGTGAATAAATTACATACTAATATTATTCATAGCTTATAAACCAGGTGTATATTTAATTAGTTTTAAATGAATACTAACAAGAGCGATAAGCATTTTCGAAGAATAATTAGAAATATGTTTGTGGGTAGTTGTGAGGGAAGTAAGAGACCGACAACGAAATAATGTATTGCGTAGTAAACTGAGAAGACATATGATAGAAGAGAAGATGAAGTCTAATATAACATTGTTACAACATACAAACCTGTTGTTTTTAACTTGTAAATTGAAATTGGTCTAAGATTGTCAGATGTATACTGTTATATCTAAGATACTTAAGGTCACTTAAAATTTCTATGTATACCAAATATTGTGCTCCTAACTTCAAATCCTACAAAATGACATGGTTGTTTTCATTGACGTCATCCACGTCAAAATTTATTTTTTAATCCATAAATGACTTTGAATAAGGTCAGAAAAAAATAACGTCAAGTAAGGTTTTATATATAAAAATATGGAAGAGTGGAATAATTCTAAGCAACCATAAATTACAGGAACTGACATATAAAGTTTCTTTTAGCGGTCTATGTAAGAAAATATTATTTTTTATTTATTAAATTCATATCAATAAGCGATACAAAGTAATATACTTAATAAAAACGTTCTATTCATCGTATTACAAATAAAAAAAACCTATCAATAAATAATTATTTGTACTTATATAATAAAGGTATCGCTTTTCTGCTATAGTAGTAATGTCTTCTAAAATAATAGTTAAGATTTTTTATGATAATTATCTATCACGCATTATTTTTTGATAAAAATATTGGAATGCAGTTACTTTAGCGCTGACGTGTATTTTTTGATGAATCAGAAGTCATGTGATCATTGTCACTTTATGATTTACAGAATTAGGATTTTTGGTAGATAATTTATTTATAGTATGGAATCTTTTTGAAGCCCTTTAAATTAATTTCTTACAAAATCGAATGGTATCTAAAATGCAAGTTTATTATCACTTCTTATTTTTCATATCAATTTTAAATCCCTGTGACGTTATTACACAATCTGTGAAAAATTTAGAAAATAATAATATATCAAACAATAAAGGTAACAATCCATTTCGGAACTAAGCTAATAATAGTATAACAATTAATAAAATCGTTACTCCAAAAACAGGTAAATGGCATGTTGGAAGAGTAAGTCGGAAACAATATGAAATAATAAATATGCTATGGAGAAAAACTAAAATATTTATAGATACAGAAACCACAAAAACTTTAAATAGTTCTCTTAATGAAGTTAATAAACATAAGAAATACAAAAATTCCCAACACGTGACTCTAGTTAATCACAATCCAATACAAGAATCATTTCAACTTATACATCCTAAATCAAAAGTATATTCTTCAACATCAAGTTATATAGAATTTTATTATTTAGATGAGCTAGATGAAAGAAGAAAACATAATGATATTACTGTCAGAAATAACAAGGCTGTAACTAAATCCGAGGTGTATGGAAAAGTATGGAAGGGGGGACTGTCACGTTCTCCTTTTTTTTTATTTCGAGTGAATGAAGCTACTTGCAAAGCTACAACCGCCGATTTCTTCTCCCACAAGCTTGTCAGATGGTCAACGTCTAAAACACCAATAAGAGCAGGTCATCAAAAAAAAACTGGGAAACTTAAATCCAACAGAAGAAATAAAATTCACGTAACTGCAAAATCTATTCGCATTTCCAAGGCCAAAGGTAAAATAAGTACATTATCAGTACCCACTAGCAAACTTAAAAGAATACCATTAAAGCAAGAGATTTTCAAGTCCAGTGATAAAGGTTTTCGTGATGTTATCAACGAATACAGACCAGTTTCCAAAACGACTACAGCTGTTAATGATCATATAAGATTCTTTGATATATATGATACTTATGTATATACACCGCATACATTTGCAGAAGACGAAGAAGCGAATGTAAATAGTAACACTATACGGAATGAAGAGAAGATCAATCTTAATCAAGTAGATCATAACGCAAAACATGATTACAATAAGACGAGATACGTTAAGAAACACGTCAGTCAGAACAAAGATCACTTAACCGGAAATTATGAATTTTATAATCTTGCTACGACAAATATTAATCTTTCACCAAATATCACCACTGCTAAAGATAATCAAAGTCATTTAGCACCTTGGTCTAATTTTCCTTTCGTTGCTGTGTACGTCTATGAACCTACTCAGGTATGCGTCGCATTTTGGTAGGTAAAGTCGATTATTTGTATTAACAGATTCTTTAATAATATTGAGATACTATCAACTAATTAAATCACAAAGTATTCAGCTTCAGAATCAAAACTTACAAAAAATTTAATTTATAGTATCTTAAAAGATTAAAATATATATATATATATTTATTATTATTGAGGACATTAAAAATATTGTAATACTTATTGTTCTATATTTATTAATTTTAAGGTTTAAAGCAATATTTATATCATTTGAAAAATAAGATCAAACCGTTAATATCTTCTCATTTACTAAATCTCTAATGTATTTATGTCGTTTTTAATAAAGACAAACTTGAGAAATTCACAAATTTACATAATATTTTACTACAAAAATCTTGTACAAATGTCGATCCCTGTAATGCTCCTTTTACTCCAAGAGAAATGGCATTTTTGTCCCTTTAAAGGTACCCTTGCAAAGATACCAGTCTTTGTTCGCTCGACCGACTAATGAAACTTCATAATATTGAAATATCTAGTCCTATGATATTTAGATAACATGATAAACAATATAAGTCTACTCCAATAGAAAATAAAATGATAGAATTATTTTTCCATTAGAATAGTAATTATTGCATACTCGTATTAGAATTACATCTATCTATATCTCAATATATAAATTTAAGGTTCGCTGTGATTCTGCATCTATTAGTCCCCATTGGTTGGTAACATCTGCGTCATGTCTAAACCGTCACCACAGGGATATAAAGCCTGAAGGTCGTTCAGCATTCGTAGCGTACTGTAGCGACAACTGGCAACATCCGGGACGAATTGCTTACGTGAAACAAAGCCTCATCCACCCTCGCTTTCATCCTAAAGAGAACTCAAGACGCCATCTTTACAATATCGGTAACTTTGTTTAATTAAATTAATCTTCGTAGCGGGGCTATTTCGTTTTCCTTTTCGCTATTATTATATGGACACGTCACATAAAATATTTATTATAAAAGTCAATACTGTTTTATGTATTATTTTTTATGTTTTACTTCACGTGTAACCTTTTCGATGTTACAGTGTCGAGAAAAATATTTTCTGTAGTTTTCCTGATTTATGAGCAGTTTTCATGAAATGTATGTTTTATATTTTCTTTGACTTTTATTTTTATTTTTTTTTGATGTAAGGTGCAATTCAAGTAGTAAATTCAATGGCTGATACCTGCAATGGTTGGGCGCCGATATCTCTCATGTCTCATCAGTTTACTGCTGCGAGTGATGGGACCTTGTCTATGGCGCTTGGTTGGGGTCTTGATAGGTTTGTATATTTATTTAAAATAAAAGAAAAACATGTGGCAAAGCTATTTGACAAAGTAATTAACGAAACAACGTTATGTTAATTTCAACGATTTATGATGAATGAATATAATTTGTACATGTTTATTTCGTATATCTATGTAACATTTCCATAGATACCTACACAATGTCAGTACTAGTTCATTTATATAATTTTCTGCTAAAAACGTAATTTTACTTGAAAACATGTTTAAATAATAAAAAAAATATTTTAACAGCCAATACATATTTTCGAAGGAATTATTAAACGTAGAGATCGTAAAGCGAAAATGAAAATAAATTATTATAAAAAAAAATATAATATATATAAAATGTCAAATATAGAAAATATAAAATACAATTATGAGGGCTAAAGTTAAATTATTTCTTATCACAGCTTGATTTTCTTACTTTATTGCTCTTAAAGCAAGGTCGGTTAACTATTTTTATAGAATTCGTAATTCTGTAAAAATTAACTCATTTCAGCGTCATTGGAAAAGATTTCAAACAAATATCAATAGTTTCATTACTAGCGCATATATTCACGTGAGATAACAAAACATAATTATAATTAAGATCGTGAAAAATTATATTTAAAAATTACGTTATGTAAATAGAAATAGAAAAAGTGCTCTTTAATTTAATCATTAAAAGCAATAATAATTATTAAAAAAACAAAAAAATTGTATAGCACTGAGGTCACGTGATTATTATAAGTTTTCTACGTCTTTCTAAAATATTGACTTAATTTTCAGATATGACACATCATTTTCGTTGACTGAACTGCCGAAACATCTGACGTTGTTCAAGGGACTTGTTTATTCCGATTCCTGTCCCGGTAATACTGGCTACAGGTGTGTGCTAAGCTTGATAAATATTCTCTTACTATATTACAAAATTAATGTCGTACCTTCATTAACAGTAACGCGAGGAGGGAAGATGAAGGGAGTGTCAAGAATGTGTATTGTTTGTCGTTGCCTCCTTACACCGATGAGGAAAATGATCCCGTACATGGTGGTATATTACTGATTGGAGGGAAGTTAATTGCATTATATATGCAGGTTCGTTCATTATAAACTATTTTGATACGTAAATTTTCTTTAATATCGTTATAATGTAGTCGGATACGCAATAAATAAAATAGTAATTCTATTTTGAAAGCAGAGAAGTATAATGAAAGCATCCGTTTGTATTAGTCACGTCTTTTATAAATTGTTATTCGGCCTTAAACTAGCAAAATAACGGTATTTACAAAAAAAGGTATATTTCACACAGTATTCACGAAACAATTTATCCGCAGCGAGTTTAGAATTCAAGCGACATTCCTATAATCACGGACGCCAATTCAGAAAATTACGTCGTAGACTCGGCAGCCATTTTATTAAGCCGAGCCAGATTTTTCGCTTCACAGAAACTATCCAAACTAGCTGATTTAACAGAGAAGCTAAAAAGCAAAAACTTTTTTTAATACAAATTAAAAAATATATTTTTAATACTTCTCAACAAAAATTTTTAAAAACAACAAAATAATTTACTGGTCATTGTTTAAAAAATATTCTAGTCATTTATAATAAAATCGTGTAATATCTGTAAAAACTTTATTTTTTATTACTATTATCCAAAGTTTACAAAACAGATAAACATCTTTACAATATTTTATAAAGGTATCTATCGTTATCAGGGTCCGGTTCCGCTTCAGAGGCTTCTTACAACAAAGTGAAATTAGATAGCTACTTGATGTTTAGAGATAAATAATATTTACCGAGATATATAAAATAAACAAACATGTATTTTTTCACGCATCTTAAGAAATCAATATTAATGTTGAATTTCTTTTCTATCGTCCGTCACACAGCCAGCCTACTGTTTTTACATAAAACTTGGGATCAACTGGGATTACTAGAACACTGATTTAGAACTGATAATTTCCGGATGTATGTGCTCTTAGTAATACATAAAAACAAAGTTCCAATGTCTTATTGATACCATCTATAATAATTATGTCAGGAAAGAAGTATTGTGTATAATTATAGCGGTTTGAGTCATTAACTAATAATTATGTTAACTGTAATTGTTTAAGTGAAAAATTAAATGTTGTTTCTAAACTAAACTCTGAGGTGTTGGGTGATTCGGCTATACATACTAAAAGTAGTAATAAAAACATAAATATAATGAATAAAAATCAAATTAATAATAGGTCCTCTGTTGTGCACAACCATAATTACTTTGTTTTTTCTGACCAATTAGGTCAGGGCTTTGGGTCTCTTTTAAGTAGGGAATTAAATAATGTACATAATATATGCTCACCTGGTGCTAGTTACCAGCACAATATAGATAAAATAATTAATTTTGACTCAAAGTTGACTGAAAACAGTACTATTGTACTATTACATGGAGATGGTTTGTCGATTAAGAAAATTGAAATAATTAGTAATATTGAAAAATTATTGAAATTACATAATAAGAATAATTGTAAAATTGTAATTTGTGCATTTCCATATTCATCTTCTTATTCAGACAAACAAAATAAATATATATATAATTTAAATTTGACATTATATAATTTGACATACCGTCATAGTGATGCATTCTTTTACTTTGATGTAAATAAATTTATTTATAATAGGTTTAGGATGACAAAAGGTACAATGTATCTGCCTTTATATTATAAAAAACAAATTGCTACTTTAGTAGCATTTAATTTAAAAAACTTCGTTATAACAGATATAACGAAAAATAAATGTACTTTAAATAATATATTACTGACAGAACATAAGCGTTCCACTTTAAACTAATGGATAAGACAAAGCCTAAGTTGTTAAATATTGTCCATCAAAATATACAAGGCTTAGGTGGCAAGGAATTGGAAGTGGAACTCTTTGTTCAAAAATATGACATAAGTTTATTGTGCATTACAGAGCACTGGTTATCAAAGAATAACAATATTATAAATGTAGAAAATTATAAATTGTCAAGTTCGTTCTGTAGAGAGAAAGCTATTCGCGGTGGCTCACTTATCTTAGCTCGTAACGATGTAGTGTTAAAGTCTCGATCAGATATAGTGGCGCTCTCTGTCGAGCGAATTATTGAACTATCCTGCATTGAGCTCAATGAACATATTATTTTGTGCGTGTACCGACCCCCCTCTAGTGACTTTGATGAATTTGAAAACAAAATGGAGGATATTTTAACTAAGCTTTGTCATAAAAACAAGTCCGTGATTGTTTGCGGTGATTTCAATGTAGATATATTACAAGAAAATTCGTCTAGTGTACGTTTATTAAATTTGTTTAAATCTTTTAACTTACTGAACGTCTTTTTTGAACCTACTCGTATTACTAGTATTTCCGCGACTTGTATTGATAATGTGTTCTGTCGCTGTAACATTTATGAAGAAACAGTAATGACAAATTTAAGTTCAGACCACTGTGGTCTAAAATTTTCTCTATTAATTAATCACGAAAGTGAAAAACCCCAAAAGTTTACTTGTAGACCAATTACAAAAAAACCGGGTCCTAACATTTAAGAATAATGTTCAGCAAAAAGTGGGTAAAGTAAACATGAGCGATGATAATCCAAATAATTTATATAATAACATTTTCGGTTTTTTGTTACAAGAATTTAATAATGTTTTTAAGCCAAAAACTATGACTAAATATCTAAAACTTAAATTTAGTGATTGGGCTACCGTGGGAATATATAAAAGTAGAGATAAGTTATATGATTTATATAGTGAGAGGCAATGGAATCAAGATCCGGTATTCTTGAATAAAGTTAGGATTTTTTCTAAAATATTTAAGACCGTTTGCATACAAGCTAAGTCGATTTACATAAGAAATAAAATCTTAAACTCAGAAAATAAAATAAAGGCAACTTGGGATGTTTTATCTAGTGTTTCTGGGAAAAATAGGGCTGCTAATGGACCTATTAAGTTAAAAATTGATAATATTGAAATAAATTCAAATTCAACTGTGGCGGCTATTTTTGAGACTTTTTTTAACGAAATTCCTTTAACAGTCACGGGTAATTTAAATTCTTCACCATGTGATGCAATCGTCGAATTGACGAATAACGTAAGAGTCAGTAATAAATGTTTTGTTTTTAAACCTGTTACATCATATGAAATTGTTAAAACTTTTAGAAATCTAAATATGAAAAAAACCGGTGATCTTTGGGGTATGTCAGTAAAATTACTAATAAGTGTTATAAATGATATTGCTCCACAATTATCCTTAATTTTTAACAAATGTATTGAAACCGGTACTTTCCCAGACTTAATGAAAAATAGTAAAGTAGTTCCTTTGTTCAAAAGTGGCGATAAACTAATACCCGGAAATTATAGACCTATCTCTATTTTACCCACTTTAAGTAAAATTTTCGAAAAAATTATACTAAACCAAATGTCAGAATTTGTTTATAGCAATGAAATCATGCATAGTGAACAATATGGTTTCACCAAAGGCAAATCAACAACTGATGCGGGTGCCGCGCTTCTTAAGCACATTTACGACGCATGGGAAAAGTCACAGAATGCAATCGGAGTGTTTTGTGATTTATCTAAAGCCTTTGATTGCGTGGACCACCAAACATTACTTTGCAAACTTAATCACTATGGTGTGCGTAGTGCTGCGCTTGATCTTATTGCCTCTTACTTGAATCAAAGAGTTCAGACGGTTGATGTAAATAATTGTAAATCGGTTGGATCTCACCTAAAAATGGGTGTTCCACAAGGATCTATTCTAGGCCCTTTCTTATTTTTACTCTATATTAATGATTTGCCCTTTTACGTAAAAGGACTATGTGACATTGTACTTTTTGCTGATGATACCTCACTTATTTTTAAAGTTGATCGTAATAAACCTAATTTTGACAAAGTTAACTGTGCTCTGTCACGTGTTCTTCATTGGTTTGAAATTAATAATTTGGTATTAAATACTAAGAAAACTAAATGCATGGAATTTACACTTCCTAATGTAAAAAGTCAAGATTGTAGTTTATTCCTTAACAATGAAGTGCTAGAACTGACTGACTCGACAACTTTCTTAGGTATAACTTTAGATAAAAAGCTCCAGTGGAACCCCCATCTCTCGACACTCGCAAGCAAACTTAGCTCAGCTGTCTTTGCAATTAAAAAAGTAAGACAATTAACAGACGTTAATACGGCTCGACTCGTTTATTTTAGTTATTTTCACAGTATATTGTCTTACGGTATCTTACTATGGGGCAGCGCTGCCGAAATTAATTCTATATTTATTTTACAAAAACGAGCTATACGGGCTATTTGTAACTTAAAAGCTAGAGACTCCCTAAGAGAAGTTTTTAAAGAAATCGGTATTCTTACGGTCGCTTCTCAATACATTTTTAATAACTTACTATATATACGCCAAAATTTAAATGACTATAAAAAAAACAGCGACAGACATACTATCAATACAAGAAATAAAAATAGGCTCGTAACGCCTAAATTTAGACTTCAAAAAGTTAAGAAATCCTTCATGGGCTTGAGTATACGCATATATAATAAGGTTCCACAAGATATCTTAGATCTTCCTTTTCTTGGTTTTAAATCTAAAATTAAAAGTATATTATTAAATAAATCTTACTATAACATTCAAGAGTTTTTGGTTGATCGAAATGTGTGGAACTTGGGTCATTGTATCATAAATCTTGGGTCATAAATCTGTATTGTATTGCGAATAGCTAGTAATCTCCGCAATCTCCTCTTGGTGGTAGACCATAACATCGGGTCGCCGGCAAAGTTACCACCCATCGGGCAAAGTCGTGTCGCAAAGCGACATAGTCGTGTTCCGGCACGTTGCTCGATGAAGCCGTTTATGGGAAATGGGTGTGAACAGCTGCGGTACGTTGGCGAACCGGTTGACGTCGAGTTGGTGTTTGTTTTGTCGGGTGTCTAGTCGAGGAGGGTAGCGGGATCCGAAGCGACGGCTTTCCGCTGGCCGCCCGCAGATAGTTGGGGGCCCAATTAGTGGGTTAGCCACCCACGAAAGGCTGCCCCGCCAGCTGCGAAAAATCCCAGGGTGGCTCCATCGTGCTGGTTGGCGACCAGACGAGGAGGCCCGATGGCGATCCCTGGGGGGGTTCGGGCGTCCCCGCAGTTTCCAGGCTAGCCTCCCAGCGACAAGACATCACCAATTTCGAAGTCGGGTTTGATACGTGCCGCCTCGTTCAACTGCCATTTCCCATCCCTATTCACTTTTATTTATTTTATTTTATGAAAAAGGTAAAAAAAAGAAACAAGTTGACACAGCGGTTGCACTCCTCCTCATACAAAGTGCACCTGACTAATATAAGGGGTTTGTACTCAAATCTTTTAGCTGTCCACCACCACCTGGAGACAGAGCAGCCGCACTTGCTCTTTTTGACGGAGACGCAGATACAATGTCCTTTGAGCGCTACATACTTGGATTATCCCGGTTACTCGTTGGAGCACAACTTTCGCTCACGGGCCGGAGTCAGTATGTACGCGCGGAACGACCTCTGTATTCAGCGTCTCCGTCACCTTGAAGACCCCACTTTTTCTTCCCTATGGGTTTTAGTGGACACAGGAAACGAAAAAATCCTGTATTCCTGTGTCTACCGTTCGCACAGCGGTGACCAGGAGACAACTCGTTTATTTGAGTATCTTAGTGAGGCTGCAGATATGGCTCTGTATCAGTACCCTTCGGCGCAGCTCGTCTTTCTGGGGGACTTTAATGCCTGTCATCAGGACTGGCTGTTCCCGTACCAGAAGACCGACCATGCTGGAAGAGAAGCGCGGAAATTTGCGTTGTCCTTGGACCTCTTTCAGCTGGTGAAGCAAGCGACAAGGGTACCAGATGTGGTAGGCCATACAGCCAATTGCCTGGACCTTCTGCTGACAACTGATCCGGACAGGTATCGTGTAGAAGTCACCTCCCCCTTGGGAACCTCCGATCACTGTCTGGTGAAATCTGTGTTTACATATTCCCCACCAGCTTTCGAACCTCATGGTGTTAGGCGAGTATGGAAATACAAGTCAGCAGATTGGGATGAGATGCGACACTTTTTTGCGTCTTATCCTTGGCGGCAGGTCTGCTTCTCTTCTTTGGATCCGTCGAGTTGCGCGGATGCTATAACCGATGTGGTGCATCAGGCAATGGAGTATTTTATTCCTTTTGCTGACGTACCCATCGGTGGCAAAGCTCGCCCATGGTTTAATGCCGAATGTGGTCATGCTCAAGACCGAAAACATTCGGCATATCTCATTTGGGCTGATGCTCGAACCCGCAAAACTCCGGATGTAAGTTTGAAGAAGAGAGCCTTTAACCAAGCTGCCAAGTCCTACAAGAAGGCATTGCGGAAGGCTCGTCTTGATCGGATCGTTAAGAATGGCGAAAAGCTCTCTGTCAGACCAACTGGCAGTCGAGCTTTCTGGTCTCTTGCCAAAGCGATCGAGTCGAACTTTTGCCAACCCTCACTGCCTGCTCTGCTGAAGCCTGATGGATCCCTGGCCCACACTGCAACAGAGAAAGCGAATGTATTTGCTTCTCTGTTTGCTGAGAATTCACATCTAGACACTGGCAATGCTTCTCCAGCACATCTTCCTCACTGCGGTATTTCGATGCCTGAAATCCGCATCACTAACAAAGAGGTATGGAGAACATTGTGTCGTTTAGATGTGAATAAAGCCAGTGGTCCTGATGGTATACCAGCTATTCTGCTCAAGACATGCGCAGCTGAGTTGTCTCCTATACTGACACGTCTGTATCGCCTCTCTTTCATGACTGGAATAGTGCCGAAATCCTGGAAGCTTGCTAATGTGCAACCCGTGCCCAAAAAAGGCAGCCGTGCCGACCCTGTCAATTACAGACCGATTTCAATCACCTCCATACTCTGTAAGATTATGGAGCGTGTATTGAACTCGCGCCTACTAGCATACCTAGAAGGTAACGATCTCCTCAGTGACCGACAGTACGGGTTTCGCCGTAATAGGTCTACTGGGGACCTCCTAGTGTATGGTACTCACATTTTAGGCGAGGCCATCGAGAAGAACGGAGAAGCGGTCGCCGTCTCTCTGGACGTCTCGAGGGCATTTGACAGGGTCTGGCATGCGAGCCTTATATGCAAGCTTTCAGCGTACGGTATATCTCCTGGTCTGATCGGCTGGGTAACGGACTTTCTGAGCCACAGACCTCTCCGAGTAGTTGTCGACGGGTGTTCCTCGGAACCCTTGACAATAAATGCCGGAGTGCCTCAGGGGTCCGTTCTTTCTGCAACTCTGTTTCTGCTGCACATTAATGATCTGTTGAAGCCCGGTATCTATGGGTATGCAGACGACAGCACAGTTGTAGAAAGATATCTGCCGAGTACTCGGGCTAGTCGAGATCAAGTACAGTCTGAAAGAGAAGCCATGGTGCAACGTTTGAATGACAAACTTCAGGCAGTCTCCGCATGGAGCAATGCCAATCTTGTCAAGTTCAACGCCACCAAAACGCAGACGTGTCTATTCACCGCCAAAAGGAGCCCTTTCACCTTGGCTCCTACTTTCCAGAATGTATCCTTGGAATACAGTGACCGGCTTCAGTTGTTAGGCTTAGAGATTTCCTCGAACCTCAACTTTGGTCGGTTCATTGAGTCCAGAGCAAGAGCAGCAGCAGCAAAGCTTGCCGTTCTTGCGAAGGTTCGGCAGTACTTTACACCGGGACAGCTTCTTGTTTTATACAAAGCACAGATCCGGTCGTGTGTAGAGTACTGTGGACACATATTTGCTGGTGCCGCAAAGTCTCATCTTGCGGTTCTGGACTCAATTGAGAGGCGAGCAAAGAGGCTTATAGGCGATCCCGAATTGGTCGAAGCCGACCTCCAAAGCCTTGAACACAGGCGTAAAATTGCTAGCCTCTCAGTATTCTATAGGATACATTTTGGTGAGTGTGCGCAGGAATTACACGAGTTGATTCCCCCGTCCCCCTTCCATCACCGGACGTCCCGACGCACGGCAGGTATCCATCCTTTTGTTGTGGACATTCCACCTGTCCGAACGAAGCGCTTTGCTTCCTCATTTTTAGTGCGTACAGCAAAGGACTGGAACAATTTGCCTGCGTCGGTATTTCCGGCCAAATATAATGTGGGTGTCTTCAAGAGAAGAGTGAATAGGTTGCTAGGGCAATGCGACTTACCATCTAAGACTACATTCCACTTACCATCAGGTGGAATGTAGTCAAGCATTGCCCTAGATCATATAAAAAAAAAAAAAAAAAAAAATTTGTTTTTTGTTGTAAATTAATTTTGCTTTATCGACCTTCTGCATCACACCGATTCCTTAGAAGTCACTACTTGCGGTAGCATCGGGAGTCGGGTTGCCTCCCTCCCTCAAATATGTGCGAAGGGGGTGATGGCTGGCTCTTGTGTTATGCTCGTGAACGGGTGCTGCTTGCGGTGACTGGTTGTGTGGCAGGCCGAAGATTTATATATATATTTACTGTTATTATTATTTAATTTTCGTTGCCTGAAATCATTGGGCTTCTTTTCCGATTGATTGCGACGGTTCTAGTTGTTCCAAAATTGCATTTAAGTTTATAAAATAAATAAAATTGACTCATTTGCAGGGTTGATGTTATAATTTATAAGTCAAACATTGTTAAATTTTATTTAAAAAGAGCAACTGTTGAGTTTCTGGCCAGCTCTTCTCAGCAGAACAGCATTCCGAGCTGGTGGTAGCTTACTCACAGACTGACTATAATGACCAATTTAATGTAATTGACGATTCAAAAGTGCGTGTAAATGCCTACTTGAATTAAGATATTTTGAATTTGAATTTGAATTTGAATATGCTTAAACGATTAAATTTGAAATAGGCCTAGTACGTTCTTATATGTTTGTTCTTGGACCCACAAGCGACATAAACACCAATAAAAACAGAGTTGTTATAAATTAGAACCAATGAAAGGTAGCTAACATGTTAACATTACAGGAAGAGCGTCATAGACGAGGTCAACAGTCTGCTCAATACACCGGCATCTGGCATCTGATTCCTTGGTTACTGGACGTGGCAAGAGAACCAGATGAGTTAGATCCATTTAGTTTAGAAATGTAGCTTTTGTCTTTATTAAATTATCTATCTTTTTTGTTCATTGAAACTTTGGCTTGCAAATAAAATTTATGTTACCAGTTTTCGTGTTATTACCTAAATACTTAATAAATCGTCTGGGTTTTCGCTTTGTGTTTTATTTCAGTTTATTTGAAAATCTAAAAAGTTTTACTCCAATGTCGTTGTCTGCGGCTAAAGGCTTACTTTGAAAATATAAAAACGCGCAAGATAATAATCATATAAAAACATAATCATATAAAAATAATAATTTATTCACAAGTGCTTTATAGATAGGAAGAAGAATGGTGTTTATATATATAAGAGGAAAATGAAACAAAATGTAACATAGAGAGACTTTATTTGCGCTTCTGTAGTATATACTATATCTACAAATATGATTTGTTAATTTATAAACTACTGAATTTATTTTAAACAAATTCATATTATTATAGTGACTTATTACAACACAATAGGACGCTGTTTCCAAAGTCTTTTTGTCTTATAATATGTCCTGCGATAGAAAATAAATTAAATATATGGATTCTAATACTTAATTGATAGTATTATTTTTGTAATCAAATTAGGATAAAGTAGTATATAATAATATTGAAGAAACATCATCTAACATAATATTTTGATATTTTATATGATAGAACACAATTAGATTGCATTTATAGGGAAAGGTACAAAATGTTTATAAATAAGATTGTTTTTACTGTATAAATAAATTACAAGAAATATTAATATTATTCTGCAGTTTCAATGCATATGTTTTCAACGCAGACGAAATAAAGAATCAATATCAAACCAGCATCCTTACTCCAGTAAAAAGAGATATCGGTTTCAGCTTCCAGAGATCATACTAAAAGCGTGCACGTATTTTGTATAATCGATGATATTATCAATCATCGAAGTACTTGTCGTTCATGACGTCATACATCCACGTCACATATCCCGCGGTCTTAGTGTATATCCCGTATTTACCTCGCTTGCCGCATCCATCACCAAAACTTGTGATACCCTGAAATATACAACACAACATACACAATATATTTCAACAATAAGGGAATTTAAACATATACCCTAAACGGTTACAAACTCATTTTAAATACTATTTGCATTTGTGTTAAGATTAGGCATTCAGTTACCCAATAAATATCAGAATAATTTTGACTTCTTTGTAATATTATAATATT
The DNA here is from genome assembly GCA_959347355.1 of Napeogenes inachia. Lineage (NCBI taxonomy): Eukaryota > Metazoa > Arthropoda > Insecta > Lepidoptera > Nymphalidae > Napeogenes > Napeogenes inachia. The sequence continues at coordinate 1,834,261 of OY365799.1, read as the reverse complement.
CGTTAAAAGCAAATTGGGTCTTTATTGTAATATTTGTTATACCGGTTTATATCATTAGTTTACTGAAGAGAGGCAGAGATCGAGTAATGAGATGTTTGCTCTCAATATTAAAAAAAATATATACAAATATAAGTATCGTAAAAGCTATTATAATATTGTTATTCTTTTTATATAAAAACTAGCTTCTAGAAACAGTTTAATTCTTGAACATTTCTAGGGAATCTAATTTTTTTAAAACCAATATAGGTAGTATCTTTTATATATTCTAAGTGTTTAATACGTAATAAGTGTTTATAGGAAGGGCTAAATATTCAACGGCGGTTTTATTGATACAAATAAGAGGTACTCAATTGAACTTGAATCCAGTTTTAAATTGTGCTGTAATGAGTACTGTAGATTATCTAAATTTAAAGAGATGTAGTCTAAAAAACTTACCTTCCCCATAATAACGTGTTTTTTTTATAATAGTCTCTTTATCTATCTATAGTTCCCTGTTCCGTACCTGTAAAACATATCGTTTAGTCCGATCCCTGCAGAGCAATGGACCCCCCGAGTCCCCCGCACAGGAGTCCCTGTGACCCCTGCCCGCACATACCATGTTGTCTGTTATTGCGTACTGCCAATACGACCGTCGACACACACCTTGTTGTATCGTGGATACCTTGTAAATAATATCTACATTAAGATAACATATAAACAAACATTCAAAACTAATTAATTTTATCTAGCTTATTGAACGTATAAGATAGAGAAATAAAAATATCAAAGGCCTATTTACAGCTAAGTGTTGTATTATTTTAATTTTTTATACCATTTCTTTTTCAATTAACAAAACAAAAATCTTGTAAATTCCAATCTAAGAGAAGGATCGCTTACATAATATATTAAATTTGTTGTCACTTAAGCTTCAAGGAGAAAAGTGGTTTAAGTTCGTCATCTTATTAAATATAAAGGGCTTGGCTTGTTGGCATGAAATATTAAACAATATATATACTAAAGTATCGCATTATTTTTATAGCAAAATATGTGATATAATTATATAATAAAGTGTTTGAATTTGTCTGTTCATCTCTTTTTTTCGTTCACGAATGACGCAAAAACCGCTGAACGAATTCCTGAATTAAAAACGGATTCAGGCTATAAATGTAATATACCAATAAAAGCATTGAGTCCGAGAAAAAAAATTAGAGGAAATCGTCTGTCATGACATGGCATACTATGAGGATGAAAGACATGTCGGTAGATTGTTAGATATGTGAGATGAGGGAGATAAAAGAAAAGGACGGCAGAAGAAAGATGATGATGAAAATACATGGATTGCGTTAAAAGTAATATTGAGAAGAAGGGGTGTCTACAGAGAAGAATGACAGGAGAGAACGTAAGAAAAAACATATTGCACCGACCCCAAAATTATATAGGGTTCATAACCATCGGGAGATGATTATGACCTATAAAAGCACTATTCGAGTTGTGAAAATGTAATGTGTGATGATAAATAGTTTATTAATTATGTCTGTTAAACATTCTGTTGACGAAAATGTAAAGAATCTGTAATAATTAATAGGCTTGGTTGCTCCTGTATAAATTTTAATTTCCGATTTAAAGTCTTAATTTCCTTCAATATTTAACAGATCGTTTACATAAAAAGAATCATTAAATTACGCTTAAAAATATGAATTCTTTACTGGATCAGACTTTTAATGTTTTTACATAATGAAAGGGTTCGCTTTAATTTTATTAAATTCCGTTGAAGGCTCTTTAGTCAAAATTACATTTTTTTCTCGTTTATAGATGATACATGATCCTTAATTAAAAACACGGGAAATTTTAAAATAAAAGTATAAGATTTTACCCATTTTGTATTTTGTATTGAGGCTCCAATTACAAATTTATTAAGCAACATAAAATATATTCCTCATTGAAATTGTTTATGCCTCTTAAGTTTCCTTGGTATACTAATGTATAATAAAATACATACCTATACTAAAAATTACACTGATCGAGATCTGTACATGGCAAATATTAATATTTATATAATAGGCTTTATCTAAGCTAGATAAACCAAAACAATGGTTATTCATTTTGTCTGTTCCTTTGTATGTCTGTATATCTCTGTATGTTTGTGCACGCTAATCTCAGAAACGGATTAAACGATTTAGATGCAGTTTTCGGGAATATGTTGTCATGGACCTCACTTAACATTTTGTTTTTTTTTTAAGAATCGGTTAACAAATAAATAAAGAAATAACCTCTTCTTTATATAAACTAGAAATACTCCTATAGGTACGCAAAAACTACTTGATACAGTACGAGGAAACTTTGAAGGTTTACAGTTTTTACAAAGGGTACATTTTATCAAAATCAAAATCTTTCTCTACTAAGTCGCAGGCACAGCTAGTTAATTAAATATTTACAAAAAGATCTCGTATAAAAGTTGTATACACTTATATACTAATTCTTATATTATTTATTTTAGTTTCAACTGTTATATATATGTGTGTACATACTGTAATATAAAGTACATAAATACTTCAGGTACTCATAGTACCCAATACCCTTGGGAAAAATCCTTATAAATGAAACACAATAATTGCTAATAATACATTAAATCGTAAGAAACTGTAATATAACAATGTATTTTATGGATTACCTGAGCCTCATGCAGTATCCTAGTTCCGTGTATGTCCGTAGATCGTTTCTTGCCCCATCCAAGGATAGCACAAGAGGTGTGTGGAGACAAGGGCTGGTGAGGACGCGGTAGACATGCGATTCCGTGTCCGAGCTCAGGCCTAGCTGGTTCTGGTAGTCTGTTTTAGGTAAACTATTATTACTATATAATCTTAAAACCCTCGCTTATAAAAAATCAATCGAGTTATATGTATTTAGATATATCTGTAACGCTTTTACTTAAAATGTTGGACTTTAGGTATATAAGTCCATAAATATTGAAACAAAAAAATCTTTAATTGCAAATAACATTTATTACTTTTATTTGCAAAATATAAAAAGCTTGTTTGAAGTGGTGTCCATGCAGCCAGCATTACAGTCCTTTAAACGTTGAGGTCAGTTATTAATAGGAGCTCGCGCTCTTTCCATGGGGACATTCTTCACTGCTAATCATATGGATTGTTTTAGGGATTTCAAATTATCATGGCATTTAAAGCCAGCTGCACTCTCTAAAAATTACCAATAATCATAAACCAGCGGATTAAGATCGGAACCAGATGACGGCCAGTCTTCAGCTCTGATGAAGTCCGAGTTGTTCGCTTCCAACCAAGACTACGTGGACCGAGCTTTATAACCCGGCGCCGAGTCTTGCTGGAAGGTCCATACTTGGTTATTGCACATGGTGTTATTAAGGGGCTTAACTACCTTCTCAAGAATGGTATCTTGATACACTTGTGCCGATGTTTTGATACCTTTTTCACAAAAAATATGGCTCAGTCACTTCATAGTGAACACCCCACAAAACCATCATTGAAGTCGGATAATGCCCACGTAGCACTCTGTCGACTAAATGGGAAGCTTTCTTAGAGCTTTGAGCATAAATACGGTCATTTTGTTTGTTAAAATGTTGCTCAATTGTAAAAAAAATCTCATCCATAAACCACATTTTTCTCTGAATTCCTTTTGCGTACCGTTTCAGTAGTTGTTTCGATTATACCACCCTATTCATCTTTAATTTATCAGTTAAGAAATTACCAGTGCTCTTAAAATCTTATAGGCTGCAAGTCCTAAGTCATCTCTTAAAATACGCGACATGGTTCTAGGTGCTATCTTCATTTCCCGAGATAAAATCTTTTGCTTTCGGACAGGATTTCTTCAAATTCTTTCCCTTACTGTTTTGACCATCTTTTTCGTACGAACACTACGTGGACGGCCAGATCTTTCTCTGTCACAAATAGAGGAAGTCTTATTGTGCCTATTAATATCCCTATACACAAACATTTGACTAATACCAAGTGTATGGAGACTTTTAAAAATTGCATTTGGCTCCATACTTACTTTGTGTAATGCAATCACAGCGATTCTGTTTTCTTTATCACTCCACTCCATTTTAATATCGCAAAATATTGTATAACGTATTGGCGCCAAAATGAGAAAACACAACGAACAATCGTCGTATAAAAATGACAGATTCCAAATTCAAATGAAATATTTTTTTATTTTTTATTGTAACAGTATTTATGGCCAGACTCAGTATATAATGACTTTAATTTGTTCCTAACACTATTGTTATATCGTTTAAACGACTAACTGGTCCCCAATTAATATAATGAAACCATAATTTCCGACATGTAATAATATAATAATATTACTTTACATGAATATAATGATAATAATCTTTTCAAATGATTCGCAGTTTACCTGTTATGATTATTATATAATAATTATATAATAATAACTTAGCATTTTTGTATATAAAAGGTATCAAGTTCCTCAACCTGTACTAAATCAAATCAAGTAAATCATATATCTACCTGTGTCCAAAACCTGAAAACAATTTGTATGTGTTCAAGAAACGCAGTCGTCAGGAAAGCTGATAACGGTAACAAAATTTACATTGAAAGTGAGACTAAAAATATGGACTGAAAATACTTTTGCAATAAAACATTCATGCATCTGTTGTTAGAAGTATGAATAATGACAATTGAAAATATATCATTCATTCAAACAAACATCGTATCAGTATCTTATATTTTAATATTAAATTATATTTTAGCTTTTCACTTATATAACTAAAAATATTTTGTTATAAATGATTTCAAATTAGTTCTTTTTACTGTTGTATTGTAGTAATCTGTGAATTTGAAGTTAAAAGTACGTGTCTAATGATCTAATATAATGCTTAATTGTGATGAACATGAGCATTACAAATATATTACACGTATAGGTTTGGAAACCCGGAAACAGTTACAAAAACTGTCCAAAAAGTAATTAAGCTATTATTAGTCCTAACCGCAGTAAGGCGACATCATTGACGACGGTGTCGGGATCGTATAAGGGGTGTACGACGGCCTGAGTGACCCTCATCTCGAGCTCTCCGTGGTTCCGCACACGTAGGTCGTGTTCTCCCAGACGCACATACAAACGTTTTCGCACACAATGAGCCGCGGTCACGACCCAACGAACTGATATTAGTGTACCGCCGCAAAATGCCTCCTGTAATAAAAAGAAATCTGCTTAACGCTATAGTAAAAAGATACTGCAATTTCAGTATGAGCCTTGTATTAGTAGCATAAAGTGTGAAAATTCAATTCGTAATAGGCACTGAAAGCTTAGAATTCTAAAAGGTTCCTTCAATATTTTAAGAATTCACAAAAATCTTTTAAAAGAATCTCACTCGGTATTCATTCCAATTTGGCGGCAAAGTAATCTACGTATTATCTACTCAGAGATTTCGATAATTTAATACAATGAATTCTAAATTATTCCAAAGGAGTTCCATTAAACAGATTCAAAGAAATGACGACTTTGTAGCTAAATACAAACACTACATACTATAATAATATTATGATATTTTAACTAATTTAATAGAATTAAAATAGTGAGATGAAAGATTTGTATATCTTCAAGTCAATAGATAAATAAAAGAAAGCACCAAAACAAAAAAATATAAGTTAACATGATCACTCTACGAATTCTAAATTATATTTTATTCATTTACCTTATGTCCATTCAGAACTGCCACCTGCCATATCCATTTCCCTGGTGGTGCTGGCCGGCCTCCTATGATGCGCACCATGTCCCGCATCCTGGCTCGCAGGCGCTCCTTAGAGTTGCCACGGTATCTACCTGTTCTACCACACGGCGGCATTCTGGTTGAGAAAGTACGTGAGTCCTCTGGATGAATGGCAGGAGCCGGTTGGGACAAATTTTCCGGTTCAATGATGGTGTATTCTATAAAACAAAATAAATAAGTGTATTTAAAATACAGTGTTTTATACAAAATAATAGCAGGTAAATGAGTTCCACGAAGAATAATTTTATTTTAAATTGTTTTTCAAGTTATAGTGCCTACCTAATAAAAGAACTATAAAATTAGTACCCAATTCCTAAAACAGTTATCCATTTATGATAATCATTTAACCTTAACACAACTTATCGTATATACAGATCGATTTTCATAACAAATATTTGGGCATATACGCAATGCCCTCTAATGTTCGCTTGGACGAATATAACTAAGTTTTGTTGATTTACAAAATTAACTCTGTTTCATAACTCAATTAACTAATTCATGTTTTCGTTATACCAATAAGTGTTCGGTAATGTTTCATCGCATCATTTGGAGTATCCATTGATTACGAATACCAAATGATATTGTTTCAAACTGCTGAAGTGAGTTTTGATATTTCAATTTGAAGACAATGGAAGCGTTGAGTATAAAATGATAATGATTCCACCCCAATGGTTCAACAACTACATTATTTTAAGACAAAAGGCATCTCGTAATGTGAGCATAATGTTTATTTAAAATGATATTTTCAGACTTATTTGAAAAAGAGAACTCATTTGTCAAGTTAGGGAAGTCGTCAGCAGATATTTCAAAATAATTCTAATCAGTATTACCAGAAGCTCGTTCGAAAATTGACAGCGACCTTTGGAGCGGAATCCAACTTTAGCAATAATTAATTTTATTAGTCTCAAAGCTTTCGAATCGTTAAAATTGATAGCGTCGTTATATGTTAATAGGTAAAAGTTGTTAGCCAAGTACCTATGTGCAATTTCACCTGGATCCTTTCTTCGTTGCATTCTGCTACGTATCCAGAGGTGACAATAGCTTCCTTCGAGATAGCAGTATGCAGACTGTCTAATTACCTTCTTCCCGCACACGGTGGAATGTTGACAATATCTACGATAAATGGTCAAAATTCAAGAAACTCCACTGAATAAATAGTAATCTTAAGCAATCCTTGACCCTTTTATGTTTTAATAAACTTGAAAATTGAATAAGTTAAGAGATTTGGTGCTTTTCATTGCGTTACTGAAATTTATGCGTAAAGTTAACAAAAGTTTGACACGCGTACAATTTTCTGTGGAAATCATTTCTTTATAAAATAGTACCTTCGTCTAATCGTCGTACATTTTCGTGAACAAGTCGTCCAGGAACTCCAAAATGAAAAGCCCCGAAATATTTTTTGAACATCTTTCGAATCCATCTGTCTCAGTTCAAGCTTTAAAGAAAAGCTTTATTTTGATACACGCTTCATAAGCTACATTCATGCTAAACAAACAAATACCAAACTGGAAGAATGTAATTAAACACGGTTAATATTTAATTAGGTAAAGTAAAAAATAATCGATTTTGTTTCTTACATTCTTATATTACTTTATTCCAGCACAGTACATTTTAACTGATTACTTTTTGTGTGAGTTCAGTAAACCGCGATAATTCATTAAATGTATCAAGATTATTTGTATCTCATTTCGAGTTAATTTAAACGAGATTTCCCTTTTAAAATCTTGTTACGAACACAAATGAAGCATCAATACGGTAAGAGAAAATAAAATGTAATTATAGTGTAATAAAATATAAAAAGGTTGCACATCGCAATAATCGAATATATAAATTTATAGGACAAGAACAACAAAGAAGAATAAAAGTTTTTTAATCAAACGATGGTCTGTTTGACGGTCTGATCCATAATCACAGCGTCTATGATGTCATAACTCCTTTTAATTATTCTATAAATACTTATCTCTTACAACTATCTTTACTATCTTTCTCGGAAGTCTTGGCAGTAATATTTGAATAAAGTATTTCCGTTTTTATAATTATTCAATTATATTATAATTAATAATTTAATTAAACTTACATTACGTAATAGTATTTGTTGGTTATGTATACTCATAACTCCAGTCTGTCCGTGTTTGTGACGAAAACTATCACAACTGTAAACAATACCATAATTAGTTCCGCGTATATTCGGCTAAGATTCCCACATGTTTACAAACAATACTGATATCCAAAATTATCTCATATAACTTCGCTTTTGCTGTCGATTATACAAAACTTATTATTATATTAGTATAGTTTTACTATTACACAGACAGATTATTAGGTAAAGAAGTCCACAAACAGGTCAAGCATATCAACCCTAACGATTGCTAATATAATAACCTGAGGTTTTTATTAACTTAAGGCAACCCTCTGCTATAAATATAAATAAATAAAAATAAAAAGTAACACTATATGTTGAGTAAAAAATTTAATTGAGTAATACAAGTTGTGGTTATTTATATTGTTTCAATAATTAAAATTACATAATGGCTTTTTGAAGTAATCCTTAAATTAGATGAACATACGAATAATCTTCAAAAACAACGACAGTAAGAAAATTAATGGAACTTTTTTTTTAAACTCACTTTATCCATTAAGGAATACGATACATATTTTAATAAACCCATATGTTAACGATTTCATCAATTCGTTATATATATTTGCTGGTTTTAATCAAGACTTCGCTGCACCGAATGACTCATTTATAAGAAGAGATTAAAGTAGTAAAAGAAAATGTACCTGGCAACTTCAATTCTCAGGGAGTCGCCGCATACATGCTGACGCAAGCAATGTCTTCGTCTAGTTTTACGGCCTCCTTGGCATGGACTCCAACGAGCCCATTCGGAATATGACTGCGCCTTTTTAATACCTTAAAAGAATATGGCTCTATAAAAATATTAACACTGCCTTCACTTCATTTACTTTATAAATTATGTAAGAATTTTTTTTTTATACATTTTGAGTATTTACTAACCTTTTATCAATGTTTGCTCTTTATTAAATTTAAAGTGTTCCAAATGTGACTCTTCTGTCGATTGTTCGATTTCAATCTGGAAAAATAACAATTCCTTTTGATTCATTGATAATTGTATAATACTGAACGACACACGTTTAACAATCAGTCATTGGTTAACTGGGTCAGCCTTACAAACAAGTTACCATACAATGGTTGCACCAAGTTACACATATTTCAATTTGGCTGAACGCCATCCATTTTCGGTGGAAGTGCAGTTTGCAATTCTGACAATAGGCATTTGTAAATCAATAAACGTTAGATTTAGTGATAGGAAGTCAACAATGGGATATAAAATTTAAATGGGACAAAAGGAAGGTCAAACTTACGCGATGACCTCGAGATATTGCCATGACTATGATGACTGATACGACTATTTGATGAAACCACTTCATATCCGTTAATTTTTGATAGTTCTTGATCAAGAGACCTCGACATCTGTTGACAAATATATATTACAGATTCATGCAGGGTGCAAAGTATTAATATATAATTAGGAATTAATATATCTTAGGAAAAATATGGCTTTATTTTCGAGAATTAAATATGTATCAGCAGTACATATAACACGATTTCAAGTATATTTATTAATATTAACTTCTATAAAATACCATTAGTCTTACTATTTACTAAACATAAATATTAAAGTACGTAATTCAAAAAATTATGTTTTATTTCATGAGCTATGTATGATCATTAAAAAAATGTTTGGTGAAAACAATTTTTTCCGATACTAATTATTACAATAGAGAATAAGTGAATTCAAGCCGCACTTGTCCGGTTTTTGTTATATCAAGATTTCTTTGTCAAGCAACTATTGTTGGGTCGTAACACACTAAATAGGAGGTAAACATAACTTTGTATAAAATGCAAGTTGCAAGTTATTGTTTGCTGAAAAGATAAGACCCGATGTCTCAAACGTCATAGAAACAATAGACCAAGAACAATGTTATTAGTGAGTGTTAGCGAGTACCGCAACTACCATTTAGAGACACTGTGTTGCCATAGTGTTATATTCATCTGTATATTTATATCTACGACATATATGGCGATGTGGGTCAGAAACATAATGGTTGCGTACCATAAGCGTCCTGTTGGATTCGACATTTCTCTCTTGAACTCCATAAAATAATAGATGCAGAGTTTCTGAAATTATAAATAGATATGATAAATCGTTTATAAAACTTTATATATTAATTATATTGTTTTAAAAATATTATACTTTACTTTAGACACAACAAAAAATATTAATAATAAGTAATATTATTTAATAAATATCATGCTTCAATTTAGACACAACATTAAAATATTTCATGTGACCTGGAATTGTAGGAAATATTTTTTTCGAATGCAGTCATAAATAAAAATATCTTTGAATTAGAAGTAGCTTTTTAATTAAAATATTCACAGCAAGAGGAGAATTTATTTATATGGTAGGTTGCATATGTTTCAATTTGTTTTCATAAACTTCCAAAAGACTATAATTTAAAGTAGAAACAAATTTTAAGTCACATTTGAACAACAACCAACAGGAACTACAAGACATTTAAAGTTAGACAACAGAACAACCACTTCTCGTAACAGTTAGACAGGAGGCTGCAGGGACTTAATTGAATGCAGAAGGCTTCCTAGTTCATCTAAACCGCTAGCAAAGCCGACATTCACTAGATTGCAAAAGGTACACCAACTTCGAATTTTATATTAAGAAGCACAACAAATCTAGTACATGAAAAAACAAAATATTTTTTTTAATATATACCTAAGCTATTCGTCACCTCGTTATTTTAAGAAGAAATGTTAGCTATTCAACGCTTAATCGGAAAAGATAAGGGTTTTTATCCTCCACCGCCTCTAAGCTATAAAAGTCAATCGAATATAAATTACCCTTAGAAATAAGGCTTTACACATTCGGGTCTCAGTAATAGACCTCTGAGGGTGACGTTAGCAAAGCCATTAAGTAAAATATTAAAATATAAAAAAGAAAAACATAAAAATTACTTGCTATTTATAATTCAGCAGTCTTATATCAGAGCTAAACAAAGTACCATATTATATATATGTATATGTGTATATACATTATTACATTTGTAAACGAAATATACATGTATAATATGATACATACATACTGTATGCCACAACATGATACTAATATATTTAAACATGTTAAACTCAGATCAGTTTAATGTTTATCCAAGATAAACAGTGTTACATTATTTAAAAACTCTATAAAACAGCTCTTGATGTTAAAACTGTTTTACGTAAAGCAAACGTCTTCTTTCATCATAGCAACAATTACGAAATATGTATATAAAAGCCAATTTATTCCCGAAACCATGACCTTGTGAATCACGAAATAAAAATGCCCTCCTCGCTTATTTTAAATTAAACACAAACACCAAGACGATACCAACCATTACAAACAAATAAGAAACATACTTATAGGTCTTTGTATATTAAACCACAGACTTATAGAAAGAGCAAGTATATAGGGTCTTGTTACAAAACAATTATGATTTAATTAAGTTTTGGACCGCTGTCACTTACATATACACCAACTCACTTTAAATTAAATTTAACGAAATATACATATATGTCACCTTATAAAGGCTTCGATAATATATTTATTTAGAAAACATCAATACTATACCTTAATGTAGTAATTGAAAGAAATAATAATTATATATTTTCCTAATAAATTGACTAAAACTCCATCTTAATGAAAATTTGATAGTTTATATTATTTTTAAACTAATGGTACAAATTTATCTTAGTAAAACCACTTCCTTGCTTTGAGGTCTACGAATAGAAAATGATTTAGTGGGGCTCCAAATAGACGCCATCTAACCTCAAAACAGCCTTGGCCATGGTCGTCACTTCATGCATAATTTAGTCCCTAATAAATTTAATTGGTGACAAATACAAAAACAGCAAGCCAAATTAATTTATGACTGTATGAATATCATCCTCTTCATTATGCGCAGCTAAATTTGACTAATAAATTTATTAATTTGATACACGTTATATAATTCTTTGCTGTGAAATTTTCATTAAAAAAATATCGAAAAAATATATTTTTAAATCATATGAAATGAAAAATTATTTAAAAAATTATAAAACCCCCGATACAAAAAGACGTCTAAAAGGTTAAAAATTCAAATACGTCCACGAGTTTGGCGGCCACGTTGCCACAGACAGACACATAGATACACAGGTCAAACTTATAACACAACTCTTTTTGGGTCAGGGGTTCAAAATCGCGTGGGCACAGTAGTTGTTAGAGCAACGAGAATGTATTTCTGAGGTCGCAGGTTAAAATCTTGCCCCTGTTGATTTCTTTTTTAATTTATATTTATGTAAAAAAATGTTTATACAGTTTCAAAATAAAGTTAACATTTCTAAAATATATTCCGTCATAAACTTTCAGTAACATTAAAAAACCTTTTAATACTATTTAGACTTTTAAAAATAGCTGCGATGTACTTATAGAGCTTCAGTAACCGTCTTTGGCACTTTATTCGAGCAGGCTTTATGAGACGATCCACAATGTGGCACAAATGCCTTATATCACGAATTGTTCAGATGTGCTGTAAACTTAAAGTAAATCTTGGTAAGAAAAGAAACTCTTGGGAATAAGCAACGGGTTTCGAATCTCAAAATGTCGGTTGTATTTTCGATCAGATGGGATTAAAATTACTTTGCTTTAATAGTTTTTAACCATTTCATTTTTATATTATTAGAAAAATAAGTAATAAAGAACTAATGATTTAGGTAAATAGTGACCGACTTTTACTCAATAAATTTTCATCCCGAATTACATCACTAATATCACTCAAAGCTATGTAACTATATTTATAGCATAATATTAATAAAATTCACAAATTAACCGTTATATAAAAACAATTGGTAACAGACAAACTATTATATATTTGCTTCTATGTTATTTTAGAATATTGACTTTTAATATAAGAAATCTGAAACAGGGACTGTCTTTTATAACTTTTGTTGGAACACTTTACTTAAGACAAGATCCACTAAACATAGTCAGTAGTGAAAAAATTTGAGGACGATATTAGATCACCTTTATAAGCATACTCGTTCAATCCCGCGGGATCCTTCATGTATAAATACATATTTATTATTTATTATTTACTAAAGGTATAATAATAAAAATAAATAAATAAGTAATACATTTATAAATTGACTTTTATATTATATTTTAGAAGTTTTGGTTGTTGTTGTATAATGTTTTTGTTGGTGAAGATGATGATGAAACGAAATAGTAAAAACTAAGTCACAGTAAACAAACTATAGGCGACTTTTACCTCAGACTTTAAGATGTATTTCAAGATCGAGCTTTTGAATATAAAATACGTAACTAAAATAATCCTTCTTGTGATAAAAGAAAAATTTAGTCAAACTTTTCTTAGCTTATAAATTACAATATTTAACAAAAAGTGCCGGCTGGTATTGGATGATGGTATTCTTTCATTTATTTCGTACGGCTTCTGATGAGAATTTATGATTTATTGTTAAAGCGCAGAAAAGCGACTGACATTCTTAAATTTATCATATTAGTGCTAAAGTTTTTTTCTTAGACCTATTAATATTCTTTTTACTGTATATAACAGTATTCCTAAATAAATTAGAGTACGAAATATATTTTCAAATATAAGCAAGCACGTCTTCAAAGTTAATTTTCGGTGTCAACTTTAAACACTCTTATAAATGGTTATCTCTTGGTCTATTTATTACACTGGTATGAGTAATTTCGTTAAGGTCTGTGTTCGTAGTTTGTTGAGAATATTAGTAAACTTTTATATTTATCTGGTAAGAGTTCAGATCCACCGAGACTTATTACTTTATAAGATAGAACTTGATAGTTAATGTTCTAGGATTTTACCTTTACCTAAAACGGATAAGTTTATCTTATTAATAAAAATAACAAAATAGAAGTGCACTTTTATCATGTAAAAAATATATTTTTTAATAATTCTCGTATATTTTTATATAATGTTATTGTATATATTCTTGATCTGAAAAAAACTTGTACAAATTCTACAAGGATCTTAATGTAGTGTCTTTCAAATACGTATTTAATATTAGTTGGTTTAACTTGATATTAATTTCAATTTGTTTAAATTCCATTTTTGAATTAAGGAAGTTTATAAAAATACATATCCAGAATCTTTAACTGTAAGATTTTATAGATTTTTTTATAATAAAACATGTGTGTGAAGTGTTGCTCCTTGCTTGAAGTAAAATTGAAATGTAATAAAAATATGCAAAGCCAGTATTAGGTACCGGTCGTACTATACAGATAGTTTTCAAAACTTACTCATCTCCGAGTAGATTGGCTTTTTCACAGGTCGTAATGTAGGAACGAGGTCGTCTTCAAGAAAAATATTTTTAAAAGGAGAAAGGTTCTTAGAAATCGTTTTTACATGTAGAGTGAGTCATACATTATACCTTAGTCAGGTATATTGAAATTATGAATGTTTTATTATATATATGCATACTAGAATAAAAAATGTATAATTACTATATACTTACAATGTTTATTATTCAAAAATGATATTGATATTGTCATTTTGTAATAAATAAAGTAATTATATCATAAATATAACGTACCCCGTTATTAAAAGATAATAGCTTAAGCTCTCACGAGCAATACAGTTTAATTTACGGTAAAATTATTAAGATTATTAAAGCAATATCCTCTTAAAATACAACAGTTAAAATACTGTCTACATTTATAAATATTTTCATTTAAATTAACAGGATGGTGAAATTTATATTTCTTTATTTGCGGTAAAGTATTGTCTTCTATTAAACATTATATCAATAATTTAATAAACACCGATTGAATTTTTTTTCATAAATCTCCGTTTCATCAAAGAAAAAGTTAATTATACGTGGTTTTTAAGATCAGATATAATAAATGATTTTGCTTACCGAATTTTAATGAATTATTTGATAAATGTCATGTGTAACACACGCAACTCACTCACGACGAGAGCGATCTCAAACTGCGCGTGCGCAGATTTTAGTCCCTATTTCAATAGTAATTTCGATTGCTATAGTCATATTTTGGTATATGTCTAACGTATTAAACAGTTTTACACAAGTAAGAACGATACTATAATAAAAAATAATAATTTAGGTTAATAGTACACGTAGATTGGTTACTTTATCTAAAAGCTTGATAATTATATATGTAGTTCTGATGCTCTTTGTAATCTGGCCCATTTAAAAACACTTATGCTCAGACATACATATAAGCATTACAAAATATTTGTCTTCTATTTCATCCGCAGAAAAGTTTAATTCTTTTTAATTCCCTTTGTAAGCATATTAACTATACTTGTTGGCTTGTCTGGATCCATATTATTCTTAAAAAAATAAAAATTAGACCATTTTCCTTAAAAAGTAATGTAAACGAAATGCAAATAGCAGATAAAAATATTTAAACACGGAACAAGATAAGAGTTCATTGACCTTACATCTCCTTATCTTATATCACGGTAATGAAGGTGTCATTATGATAAAGTATCTCCAATTTATAAAAGTCCCAAGTTTTCAAACGATTAGGGAACAGCAGTTATTTTAAATTTCGGTAGAGTTTTGATGAACTTGCTCTCAGATAGAGTTCAAGGTCCTGTTGAAACCGTTATAATTCCCATACAATAGAATATATCTGTAAGCCGCTCTTCGTTGTTAATGAAAATACTCCGCGCTTTATAGATTCTTCAAGGCTACAAGTTTTCGGATTCATCTCAGCCACGAGTTAAATTTAAACTACTAATTGATTGATTTACTTTGAATTTAAACCGACATTTATTTTATTTTAAGATGTTGGCTGTATATTTATTTATTAGTTATAAAGAGGTTTTGTCTTCTTCTGGTTTACTCTATGATGTTAGCTGGCTCTATAGGTATATAGAAACAGTTAAGTCATTTGCAAACGAGTCCTCTACAAATGAACTGTACTTTAAAGATACTTTTGGAAAAAAATAGAAACTATACTGTGTATATAAAACAAGATTAATATTACTATTTGATAAATTTGAAATATGTCGGGGTACTATTTGTCTTATTGAAACATAACTTGACAATCGTGGAAATGAAGGAAGAATTGAAAGACTGTCGAAAATAATATTTTCAAATATATTGTGGTAATATCATATGGTCATCAAATAACCGTTTTTCGATAGGTATACTAAGTGAGCGGTAAGAATAGATTGAATTATTTTTTCTGTGCGCCTGTCTGTCTACTTGTCACGAACGTAACAAATACTCAACTAATATTTGTTAGCCATAAATGACATCTTAAGTCGTATGTTATTTTTAGGTATAATATAGCCTTACTAAAAGATATTGTTAAAAGCTAGCCAGGGAAAAATGTAGTATGGATCTGTTTTTGCTAATTTGTGTTAGTTTTTAATAAAGTTTAGTTACCAAGTTAATTTAACAGACTCCTCAACTTGTAGAACCACACTCATTTATCGGATAATATACAATACAATGAACAAATTTCAGACAATACAAGTACATGTTAATACTATTTGTTGACGTAAATATACGTAATGCTATTTAATTCCTTCTACATCTTTTGTTAAAACACTTTACGTATAATTGAGGCAATTGAAATAATTTTCGTTTTTCGTCTCTTTGGTTATTTTTGTTCTTTTTAAGAACTGTATGTATCAAAAATCTTTTTTTTATTTCATTTTTTTGGGTACGTTTTATAATAAAGTATTTATAACGGTGATATATTTCGCGTTAAAAGCTTAAAATTGCTTCCGATTGACAGATAACATTTTTGCGCGATAGTTTTGAAATTTCTATATAAAGACTCAATGCTACGTATGAAACAGATGACCATAGGTATAGAAAATTCATGTTTTTTTGTATATAATATATAAATTAAGTTTAAAAAACAATATTAAGTTTTATATTGCTTAAGATTCTGTCACTAGTTCCAATGAGAGATAATTTTCTTTAGATCACTGCTTTTATTTTTACTACTTTTTGTTTAAAGGTTACATCCCATATGTACACAAATAGACACACAGATACACATGCTAAACTTATAACTAATCGAATTTGAGTCGGGAAAATGAAAAAAATAAATAAAAAATGGTTCTCGCTTTTAATTAGGATATGACTATATTCAGAATATAATTTTAGAGAGTTATGTTGCTGTGAGCATAAAAATAAATACAAGTGTACTTTTTAAAAAACTTGTAGAAAAACGTTTACTAATTAACTACTAAAGTAGGTACCTACCCTAGGTCTCGTATATTATGCCTCAAGTTAGTAAAAGTATAACAGAGAAATCTCCAACGAAACTTAAAACGTTAAATAAAGTTAGGTAAAGGGTGGAAGAACCCAAGGTGATATATTTATTAGAGACCTACCTTATGCTTACTACCTTACCCTTTTTAAATATCAGTATAAATTGTAATTAAAAATAACGAAAAATAAAATTCTTTAACACAATCAGGACACGAATCTGCGACCACCTGAAATCCTTTTGCAATTTAATTCAATCGTAATTAAAGTAGAATTTTGGGCAGGTATTATGGACGACTAAACAATTTGAACAGAATACTGAATACCTATACACTAAACAGTACACCTATCTACATAAGTCATTCAAATGAAATGTAATTCTAATTCGAGATCTAGGTGCAAATATGAAACATTCAATTCTATAGGTATCTATAAATTGATCACTTCATCAAATACAAAAACAGCATAATTTAATACTAATGGAAATTTTGATTTTCTTCAAAAGATCATTGTTGGTAGCTTATAAGATATTCATTTTTATTTTAAGGTTATTTTATTTGTATCTTTTTTTGTTGTGTATGTGTTGTTCAAATAAAATATTTTTTTGTTTGATTTAATTTCATTTGAAATACATATATGTAATACATATATGAAAGACATAGATGTAAGAGAAGAAGAAGATTAAGAAGATATTTTGTTACACTTGATGCAGGTATTGATATTACTTCATTATTTTGTATGTTTTAAAAATGGCATTAAATATACAGATAAATTATATTATTTTACACAAAGAATTTTTAAAGGCCTTATAAATTTTTAAAAGACAGCATTGAAATGATAAGTTTAAAGTTAATTATTGTATAACTAATCCAAGTTTGGATATTATCCAATATCGAATTTATAACATCCAAGTATTATAATGTCTCTCTGTGTGTCTGTTACGCTTTCACGCTAAAACCACTGCACCGAATTTGATGTTATTAAGAATAAATACAGATAAAACATTGAGAAAGAACATAGGCATTTTACATCGGGAAAATATCTCTTTCCCACGGGATACGATGTATATCGCTGGAACATACGCTGGCGTCATAGTAGACGTTGATACAATGTTCTTCTTCAGTATTTTCTTAACCTTTGCGTATTTTTTTATAATAATACGTATTTTTTGATAATTTTTTTTTATTTTAAAATAAAAAAATAATTAATGATATAACGTAAAAAAGATTTTTTATTTTTTTTTATTTTGATTCCTTTTAGTCTGTTATTAAAAATTAAGTGTAAATAGTTACAACAGCGGGGTAAGTAATTTAAAGCAATAGCTTTTTTAGTAAAAGTAGAAACCTACTTTTTATTGTTTCAATTGAATATAAAATAATTATATGTTAATAGAAATACGGGCTTCGTGCAACACGCGCATCAACATTGGGTCAAAATTGTAGTTCTCGCTAATAATGTGAGTGTGTAGAATTGGTTTTGCTATTCCTACAAAACATACATTGACTATCTTTTGCGCAAAAAAAAAAAGTGGTTAAAATAGTAAAAAAAAAACAAAATATTTTTAAATCGTATCAATTCAAGTACAAAATTTTAAATTGGTTTGACTAATAAGATGGTTCATATCCTTTTGCTATAAGAAACGAGCAGGTCATCTTTAAATAGGAGAGATAAGAACTGTTCTAATATCCAGTTAACATTTCACACACAAAAACAATACTTACCTACTATGTAAGTTGGTACTTTGCGGAAAAAAAAACACTGGTGTGTAAATAAATTATTTTATTAAAAATTTAACAAAGTCGCGGGTAAAAGCTAGTGGTTTCATACTATAAACCGTATCTCGTCCCCTCTTCCTCCATTATTAAATTAAATAGTAGACTAACTAAAATAACGACTAAAATTTCTTAATCATCAAAATAGATTAATAGACCCTTAAATCTATGTTTTACAGAACGTTTTTGATTATTTATTCTCTGGTACGAGTCGTATGCTAAAAACAAAAACACTTAATTTATTTTCAATTAACGTAATAATTCCCGAGAGATTGAAATTTAAAACTCGTTTAAACATTCATTTATATTGTCCTTCGCTTCCCAATTTTCGCTAAAAAGGTCTTGGTACCTGCAGATAAACTTTTTAAAAGTTATTTATTTCGGTGGTATTAAATAAATTATATTCTAATTATATGTACATCTAGACAGACAAGTTGACTTTCAGAATTCCTAGTTATTAGTCTAGTTAATTTTGAAGTTTTTATCGGTAGTAAGGTAAATATCCTAAGGATATTTAGAGGTAAGTATTTAAAGTGTACAATTTAGAAAAAGATTTTATGGAATACTTAAGTAGCTGCACGATTAACAGTTTGTTCAATAATTAATGCTCATCAACATCTTATAGGGAATTTGAATAGACTGATATCCGATATAATAATCATATCTGCATTAAATATATCTATAATATATAGAAACATGAAAACAATAAATATTATAACAGTATTCTTCGCTTCATTTGACTTTCTTTTATATCCTATTATTATTTTTGTTAAAAACACGCTAAGCGACGATCAAAAACTTTTAAACTAAATATTTTAGAAAATATAAACAGGCATATTTATTTTATAAGAACTCGATCATCCATCAGGCTGCCATTAACACGCACTCCCACTAACGTTAAAGAGATACCAGGAAAGAACGGAAAATGTGCTATTAGGAAAACAAATATATTAAAAATAAATATCGTTAATAAGCAATAGGTGGAAAAGCTTTGTAATAATATATATAAGAACTTCATGTGTAGGTGAGTTCACACCACCTCGTTATTAACAGTAAACCTTGTTATCACTGATCGTTATTCTTATCAACGTGACGCCTGTCGTTCTAATAGAAGCTGCTGGTCATCTCATCTCGATTTATCCCAATTATCCCGTATCATGTTCGTGTTTGACTTCGGGTATTAGTTATGTTTAGGAGGTACAAAGGGACAAATTGGCGAAGAAACGTTTTAACGAGTTTTATATACAAACTTAGTAAAACTGCTATTTTGATAATTATTTACTATTCTATATTACACATTCATTTATATTTTATAAAGTATTCTGTTTGCATTCGGATAGTCATTTGTGCCATATACTATCGGAAATTTGAACCCAATGTTAATTATACTATAACGATAAAATAATAAAGGTGTCATTAAACATATAAGTAAATGAGTAAATAAAATAAAAGAAATTGGTAAATTAAAATAAAAGTAACAGGAAAACATTGAAAAATAAATATTTATAAAAATCAAGTACCTACGATATAAGTGTAACTTAATAACATTTCAGTAATCCAAGGTTCAAATAATAACAAAGACCCAATAAGAAACCAACTGTCATGTTGAGATGACACTTTACATCTCAACTTAATAACACACCTCCTCTATTCACCACAGCATCATAAACTACTTCAAGTATCACATCACCTTAAGAGACTCATGTTTTATACAATAAGGACGATCTTTTTATACTTTATTGTGTATATGTATGTATATATTCTAGGTTTCCAATTTATTACAGTATAGAATCGAGAATATATGTGATGTATTGCACAACTACAAGGTTTAAGTCACCTTAAACATTTACCAAAGTAAACCTAAACTAAACTACATAAGTAGTACACTAGATATTAGGAAGTAAACAAAACTGGAGTTCAATCTATACGTACGTATCAAAATAAAGAATGAAACTAGTAAAAAAATCAAATGGTAATTATAATTAATAAGGTTATATATTATTTATTTATAAGTTTTATCATAAAAAACCTTTCCCTAGAAATAAATATATGATGTATATTGTTTATATTTTTAAGAAACTTTACAGCCATTTTATCCATAGTACGTTGTCTTCGACACGTCGCATTCAATCTGTGTGATTCCCTTAATGTCTGAGAGGTACCCGACCTTCAATATTCTTTATCTGTTGCCAACAGGCGAACAAAAGCTTCAGTTTTTATGTACTGTGCATACGAGTATATCAAACTCGTCAACTTATTTACCATTATTTATTTCATCTTCTAATTCAATATAGATTTAAAATATCAATAATATTAATCAGAGTATTAAAATAGAAAAGTAGAAATTAATAAAATAATATCGTCATATAACTGCTTTGAATTATTGGAATGTCAAAATTATATTAGAAGTTATCTACCTTTAATATTTAAGTTATAGTTTAGAAGACATTTGACCGCCCAGTTGGTCGAGTGGTTAGCGCAGACGCCTAACGTGTCACGGCGCAATGGGGCTCGGGTTCGATTCCCGGCGGAGACAGGCATTTATGTGATGAGCATAAATGTCTGTGTTTCTGGGTTTGGTCGTTTATTAAATATATTATCAGTATTTTATATGTATATTTCTATTCATTTGTATCGTTGTCTAACACCCTTAATACAAGCAAATAATTTGCTTACTTAGGGGTTAGATCAATGTGTGTAATTTGTCCAGATATTATTATTATTATATTATTTCTCGGTAAACTTTACTTTTACGCTAGGTTTGTGAACTGTAATGATGTTAATATTTATATATGATAAAAATGTAAAAAAAGTCTGTCGAACTATTTGTCTAATTGAAACATAACTTGACAATCGTGAAAATCAAGGATGAATTGAAAGACAATCTGAAATAACGTTTTCAATATATGATGGTAATATCAAATGGTCATCAAATCTACAACCGTTTTCTGATAGCTATTACTTTTTAGTGAGCGGTAAAAATAGATTGATTATTCTTTCTGTGCGCCTGTCTGTCTACTTGTCACGAACCTAACAAAGACTGAACTAATATCTGTTAGCCAAAAATTTCATATTAAGTCGTATGTTATTTTTAGGTATAATATAACCTTACTAATAGATATTATAAAAGCTAGTCAGGGAAAAATGTGGTATTAATCTGTTTTTGGTAATTTGTGTGTGTATTTAATAGAGTTATGTTACCAGGTTTATTTAACAGATTTCTCAACTTGTAGAACCACACTCATCTATACATTAAATAAAATTGTCATTGATCGAAAACTATACATGAAAATATTTTTAAGAAATCATGATGTCTTTGGTGCCTTTATGAGAGCAAAAGAGCCCAAAACAATAGTTTTCATTTTGTCTGTTTGTCTGTATGTCTGAATTTTTGTGCACGCTTATCTCAGAAACGGCATAACCCGTTCGAATGTAGTTTTCGGGTATATTGTAATATTCTTCACTTAACATTTAGTGTTTATTTCATCTAAATCGGTTAAGAAATAAAAAAGTTATGTCAATTTATGTCAATCAGGTAATAGGTACCAAACAAATCTTATTCTATACATGTAATAAATCTGTAGAGGAGTAGTCTTTGTACATTGAAAATATTAAAAAAAGGATGTGAAGTAATAACTAACAGAATCCATTTTCAGCATTTTTATTTTTTTTTTCTGTTTATCTGTTTGTTTTTCAATTGTGCACGTATCACGAAAAAAATATATAGCTAATGTAAACTTTTATACAAAGAAACTGAGCGTCACACTGTGTAACATTTTTTTAACTTTCATTACACCCTCGTTCTATCAAAAGATGTATGTATTTATAGTGCTCCAGAAATCTATCTTTATATATATAATCAAACTCTAACTGATCGCTGTCTGTACAGACATATAAAATATTTTCAATAATTCATAAAGGAGGACCTTTGTATAAGCAAGAGAACCCAAAACAATATTTTTTTTATTTAGTGTGTTCGTCTGTATGTCTGTATGTTTGTGCACGCTAATCTCGGAAACGGACTAGTCGATTTGGATGCAGTTTTCGGGAATATATTGTTATGGTATTCACTTTACATTTAGTTTATTTCTTAACAATCGGTTAACAACGAAAGAATTTAATAATCTCTTATTTTCGTATTATTCCTATGATTAAACATAAAAAATATATACATAAATAAACTAGAAATATTCCTACATGTAAGAGTTACTTGATTTTGATGAAACTTTGAAGGTTTATAGTTTTTACATACATTGGTAAGTACAAATCTACCTTTTTGAAAAATCGAAATCTACTGGAACGAACACGAACGAACGAACGAACGAACACGAACGATCAGCTAGTTTATCAAATAATATACAATACAATGAACAAATATAAGACAATACAAGTATTAATACTATTTGTTGACGTAAAAATACGTAAATAAATTGAATTCATTGTACATTCTTTTTTAAAACACTTTACATTTAATTTTGGCAATTTAAATAATAACAGTTTTCATTCTTTTTAAAGAACGAAATGTATAAAATATCTATTTGGCATATTTTTAAAATCCTTTCTGGCATACGTTTTATATTTAAAAATTTATAATGATGATATATTTCGCGTTAAAAGCTCAAAATTGTTTTTGAATAATAAAAAAAAATTGAGCGCCAGTTTTTAAATGTCTATATAATAAGTTAAATGCGGCATTTGAAATAGATGACTATATAAAGTGTTAATAACACAATAAAACCACTTATTAGCTTTAATATTGCTTAAATTGCTGTCACTAGTTCCAATGAGAGTTCATTTTCTTTGAGACAACTGCTTTTATTTTCACGGCTAGGGTATAGACACAAATAAACGCACACAGATACACATATATTAAACTTACCACTACTCTTGTTTATGTGTCGGAAATTAAAAAGAAACAAAAATTTAAGTTTTCACTTTTAATTAGTATATGACTATTTTTAGAATAACATTTTAGATATGTATACTGCTAAGGGCATAAAAACTAAATTACACGAGTAAGTTTTTTTTTGTTAGCATTTACTAATTAACGAAGTAGGCACTTAACCTAGGTCTCGTTAAAAAAAATATGACAGAGATGCCTCGAAACGCATAAAACTTTTAATACAGTTAGGTAAAGAGTAGAAGAACGTAAGGGTGAATATTTAAATTGATATACTTAGTAACTACCGTATATCTTAACTATACCTCACTCTTATAAATGTCAATATAAGATGGAATTAAATAATATAGAAAAGTATAATTTATTAACACAACCGGGACACGAATCAGCGACCACCTGGAGTCCGTCTTTGTCTCTCTACCAACTGAGCTATCGTGTTTGATGAACTAAGCCGTGTTTATATGACAGACTTTAGTGGAATGTACCTTAACATGGTTTTAAACTATTTCAAATACAATCTACATAAATCTGCAGTTGTAATTAAAGTAGAATTTTGGGCAGGTATTATGGACGACTAAACATTTTGAACAGAATACCTATACACTAAACAGTAGACCTATCTACATAAGTCATTCAAATGAAATGTAATTCTAATTCGAGATCTAGTTGCAAATATGGAGCATTCAATTCTATAGGTAATTTAGGTATTCTATAAATTGATCACTTCATCAAATACAAAAACAGCATAATTTAATACTAATGGAAATTTTGCTTTTCTTCAAAAGATCACCGTTGGTAGCTTATAAGGTATTCATTTTTATTTTACGGTAATTTTTTTATGTAGTTATTTTTTAGTTGTGTACCTATGTGCTGTTCAAATAAAGTATTTTTTTTATTTGATTTGATTTTAAATTTATACTTATATATAATATTAATTTTTCTCATTACATTTGATGCAGATATTGATATTATTTAAATATTTTTTATATTCAACAATACAGCATCATAAACTACTTAAAGTATCACAACACCTTAAGAGACTCATATTTTATACAATTACGGCGACCTTTTTATACTTATAATTGTGTATTTATTTAGAATCAAGAATTATATAAGTTACGTTACCTTTAGGGCTTCATTTTATTGCACACAGTTAAAGATCAAGAATATACGTGACGTGGTATATATATTCCAATATATTCCAACACAACTAGATTTTGTCCTTCAAATTATACATAACTCTTTTCTTTTTAATCCCCGACTGTAACAGAGGGGTGTTATAAGTTTGACCTGTTGATCTGTGTATCTGTGTGTATGTAGGTTTCAATGTAGCAGCCAAACACTTGGACGGATTTGATTAATTTTTTGTGATATAGTTTGAGCTCCTATCAATATAAAGTGAAAGAATACTATATGTGATAAGTGATAACTTTATTAAATATTTCAGGTGATGACAGATTCCCTTTGACATTTGGCTGACTGAATGTAATGTTAGATACATTTCGTTCATTAATTATAAATCGTTTCATCATCATTAAATAAATTTAGTTGAATAGATACCTATAAATCCTTTAATGTGTATTATGTTCTATGCATCGCAGTAAAGCTTGGAAATAAAGTATTTTCATATAGGTACCTACTATATTTGCATACAAAAGAATAAAGTATAATGACCAAAAATAAAGTATAATACTTTATTATAAAGTATAGTTTGCAATCCTACCCGTGACTGCGTCCACGTACCTACACTGTAAAAATATATTAATGTGGCTTATTATCGTAGTCATAAAGAGTGACCTGCAACAGCTAGTGATAATATAAATCCCTTTATCATAGTGTTATTAGAGACTTGCTTTGCCTGCGACTTCGTACGCGTAGATTTCGATTTCGATAAAACGTACCCTTTGTACTTACCAATGTATGTAAAAAATATAAAACTTCAAACTGGTAAGCAGCAATGGTACGACAATAAGAGATTATTAACTTTTTTATTTGTTTACCGATTGTTAAAAACAAAACAAAATATAAAGTAAATCTCACGACAATATATTCCCCAAAATGCATCCAAATCGATTTATCTGTTTCTGAGATTAGCGTGCACAAACATAGACATTCAAACGAACAGACAAAATGAAAAACACTGTTTTTGGTTCTCTTGCTTATATAAAGGTCCTCTGTATGAATTTTTGAAAACATTTTTTTCCCTGTTGTGTGCACAACTAAAAGACAAACAGATAAACAGACGAAGATTTTAAAAATGCTGAAAATGGATTCTGTTAGCTGTCACTTCCAATCCTGGTATATTTTTTTAAATATTTTCAATGTACAAAGACTATTCCTCCACAGATTTATTACATGTATAGAATAAGATTTGCATGGTACCTATTACCTGATCAGCATAAATTGACATAACTTTTTCATTTCTTTGCCGATTTAGATGAAATAAACACTATGTTAAGTGAAGACTGTGATAATATATTCCTGAAAACCGCATTCAATTGGTTACGCTGGTTTTGAGATTAGTGTACACAAATATACAGACATACAGATATACAGACATACAGATATACAGACATACAGATATACAGACATACAGATATACAGACATACAGATATACAGACATACAGATATACAGACATACAGATATACAGACATACAGATATACAGACATACAGATATACAGACATACAGATATACAGACATACAGATATACAGACATACAGATATACAGACATACAGATATACAGACATACAGACATACAGATATACAGACATACAGATATACAGACATACAGATATACAGACATACAGATATACAGATATACAGACATACAGATATACAGACATACAGATATACAGACATACAGATATACAGACATACAGATATACAGACATACAGATGTACAGACATACAGATGTACAGACATACAGATATACAGACATACATATATACAGACATACATATATACAGACATACATATATACAGACATACAGATATACAGACATACAGACATACAGACAGACAGACATACAGACATACAGACATACAGACATACAGACATACAGATATACAGACATACAGATATATAGATATACAGACATACAGACAAACTGAAACTATTGTTTTGGGTTCTCTTGCTCTTATAAAGGCCCCCTATGATGCTTTTTTAAATATTTTTCATGTACAGAAATAGATCAGTGACAATTTTATTAGGTATATGTACAGATTGTAAATCATTTTAACTATATGTTTATATTAATTAATATTCGTATATACCTATATGAAAAAGTCTTGAATCATGTTACTTAATACATTTGTAATTTATTACATTGTCGAAATTTCACGCGGATTCTTATTTTTCTCGTATTAAATATAATCTATGTTCATCAGAGGAATAATGTGGGATTCTAAAGGTAAAATATTTTATTAAATCGGTCCAGTAGTTTCGGAGTCTATTCGATTCAAACAAACAAACGAATCTTTCCCTTTATAATATTAGGATAGATTAATAGAAATACTTATACAACTGAAAAATTGTGTGTCTATAGGTTCATTTAGTACAATTAAGAAACCAGTAACATAGCTTTAAAAAGCAGAAAAAAATAATTGAAAATTTAATAAACCGATACAAAAAGACCTCTAAAAAAATAAAAACAATATTATTATGTACTTATTGAAGTCATTAAGCGTCGGGGGACTGTTTAATATAGAAGAACTTTAAATGCAAGTAAGTTAACAAGGCAAACAAAGAAATTACGATATCGAATCGTATAGTCTAAGTCCTCAATGATTAACTTTGTAATATATACACTATCAACGTACGTACAACGGTTCCCCGACGCAATGAATTCAATAAGTACATAATAATATTATTTTTATTCTTTTTAGAGATCCTATTGTATCGAGGGCATTTTACATCATTTAATTTTTATAAAGATAAGTAATATGAGAAACTTAATTGTCATATCTTCAATCTAACTTTTATTGTTTTCTAATTACTAATAAGGTATGGGCCAAGTACCTACTACTGTGTTATTATTACCCAACCAAAACTAGTGTTAAATCATGACCTATCTCAATAAAGAATCCCATGAGGTACAAAATCAAAATGTAATTATAATCATAAAGGTTATATAATATACATTTATATTATTTATCGTAAAAAAAAACCTTTCCTTGGAAATAAATATATTGTTTATATCTTTAGTCTCCCATGTTATCCAATCTATCATCTTGTTACTAGAGGCCGTTGTCTGCGACACGTCGTCGCATTCAATCTGTGTGATTCCCTTAATGTCTGAGACTTACCCGACCTTCAATATCCTCTATCTGTTGCCAGCAGGCGAACAAAAGCTTTTTATGACCCCTATACATTACATCAAACTCATCAACTTACTTACCGACATTCATCTCTTCTTCCAGTTTCGGAGTTACGGTTTAGAATATAAACCTACTGTTATAATATTTAAAAAATATGTATAATTTGGTCTCTAGAATCTGATATTTCTAATTTCTAATATTTTTAAACAAAACGGTACAATAAATAAAACATATATCAAAAACAATGTTATTTATTTGTTATAGTTAACAGAGAGACAGAAATATACATCATAGAAAATATACCAGAAAAGTTAAAAGTACAATTTACATTTCAAAGACGTAATATAAATATTTAAAAACTCAATGAACTATACATTATGTTCAGTGAACCATCAGAGTATTAAAATAGAAAAGTAGAAAACAATAAAATAATATCGTCATATAACTGCTTTGAATTATTGGAATGTCAAAATTATATTTGAAGTAGATATAGTTGTGATTGTAAATCTATACTAATATTATAAAGAGGAAAGGTTTGATTATTTTTTTGTATGTTTGAATTGAATAGGCTCCGAAACTACTGGACCGATTTCAAAAATTCTTTCACCGTTGGCAAGCTACACTATTCCCGAGTGACATAGGCTATGTTTCATTTACAAAAAAATAGGAATGATTACTAAAACTTGAATATTCTAACGCAAGGTGTAAAAAAATAAACAAAAACTGCGTGCGCTGCGAAAACGGTAAAAATTACGCAAAAATGATGTTCTATGAAATTGTTCCTCTTTAAAAGTTCCACAGATTACACGAACGAGCGACCTACACGCGGGCGGAGCCGCTGGCAACAGCTAGTATTTAATAAATACTGTCATAGTAATATAAATGCTTTAGAGCTGAAATGCCTTTACAACCTTTATTAATATGTTACAAAGTACTAAAAATATGTCTACACTATATGTCATACATGCTTTTTATTATAAACTTATATAAATTGTATCACAACACCCAATTATCTTATATGTGTATATTTTCAAATCAAAACTACCCGCTGTTCTAATTATCAATGATACTATCATACTGGTCAGATACATAATAGTTACTTTATTAACTTCAATAATACTTTCTTATTATAGTGTTACTAGAATATCTTACGTTATTCGATCACACAACCATTGAGAACATGTTTTGATAGTTACAGACACTCGTATTGGACTTGTGTTAGAATGTGCAAATTACTATTTGTAGTCAGATATACACTAAAACTAGACACTATAGAAGAGAACAATGAAATACTAAGAAATAATTATTAGGGTCGATCCACACTATAGTGCCGTTCACAGTTCGTTTCCGATCCATTTCATTATTGATAAACACTATTTTTTTCAGTTCTTTTTATTCAGGTAAAACATCATTATTAAAATGAAATAATAAGTACGTTCTTATCATCAATCACCAGTCAAATTTCCTGTCGAATCCAGCAACTATCCGTCTTTAATAGGTCTTGTCCACCAATACGAACTGCGATCGGTACCGTAGTGTGAGTGAACTCCTTAACGGGTGATATTTGACCGGTACTAGACTTTTAACGCAGTACGAACTCTCATTGTTTCGTAATAACATATTGAAATCAGACCCGAGTGAATTTTGATCGACACTGTAGTGCGGTCACGCCTTAACTACTACTGAAGTCTTCTTAAGTGGTTCATTTCCAACCCCTACCTATTGTCTTGACTCTAATGGATTCATGAAAATACGTGCATTATTTTGACTTAAGGTAGTATTGTGCTAGAAAATATATTGTTGCTATACATTAATGTGTACATGTAGAAAAAAAATAATATCAAGGACGGATTATTCAAAATTAACCCAAAACGTCTTAGGTATTCCGGGTTGTCTCAAACATTCGTTCCAGCTGTCCACGTACGGGGACTTCTCGTCAATATGTGCTTTTCCTAATATCTCCTTCTTAGCCATTTTAGTTTTGCATCCGAAACTAATGTATATGCTAACTTTATTCAAGCAAGCCTTGAACACGGTCAGCTTCACGGTGGCCGACTTGGGATCCCATCTGGCGGAAATAGTCGGAATAAATCTGTCGCTCTTCCAGTAGCATTCCGCTTTGTTTGCTTCTAGTATTGTTGCCTTCAAGTATAAAGGCGCTGGAATAAGAAAAATATGCTTTAAACATAAATTTACAAAGGAATTTGAGATGGGATCTTTGACGCCTGACCCTCGTCTTCCCGAAATTTATTGATATTCTAACTACTTACAGACTGTACATTTGTTTGCATAACAGATTAAACGGTAGATTTATATTCAATTTCGACTAAAATCATGCATCATTGAAAGTTAGAAATACTTCAATATAAATTAAAATGAACCCAGCTCAATTGTCTAGAGGTCAGATCCTTGGTAAGGACACGCATCGCATTTGTAATATATTACGATGTACTGCAGGACCTTCCTGGTGATTGGTGTTTGTGATTCAAACCGCGCTCTTCTTTTTAATAAACAAACCGCTACCTGCCCCACTGGGAGTGTAATGGCGTCTAACATTCAAGATATTATTAGTTTTAGATGTTTCATTGCTTGTTTGGTTGATTAAGTCGGAGAACAAAAATAGTTCTAGCTAAGCCTCTGAACAGTTGGGGCTTATTGACGTCTTCCGGTCGACGAAAAGTGCCGACGATTTATTGGACTCAGTAAAAGAATTTTGTTATGTTATCAACATTCATACAAGTGTTTTTTTTTCCACATTTAAGAAACATAATTATTTATATTCCGAATAATAAATATTTTAGTTTAAATTTTGAGAATGATTAATGTTACGAGTAGGTTTTCAATCAATCAAAAGAAAACATATCGCTGACGTTTAATAAAACAAATGGAAAACTAATACACGTGTTGAAGTGTTGTTATTGTGAACTCAATATATTAATAACAATCTGTTGGTTTGTATTATTTTTTTAGAATTAAGCAATATTTTAAGCAACCTTGCTTTAAACACATACATCATTCTTCATTTCTACAATATAAAATACAATTAAGATATAAGAGAGAGGTTTTTACGAAATGCATTTGAAAGTACATATACCTAAACATTAGGTACTTACAGAGGATAATTTTTTTTTTAATTGTTGTCCGTCAGTCTGTTTATTCCGACTAATCTCTAAAACCCTTGGACCGATTTTAACAGGACTTTTTCAGGCGGATAGCTAACTTCATAAGGTACTATCCTTCTTATGAAAAATAGTATTCTAGATTACTTATATTTTAAAAAAAGAAAAAGATATCCGCAAAAACTAACTTTAAAAAAGATATCCGCAAAAACTAGCTTTAATTCAATAAAATATTGAACTATATCTGATTCAAATACCGGAAAAATATTCAGAAGAATAGCAGCAA
This sequence comes from Napeogenes inachia, assembly GCA_959347355.1. NCBI lineage: Eukaryota > Metazoa > Arthropoda > Insecta > Lepidoptera > Nymphalidae > Napeogenes > Napeogenes inachia. Next base: position 1,802,771 of record OY365799.1, on the reverse strand, counting down.
GTAGCATTTTCTCATATATCCTATAATGTTACCTTAATAACAAATATTCTGAAATATACCGAGTTTCGATTCCTATGAGATATTTTAATATTCCGAACACAAATTACATTCCGCCTCAGCAATATTTGAAGTTGATTTAATATTGAAATATTTTTAAATTTATTTTATCTGTATTACTCTGGCTCTGTCGGGGACTTTATAAGTACTACACGATTTATGTAGAATAAACTTAAAAAAATAAAGAAGTACAAAACAATTTTAACATTAATAAATTTATTAAGAAATACTTTGATTAATCCTGATTAATATTGATTGATTGATTGATTATTAACTAATTAATAGTTTATTCATTGTGTTTGAGCTGAATGGTTTTTTCAATTGTGTGTAGGAATACCGCGTGTCGATTTCAAGATATTATTGATTACCTTTGTATTGTTCTTGTTCTTGCATGGTTTGTACCGAGCATCGCAGTCTGTTTACTGTGAGCTGCACTATGTCGTTGAAGCCGTCTTCACTTGCTGTATATAACAATGTTACTTCTAGTTGGCCTTTTTTGTTCTCTCTCTGCAAATAAAAATCATACTTATGTCTATTAAGGTACAAATGAAATCAAATTAATCCCTAGAGTGTAATAAGTTATAAAAGGAAAAATCAAACTAGATTTATTTTTCTCAATGATTTTATAGGAATTAGAGAACCAAGTATTATGCAAATAAAACCCAGTGGAATTACTTTAAAATATAAAAAATTTATACTGCGTTACTGAATGAAACGAAATTATTTTAATTTAAAGATCACGAAAAATATACAAATTACAAATAGATTTTATTAAGAGTATTGTCGTAGACAGACGACAGCTGGTAGAAGTCCCTTAGTGGATACAGTACTGTAGTGAAAGTTAGAAATATTAAAGAAAATGCCTGCTATTCAATGAGCTTTCAAAGAAAAGGTACCATACAATTTCGGGGATATCATGAGTAATGGATATAGTTAAATATATAAAAATAAATTATTATAAACATGTTTATTTCATGAATAAAAATCTCTAAGAGTTCAAAACTAATTCGGCAAATTGCAAGATAAATTACTGAATGAAACGGGTATATATTGTATATTTAATGTCCGTTGTATATTGAAGCAATTACAAAATATAAAGCGCATTACAAACGTATTTAGCGTATAATTAACTCGTTTGTAAAAAATGCTAATTATATAATAGGTATAAGAATACATCTTAAAAGCAACTCATCAAGGTCACGTTACGTAATCGTAATGGGCCCTCTAACTAGGATCGCTCGAGGTCGAAACTATTCTATTGTCAGACCCATGTAAGAAACAAGAACATAAAAGTCACCAGACTGATGACTCATACAAATTATTTATATTCTCTCACAAATTACGTAAGAAATTAAGTAATCGAATATGTTATGTTTGTCTTGTATTCATGTGTTATCAATTTATTCCAATCAAAATCGTTTAGATGGAACTCGTTTGTGCTATTAATTATTTATAATTTACAGATTCACGCAACTACCTGTAACCGGCCATGACATACACTTAAGGTTGTTGAGATTCTAATAATAAAACAATTATCGTTAAATTAAGATTACTTAGTAACACTGTATTCTTTTAATTTTACAATCTATCAATATATTAGATCAGAATAAAAGATTAAGCTGTAAAACTTTGATTAAATAATGTTAATAATCAAAGTTATAAATAAATTATCCCTAAGATTAGTAGACAAATTGATCTGTTAAATATAAGGTGTTTAGACTCACCCGCGAGTCTGCGGCGGATAACCCGCTCGCAATAGCATTTATTGGTCTCCAGATATCTGGGGTTCCAATGAGACCGTTCTTAAGATCGTTTTGGAATAACTTGGAATCGAAATTCCAGGTCGCGGCTCCCACTGTTCTTCTCTTCTCCAAAATGGACTTTTGACTAACTGTCTCGGATTTAGTTGTTTTGAGACTATTAAATGTTTTCTCAAATAAACCGGGTTTTGTCTTAGGATCGTCTTCATTTACTAATTTAGTGTTTTTGGATTCTTTCGCGCTTTTTCGTCTGTCTGCTTCTGCTTTGGGTGAATCTAATATGGCATAAATCGTTAAAGATAGAAAATGACCGGCTACTAAATTTTGAAGCTCCATTTTATCTGATGATTTCTTGGCATCCTTTTGTTTTAATTGGAATTTAAAATCCTCGTTCCAGATCGGCCATGAACTCTCTTGTAAAGTTGTTTCAAACTTACTGTCCCCGGGGAACACTTTGACCTGAAACAATCGACATCTTCAGTCATTAGTTCCAACTGGTGAATATAAATTACATTTGGTTTTACAGTAGGTAATCATTTATATATAAACTATCAGTAAGGGTCTAATTTACTTTATTGAGAAATCGATATATATTATACCCATATGAATATCTAACTGTTGGGACTTGGGATCAATCATCCCACAGGGATATAGGGTTTATTAGTTACGTTAGTTTGAGTAATATTTATCTTTTATTAGATTAAAAATAAATATTGAATGTATATGTTTTTCTACAACCTAATAATTTATTTCTTAATTAGTTTATATTATTTATTTCTGTATCGTGTTGAAAGTTGAAAGCGGTGTTGAAAATCTAATAAACTATATAAAGAAACCAATAATCTGGTTCCGTTCTAATTTATTAATATACTTCGGTTTTAAATTATTATTATATATTTGTATTTAATTGATCTCATATATTCTTAAAAAAGATGTTTCTATTGAGTTAAGTTACCGATCACCTATTTTTAATTTTTAGAATGATAATACTATCGACGTAACTGAGTGACGTCAAATTACATTACCGTTCACGAGAACATTGATAAGCAATGATAACGTGGACAGGGTATTGTGATAACAGACAGGATAAACATTTAATGACATTTTTAATAAATATTAAATTAAACCGATACCATTCTGTCGCTTTACCAATTGAGCTACCGTAGCACTAGATCGAAGAGACATTTTCCAAGAGCTATCGGGTCGAATTCCAGCCCATATAGTTTTTTTTTTTTATAAATAAATATATATATATTAAATAAGCTAATATGTTTTTATAATTATTTTCAAACATTTAATAAAATTAGGAATAAATTACATTTTATTTTAAGCACAAATTCGTATTATTGGAAATCTTAGATAGAATAAATATTTGAAAGCAATATTTCTTAATATGAAATCTTTACTCAGTGCAAACATGATAATATAACCTCCGTCTGGTCACCTCCTCGTGCAATATGCCTAAGAGATTACTGCTTAGAAACGTGTTACATTGCATTGTGCAACACAGAATAGGTAATAATAGGTAATCTCTTATATTCTAATTAGAGATGAATACAGTTATAAATACAGAATATATATTAATTACGGAATTATTATATATTTCTTGTAATTATTATACTATAGATTAAAATGATGAATGATATGAAAAGAATGAATACCAATTTTTAAGTAGTACCTCAAAAAACTACAAAACACAAGTTATCAGTTCTTTCTTAGTAAGTATCGTGATTCATCAGATATTAATTTTAATGAGTTTTCTTATTCATTGTTTCGTATTAGTAGCATATTGGTACATGTTGAAAGACATTCAATAGTACCTTACATACTAAGTAGTTTATAGATACAACCGCTTATCAGGAAGAGTTAACAATACTTGGCAACCCGCACCTATTATCGGGTTAATTTAGTTTAACTGCGAGCGGTAACCCTAATTAGAAAAACAATTTAACGTTCATTTGAACAGCTTATCTAAAATCAAACCAAAAACTATATGCCATAAGGTACTATTTTTATGAAGTATAGGTATAATTTAGTAACAATTAAAATACCTATCTATTGGATAATTCTACTATAAGAATACGAAGAAAGGTACTTCAAAAACAATGAAACTTAACTACGTTCGTTCGTTCGTTCAAATTCGTAAGCGTAATCCTAAATACTACGTTAGGTTATGTTATTTTTAGCTCAGGTACTTACGAACGACCTTAACGGTAAGTTGAAAATTAAAATACATATTAGGTAGTCTATGAGAAAGACGGATTTTTTTCATGAGTTTTTTTTTTGCAATCTCGTATTGTGAAAAAAGGCTGGTATGTGAGTATTGTATTTAAATATTTATCATATTTTATACGAAACAGAGTTATTTTACTAATGTATCTAAATTTATCATTCAAACATAATTTATAAATCTAATAGGTAGGTATAATATGAATTACTTCGGTATTGCTCTAACAGCCAATTAAATAGGTACTTAAGTATTACAACTTTTAATAGTCAACTTCGCTTTGAGAATACTAATTTGATGACTCTAGTTTGTGTTTGTTTAACTAGAAACTCAAATGTTGCAATTACTAGATGTTATGAGCTTGTAGGTATAGGTCGGCATAGATATGTGTACCAATGTGCATAAGAATAGGTTTTGTGGTTCGTGGCCCCGCTAATGTAAATAGACTTCTGTTTAAAGGCGTCACAAGTACTAAATTTAATAATATGTTTTTTGTTAATTTGTTTAGAAATTTACCTTTACAAGATATCCATGGGCGCGACTGAGCCCAAACAAGGACGGCAGATGCCGGGCTCCGATAACAGTCACATACAAATTTTTACTAACTGGATGCAAAGACAATTTAAAACCTATTTCTGGATCCAAACTGCCACTTCCAGCCAATTGATTATCTCTACTACCATTTAAAATGTTTTTAAGTTTGTTTAAAGAAAACGCCATTGTAAACAATTAACAAACTGTCTTTAAGGCGTTATCTCACAGAAAACATCCATTAAAACCGGTTTTCTGAATAATTATCTCTGCTCACACGCTTATAATTACAATTTTTCACAAGTTTTGTACATATTTTCATTAACTTTTTTAAATACTTCATTACCACTAATTAATTCACATTAATCCGGCAATCAACAATTCACATTACACAATAACAATATTATACGACTATATTAAGTTGCCAATATAATGAATTGATACATCATATTTTAAATAAAACAGTACAATGCAACGAGTAATAATAGTGTGCTGCCTATTTCCAGATACATACTACAAATTACAATCATTGAAGCTAAGCTACACGATCAAATTTAATGATAAATAATTCTCGGATATCTCTGTCGCACTACAGAATGCCAATATATTTAAGAATGACATTGGTCAAAGAGAAACACACGTGTAAACTAAAATATTTTCATTGATAGCATTATACAAAGATGACAACCGCTATGCCTGCCATCTGTTGTATTTTGTAAAAAAATTATTTTATTTTGTATATACGCCAACAGATGGCGTTACAAAACCAATATAAATATTGAGATTACAGTTTGAATTTTGCAAAAAAATAAATAGCTATTATACCTATGTTATAATCATATATCTGCTACTGAGCAAATAGATTTCGAATCTGATTAATAATTAATCATTAGTATAGTATATGAAGTCTTAACTGATTAGTAGCCCGGACTAGTGACTAGTACTAGTAGCCACTAGCCAGTAGCCACTAACCACCTGTGAGGACTAACAACCTTTTTAAATTCTTTCCATCATAATTGTTATGGTTGTGTAGACTTTTGGAGATAAACACACCAATAGGATTTCTGTATGTTTGAAAATTGTTTTTGTACCGGATCAAAATTCAAACAAAATACACAGCATTAAATTGCAGACAATAATGTCTTTTTATGTATGCTTAGTAAATTTGGTTTTAAGATTAGATGTGTTTTTATTTTGTAAAAAAAAAAACGAAAAATATTATCTCTGAGCTAAGATCATTAATTTATTTTTCTGAAGCTCTATTACTACGTCGATGTTATATAAGAAAATAATGAACTTAATAAGATAGAGAAGTTCATTTAATCTATTAGGTATCTAGTATTTTTGTCACCACAATATTGTTCTGTATTCAATAACATTAAATTATTATAAAAAAGTATGTAAGGACAGAATATACAATAAAACTATGTGGATATACAAAATTATTATTTAATACACCAAATTATTATTTATTACACATGTCTGTACAAATCAAATGCACATAACATTTTTAGTAATAAATAAATAAAAATTAAATATATTAATATAAAATAGTCAGCCATCTTAGCAACACAAACAATATAGGTAGGAGCCTTATAAAAAAGGGCATTTCAAGGACACAAAAAAATTAATACTTCTAAAAATTCATTAATATTCAGGTTTATAGTACTTCTGTGAAACATTAATATCATTTCAAAAGATCTCTTAAAGGGTCTTAGTTTTGAATTGTATTTTTTTTTATAAAAATTGGTATAATTTTAATAGTTTGCCTGCCGTAAGGTCGCGACTTGGTCATGTTTTCCTGAGGGTTAAAGTGTCGACGGACATTACTCGATCTAATTAGTTTCAACTTCTAATGGGCAAAAACCATTAATCGAAGCGAGCCAAAAATCCTACAAACACGGATTTCCAAGGCAAGTATGGATGTAAGGCTGGCAGATGGTCCTAACTTTTTCAAATCTCTATCGCATAGGTATTGCGCCAGTCCGAAGGGCCAATAGTTGAAAAGAAAAATCCTTACATATAGTTTTTTTAATTAAAGTTTTTGTGGCTATCATTAAATCTATTGAAAATTCTTTGAAGCATATAATTTCGAAACTAAGAGTCGGTAAGAAACAATGTAATTATATAATTTTCTAAAAGTACAATTACCCCAAATATGAATGAATGAGAACTTGAATATTTTAGGTTGCCTGCCTCTTATGGAATGAACTAATAATCAGACACTTTAATATTATAATATGCATATTTAATAGTATATTATTATATTAATGTTACTTAAAAATTAAATCATATACTTTTTAATAAAACATAACTCTGAATATATGAATAAATTAACTGTATTCTTAGTTAATGAGTCTGAGAAGTATAAAAAATTAAAGTCACTAGTAATGAAGCTTTAATTATAATATTTAAGATCTAGAAACTAATTTACTAATAAACTGTATAATGGCGTCATAATAGTGTATTAGGATAGATACAAAGAGGACGAACATGGCAAAACATATGCCGGTAATGTACATAAACTGGCTGGCTTCTTGAGGAGTAGCCAGCAGTTCCTCACTGCTAGCGTCCCTGTCAAGAGCATCAAACTCTGATGTATCTGTGAAATAAATTATGTTAGTAAATTATAAGTAAAAAATAGCCTTCAATCTCATCTAAGAAATAGCGTTCAATCAAAAAGCCTTCAAATCTCATTTTAAATAAGTTTTCTTTTCTCTAGAATTACAGAATAAAAGTTGATCAAAGAATACCAAAAGATAAAAATATATAGATTTATTATAATATTAAATTCTTACCTGCAGGGGTTTCCACATCACAAATAACATCACACTCAGTTATTTGCAAGTCTAGTAGTTCCTTAACTGATAACAAGGCCTCGGCTGGGGCTTCACCAGGGAATAGGTAATCACAAAGATAGAGTGAACCAACTGGAACTAGGACTCGACGTGGGGGCTCGTTGAAGCATACTTTTTCTGAAAACAAATAATATGATGCTTTTAATATAACTTTAAAAATAAAAACCAAAGAAATAATAGTCTTAAAAAATGTACCCTCTGGTAATAAATTATCATCAATTAAGGCATCACAATGCATTGTGAAACGAGATGCCAGAGATCTTATTATATCCTGCTTTACGGCTACAATTGCTTCACTGACGGTTGCCTTTGGATACATAAACACACTGGATGATACTACACCGCTAAAATGTATGCTTCCATCACATTCTAAATACTCAACCGTTTCTGGAAGGCTGTTTTCCTGAAATTAGATTTTTATTATGTTAACCAAGATTTTTATATATGCCACTATTAAAACTACCTTATTAATTCAGTTTCAAAACATAATAAAATAAAATGCAAGAGGACAAAAAGATATTATATGAAACCTATAAAAGGTTTCTTTAATGAAATATTACTTACAAATGGCACAAATAAAGACACATGCATTGATTTTGGTGCATCTTGTACACTTTTGGTACTGTTTTTAGGTCGCTTCTTTTTCATAAGTTGTTCTAATGCTTCTGAACCATCTTTTAACTCTCCATCAATGAACATTACACTTGACTCTATTGTTTTGTGGGCAGACTCTAAAATTTGCTAAAAAAAATATTCACCTATATAATATCCGATAAGCAAGCTAATTTAGGAATATAAATTACTACATTTTGCTAAAAAAAACAATATTTACTAATATAATATCAAATATGCAAGCTTAAATTTAGGAACATAAATACTACATACCTGAAATTGCTGCTTTACTGATATCCCACTTTTTTTAACTATCACTGGAAAGACTTCATCAAACTCATAATAACAATCTAGACGTTGAAATGGCTGGTTTTTGGGTAAAAACTTCCAATCCACTGGTTTCATTAACATAGTTTTACTAACACCTACTTCTATACTTTTACAAGTAAGAACTTTTGTACTAGTGGACATGTGCAATATAAGTTTTTCATTTAAATCTGGACAGTTACCGTACATAAACTGATTTATGCTTAAAGCTTTGTGGATATAATTAAGCACAGATTTGACTTTGCTAAAGCAATTTGGATCCTCAAAGATATCTTCATCATTTGTTATAAAGATTCCTATAAATGAAAATACTGGATTAATACGTTATTTTGCATTTTACGTTACTTTGCATTTGCAATTATTCTTAGTGCAAAAATATTGGAGAAAGATTTAATATTTGCAACAAATTAAATTGAATATTCTTTCACCTTGAACAAACATTCCTCCAGGAAGCATTCGGGTAACATGTCTCGCATGATCTGCAACCCATGCTTCTGATACTCCTAATAAACTCTGAACTAAATCTGTGTTTTCTGATGTGTAACTTGTTGCCGATTGAGAATCTAGGGATTTCTCCTCAGGTGTTCTGGCCAAATGAATGACATTTTCACGTGCATTCGAAATCTACAAGCAATGTTTCATGGCATTTCATATTGTCATATTAATCAATCAAAAATTCGTAATTAATTACCTGGCCTAAGATTAACCCTAACACAAATTTTTCCTGCGAAGCGTACTGTTCTAGATATTGAAGACAATATTCGGGCGAATAAACTGTTCTGACCATTTTGAAACGTTTATAGTTTATATGATTTCATTTAAGTTTAAAAATGACAAGAATATGTTATAATGTAAAAGTTTATTTATTTGTTACTTGTTAGTCGTGGCGATAAGTTATTTCAAGTTGACATTTGTCATCAGACATAGACAATTGAAACCTACGTGTTGTCAGCTGTGGTTTGTGAGTCTAAAAATTGTGAGTAATTATGATTCAAGATGTATAAAATCTAACTCAGAGTTTTAAAAAGTGCATTGAAAAATACTTAATTAATGGCGCTAGTATTTCATCAAGGAATAAGGTAAAAAAGTAGTGAACAAAGAGACTGATTGAGAGAGAGAGAGATTGATTGTTTTCTCAAATTTTAAATAGAAAAATAGACTATTAACGTAACTAATAATTATACATATTTACGCAATAAATAACTTTTTTACATACTCAAAGCGCTCTTTTATTAAATATTCATACAGATAAATTCTAAGTATAAAATAACACACTTCAATTATTATTTATTATATTTGCAGTCATAGTCCTTCATCGAAACAATGGCATAACTCAAGACTGTTATTTATGAACATAGGATCTTAATATAATAAGGATAAAAAAATATTGATTCTTTTCAAGTTTTCTTAATAAATATTAACAATATCTTTATAAAAAATAAATATTTCGGAGATTTTGTAGAAGAAAACATTGTAAATATTTTCCATATTAAGTTCTATAAAATTAATGAAAACAAATGTAAGTAAATCATTAAGTTGTTTGTTAGCATTCCTTATGATCTGGTGAATTGTAGCTTGTACTGAAGCTCACGAGAATATAATTTCAATTACATACTTATAATAAACCTTATTAAAAGTTTGTGCCTACAGAAGCATTATTTAATTTTAATAATGGTCATAGTATTATGTTCACTAATAAATAGTTAAATTATATTATATTAGAGTAAAGGCTGCTCGGTAAAAGAGACAGAGACTAAACAGAAACCCATAGTTATAACATCATACCAGGGCACTGAGGAAACCTTTTCTAACTGGTTGTATTGAGAAAATATTGATTGGATAACAGTTATGATGTAATTTAAAAACATTTCTAATAATAATAATAATATTAAGTAACTTTTAAGTAAGCAAATTATTTGCTTGTAAAGGGTGTTAGACAACGATACAAATACAAAGAAATACACATTATAAATACTGCGAATCCATTTTAATAAACAACCAAAGCCAGAAATATAGACATCTGTAAGCTCATCACTTACATGTCTGTCCTAGTAGGAAATCGAACCCGAGATCCTTTGCGTCGCTAAGTTAGATGTCTGCGCTAACCACTCGGTCAACGAATTGATTATTGAAGATATGAAAAATGCAGCTCAGCGCGCAGACGGACCGGTTATATAGGTGTTGAAAATGTATTTTACAAATAAGTATAATAATATAATGAAGATAAATAAATAAACAGTCAAGTGCTCTACTTTGCAAATATTGACATATATAAGTAAGTTTTTGAAAATATCTTTAAACATGTATAGCCATGTTAAGCTTATTTAAATTTATATAAATATAGAATGTAAAAAACCGATACGGGCAGGAATTCGAACCCGCGACTACTGGGAAACCGTCCCGTCGCTCTACCAACTGAGCTACCGTATCGCTGTCCGTCTCGGTGAATTAAGCATTCTATATGTGATCGTCTGTATCGGGAAGTTTTTATAGGAAATAAAACAAGTAACCATAGACACATATTTATTGTAGATCTTTTTAATAACAAGTCTCGTGAACGGCACAAGTGTATTTTAAACGTGCGAAAAATTAAAACTTAAATAAACCACGTAAGGTGAAACAGAATGTTTTATTCTTAATGTCAAAGATAAAAAGTATATGTCATTTTCTACTGAAAAATCACCGAGATAAGTAGATAATAGCATCAGTTGAACTTGCACTTTGAGAAATCCATTTCTGGATGCTGTTCCATAAACCTGGAAAACATAAAATAAAATATTTTCAAGGAACCGGCAAAATCTTCAAGGTCAATAAATTATTATAAACGAATCCTTTCTTATTATATGATTGGGATCTTATATTATTTTTTCTTGGTCGGATTGTATCATAAAATTCTTATGCAAAATAGCATTTTGTAAATATTTAAATAAAACATATTCCAATCTAGCAAGGTCTTTATGATAATAAATGTATCCGTTAGTTTACATGAATTATACAAGTTATTTAAATACGGATGCAAGTCTCACTTTTTAAGTACATCCTGTTTCTTCTGCTCGTCGCTGGTGGGTAGTCCCATCTCCTTCTGTCTCTGGTCGTACATCATCTTCTCCACTAGACCTCTCGTCTCTCCGTCTAGGTCTGATAGTTTTGACGGTTCTGTGAATAATATTAAAGGTTATATCGTTATAAATATCATTAAGAATTCTTACTAACAAACTAATATAACTTTATGATTATTTAATATATTTCGGTTGCAATATTCTTATAAATATTCATTCCATGCAATAGGGCTTTTCGATTTTGTCATACATTGCGGTAAATGTTAATTATTACGACATACTCATACAAATGTAAATTATTATTAACATATCCAAGGAATGTATTACATCTTAATACGAAAGAAATAACTTCTTTCATTGATCTCAAAGTTTGGAATGTTCATAAATTTGAAGTATACGGTAAATATTTTAAAATGTACCCCGCGGGGTCTGTTACACATCTCGGCCTAACGAACTAGTTTTAACGAGAACTTATAATGAGTTAGTATTTGTGGTACAGTTATGTTTATTACAAATCATACCTGGGTTTATTTTCCTAGTTGATATTTCTGGATCCGTTGATACCAGTCGTCCCCACCAGTTCATTTTGTTTACCTGAGTTTAAAACAACTGAGATAATATCACGACATTATACTTTTCCTACATCCGATTAATATTACATTATATAACATATATTACAAGTAAAACTAGAAAATATCTATGAACATGTATACCTAACCCTGTTAAGCTTATTTCAAATTTAAAGAAATATAGGATGAAAAATAAACCGTTACGGGCAAATTAGAACCCGCGATCTCTGACAAACCGTCCCATCGCTTTACCAATGGAGCCACAATATTGTATCCGTCTCGGTATATTTAGAATTCTATATGTAAGTCTGTTTCTGGACGGTGGTGACATCTATTAGGCTTCTTTCGAAAATCCATAATAATCTTAGTCTTTTAGATAATGAGGAATAATTATGATATAAAAATATACCTTTTCTAAGTTGACTAGCAAATTTCGTCCGTCCTGAAGCACCCATGTAGACTCTTCAATCTTGACATCAGAATCTAATTCCCCATCAATTATGAAAGGCTGTCCCTTGATGCCTACTTTGAGGTGGCGCTTGTTGATGATCACGAGCAGGTCTCGAGGGCGGAGCACTTGACGTAATGGAACCCGCAGCTATTGGAACAAATGATTGATTCATTGACTTATTATAATATTGTGGGTGATGTTTTTAAAAATATATGACTTGATATGGTAGAATTTATTATTATTATTATAAATAAGTATATGTAAAGATGGACAGATATTTGCTTTTCTCGGAAAGTTGATACATTCAGTGACATCATAGACTTATGGTTGAGGAAAATGACATAAGAATACAAGTAGGTATCAATATATTAAATTAAAACATCATACATAGTATATAACAAAGTCGCTACCCGCGTCTGTTCCTGTATGTATGTATGCTTAGATCTTTAAAACTACACCACGGATTTTGATGCAGTTTTTTTTAATAGATAGTGTTTCAAGAGCTAGGTTTATATGTATAATAACATGCTTAATATATCAGAGAAACACTGATAATTTCAAGATTTCTAATGCGAAGTCGTAAACAAACACATTGTTTTGCGCTAACATTGCAAACGCTGGCTGAACTCTAGGAGATAGATCAAAATAATGTACTAAGTATTGTATACCTTAAAAAGTTCTACAAGAAAATCCGCGATGGTAGATGTTTGTCTCTTAGGGATAGCCCACAATAGTCCATTTTAATCCTTACTTTTTACGAGAAATAATGGCTTATTTACGAAGCGATTTTAAGCAATACAGCATTAATCCTTATCAAATTAAGTACCTTAAAATCATTTTACATTTAATATGGAAAAATAAAGCCCTGCACAGCATGTAATTTAAATGAACATTTTCGTAGATATTACAGATTTAAAATATAGGAACAATTCGTTTGCGGCGGTACGATCAGCCGGCGCACTCTCTGGTATGGAACCGTGCAAACCGTCTTAAAAATGGCTTTTGTGAATGTTCAGTATTGAAAATTTTGTTAAAGCATAAAACTACCTGAATGTCTAATGCATATTATTTAGCATTTAAAATAGTTTTTTTTAATAAAACCAGACCTGCAAGTTGATGGTCAAAATAACGTCGATTGTGTAGCTCAGAATTCCTCAAGTTTACATGGTCATATTTCGATTACTTTCAATGAATATCTTTAAGTATATATGTATGTATATATCACGGTTAGAATAGTTATTAAGTATTCTGTTTAAAAAGTATTTAAATGGACTTTTAAGTAAAAACAAGAGAGGTATAAAAATAATTACAGTACCTAATATTGTATCCTTATTAAAAACTTTAAATAGATTTTTGACAGTGAGCGGTGTCTTCCGATGTAATTTTGATTGTATCACTTAAAACAAGTCATATAGAAGCCAAAACAAAAAAAGGGAAAGGGGAATCGTTTCACTACGAATTTAAGGCGAGCGAAGCCGCGGGCAAAAGCTAATTAACAATAATAAAATAAAATCAGCCTTAAAATTATAAAAAATACATTTCGTTGTTATGCTTGAATAAAACTTATTTTTTGCTTATTTTAATATATAACGTATAGTTATATATTAATATACATACACAGGAACATATAAGGAAACCGTTAAAAAGATAATAACATAAAAAAGCGTAAACATTTAAGAAAACATTTTGCCCTTATAATGAGATGTGAAATAAATCATAATAATTGTTCACAACTTTTACGTAAACGGATACAAATTAATACATTATACAGGAAAAACAAAGAATATATATTTTAAAGGTTAAAGGTATGTGTAGCAATGATTTTTAAATTAATAAGGTAACATTAAAGCAATCAAAGGTAATTTTGTTTTCTATAATGACGCAACTTTACAATCAATAAGATCCGGACAACTTCCAAAAGTAATTATGTTTTTCCGGATTTAAACAGTTATAAGAACATTCATTCACTCACACTAACGCAATAGATGATCTTATTTGCATCCGGTTGTATATTTATAGTACTAATATAGTAATGATAAAGTAAGATCTGTGCATGTGTATAAAAACTTAGATCAAACTAATCGCTATGCAGGAGGTATGCATGTGTGCGTGATACGTAATCTTAATATGTAAAGAATATGTATGTGATAGTGTCTTACAACTGGCACATAAAAATAAAAACAAACAACTAATTGCTTATTTAATTAGTTTTGAAGGTCTTATTATATAATATTAAGACGATGACAACATACAGTGGTAACTTAGTGATTGTACTTTTATTAAATAAAGTGTCATGATTTATAATATTAAATATTATACTTGTCATCGGATGCAATGTATAATTGTGTAAATTAGAGAACATTAAAATAGTAAAAGAAAAAGTATGTAACGTTCATAGATGGACTCGGCCAGCTGACCTGACGCTTCCGTGAACCGTTAGGTCGTTATTTCATAATGCAAGTATAATAAGTCGAAAGTCCCATTATTTATTTTCATCAGTACACTAATCTTATAGCACGGGTGATGTTACACCGCGTGACTCGTGAGTGAGGTGCAGAATACGGAATGACCGACAATCAAACAACTATAATGTTTCACAAGAGCACCGAAGAACGCGACCGAACACGAAGGCGTGATGACCTCGCATTCCTCGCAAGGACGATGAATATGAATTTATGGACCTCGGAACCGGACTGAACCATAAAAATCATAATAATTATCATTTTCTTTTAAATCGATAAACGAAACGAAAGCAACGAAAACAAGCTTATATTTGTTTGTTTTAATATTCAACTTTTTAATGTTTTCTAGTCGATAAAGATTTGCTTATCATGTTAGGCTTCCATAATATATTCATTGTATTAAACGGAAGACCCTGATACAGGGCCGCCTGCCCTAACCAGAAGGTTTAGTCATTAGCAATGCGTCAAGGCTGAAAGATACAGATCAGACACTACACAGGTCAACTAGCCCAGATGTACATCCCATATAATATATGTCTGACTGGAATCTTCGTAAACTTTTATAAGAAAATTAAAATATATTTAATTTAGCATACATTTTACGTGTTTGCTTCAACAATTGCTACAAAACGCTCCACTTGCATCAAGGTTTACGATCAATACATTTTCAATATTGAGGTATAATTGGAGATTATTGAATCCCTTTCACGAACGATGATTATTTAGACCAGGTCGAAACAACCTCGCCCTTTAATTATCACACTATCGCAAACCAGAGCTAACCACTTCATATTTACTATATACAATGACCAAATGACTTCACTATTGTTAAAATATAACATCTTCGTATTTAATGTTAAAATTGAAACCTAAGATGTTCGTTCAATGTTACACGCTGGTGAATAACAAAGATGTTTTTGTTAATAATTATTGGTATTAAGATCATTTATTGTATCTCCTAAATGTCATGAGATCCATCATCTTGATGACGTAAATAACTAATGTAATGTTTGAATTGCGGAAGTTGGATCTCGTAGAAAGTGTGCATAATTCTGCGAGTAGCAGTAACTCAAGGTACAATCAATTTAAATATATATATTTTAATAATACAATTTTTATATGCCTCATTTGTATCGAATTATTATTGAAGCCCATTTAATATATTAAAATAACTTTCACTTCAGTAAAAAGGAAATCATGTCCAATAAGTGAGTCAATCAGTCAATCAATCGATGACAGTACAATAATAATATCTAAGAAAGCCATCGACATCAAAGTATCGTAAGTATCGCCTCATCATAATGACGAGAGATTTGATATAGTAAGAGATTCACCATTGAGTTTTGACTTGGATTATATTGCAGTAATAAATTATATTATATAATAAATTCAAAATATTTATTATTATATTTATATATAACTAAATGACACTTATAAATATATCAAGGCTTAACAGAGAAATCTGCAGCTTTTAAAGAGAATAAGTTGTTCAGAATAATGTTTTATCTTCAGATAATTGATATCAATTATAGTACTATTAAAGTTAAGATGTAAGACTAAGAGAATATGAATTAATTACGATTTATTAAAATATAATAATTTGAGTAATGAAATATTAATGATAAAATAATACAAACCCAATTACAACGAAACGAACGTGTGACTAAGATAATAATTAAGCCTTCAATCTTTTGTTGTTTTAAAGTATTGCCTTTTACAAAAACCTTGTGTTAAATTCACACGATAACAAGCAGATTACAGACACTACATTATCTTTGGGTCTTTAATACAACACGGTAATATCATCCTCATCCAGCTATCCTTATCCCAATTATATAGGGATTGTGCAATGTCTAAAATCTTGCTAGAGATTTCGCAAGAGTATTTAGGATCGACCCCGGCCTGAAGTTAACCATTTTTGAGAACGCATTTTATAATTTCCACTACATTTCAGATAAGTGGTGTATGGTATCCATTTTATTTTTATTCCATATAAGGCTCCTGTCACACCCTCGGTAATGTAGGGCACTCTTATTCTTAGCCGCTATTACAACACAATAATAATATCTAAACTGAACTGAATGGATAATATCAATCAGACACGACCGACTGATGAATTAAAAGGTTGAACCTTCAACCCATCTCTATTAGTAAATGCTAAGAGCATTATTTTGAAATCGTATTTCCTTTAGACTTTAATGTTATAATAAAGCTACCTGATTTACTCAATTATGTAATAAATAATTTAATATTACGGTTAATTATTATTAATTATCAATGGTCACAACTACTAAGTCACGGAGATTAGATAATTGAGATTTTGTAAAACATCAACTCGAGACTTTGTCAAAGCGAAACAAATTTTCAATAATTACGCAAAAAAATAGTCAATTATAATAGTTTTCATAATAAATAATAATTACAAAACAATCTTGAAAAGTTCAAATAAATGATAAATCTACATTTCTTATATAAATACCAACTAAAAAATATATAATTGTCACTTACACGAGAATATTAGTTATCTTATTTTTTTTACATATGTCATATTTATAGGTATCTACTTTAATATAATTCAACGACTGCTTCAGTGTCTGTCTCTGTTACAACCACCTGTCGGATACTATCAGACATCGAATATGAAATAGTTATCCAATATTAAATTGAACTTTGAAACGAAATCCGGTAAGATGTTATTATCAAGCAATAAATATTTTATATTAATTAAGTATTGCTTTTAGTATTATCTTATGTAGTGAGGAACGTATTATAAGACAAGATTTTTTATTTTCAAACCGATAAGATATCAATATATAAATGTTTAAAGTAACTAAATGTATTGACTTAAAATTTTATATATATATATATAAAATGTTTACCGATAAAATTATTTTAAGTCAGTACATTTAGTTACTTTAAACAGAGGTGCAGGAAACCAATCGAGCAATTATCATCCAAATATAAATTATATTAAAACCGATAAAAAATGGTACATGCCTTTACGGAAACTGAAATTAGTCACAAACTTAAATGCTATACGTATAAGTCAGCGAAACAAGAAAAATATATATAAATTAAAAAAATATTTCTATTTTATGCCTCTTGTACCTGGTCCAAAACAGACAAGGGACAACATAACATAAAAAAGAACAAAGTAAATGATATTTCTTGATAATAATAAATAACAAAGAAACAAACAAAATAAACTAGCGATAGTATTATATCATTGAACTTGAAAGAGGCACGTACATCCTTTTAATGTTCGTTATGTGTTGAATCGTAATGGGCTGGACCCCGGGTGATACACACATGACTGGTACGTCCTCGCTGACTCTTGCACAACACTACAGGGTGGTCAGCCCCGAGCATGTCAGTCCAGCTGCTGCATCGAGCTCATCATCTAGTTTTCCTGTTTTCCTGTGGTGTCACAACACCACACTTGGTCAATACTCCAGCCTCGAAAGACATTTAATGTAAATATTACGTGACCGTTGTCTTGTAGTTATGAAACAGATTTGTGAGAAATTAATGTCTAGATTTTATGTTCGGAAATGATAGTCACGGAGAGAATACTCAAATCAGAGTTTTACTTATAAATGACTTGATATTCAGATATCCAAAAATCAAATCAACGAAATTGAGTAAATTACACCAATTAAAAGTTCATTAAAACTATAAATCAGTAGGTAATAGTGTAGTAGTCGAACGTGCAACCTCATATATAAGGCTTGGCGGGTGTTGCAACACTCTCAGTACGGCTCTAGTCGCTTTGCCGGTTGTAGCAGGCGCGTCCGACGTCGCCGGCACACGGAGAGGGCGAGAGAACCAACATCAGGTCAGACAATATCACATCTGGTAGACATGAGGACCCAGTGAATGCAGTGTTAGTGACGTAATAAGTGCATTTTAAAGAGCGTACCCACAAGTGACCAACGAACCATGGATACCAACAGCTCGGTAAGTAGATAGTATGGATAAAACATTTAAATAAATATAATTAACTTACATTTTTTTTAAAATTCATAGTCAAAATCATATAAAAAATCCAATCACCTCGTTATCTCCTTCTGTAGTTTCTACCTACTCGTATTAAATTTAAGAGCGTTAGTGATTTGCTGAAGTGAATATTTTTTATTATTGTATAAAGTAAGAGTGTATTCGTTTTGGTGCTAATTAGGCCAGGTGGATTACAAAATAACGAGTCGACCAAAAACACACCGTTCGGCCTCTCTTAAAAACAAATAGTACAAGAATAAATGTTAATCGTACAAGTTATAAGAAACAAAATACAAGCTTTCAATAGAAGGTCGTTGTATAATATTGTTAGTTAAAACAAATAATAAGGAATAACATGAATATTTATACAATAATAATTAATCAAAATTGAATAAAATAATGATGAGTGTATTTCTGTGATTCACCTATACCTACCTAATTTGAAAGGTATTTGTCGTATCGTTCCGCCAAATAACTTGACTAATAATAGATTACCAAAAAACATTATTGTAATGTATTTTGCAACAATATTTGTTTTATATATTTAACCCAAAATAAACCAACCAAATAGGTGTTTCTAATTAATTAACGCTTGCTATTTATAGTGATATTTGAAATAAGATGTTAGTATCGAGTGACAGTTTTAAAAATAACTGTTAACTAATAATATTGTATTAATCAATAAAATTTAAACGACTCGGATTTTTATTTATCATTCTATCTACAGAACAAATTTACATAAGCTATGCCTACATACATAAAAGAAAAGGTCATTGTACTATATTTGACATTAGTTAAAATAGTAGAGATCGTCAAACATCATCTAAAATCTTTATAACAATAACTTCCGTCGGTCGTAATTGAATATGAACTAGAACACTTAAAAGGAAATCAGCTGTTAGGCTTACATTGTGTAGTACATGGTACAGGGGCTGACTGAGTTGGTTTCGACCTTCACATTTCACAAAACCCGGACTTAGCGAGCATCAGGTTCCAAACCAGGGCTATGCTTCAAATATTTCCTCGATTAAACAAAAACATTAAGGCACATAAAAAAAAACTAACGGAAAGAAATAGGATTTGAATTTAAAATAAATTTAGTATAGTTCAACAGTCAGGACTCGAACCTGACATCTCGAGCAAGATTTAATAAAATTAAAATTGTATGTCGTAAATCTTAAGAGCATATTAATTATGCAGATGCAAGTTCCTCTCGAACATGGCGATAGAATGAATTTTAATTAAATATACATTATAAATATCATTCCATCAAAAGTCATGACATAAAATAGATTAGAGACGGTAACGTGAATTTATAATACACTTAATATTTATTTTAGTGAGGCAACCCCTTTCATGAGATTCGAATACCTATGGCTTGACTAAATAAGGATTTTCCAGCGTCAAACGGATCTCCGTTCTATTGTTTAGGAATGATGTAAGATATTCTCACGCAATGCGTTATGGAAAATCTGGAGCCCGAAGTGTTTGCTTTCAAAACGAACCTATTTCTGTTAAAGACAATTTTACTTGGTCATTGATTTAGAAAACTTACGTAACAAACACGAGAATAGTTTTACTGACGCGTTACATTTTAGTTGTTTGTGAGCAGACATGCTTAAATTTTAATACTCCTTTCTAGATGTAATTACTTGTCAAGTAGAGTTGACATAAATGTCATATGGATTAAATATCAAACTGTTTTATTGTAATACAGTTATTATAGAGTTGAGTTGGTTTTTCTTATATTCTAAATGAAATACATATTAAAATTAAAACAAACGAAATCAAAACAGAGACATCAATATAAGGAAGTTGTCAATACGAAATAAGTGTTTATATATAATAAGTTTAAAACAAACGTTATTTATTGGCCTTAATCTCAATTGGTCAGTAACAGACGACCAAATAATATTTATCATCTAGTTAACATGATAGCCAGGAAGCAAAGCACACTGTATTATAAAGAAATAAGACCTTGAGGTAATTCGTTAGTATATAAATATAGATACGAAAAGGTTCTCTGACGAGCTCGCGATCATCAAGTACTATGTGTTAATATATGTACAGTAATATAAGAATACTCTAAAATATATAATAACAGCAATATTGATACGTCAGCACACATCACGTGACGTCATCAACTAATAAACATAAGAATCCGGATAAGTAATCCAATACATGGTCACTTTTTTTATATGAACTTTACAAAATGATGATCGATGCTGTTAGCCGGTAATTGAAAAATAATAACATTACTATTAAAGTTTATATTGAAGAATAAGCAAAACTTCATTGAAAAATATATAATTCCTTACATTGTTGTAGTTTATAACAACCCGCTGTATAATATTTGAATTTAGATAATTATATCTCCGGTCAAGAACATCTCGATTTACAAAAAACCTCGAAGTGGAGGTGAAAGATTATCGCTATTTATACATTCCGTATAAATAACCATGAATATTATGAAAAAATAGCAAAACAAAAACATCGCTCATCGGGGAGACCTTCTTCATTGTCAGCCAGTAGTCGAGCGGCTTCCAAAGCAATTTACATTGACACGGTTCCTGTTAACTTCATAAATACAAGCTATTGAGGTCAAGGGCGGCAATGAGCATCACGGTAATGTTTGTGACCAGCGTTAACAATGACTATTAAATAATATCACTTCCAGACCTCCGTTGAGATAACTCACTAGCATACCTATTTAGGCTATTTTAATATTAAGACAAGATAAAACTCGTTAAATTTGTTAATTTAGCTTTAAATGTATCTGATACCAACGTGGTTATACATATTTTATTTTTACTTGTCCTTCCACGAAACGAAGGCAGAGAAGAATTTACATAGCATTATGAGGTGGAAGACAGACATGAAATTAAAAACCATTGAATTGGTGAACTGACTCCGTTATCCATTGTGACATTTGGCATTGCCGAAAGTGTTCCAAGAAGAGACATGCAACAACACGCTTTCTCTTCTAAAGGAGAACAGTCTATAGATGCTCGTTAACTGATTAAGATGGTAACTGTAGCAAGCATTGTTTAAGCACTCGGATTTTCCTCTGAACTTACGACTTAACTAATTAAACACTGAATCTCAATAAAACAAAGCTTAATTATTAGTTAAAGCACGTAGTTCATTAGTGTGAGTAAGCGAGGCTGTTATCTGATTGATGTTACATAATATTTCGATAAGTAAACAATGGAAGCAAACCATCACAAGAATGAATAATGTTTTGATGTATGTAACACCGTTATTGACACGAGGCAGACTCATTGAATTAGATACGAGATTACCGCCATTGCATAACCGGTGATGGGATCAACCAAACAACTAAACAACCAAACACGTTACTCAACTATGCACCTGTCATTAAACTTTTAACTGGATCATCAGCTAGAGATAACAGAACAGATACTCGATATACCGAAACATGTAGCGATGTTATTTGTGGCTTTAAATAATAATACTATTTGATTTTATTATAGAAACATGAATGAATCAATTAATGACTAGCTCGTTCATTTAAAATGCAATTAGCCTGCCGTAATTCACGTCTTACAATAATAAATTAATAATCGAGGTAAATTGGTAATATTCACATGGGAGTCTCATACCTGTCTATGTCACGTGTTGATAATAATTACACAAAGCGATACAGACACATCCGTTAACAGACACGTGTCCCTTGTGATAATAATATATTATATGACTCACTAACAGATTAAATACAAATGTTTAATTAATTTAATGTTTACAATAGTTCGAACAGTGTACGTACAGCGAAAGTAATTGTAAGCTTCTCACAAAGGTTATGGCTCAGTTATACCAGAAACCAGTTATAACCATAGTGAAATATTTTGCAATATGTACACGAGCTTTTAGGTATAACCAACAGTTGGTAACATTCCAAAACATCATTATTTTATTCGAAGAATAAATCCAATTATGTTCAAAGATATAAACGGTGTAGAATTTGGTCAAAGCCAGATGAAAAAAATAAATAAAAAATGCTACCTAAAATTTCTAATCATCATCATCGCTGTAACAAAGAGGACCGTGAAGCCGAAGCAGAACTGAGATTTATTGCAACAGAGGTCGGCGAAACAAGACAGCAAATAAGAGAAGGCGAACCTTGAACACCGTATCTGACAAAATCAATCGGACTCGACAAAACTTGACCTAAAAATGAAATTGATGAAACCAAAGTATACAAACTAACTAAAAACATATATCAAAGTCACATGTGGTGTTGGTGTAACAGTGTTACCTCAGACCCATGAGGTGACATGGTAGGTACTTAAATTATAAAACGTCGTTCAATTTGCACGACTATCTGCCGGCGGCTAATTTAGCGACTTATGTAATTGTTGCAACAAAAATAAACTTCTTTAGGGTTAAGGAGGTTGTTATAAGTTTTTAATGTCTTGAAAGTTATCGATAAGATAAAAATGCATATAAAGGAAATAATATGGAATAATAAGTCAATTATGGAGAAACTTTTACAACATAATCACATTAGTTTCAAAAATTGCACAACTTCCATTTCATGTGACATGCAATTTTTGTCGATCAGATGAACTTACTTAAACCGTGTCGTAGTTTGCAACTATTGCATTGTAGTCAGTTAGTGCTCTTTCTTAAGAAGAGTTGACAAATCTTCGGGTGTTTCTTTGGCAACATTGTATGTTTGTGAGTATTAAATCATTGTGATGTTGTTAATTTCAGATTTCAACACCCGAGTGGCACATACCTCGGCCATCGCTGTCGAGTAATAGTGGAAGCATTACCGACTCGCGGTCCCGAGGCGGCTCCGCCTCCAGCCAAGGATCATCAAGTAATCACAGCACTCACGTAAGACATGACTCACCTACATCAACTATTTTAATAGCTATATCAAAAAAGTTTACTAAGTTTTTTGTTTTATAATGTATCACATCATCAACACATTGGTACTTGGACGACTGATGGTTAGGTGTAACAAAAACTCAAAGATGTTATCCGACTCAAACATTATCAATAAAACTAAAATTTAAAATAATCTATTAGAAGAATATAACTAAGCATACTAAGAACAACATAACAATTAGTATGTACCGAGCTCACGGCTGCTCCAGCGCGGATCCCTTAGTCTTGTAATTGTAATCTGATTAAAAAATAAAATATTAATGACATTAAAAGTAACAATTATGGATAAGGAAGCATTTATAGAACCTCCTTCAATAAAATATTTAAATCTTTTTAAGTGAAAAGATGTGCATAACTTAAGAATACATACTATTATATTGCTTATCGAAAAAAAGCTTTAAAGTAATCAAAAAAATATTTTACTTGCAATGTAAGCAAAGTCGCGAACACCAGCTAGTTTTAGTAAAACAGACGACCCTTATATCCTCATATTATTTCGACGCAACCATGATTGGCAGGTAGTAGTTTCAGATCAAGCTTTTTTGGTTTTAATTGCGAGCTTTTATTAGAACTCAATTACTATATGAAATTATTAACTTAGCAAGGTTACAAAAGAGAGATAATTGTACTTACAAAATATATTACATTGACATTCCAAAATAATTAACAGCATTGTTTTATTACAATTTTAAGTTCCAAGAGTCAAAATTATTATCAAGACAAGTATTAAATAGTAACTGACTGATCATTGGATAATTATTATTAAAAACGCTAATTTACCAATTAAATAAAACGATCAAGTTTATTTCGTAGAATACAAACAATCAAAACTATTTGTAAAGATGTTTGTTTAATTCATCTACACCATTACTACAAGGAATTTAATGACCGTCTACTGCATACTCCAACTTAGGACAATCAACTCCGACAACCCGGATCTTTATATAAAAACCAGAAAACAAACTAAAAATATCTTTAATCAAATTTAAATCAAGATATAAATAATACTGCTGGATCGTTTTTTTTTTCCAAAAACGTAGATAAAATCTTTATATGGGTGAGAAGTTTCAAAATCTAACCTATTGATTAGGCCAACGTTTTGCAGGATGTGCTATCAAGAACAATGTTCCGGATCTAAAATACTATTATAAGGCGGACCTTAACGTTATTAAACAAATTGGGATAATAAATCCTCACTTCATGTACCAAGTCAATTTATCAATTGTTATGGAAACTCCCACTTTGAAAGACTTAAAAGAATTCATTATCATACTGAGTTCTACATCACGTCCGTTGTCCTCCGCATATGGCGCGATCACTGTAGTGTGCGGCCTAGCAACAACATTTATTCAAATATCAACGAATAATTTTGTTTCGCTAAAATGTTATATGTGGAACTATTAAAATTCTATGAGCTTTTCTAGTTATTTATTTTTTTATTTTATTAATATACAGGAAGCATCATAAAAGTTAGATGATGCAATAAAATGTTGTCATTAATTGTAATTGTAGCTTCGAGTTACCTGTTTCGTATGGTTCAAATAACTATCTATTAATTAATTATGTGTTGCAATTCAACTTTGGTCGAATAGCAATCACGGTTCAAGGTCACCGGCAAGGAAGTATGTCACTTTTTTAAGACCCCAATAATGTATTCAGTTTTCTTTTTAAGTTATAAATATATTTAAATAAACATTTTTCGCTTCCAGAGCGCGTGTTCAGGGTCGATGTTGCTGAGCGCAGCGCACCTGGATCGCATGAGTGGTAGAAATCAAGTTCAAGAGGATTATGGATGCTACCAAAATAGAGCAATAAATTCTGTCCGGAAACCAATGACATCCAACGCGGTTACCGTCATTCCAGAAGAGACAGCCACAAATGATAATTTTTGGAAAGACGTCAAGCGAGGCTCCGATGTAGGCCAGGATGCCGCGTCTGTTGCCAGCTCCACTCATTTCACGGTAGTCAATGGGTTCACGAAGCACCGCCCAAGTAAGGAACCGAAGACGTGCTGCTGCAATCATTCACATCAGATAACCGTCCTCGTTATCTCCATGACCATACTGTTTTCTGCGTGTATACTCGCAGCTATATTCTTTGTTGAAAGTAAGTATATTTTAAAACATTTCTGTTAATATATTTTTGGCATTATCTTTGCCAAAGTAATATAATATTTATCTGCGTTTAATCCGAATTATTAAATATAATTATTTTTAATTACGTTTCATACACGATAAAGTATGATTAAATTATCATTCACGAGACCTATACTTTAATTTCGATAAGGGAACAAAAATGCCACTACCAAATATTTTTTCTTTCATAACCTTTAATTTTGTTACAGTGCGTATGCGCAGGGAGACTGGCATGTATAAATACTCCTAGAAGGTCAGCACAAGAAGCAAAATTTAACAAAAGTTATTATCATCTAAGACTTGTATTAATTAATATTGTAAAAAATTAGTCCAATGTCTGTTACAATGTAAGTAATACAGTCTTCTTATAAATGGTTAGGAGTGTCTAAATTATTAGTGAAATTTTCGGAGCATCTTGTAAAAAGTATGCGAATGTATTTTGAATTCTCTGAGTGTTGAGATTATTAAGATCATTCGTATTTAATTTAGAAAAATTTATTTATTAATTTAATCTTAACTTCAAGTTGCGTCCATTTTGTATGTAACATTCTCTAGTTAATGAGCAGTAGATCTGTTTTGAGATAATAATTACTAAGTGCAATACAATCTTATGTTAATGTAGACATAATTTCTTATTTATTGTTAGTGCACAAGTCTCACATTTAATACCTGTGATTGTATTTTAAATAAGTTTATTTTATGTAGGTTATATGAAGTTACAATTTATCTAGACCTAGACAAGTGATTGCTTATGTAAAGGCTATATGTGAGTAGTTCTGAGATCGTAGTCTGTAATTATGCTTTTGTAAATAGCAATTTTGTTCTACAAACATCTTACAAGGGTCTGCCGGAGTTATTAATTATATATGTAGGTATTGTAACTTGTGACCTATTTTATTCTAATATAGATTATTTGTAGTGGAAACTGTGATAATTAAACGAAAATGAATTTAGTATATTTATTTAATAAATGAACCTATAAAATTAAAATCAATAAAAAACTTTGTAAGGATCGTTGATTGGGCATTGGTAAAGGTAACGAAATAACCAAGTAACGAAATAAAGCTAACTGAACGCAAACGCAAAATAATATTATACGAGTATTTATCAAGCATCGAACCCGTTAGCCAGATGAAAATGATTCAACGAAATTGTCATTAAATTGAAAAAATAGTACTTTGTAGGTCACGCAATAAATTTTAAAGTCATGACAATTATTTAATCATCAAGGCTAAGAAACGAAAAATGGCGATGGCATTCAACAAATAATCCAATAGACGAACTAGACTTTGAATTTAAATAGTAAAACAATCTGAATGCAGATTTACACGTTTCAAATTATTATTTATCAAATATATATGACATATACTTTGCATTTTTAAATTATTGAATATAAATATTTATAAATTAGCTTATATCCTGATATCAAGGAATTTAAACATAATCTATATTTGTGGGTGTTATTGATGGCCAGTTATTGGTTTAAAAAGCGGAATATAATATATACTTATCTTAACACATATACAGTATTATACACATTATATACAATATAACATATTATACATGTATATCAATTTGATCCACTACCTGATCTAATCCCATTTATTTGGTGTCGGTGTATGGTAATTTCTTTCTCCTCATCCTCTTCTCTTATAACCATCCAGTCATATTCAGGGTTATTAAGTTACACGCTTTTCATCCCTGAACATTACGCGACTATGTCTTTAACAACATATTCTCCATTTTCGTAACGTCATACATGCTCAATTGAACAGAATCTTTCTTTCATCTCTTTCTTTCTTAATAAACGGTGTAATACTGTAATATTTTCCGAACGGCAACAACCACCCTTGGGTGAATTATACCATATATAGATAAGTACATAAGGCTTGTCAAACAACTGTGATAAGAACAGGGTTGGTACTTGAAGTTTTATATCTTTGCTGATGAAAAAAATGAATGAAATATTTATAAATGTTACATCATATTTATAAGGTGATATATCGGTAGTTAAAACTCTGTATCTTAAATTACTGATATCATATTTTTACACTTATCAAGGACAACAACCTGCATGATGATTGATGGTAACTTTCGAGTCTGAAGGAATTTAATGTAATTTAATTCCAGCGACGAAAACGTAAAGTAATATTACTTGTGTAGTAAATAGCTGGTCTCTCAGGTTAAAAGGTCTGAGAGGAGAGGACGAGCGAGGAGTCAAAGACATTTCACGACGAAGATTTTCCTTTTTATTATAGAACATGTATCCTAAATGACTCGGCCAAATTAAAATAAATGTAATCATAATAAACGAGTTAATATCCTAAAAAAATATGAGGACATCTTCATGTTCTTCAACATTTCTAATTCAACACTATTGAAAACATTTTGTTTTCTTATTTCTATGCTTGTCTTACTAAACTTATATAGTTTTCCACTAGGTATTTTAAAACAAGTAATAACTACCATATTAGAGCACAATGTCATCGAACTGTCGAGTACATAACGAGACATTATTTTTATATTTTTACTATACTAACTTAAATATATTATTTACTTCATAGATACGCTTGCGGCAGTCAAGTTTAAGATATATAGGTCTGATCACGCGTGTTTCTGTTGAACTAGGAAAAAAATTGTTACAAAAAATATTGTATGTACATAATAGCCTTGTAACACTTTTGGATATGTAATGACATTATGTGTTATTTTTTTTTAAATGACTTGGTTAAACATGAAGAGAAATGTAGTTTCTATATATGTATTACCAGTGCACTAGCGTATTTAATTTGGTACACGTTAGATAATATTCGTTGATGTAAAGTAGTCTACATTTGCTTATACTTCTCCAGTAAGGATTTAGTATAGAAAGTCTTGGAAAAAACTAATCCATAATGATTACTTGAACACCTCACTTCGGTAATTTGACACATATCAAGTTTCGATTTTTGTACCACATACTCACATAGCAAATACTTGTGTTTTTTACTAAAACCTTATTTACGTTAAATAAATACTAATCATAATAATAAATAACTAAACCTAAGAAACAAATTAAACAAATGATAAGCAATTCAGAGACCGGTTCTTCCAAGCACTCTTACTTAATAATATTTTGATACAACTCAGGTTAAGATGAGCAGAAGTAATAATTATGAAAATGATTATAACATCGTCACAATCATCACAACATTCTGTTTCCAAAGAATTCGACATCATAGGAATTAATAGAATATATGGGATATTTTACGGGCAAGATTATTGAGATCCTAGTGATTGACATATCAACTAAGGTTCATACCAAGACGATATCTTTACATCATTTATTTCCTAGTGCATGCCAGGTGTAAGTAAATATATTGTCAAGGTTTTCAGCGATACTAGGAGGGGTGGGCTATTTCGCTTTGCAAAAGTCTAAATACAAATTATTGAAACATATAAGTCAAATTTTCAGTCTTACCTCTACTTCTTCTAATGTCTGAGTCCACCTGTAGTTTTCAAGGTCACATCCATTTCCAGAATTTGGTTTAAGTTTTCCTTTTTCATTGGGTTCGTCCTCTTCAGCAGGTATTTCAGCACTACTTGCAGCGGGAGAACCATCGCCACTGCCGTCTTCTGATTCTAAACAAAACATTATTTTTAATTAAATTGCCTATGAACACGCACATGCTTTCCGAAGTGTAACCGACTACCCATCAGTTTGCAGTATAGATAAACATTAGGTTATAACATCATTATATTTGGTTAGGATTTTCGAAAGAAACCTAATAGATGTCACCACCGTCCCGATAAAGATGATCACATATAGAATGCTTAATTCATCGAGACGGACAGCGATACGGTAGCTCAGTTGGTAGAGCGACGGGAAGGTTTCCCAGTAGTCGCAGGTTTGAATCCCTGCCCGTATCGGTTTATTTTTCATTCTTTATTTATACAATCTGGATTACAAACCCAAGATCTGTAGGAAACTGTCCCATCACTCTGCCGATTAAGCCATCATATCTATGATATGAATCATGAGACCAGATGTGGTAAGTCAATTGCAATAAATTAATTTTATATATTTATCAAAAAATTTTATAAAACTAACATGGTTAAACAGGTTTATAAATATTTTCAAAGGGTTCTATAACTTATAAACATATCAGGACAGCCTGTATTCCTATCGGACTAAACATACTTAAGTATGTTACCTATTTTAGCTGTCATTTATACACAATATTATTATACTAACATATTTTAAAGCAATATATTTAAGGCGGAGATATAAAGATAAATAAACTATTAAAAGATGGATGATTTAAACAAGCATGTTACCATGGTTACCAAATTCATACACAAAACAATACAAGGATGATTATTGATTTCTCATTTTTTACTCACTAATTTGTTTATCTTTTTCAATATTCTCTAACAGCTCATTTGCTTCCTGATCTGTGAGCTCAGTAACTGATGCTGGTTCAAAGTCCTGAGCTAGACGCTCCTGTTCTTTCTTCTGCTGGATTTCTTTCAGTCTCTTATCAGCTTCTTCTTTTTCTTTTCTAATATTGTCAGCTGCCTCCTTAGCCTTTTTAGCATGTACATAAAATGTGTCTTTGACTACCTGTAAATAAAAAAAAGGCAATTGAAGTGCGAATCACAATAATTTTATAGTAGGTAAGAATTACAAAATGATAAATATCTTTATAAAGTTATATATTTTGTTATTTACCATTTTATGATTCATAACATTTTATAATAAACCAAAATAAAAAAATAACCAACATAACAGTAAAACGTAGTACAATTTAAATTAAGAAATAAGCGGTACTTACTTTCTCCCATTCTCCTTCTTTGCCTCCAACAAAGAAATCGGTTTTTCTTGCTAAGAAACTAACAATTGTTGCAAGAAGCTGAAATGTTAAAAATGTATTACAAATATGAGTAACTAACTGAAGTTTTTCTTGTTTACAAGTTCACAATAGAAATGCGTCGCTATAAAGATATAACTTAGGAAATCCAGTATTGTACTTACATCTTTAACACCACCCTCGTGCTGTTGTGCCATTGCTAACAACATAGAATCAAATCTTTCAGGATCGTTAGCCATTTTTGAATATTTAAACTATCCCTATGAAATAACTAGGTTATAGGAAAATGCGATTTATCTTTAAATTCGACTCCTAGATCACAAAGTATGACTTTGTTTAGATTTTGGTTCTCAATACCACATTCAGCAGTTAGCACACCGGTATATTATTGCAGCAGGAAATCACAAACACGATGAATAGACAGTAAAATATAAGCTGTGAGTTAGAAATGCACAGACTACAGAGGGACTAAGGAGAAGTGGTATTTGTCATCTACTTACTGTCTGTGGTTAATTTTAAATAGCAGTGCTGTACATTATTTGTCTATTTACAATCGAATATTCCAAACATCGGTATTTTTCACAATCCATTTTTTTTTTAATACAGGGTTATCTGTAATTAATTGGCTACCTCTTTCAGGCAGCCGCTCTACAAGGATCCCTACAAGTGTTGTTCAACATCTTTTTAAAATTAATATTTTTAAAATGCAAGTTATCCCATACAAAATTTATTTGGTGCCTCTGAACTGGGATTAACTCTGGGCGTAGGTATGGCGCCCGGGCGTCGACCTTTTAGGTACGTCTTACAAAATAGAAAGTAATAAGTAGCATGAAGCAAAAATTTGTTTAGTGTTTTCTAAGGTTTTCACGAGTACTACACATTGAAATAAAACTATTTTTACGGATTTTGATGGTAGGACGAGATGGAGGTGTCCTCCACATCGTTTTACCGTGACCACGATTGCTGCAAAAGCATTCGAAACGTCGGGTTAGATTTAAAATTTAATTCAATATACGCGAGTTAAATCCGTAAAAACAGTTTTATTTCAAAAATTTGTTGGTTTAGTTTTTTTGTGTTGTTTATCAATATTTGTAAAAAGTCGTAGATCAAATGTTGTTGGAATTAATGTAAAGAGGCTGCCTGCAAGAGATAGCCAACTAATTACAAATAACCCTGTGTATAATAAAAGGTTTTACCTGCGATGTCGTCCGAATTAGAGAGTTTCTGAAAAACTAAGAACAAAATTAAAAAATTTAAAAGAACTGAAGATTATGAAAATACCTTATACAAGTCTTATCATTTAAGTATGGGAGAGTACACAAAAACCATGAATTATTAAAAACCAGAATAGGGAAAGGTACTGAATAAATGTGTAACTTAACTATTTCTGGTAAATTAAATAAACAAAGAATGAACGAAAGTCTGCCTTCAAATGTCTGCCCATTGCTGCTGTCGTTGACATTGCCATTGTCTGCTGCGTGCGGTCTTTGCCAGAAGACGACGCATTACTAATTGGGTATAGCGTGTGGCGTCCTATTTTTATACATATTTTTTGCAATACTAGGTCTAGCATAACTAGGTCTAGGACTATGCATTAAAACAACATACCCACTTTAAAAAAATATATCTTCGTATAATGATGAAATCTTCGTCTTGATAATAAAGTTACTATATTTCATGCTTTCTTTCCGCTTTATATTGTTTACCATGGAAATGTGTTATTTCCCCGCAGTAAAAAGTGGCCTATGTCCTTTCTCAAAGTCTTATTTATGTTTCTGCTAAATTTTATTCAAAATTAGTGGTTCAAGCATGAAAGCGTAACATACAGACAGACAGAGTTACTTTCGAAAACAAGTATGGATTTTTTTTTACTGTGAAGCTTTAATACTACTTCTTGTATTAACCATAAATTTTATTTAAATACTGTAAATTTAGAAATATAACTTTTAATAAATATTATTGAATTTATAGATATTGTAAACTCGAAAATACTATTATTCTTTTTTTTTTATTGATAAGCTTGCCCTACTATAAGATGATCATCAACATAATGTAATGATCACCCTATTGTTGATGTTGCACATCAGTGTCCAAGTTCAAAATAACAAGTACACATTTGTACCGTAGAGAGAGACGGATAATTTTACAAAGGGATTATATATCTACGATTTGTTAACTATATTACGACTATAGTGGGAACTGCAATTTGCAACTATATGAATTGTCTATGCTTCGAAAGTGAAAGAAGACTGTGTCATTGGAGGTCATGCACTTTATTTTTATTCATATTTTAGATAGATAGAATTGATCCATATTTAATTTATTAGTTAATTCTTATACACATATTTATATACAACTCATGTTCTGCATAGTGATGTGTAGCTTGGTACGTATATAATATATTTTTATAAAATAGGATCGGTAACAGAAACATATATAGCAAAGTGTGATTTTGTTTTTAGGTTTATTCAACGAAAACACTGTAATGGCAGACCAGTTTTGTTTGCGTTGGAACAACTTCCAAACGAATATTGTCAGTGCATTGGATTCATTAAAATGTTCTGAAGACTTAGTCGATGTTACGCTAACTTGCGAAGGCAGAAACATCAAGGCCCACAAAGTTATACTGTCAGCATGCAGCCCGTACTTTAGGAATGTATTCAAGGTGAATGACTTGGAACATTATAACCTTCACGTTCATAGTAATACCAATAGTACCTAGTAATAGTACTATTTGAAAATTACTTGCAGTTATCATAAATATGTGATATTTTATTTTAGGAAAATCCATGTCAACATCCAGTTATAATTCTGAAGGACGTATCGGCTGATGATATTATCAGTCTACTGTCTTACATGTATCAAGGTGAAGTGTTTATTGAAGAGAGCAAGCTGTCATCGTTTTTGCATACTGCTGCTCTTTTACAAGTTAAAGGATTGACTGGTGTAACACAGCAGGTAAACATGTTTTTAACATTAATGTTAAGATAACAGTGTCACACCAAATTGTTATAATTTTATAATTGTTTTTCAGCATGAAAATTTATTTACGTCTAATGCTGCAAACAAGTTGTATACACAATTAACAATATCATCCAAACCACATTTTGGTGCAGCCCATAAGGAGAAGATACCTGCTCTAAAAAAAAGGAGATGCAGCACTTCCGACAAGCCTAATGACGTTCCACCAAATGAGGGCCATAAGAAAAGTAAAGTTCTTGAAACAAGTGAAATTTATAACAGAAATAATGGATCACAATCTTTAAAATTTGACAACATATTATATATGCCAGAAAATCATGCTGAGAAGAAAAATGATCCTAAACCAGAAAACATAACAGCAAATGGAAAAAATGGAAATCAGGTATTAAAATTATATTTACAAATATATACATTATTTCTGTCAAATTTATCAGCCATTTAGTAAATAATACTCATATAACTAATTTGGAGTTATTGTTATTGTAAAAATTGTTTCTTTTACTCAGTCTATTTTGATAAATAAACTTTTTTCTTAAATAACTTTTTCAAATATAACTAAACTGATTACCTGTTATAGGTAAAGATTTTTCGTAATTATAATTAAAATGAAAACTTACTCTTACAAGAATAAACTTAAATTAATATTTTTTAACCTCAGCAGGATTCAAACCTGCAACTTCTTGGATACCTTTTACTTTGCTAACTTAACCACATTCTTAGTACTTAAGAAATATCATATAGGCAACATCATATAGAATGCCAAATATATATATTTTTTGGACATCCTAAATCTTAAATTTATTATAATGTAATATGAGCACTTATTTGTCTCGGTCACGCTGTAACTGGAGGACTTGACCTTTTTAGCTAATTCT
The DNA here is from genome assembly GCA_959347355.1 of Napeogenes inachia. Classification (NCBI taxonomy): domain Eukaryota; kingdom Metazoa; phylum Arthropoda; class Insecta; order Lepidoptera; family Nymphalidae; genus Napeogenes; species Napeogenes inachia. The sequence continues at coordinate 1,768,106 of OY365799.1, read as the reverse complement.
TGTTTTATACACTTAAAAACCAAATGTTCTTAGCTGTTGGTACTTGAATGAGATCTGAAGAATAGCTTATAATTGTATTAATATTATGAGATATTTTATATTTTAATCAAATTAATATTTTAATTTATAGGCCAGCCCACATGAGGACATTCCAGTCACTGTGAAAACAGAATGGGTTGAAGAAAGCACCTCTTCACCACAAGCTCAAACTCAAAATTCTGACAATGATGACAACCTTCCAGACTATGAGAACAGTATGCTTGCCAGATCATTAATATCAGGTGATTTTTTAAAAATAGAGCTTTTGAATTCATTAATTATGACATGGATATTTTTGGTTTCTCACAAACACTTCAGACTTTCACAAAGTTTTTTATCTTTTAGGAATAAATCCATCAAAAAGTGACAACACAACCAGTTCCAACTTGAAAAAGGTAAATGATATACATAATATTCGAATAAGAGAATCTAGTTCAGACTCTACACATTTTACTAATACATTGACCAAGAGTCCAAACAAAACTGTGCAAATTGATGATTCAGTTAAATCGGAAAAATCATCACCTAAATCGGATTTGGAATATGAACCAGAGGTGTTGCTATCAGAGCAGCATGATGGTACCGATTCGGATTCATACACTCAAGAACAATCTCAAGCATTATTGCTACTGGCGGGAATGTCAACACTTCCAGTTCAAAGTGCGTCAACGTCTCAGACTGTGCATCAACAATCAAACCACGCTGCTATATGCGGTGACTGTCCCCATTGTGGGATGAAGTACTCCAACCAATCGGCTCTAAAGTACCATGTGAGGTTAATGCACTCGGATCTTACTAACCGACTATGTTGCTATCTGTGTCCAAGATCATTCACAATGAGAGAAACATTCAAGGAACACATGTGGACGAGTCACGGCCAGAGAAATTGAAGTGCCTTATATAAAAAGAAACGTGCCTTGATAAATTTTTATATGAAATTTACAAAATTTACAAACTACCCGACTATTAGGAAATATTAATTATATACTCTTTGAGTAAGTGTTATGATATTAAGTGCTATCAATTATTAGATGTTACAAAATTAAATCGAATATTATGAAAAATTGCTGAATGCAACAAGATCTCTTCTAAAATAGATTTATAAGCAATGAAGGTGCAACAACTAGGGGCCTTTGGTGCTCCGTATTTACATACATATTATGACTACTATATTAGTAGCATCTAAAGCTATATTATTATAAGCAAAGCTTAAACTAAGAATAGTATTTGAAAATGGTTATAATGTGTCAGATTCTTTATATATTTGTTGTGTGGTGAGAGATTTACAGGTTTACAGTTGTTTTGTATTTTTACTGAGTGATGGAAGATATTTTTTGACAGTGTACTTTCAACTTAAATCTTATTGAGATTCAAAAGTACAAGAAAAAAAATCAGTATTAATAGTACAGATTATTAATATATGAAAGAAATATTTAAAGTGTCAGTCTCAGTACACAGTATTTGGGCTAGACAATAAATCTAAACTTATATTAAATATATTAATATTTTAATTAATTTGGTAATTGTGCCAAAATTGTAATAATTCTAAGTTGTTATATTGTTTGTGTAGTTACCAACTGAGGAGTCTTCAATTATAATAATTGCTGCTAGCGGTAATACTTTAGTAGTTAGTGATGGATGTGTACCTAAATCTGAGTACGGAAATAAATGGTCTTAGAAATGCCGATATAAAAACTTTTTGAACTATGATAGTTAGTGGTTTTTTAGGAGAGATAGTAGATAATTTATATATTTATACAGATTAAGGTAATGATCATAAGTTGATATTGTTAAATATTTTATTCAAAAGTTTTACAAGATTTATATTTTATGTTACAATAAAAGATGCTTCTCAATTTTATTTATTGTTTTTAAAACATATTCGTACCCAAACTTGTTCCAGTTCCTTTGTGTTAAGAAATACCACGAATATGTTTGTGTGTTTAAGAAAAAAATTGTAAATTCCAAAACAGTGCTTTTGACTAAATCTGACTGATATTTATTATAAGAGTGATTGTTTGAATGTTTGCATGAATGAATGGTTGTTACTAAATCACGCCAAAACTACTAGACGGATTTTGATGAAACTTAGCAATATTGTAGCTAGCCTATTTATCAAAGTAACACATAGGCTATAGAAATACTTTTGCACGTGGTTTTGTGTGTGATGTTTGTTACTCAATCAAGTCAGAAATAATAGAAAATAATATTCTTTTGGCTTACTAGCTGTTGCATGCGACTCCGTCTACGTGTTTATTGATAAACAATGTTTTTATCTTTCAAAACATTCTTAACTTCCCGCTAAAAAAAATTGTTTTTTTTTTAATAAAAAGTATCCTATGTTACTTCTAATACCTCCAAAAGTAGGTGTTCAAAGTTTCATAATGATGGGTTGAGTAGTTTTCGCTTGAAAACGTAACAAACAAACTTACTTTCACATTTATAATATTAGTATAAATGTGAAAGTAACTAATATTTCACCGCCCCGTTGGTCGAGTGGTTAGCGCAGACGCCTAACGTGTCACGGCGCAATGGGGCTCGGGTTCGATTCCCGGCGGGAGACAGGCATTTGTGTGATGAGCATAGATGACTGTGTTTCTGGGTTTGGTCGTTTATTAAATATATTCTCAGTATTTATATATGTATTTCTATGTATTTTTATCGTTATCTAACACCCTTAACACGAGCAAATAATTTGCTTACTTAGGGGTTAGATCAATGTGTGTAATTTGTCCTGATATTATTATTATTAGTAGGATGCTCCTGGCCTAAAAAATATGATTTTTACAGTCTATGTGAACGAAGTCACGGGCAACAGCTAAGTAACTTATTCATTTTTATTATTTACATTACCTTTACTGATAGTACTTATTATCTAGTAAAAGTAAAGACATTGTTTTATAAAAACCCTAAACTAAAAATTTAAATTAATCAGACTAATTTAATTTTTGCTCAGTATTGTTTTGTATTTAGAAGTACCTGATTACATTCTAATTGTTATTATTATAGTAATTTTTTCAAACATTCATCCTTGAAATTTGGAATTGGCGGTTTTTTATATTATGTTCTTAAAGGTACAATGAATTTCAATCTCTGTTAACATTTTCATCCTGTTTAAATAAATTAAATATTGTTACATTTTATTTCGGTCCAGTCAGTTCCTAAATAATTGCAACATAGCCTAATGTTATTTAAAATATATAGTGCATTACCCCTTATTAAGGATGGAAGGGATAAAGATATCTGAGTATCTGCAGCTCTAGTTTGTCTAAAAAAAAGTAGTTATTTAAAGTTTAAAACCGATCTTCTTGGAAAGGATAGTACAGCGCGGCGGCGGAGACAACCCGTACACGAGTTTGCAGACAGGTAATTATTATTTACATTAGAGTATACCTACTTCTGCCAAATATTGTAAAAAAGAAAAAAAAAATGTTTAATTGCAAATAACATTTATTACTTTTACAATGTGTTAGTTTAATTCACAAATAAAAAACAATTACAAATATAAAAAGCTTATTCCAAATGGTGTCCATTGGCTGCAATACAGTCCTTTAACGTTGAGGCCAGTTATCAATCAAGAAGCACGCGCTCTTCCCATGGGGAAATTCTTCACCAATCGTATGGATTGTTTTAGGGACTACAAATTATCATGGCGTTTAGAGCAAGCTGTAATCTCTAAAACTGACCATAAATCATAATTCAGCGGATGAGGATCGGGACTAGACGACGGCCAGTCTTCAGCTCTGATGAAGTCCGAGACGTTCGCTTCCAACCAAGACTGCGTGGACCGAGCTTTATGACCCGGCGCCGAGTCATGCTAGGAGGTCCATACTTTTTTATTGCACATGGTGTTATTAAGGGGCTTAACTACCTTCTCAAGAATGGTATCTTGATATACTTGTGCCGATGTTTTACAAAAATATGGCAGAGTCACTGCTTCATAGTGAACACCCACCAAACCATCACCGAAGTCGGATAATGCCCATGTTGCACTCTGGTGATTAATTGGGAAACTTCCTTAGAACTTTGAGCATAAATACGGTCATTTTGTTTGTTAAAATGTTGTTCAATTGTAAAATAAAATCTCATCCGTTAACAAAATTTTTCTGTGACCTGTCTTTGCGTACTGCTTCAGTGGTTGTTTCAATTTTACCACCCTATTCATCTTTAATTTATCAGTTAAGAAATGACCAGTGCGTCCCTTATAGGCTGCTAGTCCTAAGTCATCTCTTAAAATACGCGACATAAAATTCATTTCTCGAGATAAAATCTTTTGCTTTCGGACACGATTTCTTCGAATTCTTTCCCTTACTGCTTTGACCACCTTTTTCGTACGAACACTACGTGGATGGCCAGATCTTTCTCTGTCACAAATAGAGGAAGTCTCATTGTACCTATTAATAGTCCGGTACACAAACATTTGACTAATACCAAGTGTATGTAGAGTTTTAAAAATTGCATTTGGCTTCATACCGACTTTGTGTAATGCAATCACAGCGATTCTGTTCTCTTTATCACCCCACTTTATTTTAATATTGTACTATATATTGGCGCCAAAATGAGAAAACACAATGAACAATCGTATAAAAATAACAGATTCCAAATTCAGATGCAATATATTTTTATTTTTAATTGTAACAGTATTTATGGCCAGACTAAGTATACATATATTTAAGAAACAGCTACATATGTTACATACCCATACTATTATTTTTTGTACTTGGAGCATTGTGTTTCATCTTTCTTTACAGATAAAAAGAATTGATTCTTTGATATATAAACGACTTTTTTAGTAAGTTTTTTTATGTACATAGGTATACACACTCATGAAGACAAAGCAAAATTTCAGGCAGATCGGCGTAAAATATTGAAAATTACAAGTTGTTAAATTTCTCAAGAAGTTAGTTAATGTTTTACAATTTAAACATATCAGGAAGTATTTTTAAAGGTAACACCTGAAGGTACCTGAATCATTCTGTCTCAAAAGCGCGAAGTCTAGCATTTTATCTGCACTCCCGCCTTGAATTTGAAATTTTGTAGCAGATCCCTTATTGCAAGTTATATTGTAAACAAACTAAAATTTCGAAAAAATATACCTATACCTGAACTGTTACCTTCTGTTATTATTTTGTCCAAAAAGCGAAAGCATACCCGAAAGCTATCCGACATATTAGTTGGTATGACTACCACTAATATGTCGACTATGTAGAGTTGTCATCTTTTTAAAAATAATAGAATAAATTTTTTTTGTGAAGAATTTAGAATATAGAACTATTAACCGTATACTTTTATAGGCTGATTGTGAATTTACTAGAACTGTTCGCATTGTTACTATGGTAACGAGGATTAAATTATTTATGGGTTAATAAGTTCTAAATACTGATGTTTTAAATAACTTATCCTGGTTGACATAGTAACAATGAAGCCTAAACTATTTTTACTATTGAGTATTTCAAAGAAATAAGCGCTCTTATTTCTAGTTCACGGATGTACAAATAAAAGATGAAAAGCTAGTGACTTTACTAAATGGCCGTCAACAATTATTTCAAACTTACATGAAACTGGTAGTAGTGGTTTTATGCAATTTTATAGAAATACATTAAATACAAACATATATTATCAAGGTAAATAAATATTTCCTTTATTAGTTTCTAATAAATACGCTCTCGTTAATAAACGAACCTAATAATTACGAAAACGTAATCACTCCTACTACCTCCTCCTCCTACATTACATACGTATGTACGTAGCGCTGGCGTGCTACGCTTCTACGGTATACGTAGCCGATTACGAATATTATGTTTCAAAATAATATTAATATATCAATTTTAAAGACATTATGTCTCGATGTAATATGTAATGAAGACTGATTGTATTTTAATAGTTAATAAACATATTTCTGTTGTTGACACAATCCATGTTGCTATTATGATAAACATAACGTACCCAGTATGAAGTGTACACACGGACACAGTATCACATTACTTTAACAATATAAGTCCACAATTTGTATTGTAATCTCTTACTTTCTTTCTAACTATCGATCAGCTGGTGAGGTAGTTAGTTGAGGGCGCTCCGTCCAGATGGCGGTTAGGGCTTCGTAAAGTTTGTTTTATGTAAAATGTATATAGTCTGAGTATGAAAATTCATATTTATACATTCAATAAGGTATAACATTATTAACATAAAAACCTTTAGATAAGTAAAAAATATGATTGAATTTCCTAATATTGTAACGTATTATTTTATATTTTAATATTAATAAAAGTTATATTTTAAGTAAATTAGATTTACAGTAAAAATGGAGTAAATCACTTTTTAACAAATTAGGAATTGTAACATGAGCTCAAATAATTTCCGACTGGTACATAAATCTGAAATAGGGTGCTAGTTGAGTCGTCACAGGTATATAATGTTACTGTAAACAAAATACTAACGACTCAAAAACTGATTTACTTGGGTAACTGGCATTTGATTGTTTTACTATAAAGCTGTGTATTTATTAATACAATTAGGTAATATCAGATAATATTGTAATAAAACTAGTTGTGAATAAAACATATTTTTAATGGCCTCTAAATAACTGTCAGGCCTTTACCACGTGTGAGGGTGTCACCGGCGGATGCTGATTTGTTTTTTAATTGAAACATGGGGTGTTGTGAAAGATCCTTTCTCCTGCATCTGTTATTAGTGAAAGGGTATGCGTTTCATGCAAGTAGCTTTCTTTCTCATATAAGAGATGGTGTATGAAAATGAAAAACGTTGTTATGTGATCCATGTTAACTTTGAAAGCAATCTTTTATCCGTTTATTTAGTATTGTATTTTTTTTTGTTCTGAACAAGGTTTTAAATATATAAGAAATGAGAATTATTCACAATTATTTCAAGGTACCGTCAAGGCAACGGCCAGGTGTTTTGCGAGTACTTTTAAATAAAAATCGCACATTACAAAACACTTTGTTTGAAAAACTAAATTTAATATTTTTTTTAAATTAATCAAACATATTAATTGAAATTTGAATATAACAAACATTGTCTAATCTGTTAAAAAATAACATCATAAAAGTGCATATTCATAAAAGCGTATGTTCCTTAGCAATATAAAAGTGTATGAAATATGAAGTGTATAGCTCGTAGGATATATGTGAAGGCGTTCGAGGAAGCCCCTTAATGCAGAGACAGCTCCGCTGGGACGATATTGATCGTCATCCGCCGTCAGTGGCCGAGGCGCCCCTATTGATTCGCCGCAATCTGCATGATAACCCGCGCTTGGCTTCTCTACGCGAGTACATATCATTAGGACACTTATCTCAGGTTTCACTTTCCATTATTAACATTCTGATAATATTCCTAGAATTAAAACAAAACACAAAAAATATGTTTCTGAATTATATAAAATATATTACTTATACTATATTATTCAACTATAAAATTGATATTAAGTGATAAAAGTACAGTCGTAATTAAATCATTCACTTTAATTCATTCATCACGAAGATTAGGTTCAATTTGAAAATGCGCGCGACGAATGCAAGTTTTATATCAGTTGCTGAAATACTTGGCGCGAAATCAAAATACGAATGAAGAAATATTGCTTTACCTACATTTTTTATTATCTGTAGTGCTACTGAATAAATTTTTATGCTATACTTTGTTTTGGCTTAACTAGTTGGTAAGACAATCAATAAAAATCTGTATTGATCATCGGTTAGAAGTGAGGCTGTGTTCTATGTAGGTACCTACATAGATTGTAGAATAGGAAGATACCTATATTATTTTGACACAATACCAATATCAATAGTTTTTAAGGTTGGTTAATAATGTTAAGCTCAAGTATATATACAATAAAATTATATAAATATGTAAAAACAAACGGTGACAGAAATATTCGGACAATGGTGCTCTTTTGGCTTTATTTCGAGGTGGTTTATTTTTTGGGAAGCACTATAGGTATGTATAGGTATACTAAATAAAGTTTGCAATGGTGAGGTGTCACTGAAGGACGAAGGGTGGTGCGTGGAGCCGCATGACTATACTGTCTATATGGGTCACTGCCGCCTACGCGCAATACTATAACACTTTGCAAGTATTCTCTACCTGAGGTATACTGGCACTCAAACATTAATAGTTTACTTGCATCCAAATCATTTATTTCCATTTGGAAATTAATATCTTAAAAAATAATGTCTAACTAAAATTATTAAAACTAAGTAAAACAGTTAATTTGCTTAAAACCTAAATTAATTATTTATTTAGTTATTATAAATTTCGGTGCTATAAATATAACCAAATCGAATATAAACATTTTATTGAAATATTTTTTATTATTTAAGTAATCAAGTTTTTATGTCGGATAATGAGGTTTTACAAAAGTTAAAACTTCACGTCGCGTCGGTCAGTCTGACTCGACACGCTTTATTTAATCGGTCCAACCGGAGACTTGAGAAAGTGAACACTAATTAATAGTGCAAAGTATTGATCAATTGTTTCACCATGGTTCTAAATATAAAATTTCGTGGAGGAAGACAAAGTTCGCGCGCAATACGGGCGCGGGCAGGTAGAGCGGGCGCGGGCACGCGGCGGCGGCGTATCGATTCCGAGGCGCCTTCAGTCGGCGTCCGTCGAGCGCCGCGCCGCGCTGCGCCGAGCCGCCGGCGAGCGGGCGTCTCCCCTCCCGAGCCCCGCGCTCCCCCCGGCCCTCGCTTACTGAATCTCTCGTCGTCGCCGGCAAACTCGAACGACCTCTTTTCGCTAGCTAACGTCGCCGCCGCGTTCGTTTCCCGCCGCTAACTGCACTCGATCTTTTACGTGACTACCGCACTGTTACGGGAGCGCCAAAACTATTTTAAAGTTTTAAACCGTAATTAGTGATGGGGAGGGGGATGTAGGTTTAGGAGGATGGATATATTTTTTATGGAATTAATTCGAATGTAAAAGTGAGGTAGCCGGTTAGAAAAGAAGTAAGAGTGTGCGATGCGGGTGAGTGCGTGCGGTGGCGAGCGAGTATGGGCGGGCGCGCTGCCGGCTGCGTAGGCGCGGGGCGAGATGGACTGCTGCAACTACGGCGAGTACCGCGGGCAGTACGGCGCGGGCGCCGGTGCGGGCTGGGAGGGCTACGGGTACGCGCCGATGTCGTACGGGCCCTACGCGCACTACTACACGCCGCACGCGCACGACCCCTACACGCGCTACTACCGCTACGACTACCCCGCGCACCACATGCACCACAGTGAACATGCCATGTCTATGGGTCGGTATTCATACAACTATAAACTGTTTACTATTTACACTTAACTATAAATTAATCATTTCATAAGAAAATATAATTTTACTGTATTTTTTTTTTAATAATATATTTATAATTACGATAACAAGTCCGTAATTTAATGTCAGCACTTTATTTATATGAAGAACTTATATTATTACAATAAAGATTTTTTTTAATAACCTATGATAGCATGTTTTACAGACACGCCGAATTTTAAGGCTGACATTGTAATAAAAATAAATAAGGATATTATAAGCAATATTTTATAGTTAAATATTGCGTCGATAATATTTGAAGAGTATATTTTTTTGTTTATAATCATAATAATTTGCAATCCTACTTTGATTACGATCAAAACAGCAGCTACAAAATAAATAGTAACGCTAAATTATATGGCCATATTTAACTTTTCGTTTTATTTTATCTTAAATATAAAAAAAATATGTATATAGTTTTTGTGTTTATCTCAATACCAATGGAGTAGGATTACCAAGGGTAAAAACACAGGACACGGGTGACAAACTGACAGACATTATTTGGAAAAATGTGATGAATAAACGATAAATTTTAAATAACATACTAAATATATATATTATAAAATCGCAACTTACTTTTACCTAAAAAAATTATAATAAAAAAATTGGGTTTAGATTTCCGAGTCCTTGGGAGCAATTAAAATAAATAAAAGTTGACTTTCAGTCAGAATGAAAATAAAACACCAATTTCTCTTATTTCTTTTGTAACTGGAACGTTGCACAAAATTATCTTGAGGAAGAATTTTAAAAAGACACATAAAAACAACTACGACCAAGAAATGAAAAAGACTACCCCCCAAAATATTTAAAACCTGTTAACGTTAATAAAGAGTTGCCTGAGTAGTAAAGTTATAATATTTTGACTATAAACATAACATGTTATGTAATAACTTTTGTAAATAATAAAAGAAGATTCCTCTGACGCTCAATGATTCTTCAATTAGTAATAAAAATATAACAATACAAGTTATAGAAGACAATAAAATTACAAAACAAGATCGAACCGCTCTAGTGTTATGATTTGAATCATTTGAAGTTTGTTTACCAATACGAGATCGGAATCCGTACGCCTGGCGCGGCGACATTCTGAACAATGAAGAATGAAGTAAGAATTATTGTTTACGTTTGGGCGGATTCGTGGACGTCACGTGTAAGGAGGGGTTGCGCTACAGGTGGTCTGCGCGGGAGAGATTGATTGCCGCTCGGCGCACAGCTACTCCACTCTACATATTGACCGGGTTGCCACCACTCGCGTCGCCTCTCACTATCAACTGTACTCTACGCCGTCTCACCTCTGTAGCTATGCGCCTATGCTATATTGCGCTTCGCACTATGTGCTGCTGGAATAAGGCATCGCTTATTCATTGTTATGAATTTTAGAGACCTTAAGTCTACGATACTAAAATAAAGATTTTGATACACAGTTTAACTGAGTATAATATTTAAAAACATACTTTTTTAATAGAGCTACGTCATTGTCACATAAACAAAATAATTAATATGGAAATAGCAGTTCTTCGTCACGCGATTAAACGCGAAGTCGACAGTAAACAATTCGTATTGTAATTTATTTATCATTTACATAAAAGAAGCGTTAAAAAGTTATGTGAAATTATATCGTAAGAAATCAGCTATGAATAATAACAGTAACATAACAATAAAAAACATTTATTTACCCCCTTGTTCATATTTATTATTTATTATAAGTTATTCACACAAATATAACCACGTAAGAAGAGGGATACAAAGAAAAATATATATTTTCAGTTCTTAGATGTCATGTCTGAAGACATTAAAGTTTTATATAAATAAACGTTAGAAGAAAAAAAAACTTAATATTAAGACAAATTAAATAAGATGGTAAATAATAATAACTCTGTTTTTTTTTAATGTGACCAAAACCGGGTTAAATACCCTCCTAAGAAACTTATAATTTTTTCTACTTCTGCTGCTCATACATGTTTCTCAAACCAGATTACGGCGCGTACGCACTCAAAGAAGCTCGTTCGCGTCGTGCCTTATCACGACGGGAGATGCGCGCTCTCCCTCCCACACACCTGCCTCTACCACACACGGTAAGATATTATAACATTTTCATTTATATTAATATCACAACTTATATTACATATACTTTAACAAAAATACAAAAAAAACCTTTGTGAGTTAATTAGTACGTCAATATAGAATTATTTTAAAATAATGTTTCTGATTGATTTGCTCATTTTGTATCGTTGATAAAGACAGCTAAATATTTTTTAGCACACATAAGAAAATGAGTGTTTTACGTTGTTATAGAAGAAATAAATATACTTTTTATTTAAAAAAAATCATGGGTAAATTAGTGCTCCGAAACTATGACGATATGACGATACTTATGACGATGCGTAAAAACAGAGAATCTAGCAACAATTTGGTAATTATCTAAAAACACCAAAATACTAATTGAAATTATTTGCACTTCACGCAATTCGAGTGTGAAATATCTCTTGCGGTGTGCGGAGTTTATTCCACAATTTATAGGTCAGTGTCAGAGGACAGAGGACAGTCTACACTTCTATAACAACCGCGTCGCGGCATCGTTCTATAATAGCAGTTATCAATCCTACGCACCGACCATAAGGCTCACTTTAACAGAGTCCTGCGTCTGAAAACTCTATAATACATATTAATTTTCACTTTTCGTCCTGTTGAAAATGATTTTAAACTTTAGTTATACGTTGTTTTAATTGAAAGGGCATTGACTTTGGGTCGTGGGTATTTCATTGATACTTTACGGAGTCCAAATTAATTAATCAATATCGGGTGTGCCGCGGTAATCATCGGTAATCATTTATAGTAAAGTAGAGACGCTTTGTAGAAATGTTTTTTTAATTTCGACTCTCCATTTACTGAAAACTCATGCGAGTGCGGTGCATTAACTTAATTAGTAAAACATCGCTGCAAGAAAGGGTATGCTGCTTAAGTTGATTAGGCTCCAATGTCTGACTGAAATGGTCTGAAACAGTATCCAAGTTTAGTACAAAAATGAGATTATGGTATCCGGAAGTGGTGCTTGTAAGTGGTATCATTATGGTTATATTATGGTAAGCGAGTACAAAGGCGCTAATGAGGGCGGCGGGGGGCGGGGGGCGGTGTGCTATGAAGGCTGTCAGCGGTTGATTTTTCCGAGTGTCGTGGGCGCGCTGATCGATAAGTCACGTGGTCCGTGCTCGGTGCCGTTGTGCCGCTCCCGCTCGATAGTTAGACTGTGCAAATCTCCCGCCACCACTCTAATGTACCGTATGAGTAGTTTTCACGAAGCATTGCGTAAGTGTATACTATTAGTAGATACAATGTTGCACTGCAGAAGAGCTGGCATATAAAGATAGAAAAACCATCTAAAATTTTCTAAGATGTTGACATCTATGTCAGCCCACATTTATGTCTTTTTTTATGTTCAAAAGATTACTCACTTGAAATGTATTGCCAAATATGTTGAACTAAGTTTAAGTAATATCAAGTTATGATAATTTTTCTCAGGTTTTATTACTTTTAGCTGATTAGTTTAAACTACTACGTAAAGTAAAATAATTCATCTATAACGTATAATATAGTTAACATTATTAAAATCAATATAAGTACTACCAATAAATTTCAATTTAATGTAGCATATAAGAAAATGAATTGTTATGTCAAATGATTATATAAAGTGGAAGACGTAACGTGTAGGGATTACCCAAGATGTGACGGATGCAGTAACTGCAGCGTAGAAGTGCAGCTCTGTGACGGACATCGATCGAGCGCGCGCCCCTCCCCACACCCAACACTAAACCATATCTCCTATATAACATACGCTTATGGAAAAGGCAAAAATTGATCGTCCACATAACAGAATTTCAGTTTTATGATCGAAATATCTTCTGTCACTTTCATACTAACATTGAAGTAGAAAATAGACTGAGAGTAGAAAATAGATTGTGTTTTATTAATGTTCTATTTAAAATACACCACTGAAAGTAATATTGAATTCTGAAAGCGAAAGTTCATTGTATCTTTCCCGCCAAACATAGACATGCTGTGTTGTGTGCATCAAAATTTACTATTCTCTAGTGAATATTATAATATTTTAACCAACTGATTGGGCATAGTTGTGACTAAAGTTTTTAACTCTTACTATCGTTTCATTTGTGTCATAGTATATAAGTCATATTCCAATCTTTTGTCAAGGTTAGACCTATCACCATACTTTGATCACAAAAATGATTTGACTAAAATACACACGAGGCTCTACATCCAAATTAAAACCATAATTTATATACTGGAAATAATAAATACTAAAAGTATTTATTATAAGTTTATAAAATATTTATTGCCCCATTGACTCTTAACAGATAGGTTATAGTTAGTTGTATAGCACAGCTTGAATGATATTAAACTATCAATCATTCATTCATCATTCGTTCATTGATAGTGTTGCAATGTAACATACTTTTATTACCATTAAAAAGATTATGATGCTTTGTCTGTTCGATTTATTTAGAAACAGATATGAACAAAACTGATTGTTTTAGTTTATTTTCTTTATAAAGGGAAGCCTTAGTCAGTTCCCTAATTTAGTTATTTTTCCTTTATTTTAGGAACGTTAATTAACTACATCGAAAAAATCATGAAAATAATAAATTTCGTAGACGTTATTATTATAAAATAAATACTGTCTAAGATATTTCGATACTAAATTAACTTAGCCACAAACCACTCTTTAAGGGAGGGAATATTATTTAAATGTATTTAAATTATATAAGACATAATCAACATTTAATGACGTGATATTTAATCTGAATATGTTGCATAAAATATGTGCTTTCTTAATAGTTTTTAAATGTATTTATTTTAGTTGTATATATGAGACGGTTATGTTATATGTATTTTTATATCTAACCAATGATACTATTTTTTTTAGCTATCTATGACATTTTGTAAATATACTATTTGAACGAAAAGTAGGCTAGTAAAAAGGTTTCCTTTGAAATTATTATTAAAAAGTATTGTGATTATGACATAAAGGTTACATAACCTGGCTTAAAGGAATATAAATAGCCCATAAGGAAGGTTGCTGAGTAAACTCCACTGGCATTGATTGTGCTGAGTTAATGTTATCGATTGCCCGTTTATCGTCATCGGTACGCCATGCAACGGCTCGTTTGCTTCACTCAAATCGATTCTAGCGAAATGTATTCTCTTTCTCTTCTCGTAAATTTAACGCTAATGTTATGTCTTTTACATTGAATTTATATTCACAAGATTCAATAGCTATTGTTAGGAATATTGTCATTGCTTTCATCGTAATTATTTCTTTGCTTTACTTGTTAGTTTACTCCTAATAGCTTGTTTTTATTATTTTGCAGCCACCTTCAGAATGTGCGATAAATGGTCGAGGTTCCGCATATTGCGAACCACAGATGTGGTCTCCATACCAGGTATGTTTTTGTGATTCATTATAATTTAGCCGAAAAATATGTAATTTTTAAAATAAAATATGTATCCTACAGATGGGGATGATGAGTGGGAGTAATTGGAACGGGGCCAGTACAATGAACGGGTCATGGTCTTCTAGAAGCATGTGTTTACGGGAACCCCTGCGATATGCTTCTGATTGTCGCTTAATGAAGGCAAGCTGTTTTATTTTAATTATAAGTAGATATAGGGGAGTATAACTTTACATTTATTTTACTTCTTGCAGGGTTCTAATATACATCAAGTACATAATCAAATGCCTCCTCAGGACGGAAGATCCACTCCTTATCCCATGTATGATGAGTCTCATTATAATGTTGAAGCTGGAACGAAGCATGGTAATTCTCACGAGTTTAACGGAAGAATCCTACCCCTGCCTGAACCGTCACGTCCTTATCGCGAACCCATCTTTCCTGAACAGCGGCGGTTACCCCCTGAAGAAAAACGACCACCCGTAGTACCGCTACCCGCCTTTCAACAAGCCTTTGGTTCGACTGAGATAGGTAAATTTGCTGAGGCATTTAGTCGCGCCGAAGTCGCTCACGAGGCAGAAGATTCGTCCGATAACTTCGTGTTTGAGTCGTTCCATGACTGGGACGGACCGCCCGAAGGGCAATGGACCTCGCAGCCTCCGTCTCGGGAAATAAAATGTGAAGAAAACTTTTGAGGGAGGGTGTCTTCACCTTAGTGCTAATTTTGAGGCGATTCCGCCTCTTAGGTAAATATATAAATTTTAGTTCCACCACCACGTTGCCAAAATGAAGTAGCTCGGTGTCGAAAATATTTCGATATCATAGAATTAGGATGTGATACCAAATTTTTAAAATGTACGAGTCGAGTACCGAAGAAGTGGTGTGACCTTTAATTCATATACATATGATATAATATTATATAATAGACGAATAGTTATTCCCTTTGACTAGTTTTAGAAACACCTCGAAGTCAAAGATTAACTTTTAGCGTTGGGTGAGGAAATTAGGTAGGTATGGCAAAGAATAGTAAAATGAAGTGAATCACGACTACATGTGCCTTTAACTGGAGAGCCTGGCCGCAGCACGCGCGGCGTCCCCCGCCCCCGCTCGCTATGGATGTATTGATATCATTATTACAATAGCAATTTAGGGACCAACTTTAGACAAATATACACGACCCTGTCGCGTACACGACCTGCGCAATAAGCTCAACGAATCGAAACTGAAAGTTCTGTAACGGCGTTTAAAACATATATAGAAAGCCCGGTGATCTTTTATCTCGATGCAGATGTACGCGTCTGTCGTATGTTGAAGTGTTTGATAAAGGTGAATGTTGATTCATTATAGATTGTTAATGTGACAGGTCTGAGGTGGTAAGAAGAACGTACGAAGGAACAATTCACACCTCATTATACTTATCAAGCATTTCATAATATATACTACTATTAAATACTAGATTAGGTAGAGCAATGTTTAGTAACGATAAAAATAATAAACACATTTAGTAGTCCGTTTAGTCTTATTTTAGTCTAAATGCCGATGTTTTTTATTTAATTACGTAACGTTCTAATATTAATGCAATGTTTAAACTTTGAATGGGGCAAGCATGGCGCCGCGCGGTCACATTTATAACCTTTAAAATGAATACAGAAATATGAAAGACATGTAAGTATATTTAGGTAGTTAAATTTATAAAGAGATTAATTACTAATACGAATAAAACAGCTTTTTGAGAAACGTGTAAGGGTCCAATCAAGTTGAAATAATGCGTGATTTAATGTCAACAAACTACAACTTTTAACTTCCAAATTCCATTTCATTGCATTTATTGGACACAAAGTGTCTCTTGAGAGCTCTTTACGAACTTAATGTAAATTGGACCTGATTTCAAGTTTAACCAGATTATTAATTAGAAAGATTGACAAATCTGATATCTAAATGTTTTGTACACGTTGTAGTTATCTATCAAAGGTGCAATAGTTTGTCTTCAACTCGACTGCGAAAAACAATTCAGGTTTTTCTCTCACATTTCTGCAAATATAATTATTATCAATTGACATTGTGTCTTAAGTTACAATAACAAAAACTAACAAATATACTAAACCATTTAAGAAACACCTAAAAGCCTATATTTCTATTTGGCAGTTGAGTTGTAGTTTAACTATTTGTACTCTTATATTTGAATTGCACTAGAGGTGTACTTTATGTTTGCAATCTATATCCTTACTCCTAAAATATATCTCCTCTGTACTTTATTTAACAAATATGAATTCCGTGTAATGTACTCATAGCGAATTATAAAATAACATGTAACTTCCATCGGTCTTCGTTCATTTAAAGTAAAACTGTATGTATGTCTGTGAGCGTCTGTATCTTAACCTCTTTCGACAAATCAGCAAAATTAATGGAGTGCCTTATGTAATTATTATGATATGAAATTAGGTGGAAGAATTTTATTCTAGTCTAATTTGAAAACACCACATAGTTAATAGTATAATGAATCCTTGAAGCCGAGAGTTTCATTATTGAGTAGATGTGATAATATACTTATTTAAAGTTATTTGACATATACATATAGTGTGCGTAATTATATATTTAAATTTAATATATTGTTTAGAAAACGTGTGCGCTAAAAAATACAATAGACATATACAGATGAATTTGTTATCTATATAAATAATAATAGTTTCGTTTGAGTGAATATTTATAAAAATGAGATTAACATTTTGTTTATATTTTAATATAATATTTTATTATTTAACTTGTTGTTTTGCAACGCGTAACAAGTGTTATAGTAATTGATGATACGTTGCTAATATGTAAAGTAGTTACTTAAATAATATTCAAAATTGAGGTTTACAAGTTGCCACTATTTTTGTATCATTATCCTCGGACGTAAAACGCTAATAAAGTTGCAGATTAACTTAACGAGTACCTGTATGTTTGGTCAACCGCATCGTCCGGTGATAATGTCACCAACTCGATTCAGCTATTCTTAAATTTTAGCACATACACAAAACTGTTTCTTCTACAAAGTAGTGTTATTGCTAGACTCAAAAGTTTAGTTATCGTTAGTTATAAAAAACATGAAATACAAAAAAATAATACCAACTTCATTCCAAGAGCATCAACGCGGTGATACGATTTTCTATATTTAGTTACTTTACTATAGATATGTAGTCAGTGCCACATAATGTGTATTAAATATACATCTCCTTAGGTAGAGCTATTGTTATTTATTTAAGTTAGGAGTTTATCATTTATACTGTAGTTGTACAGAACGTATTTTAATATATTCTAAGTGTTTCACTTAATATAGAGCTTCCGTTGACTCTACGATTGTGTCTACCATCAGAGTTTGTCATAGCATTCCACTATCATAGTTTGTATGAGTTTACCGTACTACCTTCCATCATATATGTAATGATTTTAGTTTTAATAATTGTTTGTGATCGTCTTATGAATCTGTGTCATGTGTTTTAAAACTATTTCTAATTAACAGTACAAAATGATATAGGTACTATTGTTTACAGTGTTTTTGCTTAGAATAACTTGGCTAGAGCTTTAGTTGATATTTAAATAGCGAAGTTCTGAGGACTGCATTTTTTATGTAGTTTTATTAATTACATTTTATCACACGCAGTGATATGTTTCGGTATTAAAGTAGATTTTATTAGTAACGTGTAAATATTTTATTGTTTCAAATGTTTGATTCATATCAATTTAGATAATGTTTTATTACCAAATTGTAAGGTTTCGATTTCAGAACCATTGACAAGTTTAATTTATTATGTCGATGTACAATTTAAAATAAACACATTTTACTGAACCTTCATTAGTGTTTGATTTGTATATTTATCTCTATATATATAGTTGACTGTTCGTGTGCTTATTACTACGCTTTAAATAATCCTGCCGATTTTAATTTAAATGTTTGTTTACGGGGATCCCTGCATAGTTTGGTTTCATAATGGGAATCGGTAGATGGTGCTACGATTATAGGATATTTAAAATTTTTTAAACCACCATCTTTATATAATTTAGAGACTTCAATCTTGGTTGTTTTTAATTTGAAACCTTTAAAAACGATTAACCAGTTTACTTTCACTTCGCTACATTTAATATATTGTATCTTTTTCATAATATCTCTCCAGTTATTCCGTTAGAATCAATTGAGTTTAAAAAAATATCTTAACGTAGTGGAAAGATACAGCAATATCTTAGGTGTCGTATTACCTCCAGCTTTTCATTGCCATTTAGGCTGACAACTGACTGACTGACTGTCCCGTTTATTTTTCTTTGGAACAAAAATTTACCTTATGAATTTGTCAATATTGAAAACTAAAATAATTCGTATAATGTTCGTCTCTTGTTTATCTTTTTTCAAATTAAGCCGGACCACCTTTTATCTAGTGTTATTAGGATGGAGAGGGGAGATTACCTGAATATAATTCCTGAAATGATAAATCAATATTTTTTTTTATAATTAAGTTTTTTTAATTTTTGAAACTTGTCCATAAAATCTAAAATTTATCAAAAAGGATCCCTTTCGAATACTTTTCATAAGAAACGTAGTAAAAAGTCCACAGTACATTTTATATTTATTCATAAGCAATACAAAGTAATTTTCCACATGTGTTCACAAAATCAATATAATATCGATACATACAAAACAATAGGAATGTAATACATCAATTTACAAATTAGATTTAACTACATATATTTCTGGAAGTCATTGAAAATTGCATAATTTAACAACATATAAAAAATAACACATAAAAAACAATTGTCAAACTACACTCGAGAAGCGTCTGTTTTTCAGTAATTATCAGTAATTTTCAGTATATTAGTAATATGTGCTCTTATCGTACGAAACACGTAAAGGCACTTTAAATTTAGGCAATTTACTAAAAAAAATAGTTATTAATGTTAAATTAATCCCTAACAATCTTTTGTTATTACCAGACAGTTCAAAATCATGCCATTTTGTAGTTGTACATATTTGAGTTAAAGCGCGCATTCCTTAATGTAGTTTGACACAACGATGGTTAGAAAATATCACACAGCAAACAATATAAGGAGAAATTATAAAAGTACAATACTTATAACATTAGTTACATTCGTATTTTACTTCAATAAGTCTTTCTAAATATTCATTCATTTTCCTACATTACTTCCAAATGTCTTTGAAGTATGAAATGCGATCTCCATTTATGAGTTCATTCTTCATACATTCCACTCATATTTGTTTATTCATTTTATTAATTATATTTTCTTAGTATAACAATATCTATAAATTGATTGTATAAGTTCGTAATTATTAAATTCGAATATTTTAACATATGTATATTAATAAACAAGTTATATTTTTAATCACAAAAACAATTGAAACTGATATTTAAAATTTGAAATATAATTGCAATATGTATTATGTGTGGTAATAATAATAAATAATTACAATATCTACACAGTATAGATACATAATATACAATAAATATCAAAATTACTGTAAAACATTTTATATATTAAAACCACGTTTGTCTGTCTGTAAACTGAACGAAAAGACCATTGCAGCGGTGATATGTTGGAACTTATAATTAATATAATTTATTTTTGAGAATATATTTGTTAAAATCAAACTAGATTTAAAATAAACTAAATTTATTATCTTGATATTAAACGTACATTTATAAAACAATATTGTAAATAAAATAATATAATTCATTTATTATTATATAATATAAAATAAAACGAAATAATTCATATGTTGTCTTTATTGTAAGGTTGTTAAATTTAAAACAAAGATACAATAACCTGGTGTTCAGTTTACAGTTTCAGGATGGTTTTAAATAACGGCTTACATAATAATAGTCTACATTAACGAAATTACTATTTATCTATTTCTCAATAGGTAAAACAAACGAACCGAACCATGGATACGTGTTATACAATTCGCCTAACCTATGATAGAAATTTCGAACTTGATCACGAAGAGAAATTATTATCAAAACTACCTAGTGTATTTTTTTCCATAAGATAAAGTGCATTTTCATCTATAGGGTAGTTAAGTGATTGCGTTGCATGTGTCAAATGAAACGCTTACTTTACAGCTAACTACTTCACGATATATTTATTCAGTACTATGTTAACAGTGAATATTAAAAAGCATTGGTATTGACACCAATTTTGGCACAGAATACCATAGAATTCATTAACTCTCCATACACTTCAAACAAATTAATCTTTACTGTATATTTTGTTACATAAATTATCTGAATATTAAAGAACGTAGTTCAATACGTAACAGACATCTCAGTTAAATTGATAAATTATCTATTAATATATAAAATTTTAAAAATAACCAACAGTTCAAGCTTTTGTGTAATAAAATATTCACAAAACAAAATACGAATTAAAATTTGTATAAAACAAATAATCATATCTTCTGTCCTATTGATATTGTCATTATTTAATGAGATTTGGCTTACACAAGGAGATTTTATTTAATTCTAGTACGTTAAACTTAATTACTATCAGAATTTATGGAATATGGTGATAAACGATTAGATATCCTTGAGTCGAACTGGTTGCTATATTGCAATGTTCCAACCTCAGAGACTAACTTTAACGAAATATCATTTACATGAAATCCTCATTTTTCATAATAAATTTTAAAAGTGTCACCTACGTATTCAAACATGTCTATACCACATAGGAGCCGCACGCAGTCTTATTTTGGGGTAGAATTAAATACGACAAAACATTTGAGCTTCGAAACTAATACACCGTTAAGTCTTAAGCATTTCTATTGTATATTAATAAAAAACAAACATCCATTTTAACATTTTAAACTAAAATAGTTAGATTTGAATGCACCTTACGATATACGGATCGTGATTCGTTGCGACCTGATAGAATACAACACCGAAGACCTATCCTTTTAAAATGCCATTGTTTTTATATATTTTAACGTGATTCCCTTTATTATAACATTAATTGTATTTTAGTTACACTTGCATGAATATACGTTATGCATGCTGATAAACAAACGAGAAGGCAAATAATAAATAACTCTTAAAATTACAGATTGTGCAAATAATAAAATAATATTTAAATCGATACTTAGTCGATGCTCAATATAGAGTTACTACATACGAGTTAAAAATGAGTGCCAAGTAGTAAACAAGTTGGCTTACAATATTTTATAATCACTATATTGTAGCTAAATCTGGTTTTAAATTTATAACGGATTATAACCGAGGTCTTTTTTTTAATCTGTGAACAATTGCAAAAATATAGTCACATTTTAAGAATTTATAGGAGTATAGAATAGCGATTGTCCACAGGCCTAATAAGTAAATAGAAAGTAAGTTCTTTAGTAACGTTCTCGAGAAATCAGTACACTGACTATTACTGGGAATTTTGAAAACACGTATTGGGTGTTGTGAAGAAAAGGATACGCAAGGGCCTGTTTGAAAATTTGGTCATCACTAACCGAGTTTACAATAACTGGACAGGAAGTACCACGAAAGAAATTAAAAGCAAATGTTAAGTAGCAGTGTTGGTTCGGAAAGAGGATTATAGAAGACCAATTTGGGATCAAGCGTCTTTTTAGGTGGAAAATGTAAAACAAAGAAAATCAGGCAGACTGAAACGCAAACAGATCAGTTAATATGGGAAGGTTGTATCAGGCGGACAGAAACGCAAAGAGGTCAGGTTATATGGGAAGATTGTATCAGGCGGACAGAAACGCACAGAGGTGTAGTGTCGTCGAGGACAGGCAGGTTGTATCAGCCAGACTGAAACGAGTGCAGGGCTAGTGTCGGTGGTCCGGGGCGAGCGACTTGCGGCTGGCGGAGAGGTGCGGCGCGCGCGGCACGGGTCGCTGCGAGCGCGGCAGCGTCGTGGGCGCGGGGGGCGCAGCCCCGCTCGCGCCCGCCTCGCTCATCACATCCCGCGGTTTCCACACGGGCGACCCTACAACACACCAAACACCGAACTCTTTTATATCTTCGGCTCTCCATGTTTAAATATTCTGTTAATTTAGAAACTCATTCGCACTTATCGCCAGGGTACCGCGGTAAAGAGTTGAATGTTTGATGAATGTTGTCGATGCCGCCCCATCTGCCTTATTATTTTGCCACCAAGGAAGTGAAATTGCAACTTGTTTTGAATTGTCGTTGTACTCTTAACATCGTTTATGTGAAGCGAGGTATCGCATTGGAACCGAACGTTTGCAATTTCACCCCAGACGCAATTTACATACATCGGGCCTGTGATATAAGAAAAACTATGATAGAAAAAGCATTTCACGCTGTGCCCTTTAAAGCAGCTAGTTCTTATCTCGGAGGTCAACATTGTCATCGAACATTCAAAAGCTTCGGCCGTCGTAATATTGTAATTGATATTATATTAATTTCATATCTTATATTATGATTACACATTTAGTTATTCATAAGCTACGGTGCACCAGTTAGTAAGTACTATATTAATATATTAACCTTCACACCACATTGAGATGTCAGATTGTAATTTTAGTGCAACATCTATAGGATATTTATGTTTTAGTGCACATCTAAATGCTAATTGCTTTTTGCTATTTGAATATATTTTTCATCTACATTTAATAATAAATTGTTATTTTAGTAGTATATTTTATGTGTTAGTCAAATATTTCATAGCTAACCTATTTTTATCATGACAATTGAGTAAATATTTATTTGATAATAGTATAGATTAATATGATTGACTATAAGTTTAATACTATAAATGCAATAATCAGTGCTGCAGCATCTACTGATTGTTTTTTAAACGAATCCAAAAATATCAAGGGAAATACATATTTTACACAGAAAAGGTTAAATATCATTTTAATTATTCGTAAATAGTTAACATAATGTAGCTTGAGCAGGCACAGAATAAATTATACAAAATAACAAATGTACAGATTATCTCATTTAAAAATATTTCGAAATGGAAGACGTAATAGTACAAATCCATGGCAATATACGTGATAATAAGAATAATTTATTTATAGGAATTAATTGATACAATTATATTTAAAGTAAAATTAATAATAAGATAAAACTATGAAGAAGTGATTAAGGATTATCATCAGTTCGATTCCACAGCCATTAAAATGTAACACTTAGCACTTGGAGACTAAATTAGTCTAGAATTTAATATTAACATAATTCCATTACACGTGTACATATATTATAAACTACTATGTATTGTATTTCTTAACCCACAAGGGGTTAGGAGATCATTGTCATTGTATGTTTCTAGTAAAAATTACGTATACGTAATTTGAACCTTCTCGTTTTTTCAAGATTTGTTTTCAGTCAAGTATCTTTTACTAATAAAAAGTAATAAATGTCATCTACTTAATACAAGGTGAAACAATTCTATACTTAAAATAAGTAAATTAACTATCTACTTTCTTAAATACCTCTTTTACCTTCTCTAATCAATTCCATTTAGTAGTAGTATATTACGAGCAAGCAGTAGCAGCTTCAGTCGGTATCTCACATATCAATTCTCATATTCAGTCAAGAGATCTTGAAATCATTCTAATATATAAAGTAAATCGAATTAATAATAATTTTAAACGTGAATTTGATCAAAATCATTTCTTTCGCAATGTCTGGAGGAAGGGCAATGTCCGCGCTCGTGGCCTACGAAGTCGTCTAATGTCTCATTGCTGCTGCGATCAGATGTCACCAGAATGGACTGAGTGGTCATCGACTTCCGACGAGATTTGGGCTGCTTGCCCTTCCCCTTATGCTAAGAAGTTTTACTCTGTTTCTTCCCCGAGAGGTAGCACTCCACGCAGGTGGGGTGTTCAATGGCTTTAGCAATGGATTCCGTTGATTTGGACACAACGATACCCATTTTAATAGCCTTATCTTCTGCTTTGGCTAGTTGGGAGTAATGAGTCATTCTATCTAACGAATTAGTGCCTAGCTTTGCCAATTTTTCTCCACTGGATTTAGATGAACGACGGCTTGTACTAGGTGACTTAGACGGTGATCTATCAAAACTAGCTTGAGGCGTACGCATTATGCCTTTTTTAGGAGCAGGTTTTGGAGATCTAGCTCTATCGAGACTACTTTCTCTAGATTTCATTATACTCCCGCGCGGTGACCTAGAACTATCAAAACTCTGTTGAGGTGAACGAGACTTATCTATCGATTCACGAGGAGATCTAGAGTGATCGAAACTTCCTCTCGGGGAACGATGAAGAGTTTTGCTCTGTTTCAAACTGGATTTATTAGGAGATTTACAAATGATTACTTTTGTTACGCAATCTCTGTCTGGAGAAATATGTTCAATAGCTCTATTTGGAGATCTATCTCTATTAATGTTGCTGCCACTGCCCGAACGAATCACTTTAATCCTTTTCTCAGAAGTGGTAGAACTTTTTCTTTCTGGAGACGATTTAAGAGACTGCGATCCTTGCTTACCTAGTTCTTTGATCATGGTGGGCTGGTACTGTGTAGGTTGATGAGAAGATTGAATCAGTCGAGCCTGGCTACCCGTGCTCCCAGCGCTCAGCGTTGAAGTTGTGCTGTAAATTTCCATGTGCAAAATTTACAAAGGTATTTTAATAACTTCGATCAATTATAAAACTGTCTGTTCCTATCGGTCTCTTTAATTATATGTTATATTGTTTTATTGACATAAGTACTGTGAATGGTAGAGGAAAAAGTGTGAACATTTTTGCTACTTTTATTTGACCTCTACTTTTGTGTCGAATTGAGCCAGGATATGACATGCATACACACATTCAATGATAACTCGTAGGGGCGGCACCTACATCCTCCCCTTAGAGCAGGTTTGGCTAATTTACACTAGACATCTTTTCCTATACATGCGATGACATATGTATGAGTTAAAGAATTTTGATACTTGAAACGCGTCGAATGGTGTAGGTGTGTGTGCCCATACATATGTTGGTACCTGAGGGTGAGATGGTTGGGAGTGCGGCCTAACCCTCGCTTGGCGGGCGGCGGCGGCGGCTCGTCTTCGCCCTCGGACTTTGACCCTCCTTCGGATTTGTCCGTGTCGGTTGTAGGTGGCGGTGGTGCGGGTACGACGCGCTTTACGATGCTTTCTGCTGGTTTAAAACAATATATACATTATTCTATGACTATATTGTTTGTTCATCTATGATATGATATAAAATTATAATTTACAATAATAATACATATTGTTGTACAACATTAAAATCAACGTAAAATAATACGACAAACGATACGTTACAATATACAAGAGTCAAATATGTAGTTAAATCAGTGACATCAGCTAGACAACCTTGAGGTATAAGAACGAGCAGTATTAGGTAGTACCTACTAGTAATTAGTAGTTCTTTAGAAGTTATTCAATAATTTTATAAATATGAAAAAGTAATGAATTGTCAACGTACTGTAAGATTTACCTGCTGCGTCTCCCAGGGTCTTGCTTCTGTGCCTGAAAGTTGTTTCATCAGACGACAGCTCCGATACTTGAGGAGGTTCATCCGCGTCTTGCGAGTTTTCCCGGGATAAATCACCTACCTAAATACACAAAAAAAGAGTATAAAACAAAACTGTCATTAAGTGAGATACAGTATCATAATTATAAAGCTGAAATATTTAACGACATACCTCTATATTGCCGGCAGACAATCTTTGGCCACTAGTTTTAGGTTTCTTAGTTTTTCCGAGAGTTTGTGATCCCTGCATGACCTGCACCTATAACATGAAGTATAGTTTTGTTACGAATATTTAAGTGACATTTGTGTTATTTGTATTACTTCTGTGAATTAAACTGCCAAATGTTTTAAAGTAATGATAAGTAATGTTTTATTTATATAATCCTCATGGGATTTGATTTTTGTTACTTTATTCAGTTTTATATTTAACAATAGTTTTTAATATCTTACACATTAAAACTAAATCTAAGCATAAATTGCGTTTTTATACTTAGTCATTCTTAATCAGCCTAGAAGTAATTATTTAAAATTTGAGATAGACTGGAGAAAAGATGGCAATTATTTACCCATTATCGTTTGTATAAACTTTCTATAAGTTTGATGAAGATTTTAACATTCTTATAACTTAAATCACTGTAACTGCAACACATAATTCACAGTAAAAAACTTTTTTTACAACTTTAACGTAGATTTTATAGAACAGTCTAACTTTTATAAGTTACCTGAATCCAGAAAAGTTTAACATCGAACTTTACGATAGACTAATGAGAAAAAGTTAGTCTACAATTGAATGCAGTTCTAGAAAATTTATTATTAAAGGGGTCCCAGACATTGAGCTATATAGTGTGATTTATATTATAAATAATTTGAAAAACAATGTACATTCAAAATGGCAGTATTATTTGTTATGTTTGTATTGTTAGATCTGACAGAGATGGTGGTAGATCTGACCTGGTGTTTGGGTCGGTCGAGCGTGGCGGGCGCTCGCGGGGGCGCCGGTGCCGGCCTCGTCGTCGGCAGCGACATGTTCCGGACAGACTCCCGGATGATCTGACGAATCGTCTTCAGGAACGCATTTCGGAAGTCCGCAGTACTGATGGAATTATTATATAAATATTTCGGAGATGGAAACTAATTATAATGGGCCCGGCACCCGCACGGTGAATCCATGGATTGCTAAGAAGCTTCGTCTCTCTCTCATTATATAACAGTGGAAATCAGTCTTAAAACAATTTAATTTTTATATTTTTCAAGAACTTTAACATTTTCTAGATCTGTACAAAATTACAAAGATATAATATTGTTAGTGGATACAAAGCCGTATAAATCGTAACATTATTTTGGAACAATAGAAATCTATATTCATACAATTTATTAATATTGAATATAAAATTCAGAGATAAAGTAATAGTGGGTAGTAATAATAAAATGCCAAAGTATAAATTGGAATTTACTATTAATAATCATATTAAAAAATATACTATAAAACTTTAAATATCGTATATTATAGATGTGAACCACGTATGTGTTGAATTATTAAATTTGTATTGTTGAAGTTTATTTTAAAAGTTATCTGGAATATAAAATCTAATATAAAGTCCACTTAAATTTGCGACGTAGAACTTTTATCACGGAATTTCGGAAGTGAAAATATGAGTGCATTTTCAATGTACTTCCTTACCTGTTAGATAAAACGTAGACTTTCTCAGAGCGTCGTTGAAGTTGACTTCGTAAGTGAATGAGCTCCCAGAGGAAGTGGCTGTCCATATCTTTAGCCGATGAAGCCCGTACTTGTACTTCAGTCACAGGTATTAATACTTGGTACCGGATAATTTCTACTTCATTCGAATTGTTTTTAGTAGAAACCCCCTGTATAAATAATTATATTTAGTAGTTTTTATAATTAATTATACAATGTTATAATTTAATAACTAACTACTTTTTATAATGTAGAAATGAGTTTTTTAGAATCAACTAGTATTAAGAAGTGGTTTAGGTAAATTAAAAAATATTATATTTTTTTATAAAATATTAAACTGCACTTTGCCTGAAATGCTCTAAAGTATATAACAACTATATTCCTCAACCGGTTCATATTTTATTTACTTTGAAGCAAAAACAATTTATTTTGTAATATTCTTCATTACTTCAGAACAATTGCAGTTAAAAGTGAATATTTAAAAAAGAGAGTGGCTCACCATTAACTTTTTCTTTTGTCTCAGTCTTTCTTTGCAAAGGAAGACAACGGCTGATTTAAATACAAAACACATAGCGTGCAACTCCAAACCCTTCTTTATTTTACCTAAAAAGTCGGATATATTCAGCCATTCTACGCCTCCATAGTATAACAAATCACCTGAAAGTTTTAAAGCAATATTAATATACTGCTAAGTAATGATTACAAAGTATTTTAAAATATTTAATACCATACCAGGGCTTAGATCAATCGGTTGTTTGCATGATTTTTGATGTTGTCTGAAGAGGTGATCGAATATAGCGCCATACTCCTCGTGTATTCGCTGCATTTCATTTATGTGTTCCGCTACTTTTTCCATTCCCTTCAAAGCCTCTGTAATGGT
The DNA here is from genome assembly GCA_959347355.1 of Napeogenes inachia. Lineage (NCBI taxonomy): Eukaryota > Metazoa > Arthropoda > Insecta > Lepidoptera > Nymphalidae > Napeogenes > Napeogenes inachia. The sequence continues at coordinate 1,739,244 of OY365799.1, read as the reverse complement.
ATTAGGATAGTGATACGTATAAAAGTTATATTGGAACAATCAATTTCTTTCCTACAAATGTAACGCTTCTTCGACTTACCTACTAAATGAAGATGTTCTTCAGAATTTACGTCGGTTAAATTCCGTAATTGTTGAAGAAGTAATGGGTATTTTAGAATTCGTTGAATTGGTTTAATTAAATATGATTCTAATGTTGAGGAGTGCTGCTGCTTTGGATTACGAGCTGCTAAAAATTCTTGAAGTGCTTGATTGCCTTCATCTGTTAATAAAAACATGTAATAAAATCCACGTTTTATAAGATATATACATTTACGTGACAACTCTATACATACGAAATGACTTACTTGGATGTAAAACTTTCTGTGCCTTACTGTGACTGGCGCAGAAGGAACTGTATAATTTGAAATGGTTGACGTAATAGAGGAAAGCATTTCCAACAGCGAAGAGAACGTTCTGGAAAATTATTTGAATTGTTATACGTCTTAATATCAATTTTGATGTCTTGCTTTAGATGATATTACGTTTATGTTGGTTATTATATTTTATAATATTACATATTTTTGGAACATTTTTCAGTTTATAAATTTAATTAACTTCATATGCTCTACAGAATTTTCACAATAACATAAAAAATGAATAACATTTACCTTGAATTGATTTGAAAATTCAAAATGGTTGAAATTCGGTTCAGCCTCGAGCGCTTCCTCCAAGTTTTGCAAGAATTGTCTTTGGAAAGTTACTATCTCCTGAATATTTCCGAACAGCGCGTTGATCTCGGCGTTCGATAAAAAAGTTTCTTTCTTCAGTGGTTCCAGGTAATTCTCCAATAAGTTATTTAAATGCTGCAAGTAGCAAGTAACGATAAAGTTTTCAAATATTTTCCCTATCTCAAAACAACCGTTTTAATCAAAGTGACAGTTGGATGGCCGCGCAGGTGTGGTATTTAACAAAGTATAAAATTAACCCAACTTTTCGGTTTTAATAATTTATTTTGACTACTTAATCTTATAAATTATTTACCCTTTAAATAACGGATTGGGCTTAAATTAAATAAGCTTTTGATGAATGTTATTAATTAATAAACGGCTAATAATAATTTAAAAATATGTAATGCTATAAACCGTCTCACAAGTTGAATCAAATTGCTCGTAAACTTAATTCAGGCTTCCGTCCACAACTTCGTTAAGTTGCGTCTCATGTGAAGGCTAAGAGGATAATATCATTACTATCAATCGCAATTTCTTATATAACTTGATAACTTAGGCTAGTTCAGAGGGAAAAATGATACTTTGGACGAAGTAGTGTTTTTTCGTTAATAATGTATTATTATAATGTCGATTGGGCTTATATGTAATGAGTATATTTTGGTTCGTAATGTCTCATTTATTATTAATGACATTGCAGAAAATACGTATCACTAATAAACACAAAGATAATCTATATAATGAATATATATTTGTTACGTAATTGAACATTTCATAATAACTGTATAAATATACAATATTTTTTGTTAACGACACTGCCCTCTCAATTCTTTAATGAATCAATCATTTTATTATATTTTCTATAATAATGGGTGAAATTGTGTTTTTCCAAAGCTCATAGATCTTATCTTTCAATCTGTCTTAAAGAGCCAGTCGCCCGAAAATTATGTGTAGTTTTCACAAACTTGATCTCTGGATAACCCGTACCCTTAAGACCCTGGAGTTGCGCTCTTAACTTCGATAAAACACCTTATTATGTTATCTCACTGAGATAAGAAAAGCCGTCTCGACTTTGAGGGCTTCGAGTACTTTTCGTCACATTTGAGTAGCGAAAGGAAGTCCCTAAGGAACCAGCCCCTAATAGAAAAAGTCAGACTAACCTTGACGTAAGCGCGTTCCGTGTCAACAAGTTCCATTAGAACTTTTCGAAGTTTATCAGCATCGGAGAGATGTCTGGAGGGCGTGACTACAGCACTGGTCAGGCTGCCGGTTGGGCTGCCGCGGCGGGTTTCGGCAGGCGAACGGCACCACCCGGTCACCTGCTCCGCACTCTGCCGCACACGCACACGTCCACACTTCTATTTATGGCCACGGATTGAAAGCTATTACTCGCTACGCAGCGCATGATATTGGCGGTCAAAAGAATTGATGAACGCAATAGATATATATATATATGTATGCAACATAAAAGAGTATTCTCCAATACGAAGTTATTTATATATTTTTTTTAGAATGTTACAGTACAATAGACATTCATAATTTTAATTATTAAATGTTAAAGAAATCCTAATTAAGAGAACATAAATGAACCGGTTTAAAAACAGCAATCGGTTGACAGGATTTAATTGATTTCATTTGGTGCCCGAGTTCGTATTGAAGCATGTGCTCAAGCCGTTAAGAGGATACGACGCTACGGAAGATTGAAACACTGAGTGAAGCGGGTGAAGGGCGTACGAGTGAGCAAAGAAGCATTTAAGTGAAAGCATCCTTAATAAGTACCTTGAGTAGGTTCTCGATCTCGAACGAATTAGTACGAGAGCTTACTTTCGGAGGGCCCGTACTAGTTGCATCACCGTGCACGTCGGCTTCTGGACTATATAGTTCTTTACCTGTATTAAAATTACACAAATAAATCAAATCATCAAAACAATTGCTTTGAAATTTCAAAGATAGATTCAAATTATTCATTAAATATCTTAATAATAAGAGTTCATATTTTTTAAGATCGCAATTCGAAAGTATTTAAACAACATTGTTAGATACGTAATTCCAACATTGTTGATAACGGAGTATAAAATAATCCTCCATTATTGCTTCACTCAAGCTACGTCCCAAGTATGCTATAGACGAGTTGAATAACGTAATCATTCCGCGGTGTATTTGTAAATGTAGCAGATTTCAACGTCAGTGAGAAAATTACAAGTTCCTGCTTTGTGATAAGAAGTGCCACAATGAGTTTTTTTGGTCGAGGTAAGTCGACATCAGGCGCAAGCAAACAGCCTCCGGAAAGGGTCACGACCTTTATTTGGAGGCCGCGATGAGTGGTTTTGCTTTCAAGTTAGTTTGAATTTTCTGTAACCTATTTTTTATTATAATCGTTTCGGTTCCACATATTAAAAAGTTTAATATACACAAACTTTGTAATTTTTCCTTAATCATAAATTTTTGCTTAAGAAGGCAAAAAACATTTAGAAACCTACAGAATAAAAAAATTATATTATAAACATGCATAGTTTTTTAAAACGGAATGTATTTATGAATTTCTAACTACTTTCTAGACATCTAAAATAGGTTAGGAAGTTATTAATTAAATGTATGGTAAAGTTAACCTTAGCATAATAAAGATATTTCCTAGAGTAAAATGACGTTACTGCAAAGTGCAGTTGGGTAAATAGTTCATATGCTTTTCTTAGAATATTCATGAGATGTTAAGGAATACTAAGAAAGTTTGAACTGGAAATAAGGAATACCAGTAAAGTTTGAACTGGAAATGCGAGTTGATGAATAAGAAATTAAGTGAGAAGATTATTAGATCGTTTATAAAGATATCCTATCTAAGCTCATGTTTTAAACTAAAAGATTGTTAACAAGGATTGGTGTTGTAGTCAATTTTAAACAATTTATTAAGTTTCTACAAAAGAGTCTATTGGAGTGATTATTATCGAATATTTACCGGTTATTAAGAGAATAAAATCAACAAAGTGGAAAGACTCCCGTATTCCTCCAATGAGGCTTGACTGTTATCTTGTGACAATAATCGTGACAGACGTTTTAGACACCATTGGAAGCGCAAGTAATGTTAATCTGTCATCCGTGTTCATTTAGTGAGCAAGGATCTCAATTAGTGGGTTAAATTGTAGGTCATAGGCGACGTAACTTCTTATATCACGTTGTGTAAAGAATCCTGACACACTTCATTATTCACTATTAAAAATAACAATTTCTCGATGTCAAGCTGCTCTTCATGAAGTGCATCAGCAATTAACACTTTATGGCATCGATACGGACTTTACCATAACGTACACTACGTTTATTAATTTAAGTTTATCGTATTACTGCAGGTTTAAAAATTATATACATATCTATAAAATTACGTTACAGGTGTGTTTTGTTCGTAATATTCGCAAAAAAAAAATATAGATATTAGTTCTTAGTACAATAATATAATCTAGATGATAGTTAAAATATATATACATTTTCGAGTGCTCTTGCAAATGACATCCTAAAATAATATTCGCCAGAAGATTTATATTTCTTATCTGTTGAAAAAAAAAAGAAAATAAATAAAATGGTAGAATGGAGATATACAAAGTGAAGGATGAGATGAGTATCGTTTAGTATCCGGAAATTAAGATAAAGACAGGGCGGAGAGTCTACAAGGACTTGTAAAAGAGCAAGAGGCACTGAGAAAGAATCATTGTTGTGAATTAAATTTTGTCTTCAAATATCTACAAATAGTCTACGTTACGAATGACTTACTAGTATTTTGAAAAAAATAACCGACATTCTCATGACGGTTGAAAACTAAAACATTCAGTTGCAGACTTTAAATCAAATTTATAAATAGTTTCAGCCAGTCTCGAATAAATAGCACATGACTCAAGAGCGTAGCAATACTGGGTCGCTTGTTCTAAATAATGACCACAAAACCAATTCAGGGAAACAAAGAACTCTATTTGTAATTAAGGTTCAACAAAACCATGCAAGTGCTCTTAAAATGACCAGACATTTTTTTAATATTCACAGTTGAATTATTGAAGAGTAGATAAATAGACTAACATTATTTTGTTTATATTTAAAATGTCAATTTAGAATCCATATTATATGACAATAGTGTTTTATATTTAGAAGTTTATTCACTTCTTACAGTGGAAGAGAAGAATTGTTATCCTTTGTTGTGCTTACAATAACAGAAACGTAGGATCGCTGGATAGTGGAAATAATAACAGCGATCGTGAATGTCGAAAGGAAATCATTTTTATTATAATCTTCGGTGGTCTTCTAATGATACTGGCTGATAGCCATGATATTGTATCCCAATAAAATTGGGGACTAGGCGGAACCGATGCCAAATGTTACGTAGACGAAAAAAAATATTTGCTTGCCAAGCGGATACTACCACGAAATATGTTATTTATTTCCAATGAAATAAGAAAAGGACAACTTTGTCAAACTACACTAACAGGGTTGAGGATTTTAATAAGATGTTCTACTTAAAGAACCCTAGCCTAACAAGTAACATTTATAAAAAAGTGTTATTTTTCAAAGAAAGAAGAACACAAAAAAAAAATAGAAAAACAACAATGGATAATAAGCAAAGTAATGTAATTTTTCAATTATAAAAAACACATACAATGTAGACAGCAGGTATCCCAATATCTGGTACCGTATATGTTATACTGTATATATTATATATTATATAGAGCTGTGTTCGTTATGATTTAATTGAATTTTAACAACATGACGCCTCGTTAGTTTGAGGGATTAAGTGCTTCCAGGGCTGTTGAGACCTGCAGGTCGGAATACGTATATGAAAGTGAGTGCTCTACGGTAGCTTTCACATTTCTAGCTAACAACGTGCGCATTCGATATTGCGATGGATTTTAGTTTCACGGCAACCGTGTTTTGGTAATTAATGGATGTAATCCTTTGTATAGCGAATGAAATGCATTTTGTCTGTTAATATATAAACAATATCGATAACGTTGTTATTATAGGACAGCCGTAATGAATTCTGAGAGGCGATTAATCATCTAAATCACTTTAGGTAGAGATATGAGATGTGTACTCACTCCATGCGGGTGCTGGTACGATGAGGCCGGATATCATGTCGTCGGAGATGACGGGCGGGTCACTGGGCGGCGGCGGGCAGACCAGAGAATCGATTATATCATCTGTGGCCGCGCGCATTACGCCGCACAGCTCCGGCGGTTCAGTTCTAGACGACCTGTACGTAAATATATCCACTCATGTCTGTTGCAAAATAGAGTGATAAAAAAAAATATATGGACTAGAAAGATTCATCTTATATTATCGACAGGAAAGAAAAAAGTTTTGTATTATACTGAAAAATTATAATATATTTTGTTTATTATAAAATAAATTTACAGTATATTTAATAAACTGTTTGTATACAAATAACATATAATTTAGTTGTAATATTGTCCACGCGCGTTTGAAATCATATTATACAGGTATTGGCATTCTTAAAGTGTATTATATTCCCCGTGGCTAAACGCGTAATGCCTTCTATTTCCTCTAGTTCCGTTCCATCCGACTTGTATGCAAATCTCATAATGCATAGACATCTGCTCTGCGATTTAGAGCTCGTGTTTAAATTAAAGATCCATTAGAAAGTAGGTTGAAATAAATGAAACAGCCTTCTGTGTGAGTGTGAGTGTGACGTCATGGAACCGCATTGTCTGTGTTGTTTTTTAATTGATTGGCATCCATTCAAAATGGACGCCAATGTTCTAATTGGAATTAGTATTTAATTAAGTGCTTTTAAATATGTATATGGGTTATAGCAGAAAAATATACTATATTACAACTTACACAGAATTTTTGTTTTCTGTGAAGCACAAGACAATATATTAGATAACATAATTTTTTTATTAATTCTTAATTCAGTATGCACCGGAAAGTGAAAGGTTTTTTAATAAATAAAACTTAAATACTAATTATAATAAAACTTTGTATATTTGTAATCTTTAACTGATAGCAGAAAATCAAACGTGTCATCGAAAAGTTATTCAGAATATTGTGTATTCAGAGGTCCATATATTAATATGGTCCTCGATAAATATAAAATATACACTTATCTATCCGACTTACAATACAGAAAAAAAGGATTTTATAAGTCGAAATTATGTATAATTTAACAGAATTTTGATTGACATCTTTAATTATAAAGGAATTTTCATAACTAACTCCTATTAACGAATCTGGAGGCAGATAAGGGCGACTACAATTTTATTTATAGTTTCAATGTGTCTAATTTTTTTTTATTCTGACAATAATTTAAATATTGCCATAACATATTTAAACTTAAAATATGTAATGTCAGTTGTACATATCATCATCATTATTTCAAAAAATGAAAAATGTAATTTACTTGATAATAATAACTGGAAAACTTTTAAATAAATAAATTAAAAATGACACTTATTTTTCAACGTTCGATGAATATTAATTGAAGGCTAAACTAAAAATTATCATTAAAACGTGTTTGTTGATAAATATATTCTGAATTATATATAACAAATGATCCTTAATTTCATCACATAATTGAATCATTAATTTAATTATCAAAAATAATTAAAAAGTTATAGATAATCACTTCAAAAATAATTATGATATTGAAAATTATATTTGAATTCTGTTCTCATTTGTTAATATCCCTTACCGATATTATGATTCCAAATGTCCCGGGTAGGTTTTATCTATTTAAATCCCTAGAAACTTAACAAGAACAGGTCACTATTGTTTATTCGATATAAGTAATTTGTATGGATAATTCACGCGACGCGTCGTTAAGAGCTCGGTCGCGAAGCCTACAATGGCCTACAATGGCCGGTGAGAGGGCTGAGGGCCGCAGGGCGAGATGTAGTGTTACCAGATGATTCTTAGTTTTCAGGACAATTTTTTTTGCTTAACTATTGTATTTTTTTTATTCTCTTTTTCATAGTAAAATGATTCTGGTATTTGTTGTGAAAATGACTAAAAGCTTCTCTTTAAATATTCAAATTGAATTATGTTTTTCAAAATTCACCTTTGAATTGAATTTGTATGATAATGTAGCAATATTTTAATATCAATTCATTATAAAAAAAATATTTTAAAGTAGAAGAAGAATATTTCTGTACTGGATATAACCATTAAAATATCTTTAATAAATCAGCAAATCATCCATTTCGTATTTCTTGTTAAGTCAGGATGATAAACAAGAAGATATGTAAAAGTTAAAAAAGTGTACGGCTGCAAAATCTTTGACGTTTTAATCGCAGCGGTTGTCTATAGTGGGTCAGTCCTTCATCAATCTACTTCATGGATGCCCTACGAGGGAGCATGTAGGTCGTAGCGAGCGCCTCAGTAAACTTGTCGCGGTCGAAAGGTCAGGTGTATGAGGGCGGGAAATGGCTTGAGTGAGCGTTCCCTGCGACTTCCACGCTTCGAGCTCACTGTAACACTTTGACTTCCGTTTTATTAATTTCTGTTGCTTTTCCGAGTACTTCCTTTTCAAAAGCCGAGGCAGGATTATAACAAATTCCGCTGAAGAGAATTATGCGAATCGATGCTAACGAATGCACGCGGACGTTCTTGATTAATGAACAGAAGTTAATCCGCCTGGCGATCAGCGAAATTGCATAAAAATGGTAATTTGCAAGCGGAAAAAACTTACCTCATCATCATAACTAGCGAGAGTTCCTCTTGCAATACGCTCTCCAAATACATCATATCTAGGTCAGATACGATCGCTCCGTTAATCACCATTATTTCGTCCCCTTTAATTATACCTGGTAAAATAAATTGTGAACTCGACTGTTCAATATTTTCAACACGATAAAGGAGTTTAATTAATGGAATGGGGAATATTACGCTCATGAAAAAGAAAAGTTGAGGATTTGATATTAGTTTAAAATATTAATAGAATGTTTGAAAATGTATATTGTAATTAAGATATAAACTATGTAATTAAGATATAAACTATGGACAAAATAAACAAAGAAAAACAGTTAATGAATTTAATGCTTCATATTAAAGGTAAAACTAAAGCATATATGTATAAAATAACGAAACCTCTTTTATAATGGTTATATAATGTCATATTATATTTCGACAAGTTATCGAACCGTCAGTTGTTCGGTCAACTTACCGTTTTGCATAGCAACGCTCTTGTCCTCAACGCGACTGACATAACAGCAAAGTTCGTCTTGTCGTTCCGCGTTTTCGATAAGTTCAGCCTCCACACTGAAGCCCCACATTTGTTCCAGGGTGTTGCGTTGCAGCTCGACTTGGTATAATATTTTGGCACACACTTCCACCACTTCATGTGTATGGAGCTAAACAACCATTTTATTAATTGTTATTATTTATAAACAGAGTAATGTTTATAACCTTTATTAAGATATAAAGATTTTTAACTCATGAGACTTTAATAAAAGATTTTTTGATTGATACTAACAAATGAATACTCTCGTATCAAGTCGTTGGATTATTAAGTTTGTGAGGTACATTTTTTGGGAAGGATATAGGATAATATAAAAGATAAGATAAAGATAGGTACATTTCATTTGAGGTCTACCATTTATGTAAATTTTTGAAGGATATACTTGTTTTGTTGTATTACATTTGTAGAATATTTTGATGGCGGTCATAAAACATTTTGCATTGTGTAAGTGACATAATAAAAGCAACGTGTAAGTTATAGTGTATATTACACCTCAAAACTATGATGTGGGTCTTTCCCACAGTTCTGAAAGGGTCGCATAATAGGTCCGGAAGGGTTGAAGTACAAAATAAGAGCTACCATAAAGTCTCGTCATAAGAATATGCAGAGGCTTCATAAAATTTTAATTAAATAAGTAAATTCATATGTAAGAGTTGGAAAGAGACATCTTTGAAATGGTTTTACTTCAACTTGACATATGTTAATATGTCAGCAACTGACTCCAACGAGATTGGGCGCTTCTGTTCGATATTCTAACTCGTATCCTATAAATTTGAAGAATGGATTAAAATATGAACTGTCAGACCCTTCTCAATCACAGTGCCACTGCATTGCGTTTCTTCAAAATGGAACTTAAGACTTAACATAAAATCTCTATTAATTGACTTTGTAACTTTTATTTAGGGACAATGTCAATTTTTGATTAATAGGTGTATATTTAACAAATTTATGAGATATTTTTTTTTGATATAATTATAATAATCATATTGTTTGTTTGTGATTTTCGGGCGTCCCAATTATTTTGAAGATATTCAATTACGAGTAAGTAAGCCTCATCAAGTAAATTATTTCGATAAATCTGTGAGTGGATATTGAAATCAATCTTTTTTGCTTCTTAATTTTTTTGTATAAATTGACGAGTGTTTTATTTGTCATGGTAGTGGGTATATATTTTAAAAAAAGATCGTAATAGTAAACAACAAATATATGAATCAAAACAAACTAGAGATTATTTGAAATCATCAATAAAACTTACATATGTTTCGATCAGATCACTTCTGTGTGGTACAAAATAGTTATGATCTTCCATGTCGCGTCTCTTCTTAACTCGCACGAAGTGTTCAAGAGGATTGAGTGAGCGACGGGCACAGGCTGCGGCGAGGAATTCTTCAACTGACATCCCGTCACGAACACCCACCGTGGCCGTGGTACCTTCCGGGAGTGACACCCTCACCGCGGCTTCACCTTCTTCACGTGACATCTGTTATACCGCAAATTATATTTACATTTATTATCAAATTTGCCATATTTATTTAAGGATGATTTATTGATTCATCAGTATTTAATGGCAATCTTTTCCGGTTACGCATGGATGAAATGTTTGTATATTAATTAGATCTATAAGCATTGTCCTCTTCATGGTATTTCTTGTTGAGATTTGCTTTAAAAATACCAATATTTTTATTTATTTTATTTCTTACAGACATTTCTTTTATACAAATTTGGTTCTATAGAGTAATTGGAGCCGTTCTCAAGTGATTAACTTTGATACAATAACAATGATTTTTATTTATATAAATAATCTAAAAAATATATATCAACATGGCAGGACTAGAATCTGCGACCTCTGAGATGCCGTCCCATTGCTCTACCAATTGATTTACCATCTCGTTATCCGCATTTATTTATTAATTAGCACAGGATATTTTTTAATTTCTACATTTATTAAATTTAAGTAAGCCTAAGATATACTTTCTTAAAATACACATTAAGGGGTAATGTCCAAATAGTTAACGAGAAATAGCGAATCAGCAGTCATTTGTTTATGTCCAGAAATAGAAAATCAGATAACTTACGTTCATGACTAAGTTTGAGAGCTAGACCCTTAAAGCATACATATAGCATGTTTAACGATGTTAATTTTTTTTAGCGATGTTAGAGGTTTAAATGTTTACTTATTTAATAAAGAACCTCGACCATTAAACCTTGTAATCGATGTTTTTTCATCTTTGTAGTCTTAGACTTTTGTATACATATTTAAAAATATGAGAACAAAAATGGCTTTGAGTAAGTAATTGGTAGGAGAATTTCCAAGAGCGGGTAATGCAAGTTTTGATGGCTAATACAAGGGGTGTTCAGCATCACTCATCACTGAACAGAATTGCCACCCTACTAGCTCGTTTGTTGGTTCCCTCATATTTGTAGTTTGACCCATTTCTAATTTCGTGACGGGAAATAGAACTAACTACATTCGATGATTTCGTGGTTCTCGCGGGTCCTGTAATTTGTATTTATCTAACCGTTTTATTGTATGTCTATGGAACTCAAAGTATCCGTGGAATAATAATTTAACTGTTGTTGAAATTTTTATTTTAGTTGAAATATTTACAGAAATTAAAATATTCAATTCTAATTATGTTAATCTTAGCTTTCAAAAAATTAACTTGATACGTACAGCCTTAATTTATAATAATTTTATAAACTTTTATTTCTTTGTTAAATCAGTAATTATGTAATCTCTTTGCATGTTCATTAAAGCTTTGTAATAGTTACGAGAAAAATCTACGTTAAAATGTAAAGATTGAGTTTTAAATATTTTACAGTTCAGTTTGCAGTGAAGTAATTTACCGTTTTACTTAATAGAGCCGTGCTTGTAATTTGTTCTGGTAACAAGGCAAAATGTCTAATGACAGGCAGTCAGGCTCTGCGGGTCACACCGTAATAGACCTACCTAATTACACTTTTATATAATATTAGGAACACGCCACTTTTCATGGCGTAGCGGTGGTGCTACGCAGGTTTGTTAACAACTTATAAAATTGACTATACATTTATTTTATTAATAATCAATTTGTTTTTTCTCATTATCATCTTACATTAAAAGCCAATACCACGAGTTGTACAATAAGGTATTAATTTACTACTTTTATTAATCAGATTTCATTTTTTTACATTCAATATATTTTTTGTTAAAGCCATATCTTAATTTCCGTGTTCAATTATGAATTAATTAAAATATTGATTTATTATCTATAAAAAGTCTGATATATTTATAAAGGCATTTTTAGTTGTTTTTTTATATATAGGTTTTAACAAACTCCATCCGGTTTCAGTACGGCGGAAGGGACGCCATATTGGATAATTCAATTTTTCACATTTTTTATAACATTGCGTAAATAAAATATTAGTGGATCGTGACAGGCTTAGAAAATACAGTTTTGATTTACATATGAATTTATTGAATAATATTTATTACCATTATGTTTTATTTTATTATATTTTGGGTTATTTTACAGTTTTATATAATAACTCTTCCAATTTTGATAAACTCTTTTCGATGAACTTTATATTATAATAACCATTTCATGAACTTTATATTATAATAGCTATATTATAATAACCATACTAATTACGAATAAATCCATGTTTAATTTCTTAATATTTGAAAACTATCTCTATCAGAACGTGCTTTGAAAACTTTGAACACAATAGCTAAAAGATCTGAAGAATTTCCTTTATCTGATAGTGTCAAAACTTTAAGAAACTCTCCTTTAAGGTAAGTGCACTTGATATTTTTATTTGACCCTCTGACTGACCACAATAGACTTACTCTTCCATGCACTGATTTAAGTATTATTAATAAAAATTATAAATTTACTTTACCTTCATAGTTTTGTAATAAATATTTTTATATAATGCTTTTAATGCTTTCATAAATCAAATTTCTAATTGAAAAATTATCAATCATCATCCTATCATCAAACTATCATCAGTGGTAGTAAAAGTCTAAAATTCAATACCAAGACCAATAGAGACGCAAAGACTGTTTTATATTAAATCATTGGATATAATCATGTTTAATAATTTGTAAAGGATCCAGTATCATCTTTTTTGCTTAAACAGATACTGATTTAAAAAATATACAATAGTCTAGAGCTCTTTATTAGTCTTCGACTAATTGAACGATCAGTGCCCATTATGAAAAGGAACTCTTCAAGAAAAGAAAAACATAATATTTTTGTTATTGTTTGCGCGCTCTTTGATAAAAAGTAGCTTAACGACTACCTCGCAGAAGCAAAAAATAATAAATGGATATTTTTTTTTTTTACATTATCATACTAAGAACTGCCGATAACTTGGAATATAATTTAGAAAAACTCATTTATCTTACTAAAAATCGAACACATTGATTTCCAATATACATACATGATATATCTCCCCACATTAAAAGTAATTTAATAAATTAATGTCACTTGTTGTAATTTATGAAAGCTTGTAGCTGTCCGAATGATAAAGTTGTACAGACCTGCATGGACCGCCGACTCGATCCTGAATTTGATCTCGAGAGATTAGGCGCCCTCCGTTTAGTAGCGCCTCTACCCGCCAGCAAATTGTTGAGTAAGGAAGGCGAGCGGGCGCAGATGAATGCGTGGAACGAAGACACCGTAAATACGCCCAATTTATTCAAAGTACTCTTAGTGCCCCGTGAGACGTGTGTCAACAACGACTGCAACAAAGACCTTACTTAACACATTACATCACAACTTTATTAAGCCCCAGGGCAATCAAACTTTGTTGATAAAAGTCAGAATTTATATAACTTTTGATATGAACTGTGCTTCTGAATGTAATTTACAAAATTCATGTCATCACACATGGTTGGCACTTTTGTAAGTTGTGTTAAAGACAATTTTTATTCACTTTTATTGAAAGTTATATAAAAAACACCATTTACATAAATACAATTTGTAGAATACCTATACGACAACGTAAGTGTAATATTATTCCAAGGCATGTCGAGATAGAGACACAATTAGACCAACATATTACATTGGAGGCATTGGTGTTGGAAAGTAATTTATTGACGTGACATGGGTCGCGTAAGAGATACTCTCTTCCTCTCGGTCAACGAGCCTGTCAATTCTGTCCCCGAAGCCAAATGTCACAATCCTGTCAATTCCATGAAATCATTTTACAATGTTTTTATGATTCTCAGAAACTGATTGAATTATATCAAGATCTTTTAAGTAGAATGAGAGAGTGACAAATCATTCAATAAAGATGAATTATTTTCTTTCCATGTAAAAAAAAATCATGGGAATTTTGGATGATGTTTATTTATTTTGATTTCCAAAAAATATTTGATAAAAATGTTAGTGAAGCTGCATTTTCAATATCACTGGAGGATCTAATACAGTCACTAAAGTAATACATATAGAGCTTATTTTATCTTATTTTAGTATTATTTCACGAGACAAAATCTTACAAACTTACAAATAACAATCATGAATAAAACATTAAATATGGCGAAATTCGATATCAGGGTATAAATTTTAAAGGTACCTTAGGATTAGGCAGTTCCCCACTCTGTAAGCTCGCCATGTAGCAACGTAGTCTGAATTGTTCACAGTGCAATCTTTCGAGGTTTTCCTCCCACTGCAGCATTTGAACAGCCAATTGTGCTCTAGTTTCCGGATCCGACACAACCGACTGCTGCAGATCTGCCATGTGTTTCAGCTTGTGATCCTGTTGATACAGATATATTGTAATAATAAAAATATTAACATACAAAATATGGGATTAATTTTAATAATAAAAAAGAAATCCCTCTTCTTTGTTAGAAAAGTTATAAACGGAAAAAATATATTATAAAAGTTCGCTACTTATGAAACCCTAAATTAAACATACAAGTTATATTGCGTTCTGTCTCGACAAAAGTTACTTAGTGTGTCTAAAGTCGATAAAACTCTTTGTGAGAAGGAAATATATTATATACCTACTATATTATAACAACATTATAATAAAATCATCCTAACCTTGTCAAAGGTATTGAATTAAATTATTGAGAATTAATTTTATATTATACATATTTAAAATTTAATTCAATTTACGCGAGTTAAATATGTAAAAATAGTTTTATTTCAATGTATAGGACTCGTGAAAACCTTAGAAAACACTACATATAAAAAAGGTTGTTCAAGTTTAAATGAGAAACCTGAAAATTTGAATGCTTTTCACTTATTTTACAAAAAAATATATTAAATAAATAAAACATGACCTTTTTTAAGATATATGATATTTTTATTTAAATATCCAACCCTAAAGCAATGAAAAAGAGGTAAACGCTCCTTGTAAATTTGATATCCGACTTCAGTGGCGAAAAGATCTTATATAAGGTATATAAATAACCTTTTTATAAATAATTGTTATTTTGGAAAATATTTATTATTTACCAAAGGATCAGAGATCTTATTAGATCGATGTATGGTGTACCTTCATTAGTGAACACATGGGTTGTGGTTCAAGATGATACAGGATGACACAATGCGGCGGGAGTTGCCCCCAGTATTAGGGCACGGGTACGCTATGAATATTAATATCCATGCACCTTCTAGAGATATCTCATTATTATATACTATATATTTTTTGCCGTGTTGTATAATAATACTATTATAATACTAATATATTTTTCTTTCAACCTTAAAAAACCTTTGTTAAGTAAACAAAATACATTTCTAAAACCGAATACTATAAACAAATATGCACTATTCCATTTTAAAATGTATTTTCAAAATGTTGTATATATTGTTTATGTTCAATCTAAATAGCAATAAAACTCAGTAATAAAACCAGTCGGTGGAAGTAAAAGTAATTTAAAATGCAATATCCTGATTTAGAGGCGCAATTTGAATTGACTTCTATCTGATTTTCTTTGCTGTGATGAGATCAAATCATTACTTAACTCCTGCAGTTTATAGGATTTTATCAGATATCAAACCATATATTCACATGCGGTAAGCATGATCAGAGTGCCACAGGCTTAAATGCTTGTTGCGGTTCAACAATGCGGGTCTGAGATTGGCCTAATTTGCGAAAGGAGCACTACAAGATTTATGATTTTAACATCGCTATAATTAATATGACTATTAAGTTCTTCTTAAGCTAATGAGGTGTCTTTAAGATAAATTCACTGATATCACCGTATAAAACATCTTACAATTTTATTATTATTGTATAATATATATAATACATCCAGACTTAGTACCTACATACGAGTAAATATTTAGGATGTATAGAACAACTTAACATACATTTACTGTTCTTAAAGTAATTTCTTGCTTTTATTTCCATCAAGCTTCCGCCGCTAAATGTATTCAAGGCGAGTTGAGAACAAGAAATAAATTTATCTGCATAAATGCTTTCTGCTTCGTAACATTGTACACATTTCAAGCTTTGAAGAGCTTTCGTAGCATTATGACTCTTAGAGCGAAGTCATAAAGTTGAATATCGAGGAGATAGCTATTGGTTTACGAAAGTAGTGAGTGATCCGCACCAGTCAAACAATACTTCTGTTGGTTCAGGCCACTGCCACTAGCGGTGAGGGTCGAGCCTTGCATAATATCTGCATTGTGTTCAGTACGTTTTGATTGCGCTGTAGGGAGATATAAGAACGCCTACCGTAACAACCCAAAGAAGTTAGTAAATTTAATAATAATACAAAACTCACGGATTCTATGGCCTTTTCGAGCCGATAAATTTCTTCCTGGAGCAGGTGAAGCGTTCCTGTTTTACCGCGATGGCGCGCGAAGGCCGCAGCGCAGGCACTATGAATACTATTCACCCAGTTCTCGAGCTCCACCTGCAATAGGAGAAATGGTTAACAAGTTGATTCTAGAATATTGAAGGTAACAATGTATTTTCATACCTGACACGGAGCCTGGAAAAGATATGCATCACCAAACGCCGTACTCAAACAGAATATATAATCACGTTTGGGATGTTCCGGTATGGGTTGCATGATAGCCCCATCCACTATTATTAGGTGTTTTGGCGCGGCTTCAACGGAACGACCCTCTCGGGAATCACAGGGATAGAACAATAGTGTAGTGCCTTTCAGACACACCCAATAGCCTTTCCATCCTCGTTTGCGAGCCAGTTCAATCTGATGCTTCTTACGAAGCAACCACTTCTTCACGCTCAAGAATCTAGAAGGCATTTAATCACATTAAACATAACACAATTATAGTCATTTAAATTATATATTATAAGCCCACTTTATACCAATTGTATAATATATAGTCCTGATATTATAAGTCATACTAATAGAAAGGTAAAATAAAAATAATATTTGTTTAACAATTTATTAGATAACGCTTAGATGCTTTAGTCATGTGAAATATTTTTTAATAAAGTAGTGTTGTCATTTCTCAAAAAATAAAGACCGTTAGATTTTTCAAGTATTCCGAAATAAACAGCAAACGTGAGTGCGGTATCGATTTTTTTATCAACATCCTGTTTTCTACAGGGAATTAGGAAATGCTTTTTTATCATGGAATGAATTTTCCTAACAGGCACGCCTCCTCTACGACCTCCAAGCACCTCCATCGCCCAAATAATCACATTCAATGGAGTTGAACATTTACTCCGACTCCGTGTTTTTGATATCCTAAAATTTGTTCGAACTTGAAAAATTGTAGACGCGGAGTTCCTTTTTGACATATTATTTTTTAAACATCTGTATTTTTTATATACCTTTTTATTTATATAACAATTTTATATTAAATTTGTTAATTACAAATTTTTGACATTTTAATATTTCAAAGATCAAAAACATAAGAGCAAGTATTGACATAGATTATATTTTATACTTTAGCGCTAAAAGGAAAATGAGTTTCTTCTCCCAAATATCAATAGGTTATTTTTGTTAAGTGTTAAAACACTTAGGCTACATAACAAATATTATCATAGGTTTACCTCAAAATTGTATAGTAATAAATAATTTACCAGATGTTTATTTTATTTATTTATTTAATCTTTATTACCCAAAATAAAAGAGGAACAATAGGCGGACTTAATGCAACAAGGCATTCTCTACCAGTCAACCCGAGGAAAAAACATTATAAATAACATGAACAATAAGGCGATAAAACTAGAATAATCGAATTTATACTTAATTTACATTACTAGTAGTAGTAGTAGATGTCGTAGTTTTTTATTTGTACCGTACAGTTTATAATGTAAAATATAGTACTAATTATTATTGCACAGCGGGGTCAAATATTGCAATCATTTTAATTATCCAACTCATATAACCGTAGTGATTCTGAAATGTTTCGACATTTCAGAATATGTGTAAAATGACATTCAAATTTACCTCGCCATTTAACCGTTACCAAATTTCATTGAAATACCAATTACTATTTTCATTGAACGAGTATGGATTACCTTACATTCTTTATTTTTATTTCAGTTGAAAATACAAACAAAATGAAATATAAAATTAAAATATGCTTTATTTTTTCTAATATATTTTACATGAATATAATGTACATGATGAATTTTCTTAACCTACTTAATGATTTAAAACAAATTAGAAGTAGAAAAATATCGAATATTTTTCCGTTGCAATTGATCAATCTCGTGTATGATTCTAAGACTGTCAGGACAGTGTGTACAAAACCCATTAAAGAGTCCCATCTCGCCCCATGGTTTAAACGTTTCCATCGTAGTTGAATGGGTCACGGGCCACGGCTAAGATTTCCCTCCGGTCATTTGGGATTCATGGGACAGGAACTGTAGCCTTAAGGAATATAAAGGACGCTGAAGGCTCTAAGAAACTCGTCAACTTTCTACGACATCACTTTTCTTTGTTTTTCTCTCCCAACCTCCTTTCCTTTGCAATAATTTTAAAGCCCAAGACAAACAGGAGGTTTTATTACACTTGTTTCTCTTTATGCAAGCGTAAGGTAAAAAGATAGCGTCAAGTAAACATATCTTATTTGAATATAAATTATATATATCATATTAAACATAAAGGTTTTTGATTGTATTATATAAATCACAAACGTAAAAATTTGTGCAAATTATTATCACATTTATTAATTTTAGTCTGAGAGAGCTTGTTTAAATTAGATTCGTATAGAGTATGAAATAACGAAGTTAATTAAATAGTCCTTTGTCTTTTGTCTCACCCAGCCTTCCTCACAGCGCCAGTGCAGTTGAAGGAAGCAGCAGCGGCGCCGGTCTGCTTTCCCTTGTAAGGAGAGTTCATTGCGCTCTCACCGGGATCCTCTTCATCAGACACAGCCGTCGTCAAGGACATGCGATCATCATCCGATATCTGTCAATACAATTAAACAACCCTGATTTGAAAGGTCTAATTTATTAATTATAAACTTAAATTTGTAAACATGTAATATAAATAATACTTAGTAATAATTTAAACAAAAATCGAAGACTCGTTTTTATTTTATATATATTTTTTAAATGACCATAAATAACAGTAATCCGTATTATTTTCATTTTTAATTATATCAATGATTTAATTATTTATTAGTATAGGTATACTTAATGAACGTCACAAAGTCAGAAGTTGTGATAAAAACAAACTGAACAATTTCAGTTTTATGTAAAAAATGTTGACATAAAATAAAGTAGCGAGGATTTCGTTAAGTTACGAAGCTAAAAAGAACACAACAAATCCGCTTCGTGTTATTTTTGTTTGTCACCAGATGTACTAAAATATCACAGATGCAGATGGTGCAATTTTGTGTTATGTATACGTATTACGTATACGTCAATTGAGTTTTAGTTGAGTCACTTTTAGTTCAGTAATTCGAATTCATGACCATTATAAAATATTTATTGTCTTAACGATATTTTTTGTCAAACCTGTGATTAATAAAAACATTGAATAGATTTAAAATATTTTAAGATGTTATCAAATATGTCATATAGCTTATATGACATATTTGATAATAGTATAATGTGGAAGACCAGCGGATTGGATCAATTTTTTAGCCGGTGTGAAAATGTTTATAGTATATAATATTATGTACGTACGGCATTTTATGTTTAAAAATGCTATCAATACTGACACGTGTTCGTTTAAGCTTCAAACCTTGTTACTTATAAAATATATAACCTCATAAATCCTCAATAAAAATAAAATTTTATTCAATGTTATTGTACCGTTTGTTTCCATAATAAATAAGTAAAAAAATATTTGAAAAGTCTGAACGAGATGTTTCCTATGATCTTTTTCACACAATGTTATTTCCATTTTAGCTAATGGTTGTTTTAAACAGAAAAGATTAGATTTACCGCAAGTTCAAAGCTCGTTTATACATTTTTTGAAAACGCAAAATAATATTACTTAAAAAAATACTTTGTCATATTAAATTCCTTCGCAAAAAAATAACTTTGCTACGATTTAAGTGTCCACAGAACGAAAAGTCATGAATACATACTTAAAAATGATTGTTTGATGTTAACAATTACAAAGACGGAAAACTGAATGTCTATGTATTGCTATGTTGAAAAGTGTAACGCAATTTACCGGCAGTCGCGCCCTCATTTCCAGTACTGAAAATGGTTACCTCTCTGTCTACAAAAATAAATAACGCTGACTTTATTGCATCTGTTTTTTAAATAAATTATGAAGATAACACTGATTAAAAACTGTAGTAGTACTTGAAATTAAAATGATTTTATAAAATAATGTATTTAAGTGTTTTCATTTTCGCGATTGTGTCTGATAATTTGAAACCAATGTTATAATTGGATCTTAACATGTATGATTGAAGGGTTCTCTTGGTTTTAATGTGTTATAATAAAACAAGGAAGGTTTTCTTGTAAAGCGCATGCGGCACACAGCACACGGCAGCGTGCACTCAGCTCAATGACACTCGACGCTGTCGCTGGCGCTCTCGTGGTTTTTCAAAACAAAAACATATATCCATGAATAAATAATATTTCAATTACCTACTAAGATCACACTATAACTTAATTGGTACTTGACGATGTGTACACTGCCTTATTAATAGAGAGGTTGCAGCATATTTTTCTAAGAAAATATTAAAAATACAGATAGTATGATTACACACTAATAAAGAAGAAAATTTCACGATCATTGAGACTTATATAACGCTCGTTCGAAGTAGTACCTATAACCAACAGAACTTCTAACGATAAGCTCAAATTTGTAGTAAAAGTTTCTCAAAGTATTGTCGAAGTAAATATATTATTCCTCCATCAAGAAATGGTATATGTTAGAATTTCCATAATCTTAGAAGTTTTTGATGATATTTGTATAATATTAATTTTATTTCACATTCTAATAAGTCCGAAACGTTATTAGCAAGCACTCCTTCTTCTTAATTCCTTAAAGTTGACTTTGGACCTGTGTATCCTTATACCAATAAAGTCGTGCATTATATTAAAGAGCTCATGCGCTAAGTAATCTTCAAAGGACACTCCGTTGGATATAAACGGGTTCACATACAAAAGATACAAATTCTCGAATAGTTGACACTTTGACTAGGTTTGAAGCATTTTACTGAATAGAAACTGCATGGCTCAAAGGATATTATATAAATAAAATGAAAAATATAAAATAGATAAATATGCTTTAAAATGTGATATTTAGAGTTTATATCCGATTTTAATATAATTTTTAATTGTTTATTAATGACGTAAGAAATCGTTAAATCTAATAACTGTAAAGCCTGGTATAATTTGTAAAATGTACATCCGATATTAATTTATAATTGAAATAGTCATTTTTACTACATGTGTATTACCTTAATGTAATATGAAAATGTATATTCTTATATACACATTTTTTGCTGATAATTATATTGAATTCAATACTCAGTCAAAATAAACTTTGTTTAACCTTTTTATAACATCGTGGCTGCCCTTAATTAAATATGTTTTTAATGATCTTTTTTTTCTTTAATTAATTTAACTGAGATAAGATACCAGTAAAATTTAAAATATTAGACAAAAACTAAATAACTCACTATGATAAATTTCAATACCTATTCCAACTACTTGCTAAGAGACGTCATAAGCAAAATGATAAAATTGATTTTAACATATTTAGTAGTAAGTAAGTAACCCCAAAAACAGTATCTGTATATTTAAGTTCAGTAACTCGTTTAATTACTTTTCGTTCAAGATTTCTAGCGATCTCAAGCCCATGACGTGAAGAATAGAGGTAATGCAAAAATGATACTTAGAGAACCATAGAGTAGAAAATAAAAGGCCTCATTAGTAGAAAAGGAAATTGCAGCCTCTCGCAGAGGCATCTAAAATAAGGTCAAAATGTTATGAATATTTCACTAGCTTTTATCTTCAAATTATCTATTGTAACAGCTATTGTGAATCCTATCAAGAGTCGAACAGTTCCACGGGCAGGCCATTAAAATATATATTTAATAAAAAGATATAAACTACCTTCATATAAGAAGATATTGAAAAACTTAGTTATATCAATCAAATTGTTTTAGAAATATGTTTTTTAATTAGGTACTATACTATTGAATATATTTATTGAAAATTATATAAATGCATAGGTTAATATTATACTAACAATGATTGTATTTTACCAGAGCTGCTACCAATAACTCTAGTTTATTGATTGATGCCTGGTAAGTTCACCCCACGGTGTATCTGTAATATTATGTATGCATTGTATCTACAGTACGTACACATTTGTTGGCGTAAAGGATTCAATCTACTGTATAAACTCTGCTTGGTACTGTGCAATTCGATAAAGCGAACAGTATATAGGAATATTACATAGTTTTGAACAATGATCATCTAGTTGGGAGAGAAATTATTAAAATATATTTTTGTAACGTGTCATCGAGTAGCATTTTTACATAGTTGTAGTTTCCAAAATGGAGTTATGAGTTCGGAATGACTTTTGTACTCACCTTTCTTAAAAACGCTTCATTACAAGTTTGAGCAGTTCCCTTCCAGTGGTAATGCCGGAACCTCACATTGCCGAGCAATTTTGCTCCCTGAAGGATCGAGACTTCATACACAATCCTTCGAATATTAAGGACATCAGTGCGTTTCTTATATTTATTTAACTTACGCCGACGAACAATTCGTTCATCTGGCTCCGAGTATTCCCCAGTACTAGTAAGTCCCTCCTCGGCCGCCCATGCACTTAATACACTTTCTATAAAACTGAACAGCTGCTGAACATTAGGTTCTAGCTTGCTAGGAATATAGAGGTAAGGTGAAACAGTTTTTTTTGGGATTATCGGCTTCTCTTCGGGTTCTTCTTCAGGCGGGGGCACGACGTCATGATAAGGACAGTTGTGTATCTTATGATGATGGTGATGATGATGATGATGATGATGTCTAGTTTTTCGTTTCGGTTCCTTCGAAATTGCACCGCCACCGCCAGCGCCATCCCCTTTGTCTCCGGTTTCGCCACCACTGGAGTGCGAGTCTACAC
This sequence comes from Napeogenes inachia, assembly GCA_959347355.1. Taxonomy (NCBI): domain Eukaryota; kingdom Metazoa; phylum Arthropoda; class Insecta; order Lepidoptera; family Nymphalidae; genus Napeogenes; species Napeogenes inachia. Next base: position 1,715,837 of record OY365799.1, on the reverse strand, counting down.
TACGTTCTCTGTGTGGCTTAGGGCGCCCGTTGGACGTCAAGGCCACAAAAGATCCCGCTGCCAAGCAGCAGTGATGAGCGACGCAACAAAAGCGAGGATCACCTTTATTAACTCCCGTGTGGGCCTTGTGGCAGAAGGATATATCTGGCACTCTCGCTCCCAGCGCTGTCAAGTGCGCTCGATCAGCACAGACCTGCATGAGGAGGTTCTCTCCAAAGTGCACAGTCTTGTGGCGGCGGCGGCGCAGGTGCATGAGCGTGCCGCTGCCGGCCAGCGAAGGCGGGGCGGAGACCGAAGTGGGCTTGCCCCGGGGCTCGGGCGCGCGCGCACATCGGGGCGGCGGCGCGCGGTGCGTTTCCACCATCATTGGCGAGGAGCGGCGTCAGCGGCCGGCGCCTGAGCGTCACCTCATCACGATTAACAAATTATTCGTTTCCTTTATCTTCTCCTGGTTCACTTCTTCTCTAACTAACTGTCTTTTTAGATTAACATCTTAACTGAATTAAGTCATTTTGAACTATTGTTTTTTTTACTTTTATTTATTTTGGTTGCTTCTCACTTAATAGTTGAGTTTAGTTTTTAACACTAATATTTTTACATTTGCAACGGATCTGATCAATTTGATAAAAAATATATATAATATTATTGTGTTATTATAACGCGCTTTCAGACTTCATGTTCTAACTAAAGTTTCATAAACTTTTTTACTTACAGTAGTTCTCCAAAAAAAAAAAGATTAAGACACAATTTGTTTAAGCTTCAGCTTAAAAAAACTACAAATATTATATAAACAAAAGATATTCATATAATTAAAAATTTATATTATAATAAAAGAGCCATCTCCAATTCATAATTGTGTTATTAATTCTTCCAAATAACTGTCACAGTATTGGTCTCTAGTTTCAGGTAACTTGCATTTAGAGCGTTAATTAATTGAAACTTGGAACGCGCTTGATTGCAGCGCTAAAATCGCTAAATGTCGAATTTACAAAACTATCTCACCGCCGACGAAACTTTATTATTACTCAGCTATTTCGAAACGATGTTATCTCATTTTCTAAATCGAGCACAAAATAACATTAACCATTTACATAATCAATATTAATAATAATTTCATACTGCGTATTGTTTTATATATAAAATTACTACATTTATAATGAACACATTAGCTATTGTTATAATTTATGTACGTTATGTGACGGCTAATAGATAATAAATTTTGTCATTTAGCATTAATTAATTTTGTAGTTATGGTGATATAGCAATGTGTTTAGATACCCAATGCATATTTTCAGAGAATTATTAAAAGAAAAAATAAATATTGTTTGTTATTTAATGAAGGTGCTAAAATGCATATGTGTTTGTGTATTAGTTCACGATAGCTAGCAGCTAACACATAAGCCCAAACTTATCATTAAAACATTTCTAAACTTTTTTGTAAGCGTCTTCCTTAAACAATGCTTGCTTAATCTCGTAAGATCTGTAAATATATATATATATATATATATATATATATATATATATATATTTACAGATCCATCAATATTTATTTTTACTTATTATATTTAATTCCTCAATTACCTTTTATGAATAATGCTTATGTCAGTTTGTGTGTTGTGACAGAATTACCTCAAAATGTCTTTCTGAGCAGAGGTCACTGGTTTTATATAATCATTTTATCCTTCTGTAATTCGTCTTTTTATCAAGATATACAATATCTTATCAAGATATATATACAATGGTCAAATAGTTCAAAGTTTAATTTTACCAGATCAAATAAAAATAACCTTTTTTTATGTTATAATTTTTTTTTAATATACATTGCTGTAATTGATAGAAATGTTGAAAATGAAAAGTTTTTTAAAGAATACTAATACAAATATTGTATTACAATAACGTATGTAAACACAGTATTTTCTTTAAATATTAGGTCTTTGTTTTAATATAATATCTTTGACATAAAATATTTTATAATAAAAGAATCCATTTTCTGTAAATTATCTCGTACGACTATTGCCATCCACTACAATTAGCAAATATTAATTCACGACAATGTTTTAAATTCAATTCTGTTACTTAATTAGTTTCTGTTATGTGGCTGTGTAATTGAAGTTGACGTCACAAGAGTGGAAAATTTAAAACCTCGTATATTATGCTGTTTAAATAGATTTAATTGAAATTTTATCTGCTATTGAGGAAATGTATGTAATAACAAATAAACATATATTGGTCTTTTAGAATGGCCATTTTATTAAATAAGAATCGTAGAAATTGAAAAATCTCAAAAATAATAATTATTGAATTAAGCTTTAGTATTGTTTAATGACTTAAATGGACTGAAGTAAATTATTTAAAGGAATAAAATCAATGATACAATATTAATTTGTTAAAATACTATTTTAAGAATAACAAAACAATATTTCTTATAATTTTACTACTTATTACAATGAAATGTATATACTATACAATCTTGATTAAGTGTTCCACAGTGAGTTTAAACTTATAAAATATATATTGTTCCAGTGAATTGACTTTAGAAGGATAAACTGAATGAGGAAAACTAGGGTATGAATAATTAGGATAGAAGTCGGGGAGGTAGGTACGTCGAACAATATTGGGGTGAGTTGGGCTACTAATTCTATTACATTGATTTTTAGGAAAACATAAAAATATTACAATGTCATTGATCTGAAAGATATGGATTTGATTTTATTAAATGTTGAGAAGTTGCAAATTATTACTATTTTAAGCGTTATACTTAAAACTTTAACCAAACATAATTCTTTAAAATAGATTTTTAGATTATCGTACAACAAAAGAATATAAAGAAACGTAAATGTATCGTTTTTATAAGTATAAGAAAAGTAACTATATATATATATATGTATAAACATATATATATATAGTTGGCAATATGAATTGAATAAACTACAATAAGGAGCACGCTCATACATACTTCTCAACCTCCAAGCTAAAGTCTGAAGAAAGACTGAAAGTAGAACTAGACTGAATGCAAGACTGTTATAAAACTGAGACGGAAACGTGGCTTAAATTGCCTTCAAATCGTAACGAAGTTATTCAGAAGAAAAGTAATACGCTACTTTGTGCTCATTCATGACGAGAAAATCATGTATTTCTTGTAGTTTTGTCAGGTTTTAATTACGCTAACAGCCGGCGCGTCCCAAGGGAAGTAGGGCGTGACGTACCATTGGAAAGCGACATTGCATTTGGCCTCTCGTGTCGAAGTCGCACAGCCTCTAAATGGATCTCAAATCTATTTGCACCGTTGCACCAAATACGATCTATGTCCTATTAGACAAGTACGACTTCCTGGACCGAGTGGCCCACTGCTTACATCAATCGTACAGAGGTAGATAATTAAGGGTCCGTTAGACTGATAGCGACACTGGTAGCTCTCCATTACTTAGTTCTGTTCGAATCTGATATTATATTACCAAATTAATTACACAACTATTCATAAAATACTGATTAGACATATTAAAGCATTTTTATTAATAAAATTATTAATTGTCAAAATGTTTTAATCTTAATATATTTCTACATAATCTCAAAAATCTTACAGCAAATGAATACTGAAACGACACAATTTAAATAATAATAATAATAATTTAAATTGGTGAATATTTGATGAGTTTTTATTTCTATGATAAGTAACAAGTTGCCTCACATTTTAATTACAAATCTCGAGTCGGTAACTCGTTCAATTGGTTGGGTATAAACAGGAAGTCTGAATCTTATTACCATATTGTGGTTTTTGAATAATTCACTCAGATTGGCTTGCTTGCTTTTTAATTAATATTTTGCAAATAGGATTTATTAGTATTTCGTAAAAATATAGGTAGTACTCGCTGATCTAATTAATATAATAAAATTCAGAAAATATATATATTTCCATTGAATAACATTTATAATCTTATATTGTCAAAGAGTTTAATAATTTTACCTCAGTATGATTAAATTTAATTAATTTAAGCCTTAAAAAACACTGGAGTGTTTAAAATCAAAGTACGTTTGCTGTGAGGTTCGAAGTTCGTTATATAGGTTTATTTAAAGTAAAGTGCTTCTGTATATCATTAGTAACTTATTGTTTAGTTTCGATATTCAACTAAACAATAAACAAATCATCACCGAAATTTTGAACAAATAGTTTTTAATATTTTTGTAACATTTGTGATGCAAACAATCATACAAAATATAATGTTTATTTTTCACTAAATATTACAATCGTGGTACTTTAAGCTTTAAGTATCTACAATTAAGACATACAACTATCACATACAAATATATATAAAAACATTAATGCACTTTTCAATTCTACATTCATATAGACAATTGTTTTAGTATCTTTTAAACATTAACTAATAGTTTTATATATTTATTATTTTATCCTAATTGACAGTTAATTTTAATTTATCAAAAACTTTACATATAATCCAACATTCTTTTGGCAAGTCTTCGTGTAAGTTCTTATGTATTAATGTACCTACATAAAAAAGATCATGAAACAGAAAAAGATTAATCGTTATGTGCGGATTATTCAAATGATTTGAATTAATTTGTTTATTTCAATGAACCGTTAAAAAAGGGATAAAAACTCTTCATTCCTTTAGTATTTTCAAGTAAATCCTTATTATTAGAGAACCATATTGTTCTTTCATTACATATGATTAAATAAGATAATATCAAATAAAAAAGGCTATTTTTAGTCAAAGCAATATCCAAACATAGAACTCGACTTATATTATCATAATAGACGAGACTTTTATAAATAATATGTCAGATATATATTGAATTTTCTGTGGGACTAACAAATTTATCTTCAAGACACGCTTATGTGGTTAGAAGTTGTGTTAGAAGAAACAAAGAATTATATCTGTCTCCAAGACAAGGAAAACAATTACGATTCGACAAGAACAATAAAGTTTCAGAATTATTCTAGATGTTTCTTGTTCATCAGAAGTTTCTGTGACAATAATTTGAGTAGGTAGAGTCTGATTGGTAGCGATTGAGTTTAAAAAATGCAATTAAAAATCCGCAGAACGGCTAATTGGATTAAAGGTGAAGGTGTAACACAACAAAAATAAACTTCAAGATTAGATAGAATAGTCTGTGTACGCTTTTAGGTCAAGTATTGTCGCTGAGCTTTGCAACATACAAATGTTTAGCACTTGTCTTCGCTGATTCTACACAAGTTTAAAGCGCTGAAAGCACTTCACTTTTTATAAGATAATCCTACTTTACCTTGATCTAACTGAAATTATATTATAATTTCATGTCAGTTTCTATGAAATGATTTTGGAATTTTTTTATTTAATAAAACACTAATATTAAAATATCAAACTATAAAATAGCTCTGGCTATCAATGATATAGGAATATCAATAGATACTTGCATCAATGTGAGAATAAAAGAGTCAATGGCAAGTTGATTTATAAAACATGTAACAAGTGAGATATCCGCGACTGTAACTGTATTTAACTACGTAAAATGTCATCGCCTTTCAGCTTGTAATTACTGATTTAAATGAGCGGTGGCGGTCTGTTTTAACGTTTTCATATATAAGCGTCCTGCATTGCGCCAATTTCATATTGGTGTTGTTCTATTTGTTCTTTTAATTGGGACGGCAAAGGCGACTGTGACCCGGTATGTGACGAATCGAAAAATTTTCACTGTATGCACAATCTATTCGGATTGTTCATGGTCGTTGGATTATACGAATAGCCGCTTTAGTAGCAGCCCGTGTCAGCCGCGGTATAGTAACACAATAATATTATATTACTATTGGTCTATCTTCGAGTTGAACTCAAAACAATCATTTTAAAAGATAAACCTGTACCGATGTCTATTGCCGCATGGATAGGAGGTACACATCACTTTTACACATGTACCCGGGTATCAAACCTAGCAACCAAAAGTAGAGTCTGCAAATTTATCACAATATGTTTGAAATTGATTTTAAGTTGATAAGTAAATAAGTTTATTGAATTACATAACCGAGCACTGGGCACACGGAGGAGTGTTCCAACGCCCAGGCGGCCCTCACTGCGACTGGATCCGGCACGCGTCGACGGAGGGTGGCCGATCGTCAAACTTCGTTACGATTCGGAGCAAAACGATCGTAAGTCCTCGGGCTGTGTCGGAGCACGCGCGCCTGCGGGCGGGCGGCGCCAGGGCGCCCGTACCCCGCATTACCCGCCTAGTACTACACAACACTGACCAAGCCTTTCATAAAATTCGCCTAAAATGAACGAATGTTAAACTTACTTAATCTATACAAGGGCTTTTATGCCTCGACTCTACTCTACTTTAGCGTAATATGACAATAACCATGTCATAAATTGCATAAGCATAATAAGTATAAAATTAAAATATATCAGACGGTTTGCTGATTCGTAGCTATATTGTTATATTTTCATTAAATCATACGAGGCAATTGTAGTCAATAAACATTATTTGCGATCTCAACAATAATTATTTAATCTCAAGAATCATCTGTACATCAGTTTGATAGTAATTTTCACTTAAGAAGTGTCTTGAATTTGAAATAATTAGTTAATAAAAAATTGATGAGAACTATTAAAATTTTTTATTAATATACATTTTAAAATATGAAATTATTTTTAATACACACAGAATATATTTTATATTCCTTATAGTCTTCTAATATGGATTCGCATTGCTAAAATTGCTTTGACTGATGGGATTCATCTTGGTATAGACATTTTTGAGTGTTTAATAGAATATCGCTTTTACCCTGACTTATGATCTCTTTTTTATACCTTAATATAATTATAATTTAAACACGTAGTAGTAGTGCTCTTGCAAGTACTAGCTTAGATTTTATGAAGAAGGCTAATCAGGATTCTTTGGTAAACAGGTCCCTCTGCTGTCGTGTGGGTAATGAGGACAGTATTTTATAGCAACAAATAAACTTTAGTAATAATAATTTATATTTCAACCAAGGTTTTTTATGGAGGGGACGTAGTCTAATTACAGTAGAACCTTATCGCACTGATGTCACGTTTTCAAGTGAGTTTTATTGCAAACGGAAAATTTTAGCTTCAATGATGAGGAAACTTAAAGTTATAGAATGTTTATATTTATAAAGGCGTGGTTAATACATTTGGTATTTATTCCATATAAAATTCGCAGAACACCCTATAAAATATTATTGATTGCTTTCAATTTTATCCTCTTTTCATACCGTTCATTTATCTTGATCGTGTTATTATATCCCTCGTGATCATCGTTCATTATGTTTTGGATTTTGTCGCTGGATTTAAAAAATACGCACACTCATGATGTTTTATCTTTGTTGATATATTCGGCCCATTGAAGCCCAAAAAATATATCTTGTTCAAAATGTAATTTAAAATATTTCGAATCCAATTTCAAAGGTGAAAGTTACATGCAGTTTGAATAATAGTGTAATGCACAGAACATACAACAATATCTCCGTTGCGCAACAAATTCCAATCCATTAAATTAATATGCTACATTAAGTAACCAACATACAAGCACAAGACATATATATACTACACTATGATTATGTGCAGTGGGGCTTATGATATATTAAATGTGTCTGGAAGGGACTGAGAAAATAACACCCCCATTTAAAAGTTTTGCCACTGCATCCAGTTTCATTTAATTGAAATTCTGTTTCAGAAAATGAACCTTTACCAAATATGCACGAGTGAATTTAAATGCTATTTATGAAATCTGATATACTTTGAATTCTTTGCTTATCATTTATATGAATTGGTATTTTATGCACGTATATGTATACAATATACGGTACAGATTTCAGTTGTCAATTCATATGGTTCTAAGAGGAAAGAGCTTTTAAATAAGCTTAGTATGAGAGCGGTAAGAGGCAGGGGTCTACTAATTAGTGGTACTTCAAGACGCTCTGGTAAGATTTTTATACCGTAAAGTTTAATACAACAACTGACAAAGGACACTTGCTGAAAGATAGGATATTTTCTAAAATTAAACGTAGATTTCACTAAAATAAGGATAAAGTTGTATAAAATTTGATATAAGATATAATAAATAGCAACAGAAATATTTTATTAAATCCTTTGTCTCCTCTACGAACGCCTACTTACTAGTGTCACTTATCGTTAGTGATATCACCTAGAACTACTAGAACTACTAGAACTAGAACTACTGGAACTAGAACTAAAAACTAAAGACATCTCAATAAAAATAGTTACATTGAACAATAATACATCTTACTTTAGATAAATCATAGTTTAAATTAAACCAAACTTGATTACAAAATACGACTATCTACCAACGCTCTTGTTTTGAGAAAGATAAAGTTAATTTACGAACTGGTAAGACGTCTAAATGTAATATATTTTATTACAATGTTATAACACTATTTCTTGTTACTGAGGTGCTTCAATTAATAATTAATAGCCGAGCTTTAAGAACATAAAATTGCTTTATGGCATTTAGAAGCATTTTATGGAGCATCTGCGCAGTGGGAACGGAACATAAAAAGAACGGGTCAAGTGCCAGCTTCATTCTCGTAATTTGTATTAAGCTCTGTATACACGAAACCATACGTATGTTTCATAGTTTCTTTTATATTGTACTTGTTGATTTTAGAAATATACTTTAGCACATATCTTTGTAAAATGTTCTTATTGAGGACACGAAGGTTTTCGTATAATAAATAGATGACGCTACCTATTTTTATTACTGACATAAATTAGATACGTCTCTGTGCTAGAAAATGTTCTATTATCGAGAAAGTGTTTATTAAATATATATATATATATTTAATAAACACACTTTACATATTGTAACAAGCCATCAACATTTTGGTATAGACAATCTTCTGCGGTGATATTGAGAAGTTGAAAATCAGTTAGTTCATACTAAATATGTCTTCATACCAACGTCAAGAATATAATTAAAATTCTTTGACCCGGACTAGACGGGGATGAGTTAGTTCTACAGCTGTTCCGAAATTCAAGTCGATAGCTATAATATTTCGAGTTCGAAGAAAGAATAGCCTTGACATAAAAAGAGACACCGGAGTCTTATTTTATTTTTTATACGAATGAAACTATGGATATTATGCAGATGTTTTATAAATAATGTATGTCTCCGTACAAATAAAAAAAGTAGTCATATGTGAAAATGACTTCTAAATGGCGTTAAATCATTTGAAGCAGAAAGTAGTGGCGATTACAAAGTGATTATTACGACAAATGAGAATTATATCGCGTTACGTCTCCTCTTCAATACGTAGAAGATAATTGACCGAGCAAACGAACCGAGAGTACGTTACAACGGAATAATATGGCGGTGATTGTTAAGCGCAGGCGTGAGGCTTTTACGGAACCGCCTCCAGCCTCCCTGCGGTGCAGGAGCGAGGCGGTGCGACGACTTCGTGTCGGCCGTCACTCGCGTCATCACCGCCGACGCTGTCGCCACTACCGTCACGACCGACTGCAATCAGTGTTAAAGAGGGCGGAAGCGGCGCGGTACGTGACGAAGTTAAATTTAATCTCAAAGGAATGACGCACAGAATCCAATCGAGAATCCAGTCAAATATATTGCGCAACTTTGACTACTTTTCACCGAATGACTTAGATAATAACAACGATGACGAAGTACAATCAAAGATTTATAATTGTGGAAACCATTACGTTGCTCCAAAATAATTAATCATCGTAAAATTTGACAATACTTTTTGATTAGCGTAATAGCTTTTATGTTACCGTTTGAATAGGTTATTAATGTTTCTTTAAAGATTCTCATTGAATGGTCCAAATAAAATACAGTTATTTAGACACGTTTTGCTGAACGTTCCCAAGAAATCATTACTTCTCGGTCTAGTTAGAGCTACATATAACGTAATACGTAGATAGTTTATCACAACTATATTCTGACATAAATATTTCCTCTCAGTCAGGATGACTTATGATAAATTCGTGTTAAGGATAATATATTATGAAACAATTACTACATACTACTTACTAATTAGTTTTATTGATGTAAAAAAAATATTTTTAGTTTTATATTTATTTTTTGCTGACATATGATTTCACTTAATACAAATATTTGTTTGCAAAATATAAGAAAGGATAAAATCTTGTAACATTGAGGACGTAAATTTATAACGGTCTGAATGTTTTATTGACTTTCTTAACAATGCTCTTTCGTAGTCATGAATATTCCATGCAATGTTTATTTTTGGCAAAGACTTGAGAAAGAAAACGTATTACAGTAGTACACTATTACCATTAGCATAGGTAAACCATGCTATATATTTCTAAAAGCTTTTACCAGCTTGTCCGAACATGCCGGACTGGGAGAATATAAGAATCTTCACTCTTGTTTTGGTAGTACTTAGAAAAAGTAATACAATTTAGCTTTATATACCTACTTACCTTTATAGTATCGGAAAAACAATTAACTTACCTGAAAAAATAAAGGAAAATGTTTTAAAGCCGGATAAAACTTTTTTATTATTAAGATAGAGAAACTATATTTTTTTCATGGACTTTCGTGAATGAGCTTTCAGTAGAAAGAATAATCTGTTTTTATGTCTACGAAATAAAACTTACATAAAAGTAATGTGGTTTTGTAAATCCTATACTTTGGCACCATTAAGTTAACGATTACGTAAGGAAGGTAAACAACTTATGTAGCAAGAGCTTATGTATAAAGAAAAAAGAAAAGTAAGCTAAAATTATATGATGTTTATTAATAAGAAAGAAATAATACAAAGACGAGAGTTTGTATCGAAATTCTCTCGACTTATTGTAAGCTGCAGTAGATAGTTCAATAATAATGTTATAATCTCTTCAATATCAGTTTTCATAACAGTGAAGTATCTTTGACCTGTTGTGGTCGATAACAGAAGCTATTTAAAGTAGGATTATTATTAGCTTAATTTGTTAGAAATATCTGCACGTAGGTGTAAAGAGAGGAGATATATATTTTTAGACATTTCTAACACGGTCGTTCTGTCGTGTTTCTTCAGAAATATATCATACGAAGGCACGTTTTTCTAACCATTTATTCAACGAAGGATAAAAATGATATATTTATCTAAAAGCGCCTTTTCATACATTTTGTTCTTGTTTTTAAGGGAATATATCCTTAGCTTAGTATGAGATCTTCTTGAATTAGTTTAAATTCGTTTATGTCAAGAATTGTGTCATGGTTGTACTTATATTCCGTAAATAATGCAAAGTGACTATAAATAATTGTTTTACACAATAATTTAAATACGTTAGTGTATTTAAGTAATTGTGTTTTAAAATGTTGAGCCTCGTTAATAGGTACATAGCCTAGTTATAGTATAGGTTAGTTCCAGAGGTGGTAGGTCTGAGTCCTGCCCCTTAGTCATGTTTTTAAAATGAAATAAAATGCAGTGAAAATAATTTGTATGTACATTTGGCTGAAATTTGTCAGGAAAATTAGTAAAGTAACAATTTCAGAACATTTTTATGTATATCACTTATGGAATATGTATACTTATACATGCAGATCCTACTTTTTTTAGTGCACCTATATCATATTTGTATATGCTGACATCTTACATAACTTATCTCAATAATGGAATATATTATTGATAAATATAATGTAGAAAGTTTATAGTGGGTACATAAATTCTTAATATAACTGTCCATAATGTATAGATTCTTAGCTATAAATTTCGTAGAATTAGTAGATTTTTTACACAAACTTAATATTTCTTTTTAACCCCGTTAACCGGGTGACCGCCCTCTTCTTTAGCATACTTCAATTTTCTGTGTTAAATGTTCCTTGAAATACAAAACAGACGAATAACAAAAGACTTCAGTACGGGTTTTTTATAAGTCTATCTCTCATATAAAAATATATAGAAGGTTTATTTTAAGAGCATGTTGCTAACAATTCTTTAACTGATTCTCAGTACAAGCAAGCTAGTTACATTACTTTGTAAAATACGTGCTTAAAAAGCTTATATTTTTGCTAAAAGTGGTAAAAATGTTATGCTTTAATCTATTTCTCTTCTATGATACTGTAGTCGAGCGAAAGTAAACACTTGTCAGCAACATTGTGATAAAAAGTTAGTGAGCGTGTTTAAAAGATTGCTTTTTAAAAGTGAATAACTTGTAACAGCGCAACTGCTTTAAAATTGATTGCCACAATGACCGGAAAAATACAAAGAAATAAATATATAGTGTATAGTGTGAAAGGTACTTTATCACGGACTCAATTTACCGCAGAGGTGAGTAATATTATTTTTTAAAGTTAAAATCGGAATAAAAAGTATTTACTTTGGCTAATAAATACATTTTTCAGTTTGGCTTTTAAAATTAGATAGTAGTTTATTACACTTTATATTTGTTTGTATAAATGAAACAAGCGTGTTTGAAAAAAAGTACTTACGAGTAGATAGACCATAGTATCCCTATTCCTATGAAAATAAAAGTTTCCAACTTCTAAGGGATTCTAATCAAACCTGCTATTTACTTTACTCCTCCACTCTCCCACCACCACCACCACTATGCACACACACACATACACACAGGCACACACACACACACATGCTGCTAATAATATTGAGTTGGAACTTTAGATCACTGATGAAACTGTGTTACAACAACAAATATATTCAAAAAACCTTGAAAGTTTAAGTTGAAGGAATCCTTGCGGTATTCAAATAGTTCGTCTATCACGACAATCTAATCTCGAAGATTTTGCTAAATGTAATTTTGTAATCTCAGTTTTTGTGATATAACTACAAATTAATGATTTATCACTTTATTTGTGTCGTGAGACCTTATTTGTTGCCAAATTTTGTGATTCTAGGTCAACGGGAAGCTCCAAGTTTTGATTTATTAGAGAGTATTCAAATATGTGACATAAACATGTATGTTATTGTTATTGTGATGTCTCGCAGCTTTCATTTTATAGACAATGTAACAATAAGCATTCGATATTAATATCTACTCGATACATCCAAGTGTTCTTTATTGTCATTAAAAAATGGCTCTGCTAGAGGACGAAGTGATTTTATAGAATATATTTTTCTTATAAAATCGTATATTTCAGATATGTTACCTAATGAACAAAACTGAAGAAACGGCCTATACTGGCTCTGTCGCACTGTTAAACCTAAGCCTCTTTTTTAATTGTGGAAGGAGATCAGAGCTTAACCTAACACCTTACTTCACCTCGGGTTGGAGTTGTTTCTTTTAGAATATACAGGTTTCCTCACCTCTTTTTCCGTCACTAATTATACCCGGAAAAGTATAAGTGTTCATGAACAAATATTTATTTATTATAGCTAGGCTATTAACCGGGGGCAAATAAATCGAAATAAAGTAAAACTTTCATTCTATACCAAGGCAAAAGATCCTCAAAACTACAGTACCGAAAAAAAACTGTACTGTATTTTTATTTTTATACAATAAAATAATAGAATAATTAAGGTTGGAAGTAATTAATTATTCTTGTATCACGACAACGAACAAAACAATAATCTCGCTGTAATTGCTGTTAACTGATTTTTAATTTTAAAATATACTTAAACGAATAAAAAGAACACCACTTTACCACGAAGCCTAAATATGAATTTAATGAGAAACTGCTAAATAAATTACGTTCCCAAACTGTTGTTAACTAAGAACAATCACTTTTTTCAGACTAAACAAAAGTTTAATTCATCTTTTTCAAAGGGTCTTTTGTTTGTGGAATTATAATTGTGTTCAATGGACTACGAAAAATAATTATATTCGTATTAGTGTTGCTGTAACCATTAAAGACAGACCCGGCTGTCGCAGTGGAAGAAGCGAGATCAATATGAAGCGACCCTGACACAATTTACAGAGTCCGTAAGGCACACTGGATTGCGGAGGTTCAGTATAAACACTACCCGTCTATGTATTTACACCGAGAACAAGTTTGACGACCGGAGAATTACATTTCATAATGTTATAATGATGGTTGAATCCTCACACAGCCTCAATATAGCAGACTAAAGATCATTATGAGAATATATTAATATTACAGTGCTACAGTTTTTTTATAGGTATAATGTTAAAAATATTATTTTTATTAGAATTAGAAAATGTTTCTATCATTTTTTGTTAGCGTTTGTGATTTTTTCTTTTATGTCCCTTTAACGCAAGAATAAGCAAATATATAAACAGTCTTTGTTATTTTACTTTGCTTATCTTTCTCCATGGACATACCCTAAAAGAGTACCATGCTTGAGTAGCCTTTGTGGCGAATTATAAGTCTAAATTGTACCTATTTTAAAAAAAGACTTTGATTGCGGCTTTGAATTTAACAGACAACTAAGCATTATTGACATAAATATTTATCTTTATATTTATAATATAATAAACTTTGCCTAATACTTTTTTTTAAATATTGAAATCTTTTATTTTAGTTCCTAATTGTTCCTAAAAAAAGTATAAAATTATATTTCGTTGTTTTGCAGGATACAAGAAATTTATTTGATATACGATAGTTTGACGAAGCTACCCTGCCATTACACCCCACCCCACCCTATTTAAACAAGGGTGTGAAACATTATATGTAGAGGTAGGTTTTGTACAAACCTTGTAGCAACAACCAAATTTTGGCTACATAATGAAATTTGGGGTTAGATATCATATTTACTAAACTCACTTACGTATTTGTAGGTTTCACTTTTTACACTATTATAACGTGGTTAAATCATAATACAATATTTTAATAAAGAAATTAGTTATCCCTATTATCAATATAGGTTATATATGCTCAAATGATATAATTTGTACAGAATTTAAGCATTTTTGAACATTAGCCTAAAACTCTTGTTTTTAAAGTCAAAACTATATGTACTACACAATAAACCTGATTACCTTGTGTTGATATATGTTTAATATGTATAATATACGCATACAATTATCTGTATGTTTATTACAATAATATTGCAAAGTTGAAATTAGTTCGCATAGTTTGTATCGGAAACTACGTTATATCGTTAACATCCGACTTCCGCGTACAATACTCATTGTACCTACAACTTTATAACCTACTTACCAATAAGTACCTCAATGAGTTATGAAGCACCGACATTATAGGCGATATGGTTTCAAAATTTACAATATTATATAAAACATTCTTAGATGATTAATTTGCTTTTCAATATTAACAACCGTTTATAAGGTTTTTACTCACACGTAAACATCGTAAAGTAAAACTGGGCTGAAAGGGTTTCAGGCTTGAAAATGATTTACATTTTAGACAGCTACCCACAGTTAAACTAGCAACTTACTTTAGTTTTGGGATGAAGCAGAAATAAATGAAATATATTCCAGACATTATTAAATTTTTTCATTTTGTTATTATTGTTTTTACAGTTTTTATGTTATCGGTGTGCAATAAAAAATAATAATAATAATAATTATTATTATTATATTTATTCCACAAGAAGAAATATAAGATTCTAATAGTATAAGATTATATTATTATAACTGTGATTGAGGGCAGATAATAAATAAAAATATAGAGTAATATATACAGTAATGGAAAGAAAAGGTGCTAAATATAAAAGATAAATAACGAAATAAAGGAATTTACCTCAATTATGAGTTAGCGAAATCGTGGTGATATTCTTAATTAAAAGTAAATATTATTTAAAATTAATCGTGCAAGCATTTCCAAGCTTTAAAAGAATCAGAGCATTTATTTTATTTGGGAAAATATCATAGATCATATTATTTTTACTAAACAACGGTTAAATATTACTTTGAAACAGTCGTACGTGGTACCTGTTAGCGAACATTAAAGCCTGCTTTAATAATATTATTATAATTTACAAAATCTACGCAAAAGAAAAATGTGCTAAAATTTACCATTGCCATAATATTTCCAACATTATACAACATAAAATAAAAAAAATCTTACCAATGAATATAATTCTGAACAATGAAACTTCAAAAGACACGTTAATAAAAAAATCAATAAAAATATCTGATGAGAATAAGACGGATTTTCATGCATTTAAAATTAATCTATACAATAAATAAAAAGAATTATATTTCGTTATTTGTTATATGAAACATCTTCATAAAATTGTTTAAAACTTTGCTGTGATTCCAATTGAGGATATCTGATCTTTGCTTCATTGAGCGGCTATAAAAAAATAAAATACCAAAATTTTGGAGTAGTTGCATAACTATCTAGGGTTGCCAACCATACTTTATAATAAAGTATTATACTTTTTACTTAATTATACTTTATAATTTTGCATACAAATAAAGTAAGTGAAAATAATTTATTTTCAACAAAACACTCATTATGGGATTTATGAGTAAGTAACTATTTAACATATAGAACAGATGATGGAAACTGTTCATACTTACTGAACGAAATGTATCTAGCATTTCTACAGTCAGTAACATGTTAATGTGAAAGTGTCATCACTCATCACCCGAAATCTTTATTAAAATTATCAGTATTTTGTCACTTTTTATTGATAGGAGCTTAAAATGTTTGACAAAATGTTTTCTATGACCATATTCTTTGAGATTAAATTTGAACATTTTGAAAAGGTAATAAATGATATTGGAAACGATTTGTTTATTTACTTAAATTGATTTAATTGAAAATGTTGATTGTCAAACAAGCTTTGAAAAATTCAAAAATAGTAAAAAAATGTTAGCTTGTGCTAGAAGCACACAAAAATACGTTTTTAGTTCAATATATACAAATTTAAATATACTTTTTTTTCTTATAAATACTTTTTTTTTGATTACAAATACTTTTTTTCATCAGTATTATGTTTACGTTAACAAAAATGTGTATTGTACAAATAATGCAGCTACTCAATAACAGATGTCGCTGCATATATTTAAAAAACTCATGAAAAACGCATGATAATTTCTTGTGTTTACGTTGATATACAAATATATAACTTTAAATGTATACCAACAAAATACATAAAATCATTATACGATACGTATATTGTATTGTTAAAAGATAAATAGTAACCGTGCATATATTAAGTATTAAACTAAGTTTACAAACAAAATAACTATCAAAATTCGTTTTTGATACTAAGGTTTTATAAGTTTTTTTAAAGTCAGGAATAATATTTAGATAAATAACTGTCAAATAACAGTTTATGATTCATGAAGCTGCCTTCGTATACTTTTACATGTATTAATATCAATGAGAATATTTTTATTTATTTCATATACATTTAGTCTCACTATAATATAAAAAACAGCCTACTTATCTCAATACGATTTTATAAAAAAATATTACAAGTAATATTTCATGAAACAATCATGATTTAAACGAGTACCTTCGTCGGAAGGCATTAATTTCATTACAGTGTTTCAAACACCCAGTCGCTGAAATAGGAAAAATGAGAAATAAAAGCCTTTTCCCTTCTCGTTAGTTTACTCTCAGCCAAGTACCTGATGGTCGCATTACTTCAAAGGTTTACGTCAAATTATTATTTTCTATTTTCCTTTGATCTTTGCGTATGCTTTAGCGCGTTTAATTCAACTTTAAAAATATAATAATATTCTTATTATTATTAGTAGTAAAAATTACAAAAATATAGGTATATGATAACACTAAATTATGTTTGTTTGTTTGTTTACTTCATATTTTGATATGAATTGTTGTTGAAAGTTTCATTAAAATGAGTGTGTGAGTAATATGTAAAGTAATAATGGTTATTTTAGTAAATTTCATATTACCTTTATAAAAACAGCATTCTTCGATTTGATGGCCCCCATGCAGTTAATATACAAACATTATTTAGCACCCGATTCTACTAGACTAATTTATTGAAGTTTTACATGTATATAAGAAATGTAAGAATAACAACTATAATATCTAACATTTTAATAGAATTCTGGCAGAAAAAACAAGCCTATATTTATAATATAGTTTCAATTCCTCTAAATATTAAACACACGACGATCTAAATTTTTATTGTTTATATAAATTTGGCAGTTGAGAAGTTAGTTCTACACAAAAGTCAACATTCACTTAGCCGAGTATATCACAGGTGGATGAAGCAACGAACAAGCAGGAACTCTACCTAACAATTAACAATCTATAGTAACATTAATTTTATTTGTTTAACGAAGGAAGATATCTGTTATGGCATAGGCCCTACAATTGACGCAGGATATGTTTGTACAACACGTAACTTTGACAACAGAGCCATCAGACCACAGTCTAACTGACTCTTAACAACCATAGGGAGTGATATCCATTAACGAGGAATACGGAATCTTCTTTGTCCGTGCACTTGACAGTAAAAGCTTTGTATTTACACAAACAAAACGTCTCAGTTTTCGGTTCAATGTTCTCTTTCGCGACATTCGACACACCAATATTTGTTCGAATCAAAGCGTTCGGAACGCACGAGTGAATTCAATTCATTTTTATTGTAGGTAGATAAACTTAACCTCAAAATAATATTTTTAATGCTACGTTAGGATACGATTGGGGTGCGCACGGCGCAGAAATAGTCGCAGCGGGCTGCGCAGACTCGGCCGACAGCGACCGAGCTCTCCCGAGCAGTCCCAGACCTTACTTCCCAGGCGCCCTCGGACGTTATTGTAGCTAAGATCAATTTAGTTATCTACGATTCTATTCTATTAGTTAATGTAAGCGACGAGTGGGTTCTGTTATGTTGATAGGAGCACCTACAATTACATTTGAGAGCTATTAGAATGGATAGAGGTATATGAGATAAGTATAGAGCCAGACTCTGTTATTGATTTATCTCGATCCCGAAAAAAAAACCCTGGTTAGTTCCATTCGTGAATTTTTATATGGAGATAAATACAAGTCACAATTTTGGATTTATTCATAAATATTTATTTGTATAGATATGTTGAACAAAGACACATGCATGTATGTGTTTCATTCCCTCAAATATTTGTTATTTATTTGTAAAGATATGTTGAACAAAGACACATGTGTGTGTGTATTTCATTCGCTTAGATATATGTTATTTTAAGATTTTTATAATTATGAAATTACATAGTCTTCCTTTAAATAAGACATCCTCTTCCTTTTTTTCAGATGTTCGAAACATTTCCTAGATTCCCTACATCATCATATTAATAGACTTCTCTTATTAAAACTCAACCTTTTTACGTGAAGCAGATTTTTTTTGCTACACTATAGACTTTAACAAACGAATCGAACTGCTGGGGCCAATAAAAAATAGATACAAGAGGATGAAGGAATTTATAGTACGTAATTTAGGTAGGGACAAAGTAATCCGATTTGCTTTGAAAAGCCGCTAAGAAGATTTATATTACAAAGTATATATTAATTAAGTGTTTATATACCAATAATATTGCCGATTTTTTATTAGTTTAGAATGACCGTTAAATTCATTTACAAAATAGAGTATTTGATTTACTTGTATAATTTAATTTCGAAGACTTTTCTTTTTTTCCTTCTCAATTTGCAACTGTATATATCTATTATATATGATTACATCCGTTATTGTTTCAAACTTATCTTCCAGCTATGAAGAACGGCTCTTACTACAGATCTTCGTTAGTGGTTCTCAGGCAAAGATATATAATTAAACTGTCTATCAGAGACGTCTCTTGTAATTTAGCGATACGAAAGATGTTTGATAGTTCGAATGTGTTTGTGTGTTCTAGATCATATCGTATAACTATTTATATGATAAATAGTAAATATACAATCACATGTTAATTTACAATTTATTTAAATATATATAACGAATCCTTATTTCCCTTTGTGCACGCATCACGCCTGATTTAGTTCAGATTAAGCTAGTTCTATTTGTTTATGTTTCTTTTTGTCAGCAGAAGATTCTTATAAAAGAAAAAAAAATAGTTATGCTATAAATTAAAAAAATAAAATATTTTTTTTAATGTATCATCTAAAATAAATGAACCGCTTGATATTATTATACATTCAAATTTACACAGGACGTGTGTCGAGTCAACTAGTTACTATTATTATTATTATAAAAAAACATCTATACTATGTTTGTTGGTTAAAAAACCATTTCTATTAGAATATATACAGTTATTTTATTAACTTATACAGCCAATTTAAAATAGTACCTGGAATTGGCGATGCTATAAATAAAAGAGTAGATAACGAGAACCAAAGCCTCGTAACTAATTTCTATAGCATTTTCTTGTTTCCGATTATATCCCTCGTTACGTTCTATTGAAGAAGCATAAAAGTTGAGAGTTAAGTGCATGGCAATAGACTACTTTTACGTGGATCTAAGAGCTTTCCAGACTTATTAACTCTATGATACTTAAAAGTAGCTGCCGCTCTATTTATAGGTGCTCTATTTATAGACGTAATTGTGAAAATCACTTTGAACTTTGTAATGGATACCAAACCAGCGAACCAAATTATACATTGTAACGGATATATTAATATAATTAAATATTTTTTGTATATTACAGTATCGTTAATATGTTGTTATTCTTAATTGTTTAAATTATTGTTGCTAATAATAAAATTATAGTTTATATTGGAGAAATATTTCTTGCTAATTTAACAACTTTAAATTAAAAATCTTAAACAATCCGCTTATAACATTTAAACGATGTAAATAATAAAACAGTATTTTTATTAATTACATACCATTATTAAATATAGTAATTAAACTTAAGAAGACATTCTAGTAAAATATTATTAAAATAGTCTGTATAAATGTGAACTAAACGTAATTCAATTACAGAGTTTAGGGCTCGGTCGACCGATAGTAATCCGCCCTAATTTACTCCGTACTAACTGAAGGCTGTTATCTATTCCGTATTGAGCTACTAGTACCCTTACCTAATAATGTTGTCCACTTTTACACAGAAACCTTTTAATGTTTAAACAAAGGTTTAACATATGGCATGTAACAAAGGACTAACGATTAAGTATAATATTATAAAAAAAATAAAAAATGTTTTTCTGTCTGTTTTTTAAAAGAAGCCATTTGTTTAATGTTTTATTATCGATCGATTAATCACGGGTAATAATAGGATTATATAAAAGAATATGTTGAATATTTTTCAGTAAGGTTGATATGAATGTAATGTTTGATTTAGTTTCAGTTAACAACCTGTGCTGATGTTACCTTGATGTGGGGCGCTAGTATATTATATTATTAAAACTATATTCTTACCTCACTAGACGTCAAGTAGCAGATCCTGGAGTCAGTGCTGTCAATGGAGGCCTGCTGTACGATGCCGTAGCGCGAGGACTCCCTGTCACTGGCGTATTCAGAGCGCACACTATCTTGACGGTCGAACACACCTCTGTAACCAAAAATATATCATTTTAACTTACGAACTTACCAAAAAATTGTTCAATTATATACTTTCGCATTATTTGTAGTAAGGAAACAACAAATTAATAAAGTTCTTTAGGTATAGCGGCCTTGGGCGCGACCAATATCGTATTGCTTTTGGAGACGGTTAAGTATTACTTTTAGTTTTCCTCAAGGATTGCGTGTCTTGTGGAATCTCATGGAATGAGGAAAAGTTGTTATAAATGAGTTCATGTTAAAGTAAATGACAACTAAGAGGATGTATTAATGTATATTTTTTTCTTATTCTAAAATATGTATGTAGCAATATACTATCCATTACTTTGTTGGTCATAGCTCTAAAATGATTAATGTGGTACGGACAGTGCCACAAATTGCAACTCGGGGGCGCAAAATCCTTTGTGAAGGATTCTGTCAGACTGATATTTCATTTTCAATTCTAGCTTTCCCTTTTGTTACTTAATAAAGCTTGAATAACGGAACATTGTCTTTCGAAAGAGAAAAAAAAACCTCTTTATATCCCTTAAATAACCAACCGTTCTTTCCGAACGTAAAAGATAGCTAATGTTTTAATTCTAATTATCAATACTTATTAATTATTCACAATTCTATCTGTTCGTTTGAATACTTACAGTGGTTTGCTAAGCTGTTTCTAAAGTAATAAATACAGATGGCAATTGACCATTGTTCGTTAAACCATTCATGAATATTTAATACACGTTGGGTTTTGTAATCTAAAACGTAAGCCGTGTCATTTACATAAATTTATTTCTTCGACGACGGTATTTCTTTCTTGGCTTTTTATAAGTGAAACGCAAAAAGTGAATATGGGTGAATTTGCAGGCTGTCTCCCTTGAGATAAATGACTCGAGGATATTTAATGTACACCTGGATGTGCAATATTATACTAACTTAGCAATCAATGTATCTTTTTATAAATAATCACTATTAAACATTGTTTAAAAAACTAATGAACTTACTTTCAAATGTAATATGTATTCAAATGTACTAAAGAATAATATGTTATTGCTTAGAGAATTTTGTTCTGTAAATTTATAAATGTTTTCAACCCAACTAATTATTAAAAATTATTATGCTATAACCTATCGCTGTTCAATTAAACTAATCTTAATAACTTCCAACAGAATTTTAATTTAGTTATTATATTTAAGTTCCCAGGATGGCTTATACGAAAAATATAGATTCATTAAAAAAACTTAATGAGATAGATTCAATAACTTCACCAACTTAAAAAACACACCAACATAGTAAGTTAGTTGTAGTAAATTGTTTTATAAGGTTCTATTAATATGACCAACAAAGTTTTATAATACAAAACATAAAAGATATTGAATCTCCAAGAATTTACTCGATACATTCTAGAGCGGTTTTATTAATCCAAAACAATAAACTAATCAAATATACTTCTACACTCTTTATTTAATTGTTCTTAAAATAAAGTTCCTAAAACCCTCGATATAAGGAAAAACTTATTTTTGGATAAAAAGTAATAATGTATTAAATAATAAAGTGACATTTTAATTTCAGTGAAAAACATTTTTTGGTTTGTTTTAATGGAAACAAAATATTCATGTTCTGTGTGAATATTTATGTTCACATATTTTTATCACGAAAATAGTGATAGAAATTGTAGGTTTTATTATACTGTTGATAGAATGTTTAGATAAAAAAATAGAAATTCTAGTAAAAATAAGGATCAAGCTTATTAAAGTTTAAGGATTCTTCATTTACAGAAAAAATATGTTTACAGTTTCAAAGCAAAAGCTTTCTGCAGTAATAAAAAAAACAATCATATTTACGACCAGACTATTTAGAATGTTATAAGAAGTTGACAGACACTCTATTATGCACATCATATTTCCTTTATTAATAAACTTTTCAGAATTATATATACATAATTATTATATATATACATTTACTTATATTTTATTATATTTATAAATATATATATATTTTTATATTTATATATATTTATAAATATTTTTACAAAAAAGCCTTCTTAAAACTCATTTTAAGTTCTTATGGAAGCTCATTACAATTATTACGGAGCAAAATATGAAAGCCAATAGAAGTAAAGTTATTAGAAAGCTAATACAGTAAGAAAAGAAAATATTTTTTAACTGGAACAGCTAACTATACCGAGAGTTAGGATGCATTGATACCAATGAAAAGATCTTGCAGAGTGTACTTGAAACTGAACAATGGGGCGATACTTCCAAGTATTAAAGAAAATGAAATATTGCTCTGAGGTAACATAAGGCTACCTTTTCAACTATACCATGATTTTAAATTAATACCTGCTACGAGTAACATATATTATTTTGTTATTTGAATCTTGCTGGACTATAAATAACGTGTAAGAGTTGAAAATACTCTAAAATAATCGATGTATAACAAGAAACGTCATCCCAGTAACTTACCGCTGTTCAAAACTGTCAGCCCGATTGCTTCTATAACCAGAATCATTAAGGCTGCCCTCATGTCGAAGACTGGGTAAGGAATCCCAGGGAGAGCGCCGAGGTCCTGGGGGAGGAGCTCCTCGCCAGCCATCGGAATGACGGTACCAGGCTGACCGAGCGGATTCCCCGATACAAGAAGCACAACGGGATGCACTCACAAAACTGAAACAAAATAATTATATGTATTTCTCTTCTTAGTTTCTGTACATAAAAGTAAAAAGCAAGACGATATTCCCTTGTCATTACAAAACCAAACTTTTAACCTAATTTCAACTTCCCGTCACTCCATCGTTCGATCCATCGCATTGGAAAAACAAAACACGCGATGCTTTTTAGGTCACGTTGTAGAACCAACCATGAAAAGATTTAATTATATAGCACCAGGCAGCCATTACAATGTAGTTGTGAAAATAAATCCGGTGTCGATTTAACTGAATTACGAGGTACATGTTTTAAATTATTGAGTTTTATTGTTTGTGTAAGAATTATATCGGAAGTTCTCTTTATTTTTCAATATTGTTCGATCATTTTAGTTAACTTATTGGTGTTTTAAAATTCTATAAAACATATGAAAATACCTATATTATAAATTACTTCTACCAATGTTTTAGTTAATTGGCAAACACAGAACGTATGTAGCTAACAATATAAGCATATGTTTTCACAGTATTAGTTAGATATGAATTATTATCATCGGATTAAGTAACGTGCACTGGTGTCCCAATTACATTACAAATTGGGACATTTGCTGACTAAACCGCATCGCTATCCCCTGAACACTAATAAACAAACGCTATCTATTTATAGCTTTCACACAAATTAATCAATGACTAACAAACAACATAGTTCTAAATTATATTTTTATCTCGAGTTGCAATATCATTACAAAAGTAAGCGACGACAAAGTAAAAAAAGGATATGTTGTTGTTGTTGTTCTGAACCTAAACACAACACTTAAACAGCATCACAGAGACAGTATGGATTACAAGAGATGGTAGAGATAATGTGTGATTTGAATGCATGTCACAGAGCCGTTCTCGTGCGAGGCGACGCGCGTCAAACGACTTTACACAAATGGTGCGTCAAGCAAATACTTCTGTTAAGGACATTTCCGTATATCCGAAAACGACTTGCTTATATATCTACATTTTAATGGTATATTGGTCTATACAAACAATATTATAAGAGAGTTAAGTTTGTGTTTATTTGAAGCCAAAACTCTCTAAGCTATTCGATAATATATTTTTCTATATGAACATAAGCTGAATAAAATTAGATTTTTGTGAAAAAATATATTATATTACGTTACATAGAACATTTTAACGGTTTAAAATATAAAAAACCAAACATTGTAAAACTTTTCCAACTCAACACAAATCAACCTTTTATTAAAGTCAATACAATCCAAGTCACAAATACATTACATTTCTTTAACGTTATTAATAAATAATCAAACAATATTTCGAATCGAAAACTGATACAGTTCCTAAAATAAAAAAGTAGGAGCGAAAAATCCAATCACAAAAAGTAAAAAGGTAAATGTATCCCCTTCCTCCCCAGCCTCCTCTGGTAACCTAATTGAAAATGGACATTTCGACAATCCCCGAGAGTCGCAACAGCTTCGTGTCGGGTTCGAACTCGCTTCGAATCTATTATGAGTTCAACAGAGTTGGTATTAGGAAATGTACAGCAAAATGTGGCCTCACCTTTTATATGATTTTGTTAAACCAAATCCTATTTATATTTTAAAGTCCAAATATTTTTATCTTTCCATTTTCTATTTTCATATCTATATCAAATAATATTCGTGTTACATTATTGTATTAGTTTTAAAAAGTTGTCAAATAATTGTCAGTTGTCAAATAATTCAATAATAAAAATCTATAAGATACGTCACCCCTGCCCGTATCGGTTTATTTTTATTCTATATTTATATAAATTTAAATAAGCTTAACATGGCTATACATTTTTTATTTTCAAACATTAATTTCGGTAGTGGCATCTTTTCAATGTATATCTATACTGCAAAGTTAGAAACATTGGTTAGGATTTTCGAAAGAAACCTAATAGATGTCACCACCGTCCCGATAAAGACGATCACAAATAGATTGCTTAATTCACCGAGGCGGACCGCTACGGTAGCTCAGTTGGTAGAGCGACGGGACGGTTTCCCAGTAGTCGCGGGTTCGAATCCCTGCCCGTATCGGTTTATTTTTTTTCATTCTATATTTATATAAATTTATAAGATACGTATTTGTGTAATGTTTAATGGTAAAAAAAGAGTAAAAAGTCAAAGTAAAAATTTATTTATTTATTTAAAAAGTCAAACAAAGTCTTTCGAAATAGTAATTTATAAAATATAATAATCCAACTGTATGAATTAAAAATTTACAACTGGATAATTGACATATAAATGTGTCTGCACTTTAAAATATCATAAATAAAAATGTAGATAGATTACGATCCCTTGAGAAAATTGTATAGCTTGTCATCTCATATTATGTCCGTTATTAAAATTATTATAATATTATAAGCAAAACTATACTAAAATAAAAATTTATATAGTCTTTATAAATATACTACACGGCAAAGAAGATTTCAAAATAAATAGGTTAGGGGACACATCGTAAGATTGAAAAAAATATAAAGCCTTTACCTTTACGATTGCTGTTTCTTCTAGACTGCCCTTATCTAAACAGGAGATAATATTAGTAAATCGGCCGAGTAGAGCCCCTAGCGGAAACTGTCCTAAAAACACAGCACACGTTCTAATAGTACTCTACATACCCATCACCATCTTTTCCTAATACTATTGTAAGCCTAAGCTTTTCGTAAAGGTTCTCCTAAGATGTAATTAAATGCTAAAGCTTCTTGTCTCGGCCTATAATTTGCGATTCGTTGACTTTGAAAGAATGACCCGCATATATAAATTATAAGATTTGCAGGATTTCCCGGGATTGTCTTGTTGCTGTTCAGAAACTTCCTGCACACTAATCCGACTACATTAAGTATTCTTGGAGCAATAAATGGAACTTTACAGAGAAATACTTTTGTTATCTTTAAGATAAAAGATAACCATCTACTTTAATAAAATGAATTACAGTTATAGTTAAAACTTTAGCGTTTCATAAAAATAAGTAATAAAAACAAAATGAACATTAAAAAACATTGTAAATCAGAAAATAAATTGAAATTAACTTTTTATATGTCAGATACTGTCAAATCAAATCAAATCAAAATCAGTTTATTGCATTTAAGTGAAAAACACATTTATGCCAAGTCATATTTAAAATCTACTGCCGCTTCTTAAGGTGCTTTGGGTCGCAGAGAAGAAACGACAAGAAACTTTCGCCAGCACATCTTTTTAACATAACTAGTTAACAATGTTATTGAAAATGTTTACTTATTAAAATGTTCTTTTTAAATAACAAATTAAACAACAATAACAATTAAATAAACATTATCTGAACATCACATAAATAATTATACAACATAAGACTTATTTTTTAAACAACAAATTAACAAATTAAATTAATTTAAATTAAAATAATCTTTATCAGAAACATCACATAAACTATCATACAGCATAATTTCATTATAAAATATCATTCATTATTAAATCATATCATTCCTTATTAAATATCAAATTAACAAATTAAATAAAATTAAAAAATCATATAAACTTTATCTGGACTTCACATAATTATTATAATATATAACAGTCATTACAAAAAAAAAAAAAAAAAAACAAATTAACCATTTAAATTAAGTAAAATCAAAAAGTAAATAGTATATAGTAAAAGTAAGTAGTATACTGTATAATTCGTGTTTGCTTCTTTTAAGCTATTTCAAATATTTTGCCACACAATTAAATTAACGAATAATCAAATTGATCGAATACAGTAAAAAGTGTTTATAAGTTTAATAATGTTCTTGAGATATAAACACCTTGCTAACTGCAGACTAAACATACATATAAATTATTCTTAATGTCTTTGAAACGTAAATAAATTTTTATAATCTTTTTTTTTATAATTACATATTGACTTTTAAATTAATAAACATAACTTGGCTAAATATGTTTATATACTAGTTGTGCTGTTGTGTATTATTTTAGTATTATTATTTACTGCCCAATTATGTTTAGGGTCGACAGAATACTAACAGATTTCACCTCCGTCTCAATAAGACGATTATATGTATATATTCAACAAATTGGGTATTAAATCGGTAGATCAATTGGCAGAGCGACTCGACGGTATCCTAGAGGTTGCAGTTTCAAATCCTTTGTTGATGAATAATTCTATATTTTGAATATAATTAGCTTTTAAAAGTACATTTAAATAAAGTATCTTCATACTAGCTCGTCGTGCATCCCAGCTGGCGCCAATAGTTGTATTATAAAAATAATAATAATGTCACAGGACATATTACACACATTGATCTAATCCCTAAGTAAATTATTTGCTTGTGTGAAGGGTGTTAGAAAAAGATAAAAATACTTAGAAATACACATTATACCTAATTACTTCGAATATATTTAATAAACGACCAAACCCAGAAAAACAGACGATGAAAACGAGAGATGCCTGTCTCTGTCAAGAATCGAACCCGAGCCCCATTGCACCGCTATGCGTTAGGCGTCTGCGCTAACCGCTCGACCAAAGGAACTCAATCTTCATTTAAATGATTTTTCTACTATCCTGTGGTTTAAATCGTTGACTAGAACTCAGTTCTTTGTGAAGTCGTAGAGGTTAAGCGACTCGAGTTGAATGATTTAGTAAATACAAATTATCAGGAGTAATTTGGAGCTGAACTTCAGTTTGGACCTTTGAAGCTAAATGTAAGTTTTATTGTGGGTTTAACCCAGTGATATCTTTTATTTGTTAACTAATTACGACGGCCATGATGATATTTTTTTCATAAAGCTTGTTTTTTAGAAGAAAGATATGTTGTGTCAAAATAGGGTTTTCATTATATTAACACTATTTTACTATTATTTTAAGTGAATCCCAACTATGCAGAGATGGATGGATGCAAGACAATATAAAGTTTTATTTTTATAATTACGTTAATTTTTCGATAATACTTTAGTTTTGGTAAGTTCTTTAAATAATTATTTTCATTTACTTTCGCTGAAACATAATTTTCACTTTTTTAGCACTAACTAGGCCCAAGAAAGCTTAAAACAATGTAGCAGTAACACTTGCAGACTATGTTGAATGTATATTGAGTATATATTGAGATATTATCTATGTCTTAAAAATATATCTTATTAAAAAAAAATACAAAAGATCGTGCACAATAACATAAATGTGTCTTTTAATACTGTCCTGAGTTTTAAAGAATACTGTGTACTTACAGTGCTCTTAAACTTTTCCATACGTTAAAATAAGTGCCTAAAAATTGTATTAAACTTTAAACTAACACTTTGAAAAACCCTTTTCAAATTAACAAACATACGTCTTACTTGTTACACAATGTTATCATGTTATTAGAAATTTACACAATTGAGAGTCTAGCGATGCTGGGATCTTATTGTTAATTCAAAATTCTTCTGAACTAATATGCGAGTTTCTTATATAGTTATTAAGTTATAAATGTTATATATCTAATACATATTGTATATCTATTACAGTGAATATTTTAATTTTAAACTTACCTCGATTGATGATCACTCAGGTAACCTTGATCTCTGTCTCGTACGCGATCCCTAAAATCAATAAAACCTAAATTACTTGTACTGGTACATGAAAACAGATTGTTACAGTTCTTTAACGTCTAAATATATTATAAAATAAGTAATAATACCTAGTATTGTGGTCGCTGAGATATCCTCTCTCCCTCTCTCTGTCCCGCTCTCGTTCCCTCATCAGCTCGTTGCGATCGCTGGAACAAAGCCACATTTTAATCAAACCTAGATTAAAAAGAGCAATCAATTGAACAAAATATACGTGCTATCTTCTAATTTTAAGAAATAAACTTTTATTTTGTTTTTTGTTATAGAAACTCCTTGGTGGATATAAGGCAAAACATATTTTTTATGCTCAATTTATATATTTGTATATTTAAACTTAGATGCATATTTAGACTTTTAAAATGCTTTTTATATAACAATCGTTCCATTGTGCTAAATTTAAATTGTTAAATACTTTGTTTTCCTACTTACAGCCACTAATCCCCAATGTGTTAGTTTTCATACAAGAATTAGGTTTAAGTTGTTTGTTTTATTGTTAGTTTTATGTTTAATGCAAATAATGTAACATTATGTAATTACTTCATTACTAGAAAACGAAATTTGTTTTTGTTTTTAACTATTATTTATTACTACTTGGCTTTTCTACTTAGATATCTATCATTTATTATGTCCGTCTAGCTCATGTCTTTGTCAAATGTCAAATGACTTTCCAAAGTCGTTGAAATATATATAATAATATTAACATATTAAAAACTATAACATAATATTAACATATTGCATGCTAAACATTATTTCAATAAAAAATTCAATTTAAATTTCAAAGTGATAAGTTTTAATATTGAAAGCTAATTTATTGTGGTAATGTCAACAACCAAAAATAAAACAACTTTTTTCAACATCACTCGATAAGTAATACCTTGACAATATGCACAATATATATTAAATTTAATTTGCATAACCATATATTTGATGAATGAACTAAAGGCATATAGGTCACAGGAGTAATAACATTAGTCGGATATAACTAATGCACTAGATTAGGTCTCAGTTCACAGGAGACTGGATGCATCAAACCAAGCAGAAATTCACTGAACCGAATGTCTGTCTTGTCGTTAGTTGACTAACGCTATCTAAGCAGTTATATCTGACTCTGTTATCGTCAGTTTCTTCTGTTAGTAAGCCAGATGCTTCACCTGACGATACCGTCGTAATTTAAGCAATAATCTAGAAGAAATACGTTGAGAAATTAAGGAGCTTAAGAATCCGGTTCTCAATAGCGTACAAAACGTATCAGTAATAGTTACTTCATAGTGATCTTCTGTAAAAGGTTGGTATCGATCTGGTCGAATCAACCAGTATACGATCTGCAATTAAACTGTTTCAGCTTCACCTACACTAGTGTATTCTATTTTTGTCAAACAAGATTTAGTAGAAGCTCCAAATAACTGATAAAATACAAACTATGGTAGGAATAAAGAAGGTTAATACAACTCTTAAACCACTCAATAAAATTGGATTGCATTTTGTAATTGTAATTAATTATTGTTTAATGTGGTTCTGTGGTAATGATTATAATATATTAACGTGAATTTACTTCCATCAAAACCTTTAAATGAATATTCCACATGCCATATACGTATAGACTTAAAGTGTTAAATATATATTTTGTAATGGTATATAATATGTATAATGGCGGAAGTTTAGAATACTTACTACTATATACTTTACTCTGATATATTTCTTTATGAAGAATATTATGTGACCTGGAAATGTTACCCTAGATGTAGCACACTAGCTTCAACCTGCGAATACGAATATGTTGACGTACATACATACATACATACATACATACTGCAATATCATATCTCCGTTTCTACTTATTTATTTATGCAATGTTCAGTTAAAATTCACTGCCAACTGAAAAACACTTCATAATTTTCATTTTCATTCGCGTAGTGAAACTTTTTTTATTTGTGTCTTAAAATTATTAAGTTTTTATTAATATAAAAAGTTATGGATATCGTGATATATAGAGGAGATAATGAATTCATAATTTCAGATTCGTTTTTAAATTCATTATAGCAATTTTGACATTCATAGTTTTGATTGTTTTCTTTTCTTTATTAAATGGTACCCTTATTGTTTTTATTTTCAGTTATGTTTCAACAGAAAGTGTTGGTTGACAGGTAGAAAATGCTTTAGCATTAAATCAATTGTACTTAATGTTTTTGTTACCCGAGATCTTCGTAGTATGACAGTAATCAGTATATCGACGCAACGACTTCAATTAGTACATAATAATATTACTTTTATTCTTTTTAGAAATCTTTTTGTTTCGGGGTTTATTTTAATTTAGTTTAAATTAATAATATTATTGACAGCGATAAGTCATGTATGTGTTTATATTTTCAAAATATTATATAATTATTGATATTCTTACTTATAGTTTTATGGATAATGCTTTAAAATGACGTCAGTTAATTGTCACCATTTCTTGTAAAATTTTGTTTTAATATATAATATATATTTCTTTGTACAGTAACTAGGGCAGTAGTTGCACTACACTGACTTACCGTATGGTCACAGCTGTATTCCCGCTAATTAATTATTTCAATGACTATCTTGCCGTTGGCGGACTGACATCTAGATTCTAGACAGAATAATCAAATATGTGTAAAGTTAAAGACAGTGTTCCGTAGCTCTACCAGTTTTACCAGGTCGCCATTTCGGGTTTTCCCTTGTTGATTATTATATAATTAAACATTTATGTTCAAATATGTAATAAAGAAGTGAAGAACGTAAAAAAAATATTTTACGCGTTTTTTTTAAATGATACTCGATGACGTTAACATGATAAATTACTTGAAATACGAATTTAAACGAAGGGTATTTATTATACTTCAGCAAGTGTCCAACCTGATCGTTGCCTGTTTATATTGAATATTTTGTTATAGATGTTTTTCGTGTGGCTCACTTCAATAAAATATCTTTGTTAATAAAAGAAATGTCGGCAATACAGTTACATTTAAGTATTCTTCTCTAAAGAAAAAAATAGTTTAGTAAAATAAACGATGAGCGTGAGATAGTCGCTTCAAGATGTCTATTGCTTCTGAAGCAACGTCATCGTCACCTGACATCGTCATTGGTGACATGTTCTCTGTTCGCGGTTGAAGAGGTTTGTTTGATTTTATAATTATTATTTAAACAAGTGATAAAAAATGTAATTGTTATAAACAATTAATTTATCATTTATTTTCTTATATCTTATTGATAGTTAGTATAGACTATAGGTCTTTTTATAAATCTACGTATTAGTGTGTAGTTATTTGTATGTATGTTTATTATTGTAACTTTATGTCTACTCCCTATATCATTGTCTTTTAGGTCTTTTAGGTTGGTATATAATTATATGTTAGACAAAACACAACTCTACAGTGAAATCACTACTGTATCGAAAACAAATTTAGATCATATTTGCTGTCAGTGCAGCTAACATTTTGATAATAATTTGAATAATTGCTATAAGTCTTTGAATCTTAAAAAAATAAAGCGCTGTAATTTTAGTACAATTCGTTTTTACATACAAATCTACGCTTCAATACGATTTAAGTTTTTGTCCTCTGCTAATTCATCTACTTAATTTTATATTGATAAGTGACTTTTGTAAATTTTTTCGTGTGTCTTCCCCCTCCTCCCAGACAATAATGATCTTCACTTAATAAATTTACAAATTAATATATTTTTATTACATTTGTAATGATAGCTGAAATCCATTTTTGTTTTTTTTTTCGGGAAATAAGATAATTCCGTAATGAAACACTCTCTATATGTTTACCGAGAATTTCGAATTTCATCAAGGCCCGTCTAGTGGTTTTGTTGTATTTTAATTATACCCCAAATCAATTTACACGTTTTTAATGAAAATGAGGTTTTTTCCACATAAAAAGTATCCTATAACTCGACTGAGGCAATGAACCTCAAGAAAAGGAAATACATTGTTAAAGATTTTGTTTTTAATCTGTTTCATGTAGGTACTTAAAACATAACAAATTATATATTTAATACTAAATATTTGATGTCCATATTTTGTTTCTAATTACTGTTTTTATTTATTTATTTTTATTTATTTACCCTTTATTGATTAATACAAAAGGCGAACTTAATGCCTATTGGCATTCTCTACCAGTTAACCTCTGTTAATGGTGAGAAATTGCGGTAGGCTACTAAAAATCTATTTATAAGTCCTTAATTTTATATATGTGATAAAACAATATAGCATGAACATAATTTACTAAATATAAACAATATATATTAAATAAAATAATATAATAAATATAATTATTAACATACACATATACCTATATACATATACATACATAACATATATAATTATCTATATAAACATTACATAACACAAAATAGAAATTAGAATTATTTATCAAGATGACTCTAAGAAATGTTTTTTAATCAGTCTTTTAAAAGAAGTCTTTGTGGGCGCTTTTCTGATCTCTTCAGGTAGTTCGTTCCAGAGTAGTGAAGCTTGAATTGTAAAGGTTTGTGAAAGAAATCACTTCTATGCGGTGGAACAACCGTTTTAAGGTTAGAAGATGAACGAAGCATTTCGCTGTGAGTTTCATGGAGATACTGGAATTTTTCCTTTAGATAAGAAGGTGAATTTGGATCATTTAAGATTGAATAAAGGAGTCAAAGTATTCTAGAGCTACGCCTCTGACGAATAGTGAGCCATTTAAGTTGAGTATGAAAGTGAGAGACATGATCGTACTTACGCAGACCGAAGATATAACGTATGCAGTTATTAAGGAGGCGCTCTAACTTATTGAGTAGGTCGTTACTTAAATCGGGGTAGCAAACATCTGCATAATCAATAATGGGTAAAATAAGACTGTTAACCAACATTATCTTCGTCTTAAGTGGGAGAAAATATTTAGTCCGATATAAGGTCTGCAATGTGGCAGTGACTTTACGGCAAATTTCTTTAATGTGCAGGTGCTAACTCATTCCATTGTCCATATACAACCCCAGGTTTCTTACCGAATTCGATTGTGATATGATATTTGCATTGTATGTAATTGTTGGCAAACTATCTAAATTAGTTATAACTAACAGTCTTGTACTACCAACAATCATAGCCTTACATTTTTCGGGATTCACGGAAATACCAAATTTTGATGACCACAGACTCAATTGACGTAGGTTTCGGTTAATAGTGCAAATGACGTTTGCATCAGCATATAAGTGGTACGAGCCATCGAAGTTAGGTATTAATGAATTAATAAATAAAGAGAACAAGATGGGAGAAAGTATTCCGCCCTGCGGCACACCAGCAAGTATGTTGGCCCACACTGAGGAGGAATCCCCGGAGCAAACTGATTGCTGGTGAAACTGGGTTGAGAGATTTTTGGTAACGGATGTACAAAAGCGTTTTTCTTGAAATTTATAATCCACCATCGTCCCAATCACTTTAGGTCGGCCAAATATATCTTGCATATTACAAGAGGTTTGTCAAAAGATTTAAGGACCGGCCGCTGGGCTGAGGTCAATCCTAATTGGGAATACCTATTGGTGGCAGGCAGCCATCTTTCGGAGAAATGTTACAGTATGGTTCCCTTATGGTTCCCTCGGGAAGATATGCGGCGACCAAACGATTTAAAGAATCCCCTAAGAAGAACAGAAATATTATTTTATCATTTATAGATAAGCATCTCAAAGGAATGGTTTCATAATATATTAACTAGTAAATTACTTTAAAGAAGAATAAATATATCCTATAAATGATTATCAGCGATGGGCAAAGTCTTTTTCAACAAAAAAGAACTTTAAAAGTTTTGCAAAGTTCTAGTGACCTATAAGTTTTTGTTGATGGTTTTACAGGACGGTAGAAATTAAGTTGCATTCGCTTAGGTCAGAATAAGGTTAAACAGGTTTTTAGTAAACGTAATAATAGTAATAAATTCATTAGACAAACATAGAGGCGTCATCGTTATATGAACAAGTTGATAATGAAGCACTATTCTCCTGCACAATTATTACGATTCTAAATTTCAGGAAGCCCAATAATACAAGTGGAGAGTGAGATGCATTTAATATGAAAAACAGGAGATATATCCACATGTAACTGAGGCTATATCGTATGAAGCACGACTCTATAATCCGATGTGAACTGCCTGGTTCTATTGATTACACCAAAGATAAGATTAGTATTACACGTATGTCAATGTTACAATTATTCCGAAACACAACTATTTCCGAAACATGAACCTCCACTATCTCTCATCAGAGATCCGATTGCAGCATTATTCTATAAGAATTCATACCAACCATTAGCATATCTCTTATCGAATTATAAAATTTGAACAGTAACTTTTACAAGCTAGTTAATTTGTTAATAGTTGTAATAGTAAAATTAAAAACATCTTAGGCGCTCCACAGTTAAAGTTCAATAATCTCTAATTATAATAAAACTTGTATATTATTCTATACTAAACTAGTTCTGCACTCAATAATATAATGATTTTCTAGTTATTATGCGTCTGAAACAAACTGATTTGCAACAATCCAAAATCAAAGACTTTAAGAGTTATTTATTTTTTCTTTATTGTTTTAATAATCGGAGTACTTAATGCTTTATGGCATTTTCAAACCACTTCTACCATTTAACCGATGTAGACAGAGAAACATGTTTCAAATAAAATAAAAACTTGAATCGAACATTTTATTTATTTGTTATAATCCAAATCAATTTATTAAACTAAATAATGAATATGGTTTTGACTGATAATAATCAAAAGCGATTCTTTGAATGTCCAATTAAACAAAAACTAATTTAAATTGATCACATAACAATTGGAAAACTAATTTATTATTTCCATTATTATCGGTAGCTATTAATCATTATAATGGTTTTAAAACACCCTTATTATATTAGATACATACATATTATAAAACAAAGCTGTTTGTCGGTATGTGATTGATTTTCTCAAAATCTGAGGAACGGATTTTTTAAGGTTCATACTAAAACTATAGTGCAACTTTTGAGAAAGGATTAAGTTTATAGTATATAACAGTTTTATGTGAAATCATTAAAATATAAGATATACTGTTAAAGAGCGTTCTTAAAAATCTCGCTTGCTGGGAGTTTTACACGCCTGCGTCACGTAAACAAACAGAAATACAGTATAATAATTTATTTGAGAGTTGTAGATCTACAACAAACAATACTATGATATAGTCTGTGATAGTATTTCTCTATCTCTTACAGTTAACTTACAAAACAACCTTATGTTTAATATTAAAAAAAAATATATAAGGTATTTCCGAGGCTGTCCTCTCGTGTATACACTGGTCTTAAACGATGTATTTGATGATATCAGCTAAATTAGTATTATAATTATTGGCATTGATGTTAAGTATATATTTACCTGTAATAACCATCTCGGTCAGAGCGCGCGCTGTGTTGCCGCTCAACTCCAAGGCGGTGCGGCAACGGCAGGGTGGAGGACCGGCTACCACCACCGGAGCACTGAGATGCTGGTCCTATGTAGAGTTATTGTGTTATTAGTTCTTATGGTGATACCATATATTTTTGGTTGATTTCGTATTTTTTTTTTTCGTTTAACTTATTACTTAGTACTTACTACACAAATGTGAAATTAGATGTACAGGATTTCTTTAGTTTTTATTATTACATTTTTGTTACATAAAAACAAATATAATATTTTTGAAGTTTTAATTTCTTGAGGATTTTGATAAAAGGAACATCTTTATAATAATTACTGCTTACGTTGCTTGTATTCTATTAGGTAGTTCATAACGCGACAATCTATTCTTTGCGATTTTATTTCATCAGACTAATATTTTAATATAGTAAGTGTTAACGTAAACAGTTATGTTGTTAATAAAAAATACCGACAAAATACATTTTCTTTACTCCTTCCTAATATGTATAAACTTTAACTATATAAAGTCTCGCATTCTTTAAAAAAAAATATATAAAAAGGGACATGTCGTTTTTTCTTCACATATTAATATATATACATATCTTATACAATATATTACAAAATGTAACTAATACAAACACTAATAATAAAAACTTATTTTTTTACATAACGATCTATTAAAGTCTATTTATTTATTTTACACCAGTTTCAGCTCGCGAAATCAACTTGTATTTTGTATTAATATCTCGAAGATAAGGTTTTTTTACATTTTATTTATTAACAAATAAGAGCCTTGTTGACAAAACAGACAAACACAAATAATTGAAATTGAATTAAAAAGGTATTAATCACGGATATTGCAGCTTTCTAATGATGAAAAAAAATATTATAATTGGCTCGATAGTTACCGAGCTTATTGAACATAAATAAACAAACACATATTCTGATTAATCATACTGGTACTATTCATTAGATTCTAATTAGATATATCATATAAAAGCAAGAACTTTAGAACTCCACAGTAATATTGACACAAAAAATAATAAATTCCACAGAATATCAAAAAAATCCTTTATGTGTAACGAACTTAACGAACATGACGTCTCGTGAAAATAACTAGGAAGAAATCATTTCCAATATTATTATTATCTACCTCTGATAAAAGGTTATTTTATATTTCTGCACTGAGATGAATATTATAATTATAAACAGATTTATCAAATAAATTACTTACTCCTCCGTGATGGATGCGGGCTGCGTTGATTTGAAGGTAGCATGTTGTCGTTGTATTCTGAATAACAAAATATTATTGTTATAGTTTCAAAATTAGTTAAGCGTCAAAAAAACAATAATTATAACATTGCCTTGAGTAGTTGTTATATTAACTATGATAATATTTAAACATAGTCGTTTTCCCGACAATAATAGTAAATAAATATAGATTTAAATTTCGGAACCACATCATATTCTCTCTTATACATATAATTGTTTTCCGCAACGTTAATAATACAATAATAATACAATACGATGTAAATGTATTGATGCTATAATCGTAATAATAATGTGGACAGTATCTCGCAACTACGAGTAATGTTTTAGCAAATTAATTTATATTTTTTTAGTTTAGATCTTAATAGTAAAGTAGTAGTATAATAGTATAGTAACTATCAAAAAATGTAAATATAACTACAGTGTAATATAACTATAGTTACAAGATGCCACATTTTTATTACAAGATGTGTATTAATGTCTAAACTAAAATCTGTTTCAAACAATTTATAAAACAAAAATCATGAGTAACAAGTAAATATATTTGGACGGAAAATGTAGTTTATACTTCTAATGAAAACATTTCCCAATAGTTATTTAATAGTAATAAATGAAGGAGTTAATATTTACCCAAATCCTCCATGCTCTGACTCAGGAGAGCCTCAAAGGTGTGCAGGCTGTAACTCTCAGCATCCATCCCCTTAGCGAGAGTGTTGCGGAGATGCATTTCATATTCTAAGAGCAGTCGAGACGTGGGTGAGCCAGGTGCGGGTGTTGCACTAGATTGAGACGCCTGGCGAGATAGACACGGCTTCTGCTGCGAAGAAAATTATATTACTAATATTTAAACTCCTTATTTTAAAAGTTTTTGTAATCTAAAAGATTAATCTGTACAGTTAAAAAACGCCGCCAATGAGCACCTAAGGTTAACTGTAATGTTTAGTATTAATTTGATTGTGTCTTCTTCTGTTCTAATAGTTTAAATCCGATTAAATCATTGATTTTTGTATTAAGAAGACGCAGAAAAAAAATGTTTTTTTCTCAACACAATTATTTATTTTTTTGTCAAACTGAACATTATATCTGTCTAAAACGGATGGTCTAACCTAGTCTAAATTAGCCAAGTGGTCTAACCTAGCTATAGTCATTTTAATGAAGCTACGCCCAGTGAAAGAGACAGATGTCCAAACATCTCCCATACCTTTCCATGTATCCTAACCTTCTGCATCCCTTCCGTTTCCTCCCAAGTGATATAAGCATTGATAGTGGACGAAAGAAACCAATACTTCTACTGTAAACGGTTTAATGTAAAGTTATAAGAGAGGTTTCTTGTGCACTTCTGCTTAACTACTTCTGCTTCTAATATAAAAACCTGAACCCCAATGCCATTATTGTATTTAAACTTTCGTAATTCTTGATGACTATCCATATCATATATCTCCTCTATTGCCTCATATATGTTGATTTATATTTATATATGAGTTTTAAATAGTTTTTTGTATAATTCTATTGAGATTATTTTTTAGCTGTATTTTTTGGATTGACATTACGAATTGTAAAAAATACCCTACTATTATTATAGAAATTCTAAACATATTATAATATATATTGTTTTCTTATATATATTTCTACTTACAACATGATGATGTTGTCTCTGATGTAAAGATTGATCACGATCACGGCGCTGGCAAGGTTCTTGATCTGAATTGCCATTCGAAGAAGATGGAGTGGTAGCGTAGCATTGATTGTCGAACATCACGTTATCAGATGGAGGGGAGAGATCTCTTTCTCCTCCCCCTAGTTCTAAATATAGACCACGTCCCGGGTAGCCGCTAGGTGGAGCACCCACACCTACACCTCGACTATAAAGATCATATTTTTAAATGTATCAATTACCAGATAAGAAAATATCAATGCTAATTCAAAATAATATGATCTATATTTAACCAAAAATACATAACAAAGAGACTTACCTGGCTGAAGAGTATCGTTGAGATCCTTGCCGGCTGTTGTTATTGACTATGTGAGCATAATGGCCGTGGTGCACACCACCACACGGTTGGTGGCGGTGACCATGCGAGCCACAAGTCGGGGGACAGGTTCCTCCGCCTCCGTACCGCCGACGACCCATTTCGGGTGATGTTACTGGACTTTCGGTTGATGGCATTGGTTTTAACATCCGCTTGAGTGTGCTTGGATCTAAATAAATATTTGATTAAGTGTGTAAATTGCAAATATATATATTTTTTAATCAAAACCTTTCTTACAAGTAATAAATCTGACACGACCTTTCGAACAGTTATCGGGTGTATGTTTATGGTAACCATATATTTGCTACGTACAAATACTAACCTACCTCCGAAGCTTAATATGAGATTTTATCTCATATTAAAAATAATATCAGACACAATGACACTAGCTATGACATGATAGTAAATGTTATAACAAAGTCATGAGTAGTGTAGACTTTATTACTAAAGTAAGAGTATTACTAACGTCCTGCAAAATGGGACGAATACTTATTTTATATATTAGAACATTGTTAACGTACCCATATTCATATCCTCGGTGCTCTTAGACTTTGTACGTCGTGATCCGGATGTATTATTATTTATAATATTGTGATTGTGCATTGAGTGTCTGTCCGATTCACGAGACTGAAAAATGAAACAAGAAAATTAAAGGCTACCGTGAAGTACACACAATATGGAATAAGTGTAATCCGAGTCAATACTAGGTAGATATGTTATCGCACACACTGGCAGTCAATACCTACATCCATGAATATAATTTTTTATTTGATAAGTAATTATTGTAATGAAAATGTTAAACCATTTTTTTAACATATTTCCAAATTTATTAATGTCTACCTCAAAACGTACACCTAACTTATTAAAGATAAAATTATATTTACACATTGGTACTATCTCTATTATGAGCTACTTTCATTATATAAAAAAACGTGCTTTAACATTATAAGTTTTTCATAAAGCGAAATTAAATATTTCTTACAGATTCATTTCCATCTCCATAGTCCACACTCTTGGGCATGTGCTGCAAGTGATCCTTGGTCCGAGTGGAGGTCGAGGACGACTTGGAGGATGTGAGAGTACCACCGGCCTGGACTCCCTCAGACTTCAGGTCTTGGGCATGTTGGACTGTAGATCCAGTGCTGGTCTGAGATTCTTCGCTGGTCTGAAATAGTATCCAAATGATTTTATCAATCTTTTACTTTATTCATTCAAATTAAAATATACAGTTTAAACTGATATTAGTATAATAACATCTGGTATTGAGAGTTTTGGTAGTTTTTGTGAATATTAACGCTATTTACAGTTGTTACTACAGTTGTTTTTTAAGACAACCAATGGAAGATTTAATGCCAAAAGTTTACACAACTTCGTATTTTTATTTCAGGTTTACTTTGTGTGTATAAACCTATGTATATTCCAATATTTTAAATATCATTCGATACAATAACATAATCAGATTCATGTTTATTTAAAATTAATTTAAATAATAATATATTAATTAATAATTAAAGACATTTACACTGGTGCCGTGTGTTCCTACAGACGCGGTGACTGTTTTCGGAGCGGTGGAGGTATTCGTTGTCATAGTAGAGGTCTCTTGTGACTTAGGAGGACGTGAGGGTGCTTGGTTATCAGTCTGACGAGCTGCAGCTGCGAAAATATGTACACCTATACATTTTATATATTCCCTTTCTAAAAAAAATACCATTGTGTTTGAAACAAAAAGAATTTATTATATTCCTAACTTTTTTTTTAATCTTTAATAAATTGTAATGTTAATAATTTTATGTTGCACATCATATATAATGAAATTATACGTTTAGGCGGTGCTTGGCTCTGCGGCTGTGCGTTGGCGACATTGTCGTATAGCGATGTGGAGGAGGTTGCGGCCGCAACCTTGTCGGAGCGCCCGGCCGCGGCTGCCGCGTCTGTTTCGATGGCTCGAGTGGCGGTACGCGGCAGAGTAGACGAGCCTAGTTCGGAAACACCAATCTGATAATCTATTTGCCAATTATTAACCAATTACAGTGCGATGTTCGTCAGATGAAGAGGCCTGATTACAATAGAATATTTTATATTTATTAATTTCATAACTTACGGTATCGGGGGTCTTGAGCCCGCAGCCTCGCATATTGTTCTTGAGTCATACAAGTGCATTGTGGTTCTCGGCCGTAAGTCAGGCTGCTTTATAAAACAATATTATTACTATACTTATAATTTATGCTTATCAGAAACAAATATTTTATATAAGAAACAAACCTGTTCATTGACACCAGGATTTATGATCAAAATCACTAAATTGTATAAAATGTAAAGGGGATTTTACTAGTTTTAAAAGTTATAAGACGAAATTTAATGTTTCGTTCTTTATAAAATATTTTTTGATAATTTGGTGTATAAAATTATTAAAAAAATATAAAGATTATAGACACTTAAACCGATAATTACAGTCAATTGCTTAAACTTTTTCAATAGAGTCAAATATACCTTGATCGGTTAGGACTGGCGGGAGTGGATACTGGTTTCCTCTTAGTTTTCATCTTCTGCTTGGCGCCCGGTGGTTCCAGCTTGAGGCTGTAGCTCGAAGATGCCTTACGTGAGAATTTGAATGATGGTGACTAAAATCATAAAATGGCAGAATGATGTTAATGGTATTTCTAGCTGTGTATGGCTCGACTGCCTTAACCCTTTTCATTGCGACCTTTATTGGGGACTTACATGGACTGATGAGATAGTTTAAACTAATGCAATGAAATGAGATGTTATTTCCTACAA
Source organism: Napeogenes inachia (assembly GCA_959347355.1). NCBI lineage: Eukaryota > Metazoa > Arthropoda > Insecta > Lepidoptera > Nymphalidae > Napeogenes > Napeogenes inachia. Next base: position 1,672,800 of record OY365799.1, on the reverse strand, counting down.
ATTCTATTTATTTTATTTTTATTTATTATATAATATATATTATAAATTGAATATTACTTTTTAGAACATTAAATGAACCGACAGTATACAATTTTAACAAACAAACTATGTCTATAATCATACTCTAAGTAAAACTAACATTCCCAATCAGACCTAAAATAAAATCTAGTACTAGATAGTACTTAACGACTTGTTAATAGTGCACTCCATGGAAACAATCATAAACACAGATATTATTAAAGACATATATTACATAGAAGTTATTTAAACTTATAAGCAGAACACGGCGGTAAGAAATATACACTAAGTGTTTCAACAATTCAATTACTTTAAAGTTATGATAGAGCGCTATTCTTAATTATCAAGTATTCTAAAAATATGAAATTTATTACGCTTCAATAATTTTATTTATTTTTCTTTTATTTTCTAAAAATATCTTAACATCAAGTTAAATCTTTATTAGAAAGAAATAGTACTACTAGTGTTAAATAAATTAGTGTTAGTTCTCTCTAAACTAATGTAAATAAGTTCAATATAATCTGCTTCACTAATAAGGACAACCAACTGATTAACTATCGTAATATTTTCTTGTCTGTTACTTTTGACTGACATATTATTTAAGCAGTATCTCTGTAATGAATATGGTAAGGACCTTATATCTTACAATATCAGTTAAAGATGAAGGGAATGGCAGACTAAAATGTATTTGTGATGTAATTTAAAACAACTTACGCAGCATTCTCTGAATTGTTTTGCATCAATGGGTGATGTAAAATTAAGCCCCCAAGTATCGTTAGTCATCGGATCTTTCCAGTAGACGAAGCATTCTGAAGCCTGGCCGATGCGGGTGCCTGAAAATAATTATATATTATTTATTTCTACTTCTGTATACTATTTAGCAAATACTGACGGTCATTTACGTGTGCACTTATTTATGTAGGTTTAATATTATGTACATTTATAATTTTATGTGTAATTATGAGAGATATATCATAAAATGCCAACAAAACAATAACGTTTAACACTATAGATATGTTTTAGACCATGTTTCAAAGAGTTTCTGACCCTTCTAGTTGTATATTTTACTTTATCTTCTTATAATTATAATTTTAACAAATTAAAATATTCCAAATATAATATACAGTCTCATATAGTGATTTCGGTCAATTATCCATGTTTGAACTAGTGTAAATTTAAAACTAGGTTACAGCGGCGGCCATTGCTACTTTCAGATTCGCTCGTAAAATACGCCGCCATGACGCCGAGAAAAACATTTGATTCCACGATTTAATTATCAAAATAATAGCATGGATTGTAATGTAGTTTCATAAAATATATTACATTTCAATGTTTTATACATCGTCGGAATTACAATATTTCAGGTCACATAAAATGTAATTTAATTAAATATTAATATAAAGTAGTGTCCAGACAACTAATAATATTGATATTCATAATAGTTTTAGGTGTAGTAAAAAGCCAAAAAGCGTTTAATTCTCAAAGAACACGTTTAGTCGAAGAAAACATTTTATATTTTTCTTTGAACTAAATGTACCAAATAAATAAAATATTTTATTATATTTGTTATAGCTTATAGCATACAAAGTACTTAAAATCATATAAATTGAAAAAAAAGAGGCTTAATGCATTTAGTTTGACGATTCATTTATTCATCTCAACGTTTATTAATTAGATGTTTATAAAGGAATGTAGATGATTATCCAGAAATTAATGTTTCGGTATTTCAGAAATAGTTCAGGATAAAAAAATTAAATCACTACCTTGCACTTACGAGTTAAAAACACTGATAAACATATTTTAAATATGTTTTCATATGTAATTGAGAAAGGTGTATATTTTATTCGAAGAACTTGGCAATCAATATAAATAACATATCTTTTATAAACTGCTATCTGTTTAAAAAGTAATTCATTTAAAGAAGTGTATACATTTTTTTTGGTTGTTTTGATACAAACAAATTATAAGATATAATTACCGGGCTGCAGTAGTCTGACGTCCAGTATCTTGTCGACCTGCGAGTTGTATGCAGTGATATGGAACACGCACTCCGGGGAGTCCTGGATGCAGGTGATGTTGACAGGCACCAAGTCTTCCGACACTTGCTGCCACTTGACTGTACCAGCTCCGCTTGCTGACACGTGGAATACTTCTGCCCAGAGCCTGAAGTTAATGCACGGTTAATATTATTGACTAGTTGTTGCTGGTGGCTTCATCATCATCATCATCATCATCATCATGGTGTGTAATAAACCTGTTATTTACGTGGTGACTGAATATGTATGGGTTGTGAAGGTCCCGTCAAACTTAAGCTGTTGAATTTCAATCCTATACCTATCAAATAGTAAAGAAGTTTTTAAAATTCTCTCAGGCGTTGTAGATTACTATCCACATATAATAAAACCAAAAAAAAAATCGATTTCGTTGTACGGAGAATAATATATATATTTTAATATTTTTGCTTTTATATCCAGGTTAAGTTAAATAAAATAAAATAAAAAATTGGTTTATGCAAAGAACTGACAGTAATAATATAATAAATTGTAAAATATTTCAGTCATTCTGTGTCAATGTAGTGAGGTCATTTAAGATTTAGGATGTAAGGCTTGCGTGACAAATACCTACCTACTTCAGGACTCAATTATTTTGTGCTCGGTATGAGCCACTAGTGTCCTGCGGGACTGCGTACACACTGTGTGGCCTATTGTGTACATATTTTAGTAGACCTACATGCGATAACATTGCAAACGACATGACGTATGTATAATAAAAATATACTAATAACAGAATTTATTTTACTATTATTGTATAAAACAATTACAATTTCAACATTCTTTATTTCTATTCATACATCTAGTTTTTTTGATTATTTCTACAACATTGTTCCGCAAAACCGATAGATCAGTTTGACTGCGGAATTCTCTAAAAGTTACTACAAAAAATAATTATTGCACAATTAACATACTGTGAACAGATATGCACGGCATATGCATCTGATGGAAAGTGGAATGTAATCTTAGGTGGTAAGGCGCATTACCCTTGCAACCTATTTGCCGAAAATACCGACGCAGGCAAACTGTTCCAATCCTTTGCTGTACGAAGTAAAAAAGACGAAGCAAAACGCCTTGTTCGGACAGAGGGAATGGCCACAACGTAGGGATGGATACCTGCCGTGCGTCGGAACGTCCGGTGATGGAAGGGGGCCGGGGGAATTAGATCGTGTAATTCCTGAGCACACTCACCAAAATGTATCTACTATAGAATACTGAGAGGATAACAATTCTACGCCTATGTTCAAAGCTCGACCATTTCGGGATCGTTTATAAGCCTCTTCGCTTGCCTCTCAATTGAGTCCAGAAACGCAAGATGAGACTTTGCGGCACCAGCAAATATGTGACCCCAGTACTCATCACACGACCGGATCTGTGCTTTGTATAATGCAAGTAGCTGTCTCGGTGTAAAGTACTGCCGGACCTTCGCAAGAACGGCAAGTTTTTCTGCAGCTGCTCTAGCTCTGGACTCAATCTGGAAATCTCTAAGTCTAACAACTGAAGCCGGTTACAGTATTCCAAGGATACATTCTGGAAAGTACGAGCCACGGCGAAAGGGCTCTTTTTTGCGGTGAACAGACACGTCTGCGTTTTGGTGGCCTTGAATTTTACAAGATTGGCATTGGTCTATGTGGAGACTGTCTGAAGTTTGTCACTCAAACGTGGAGCCCTGGCTACCTTTCAGACTGTACTTGATCTCTACTAGCCGGAGTACTCGGCACATATCTTTCTACAACTGTGCTGTCGTCTGCGTACCCATAGATACCGGGCTTGAAAAAATCGTTTATGTGCAGCATTATATTAAATATATTTTTATTGACCTCCTGCCAGATGTCCTTGGGTAGTTCATTCAGAAAGTGAGGCATACGCTTTTTTAGAGTTCTTTCACCAAAGTAGTTTTCACTTTAGGCATCTCATATTTACCCTCGGCCACCGACCGAGTGCCGCTATTGTGTTGAACCAATCGCAAGTCACGCTTCTGATGATGTGATGATTATTTAATTGGTTTGCATATAGGTTTTGTGATAAAGAAAAACATAGATCTTTAATATAATATATAACTACTAATTTTTTACTTTGATTTGTCATATTTTCATCGCAATTCCCAAAATCTTAATTATTTTTTACAATTAAATAAACCTTTACTATCATCCTTGAGAAGATCAAATATATGAAGGTGTTATACACTCTCGTCTATCCACATTTTTGTTTATTGGATCATCTTCATTTTATTGTGACAAAAACAATATATAGCAAACTTTCATAAAACAGCTTAGACGTTCTTGTAGACCTCATATATATGTATAATAATAATAATAATAAAAGTATGCTATGAGTAGCCTCTTTTAAATAATAACTCGCCCATACAGAGATGTATTACGGTTGCATTTCATCTCGCAGCCCTAGGGTTCATCTCGCAGGGTGCCTGTGACGGTTGTAAGTTGTAAAAGTGAAGACGGTTGGTGCAGCCAACCTGTATTTATTTGACTGCACCGCGTATAGTCTGTCTAGTCCCAGGCTAGTACCATCCTATATATCTCCAGCATCTCTTCTTATTTTTTAAAGGTATCAAATTGTAGATTTTTTCATACTTGTAGATGATTTGGTCGGCGTGTATACCTGAAGTCTATAAAAAGGTCCTTGCACTACTGAATCGAAAATTCACATTGCAACATGTCAAACAAACTGTAACTGGGAAACTTTTTCTCAAAAATGAGGAAATAACCATAACAAGCCACACAGAGCTTAACAAAAATGAATAGATACAAATGATGAAAATAAAATCAGCATTATCATTAATTTTTTTATATATATATATTATTTAATCTCAGTTATTAAAATGACCACTTGTAAATATAGACAAAGAAGAACGATGATTATAATAGAAATAAGAAATAATGATCCGCTGACCATACCCGCGTTATATACGTGACCCTAAAGCGATTCGTATTATTTAAAAAACACCCCATTTAGTGAATTTTGATCCTAATAGCACAGGGTTGGTAAACTAAGGATTTCGAAGTAACATTATATAATGACATAATATTACTTACTAACTGACACCTGGTCTTTCAGTGTACGCAGTTATTGAAAAATGTTTATTTTCAGAAACAAATAAAGCCTGAAACCATACAAATCATTCTAAGTATGCACTCCTGCGCATAAATATATTGCTAGAGCGTCACCCGCGCGCGACTGTACCTATAAGGTTTATCGACATTAAGTAGAGTCTATCAGTTCAGTATCACATCTTCTTACTTAATACTTAAATTCATAGAGACTTGAAAAGCCATTTGGTTATAAAAGTATATTCAGACAGACAGATAAGATAATGGTGACATTACGAAATGTCTACATTCGGCTCACCGAGTCATGAAACAAATTTTACCTCAAGAGTATTTAAAAAAACGTATTAAGATAGAAGGTGTAGATGACATATGAATATATATTACCTCAATAGATGTCCATCTCGTCTTCGAGAGTTCTGCCACGGGCTGTCCTCGTAACGGTACGCCTTGCGAAGGATGGGCGCGCACGAGCAGGAAGATAGTTTGTTGCCCATCGTGCGCTGGCCGCACTCGGCGCACGTCACTACGCTGCCTGGGTAGTAATGTACAACTTACTATTTTAATAACTATATTAATATTATATATGATGGGATATCATGATAATTTAATTAACATTTAGTAGGTAGATAGATGTAATTTGTAAGTAATTAATTTTGTGTCGCACTTAAATTTGTTCTTCAATATTAAATTATGCATACATTTTCCTCTACTTTAAACAATATCTGAAAAGTGATAGGCTTCCTGAGACAGATGGGCTTCTAGTTTCTTTTTATTATTTATAAAGAAAATTGCCTAAATTACAGTAATATTTTATAAAAAATAAATCTGTAATGTGCTGTGGTTATTTTTATATGAATAATAAATATAAGAAATATAAGTATTGAATATATTATTACATTATAAGGTTATTTATATACGCATGTTAGTTAGTCGTTACCTTCACCTCTGCCACCTGTCTAAATACTATGCAAAATAAACGTTTCCACTTAACCAGACTATATCTATAGACTAAATTAAGATCAATAGAACCATGTAATTCTCTTTAATTTAAGATAACACAACAATAAAACAATGGTAAAAGGCAGTATTTATATAGTGTGTTTCTTATTAATATGTTGTATTACAAGAGATAGTTCGGTCTTTTTTGCTGCGCTTTTCGTATAAAAAATATAATCGCACTAGCCACGAGCCCTGACTTCGTACAAGTACAATTAATGCAAAAACTCAAGTGAGAGGTTCGATAAAGCGGAATTTATAGCAACTATTATAAAAACTTATGAACTGTCAAACAGAACATCATATTTTTATTGATATTTTCATACACAATACTATCAACATTTTTTTTTTTTGGTTTATTATCATAAAAGTATGCCTTGACCTGCAATTATGAACAAAACCAAAAAGAACAACCAAACATGTGTCAAGAGACGATCTTCTATACTGCATATAATATAAATATATAAATAGATAATATCATAGTTTTATATATAGTGTTACCCGCGGTCCCGTGATGTCACCAGGTGCCATCGGAGCGAGACAGAGAGTGCCCGCGGTTGAGGCTCTGAGAGCGCTGTGTGCCGTGTCTATAGTGATGTTTCACAACTCCATGCTGTAACCATATTAACTATGAACTTAAGAGTACTTAGTGTGCACTCAACTCACCAATATTTCATTTATAATTTAGTTGCATGCAACACAAGGTCGGGTGACGTACACTTAATAAAATGTTTAACTTTATTTACTAAATTGTTTTTAGTTATTGGTATCCTGTATGTTATATTATTATATATATTATCTGGTTAGTTAATCTACTCGATAACAGTATAAAAGCATGCATTAAAAGAAAACCATCACCACATAGCAAAATAAATAACCTTTATAATAACAGAAAAAGCGAAACATTGAAAGAATTAAAAATGTTTCCGTTGACACGATATTTATCACATTATTTAAATAATATAGAATTAATAATAGTATTTATGTTTTATCAAATGAAGTGAACATGCATAGTACACCCACTAAACTGCGATTCAATCTGTTAGACCTAGGTAGGTACCTACCTACCTACTACTTTACAAATGGTAAGATCAACTTAAGTTTATCTTGGCTGTGACTCATCTATTAACACCTATTCTGGTAACCTGTCCTTAATACTCTAATATCGCATTACATGCATTATTTGGTTAGTTTTATTTTTTTTATATTTAAAGTATAAAATTCCATCTCCAAATCTTTTAAAATATTCTTTTCAAGTATTGAAATCTGTATATTTATTTTTTTGATATTTATATATAGAAAAGTATTAAGTGCTATATTCTTGAATATAACATAATCAATATATAATATTATATATTTAATATTAATATTATTATTATGGTGTTTTTAGTTCCGAAGCCGTATAAGGTTGACTCTGTGACCTTTGTCGGCAGACAGCAAGCACCTATTAGATGACCTCATATCAATGACCTCATAATAGCAAATGTTATCTTCCTAATAGTTTACCAAATAGTGCAAAGTTCTAATGATCTAGTGATGAACAGACACTAATCTCTAAGAGACGCTAAGTATTCATTCTCTCCTATTAAAAACAACTACAAATGGATATTGAACTCCGGATATTGATTTTTTGTTAAGTGTCTTAGCTCTTGCTATTAAATATAAATTAAAATTTAAGAGCCGCATTTCGATCTCAGCGGTGAACCTTCACTCATACTATACCTGTCTATCTATGTATCTACGTGTCTATGTCTATATACATGATAGATAGACAGTTGCAACCTAGTTTCATGGTTTAAAATGGTCCGAATAACTCTGTCATTATGTTAATTTTATCGATTTTCTTGGACTTCAAATAAATACTTGTATGTGAGATATATTTGTGCCAGAAATGGTTCATAAAATACTTTTATTTTTACTTATAAAATACGTGCCAATTTCGTTAATAAAAATGTAATAGTTAATATGAAATAGTGGTTTTTCATCATGGTCACGCCTCCTGTCTTTTAATAAAGTTTAGTGAAAATATAAAGAGCACCAATGAGGCTCTAACTTTAATGAAAGATATTTTATATTTAACAGCTCCTCGTATTTTTTTGCTAATGAAAAATACATAATATAAACGAGGCAAATATACAAAATATACAAAAGGCAATTTTAAATCTCATTATGTTTTACATCACACTCATAAAGTATTATTGATTTTTATTATTATATCATTTAGTCAAACGTGTGTTCATGCAAAGGGTTGCATTGCTTTACTGTGCATCAAGTTTTAGTTAATAATTCAATCTTATATTTTTAGTCCTAAAAGGCCCACAATACAAAAATACACGAGGACGAAGGGTTACAAACACTCCATGTGCAAATTAATTGAAAGGTATTACGAACCTCGAAATTGTTCCAATTTTGCGAAGAAAATTTAGCAGCTTCCACGCTTTCTTTAGCACCCATATTTATATAGTCGTGATATCACTCGAATGATCTATGAGCGTTAAGTTTCGATGCTGAACGGTTCGTGACGCAGTGACAATGTGCGCTACACAAGTGCTCACTGTAAAGAGTCGGGTTGAATAAGCATTAAATACCTCTAAAGTCACTCGTTCGGAAACTAAAAATTCACAGCGGCGAATAGTATATGAGGGGTGTATGCAGCGGGCAAGCGCACGGGCGCCGGGCAGTGCGGGTGCAGGCGCGGCGTGTAAACACCGCCAGCTGGCTCGGGCGCCCTGCGACCGTGTGGGCCGACCTGCTCGCGCTGCACGAGCGTGCCCTCGAGATCGACCTCCGCACCGCCGCACCTGCCACCTACCACTCTCAATCTACCGGCCGCCACCTGACCTAGCTCTACCGAACGAAACTCGATAAACTAAAATGAGCACAATTTAATTTGCGATGGCACGGTAAACGAACAATTTAGAACAGCGACACCGGCGGCTTCTAAAAACTTGAGAGCGGACTGGGTCGCGAGGCGAGCGTGCGCGGCGACGCTGACGCGCACGCTCGCCGGCCGCCGCCGCGCACCGCCCGCCCGCCGAAAGCTGAGACGCAGCGACGCCCAAACCTACCGAACTACGCGACCGTCACTAAATAATATCTATTAACCAATTACAACAGCTCGATGGCTACTAACACCTATTATCAGTTACCTTTCTTCTATACTTTAATATGGACAGGGTAAAATATGATCATCTCAAGCCCGGCATACAAGTAATGTTGATAATGTGTATTGAGATTAAGAAGATCATCAATGGGTGTTCGGAGAGGCGCGGTGAGGGGTCGCCTGCGCGCGCATCCTCCCGAGACATTCGATTTTGGTCCATGACTGTTGGATGCTTAGTGTGGACCACCGAGTGATTTAATAGTTCATTCTAAACTATGACACCGCATGCGGGTGTTTATTCCTTTAATTTAAAAAACCTGTATTGACATATTTAATTGCTCTACGCGTAGCTATATCATCTATTATTAAAACAGATTATAGAATATAAAAAACTATAATCTTACAAGTAAAACACATCAATGTTTTCTCTCCGTAAAGACAAAATATTAAAGTAAATTTTTAGTCATTTAATTGAGTATGTTTGTAAAATATTATGATTCTCATATATTTATAGTAAATACGAATGCTCTTGAATGTGTATTTATTAAACGAATATGATCAAAATCCAAAGACAAATAAAATTCTAGAATATATAAAAATTACGATGGAAATAAAAAGACTCAATTTTCAATTGAGACTAGGTACAAGGTACAAGGTACAAGGTACAGTCCCCAACGATCGTCTCTATTTTGATACATGTTTTAATAACATCATCTATATTTGTCAAAAAAATTTTAGTTAACCATTATCTACTGTTAAAAACTAAATATTATGGTATTATAGAAAAAACATTAAAAACTGAAACAAATAAAAGTAAAAATTACTCTAGAAGTTCTAACTATAGTAGGTAAAGCATTAAGTTGTTTTGAGAAGATTTTAAGTGTTTTTGTTTTTTTATAAATATAATCGAAACACTCTTGACTCAACGGTTAATGCTATGAGTATAATATATTTTGGTTTGATAGTTTTAAGTATTGTAACAATAATTAATAGTATTCCCAATTTACAATAATTAATAACTGTGCAGTCGTTAAAGTAAATTACTTTCTGAGAAACTAGATCAAGTAAATAACAGAGATTATAATTAAACTATTTTATCACAACCGTTTGTGTCTTGATTTTTAAATTTAATACAAGATTTCAAAAATGTTCATCATTAAAAAAAATGTTTAAAACTATTTACAATTATTTAAGAAATATAGAATGTAAAAAAGACAAACCGATATGTTCAAAGATCCGTAGCATAAAGTAGCTCAATTGGTAGAACGAAGAGACCGTTTCTCAGAGGTCACGGGTTCGAATTCCTTATTGTTTATTTTAATTTTTCATTCCATATTTATTTAAAATCTTATAATACTTCGTATGGTATAATTGCTATGATGATATAAATATTCTTATTCATTTATTTCCAAACAATATTAACAAGACATCTTGTATAACTATCTTTATAAAGTGGAGCTCTTATATCGGCAGCTTAGTTAAACAAACTCCGCTTAAAACAGCTTCAAAATATATCAGAATAGAAAAACCCTTGATAGTTCAAGTTACCCTAAAAGCAACGCCACTGTAAAATCTGTTTAATTTAGTTCCGTAGTTTACTAAAATCTGTAAAATATTTCGACTAATGGAAACTAAATCCCTTATTTTGGTTTCCGTTAGTGACTATTCTGTTTATTTCAAAAGCACATATATTTCTTGATAAATTCATATAATATAACTTCAAGTGTATTAAAATAAATCTAAATTTGATTTTAATCGAGTATTAACTAATATTAGTATTAGTCTGGACATGAACTTCTTTTGTATTCTTCACTTATTTCTAGTTCAGTCTAAAACAGGCACTGGGTGGTTATAATAATGACATGTTGACTACAAAATGGTTAAGTTGCATTTTAAATGTTGCTCTATATGGGGTCAAAGTTCAATGTGGTTTTTGAACAGAAAATAATCGATGGTAAATCTTCTGACCGTAACTAGCCGGTAACGATGTTATTATCTAACCGGGCGAGAGCTTAACGTGCTTTAAGAATTAAACTACACCTAGAGTTACTCAAATTACACCTTCATATGATATATTTATAGTACTTCGCTACTACACTAGTGTATAACGATAAAATGAAAGATCAGATATAATTACTATTTAAGAGAAGTTGCTGTAAGTGTCGATAAATTTAATTTCATTCATTCTATATTTATTTGAAATTTATAAAATAATAAACTACATATACATGCGCACGTGTGTGTATTGAAATAGAAAATAAATACATTATATCGGAATCCTTTAAATATCTTTTTCAGGAAAATATAATACTTACTGCTTTTTAGTTCAAAATCTTTCTTTTAATATAATTTTATAAGTTATATGCAAATTGGATAAGCTATCGGGTTCCCATTATTATTTAATAATCTTGGGATATTATCAATCTTATCACATGTTGGTGACGTTGCAAGTCTTAGAAAGAATGATTACATCTCGGGACGCAAAATAATTTAATAAAACATTATAAAAGTATCTAAATGAAAGACTTTAAGATTATATTTATTTTAAAAATAATAATCCCTTCGACAAATAATAATTACTATCGTAGGAAAGTATTTTTTATTTTATTAAGTCATGTGTTACGTCACAGTTTAAGAATTTCCCATCAATGACTTTATACAAGTTCTAATATCACTTGAGAATGATTGACTCATTCATTGGAAATATTCAAAAAATGTATCTAATATATAGAATAAAAAAAACATGAAAACGGGCGGATCCCTAACCTGCGAGCTGGATGCCCACGTTGAAGAACTTTTCATACCATTAATATTTAAAGCGAAGATTAATATGGCTAAACAGGAATAAAATATTGGAAGCTGTCTATAGACATAGATAATGTCGTACATTGTCTTCCCGTTCATCAAGCCCACGATTCGTATCACTATTACTTAACGAAGGACTGACTAAGATGCTGCAGAACAAATGAGACTGTACCTGTTTCTTAACAAGAACAGGAATTTAAAATCTAATAAAAAAAGTAACGTGATTAATGAAACAGTTTTATATACCTGACTGTAAATAAATACAACTTAGAGGATCAAGATTGGTTCGTACTAACTATAACCAGCTAATTTAATTAAAGAAATAAGCAACACTCCTTTGTAACATGTATTTTTTAATTCTTAAATTTCTTACTAACGTATCTTGTAGATAGGATTTTTTACTATACAAATATTTTACGAGAGTATTCTCTAGTAAAATAAATAAATATTAAATATAAATAAATAAATATTATAATATTTATTGATTTATTCTTTTTTTTTTTATTAAAATCGGAGACCAAATGAATTTAAGATTTTGTCGAACTTAATTGTAATTGTAGCTTGACATAAATCGGTCAAACAAAAAATATATTATTTTAGGAGACAATTGATATCAGAATCAGGGAACATGTCTCAGATGTCAAAAATACGGGTACAACGAAGTTGTCAGTTTGTGAACCATACACAATACCATCTTCAATTTGATAAAACAAAGATCCTCGTTATCTTAATTATATTCCTAGTATTATTCTAGTAGTTTTAATATTAAAATAATCTTAATTTCAATGGAGAAGATGGTTCAGATCTACTTAACACCTCGGGTCCACTTCTGTGATCAGAATTACAGACCTAAGCGCACTATTAGTTTAATTTTTATGCAGCCTAAACTGTAGGCCTGGAAACTAAGAAACCGTTGTAGATATATGAATGATTAACTGACTAACTCACAGAGTTTAAAACCCCGTCTGCCCAAAAACAGGATGACTGAAAGTCGAGGCAAATTAAAATGTAACAAGTATATGCTCGTTACACCCTTATAACAGTGGTTGTCAGCTGCTGGTGGTAGCTGGTTCTCACCACCACCCACAGTTTTTTGCCATATCAGAAGATGCTCAAGGTCTTTGGGGACCTTTATTCCATGTTTATACAGGATAACATTATCTGACATTCAAATATTTCTTAATAAAGGAAATTTAATATTATTATTATATCTATGTATGTATATGTAGTTTAAAATAAATAACTGAATCTACTAGCTTAAACTAAATGTACAAGCTGAATGTACTGTAATATTTTAAATCCAAAAACAGTCAATAAAATGAAGACATATAAATACAGATTTATTTTCTTACTTCGAGAAAGAAAACAGTAATAGAAAGTATGGAAAAACTATTCAAATGATGTACGAAACAATTAATTAGTTGTATTATTGTTTACCTTCTAGTTGTGTCCCTCAAAGTTTATACTTATCCAGTTAACTGAATGAAGAAACTCAGATCTATTGTTTAAGAATATTCCGCTGACACTGGATGCGACACTACAGTACACAAACTACATACGACACACGAGTGTCTGAAATGTTACCAGATAAGGGAATTGCTACTTCGTATTATGTACTTAATACACATAATATTTATTAAAAACTATACATATTTATGAACCAAATAACCGAAAAAAATGATTATTTATTAACTTTAAGGTTTACCATTTTATGTATTTAAACCAAAGTTTTCTACGTTGATGACAGATATTATTTAGATAAATAAATGGTATTTTTATTCCTAACTCTACCAAATAGAGAAATACATATTCTCTATATATATATATATAATAAACCTTGGATCAAGATTTCATTATAAGAATCGTGTTTGATTCTAAAATGCTAAAATGTTTTTCCTTAAAGGCATATTATCTTATTTATGAGTAATATTGGTCAAAAAGTTTCTTCATACTAAATAAAGACAGTTCGAGGCTATAGTTGGCAAGAGTTATAGTAACAGTGAGCGACGTTTTGTAGAAAACAGATACCTTTAATTTATTGGACGGCGGCCACACGTTATATCCTAAATGGTGTATTGTGAAGACTAAGACAGGTTGGCTCAGGAATGATCAAAGTAACTTCAATATTCCTTTTTATATTATACCCAATTGAATATTTTGAATTTAGTTTCGTTTAATTTAATCGGAAATATCACCATCTGATCTTTTATAAGTTTTAAATATTTTGTTTGAACAACTGAAAAAAAAAAAGACTTAGAATGTCAAAAGAAGTTGATAAATTGTGAATACATACATTTGAAAACTTTCAAGCTTCAAGTAATAAAATAGCGTTACTATAAATCTGAATTACGTCTATACGTGCTTCTTTTACCGTAATATATGTAGAGAAGCAATCCTTTTTGCTAAAAATAGAAAAACTTCAACGTCATCCATCTTTTTTATAATTTATAAAGGTGTATTTATGGACAGTTGAATTTATAGAGGGTGCGTAACTCACTAGTATTAGATCTGTTCACGGTAAACTTAACATACTTATTTTAATATAATATGTTTTCAATTTATACGAAAGCAAAAGTATCAACCTATAGGGAATAATCTTAGAAATAAATATTTTTGAAAAGCTTACTTTCAAATAATCATAAATTACAATTTTGTTATTTTTTAATAAATTGAGCACTGTCGTGTATAATAGTGATAATTTCTTATAATTCTCAGAACAAAATGAATCCAACCAATGAGCAAAAGAAAAAAGAAAGATTGTTGAAGAGTTCTATTTGTGGTAATATTGAACAGTTAATAATGTAAGGGTTAAATCTCACTTCAAAATACACTTATACCAGAAAACACATATATTCAATTTGTTTTATAAATGAATTACATTAATGATATTATTTTTCTATTGGTCTTGATATAAATATAGCTGTTTTATAAATATATCTGTTTTCGAGCAATAAAAATAAATTAATAATATATACTTCCTTGGCACTAAATGGAACCTTTTATTTGATAATTACTATTTTGAAGAATCACAAGAAGGTCTAAAGTCTCGTAATATTATTCTGAAATAAACTGTTTTTTTTTTTCAAAATCAATTGTAAGTAATTTAAGACGGTTACATGAAGGTAACACAATATATTATTATAAATGTTTTTAGAAACAAATTAAATATTAGATAATGTAAAATATTAATTTCATCGCTATTATATACTCATAATAACCAAATTAAATACTTGGACCCATCACATGTTTTTGACACCGGATTAAAATTTTGACAGTTTTATTTTTTTTATATTAATTTTACACTTGATTTAAATTTCTAAAACTGAACAGTTTTGAAATTGTTTCAGTGTTTGTGTGTCCGTTAGTTGGAGCAAATAAATCAATAGATTTTTTCATCAACTATGTAAGGTTTTAATACCTATATTACAAAAAAAACTTATAACAAAGGTTATATATATTTTTTTAACAATATAGTAAAGATGATAAACAATAAGACTATATATTGTACTAATATTTAAATTTAAAAAGAAAAATGGTATAAATTTCAACGTTCTTAATGCCATTAAATGTTTTGTAAAAAATATTGTAAGAACTTAACCTTAAGAGTAATTAATTATGCCCATTACCAAGATAAAAAATAAATACAAAAGTGAAAAAAATATATATCTTTGTAAGATTTTCATTTTACAAATATTTATTTTTGTAAGACTCTTAGTTTTACAAATATTTATCTTTGTAAGACTTTTTAATAGTTTTTGATGTAAAACTTTACATCAAAAACTATTAGAAAATTGCAACTCACAGCTTCACATGGCTAATATTATAATTTGTATTATTTTATATAAATATATTAAGAAAAATAAACAAAAAAAAAACGAATGATATTATGCACCGCTTTATCTTATCAATTATAAAATAATCAAACTAAAAACTTTAATAACTGATTTTTAAAAATTTGGTAATTACGTTAAATCAATTACTATATCCAATTACACCAAATAAATATAAAATAAATATTTACTTATAATAAATTTGAAAGGAGTAATTAGGTTAGTTTTGGTAAATATGGTAAATAGGCCAACCCGTAGTATTATAATGTCTGTTTGTTCGTACTGCTGTGCATTAGTTACTCTGATATGTAACTTAAAATTGGCAGGCTACCAGTTTTAAAGAGAGATTGCCATCGCCTCAGTGCAACCTTCGAACGCTGACTTATAATCATCAGATTTTCAGCGATACAGCATCAAAGACTTAATGGAACGAGGAATATACCTTCGTAGATTTTATTCCAATAGTCACAATTATCTTATTCGATGTTAACATTATTTTCTATTTACACGTAATTGTAAATTTGATTTTCATTTTTTTTAACCAGGAAGTTACTTGTCCCATCCCTTTATATAAATAAATAAATATATTTGATATTAAGATTTTTTTTTACTATAACCCTTACATCGGTCAACAAGTATTATTAATATTTTTTTTGAGAAAATGAGAAATACATCTTATTTTATATTATACTGCAATGTAGTGGACAAAGGCTTAGGTGTTAAACATTAATTTTGATACAGGATATGTTCAGCGTATCCTGTAAACTATTTAGTTATAAGCGCTCTCTGACCTACTTACACAGACTACATTATGTGCATTATACGGAACTAACACTTCCTTACTATTTTATGCAACTCTTCATAGTAGTAATGTACCTTAGTATGATAAAAACCTTGAAGACCTCACAATTATCTGATCATTAAAATGACATTCCTAGTTCACTTGTAGGAAATGAATATGAATCTTAAATTTCTTATGTCAAATACTATACTAATAATCTATATTCGGATATGTTAAAACCATCTATAGCCATGTATTATATCCATGCGAGAAAATATGCAGGCGAAGTTAAGTAAATGATATACAGTTTAAAGAAACATACGCTTATGATAGACTGCCAGCTACTAGATTTCTTCTTCACATACGTATTCATAAAAATAAAATTATTGTAAAGTAAATATGATACGCATTTCAACTACAGTTATTTTGGCTACATGCTTCTAACATTCATCTAAATTTGATTTTAAATAAAATCAACTGTATCTGAGAGTGAGTGTTCGTAACATTATGAGAGCACATTCAGTCTAAAATGAACGCCATTGGTACGTAGAGTATGTAGACTACAGTCATGATAGTGAATGATTGTTTTATGAATAAATAATACAAGATGTTTTCGCTTCTTCAGCTGAGGTACATATTATGATGATTCTAATATCTAATAAGCGTTGTCGTCAACTACCAACGGCTTTATTAGATATACATTAAACTTACCATAAGCACATTAATGCCAATTATTGTCCAAATATATTTTTGTATTTAAAACTCATCGTCTACATACACATCGCAAAATAATTCACAACCGATGAATGACTTTAAAAACGTTACACAAAGTTAATATTGACAGTGCGAAATAAAATTATAAGTTTAACAATAACCCATCCCTTCCCAGACAAGTTGGATGTTACTACCAACTATACCAACTGACTGTATACTCCATTACATAAACGTCTACATATAGCTCCATAACGCTGCAATGCTACAGATTCTAATTCAATCAGAATTTGAAATTGGAGTAATTGCATTATGGGCAGTCCTATCAGAAACTTTAACTGACACTCTGCTACTAGACAGAAACCGATTAGACTAACATCCAATTTGACAGATATCTAAAACAACACAGGGCTTAAATCTACATAATGCTAATTATTAAATAATATAACAAAATAACAGTTGAAATCTAGTAATGTCAATCGATAGGATAAGACTAAACGGCGCTGAAAAGGAGATTTTGCAACGCTGTTAACGAGAATTTATTGAGGAATGACATCGTTGCATCCGGCCAGGGGGCGGAGGTTGGGCTACGATACTGCACGGATTAGAGCGCGTGATCTGGATGATTGGTTGTGCACCTTGGTCGAGTTTATCTAATCAGATATCCAGAAAGTGAAACGTCAAATGATTTGCACTAAAGATGTGGTGGGCTCGTGAATGATGCCCGGTCGGTCGGAGCGCGGCGCGGCACACACTAGGGCGGGCGGACACGGCAGCGTTACGTCAGCGAGGGGTGAGGGGTCCCGGGGGAGGGGTGCGAGGACCGAGGGGAGCCCCGCACTGCTGCATCCTCGGAGCGCCCATCTTCGCTCGGCTTGCGTGAATAACGTGACATCTCTCGCCGTCGAGTTCCTCCACGTCTTTCTACAAGGAGCATTGTAGGAGAATGTATCAGACGCATATATTCCAGAGTTTATTATACATAATAATTATTATAAATTTAATGCATTGCGACAACTTTAATAAGTTTATACATGTAAATAAAAATATGAGATTATTTTTAAAATATCAACTTTTTAAGCTGTAAACGTTAAAATATTGATTCTTTTAAAACATTAGTGTTTTCTTTATAAAACGTTCATAAGGTTCAAATTAATAAATTAAAAGTCATTCAATAGTTTTGATTGCGAGTATAATCTCTTAAAGGTGATAAGATCTCTCTGATATCAAGTTAGTTCAAGTAGCGCCATCTAGCGCCGCCCCAAATATGTATTTAGATAATCCCTCAGGAACCGTGTTCTGCCTCGCTTCAGAACTATTTTACGTGTTAACCTGTATTAGAATATAACTTTGGTGTAAGTATTATTTTCTTTATTTTGCACGTTTTATTCAAACTTCGGCTTAAAAATTTTACTTCAAAATAGGATAGGTAGTAAAAATAAAACAACAATAATACATTTTATACTTTATTTTTCTTTGAAAAATAAAAAAAGAAAACAAAATTTAAACTCTACATAAGAAATACAAAACCTTTACTCAATCATTCAGTTATTGAATAATAAAAGTATCTAGACGTTGTATATTTTAGTTTAAAATATTAACTTATGAATAGACTCTTAAAATTTATTAAAATTATGAGGTAGATGATTTCATAGTCTTTAAAATCTTATAAATAACTACACATAATATTTATTTTATGAAACCCGTATTTGTAATACTAATTTCAGTGCTCTGTTTTTTATTATTATTTTATAGTATTGCTTGCAATTCGAACCTTACCCTATTCAAAAAATAGAATGTTACTTCTTTACTTCTAGATTCTGTTGTAGTTACCGGAGAAATTGTCAATTTACAATTAATGTATATCGGGTAACTCTTAAACATTGGTCTGTAATATTTTTACACAAAATAATTTCATTTTAAGAAATTATTAAATGAAGTAATTATTTTGTATATTCTTCGTCATCAACTGAACACCATGTGATTATTAATAAGCAGACCCTATATTGATACCGGGACGCTACAGAAATGACTCATTATCTATACTAAATGAATGTTAAAAAATATTACACTACAATACAACTATTATACATCTAGACAAGATATGAGGTATATTCAAACTATATTATGAGGTCGAAATGGTATTTAACATTATAATATGACTACTATTTAGTCAACTGTTCACTAAAAAAAGTTCTACAATCAGTTTGTTCAATGTATTTAGATGTCAGTTTTATTCTTAATATTAATTCCACGTCAACCACCCCTTACTTTATTTTACTTAACTTAAAATTATTTTAAAAATCGATGGGCTTGTATTATTATATTGATTTGATTTAAACAATACCAACTTATGGAGAACATGGCTACCAAATTAATATTATATAATGTATTAAATATTGCATATATGAAAATTGCATTTTATTGATATTTCTTAATTGACGTATTGAAACTCTATAATCTAATATAATATAATTATTCCGATAGAGTTAACTCCACTTTGGCACACTGAGTAGCACTTCATACACGACTCTGGTTACTTTAAGTTCGTACAAACAAAACGATTTACTCTGTTTTTATCGGTATCTTTAAATATTATTAACAAATATTGCGTCCTCAATCAAATTACAGTCCCCTTTACCAAGTGTTTTATAATATTATTATTTTTGTACAGTTAGCTCAAGTGCAATTAATATTATAATTTCATAGCCTCCTGTCACTCTAACTTAGAATATTTTAAACTAAATATAACATTAAGTTGGTCGTAATAGAATATAGCAACAAAATTAATAATAATCATATAAACACACACAACTTTGGGTATACAATATTATGTAATAGTTAAAGTATCGAACTCACTCGAACACATAAAATTTGTACTACGATATTTTTTCAAACTTAAACCATAATATCTAAGAGTAAATTATTTGTACTGTTCGGTTTTATAATCATCAGTCTTGTGTTTAATCGTTTATTATTTGAGGTAGCATGTTACTTAACATCTATGTTAAAAGATATTATGACGACTCGACTTATATTGCCTTCGCGGACAAATATTTGTAAAATATTAGTATCTTTATAAGTAGCCGGTGATAAATGACGAACGTGAAGGAATTATATGGTTAGGGTTGCTGCGGGCTGTCCTGCGAGCTCCCCTGGGAACTGCCGGAGTGCTTCGATTGAGACTCTTCCCTCTTCTTGTCAACCTACAATATTGTATCAACAAATATTTTAATACTATAAATAAACAAAAAAATAAAATCTCACACGAATATAATGATTATTAACTGGATTAATGAAGTTAATAATTAAAATAACAAAGTTTTTCAAAATGGATTATACAATCTTAGGAGTCAATTCTTGTCTTGACTTAATGAACACTTCAACAATAATTAATGTGATCTAATTGGTCAGTACCTCGGTGGATACCTTTATAGGGCAGTCAGCAATTAGGTGTTCCTCACTCTTGCAATTGTGGCATCTCTTTGGCTGTGGGCCTATACTGCACTTGGCGGCTATGTGGTTGGCAAACTCGCCGCAGTTGTAACAACTGTGAAACAAACATTCATTTATTTAACTACTAAACTACGATGACGATTAAATACTGTCATGTTAAGATTAAAATCTATATATTATTGGAAAATTAGGCTCTTTTAAAATTTTGAATTGTTGAATAAATTTAAATATTGAATAATTTTAAAACGATGTTATTAAAAAGATACTTTAAATCTGATGCAAATTTTAATCCAAGGTTGTGATTATTTATTTACCGTATCTTCCTAAAACGTTTTTTGTTAAGAGGGCGTCGATGGGAGCCCTGGCAGTCCACTGACGAAGGGCCACACACACGCGTCGCTTCGAGTCCCTTCTCAGACTCCTTGCACTCAAACTCCACGACCTCTTCATCTCCCAATGATCTGAAGCCGGTCATTTGTATCACACTCTGCAAACGATAATAATTAAGAACTACAAAATAAGGTATAAGCGAGAAGTTTTTAAATTATTCCGACAAATTGACTAAATTTAGATAACATATATCTTCTCTAATATAATTTATGTTCCCTTTGAGTATAGGAGTATATTTTGCTAGCAAGTTTTGTAATTGGCAATTTAGCTCAGACGGGATGCAATATTCAACACAACCAAACTATAAGCAACTCTAATTTTGTAAAAGTGAGATTAAACGATGTTAAAAAATAATATTAATGAATTTATTTAATGATTCAAGATTTCTTAGAATATATTTAGACGTACATCTTATTAAACTCTGACACTGGAATATTATTATTGAAAAAATACTGGGATATAAGAATATTTACGATACAATAAGATATAATTAGATATCATAAGATAACATAACATTTACAAATAACATTGTCTTGACCTAATATCATTTTACCGCTAGCATCGCAGTGGCCCAATACAAACTTGGTGGCGTAAATATATAGAAAAAACATCCGGAGTTGATAAGCCAAACAAACAAACAAGCACATTATCGAGTATCGGGTCGACCGCTACACTTCTCACTGTTATATATATTGATATATAATTATTTACTATCGAGAAACCGATTGATAATATAATCGATACTTCGAGCAAGCAGTCAAATGTTGTTGTCAGTTTTGAGTTTCTTATTTTATAACTATTGGAATAAATTGATAAAACGTTACTATTCATCTATGTCATATGAGACTGTTGTTTAAAAATAATATTTTAATAAACTATATATTAAAATATTTCAATCACCTGGTGTACGAAGACGTCCTGGCCGCCATCGTCGGGGGTGATGAAGCCCCAGCCCTTCGCCACGTTGAACCACTTGCAGCGGCCCCGCCGCGGCACTCCGGTCACCCCTGCGACACCCGCACCTGCAACACATTTAGTTATTACATTTAAATTTATAACTAATTACAAATATTCAATCTGAACTATAGTCGATTTCTTCATAGTAAGTTAATTTTCTGTGATCTTTTCTGTTTAAGTTTTGAAACATCCAAAAAAAGTTTTTTTTTTAAATTATGACAACATTAAAAAAAACAAGTATTATTCATCTAAGTTTTATTATAATCATAAAGTTATAGTATTTTTAAATATACCATTATAGTTGATTATACTATTAGTAAAGATTGTATCAACCTCAAATATTTTATTAAAT
Organism: Napeogenes inachia; assembly: GCA_959347355.1. Lineage (NCBI taxonomy): Eukaryota > Metazoa > Arthropoda > Insecta > Lepidoptera > Nymphalidae > Napeogenes > Napeogenes inachia. The sequence continues at coordinate 1,650,282 of OY365799.1, read as the reverse complement.
ACTCCCCTATAATAAAAAAGGTACTAACAACTCACACAAGCCGCATCAATAATTGAAAACAGAACAGACCTCGTAACTATAATTACACTAATTTTTAATGTTTATGAACGAATAAAATAACAAGAACCACATACCCGTGTGTTAGATTGACCCGGTTAATAATGTTATAAGAGTTATCAAATCCCTGTGTTTTGAACATCTGATAATTAAAACACACCTGGATGAACTAAGAGAAAGTTATATTTAAATAGAACACATTGAAATAGTAGTTTAATTGCATCGTAGAGCCCTTCTTTGAATTCATACATATTTAGACATTTACCGTTCGATAACCTATTAGCAATATGTAAGGGCCCTCAATCGTTTACACTGAGAAAGGGTATACTATTCCCCTTATCGGCTTCTTTACAAAAAATAACGTGGGAACCAAATGATAGAATGAACTCTTCCTTTTATGTGTGATATCACTATAGCTGTTAAGGTTGAAGACCTCATTTCGTAGGGACTAGTAATGTAGGTGCGCATTTTTAATTAACTACGCGAATATTTATCTTTTAAATATATAACTTCTAATTATTTAACACGAACTGATGACTAACAATGTTATTTCCGCCGTATACCAGATGAAGCATTTAAAGAAGTTCCGGATACAAATCTAAGTGACACATTCGAATATGAGTTGTGACTAAGGTTAAAAATTCTCAAAGGTATCATTAAATTATCGATAAGATTGGATTGCTCACTGATGGTTTATATTTCGTGAAGTAAGAGTATTAACTTACACTAAAATTTTTATAGATGTTTTTAAATTAACAGATCGGTTTATTATTTTTATAATACGTATTGAAAACTTTGATATAAACAATGATAAAATGGTGACACAATACGATTAAAATAAATTTTATCGTCAACTGAAGTGACTCGGTATTCACATGTTCCTTTGCTTCGCTAATGTAACAGTCGCACGCTGGTATGTAGTATGTGCTAAGTAGATTCTTGTAAGCTATGCATATTATTTTAGGCGGTAGCGGCCGGTAAGAGCGGCTACACGCGTGGCAGCGACGGGGAGTCAAAGAATGCGCGGTATTTAGGTTGAGTCTCTGGTACCTCTCCATTGATTGGCCTAACACTGCACCTTGTAGGGCCTCGCCCCCCATGCCTTGTCGTCAAGAATCAACGCAGTAGATACAAGACATTTATTATTCTACATTGATGAGAAAGCGTAAACATACGTCTCTAGTTGGTTGTGCTTTTAGGAAACCACGTGTCAACTTATAAAGTTTTACTAAAACAAATACCAAAGCATATAAATCATTTTGACTTAATGTTGTTATTTTTCAGATTAAAAAGCTGCAAATCGTTAAATACTAAATAACGAACCACACAACAATCTTTATTATACTAATAAAAGTACTTGAAAAAAAATATTGTACATTCATCTCTAATATAGACATAAAACTTTACTACCAACATTTCATCTTTACAGCTTTCCTCCGATATTAACTTCTTAGGAGCGTATTTATTTATAATAAAATATATATTTTTTATTATTTATAGGTTTCAACGTATTGACTAAATAGCTAACAAATGTCTAGAGGGCCAATAGAATACCCCACTACACAACTCATTCAGGTTATTTTTTACTTTTTATTATAGAGTTGAATGAGAGGTTCATAGAAGCACAGGCTGTCACTACTATCGTACTGAGGTAATGGTCTCAAAGGAGTAATATTTGTACAAAACATTCCGAAATAAAGGGAAGTGGTGTATTCATATAAAGGGAATTGACATGCTTCCTCAAATTATTATGTTGATCTCGATTTAGTCGTTTCAAATAAAAGCTATAAGTTCATGTTATGCCTTTGCAATACGTACAGGCTATTCATATATATATATTTATTTTTTTAATTAATGTTATACATATTATTTGCTATTTTTTTATTTTGATCTGAAGTAGGTCGCATATTTGTAATTCAGAAATTAAAATACGATAATTAATAAAAATACAAACGCATTTTAACTACATACTAACTTAAATTGTGAAAGAAAACTTAACTAATAAAAAGTTACAAAATGTATGAGTCAGAAAATATTTTAACAAAAACAAGCGATCTAAATATAATCGGTAATAATTTATTAGGTTACGATGGTAAACAACTGCGGTCTATTTTTATCCCCCTTTTTGTGAATATAGGACAAGTGCATGGAACGGCAGCGCAGTCCTGTGTGTTGTGTGTTTTGTGTGTTGTGTGTGTTGCATGTGGTGTTGTGTTGTGTTGTGTTTACCCAACGTGCGCCAGAGTCGATGCCCGCAGCTACGCCCTACCACTAAAACATACACTTAGGAATTTCAAACTTCATACGCATGCTTAACTTTTGATTGCATTCCATTAGACTGAGCCCTCAAATATTTGTTGATAAAATATAGTCTGGTGTCGCTTTCAGTGACTATTTAACGCCAGCATTCCTCAGCTATTAGGAGCGACACGCTACTATAGATAAATATATCTTATACATCAACTATAACAATATCAATTTATTAATTGTTAATACTTTTAATATTTACTTTGCGGTTTGTAAACTTTTCCATATTATTTATCGCATATTAAATATTACATTATTTAGATATGTATCATGTTATTACTTTTACGTCTAAATTAAAACTTATGATTTAGTAAAGCTTAAAGCTGAAGTGATCTTAATATTATTGTTATTTCAATAGATTATCTTAAATTAGTTAGACTGAAGATCATTTAAACTTATTTTAAAACAAGGGGGATCTGTGAATGTTTAAATATATTAAACTATTTCTGTGCAATGCATATTCAAGATGGCTGCTATAATAAGTAATAAGTAACTTTAGCCACGATCAGATCTCAAACGGAAATGACAATTGATTTTTTTTATAATTACCACTATTTCGGTTTACTTATTATCATAATTTATGTAGAAAAAGTATTCATATAGAATATTTTTAAAGAAACGACGGTTTGTTTGTCGTAATTGCGGATATTGAAAATTCTAGAGAGTTATTTATTGTTAAGTACTAGGTAATATAGCGCTTATATATAATTCGATGAAATTGATATATAAAAAATAATACGTTTAATAACAGTAGAGCCATTATCATAAGAGAACATAATTTTGTAATAGATTTATAAATAGCACAATTTTTAACATATGAATATCCGGAATTAGGATAGCTTATTAAAAACGATAAATAATAAGAAACGATGTTCCCGCGTTCGTATCGAGGACTACTTACCAGCGTCACGCAACAATCGGTCGCACAGAAACTAAAATGACTAACGCCTTTCCCTAATTCATGAATTAATTGCCGGCAAAAATAATAAAGTATAATTATTAATTAGACCAGAGCGGCTCACTTCAAATAATGTTGCGTATTACTACGTATTTTAAATTACTATCAAGTGTAATCGAGAACTGGTCATAGCGGCCCTATTGACATGCGTGGAATAGGAATTTATTCAAATATAAATGCATACGTGAATTCCGTTATGTTTTGGTTTTCTGTTCTGTAATATATAATAAATCTGAATATGTATGACCGTATAGAGTTTATTAATTTTATTAGCAATATTTAATATACGTAAAATAAATTATTTCAGTCATCCAGGTAAGTTTTTAAATGTTGAGAACATAGTGCCATTCGTTAGTTTTTGCAGTTATCAATCGCAGGTATGGAATTCAAAGATGATTCACCGTCAAGTGGCGCTTGCTCGGGTTCTATGGCTAGGAGTGAAAGAGACAGTTAAATGTACCACCATTCAGACTTAATTGACTGGTTACGAACTCGGACCCTGCCGTAGGGACGTAGCGTTACTTAACATCGACTTTCTATAAATTCCAAATAGGTATTTCTTCCACAACTCTCTATGAATAACAATTCATCTTGGAAAAAACGCGTTCATGACTTACTTTTATTTTATGCAACTGAATGGAGTCGTTTGTGATGAAAATGTTACGATCGGTCATTGATTTTCAATCATACTCGTATTTTATGGTGTAATGGGAGAATTCCAAACCTTGACTATTACAACAACTACTGTCAGTTTAGATACAGAAATATATCGACGCAGTTCACCTCACTACTAGTTTGGTATGTCAACGACAAAAACACGTAGTGGTAGAGTGGTGGGGAGGGAAGATTACAGTCCTTCGAAAATGCAGTCGACCTAAAACGCACACCAGCTTCTGGAACTCACACAAATTAATGAAAATAGAAAGCGCCATGGCATTTTGTGCTCTATTTTAGGTGGGTAGAGTTCAACATCGATAGATTGATTCTAATGCATACATGCACTACGCCCGTGAGTAAGTTAAACGGAATAGTATGTTTGGTTCGAGTATAGTAAACAATTTACGACATGATGCATACCTTGTTTGATACGTCTCTAGTTTATTTTACTAAAATAGTACTTACTATAACACAACTCAACTTACTACGAGAACACAAACGTACTACGCAATACAATGTATATACTTATAATATGTTTATATATTAAAAGTATAATTCAATGAAAGATGAATTGAATAATAAGTTATTACTAATATTAAAGATTATAAAGTAATCATTAGGTGAGTATTTAATATGACTATTGATGACTAGTAATTAGATATAAATGTTATTGTTGACGAGATGCGATGTAAACATGGCACGCATGTGTGCGACATCAATGAACGAGACTATTAACCTCGTTTCGTATAATTTCAATGATGTTGTAAACAGTTTGTGTGATTGGCTTCCCAGGCCCTACGATCACACATCCGCTCGATAAGACCATAAGTTCCACTGCACGATAAAGCTCTTGAGTACGAGGAACACGTGCGTAGATATATATACATATATACATATATATATCATCACACTAAAATACCAATTAAAATAGAAAGCGGAAAAGAATGTAGTGTAAATATACTTACTCGAAGACGGAACTGCATTTCCGCCTTCCCTCCCGCTCATGTTAACGAAAATATCTTGAGTCGCACCACCGATATCACCTGTGCGTAACAACCATCCTCCGCAATAACGAAAACACTTTTAACAACAGTTCCTTAGATTACAGGTAATAAACAAAATAATAATAAAACATGAGGACGCGTGCTCGCGGAGCGGCCGGCAGCGCGTGCGCAGGTCGACTGCATCGAAAAGTGCCAGTGGTGTGGAGTTGACGACGCGCTGTGATGTTCGTCCCTTCCCGGATATAGCTCAGCAAGTAGTTTTTAAAATAGAGAATCTAACGGAACGTGTGCGCCGCCCGAAAGCGCCGGCTGTTATACCTTAAACCAAATGTGTCACTTGTCGAGGACTTGTAGTGTGCGGCGTCGTACTCCTTCATTAAGGAGACAACGCAACCAGACCACCCTATCACGACCCGCCTTCACTTCGCCTTTTACTTAATTCATTATTAACTTGCTACTTCTAAGTTAAATTAATATATTTATAAGTTAAATTATTATTTTAAATACACATATTTTAACCCGTATATTTTATTTTATTAACCTTTGAAATCAATTGATATTTGTGATATCTAATAATAAAAAAATACCTCACAATAAAAAAAATATAGTAAGTTTTATAAAATAAATTATAAATAAAAAGAAATATTTAATTTTACATCTCATTGAAGTATAAAGATGTGATTAATATTACTTCGATTTCCAGTGACTAATTCTCACCTCAGCATATAAGACACCATCAGATTATTAATTACGTTTCTGGTGAAATAAGACTCAGTATAAATTGAGTCATTTCAAACGACTGAACCTGGTGACTTTTGGAAAAGAACTTCTTAGGATTGCGAGTAAATGTTGAACTCTATAACTTATATCAAACTCAGGTATTTTTAGTATTATACTTATTTATTACCAAATAATGCTTTAGATTTCATACTGATGATTGTTTGAAACAATGATTTTTGTGTAAATTTAATAACTTACCTCATATCACGAAGTAATTTTGCTCTACTATCAATATATTTAGATTTATATTCAGCCACTTCAGCTTTCAGCTTAGAAATGTTGTAACTTTAAAGCAAACTAAATTTACATGAATAATTGTAATTTACTGAATCGCTTAACATATATAAGAAAAAAAAAATTTACAAATAACGTTGTTACAATAGAAAAATATTTTTTGCGGAAATCCATCTAAAGGCACACTTTTTCTGGAACGAAACTTAATTTTACATTATAACCTAAAATAACGGGCGTTAACGTCTTTGAAATTTAAAATATTCTACAAATATTAAAGGGTATTATTGCTTATAAAACGTTGCCTATACTTTGAAAATTTAAACAAATTATTAGATCTAGAATAAACCTTTGTGGTTTATTCCAGAAAACACTTCCTGGATCTAAAATTTGTATGTGTTGGTCGGTTATGCAAATTTCACCGCATAGACATTCTAAACTAGAACGAAATTAGAGGCGGCTACTTTTCTCAACCCTAACGTGTAAGGAAGTCCCCTTCGCTGAGTTGTCAAACTCTGACGAACTTGCCGTTGGGCCCATTGTGACCATCTAAGCCAAGAATGATTATGCACCAAAATTGTCCAACAATAGAATATACACAAGAAAGACAAGTTTCGAAAATAATGAAACCCGACTGATTGTCACTTTTACTTTTCTCTGCGCCTACTTTTCACCCCTCTGTAAATTTAGTCTCTAGTTAGCGATTCAATCAGATATGGAGCAATTCATACAATTGTCGTTTATTTCCCCTTCAATGGAACTAAGTTCATTCAATGTATGGCGGACTTTAATAAACATTCAAAAGCACTTGATGCTGGTACCATTCTGATTACATTTCAAAGGTAATAAAGATAAATTTTAAGTAATTATAAAATGTGTGTCATTAATCGGTAAACCCATGAATCAATTTTATTGTTTTTTTTTGTGACCTTTGATCTAACTCCCAAAGATATGATTTCCTATTGACTCCAATATCAAAATGAGTAATATCATTTGTTTTCGATGTTTTTATTAAACTGTGACTCATTTAAAATAGTAACAAATCTTTCCAATTGACTATACAAGGGAAGTTTAAATTGTATTTTTTTCTGCCTAGTTGTACTACTTTAACATTTCTCAACCATTTTAAAACAAATGTATGAACTAAATTTTTCCTTTATCAACCTGCATGCCGATAATCTGTAAGCACCTTATCCTCAATTTATTTGGTGTACCTCATGAAATTAATGTATTTTATATTTATATATAATTCACGGTAATTTTAAAAAGTACAACGCCATCTATGCCATAACTTTAAAACTACAGGCGAGAGGAGATAAGCTTTAAGTATTATTACAATGTGCTTCTAAAACCGTCATAAAAAGTATAACAGATGGCAACACTATTGCTAACTAATGCCATCTATGTTCAAAGCTTATGAACGAAGCTTTGAGAAAATGAACTGCTGCCCTAAATAAAGCACCCTTCGTGATAATATCAGCGTGGCGTGGGGCGGCACCCTAAAAAGAAAAGTGGGTGGTGCCGATTTAAAATAGAAATACCTACTAGTCCATATGTTTAACAATACGAAATTTTATATTCGGCAAAACTTTTTACATTCTTGTTATTTATTTGCTTTTAAAATAAGTGCCTACTCCATATCTCCATATCATGCTTATTGATCACTATTATAGAATGATATTTTTGTTTAAGCATATTTCGACTGACGAAACTTGAAACAATACTAACAATCTTATAAAATAAATATAAGTGTATTTATAATATATTCTTTATAAAGTGAAATACTTTATAAGATATAAAATATAAAACCATATAAAGAAAATATAATATTTCAAGAGGTAACTTCAAATTAAAATGTAATCGGTGTTAGAAGTAATTTCAAAATTGCAATCTGTATTTTTTGCCGTCTTAACTTTACCTTAAAGTTTTGGTAGTTTCAATTTTATTTTTAGCCCACGTTTACTGTAAATTAGGGAATCTTATAGATAGCGAGCTAATGAAATTTTCTCTAATACTTTGAGAGTCATGATCTGATCAGCGACAGTATGTAATATAAATATGGGTTCCATAAACCTGACCTGACCTTCCCTTGAATCTCAAAAACCAATGAACTGATAACGTTGAGAGTAACGGTGAGGTCGTTTCAGTCTGACAAAGGAGTTCTTAGCTAAGTTCGCCGAGCGGTTTTAGAAATAGGCTGCTAGAGTTATCTCCGGTAGAAGCGTAAAAGGCGTCGATATCTTGGAAATTATTCTGACATCTGGCAAGGCTTGATGTTGTCCCTGATTCTGTTGTTATTGTATATCCTTGGCATGTTATTAATTAGCGACACTCGTTGCTATGCTTATAAGAGCAGGTGGACACAATGCTAACGACTCTTGATTCCACGTGAATGACAATATGGCATGTATTTGATTTTTGTCTGAAATCTAGACCAAACTTTCTGTTATTCCTGATTCGAAATACTTAACTAGTAAACTTTAACCTCATTAAGGGACAATACTGCACGTCCTCTTCTAAGAAAACCTCCCATACTATCACTCTACAATTCTTGAAAATTCCTTTCAAAATCTCCGATCTCCGGTGATTTCCAGCATTGAAGTAATTTAGGGAAAAAGACCATAATTATGTAGAAGAATGGTACCATGATGTGATTGAAAACTTTTAAGATGGTTCTTTTCGCCGTTTTTGCTACATCATAACAGGTGACGAACATTGGATAGCTCAATATTATCCAGATATAATGTTAACTAAATGTAAGACTGTTTTAAAACGTACGTAGGTTCGTTTTGAAACAGCCTTAATAGTTATGAAGCGCTGAAAAGTTTTAATCGTCAGGTTTCCTCGTCAACGAGGTATTATATTATCAGTCTTAAGGAAACTAAAGTAGCATCAGTGCTGAGTAGTACGCTTTTACGCTTGCTAGAAATGTTTGAACAACAAGTGACCGAACGTAAGTCTCCGAAGAAACCTTTGCAAGAGATCACGCTCACGATCAAAACGACTTCTTCGACTTGGGGTCGTGGTACACCTTCTTATTCCCTAAAATTAAAAACCCAGACAATCCATACAGCGTTCATCGCCAGAAGATGCGTTCAATGCGCGCGAAAAGGCCCTTAACGAAGAACCCGTTTTGAACTGGAAAATGTGCTTTGAAGTTTGCTTTAGATGCTTGAATCTTTGTATATGTTTAAATAAATATTAATAAATTAGTACGTTAAAAAATATAAATAAATATTAATAAGTTAGTACGTTTTAGTTCGGTTTTACTGATTTTCCTTTTGTTGTATGAGACCACCAGACTGACACAGTGTATCAATCTCTATATGTCAATCGATGTTCATTAAAATCTTTACAGCTAATAAAATAGTCACAAGGTAACATGCGTGCTACATAACTGTGACATGTTTCACCATTTATTATATGTATTCAAAATATGTATCTGTTCAGTCCAAAAGCAAATTGGAACCTCAATGCTAATTAGTTAATGTATTCTTATCAAAATCATAAATAAACACTGATAATGTCTGCTTTATAACCGACCTCCCGAAAGAAGTTTTCAATTTGTATCCTTTTTGGTCGTTTTTTATGTTATAATATTTACTGCTAGATTCTTTTCTGTGTATGAACTGTCTTTTTTTGGAATGGTTTCTTTTAAATTTGACAATCATGGACAAAAAAAAGTTATCTAACCTTAGCAGAAAAAAGCATAACCTATAAACTAATAATATATACTATATTTATCAATATGAATAATTTATATTGAGAAAGAACATATTTAAGAGGTTATCTTAAAAAATCTGAACAAGATCTGATAATGTTATCAATAAGAAAATATTGAAACTCTTCAACTCTAATAGCAGTTAGTAAGGTACTTTTAGTACCTAGTAGTAATTAGTAAGGTACTTTTAGTACCTAGTAGTAATTAGTAAGGTTCCTTTAGTACCTAGTAGTAAGTACCTAATACTAGGTACAAGAGGCACTTACGAGACCACGACAACTTAAATATTTTGACACTATGAACTTATAAGAATTGAAGAGTTTCAATATTTTGTTATTGATACCTCTAGTAGCTAGTAGTAATTAGTAAGGTGCCTCTAGTAACCAGTGTACCTACAGTGGAGAAGACAATGATAAATATACAAAAAAGAAACTTATACATTGTCACATGTTACAAGAAAGATGATTTGTTTAAGTTACAACCGTTTTCAAACATTATTATATTATTATTATTGTCAATTAATTTGGTGATGATTCTATTCTTCGAGAGTTCTAGGGCTATTTGGTCGAAGAGAGATATTTTGTAAAATCGAGGCAAATACATGTTTGGGAACAGCGTTCTCTTTCTGATTACAAATATGTGTATAATTCCATTTTGCAAAATTATGTCGCTTCGACCTAATAGTTCTGGATCGATTTATTTTTAATTATATATTTATTTATAATATACCTACTTTTGGTATAAGACACCGCATCACCGTTGAGAGTTCCATTGGTGACTGTCTTCCCGGCCTCCTCGCGAGTGATCCTGGAGGCCGCCGCCGCGGCTGCTGCTGCCGCAGCCGCGCACACGCTGCACTCTGGAAAATAAGCTTTATGGTATTATTCATTGACCAAAAAACCCGTCATGAAGCATTCCCTGTCAACCTGGAAAAGCTATTAACTGACTTATTGAACAGTAATCCCTTATGTCTGGATAAACAAAATACTTATGCCTAACTAAACTGGCAGTAGCATGAGGACAGCACATGGTCTGTCCACTCTCCCTTTGAATTAAATACTGTGTTTGAAAGAGACGCACTTAATCAAACTTGTACATACCTAAATAAATAAATATGGAACAATAAAAAAATACATAACGTTCATAGCAATTGCCTCTACAGAAAACAGCATTCATTAAAATCACATGACATTCACTCGAACGGTTTTTCTTTCACTTTTATTTCTAAATTGTTAAATTTATTTCCACGAACATGCCTTGTATATTTACACGCAATATTTTAATACATATCAAAATAATAAAAAAAAATAATATATCGTTTCAGTAATCTCGAAATTAATACATATTATAGGTATCTTATATTAGAAATACTTTTTATAAATACCAATGTATATAAAATCTACGTTAACATACCTATTTAATTTCTTGCCACTAACGCTGGTAAATTTCTCGAATCTCAATTGGATACTTTTTTCAGCTATAATTTATTTATTTATTTAATTGTTTAACAAGGTACATTTAGCGTAAGTGCGTCATGCTAAATAAATTGTTATTTCCTATTATAATATGGATAATTAACATTTATCCAAATTAGAGTTAACCCATTATTCTCCGACGATTTACTATGAACATGGAAAAAAAAAATACATTTGAATGTAAAAATATTTTTTTTTAGATTTACATACTCAACAATTTTAGATTCCCATTATATTAGTAAGTAGTGTTACAGATATCATAACAATTATTAAATTAGACAAACGCCTTTTGCAGAAATATATTAATTTATTTTTTGCTTCAGTGGAAAAGACGTTTAAATATAGTTTGTATTATTCCCTTGTCATGCTTTTATCTTATTATTAATGTATTATAGAAATTAGGTACGTATTTACATTATTTGCTACGACAAAACCAAATTTTCCTGTAATCAAAATTTATAGAATTATTTTAAAAGTGTTGTATATATTCACATAGAAAAAATACAAAATAAATCACATCATCATCATTTATAAAGATGCAGGAAGCCGAGAAGGTACCATCATTTTTTAGAGAGTTCACGCCCTTCTCTCTACCTAGTAAATACTTTCCTATAGATATATAGATATCTATACACAATTTAAACTCTAGTACCACCTCTTAAATTCATTAAATTTAGAGCACATAATAAGTTAACATAGAAATTAAACTAATAGCATAAGGTTTAAGATCGCATTTCATACTAAGATGCATTTATGTATTGATACTTTTAATACATTTTTTAAAGATATATGCTGAAGTATCTTCAAACAATTTTAATTAAAATATTAGTAGATATTATAAATTATAATCAAAATAGAATGAAGCAAATGTTTATTTATGACAAAAATGTATAAATTTATATTCATATAAATTTATATAGATACTGTAATACACAATAAACATAACGCATCATTAGTGCAAGTACTATGTATTAAAAAAAATAAAACAATACATGTGTGTAAAAATCAATTATTTGGTACATAACTAGCTCACCCTTCATGTATCAGCCAGTCCGCCCCTCACTACACTCTATCACATGCCCTTATAAAGTTATTGTTAAATTAATTTATTGACTTTTTTATGTACCACCATTTGACAATAGCACTTGCAGCCACCTTGTAAAAAACTATCAATAAATCTTATTTCCGAGGTATTGATGGTATTGATGGACAGTATCGACTGTTAGGTGTATACACTATTGTTATAAACATCGTAGAGAAGTGTCTCCAGTGACGATTTGCGAAAGACTGCGGCCACTATTTTTTCGTAGGAGGGTTGACGCGGACAGACGGGGGTGTTTAATTTTAGTAAATAATAATATATTGGTATACATTCATGAAATATTTTATAAATTTATAATATAATATCAAAAAGCAATCAAAATTATAGTAATAAAATAAATATCCACGTTACAATTTTTTATACAAAAAGATTGTTATTAAACCTAAAGAAACATTTTATACTTTGATAGTAAAAGTATAATAAAGAATAATGTAAGTATAATAAATTAAGTGATAGTACAGTTCTGTTACGACACTTCCATTTAAGACTTAGGTACGGCTCAAATGTTAATTTTATCTGTAAAATATCGTGACGAAATTTAATTTGCATTGTAATAAGTTGAAGAAGTTCAAATTCTTATAATAATATAGTTAATAGTTTTATTTGAAAAGGTAGGTATTTAGTGAAAATTGATAGGACCGGTACATCATACATAGGACATAATTAAATTAAATCAAAACATATACCTAAACTTCCAATTATAAACTACATATGTACGTCTGTTGGCTCAAAACAATAGATATGAATTCAGTGTAAAAAAATTATAAATTTAAACTAATATGTATAATTTTATGTGTTGGTATATATTTGACAACGTTTGAACTTTTACTTTAAGCCTTAACTTGTATCATTCTTAAATTTGGTTGGATTTTCTCTTCACCTTTTTTTCTTATAGTTACATAAGCAAAAATAAAACTATAACATTTTGTATCTATAGAGATAACAGTGATGTTAAATCTAATTTCAATTAATGATTTCTCCAATAAAACTCATACAATATATTTAATCTCTGCCATCTCAAATTAAAACTATTATTTATTACTAAAGCCCCCATTTTCGCGATAAAAGTAAGCATAATCCAAAAAAATCTCTTTTAAAATTGGTCATAATGTCAGCCATGTTTGTTCCCGGCGCATGCGCAGTGAGTGAATGCATACAGCCGGCCGTTCGCACATCTGCTGGTCATCTCGTGGACACAAAGTACGTACTGACACCATATAGTATTAAGAATATACGGACAACATTAAATCTTATTTATACCACTATAATTATTATTTTAAGTCTTAATAAAAAACAATAATATAATCAGTGTTTGAATTAGTTACCAAATAATAACTTAAACAATATTAAAACAGAGCTGGATCCTCAATTATTTATTTACAAAACCAATAATAAATTTTATTTATTTGCATCAAGATGGTTGATTATTATTTATTATATACATATTTAGGTAGTGAAAAATAAATTTAAAACCGATATTTTTAATTGCGTATACTGGTGTTTATAAAATTAAATTTACAAGTAAGTTATAAAGTTAAAATCTCTAATAATACAGCACTCATAGTGACACTATTGTTACCTGACGGACCCTAGCTTTAGATAGAACTGCATATTAAATGCCCTACACTTTTTTGCCAAAATTTGCCAATATTCGTTTAGATACGCAAATATATTTAAATGTTATCCTAAAACTTAATTATAATATAAAATACATATGTATACTTTCTCTCTCTTTCTTCTGACCCGGGAACGCGTAGCCGTAAAAAAAATATTAATTAAATAATAACCTATACTAATCTGACTGGGCTTTGAAATCAGTTGAATAGTTTCAAACCACATCGCGAACAAATTTTTGACAAATCTGTGACAGGAAATAATAATATGTATACCTATATGATAGATGGATATACTGAAGAACGCTCTGTTACGGTCTTTAAACAATAAAAAAGGTTATTGTTTACAAGATAAGATTATGAATGATTTATAGTTTCATAAGGTTTATTTTAATTATTTTAATCTCTACAAATATTACGTAACAGGAAGAAATCAAATATCTTAACAAAAAAACTATAAATGAAAGCAAATAAAAAACATTACCACGATAATTATTCATGAAATATTTATATTTAATGAGCTGAGATCAAAGGTCCCCGTGGTTTGTAAATAGGGGAGCTTTTTATAGAGTCTAACAAATATAAAAAATAAATAATAACACTAAGAATAGACCCGTGCCATATCAATTGGGCTGAATCTGTTTACCGGAAAAGATAATCTATTTTTTAAATATAAAACACAAAGTATGTAATTTAAAAAAAAGGATATGTAATATAAATATAAATCCTCTTTTGTTATTTTTAAAAACAACCTTTGTCTCTTATAAATCAATACGCTCGTCTCATAGAAGCGCAGATGTAACTAGAATGTCCGTTCCCTGTCAATCAATCAGAGCTAACAAAAAAATGACCCCTCGTTGACCAACAAAAAATAAAAAACACACAAAGCGATAAAAAATAAGCCCAAATTAATAGAACCAGCATCCATTGAGATCATGATCACGTGCCATAATAAATTTGGTTTTATGTTGGGTATTACGAACAATATTTTAGTATTTCTTTAATTATTTGCATATAATCGCTATCTATCTATACATAATCAATAAACAATAATTAAATCTACAAATACAGTATTGTGTTTTCTGTTATCGAAGAATACTAGAATAAAATCCTAAATGCAGCGATTCTCATATAGTCTGATTCAGTATAGTATAATGTTTGCAATGTTTGACTGAAACTATCAGTCCGATGGCTGACCAATGCATCGCCAATCAAATCACCAATGCATCGAGAGTCGCTTTAAGTTCTTTATATTATCTAGCTATCAAAGTGTAATTAATGTATATCTAATACTAGAAATGTATAAGAAATTAATTTATATTGTTAAAGAATTGCAAAATTCCTGAGATC
Source organism: Napeogenes inachia (assembly GCA_959347355.1). Lineage (NCBI taxonomy): Eukaryota > Metazoa > Arthropoda > Insecta > Lepidoptera > Nymphalidae > Napeogenes > Napeogenes inachia. Next base: position 1,635,027 of record OY365799.1, on the reverse strand, counting down.
ATTTAAGCATCACGATCTATTAACAAATATTTTGATACATGTTAAACAAATATATTCGTCAAAATCGTAAATTCGGTGATGAGTCTGCGCATGCGTCGTCCTCAGCCCTCATGTTAGGGGGCGGGCACACGGGTAACAAAATGACAAGTTTTTGCCTATTTAACAATACTCTTCAATCACGAGCCGGTCTCTAAACACTCTAAAACTACAATACACGAATTAAGAGTTCACAAAATTGACTGACAACTTAGGACCGTGTGGTTTGTTTGATCTTTTCATATTTTATAAGCTAACTTAGGGAGCTGTTATTGTTGGAAGAGATATGAATTCATTTACCTAATTATTATGTTTGTCTGTTTGTATACATAAATTGAATAAATATACTTATGTTGGAATTTATAAAAAAAAAATACCTGAAATATCAATTTAGAATCAAAGTTTCATAGACAGTGAAATGGGTAATTAACAATTTACATTATAAAGAAAAGAGAATATAGAATAAGCTGCGGCTATTGTAGGTATTTAAGACGAGAGACTTTATTTAATTAAAATTTTACATCTCATGAACTACAAAAAAACCTTGAAACCTTTTTCTATTCATTTAATTCTTTTTTTATTTGTAAAGAATAAATTTATATAAATTAAAAAATATTGGAATTAAAATTTTCAAATATCAATTGTACAGTAAATTAATGCTTCAAAGATAATATGTCATTATTTAAACAATAATAATATCTTTATATTAATTAAAAGCTAGAAAATATTCATCCAAATTTCCAACATCGAGTTGATATTTTGGTGGAACATAAAGGGCGCGGACCCTCTAAGGGCACATACGCTCTCATTGGTCTATTTTCGGAGGGGAGCTGCGCTTTAGCCCAGGGGTCGAAGGAGACCTCGCGCAGCCAATCAATTCACATGTTTTTTAAATAAAAATACTAAAAAACATTACGTTTTTTACATAAAAGACCCTATGTATTAGAAATGATTAATGGATAAACCTTACTGTAGGTACTTATATGGCTTTATATTATTATGTATTTGTGGTTATTTCATCTCATTTATTAACATTTGTATTATTTTTGTATTAATGTCAAAAAAGTAGTTATTAAGTTAAGTTTTATTGTATTTCGTATAAAAGATTACTCACTTTTATATTTGAAATTTTCGCAAGTCTCCAAAAAGTAAACAAAAAAAAAACATAATTTTTTTTATTCAAATAAATGTTTCATTTATTATCATAATCATAAAAAATGGTTTGGTTTATTTTGGTTTCAACCAGGTTCATTTAAAACAATTGCCCCAGGATTGGACTTAAACTATACCAAGAACAAACCATCAGACAAACAAGGAAACAAAGTTGAGGGTTTGCTTATTTAATGTTAAAAAAATAAAAAAATGTAATTCATGTAATTAAAAAGTTATTATTGCCAATCTTAAATACTTCCTTATATAACTATGTAAATAATACAAAAAAGGTTAACTGAAGCTAGTCATAGAAACAAAATAAATACTATTTTTAAATATTATAAAGTATATGTATATGTACATATGTGTTTTGAAATAATCATAAACATTTACACCGCCATCTATTGGCAATAAGTTGAATTCACTGGTACTTATTTAAACCTGTTTTGATTGCCCAAAAGTTACATTAAAATCCGCTAGATGGCGTATTTTCAGCTATATTTAAAAATCTAATTGGATTTCGATAAAGGTAATCAGAATTGTTTTAACAATTGTTTTTATATACACTTTTATTTTCATACAACATATTTACAACAATACTGTCGTTTTTTAAAACGTCTGTAAATTCAAACGAAACTGTAATTTATAACACAACTCGCTTATACCTATTTCATAAATAAATTGTCAATACAATTATTTTGAAAACATAATTATAATTTTATTTACTCAAAATTCTTTTAAAATAAACCCAGTAATAAACATTTATAAGAATATATAAGAAATTAAAAGGTAGTTAGTTATTAAATAATATGTACAATTAAGTAACAATAGGCCCAACGGCGAGTCATATTCATGAGGGAACGACTTGTAACAGCAAGATTATCCCGAAGTGCTAGGGCAAGGGCCAGGTAACGGTAAGGTATGTTTCGATTTCGTAGAGCATTTCTCCGGCGGGTCCCGTTATCCGGCCGAAAGTACTTTTGTTAAGAGCGCTACGGCAGGCGGCTCGCTGTATGACCGATCGCGAGTTCACCGTATTGAGAACACCGCTTAGATACCATTATATTTGTTCAAAACAAAGCCACCTTTACAAAATTCGTAGCAATAGCGCTTAAGTTCAACCAAGAACAGTGACCTCGGCTTAAACAATGGTACCGTTTTAAATATTAGCTTCGAAATTATACAATAACGAGCAATTTTAGTTTATTCATGTTAGAAAGGTGTTGTCATAAACGTGAGATTTGGTATAAGTTTGAGTAAAAGCAAGTGGCCTTGCGGCGAGGGGTCGTTGACTGCTATCTGCTGGTCGCTGTGTTTATTTTATCGAGTCGGTAACTGACGACAATCGAAATGAAATCATTACCAATACCAAAAAATATTTTTGATTCTTTCAAGGAATAATCGTAGTCATAAAAACATAATAAAAATGTTATGATTTATTATTTTAAAGTGAAATTAAATTACATTTAATAGTTTTGTTAATAACAATACATAATACTAAAAGCTTTGCTTTTATCTCATACAATTAGTGTTAGCAAATGTAATAAAAAATATCAATAAAGATTATTAAATAGACGATGTTCTTACTTTTGTATACAAATATAACATTAGTATTATAAGTGTTTTGAACACATCGCTGGGTTCCGTGTCTACTAAGTGGGAGGGAGGTGGAGGGAGGAGGAGGGAGAGGGAGGGAGGCTTGCGTGGTGACGTAATGCTTGCGGTTCGATACTCTTGAAAGGCAGCGCGGTCGATGGCCGCTAGACGCGGAACTGCCTACGCTAAAGCTCAATTAAACTTTCCGCACTTGCTTATTACTATATACTGTTAGCAATATATTTACGCCTACTATCATATACATCATTGTTTCACAAATTATTATTTCAGCAACCCACGAATATGACGGTATAGAATTTAACTTTCAAATTGATACCTTCTTTTTTGGAGATGTTCAACATCTGGTTTGAATTTCATTTACACTTAATATCAGAGTTAGCTCTCAAAAACTAATAATACTATCCAAAATCTTATAATACTAAAAATCTTACTGGAAATACAAAATCCAATATCCACTAAACATAAAATATTGCATAAATATGTATTAAAATGTAACGTCTCGCAATGCGGAAAATAAATATAGAGTTGAAGTGAGAGGCGAGCGAAGGGCCACTGAGAGCGAGTTACACCAGAAGGGTTACAAAACTATGGCAATGAACCCAAGTGAACCTGACCCTTGCGAACCGCTAGCCGCCGATGGCGACAGATGACTCGCTGCATCTTTGCACATTATCTCCTACCATACACTACCTCTCATAACATACTCAAACCCACTGCTTATTAGCTGGATGCTGTAATATATATTACTTCAAATATATTTTGTAATAATTATATTTAAAGAATTGCTATTATTTTGTTAAATCAAAAGTTTTGTTAAATTCCTTAATGCTTCATATTATAAGTCTATCTTATATAATAACTCTACCAGTGGGTAGAGTTTAAAAGGTAATTGGATGTGTCATATAATGTAGAGATTGCAACTTTGATAAAATTATCAATAACAAAAGTACAATATTTATTACTTTATTTTTATAACCTTGCTCTATTTACGACTTGAGAAAGGAATACATTAGAATACAGAATATACTAGGTAATTATTTTATTTCTCATAAATTAATTAACCTACATATTATACCTACAGTTATTTATTTCATTAATAGTTAGAAAAATGTAAGTTTTTATCACTTATATTGAATAATACCTACAGTAACCTTCCAGCAAAATACTTTTGTTTTAAACTCATGACTACCTTGATTCCTGCACATTTTATTCATAGAACTTTCATAGTTTCTATAATAATCGCATGTATTTTTTCTTGAACTAGATTAGAATTATAATACAAGATACAATTAAAATAAAGTATGTGCAAAAATGATACAATTAAAATAAAATACAATTACTATGTATACAAAAGTTAAGGAAAAATACATTTTTGTATTATATAGAACCTTATCTATTTTTGTATTTTGTTTTATTTAATTATCTAAAAAGCTTTCACTATAAAATAATGATCTTTTTAGGGTTCCGTACCTTATATGGTCTCTTTGTTGTCCGTCGGTTCTTCCGTTTGTCAGGACCCTTTTTTCAGAAACGCATGAAGATATCAAGCTGAAATTTACCTATATCTAATACTCAGGTCTACTGTTTCTTGGAGCTGTATAAAAATCAAACTTTTAAGCCCACGCGGTCAAGAGACGTAGCCGTTTATGACGCAATTTTCCAAAGGTCGTTTGGGAATCAAAATGTACAGGGTCTTTCTGTAAACACAGAATCTTGAAATTTGGCACCAAGCAACATCTTATAGCACAGATAAAGAAAAATAGCAAGACCCTTAAATTTTTAGTTACGTCATATAATCGAAATATTTTAAATATTTTTTTGGTTTTTAATCAGTTTTTTTCATAATTATTGTAATATAATTAAAAAGTTTCCTAGAAATATATTAATAATAAAATGTGATAACTAATTATCTGTTTGGTGGTTCTTGGGTAAAATGTTAACAAGGATAAAAAAAAGGGTAAAAAAACGATTATCCGTCAATATTGCTTACAAACATGAATGCATATAGATTTCTTAAAAAGTGTAGAGGAAATATGAACAAACATTGCAGAAATACGTATAGTTGTAGTAATACTCTGTTCACGGGGACTATAGAAATATCACAAAACCAGATATCGAACGTAGAGCTAAACAGACATACAACATTGAGTTAAAGATCGAGATCGACGTCAGGAACCTACTGTTATTGTCAATTATAATCATTGTATTTCACAGTATATATTTTTTATATTTCTTACCAAATTTTGTATACCATTGTAATGTTTCCTGAAATATTCTTTATAGCTCTTAAAACGATAACTTGGACAAATCAGTTGTCTCCTGTCCAAGATTACTTTTATTATATCAATTTATCAAAATTATATAATGATTATTTCTAACATGCTGATCCATACTAATATTATAAATAGCTCTGTCTGTCTGTCTGTTACGCTTTCACGCTTGAACCACTGAATCAATTTAAATAAAATTTGGCATGAACGTAGATCAGACGCGTAGAAAGGACATAGGCTACTTTTTAACATGAGAAAATATCTGATTCCAACGATAAACAACATAAATAGGAAGATCGGTTGTGTTGGCGTCATAGTAGGCGATACGTGGATATTATGTTTAAAAATATATCTATTATTGGTAAGTAAACCTAAATAATTTTATGTAAAAAAAAATAGTTTAGTAAGACATATCAACCCTTATGAAATATAGTTACTTAATTTTTTGCTATTATACGAATAAGATCATTCATTTTATGAAAAAAAACCTTGCTATTTAAAGTATGTTGTTTGGATAGACAGTTTTATAGTTTAAGTCAATACGGAAAAATAATATACACTACCCACCTCAACCTTGGGCCCAAATTGTAGTTCCCACTAATAATATGACTGCCTAAACCTAGATCAGGCTAGGCTATACCTACAAACCAGAGATAGACGACCTTTTATGGAATAAAACAGTTTAAAAGTAGTAAAAAGTAAAAAAAATATTGTTAAATCATATCAAAATATAAATTGATGCAACCAATCAATATGGGTCATAAGCCTTTATCATCAGAAACGAGCAGGTCATCTTCAAACTGTTCTTACAATATAATATCACATTTCAAACACAAAAGAAAAAAACGCTTAGGTACTATACAAGTACATAACGTGACAAAAATAAAACCACTGTCAAAGAAATTATCTGATGCACACGGAGTCGAGGGTAAAAGCTAGTATATTATATATTAAAAATACACGTAAGTAATACAAACTTTAATATAACTTATCTAATCTTTAAATTATTACCATAATAAGAACTAAAACTAATACTTATTTGAAACAAGATCAATAATAAAAAGGATTGCATCCGCAAAAAGTTCTAAATTAAATATCTAAATAAATAAAAGAAGTTTTACTTAAATTTTTGTTTTACTTGAAATTTTTACTTATATCTTTTCATGACGCATGAATCGAAAACATTACTGAAACTTAAAATTAGGCATAAACTAGGGAATATTTAAGGAGAGGGTTCTCGAAATGAAACAGATAGTTGGAACACAGCATTTAGCTCAGCGCAATGCGAAATCCTTTTAGTGAGTGTCGCACTATGACATCCAGGAACTACAGAGAGAATAACAATACACTCAGATATATTTTTGATACTGAAACTATTAAATACAACCAGATCTTTTGAATAATTATATTAAAAACAAATAATCCTTTGATAAATAATAAAAAAATATTATAAGTAGGTAGGTATATATTTATTCATTCATTACATTTTTAAAATAAATAATAACCTTAATAATAATAAAATTCATAGCGGTAACCTAAAACGCTAAAACAATGTTAATATAATAGTATGACATTATAATATCAATCGTATGAACGACATCAACGTGTTCTGACTCGCTTTAAGATTACGGAGGCTGAGTTCATCTTATGGTTCTAATATCAGTCTCTCAACATAGCCATGGTAATTAACTATAGATCTAACTTACTTGAACTATATATTACTAACGTAGTAATATTTTACAACAACTTGAACATTATTATATCTTCAATGATAATATAAAGATAAAATCAAATGAGGCCAAAAAAAAAGGTACTTTATTTATTCAGTATGATTTGTTTGGCGTTCTGATTATAGTAAGGTATAGGATTTAAGATAATGACTATATTATTATGCTCGGATTATTATTTTTTTGAATAATTAAAACAGCATGTATAAACACATACATAAAGTATATGTATGTATATGAGTTCTTCCAATTATGCTATAAAGTATTTCTAAATTCATATAAACCATTTAAATAGATATCTTAACGTTATTTTTCTCCGAAGCCTTGATTTATTTTTTAAGGAAACATTTTGTTCCTTTCTCCTTCAAAGTTACAAAGAACCCAAAAATCCAATTACAGTCATTTCAAAGTAATAAAGGTAATGTCGTTCGCAATGTTTAAATGTTATTCAATAACAAACTTTATTCGAATATAAATAAAGTCTAATGACCATATTAGGTTGTCAGTTATCATCGCTTGCGCAGCTCACATCAGTTCTTCTGATGGCTGCCGCAAAATTCCCGCCAAACGTAAGTTCATCGACCTCCATTGACACTGTATACTTCATATAACCAATGAGTTATATATTTTCGCGCCATTATGTCTTTTATGTCATAAGCAATAAGAACTACCACCAGCTGCCTCCATAAGACCTACTGGACTGGTTAAAAGTAAAAACTTGTGCTTTCGGTGGTACCACTCGCGTTACAAAATATTCTGTGAGCTCCTCGTTGAATATTGAAACAAGTGACATGTGGATTGTTTGTTAAAAATAATAATATTATTTGGCTTTAGTTACATAGGGGACAAGGAAGTACTTCAAAAGATGAATTATACCTACATGCAAATTTGAAATTATAATCGTCCAAAAACGACATTTTAGGTTTGACGAATTTTATACCACTATTTTTTACATAAGGCTACATTATGTCATGTCTAAATATTTACCAAATCATAATATAAATAAATTATTGATATGTCAATATTAGTTTTATAATTATTTTCACATCTTCACTTTCCAAAACGGGTTTATATATATTTTTTAATATGATAATGCCTATTGCGAAGCGCGGCGATGAAAAGTGAATCAACCTGACGTTTGGTTGCGCGGCCACTCACGTTCGTTGACCTCACAAATTTTCGTTTCGTTAGTTACTGAGCACCTTCCCCCCCCCAAGTCCCCTCGCCCGCCCGTCGCCCTCTATTCCGCAAGTTCACGATAATTCACACTTCACGAAATAGCACAAAGACTATTAAAACACAATTCGGAATATTTCTATATTTCTATTCAAGCTATCGTTATAAAACGATTGATTTATATTTTGATCCCATCCTTGTTATAAAATGAATTTACGTCAAATTCATTGTTTACAAATATTAGAAAAAATCTTTTCTATATTATAAGCGATATGAAAATATAAAAAGAAGTGGTTTGATTACTTTAGGATCGCGCAGTCGCCGGATGTGTTTGAGCAAAAACATGAAACCGAACTCGTTTTATGTAATTTTATAATTCGAATCGGTATTTCTTTTACAATTGTAATGTTGGTATTATTTATGTGCTTCCTGGAAACTCAACAACTCTATGTTCGTTTTATAATATGATGAACAAAAAGTGTTATTGATCGAATCAGAGTGTTGATGCGAGCTAGGCCTTGTCAGTGACCTCTATTTCGCCAGCGAGCGTTACTAAATACGTCACGCTATCTCATTTTTTTTAAATAGATAATTTTATTTAAACAAACACATGCTATTATATTATGGAATAGGTATATAAACAATAATAATATATACCTATTCCTTAGTTTTTAATTTAAGCGAAAATTACCTTACTTTTTCTTAAAGAAAAATTATCCATGTTACCTAATTGATTTACTGCTTCACTTTTAGTAATACTTAATAAGGGTCACCCAAAGTGAAATGTCTATGTATATAAAAATATATAAAAAATATGTTATTAAAATAGAATACTTAACTGTTACATAAAAGTGTAGTAACTAATGCTTACAAAACATATTCTTTAATAAGACAACTATTAACTATTTACAATCAACTGATAGACGCAGTGCGACCTAACCTTGTCAGTTTTCGGTACGTAAAAAATGATTAAGATAAAATTGCAGTCGCAAATGTGACCGACAGATAGCGAAGATAAAGTCATGGTGAGGGATTGATAGAATGACAATTCGTGAGTAGGCCAAGCAGTGCGGAAGACAAGACGCAGTTCACCATCGTTCAACGTGACACTTACCGACGTCATAAGCAACTTTCCTAGTAGCAATGCGCTTGCGACTACTAGCGCCGCGCATCGCGAACGTCTCTCAGAGGAACTAGTCTGAGCCACTTTTCTAGTAAAATAATTAATTTATGCCATGATGCAGTGTTTTCTTTACGCGTCTGTACCAGGTCAGTACCTGGGCTAATGGACCTCAACAGCATCTGTGTGAGCACGTGTCTTCCCTATTATTTTACTCACTGATAGTTCAACTGTGGTACCTATATATAAACTAATATATCTATGATAGTTAAATTATTTTTATCGTTCATTCATATTACAGAGTATATCTGAGTTTGGTCATTTAAATTTAATGAATAATCTAGCCTAAACTAAAAAGTTGTTTCGAGTGGTTCTTCCTCCATAAAGCGGTCGTTGCCATCCGTTCAATATTAACTTAGAGTAAAATACAGAACGGAAGGCATTCAATACAATCTAACAAGCACTGCCCCCGTCTTCACTTACGTTATAATAAGTAAGTAGCACTGGCTGAGATACTCTCTGTTGTAACTAAATTAAAACGCAATGAAACCTTTGATATACGTATATTAATAATATAAAAAGTAATAAATGTTGTGTTTAAAGATCAGTTTTCTTTACGAGAAGAAGGATTCTATTAGAATTAAACACTTTTGTACACATTAAAACTTGTTAAGTCAAAATATTTCTTTCAGTAAATGTATTTCTCAAATATCTATGTGTAATTATAATTTTCAATTTACTGTTTTATAAATGCTTAAAGGAATAAAGAATGTATAAGGCGCCCCTAACAATAATATACACACACTTAACTATAATACACACACAACTTAAACACCATATGTCCTATATAAAGGTAGGTTCCTATAACAGAGGTCGTAATTATAACCAGACATTCCAAAATATAGAAGGTACTAGTTCTCTATCCTCATCCATCCTGTCCCTTCGAGTACATCGTTACCCTGCAGGATATCGGAATGGTAACGGGACTCGTCCTTTCTTTTCTTTTTTTCTAAACTACGGACCACTGAAGCATGCGTTCACTTTTAGTAATGACCATTGGATTTTTTATCTCCAGTTTTTGTCACACATTCCTTTTTTTTTTATTTAAAATGCCTATGATATTTTTATTCCTTTTTATTTATGAACATTTAGTTAACTTTAATATGTACATAAGCTTTAATGTTTAATAATAATAATATGGCTGATTAATTTAGTTTATTTTATACTTCTCACTATCCTAGAACACTTCCATGTAGTTTTAATTTTAATTCACCAATTCTATAATTAAAAGAGTATTACTAGTGAGATAAATGATACTAGATAGTGTTAATTTAATAAATACATCATAAATGAAGGACTCAATAGTATTTAAATGGTTTTGTTAATAACTTTTGTGACAGACAATAGAAATGTGTTTCTCTCGGATTGATTTAGGGTCTGCATATTAAAGACAATATACAGTAAGCAGCTACTTTGTGGTCAAACTGGAAGGTCTTTTGTTTATGATTCTTTTGTCTGAATAACGGACCCTTGTGACGTCATGAATTTTAACAAAATGCACTTTTCCCGTCACACAGGCACCGTTACAATGTAACAGTTTCTAGTGTAAACCGGGACCCCTAGTACATAATACATATTTCTAAGAATAAAAGGACCTTACGAAACAATAAACAGCCATGAAATATGACGAGTCGTAAATCTTAAGGCTGTGACCAATCTGAGGTTTTGAATAATGAGAAACGTAGTCCCAAACACTTCGTTAACACTTAAAAATAAGGTAGCGACTTTGGTTGTAAGCTAATAAATTTTGAGAATAATATAACAAATATTAAGATAATTATTAAATCTATTTCTCACAATAATATAATTAAATAACTGTAAAATAATCTGTTTACATTCTCTAGCAATTTCTAACCAAACTTTTCTAACAATTGTAAATTCAATCAACACACCTCTAGGTTGTAAATGTCGTTTTTTTATCTAAATTACGGGACTTTTAATGAAACGAGGGTTAATAGAAGGGATGCAGAAAAAAGCCTGTGATTATTTAAACCATATCCGGTGTTCTGCTGAGCACATGGCCCTGTAACCCTTTGGCCCAAAATAGAGTGTTAGGAGAACAGTTGCGTTATTTATGTGAATAATAGGTTTTTTATAATATTTTAACTTGATTCAATTTAGGCCAGGTGATAGTGATGTGATCCTTTCAGCTTCTTATTTTATTGATTACAACGTAACTGTTATATAGACATAGTGATCTTAAAATCTTTGTGAGGAGTTTAATTAAAATGCTGTGTAATTGTTTTTTTATGTTTTCTACTGATAGGATTTAAAATCATTTTAAATAAACATCTATTCGAAATATTTTCACACATCTTTCACATAACTTAAATAAGGTAATAAAAATGATTTATTACTTAAAAAAAATTTGAATCAATTATTCGCTTTTTGCAATTAATATCATTACGAATTAATTCAATTAGAATAAAAATTGGATATTAATATTGTAAATTGAAACAGAATTACAGTCTTTATCTTAGCGTGATATATCTGATATGTTATCTAGTGTGTTAAGTTATTTTCACTTTTCGCCATATGTAGTAAGTACCGAGAGAGCCGTGACGGGGTCCGTCGATGTATCGATTCCTGGAACCGACGCTTTCCATTACCGAGTCCCGAGGAAATGCACGCGGGTTCGTTGCACTTACCAACTCATAACCCCCTTTCTAAAGCACCGATCCAATTATGTGCACTTTCGCAAGCCACTACTGTCACTCGCCTAGATACGGATAGGAAACTCAACGATGCGCTTGCGCACCCACCTGTCGCTGACACCACGTTGAGTCAATGCAATGCATCAATACTGTCCGCCCCAGACCCATCATCATGATCACTTAACAGACAACTATAATTTTCATAACCATAACTACTTTGAATGTCATATATTATACTTTTGGTAAAATTAGATTACAGAGTAAATTCAACACTTGAAATCACTTTCATTAGATTCTTAATTTTCAATTCCTGCAAATAGTTATCGAAGCTTTATTTGAATATTTGCACAAATAGGTGAAGAGATGCTCAACTCTTTCCAAGTTTATTAATGCTGTAAGAAAGTTTTCCGGCGTTATCACGGTCCGTAGAGCACGCTAATGAAAACGAGACAGGTCATCGAACTCGTCTGCGGAAACTGCAATGAGACTAGGAGCTAAACCTACTATATATTAACATTTTATGTCTGATTTTGACGTAGGTACTTTTTGATTTTGTATGTATTCAAATTATTTTATAAGCTTTTCTAATACACACTTACGGAATAGATGATATTATGATCTTTTTGGACGTAAAAAAAATGATGTTATTGTACTTTTCTGTATTATTTTATTAAAACAATCATAAAAAGTAATCTTTTAAATTCGTATAATGACCTACAAATGAGGACTATTTAATTAAATTTATATTTAAACTATATATGTATTTAAGTTTTGATTTATACGACACGTGATGTATTACTGCTACTGGACAGACAGACCTGTCCGACATATGATTTGAAGAAACTAGACAGGTTGAACTTGTCGCAAAGACTGCAAATACAGTGGGGATTAGAGTGCATTGACACACTTACCTACTGTAGACTGCAGCGGCGAAATTGCACCGACAGTGCGTAGTCACTGCAGCGAACAAAACCATAATCATTAGACCCGTGCTACCCTCTCAGTCTAACACCATCTTAGAAGTACTCACTAGAATGCAAGGCTCAAAGTAAAATGGACACTTTATAAACCACTAACGCCTAAGAAAAGTGGGATGACGTCCGCACTGCGGTGTGGTTTTCACTTACAAACACGAATCTAGAGAAAAGTCGAAGTGATTATATTTTTACTTTTTTTATATACATCTGTATAAAATATATAGGGCACATGTTACATTCATATAAATAATCAAACACGTCGTGGAGGACACTATTCTGGAAAAGGAAATAAATGAAAGAGAAAGAATAAATCTATTGTCCTAAATTAAAGCCATGCGATATCTACAAAAAGTCAAATAATGATATATGATATAACAGATACACTGCTATAATCGCGTAGTACACTTGACACGGTCACGAGGTCAATGACCGCGTAGCCGCCGTAGCAATCATCAAAATAAACATTAATCACATGACAAGTAATGCGAACTGAACCTTCGAATAAACTATTATGAAAACACTCTCCAAATATTCTTTAGAAATATTATACATATTGGAGAATTTGTATTTATTTTATATAAACTAACTTATATAACCAACTTTTGCAATTTAATTTTAGATTTAATAAAAAAAAAGATTTAATTGCAATATTGTAATATTAAATTCTCTAACAATTTAGTTGTGTAGAAAAAAAGTCATTCTATACCTCTCTCGTATTTATCAAAAAAAATATATGTAAAAATTCAATAAAAATACAATAACTCTTACTTCATACGCTGATTATTGACCTCACTAAGTCTTTGTAATTCTCGAAGATAGCGATATAATATTAATAAAAAACTATTGATACTAACTTATCAATAAAAGAAAATTCTATGTTATAAGTATTTCAATATTACTATACGTCCTATAATTCGATAACTCCGTAACTTACAACAGTATTAAATAGTAAGATAATAGAATGTAACAGCATTCAACTTAAGTTACAAAACCTTTTGATTTTATGAACAGCTTAAACCTATTATTTATATAAAAACGATAATGTGACTAAAATATGTATGTACCATACGTGTACATGGTAAGACGGTACAGTACCAGGGCATGAGGTGACAACCAAAGTACGAAAGTCTCTGCGATAGTTAGAAGCAATAAGGCCACACGCGTTCAACGGCCTCGAGCGAGCGCCGTTAGGACGGACGGCTCTGATCACTGATATAATATTTAATAACCAACCCTGGATTATAATTTATCATATTCACAAATACTCCACGTCCTTCATTGGCAACTAGACTTACTTTTCATTTAGATACATCTATTGACGTTCGTATTATTATAATCATCTGTGCTAAGAATTAATTACAAGAACTCTATGAAATTAGATAGACATTCTAAATTTGATATGTATTCAAATATAATATAATAAACTGTTCAAATAATTTTATACTTTCATTTAGATAATAACTCACAAACATTTACAATTAGAGAAAATAATATAGATAATATAAAATATTGATAAATTTCTTTATATTGAACTATTAAGTAATCAGTAATAATTATGTTCGTAGCGAGTTTTTGGCATCTTGCACGCGGTCGTTAACCCAAAAGCGACAGCCTTTCATTTTCCGCTTTTGGTATTTTATCTGTTTACGCGGGTTCTTCAATGACGTTATCTATTAACTAGCTTTATATTATAATAAAATTAACATTAAACATTTTAATTATATCTTTCTTCATATAATCGAGTCATTAAATTTTATTTTTATTTATAGTTAGTTATTATTATTTGCTCTAACATAGAAAGATCAAAGCGGACGAAAATATGTTCCTATTACCTTTTTAAAAATATGATGATGTGGTTAAGTTATTATTGTAAAATTATATCCATAATTTAGATCTGAGTATTTTCCGAGTAGGTTTTACTGCTTCCTAGAATAATATAAATTAAATATTAGAAATATCATAAACCATAAATTATATTATGTAGTTACAATATAAATGAATTATAAATATGTATACAATTTAATAAATTATATGATAATAATACAATTAAATAGTTCTATTTAAATAGAAATATTAATAATGTATTCCGCACTAGTTACAGGATAATTTGATAAGTGCAAATATTATAAGGCAACTGGTTTTCGTAGAAAGTAATAACGGTGTAAGCAAATGTGTGTGCGCGGGCGCAGGCAGCCGGTCACCGCCATGATTCACGAACCTTCGTTCACTCTGTGACATAATAAACACAAATTTACGTTTAGTTGCTCTTTGGTTGAAACCTCCTTTTTATCTTACTCATACTTTGCTATGCGAGTCATCGTCAAATCTAAGAAACGATGCGTTGTAAAACACAACTAAAACGGGAGATTACTGACAAATGGGAAAGGATTGCATAGTTATACTATACTATTATTTTTGGACTAACCGACAAATCGAGCAGCTATTAAACTAACATAAAAATTATGCAGCAAATAGTTTTTACGCAGAGTAACCTCCTTTTTCATGTAGTGATTGAACATAGAATGAAGGCAACTACGAAATGGCAGATCAGATAAACGTCAGCGCGTGCTATGGCTACATACTTGATTGCAGCAGCTTTCTGGTAATGTAACAGTCGCTTATGCTTGTAACAATTCTGCTGGAGGTTCATTGAACTTTCGCGAGTGCAGAACGTAGCACCAGGGAGGGGGGCTACACTAGGTCACACCCGGCCGTCGGCACACTTACCTTGACTTGACGTACTCGTGTGCTCTAACATCGTATAGAAAACTAGGCAATATAATAAGGAGTTTCTAGTTATTATTTTTATTCCAATATAGATTTTGATAAACACGATATTGAGATGCAGATTTTTAAGCTATTACGTAGCATCTCATCTCCCATGTCACGACTGGAAGTCCATAGTAACGCTATTCATACTTGGATTAACTTGTGAAGTTACACGAGGGATAAACGAAATAAAGGAATATCCATCAAATTTACATTGACGGAAACCAAATGATATGATATTATAAATATTATACAAGGTAAATTAATTCACTTTTTGTAATTTAAATTAAATAATTCGGTAAAACACTTAATTACTGTAATGATAATATCTTTTAACGACATTTGTAATTACTGATTTTATAAATAAATATATTTATTATTTTTAAACTACTTAAAATTACTACATATTTTCGTATGGGATTTCATTAAAAGTACATAATTTATTTGGGATCTAGAAATGTATTTAAATGTTTTCTATACGATAAAGTAATAATTTCAGATAAATTATAAATAAAATATTTAGATTGATTTAATATTCATAATATAAATAATATCTATAGTTTGTAAGTTACTTAAATACATATGAATCATCATACATATAAATTATCTTATAAATATTAATATATAAATATATTGTATATTATTTTTACATAAATGATTTATATAAAGATTGTTTTATTTTATAAAATAATTAGAATATTGGAAAAATAGCTAATACATAGTATGTATAAAATAATACAATAATAATAATAATACCATCTGTAGGTATTAGTTTATCTTAATATCAAAACTACAACAGAGATCCTTTTAAATGATACTAAGAATAACTGTTTCTGTCATGACTTACTCTTTGTTCGTGTATTTAACAAATGAATTAGAGAATGACGTTTCTGTTGAATAAAGACAATTCTACAACAGATATGTTTTTTCCTCAACACATTTTGTTTTGCATTGCTCATTGAATGTTTGGAAATTTTATTTATATTTCATATTTATTAATTTACTTAATATTATTAAGATTAAATTAAATTAGTTGCACATCCCAGGCACTGTTTGCACTCCTCTCCTTGCAACGCGATGGGCCCAGCACCCGCTCGGTAGGTTCATGGAATGCTAAGATGCATCGTCTTATAAGTTGGGAATAATTTTAAGCACAGATTTTTTTCTTATTCGTTATGACAATCAAAATAAAAGTAATTTAAATCTTATAATATATACTCATTTTACAAATATACAAAAACATAAAAAAAATTGAATTAAATATTTCCCTTCCTATACTTACAATGTACAACTAACATGACTTTGACATTAGTACACAGGTGGTAGTGTGATAACCAGCAACCAGCCCTAGACACATAGATAACATACTTTTAAATTGTTTATTACAACTGCAGAGAATCAACAAATACGTATATATGTAGGTACAAAAAAAGTAATTTAATAAGAAAAAAAATGGTTACACATATTATATCATTATTATGTTAGTGTTAGTTTATTTCCTAATTTAATAGTTGTCATTGTAAGAGCACTAAGGAACTAACAGCATCCTTGATAGTTGTTGTAGTCTTTTTGGATATCACGCTTTACTTGAATTCTAATTTAGTTTCTTATATTAATCGTGACGGTAAGTCAATACAAAAATGTATATATTTATATATATATATATATATATATATATATATATATATATATATATATATATATATATATATATATATAAGTTAAGGCAGGCGTAACCATGGATACTCTTTTAGAGTATCCATGGTTACGCCTGCCGATGCTTCTCCACCTACTTTTTGGAACCGTGCAATCAGAATCCAATGTTTCATAATTGAATGTACATAATGCATATAAGGCTTTTGATAGGGTCTGGCATGCAAGCCTTTTAAGCAAGCTTTTAGCGTACGGTATAACTCCTGGTCTAATTGGCTAGATAACGGACTTTTTGAGGTAGAGATCTCTCCGAGTAGTTGTCGACAGGTGTTCTTCGGAACCCTTGACAATAAATGCCGGAGTCTGTTCTTTCTGCAACTCTTTTCCTGCTGCACATTATCGATCTGCTGAAGCCCGGTATCTATGGGTATGCAGACGACAGCTCAGTTGTAAAAAGATATCTGCCAAGTACTCGGGCTAGTAGAGATGAAGTAGAGTCTGAAAGAGAAGCCATGGTGCTACGTTTGAATGACAAACTTCAGACAATATCCGCATGGGGCAATGCCAATCTTGTCAAATTTAACACCACAAAAACGCAGACGTGTTTGTTCACCGCCAAAAGAAGCCTTTTTACTTTGGCCCTACTTTCCAGAATGTATCCTTGGAATACAGTGACTGGCTTCAGTTGTTAGGCTTAGAGATTTCCTCGAACCTCAACTTTGGTCGGTACATTGAATCCAAAGCAAGAGCAGCTGCAGGAAAGCTTTTCGTTCTTGCAAGGTTCGACAGTACTTTACACCGGGACAGCTACTTGTATTATACAAAGCACAGATCCGGTCGTGAGTACTGTGGTCAAATATTTGCTGGTACCGCACAGACTCATCTTGCAGTTCTGGACTCAATTGAGAGGCGAGCAAAGAAGCTTATTGGCGACCCTGAATTGTTTGACGCCAACCTCTACAGCCTTGAACACAGGCGTAGAATTGCTAGCCTCTCAGTATTCTATAGGAATCACTTTGGTGAGTGTGCGCAGGAATTACACGATTTAATTCTCTCGTCCCCGTTCCATCATCAGACATCCCGACGCACGGCAGGTATCCATCCTTACGTTATGGACGCTCCACCTGTACGGACGAAGCGCTATGCTTCGTCTTTTTTAATGCGTACAGCGAAGGATTGGCAAATATAATGTGGGTGTCTTCAAGATAAGAGTGAATAGGTTGTTAGGTTTATGCACCTTACCACCTATTACTACATCTCCACTCTCCATCAGATGGAATGTAGTCAAGCATTAACCTAGTTTTGAATTAAAAAAAATAAAAAATTAAAATAAAAACATTAATTTTAATTTTGCTTACATGAATATAAAAAAACGTCAAAATATGTAATCTAGGACCGGCCTTTTTTCATCTGTTTAAGGAAGTATAATATATTATATTTGCTTTCAACTATTACAATGCATGTTGTATCTCCAAGGGATGATTTAAAGGGTTTGAAAAGTGAAAATAAAAAGACTCAATAGTTATTTTCAAAGAGAACTTACTGTAGTTTTATCAAAGAAATATATTTGTATGCTAAATGTTACAAATAAACTAGGAAAGTAATGTAATATGTCCTCAGAACAAGGTGTTATCAATGTGTATAATGAAATTAAATAAATGTAGCTGTAACTTAATGTATCGCATAGAACAGAGCAACTTTGAATGTCAACTAGCAAATGCCAGTGTACACAAATCAAACAAGTTTTTTGTAACGAACCGCGGGTGATCGAACTCTACCTGCACAGTGGAGAGCCATTGCCAACGCTATTGCAAAACGCTTAGAAATAGAATCTTAACACTTTCAGGATGACCGCAGATATAAGACAAGACTTCCTTTAACATTTTTTGAACTGGACAAATTTATTAGCTAGCTTTGTTGAATTTAATGCCAAATACATTACATTTTCCAGTTTACCAACCTAACAAGAGTGGTTTAACTCATGCATTTGCAAATGTATGCTCGGTAGCATTGCCTTCCAGTTCTATTGCTTAAGTATCAAATGACAACATTAACTAAAACTATGAATAGAATACGCTATTGAATCTGTCTATGTAATAGTCTATGTAACTATATCTACATCTATGAATCCTTGAAAAAAAGAAAAAAAAACTACTAAGTATTTTTAGATGTTCTGCTCGCTTTGACCATGGCTATATAATCTAAATATTATGAACTCCATGTGATTAAATCAAAACAAGAGACTTAAGATCTTAGTGTACAGATCTTAAGGTTTTATTTGCGTTTAAGTTCTTACTGAGTGCTAATGACTTGATCATGGTGGGTGGAGATCTAAGATAAAAACTATGCTATGCGGTAATTCATGATATTATTTTATATTAATCCTCTGTACTGTAACAGCGTGATGTAATGATAAACAACTAAACAAACTACGAATCATTCGCATATATTAATAGGATGGCTCTCTGAAACATTTTGAAGTAGGATGATTTGAAAAAGTTTCAATATCTGTTGTTTGCGTGTTACAAGATAATATATTGAACATAAATTGTTTTGTTTGTCGATGTGAAAAAATATCAGAAATAAATGTTAGTATTAATATTAATCTATGTCTATACAATATTAAAATAAAGAACTCATTCAGATTTTCGTGTTACAAAGACAATTTTTTTTGTATCTCGAATCCCATTTAACGAAACAATCGTAACAAATGTCAAAAACCTTGTTAATGCGGGCTCGCGGTTATTATCTCCTCCTTTAAACGTCTTATCGCAGAACACTTTAATATTCTAACACTTTATATAACATTTAAATACAGTAGTATATCTAAAAATAAAATAAAACAATAACATTCCTGAGGTTTTTTTTGTAACTAATAACTATATTTAGGTAGACCTGAAAACCCTTTTTGTATTGTTTTCTTTTCTTCAAGTTCAAATGTGTAAACTACTTATTCTTATTTCAGTATTATAACCGATTTTCTTTCCTATTATAACGAACCAAACCAAACATAATTCATAAAGCAAAGCCAAGTTTTAGCAAGCTTATAATTGGCTAATGGATTTGTAGCAGTCAAAAGAGTTCAACGCACGTCAACACTAGCGTCACGACTCTACAGTCTACACACAATAGAGTTTTTGTGCCTCTATTTATGCGATGACATCATCCTAAATCTAGTATATTATATACGAGTTATATGTTTTAGATCAATATTATTTATGTTGAGGTTACCTAATGATCATAATGTTTTTAAAAGTGCTTAGCGACAGTTCTGAAATCATTCAATAAAAAAATAAACAATTCTTATGGAAAAAAAACTCTCAAAGAGGTTTCTTGTGAATTGATATTATAAAGTAGACAAGGGAAGCTAAATTTAACAACGGCCTATTGTAACCACGGCAATGATTTAAACTAAAACACAAACATTACAATACTAATTACTATATATATTTACATATATAATGACATAATGCTTGTATAAAATCGGCAGAAACGTAAATCTAATAATATAAAAAATGTATAATAGTCTATTAGCCCACCAATAACAGACGGCAAATGTTATGAAATGTAGCTTATATGTTATATGTCAGAAGCAAGTTCTCAATTATGGAGTGTTGCAAAAAATCAAGGAATATTTCGGTGGATGTTTCGTGGCGGTTACGTAAGTTCATCTAGCCCCAAGGTCGCGGACGTTGCTCCCATCGCCGAACGCGCCTGGCCGCTGTTGAGATTCGGCGTTTTTTTTCGTACTTTATATCCCGTCTA
Source organism: Napeogenes inachia (assembly GCA_959347355.1). Lineage (NCBI taxonomy): Eukaryota > Metazoa > Arthropoda > Insecta > Lepidoptera > Nymphalidae > Napeogenes > Napeogenes inachia. The sequence goes on along the minus strand of OY365799.1, from coordinate 1,614,051 downwards.
CCCACACGGTATTGGCCTAGAATATTAAATAATCGTTATTAGTTATAACCTGCAGTAATAGATGCATATTTCATTTTGTTATGAATTAAGTTGTTATTCTATTTCTATTTTATTTGAATAGTTTTAATTAAAATCATACAACATTTATTTAGTGCAGACTTTTGAGGATATAAAAAGGGTGTAAATAAATGTTGATAGGTTTATGTAGTTTTAAATATATAGCTTAAAGGTTACAGCACTCAGGCTATCTATACGTTAAAGATGTCTTGCTACAAGACCCAGACAGGCTTCTTCCAAAACTAAATCACGTTGAAAGGTTTTAGTCTGCGTCCAATAAACAAGTTAAATAATACTGTTCAATTATTATCTTCATCAATAGTATACACATACAGTCCGCATACAATCATTGCAACGACTTTTATCAAATCAAAATTCGTTATTATTGCGTGGTATGTAGAGAACCCAGAATACCATAACAATAAAAACGCTAAAGCTAAATAAACAATACCACCTGGTTTTGGTCTGCTGGTCTGACTGTGGGATGCTAATCAATGCTTTTTCCGGCCCAGCGTCGATCACACCTTCACATGGTAGGCTACTGAGTCATTATTATATTACTTCCTGTACTAGTATGTGTAAAGTGGTACCTGCGAGTATTTTAGGTAGCTATTTTAAGAGGAATCTATTCAATGATGCAGATTTCCTCAATTTGTTTAAAATAAGAGCTCGAATATTATTATTTCTTTAAATTAACAATTTGACTAATATTAAATAAACAATAGAGTTTTTATATGTGAAGTTATGAGACAGCTGTAGTAAGATACGTTAGAGGAATAAAAAAATAACATAAGTTGTAAAGCTGAAATTGTGGTCTGGAGGAACACATCATCATCTTGAAACATAAGGATATATAATATATAATATTATTTATAATTATACACCTGTATAATGTCAATAGTTAAAACAATAAATATTATTGTATAGATTATTAATACTATTATGAAGTTGTAATATTTGAACATTTTTATGATCCACAATGAATATTAGACAAACAAACCCTAGAAGCAGTATTTTGAGCCATTTATAGCTTATGTATGAAAAAATTAGTTATAATATATATAGGAAGATAATAAAGAAGATATATAGTATTAATATGTTTTAGTATATACTAACCTTATTTTGTAAGAAAAGAAATGTCGCTAGATTGATTAAATCATTTACTCTGGATTATATTCAATGCTTTAATAATACAACCATAGAGATAGTATTCCAGTACACAAAAAATAACTTTATTAAAGGAAATAAATTTGAATGAATTATAACAATGATACGTAATTAATTATCTGTTTGTCGATGCACGTACGTAATATGCAAAAACTGGACGGCTTTGGTTGAAATTTGTTAAAAAATATTTTTCCCTTCAACGTATTTTTTCTTCGCTTTAAGTGTTTAACTTAAAGTCTAAGGCTTAGGCTACACTAATAGAATATTTATAAAATTATCTTTCCAGCATAATAAAAAAAAACATAATTGACAATGGCAAATACACATTATTGTTATACTGTGTAATACCATTCCTAATTCCTTGGGTCAAAGTCATGCGGGACTACTCCTGAAACTAAGTAGATTGATGATATTACCTTAACATTGTCAATACTTAAGACTGTCATAAATTATATTAAATAACACTAGTCACTAGATAAGTAAATTTGAATAGACCTAATCCTTTCTTTGGGTATTTGGCTACTGAATAATAATGCTCTTTGTTATCTCGCACCAGTTAACAGTTTTATGGAATAAATTAAGACATTACGGGTCCAACAAGCGACTTCAAATTAACTTCAATGTTTACATTTTATTTTACTAAACTAAACTATCACGTTTTTTAACTTTTTAAATAAATTTTTGGTGTAGGTATATATGATCAATTTAAAAATAAAGAACTAGAATAATTATCATTTTAGTTTTATGGAAACGCAGAAAAAAAAGTGTTTCTAAGAACATAGCCATAAAAAAAAGATGTTATTTTTTAGAGCCAAAACATTTATATTTGAAATCTTAAAAACCCGCAGGAAACGTAATAGTCTCAATGTCATTGTGTTTTTGTCATCGCAATGTGTTCTGAGATAGATTTAAAACCGTTAGCATTTTTTATATGTAACGTTATAATGGCCACCCTTTGAAGGCAAAAAACAGGGGTTCCAGGTAAGCAAATCTGATCGAGGCGCTGCGATTAACGATTGGGTGAATGTTACATAACGTTCCTTTGTATTCACATGTACCTTTCTATTAACTGTAAACTCTTCTCTTATCTGATACATCAAATATTATTTTACTCAGAGACGTGAGTGTTGCCCGCTGCTGTATCACGCGCCAGTGTAGAACCATCTGTCACCAATTTATTATAATAATATCTTGCCGAAACTTGGAGATATAATTTTATAGATAAGGAATTAACCTAAAGTATGTAGTTTAAAATAAATAACAGGAATGTCATGTCATTGTATATCATTTATTACTCTTATGTACAGGTTCCGAAATGCAAATGTTTTTTTTAACATTTTAAGAAAATATTATAAATTTTATAATGAGTAATACCTTTAATTATGTTATTTGTTTTTTTCCTATTAAATATGGTTCAAAAGTAAAGTTAGGACAAATAATTAAACTTCTGTGAAAACTTCTAATGCCTAGAATTATATTGTAAGATAACTGAAAAAAATAATAATAATTGAGTTTGTTCTATTTCGATACAAGTAGTAGTAGTAGTTATCAGTTGTTTAAATATGATTGAAATCTTGAAATTTTTTCAAGGTTTTATAGTGAAAAAATTTCAAACCCTCCAAGGTTTTTTAGTGAAAAAATTTCAAGGGTTGAATATCCAATTTAATATCTTTAGGTGTTCATGAGAAAATAATTATTAACTTTAAAATAATTAAAAATATTTTTATAATAGGCTGTAACTAAAACAAATACGGTTTTCGCAATTTTTCCTCTAACTGTGCTATAAAACGTTGCTTGGTACCAAATTTCAAGATGTTCACGGAGGATACTGTAGGTTTTGATTCCCCTGCGAGTTATGAAATTTGGCGGCATAAATGGCTGTATCTTTTGTTTGCGTTAAATTAGAAGTTTTTTCCTGAAAAAAAGAAACTTGACAGACGGACAATGAAGTGATCCTATAAGGGTTCCGTTTTTTCGTTTCGGAGTATGGAACCCTAAAAATCTTTTTATTTTACTATAAAACTTATAAGTGTTGTGTACAATGTCTTGTACTGAGGGTAATTAACTTTTATATCATATGTATATTTATACAAAGCTTATAAAAGCGTAGTACAATTTCGAAACATTTTTAGTTGTTAACGAGCTTGAAATAAATCTCACGGTTAAGTGCCTTTAATAAGGCATAAAGCTTCAAATACATCTTTTGGTTTTTTCCCTAACGCATACTTTTCCAAAGTATTTTATGAGCCTGTGTAAGTTGATTTTCATATATATATATATATATATATATATATATATATATATATATGAAATATATATATATATATATACTATTGTATTATAGTACTATTTTCAATGTAAAATTAAGTTTAATATGAATCGAGATAAACCTGCTTATAACATTGCGTAATATAAAATATTAATAAATATAATATTTGAGAAATAGGTAATACATACATAGAAAAAATATCATTTGACACTTGTACTAGATTGCCTTGTCGAGATAGAAGTAGTCGTGCGACCGTGGCATTGGTTGGTCTTGCGTCTCGCTCGCACGCAGCAGTTCATTCACCCGGGCCGGGAGCGAGTGCGGAAGAAGCGCAGGCGCAGGCGGTACGGGCAGTAGCGGGAAAGACGTCTCCGACCATGAACTAACCATACTTTATCAGTTATCCGGAGCTATCGGTGCGCTAAACCGCCTCCAACATGAACCTCTGAAGTGCTTAGACTGAATGTAACGTAGATCTCAAATAAGACTTATATTTTTAATAATATTTTTAAGTGACGTGAAGTGTAGTTGATAAGTTTAGTGATTTATTGGATTTTCATTCTGGATGATTACGTGATATTGCACTGGATTATTATGTTAAATTTGGTAAGTTTTTTTAAATAAATGATTAATAATAAATGTATTTGTGCATGTTATTTATACTTTGTTTTTAACCTTCCATTGCATCGTTTAAAAGAGTTCAACGCGTATCTTAAGTTTAAGAACAACTTCTTGATTATAATAAAATTATATTTTTGTAAGGATTAAGAGAATATTTATATAATATCATAAACTAATATAATAATACTGTCGTACTAGATATATAATATCTAGTAAGACAGTATTATTATATAATTTTTATGGTAATGTATAAAAGTTCAATAGATATATATATAATATTTTGTAATTTAATATCTCAACTTCCATATATTTCTAATACTATTATCAATTGTTAAGTATTTGTGGAACCATATTAAATGTTGGTTTATGTTTTTTATTCTAGACTATTTAATAAATATTATAAAAAGTATATATTTTTTTAACAAATATTCATAAACAAGTATTAGTATTATCAACACAGATAATACATATATTAAATAATAAATCTAACCACACTTGATTGGTATAATTTGTAATATTTGGAGCTATAATTACACAAGCCTAGCACACGCACACACACACATGGACACTGTATAAATGGATTGCAAAAAAGCAAACCTTGAACTTGGGGAGTTCAGTTTCAAGGCGAACATTCGCACGTGAGCTGGGCTTACGTAATTCACCCCACTCACACACTGACAACTACATGTGCGTGCGGTAAACAAACTAATAATATTATTATTTATACATAATCAATCACACATGCATCTAAATGCCGCACATGAACTGTCATGTGTGGTACACACACATAGATGCAATGTGTTACATTATAAGCTGATCAGTTCATAAAAAAATATATATAAGTAGAAGAGTTTTTCTTCTTAGGAATTTATTACATCGCAAATGTCTGCAGAAAATACTGTTTTATTCTTCAGTAATATTGTTGTTAAGTGCATATTTATTATAATCTTGTAATACAATAATTTCAGAATGAAATGAATATACAAAAAATTCAGAAATCCTAGCCATTATTTATAAATGGTTTCATGTATTAATTAGTAAACTATCATTCATATAACGCCGATCGTTAAATGAGCAACTCAGCTTACGCATTAAATAAGCACACACAAAAACTGTAAGTACATTTAAAAGAAGTACAAAAACAATGTATATAGAAGACAACCATGGTATATACAACCAAAAAACTTAGGAGAAGTCATTCTAAACTGCGCTTTATGTAACAGATGAAAAGATTGAAATTTGCGCACGTGTTCGCCGCAATTTCGGCAATGACACTGACTACGACCGATGATATAACAGCAGGCTGACAAACTCGTGAAAAGTCGGTCATTGAACCGCCAACTCGCCGCGGCCACTGCTTTCGCTTGTGCGATTTTGTGTTTAGTATACTTAACATAAAGTTGACTTCTGTCTCACTTCATCTCCACTCATTGTGCCTCCGAATTCTCGTTTGCAATGTTTCTGCTGTTTAAAACTTTTATTCATTACTATTCAAGTAGACTAATACAGTTATTCTTATACAAGACTCGTCTTAGTCTTCATTATTGTGGTAATTTAGTTATTAGGTAAAATAAACAGAATAAACAGAATGTTTAACAAAACTAAATATCTGAAAATAATAATAATCTAAAGTTTTCTTACATTGTAGGAATGATTACAGATAAAATTAAAGAAATCTTAAAGTTAAAGAGAACACATATTATTGATTATTAAATGGAATAAAACTCGAATACATTCAATTAGTTCTTAAAACTCTTATGTCAAACAAAATTAATGTTAACAGATCCCGATAACTTACTATTTGTAAATGTATGTAAAAAAATACATTAAAAGGTAAGAATCATAAAAGAGCCCACAAGTTTCCATTACGTAACAAATAAATCTAAAAATCCCGCCCGGCAAGTTCACTTACGCTTACGTGGGAGTGCCAGGAAGGTCCTTGATGGGTAGAAAGTAAAGGCTTGGTAAACACCGCGGGAAGGGCTTGTGATGCGTGGAACCTGTTCCAACGGTACTCCAGGCCCCGACGCACGCACCTATTGTGTAACCATTATCATGCTCCAATAGCTTTGTCTTTGCGACACTTTGACCTTTCTTCAACTTTAATCATTATTACGATCGGTGACTTCATGACAAAACATTTTTAATTACTCATAAATGTATTTATTTTATATAACAAAATGTTAAGTAGTATCATCGGTAGTATTATTAAAAAGTAAATATTTAAAACTATCACTTGAAATATCAAAATCTTTTTATATTACTTATGTTAATTAAGGGATCTGTTGTCTTATTATCTGAATCACTAACGTTAGAAACTAGATTTATTACGACGTAAACATATAAAACAGGATTTTTATCAATTCATATATATTATAAGAATACATAAAAAAATATTCAGCGTCTATACAATAAAACACTATAATAAATAAAAGTGTACTTATAATAAATAAAAAGTATCAATAAATGTATCACATAGAGACACAGAAAGTGTTTCGTTATTTTGTAGAACAGTGCCACTCCACTACACATACATGTAGAGTCGTAGTCGCACCGCGCGTGGTTTCCTGTGACCGTGATAGCGGTTATAGCACCATAGCAAATCACACTACTTTAAATACCGTTCATTCATTTGTCACCCCAACTGTATTGAACTCGAATTATATACAGATAATTATCACGTTATGCAACAGTAAAACGGCAGAGGGCACAAGCGAACTACACGAACCGTGTCAAGATTGTACATTGACCTGTCTTGACATTTAATGTATGACTTAATACACTACTGGTATTGCAAGTTTTATTTATACAACAAAGTTATACAAGAAAATCAATAATTTGTCAACATATTTAGAATCGTGTGAACATTTTGTAGTGTACACATGAATAATAAAAGTGTACAGAAGCAGCCTCCCGCTGTGCTCTGATTTTACCCTCCATTTTGTTTTTTTACCGCACGACCTAACGGTAGCCGGTCCCATAGGTACCGTATGAAAAATCTTTAAACGAAATCAAGCGTAACACTATACGATCAGATTCTACCTGTTCAATGGTAATTTAAACTTGGGAACTAATTTACTCAATGGAATGGAGTTCTTTTGTTAATGAAATTATAATTGGATTTTAGATTTATTATTCAATTATAAATGATTATACGAACGTGCATATTTATCTCTTTACCAAGACTCTATCTATACAGGAACACATGCCTTGATTATGCCGTCCTCGTCTATTGCAACATAGAAATTATGCATGGAAGCCGTATTCAAAAGACTAAGCTATAAACCTATTTCAAAAGGATATATGAGTCAAGTTTCAGGAAATGCGACTACAGTTATTCGCTGGAAAATAATAATAATAAATCGTTATCCACATTGAATAATATGGAGTGGGTTCATATTCACACGCATGCATCGCACGCATATTATTTAGCTAATATTGTTTATCACCGACGATCATATTTCTTTGTTGATTCGTCGAGTGAATCTAACGGTACAAGCTTTTCAAAAGCTCCGTTGTTGTTTTCCGGGTTTTAATCCTCTACCTGCTCTGAGCATACACTTGCCTTGGGTTTGGGTTTTGTTATTTTTTGCTAACCATGGATAATTATGAATCCGCTTTGTCACAGTGGTATTTAATATTATGCGGGTCATATAATACAATAGAACTGTAAATCTGGAAGGAACCTGTCCATAACTCACTGAAACTTTTAATATAAAAATAAATTAAATTTTTCAAAGCTCCTTTGCGATGGAAAATAAAATGTCTGATCGAAAAATAGATCAAAATATAAAGAAGTAAGTAACAAAGGAAAGTAAACCGTGGTCGGTTAGATCGATGAAAGTAAAGGCCGGTGTAGACGAGTCCCGTTAGCCGGCCGGGCTCGGGCTCGCAGAATACTAAGCGCTGACATACTGCGCGGCTTTTGACCCTACCAAGATTCTAGACTAGTACTTAACACTTGATTTTACACTTACGATACTAACGTTATAATATATATCGGTAATGTGTTTTATTAAATATTTTAGGGGAAGAAATAAATAAAATAATAAATACCGTATTTTTTTTTTCAGTATTATATAACAGTACCAAAGAAATTCTTACAACTAAGTAGAATCATTAAGTCTTTTATGTGTAACTTGTAATAGTTAGTTGTTTGTTAATTACCTTGCAAGACTTTGTACAATTTAAATGTTCCATTTATTTTTGTGTTGCTTCTAAAAAGGTCTTTAGAATTAACGTTCGCAAAAAAAAATGCAATTTGTGCAAATGGTATTTTTTAGCACATAGCATTATAGTCACTAGCCATAAACCTATTGGTCTATTGTTTAGAAGCACTCTTTGTCTTCCCGGCTCATTTAAACAAACAATATGCGCCGACAAATTAAACATTTTACAAATAAAAAGGCGTCATAAAAACAAATCCAGACCGTATATACAGACACTGGAGAGCCATTTCGTAGCTCAAATGTATTTTGGCAAATTTATGTTCTTCTTATAATGGTTAAGTTGGTGCGGATATAGGCAGGCGAGGACAACGACCCCACGCAAAATTCGTTGCATTGGGCTAGGTCTAGTGCATGCGCGTATGTACCAGCGACTACACGGAAGCAACACGAAAGGGAGCGCATTATGCGCCTGCACCGAGCTAGAGCAGGAAAAAGGCATGAATGAGTATTGAAGCCTACCCCAAGAAGGGGGAAATCGAGTTTGCAGTGTCGGCTGTGGCCCTGTGGGCACATCTACAGACACAGACAGACCCACACTCTAAAGTATAGCGAGATCAATAAAGCTTACTCCTACAATTACTACCATACAAATGAACCTTTAATCTTCATAAACTCATAGATAGAAAGCTCGTTTAGCCTTAGTAATAATGGTTTTTTATTATTATATTATAAGTAGTTGTATAATTTAGGCAGTAGATCAATTAACTAGTGAGGTTTTAAATTAGACTGTGGGAATTAGTAATCTGCTAAAATTTTCACCTAACCCTAAAAGTAACGTATGTGTATATGTATGTATACGATATGAATATTATTAGAATAAAAAAATACGATTTAATAAAAAAAAATACTTTGTTGACGCTGAATACTTTGAAATACTAGTAACCACTAGACACAATTTCAACGATGTAACTAAAACTCAACTAGAATCTCAAAATTTATGAGCGACATAATAAACAGGCTTTAAAAATAAAGCCTAAAGAAAATTGGTGTGATGTCAACGACCGCTGTGCCCAATACTAGTACAGTAAACGCATTTCGCACACACGCGCGACTGCTATTTATTCGCGCGTCAAGCGACAGCGTGCGAGCGAGCGAGACGCGAGCGGCGGCCGGCGCTGAGGGCATCCACCCCGGAAGATTCAGTGTTTTGATACCACTCAAGCCTCCGCCGATGGAAAACTGCATTTTCTTTGATGCGCTTCACTTTTTACGCTCTAATTGACGGCCAATTACATTTTTTTTATTTCGACGATATGGGAAAACAGTTTATGAGTAGTTTACTATACTTCATAATGAATTATATTTTATTAATTTCATGTTAATAATATAATTCTAGAATTATCTTCACTAAATTATTAATAATAAAATAGTATTTTACTCAATTACATAATTGTAAAATTTATATAATTTCAAAAATAAACAATAAATAATCTTAAAATAAAATCAATCAAAATTAAAACTATAAATAGAATCAATCACTATTAAACTAGAACAGGGACTTTTTATGTAGGTTCCAACTTCCAACCAATTAAGTACAGTTGCCTAAATCGATAATAGAATTAAGGGTGCGTCAGACTTGTCTAAAGGAGCCAGACGTTAGGGCAGGTCATGATAAACATTAAAGGGTGACGTAGCTAACTCCTAAAATGTTAAGAAGTTGTTTTTGCAAGTTTACTGAGCGTGCTATAAATAGATGTCACATTTTTAGTACTCTAGTTCATAGAATCAAATACGGAACTTATCAAATCCAGATTACTTTCTTCCAACCCTAGCACGTATATGATATTCGCAAAATTTTAATTAACAACATCAATAATAGTAATAGCATGAGTATGTGTTACTTAATACATGTTTTATCTTGCTAAAGAAATAATTAATAGTTGATACATTCTCTGTTTATGAATCCTTTAAAGCATTTCACATGCATTCTTATACAATTCAATTTTTATTATTGTTCTAAACTATACTTCAAACAGACCCGACTTAAACATAAGAGTGCTCCAGACCGACCAGACACCGGGTTTATTATTCAGAATCCGAACAGTTTGTGACTATTAACAGATTACAGGCTGTAAATAGTGAAATCAATATTGAATAATGGTAGGTAGTAGGGTGCGCTGTGGCAATGCTGTCGGGAGGCAAAATGCATCACCCCTACTAAGACATGCAATTTACGGCTACACATTTTTCAGTTTTCTCTAAAGAAAGTTGAGTCCATCCTTTACGGGAATTATAGACTTAGAAAGAGACGCCCATATTTGAGTGTTAAGTTTTCAATTCGAGAATCACGAGTAAGGGTTTGTGAAGGCTGTGTCGTCGACCCGCGAGAGTGAAAGCAGGTTCCGGGGAGGCATAGTCGCCGCCCGCCCGCCCTGTCGTGGCTTTCGCTACCGTTCTCACGCTACCCTTTTGTGCGTTGTTTTAAACTTTATTATCACTTTTAATAATCATTGAAACCCGTTCAGAATCTGAGAACCAATAAGATACTAAATGTAAACATAAAATTTGTTACGTAAGTGATATTTTTGTGTATATTATATATGTAATTGGATCTATGGCAATATATTTCACTATATGTAAAAGTAAGCTTATTACGTCTTCTTTTATGGCAGCGGAAGTAATGGTAGAAAGTAATGTTTGCATGGCCCTCCACATGGTACCGTCAATAAAGTGCAAGCTAGGATCGGGAGCACGGTCAGGGCGCGCCGCGGCCGCCACACTACGGAAGTAATGAACTTGAATGCAGCGCTCGGCCGCACTGCGCCGCTCCGTCCCGCTCTCATCTAATTGGAGAACACTAGGCGTGAACGTGACGTACTCACTGCACTCGCTGTCAAATTCGTCCGCATTCTCCATCACGGGCCGCTTTCGTCGTCGATGCGTTTATCGGAACGAGACGCGAATATGTGTGTCGATGGCATTCTCGGCGTTGTAAAAGTGCATCTAGGTCGGTCGGCATAGCGCCGCGTCGCGCGTCGGGTTAGTGCGACGCGATCCTCGGCTAGACGTGGGGCAGGTCGCTGAGACGCATTACATAATGCGCTCCGAGCAAAGCCAGGGAGCTCACCGCCCACCGGGGCCCGCTCGCGCGTAGCTAGCCGGCAGAGCCAGCTGGACAGCGGGGCTAGCCGAGCCAGCCAGCCAGCTAACCAGCAACTCGCGGCCAGCCAGCCGAGCCGACATGAGACCGGTGCGCTGGCTGCCACCGCTCGTCCCTTTGCTGGCGCTCCGCATACTGCTGGAGTACCTCAAGTCGCTCGACATTGCTTTCGGTCCTTAGGCCACTCGGTCTTAATCTATTTAAATATTTTTCATCAAAGACAATTATTTTTTTCTCTATTCGTCGCATTGGCAAGTTAAAATTAACAGAAGAATGAATAATATATCAGTTTTTGTAAGTATTCTTAACTCTTTGTTTGTAGTTTTTATACTATCTTTATTAGTTAGTTTCATGTTGTTTTGATGTTCTTTTGATGTTCTTAAATAATTCTACGAATGATATTGAAATTGACCAATTTTACAATACTTTATTACCTTATACTTTTCAAAAATCAAATAGATAATAATATTTTTCTAAACATCTACATAATATGTAGCTGTAGTAAGTATTCCCATGTTAATAATAGTAATGCCCACAAAATAAGTGTTAAAATTAAGACTACTATTTAAGCTATTGTTATTTTTTTCAAATCAAAGAAACAAATAAAATATTGGATTATAGATTGAATTAAAAATAAATATTTTTTTATGGCTCAAGTGTATTTCCTCTTAATAACTATTGTGATATTATTACTTAGAAAGTATAAGTTAAGTTTCAAAGGTATGATTTAACAAACATATTTATGGAGTCGATCTTACCGATACATCTATTTGCAGTGAATCTACGTATCAAATTATTATTAGACTGCAAGGTTAGTTTCCCATTGCACTTACATTTGTATAATGTTATGTTATTTGTACAATATCACGGTCATATTCATAAATGACATAATAACAATTTTCTGTATTTTAAATTATAGAAGAGTATTTTTTTTATAATTCGGTATCTTTCAAATACTGAAGTTACAATTCTTTAAAAAAAAATGACTTATACATATACATGACATGGATATTATGTCTTATACATATTATTTATATAACTTTATAAAATTCGAACAAATTCTTTTGTACAGTTTTTAAGGGAGTATAATGCAACTACGCCAAATAAATAAATACAAAATACATCATAGATCATATGCTATAGAATGTTTTATTCATAAATAAAATCAATAACTAAAGACACCTCAGTAGACTGCATCTTATATAATAATGATAAGAGAGTAGATAAAGTATGCTTGCTAGCTAAAGGGCAAGTTCAAGTGTGACGCCAAGGTTGCGTCGCTTCCTAGTGCGCGCGCGCCGATGCGCCGACGCGATCTATTCTTCACTAACAGCTGTTATATGAACGATGTTATGCAACCGCTTGTGTATTTTTAATGCATTTTTTGCAGTGTGTGTGTTAGTGAGTATGTGTGTATTTATTTTCACAAACACTTCTTACAACAGTTTTACTTTGTTAAATCAATATTTACAAAAGTATGTATTTGTTTCATTATTGCTAATAATAATTATCTTTATTATAACTTAAGAAATAATTAATTTTGCTTTTTTTATTCATTATGTTAAATAGGTGGCATGGTAAGGAAAGTAATACTGGGTCACTAACAAGTTATTATATTTTAATTTAGTTCAAATGGTACTAGTTAAATAAAAAATGATTTATTTAACTTTAAAAGGATTTAATTAAAATAGATAATAGGTATGTAGATTTTAATTTATATAAACAACAGAATATACATAAACATAAATCTATTTTTCAATAAAAAGAAATCCATATACGTATTGTATAAAATTTTTGGTAGATTTTTTATTTTGTTTTTGTGTTTAATAAATGTGGTAAAAGCGTATACACATTATATATGTAAATTATGTTAAACAATCATAAAAAAACAACAAAAAACATAAAAAAAACAGATCCGGAACTGTATGTGTAGTGGTTTGTCGATTGTTAATTATTCGCCAATTAACTGGTCTCAAGTGCTATGATAAACACATTTATCATATATAAGTCGCGTGCATCCTGACATTGCGCGGGCGCATCACAATTCACGTTTTTAATCACGTGTAACCTTTATTACTATTAACTCCATTGATTTTTTCATTTCTTTATACATACGTCATCTTTGTTTTGTTTATTTTTACGTTTCATTCATAATATAATGGGATTTATTACTTAGATAATTTCTACTTTAAATTATCTAAATATTATAAAAAGTGAAAGCGGATGGGCTGTCCTATATATGTTTCTAAATTATTATATTATTTGCTATATTTTTTTCTGCTGTGTATATCAATTTAATTACAATTTATTTTAAAATAAAAGAAAAAAGTTAATAAAACCGAAAGGTTAGAGCAGTTATTTATTCTGTATCGCATATTTACCGCATATTGTATAAATTTAGATAATATAACTTTATATTACGCCTATGAAGACGGATCAGTGTGGTCTTTAAGCTCCATCAATATTAAGTAATTTAAGGCTTTTTATCATCAGTGGGATATTCTGAACAGCTTATATATTTACTTCAAATTTATACCTTCTTCATTCTACAAAATAAAATGTTTTATTTTTCAATATTCACCTTAAATCTGTTTGTGGTTTGAATTTGACATTCAAATGGGATCGGGTTATTAAAATATTAACACATAGAGTATAGTCGTTGTAGAGGCGACGGCCGCATATCATACAACTAACGCATAACATAATACTTACAACTTTTGTTTATGCGATGATTTTGGAAGTTTCAATACAAGAATAAAATAATATGTGTGTTGGATATATTATAGTATAGTATTTAGTATTTAATGTCAAAGTTATACTTTCTTCATCTTCTTCTTCTTCTTCATAAAGTCAATTTCAAAGACAACGTTCAATGGATCATCAACAAACCATTATATAATTATTCCTCTAACTGTCTGAGTAAAAATATATCAACGATTTGCTAATTTAAAATTATTGTATTATTATAATTTATTTACATTTTTGTTTCAGGTACTGATTAATAAATAATAAAGAGTTGAGAATTAATCATCAAAATGAGGATGGTGAGCATGTTTTGCATATTAATTTAAATTAAGTTTTAGTGCTTTTTAGTGTATCCAGTTATTATACTAGTATGAAGGATGAATTAATTTTGCGGAAAACATAAATAGGGAAATGGGAAGTGTCGGTGCGCGGTGAAAAGTGCGCACTTGTAATAAAACTGGGTCAGTAGTAGCACCGCCCCTTTATTGAACAGCGTCGTCGTCGCAGTCTCTTACTTTGCAAAAATAAACCTTCATTATAGGAGGCTTAGATCGAAAATAACTTAATATATTTGAATATGCAGGCAACGAAAAAGGGTGGAATGCATTTCGTTTGCACTACACTTTTGCTTTTGAAAATGATTGATATCAGCGAAATGTCACTTTGAATTGAACAAGCTTTTTAAGTTGTTTCATATTTACTTTGTTTGAATTACTTATTAAAATTACATAGTTCTTCTATATATTCAATGAGCAACAATGGATTAAAACAACTTTTTTAGTTAATAAGTTGTATTTTTCTAACAGTCAACAAGTGAAGAAATACCATCAACAACAGTCGGCCGGACAGCGAGTCCAGGCGCTGGCGCTATAGGTGCAGTGAGTGCTTCAGAGTCTTATGACGTGACACGCATGCGCGAAGAAGAATTCGAAAGGCTCACAGTATACATCGTGCCTGATGTACCTTGTGAACGAGGAGTATCCAACAGAGCAGAAAGAACTCTACCCCGCAGCTTGGCACTCCGGCCATCTGCTGTCTTATCGACACCTAACACACCGGTAGGTTACAATGTATAGAGTAGCGGAAATATTCACATATAATATTAATTGTACTCTTGGTCTCAGGATTAGACATTCATAATAGAAAAGTATTGTTTTCATCCTAATCAAAAACTTCTTCACAATACATCAGAACGATAACTGTTCCATATGAGTTTTTTAAATGTAGACCACACACTTCTTAAAAGTGTGTCATATATACATATCCATAACTGTACTTCTTTTTGTATATTCTTAAGTTTATCTCTCCAATAAAAAATCCGTTCTTAACACTATCATGTTCTTCAGACGGAAGGAGTATGGAGTACTGGAGTTATACCACGTGGTACGAGATTTGGTCCATTCGAAGGCACACGAACACCTAACAAACCAAATGACAAAGTTTCTTGGCGGTATTATTGGAGGGTAAGTAAATATTTTAAATTAAAAATTTGTAAAGCAATCCTTGACAACGCTTTGTAAAATATTTTACTGTCTTAGTCGACCTTATTAGATCGGTTATGGCTCTTATTTCTCTTCTATCTCATATCTGACTACAAGCATCGTCTGTGCCTTTTTATCTGCCACCAACTTATCAAATAAAAACAAAATTATTCCTTTATACCTCTTACTAACCGAATCCTCTCTATGTTGGGCCAGGTACAAGAAACTGTCAGACATCATACTTATGGAAATATAAAGGTGAGATTGGGCTTTTTTCTCTTTGGTGATAGTTTTTCCGGCTCATTTTCTACTCGTTTACATACCAACGTATATATAATATGTACAATGAATGTAACCTTTTTATTAATGAACTAAATATAAAATATTATCTTCTGAATCCTGGGCTGCAATGACATTGCTTCTCGTCCTTGACTTGATATAATCATTACAAGCATGTTGTTATCAAATGCACGCGTAGTGTAAATATTGAACACGTGCCACAATTGTATGCAATATGTGTTACACTTAAAACACTATTTTACGTCTATCAATTTTCTGTATCAGTTACGGCTTGACATGAACTGGCGATAGTTGTTCTGAATTAATAAATTAATATTTCGATTACAGATATTCAAAGATAGTGATTATTATTACCTTGATGGATCGGATACGAGCGTTGCTAACTGGATGAGATATGTTGCCTCAGCTTACTCTCTTTCTGTGATGAACCTTGTTGCTTGCCAACATCAAGAACACATTTACTTTTACACAATAAGGTATTTATTTTAGTTAAAACACTATTCACTGTGGTACCTTAGGGTTTTGTTACTTGTTTTGTTAATTTATATATATTTTATTTACAGAGACATAATGCCTAACGAAGAACTTATGGTATGGTACTGTAAAGATTTTGCTACGAGGCTTGGCTATGACATTGACCCTGAGAGGGCTACTTATTCTATATGTAAGTCAACAATATTTTAAGTATTATTTTAAAATATAAAAAAATATATAGAACATAACAAATACAATTGTTTTGTTGTGTTTCAAATTTACAATCTTATGTTCTAAATAAATGTATACTGTTAATAATGAATTCTATTTATTTTTAGGCAAGGAAGAAACAATAAAAAAAGCATATGGCTTGCCACCTGCTCCTGTACACCCAGAAATTGCTTTTAATCACATGAAGTATGTTCTTGGATTAACAAACGCTAAAGAACTTATGGAAACTGAAATTCCAAGCAGAAGACGAAAACGAGAAGCAAGTGATAAAATACTGCATGAAGGACCGAACGTATATCATCGAGAAGATCCAAGAACTATTATTAAAAATGAAAGATCGATTGTAAGGTCAGATATCGCAACTAATGTTCTCCATCAAAAATCTGAAAGCCCAATTCTCAATGAACACCACTCACTATCACCTAGTAATTTGATGCAACCTCCATCACCGGTTAAAATTCATCATAGAGACAACCAAACTCTTATTATTCATCAGCACAAAGAGAGTACATCGCATGTTGTAATACACCAACTTGAGAATTCGAGAATCCATGGCAACAGATCCCCTGCCCAAATTCAACAAATGAGGGATATTCGGGGCCCATCCCCTTTATCACAAAATAATCCAGAAAAACTTGGAAGTAAATCACCTAGTTTTCCTCACTGTGTACCATCCCATTATGAACACCAACTGACGCCTAATGACGGTTCAGTACGATCAGACGAAGGTTATCATAGCAACGGATATCATGATGAATTTACTCCCCCAGAAGACTCGAGTGATTCTGATGTTGAAAATTATGTACTAGATTGCTCAAATAAAACTAATGAACCAAAAGAGACTGTAATAGTTCAAAAGATTGATCAAGATATGCATAGAAACGAATACAGAAAAGTTAAAATAAAAATGCCAAGGGCATATCAATACCAAAATCACAAAGACATGGATTGTGAGAATGAAAAGGAACTAATAATAGCCGAAGAAGTGATGAATACCTCGCCTCAAAATTTATCTCCACCACGACGAGACCCAGCAAGTTCTACGGTAATAGTTTTAGAGGCATCTCAAAACACAGTAGTACCCTTAAACAAACCATACTATGAAGACGGTTCATTATCGCCTTCACCGCAATCTGCATATATGAGATACTCACCACCAGATACAAGAATACTCGAAACAATACTGACTGGAAATAGGATTGATACAAATAATAATGACTCCAATAGGAGACAGCCAAATGCCACTCCACCTCCATCTTCCCCAACGGAAATGGCGTATTCTTATAAAAAAAGTCAAAGATATGGCAACGCGTGCAGTCCTGATTCTAGTTCAAACCTAACACCTCTGCCATCCCTACTGCCATTACCACAACAGTTACCTACACCCAACTCGGTATCTGTTTACTCTGCCTCCCCTCCACATACGATTCCACATACTACGGAAATTCGTGAAATAAGAGAAATAAGGGAAATTAGAGAAACTCGATATGAAAGTCATTATCCGAATTATTCGTATGGTTTATATTCTCCCCCCAACTCTACAATAATAACGCAACTGGGATCCCCGCCGAGTACCTATTCTCCTACAATTTCCTCTTCTCATCAATATGATAGGACTGCAAATGGACAACCAAATCATCATTATCCGTCTTCAACTAGTGTAATTACCCTGAAAAACTGCTCACAATTGAGTTTAATCCAAAATTCTAATATTAACGGTCAATTAGTACCACAACATAGTAGCATGAGTCCAGATGGTTCATGCAGCCTAATGGGACCTTTGAGTCCTAATTCACAATCGTCTCGAGGCTATAGAAGTTTGCCGTATCCACTAAAGAAAAAAGATGGAAAAATGCACTACGAATGTAACGTCTGTTGCAAGACCTTTGGCCAACTCTCAAACCTAAAAGTTCATTTAAGAACGCATTCTGGAGAACGTCCTTTTAAATGCAACGTTTGCAATAAATCTTTTACACAGCTTGCTCACCTTCAAAAACATCATCTTGTGCATACTGGAGAGAAACCACATCAGTGCGATATTTGCAAAAAACGATTTTCATCTACATCCAACTTGAAAACACACTTGCGATTACACTCCGGTCAAAAACCTTATGCCTGTGATCTTTGTATGCAAAAGTTCACACAATTTGTTCATTTGAAACTGCACAAGCGACTACATACAAATGATAGGCCATACGTTTGCCAAGGATGTGACAAAAAATACATCAGCGCGTCGGGTCTACGAACTCACTGGAAAACTACTAGCTGTAAACCAAACAATATTGAAGAAGTTTTGGCTATTACGAATGCCGCCAACACTGAATGTATAGGTAAGTTTCAATTATTGTTAAAAATCATTATTCTCACTTTTTCTGATTTTAAATTATAATCGATTTAATTTACCGATTCACTACACTGCTTCACTTAACAAGGATTAAATTACTATTAATTTATTATTTTATTTCTCAATAATTCTGATATAGTCACGTCTATTCACAAGATTCAAACGAACGCGATGCACTTTCTCTCCGTGGGTGAACCGCAACTTTCACTTGCGCTCTCACTAAACGCGGTCGATTTCATTTTCGCGTGCACTTTGCAGGTAACATCGACAAAGACTGCCACGAAAGAGAGGGGCACGAAGCATATGAGGTCCACTCTGCTACGCAGGGAGGGCTGGTGGGAACCGGTGGGGCACGAGTGTCGATGTCGCACAGTGAGGCAATAATGGGAGGACAAGCGCACACCACCACGCCGCACCTAGCCACGGGGCATGGGCAGCTTTCACCGAGCCCCGGCGTTCCGCAGTACCGGGGCCTGCTGCCTTCGGCCGACCACGAGCAACAACATTACAGTTCTGCACAGAGTGAAACGCGTCCCAGCGTTATAGAATCAAATCAACCTCTCATCATCGAATGTACTTGAATATTATGTATTAAAGTTGCCGTTGTCGCAGCCATCTCGTCGGACGTACAGTTCCCCGCCGCATTGGGTGATTCCAGACTTGTGATCAACCGAAAGTATTTTTATTGTGAAATGACAATCGTGTGATCAACCGTTTGAATAGTGTTATTAAGGCTATGAGATTAGATACGAACATACATTTTTAGGCTTGTGTATTTAGCGTTAGCATGGTGTGCACATAAGTACTAAGTACTGTCATAGTATGCAACTACTTTAGCATGTAAGTAAGTTATAATAAGCTTTGGTATATTTTTAGTAAGGTCTGCAACCTCTCCTTATCCTAATGCTCAATTGTTTTCTTTTATTACTATTGTAAATAGGATATCCTGACATCGACTAATATAATTTATGTAAAGAGTTTTAATGTAAATATCTTGTAAATACATAAATATAAAAATTTTCATTATAATTTAGTATCATTATGAGAATGGTACTCGTTAATACTTGCAGGTACTATGTAGTTGTTATCTATATCTTTTGTATTTGTTAGCAGCAATATATCGTGATTAACGTGAATTGCTTAAATTTCACCAAAGAAGGTCATTGTAGCAGTTCATACCATTATATCACCTGTTTAAATAATTTCAAACAATTCCCCAACAACGTACGTAAATGTATTGTAAACAAATCATTTCAAAACAAAACTGTCACCAACTGTATTGTCACATGAATCCTAGAAATGTTATCTCAAATTAGTAGTTAAGAGGCAAAAGCGTTAATATTTTAATAATTTAAGTTGTCTAATGACATATTCGTAAAGTATTTTTAAAACGTTGTTCCTAATGAATTATCGGAGAGTACGCTCGTATATGCATCAAATTAATTCTAATGTTATTTAGATTAGAATGGATGAACTTTGTACATTATCCCTACGCTAGAACACATGGTGCTTCACGTTGTAGAATAGTAGTTGCTCCGTCAGTCGCGTATGAACTGACCGACATTACTACATGTAATTATTATTCACCGAGTTTACTAGTTACTATTTTATATTCCAAATTTCGATAATTATTCTCCTACTCGAAAAGGCTGAGAAAAATGTGTATGTGAGGATTGGCGTGTGTAATTATTAGGCATTGGTTCGCATTACGTGTAAGTGATCCGTGAACTCAGATGTGGTATTTCTTATACGTGATGGAGAACACAGCTTTTTGTATATTTCTATTCATAAGATAAGATTTTTACAAGCAATCACTAATAACTTTTATTATCTATATACTTTATAGCGAGCATTTACCTACAAATATGATTTTCGTATCAAATGCCGGTGGGATACATTGAAGTAATTTTGCCGGAATGGAAAAACTGATCGATCGTGTTTTCAACAAATCATAAATAATTAGTTCACGAAAAACTTATACTATTACGATAACTATTCAACAATATTAAATAATCGAATACATATATTTCTATTTCATAGTCGACCGTCTTTTTCTTAACTAAATACCAGTTGATATTGAACTGTTACGAGAGAAGGACATTTCACATTACATGGTTAGACTCTCCGTGTTTACCACTTTCATAAACATTAATATCTTAAAATGATATGGCTTACAACCAGTATTATGTAATTATCGGGTAATGCCGTATAGATAATTGTTTTTATATAAACTAATGAAAAGGTTTCGTGTTATAGAATTTTTAATAATTTACATTTTTGATACTCTTCCTTGTTATTTGTGAGTCAAATTCTTCCTCGTTAAGCTTGTCACCTACTTCCATGCGATGTTATTTGTTAATATGTACCTAATATTATTCGGCTCCGCTATAAATATACTATATTCAAATTTAAGGGTAATTGCTATATCGCATATTCTTGTTAAGAACTTATCGCCATTCCTTGTATTGTTCATGTTTTAATTGAATTTTATAGAAACATATGTATTTTTGTACTTTATAGTTTTGTTTTAGTAACTATACCGGAAAATAATATATTTACATTTAAACAGAAGGATATTTATATAAGATTTGTGGCGCACAATTGTGACTCAAACAATTTCATATCAAATATAAACACGTGGAAACAGAACGCTCAAACTAATGTACATATAATGACTTGTATAAGTGTTCTTCTGTGAAAGAGAATTAACGATTAGAGTTGTTTCGAAACATTCAGGCGTACCATCTTTAACTACATGTATCTTTGTAAATATAACGCTCTGTTTCAATAACAGTTTAATAAATATAATAATAATCAGTCATACAAAAATAAACTTTGTAACAGTCTTGTATAAAGTTGTACCTAAAACCTAAGAATAGATCGTTCTTCAATATAAGTACAATACCTAGCATATGGCCAAGTAAGCAATATATCACTGTATTTGATAATGTCGGCTACTCTAAACGAAGTATTGTACGCTTTGTACGAACAAAACTAATATAATTATGTATTTAATACGCCAGAAAATAAATACTCACTGTAAAGGCCTGTAATTTTGTACACCTGATCATATAATTTACACCAAACCAATTAAACAGGAGATAAATATAATTGTGGATTTATTTTTAAACCTCTATATAATAAGACATCAAGAAAAACTCAATTATTATGACGAACATTTATTTTATAAGTACACTTTGCTCACTCTAATGTAAAATAATAAGTTAATAATAAATTAAAGTATAAATCATTGGACAAAGTTGTAGATTTGTTCTTAAACTAGTGTGACTGTTAAATGTTATTCTCTACATTACATTTCTTCATATGAGTTCTCATGTTGGAAGACTGTGTAAAGGCGAGCTTACACCGGGGGCACACGTATGGCTTGTCTCCGGTGTGGAAATTAAGGTGAGATTTGAGGTGATGCTTCTTTGTGAACGACTTCGGACACAATGAACAAGTGAACGGCTTCACTCCTGTGAAAGATAAGTCATTTTGACATTTGAGGACAGAGAATTGAAAAAAAAATAGAATCCAATCCCAGCACAAAATCACAACTAAAACTGTGTTTGCCATTGCTGATTAACTTTATTCATTTTGTAATTAATATTAGGTTCATGAGTCACTAGTCAAAATATTTGTTAATTTTAACTTTTTGCCTGTCTATCTGTGAGTTTTTCTATTACTCAAAACGGCTTAGCCGATATTGATGAACATTAGTAAATATTCATATTTAAATTTAAATTAAGTCATATTTAAATTTAAATTAAAAAAAACCCCGACTCAAAAAGTCCTCTAACAAGAATAAAAATAATATTAATTAGAGATGCGCCGAATAGTGGTTTCGTCGAATAACCGAATACCGAATACCGATATTTTTCGAAATAAATATTGATTTGAACTTAAGTGCTTTATTCAACACATTACTTATAAGATTTTTTTGACTTATAATATGACATAAATCTTTACCGTGTCGTGTAGCCAAGAAAATGGAAATACTCAAACCGAATATATTCAGCTCCAAAAAAGAATAATACGGCTGAATACGAGTAGTAAAAAAAGATGTCAAGTATGCCGAATACCGAATACAAGTATAGAATTTTCGGCGCATCTCTAAATATCATTATGTACTAATAGGGACTATTCATGGTTTTTTTTTTGCTTAATCATTTACCTTTTAATATCGTACAATATAAGTAGGCTTGAAAATATTGTAGTTATTTGAGAGTGAAAATTAAAACATTGAGTAAATTTGAGCCGTTCAAACGCCGTCATTTTGCGCGCGCTTTGCATGACATTGTCACATTGTCACATTACACGCCCAAAAATTACTCTAAACTTTTTAGTTACTTCATACAGATTTTAAGTTTTAATTGCTATACAAGTATTGAACAGTACCGAAGTTTTGCATTAGCTATTAAACATTAGAAAATTTGGTTTAAAATTAACCTAACCGAGATTACATAAGTTTAGTATAATTTACTATAAAAACCTTATTCCTTTTGTGGTTTTACAAATTTTTTATGGTTGTTGATTTATTTCAGGTTAAGTAAGATACAACAAATAGTATTGAATATAATATAATGAAACAGCAAGGAGAAAAATATAATCTAAAGTTGAAGAAAGGAGTTGAGCCTCATATATTTTTGTGTCCAGAACACCAGCTGAGAGAATGTGCGTAGTCAAAAGGCAAAGATTGACACCGTTTAATAAAGCACTTTCAGAGTTAGCCATCAAAAGTAGTAATGTTTCCAAAAATGGTGAACCTTCACAAAGAAGTTATCACGAAGTAAGTCCTAGTACTGCCCATACTTACAGTACTTCCCTAATTGAATGTTATCATCATTAGGCACAGCCTAGCTTTTCACATATTGAAGATAAATTACATAGTGACTATGATATGCAAGTCTATATTAAATTAATTGAAGTATAGGAGTAAAGGTTTCAATGTACATATACCTTCTGAAAAACAAGATGTAGCATTGTCACCATAACCTCTTTAAACACACAATATTGGAACTTTACCAGTGAAACTATCTATTTTAAAAAATAAATTGTTTACTGAAAACACATCTACAGCATCTTATTCTTCTAGATGGCTGATTATCAACCAAGTTATTTATCTGAGTCACGTGAAGTGGAAAATGAATCAAAGGAAGAAACATGCTAACTGCTATTGAAGAAGAGCCAATGTTATTAGGATTACCTAAACAACCATATCATTTAATAAAACTTTTATTTTTCTCAGAAATTTATTTTTATCAGAAACACTAAAACCACAGTATGAACATCGACGCCGATAAATTGAATGTCGTGTCAGATGACGTCACATTCTCTTTAAATAATTAGTAAAAATAAAATCTTTATTATAATAAGATAATAATAGATATTCGAGAGATAAATATTTGAGACCATATAAAATTTTATGCATATACCCTATTGAACTCGTTGCGTCGGTGGACCGTTGTACGTGGTGTCTATTTTACTAAGTTCTTGGAACTAATTAATGAGGACTTAGACTATACCATTTGATATAGTTATTTCGTTGTTTGCTTGCATTTCATTTTATTCCTTAACTAAGCGGTCACCGACGCGACGCAATGGTTTCAATTTCTTACTACATACCAATATTATTTTTATTCTTTTTAGAGGTCTTTTTGTATCGGGGGTTTTGAAA
This sequence comes from Napeogenes inachia, assembly GCA_959347355.1. Taxonomy (NCBI): domain Eukaryota; kingdom Metazoa; phylum Arthropoda; class Insecta; order Lepidoptera; family Nymphalidae; genus Napeogenes; species Napeogenes inachia. The sequence goes on along the minus strand of OY365799.1, from coordinate 1,589,356 downwards.
TTTTACATTTTTCAAGTTATGTTACTGGACTCTATATTATACTAAAAGAAGTCAACACACTAATTTTCACTGGTTTAAGTATTTAATATCAATATTGCATAAGAACCTTTCATCAGCAACAATAAAAGCTCAATATCTTGGAGATGCCTGCTTTTATTTCGACCAAACATAGTTAAGAACCATCTCTACGAACCAGGCTTTCGTTTAAAAAACACTGCAATCCAATCTGTCCACTCGATTGGTCAATATTATGCTACAGACAGACACACAGATATACTGATACACAGATACACAGGTACACTTTCTCTTATTCTTAGGATACCCTCTTTTAGTCGGGGGTTAAAAGTGATTGAGCTCATAAAAGGCACTGCAAGGACGAAGTTGCGGCCAAAAGCTAGTTGTAATTTAATAGTATAGTAAAAAGTTAAAAAAAATACAGTTATATTCGTGACACTCTGTCATGGGACTGCTACCAGTAATGTGACCAGCAAAAACTGACCTGTATGTAATCTCAAGTGTAAGGTCATGTTAGACCTGTCAGCAAATCGTTTGTCGCAGTGTGGACAGGCGTACGGGCGCTCCCCGCTGTGGGTCCGCTGATGCTGCTTCAGTAACATCTTGCGGGAAAAAGCCTTACCGCATTCTTCACATGCGTGAGGTTTGACACCTGGAATGTATTAGTGTATTAGTGCATATATTTAATAGTCTGTATGTAAAGACTTTTTAAATAAATACACCTGCGCTACTGGAATAAACAGTCTTATACATGCGCATTTTTAGATTATTTAATTGTAAAACTGAGTGTACGTATACCTACTTAGCTTATTAACAAAGGTATTACTGACCCGGATGTATTATTTTTTACATTGTATGTTCAGTTACTAAATGTTTTTATAATATTTTACGAAGACAACAAAAAGCCAATATGTTTTAGTGAGCAATAAAGAAATTACACAATATGAGGGTTGTTCGTATTATATGAATCTACCAAATTGCTTAAAATGGTTAAATAAAGCGCAATCATGTTGAGATATTCGTTTTTTCATAATTTCATGTTTTCCGGTAAAAGTTTGATAATTTCCCGAAATTAAAAGTATCACTCATATACATTGACAATAATAGTAAAATTGAGTGAAAGTATTTATTTATATATGTTAATAAAGTTTTAACCAAATTTAATTCAAATCAGTCCATTACAAATTAATTAATTAATTTATTAACAGGTATTCAATATTTATATAAATTAAAATAAGCTTAACATGGCTATACATGTTTATAGATATTTTCAAAAAGGTATTCAACAGATATTTTCAAAAGTATTATTTTATATTTTATATCATTTAACAGGTAGCAGTAACCGTTAGACTTCATTATGTATACTTAGATAATTCTTTGTCCGCAAGTGTTGCAGAATAATAAGGAACTACCTACGTTCCCAAAAAGATAGTTTTCAATAGTTAATTGAAATAAACATCGCGAGGAAAACTTTTAGAATAAAAAATGTTACCTACTTTCTCAGGTTACCTACATCACGTGAAGATAAGATTGTTAAAAATAATTGACCTGTGGTTATTAAAATCTTTCTAAATGTTAGCTCTCCGTATATTAATTCCATTAGCGTCGGTTGTTTGTGAGAACGTAGTTTTAACTATTGTTATTTTTTTAGACAACTAGCAGATTATAATAGATTTCATGTTTATTAATTATTAACGTAATACTTGCCGCGAATCTCCGACATTTGTCAGTATGTCACGGTTGTTTCTCAAGAATTATTATAGATTCAAAATCTTTATGTCGTAAATACAATAATACACATATATTTATTTAATACTTGATCTGGAATAGTATATTAATAATACAGCGTAAATGAAATCTATACATTTAATGAACTAACGAAAAATAATCTATTCGATATATATTTTTTTAATATTTGTATATTTTTTTATTTATTATTTATCTGGAATATTATATTAATAATACAGCGTTAATGAAATCTATACATTTAATGTCGAAGAAAAAACTGTTGAATAATATTTTTTAGAAAATATTATCTTCAGACCATAACATATATATCCAAATTCTAAATAATAGTTCATATTGTAGATAGTATTTGTTAATGTTCGCACATTCAGCAGAACTACTGACAGATGTTTTTGTAACATGAGATCTTATCACTGCGCAAAACCTACTGATCTGATTTGGATACAATTTGGTGTGGTTGTAGATTATTGCCCTGACTTACGCGTAGGATACTTTAGTGAAAAATTACCGCATTTTTTCGGAGAAAAAGCAATTCATTTGATTTATTATTGCAAAAAATATATATGGATTTGTAAGAATATTAAAATCTAACGTATGATGTATTATTTACTAGGGTGGGCGAGGAAAGTGGATTCGATGTTGCAAGCAGCAACTTAGAATAATAAAATATTCAAATTTAGGAAAATAATGTTGTTGTTGTTTTTGATTTATGAAACTACACTACCTGTGTGTATACGCACATGCATGTTGTACGCAACTCGCTGGTTGAATGATTTTGGACACAACGTGCATTTATATTCTTTACGATTTCTGGAACACAAACAATTAAAAATAGTGCTTATTAAATATTAAACATATTTTACATTTTAATGTATATGTAGGTACCTGTGTATTTTCATATGACTACTGAGGTATCCTTTATCATTGAAGAATTTTCCACAGACTGGGCAAGTAGTCGCGAACTCTTTAGTACCTCGATGCACTGACATGTGATATTTATAGTTGCGTAATTGAGAAAATGATTTCTGACACTCAGTACAGGTGTAGCGGGTTGAAGAATGCTCCCTCTTATCAACCTGTACGTCGGCGAGAACCTGTAAGATAAAGGTTGTTTAATTCAATGTTCAATCTGTTTTTTTATGGACCTTAGAGTTATAGTATGGCGGAAAACCTTTCATTTGACGTTCACTAATATGAATTCGTAAACTAAACCAGTAATAAAACTGATCATGATACTCCACCATAAATCCATATAAAAAACCATGCTTCTAATTAATATATTATACTGAATCGTGGGTGTTGTTATTTAAAATTATATTAAGTGACATATATAATAGAGTATCAGATTATATCTAATCTGAAACAGATCATCAATTATCTTAAATATGCAAATTTGTTAAAGTACATAATTTAAATATAGCTACTTCATTTGATAAATCGATTTCTTCATCTTTTATTTCATGCATTAATTACCTACCGTCAAACTATGACACATATTTAGTATTATATTAAATATAAATAAGATAAGAATTACTAATTTAATATTAGATACAATAGATACGGAACACTATTTTTAAAAATGAATTTCTTTGAATGATAATCTCATGTTTATTGCTCAATAAATTAATTGGCACTTTATAGGGGCCTTAAAAAAACTTGATGAAATGCGTATGGATGTTGGAGATGGATGAATATTTAAATTTTTGATGAATTAATAAAAGCGATTAGTATAATAATAACAGTAAGTCCTGCGTAGTTAAGATTATTAAATAACGGGTGTCGCATCCTCGTGTTCTTATTTTAAAATATATTTTTATCAACAACTTACTTCTTTACAAATATTTCGTTTCATTTTCTTTAATTCCATTTCGTTACTTATGGAATTATTTTTACGATTTTCAAATTTGGTTGATTTGTTACTGTTGTTGTTTCTATCATATGTTGAATCTTTCTCTTTTAACTAAAAGATAAATAATAATTTAAAATACATTACATTACTAAATAATAAATATGCTTTTTATTTCGTCGACTAACCGGTGAGGGAGAACATCCCACATCTCTAATTATATTGATTTAAGATTAGGTGACTAACGAGCTGACGGTTCACCTGAAGATAAGTACTTCCGTCTCTCATAATCATTGGCAAATATAGGTAGTTGCAATTAAGATACTTACTATATTAGGATCGGATATCATACTCACACAGTGATGTTGACCTTTACTATTTACTTAGAATGCCCATCAACCCTGGATTTATCAGTTAAATTTAAAAGTTACCTGCATGTTTTCTGACTTCTGTGGTTCTGGCTTATTAATATTCTTTTTTGGAGAGGGCGTGAAGGTACTTGGGAGCTGTGGTCTCCAAGGACTTTGTAATACCTCATTAAGAATCGTCACCCTAGTAATAGTTTGTTTGCTCTTATTTAAGTCATTTCCGTTTTCAGATACACTCAAATTTTGTTCCTCAACATTTTTACTATCTGAATTAAAACAAATATGGTTGGCATGTTTTGAAGTTAAACTGTCGTTGAATTTGAGTGATTGTGTTCGTCCCGGCAGAACATCACACAGCTTGTTACTAATATGAGTGCTGTTTTGATTTGATTTATCGCATACAGCCTTTGCACTCGTTTTGTCACAACTTTTAGAAGTCTGTGTGCCATTATACAAAGACCTTAAAATATTCTCAGAACCCATGTTGTAGGATGTCTTAGAGAGAACACTGAGATGATCAACATTAGCATTCTCCAAGAGAACTGATGTCGGTTCGTGATAGTGTTCATTTGATATTTCAAGCACGCCCTCTGTTACACCGTTATTATTACGGTTTAGACTATATGTCTCAATAAATAACTCACTAGAAAATTGTTGCTTTTGTCGGTCTTCAAGAGATTTAAGATATCGGGACCAAATATTTATAGACTTGTAATTATGCGTTTTTTGTTTAGTTTTTGATACATTGTGGTTATTAGATGAATATCTTACATTTGATTTAATATTTATTTCTTTTTTGATGGTTACTTTATCTTCTCCAGCTACAAGAATAGGTGTATTATTTTGTTCTATCATTATATCCTCCTTATGATCGATAGATATGTATTTTTTTGGTGCGGAGCCTTCGTCGTCAATCAATTGTCGTGTATCGACAAAAACTTGTAATGCATTCATGATGTCTAAAAAAGTGTCCAATTGGTGCTTCTTAATAATAACCTCGCCGTTATAAATGTAATGTAGTGCTGAAGCCATCGTCTCAAGATCAAATTCTGACATAACTATAAATGTTGGAGTCTCTTCAACAGAACAGGAAAGAAGTAATTTCTGAAAGAAAAACGTCATCCTTGTTACACGTTTGAAATTTGATACACATGTCAAATATTATGTAAATACCCACCCTGAGAAATTTGCTTACACTAGCCAATACAGCCCGATGAGCGCTGAAGACCCGACCTCCGCATACGAAGAACACATCGCACCACTCTTCACAAGACAGCCAGTCACACATCTACCAGGAAAATAAAACATACACATAGTTACTAACGACCGAATGAAACTATTAACTATATTTGGTATAACTAATCGACTTTCTTATTTGATATTCTTTTACTATTTATTATACATAATTTTATTTAATATGTTTTTCTATTCTACAGTTAGTTCGGTCTATTTCAGATCAATTATATTGTCATATATTGACCCACTTGAGTAATACCGCTTTGGCATTTTAGTTAGTATGAATATAATAATCAATAGAAGTATTTAGCGAGGCCGCTGGGCATACATTATATTTTAAGGGGTCTGAGAAATCTATTATAATATAACATTACTGTATACTTGTGTTTTATTGTACTATAATTTATTGCATATTAACGCTATGCCGCTAATAATGTACGTGTAAAATAAATAACCAATAAAGTTTTTAACAAAGATAATTTAAAAGTCTTTTAATAAATAACTGCACATGTAAATTGAGCTACTTATTTATTTTGTTATATAAGTATCGATACCGTTAAACCACTCTATACCCACAAATTGAATAAATAGTTTCCTGTCAGTAATTTTGAGGAGGCGCAACAATAATTCGGTAAATATTGTGACTAGACACGAACGCTATGTTTGTGGCACACTTTTAATATTCTTCAACTAAGAGTAAATAAAAGACGGGCGCATACACGAACACACCTAAATTAAAAAAACACTTAAGAAATACTAGTTCCAACAATTTGAGTAGCACCATCGTGAAAGTCAATACGCAAATACATCGCATATGATGATTGAAAAAGCATTAGAACCGTAACAATTCAAAGAGATATCGCGATACCTATATTCATTTCCCTTACGAATGTTTGTCCGTAGACACTAGACTGAGAAGAAACATATGATATGAATAGGTATGTGTCTTATAAGAGGCGTTAATTCTACATTTTTTGTGAAAACTCCTTCAAATCGACCGAAATTACATTGTTTAAACTATTTATAACGGATTTAGCTCGAAATCTTTTTTTTTTATCTTTGTTTGTAATACTATAAGATGTACTATATGTTTATTGTTCGCTTTATATACAATAAGCTTACAATACGATCAAACGTCTTTAAAATAAGTAGTAGATATTAGGTATTACTTTTGCATACTATTTTCTGAAAATCTAATGTAATAAAATTCATTTTATTCTTATAACATAAGTAAAACACAGTTAACAAAAAAAATAAGTTTTTACTTATATAAACCTAGTTTTAAATGTCAATCTTATTAGGATTATAGAATTAGTATTTAATATTATACCTAACTATACGTACACTTTATAATTACTGCATATTATCTTAATTTATTAGCATAGTTGTTATGACTGACACAAATTTAAATGAGTTATAAATCAAATCAATTAAAAAATAAATAAGTAAATAGTTAATAATTTGAACTTGTCAGAGTATTAATCCTAATCATTTTTCTAAATTAGATTTTACTTGTAAACTTTTTGAACAGGGTTCATTTATTTTTATATACTACGAGTTTATAAATTTATGAATACAAAAAAATAAAAAAAAAATATAATAATATAAAAAAATATATCATATGAAAACATAAAGTAATTTATGACATATAAACCTTTTAACCATAATATGTGAGTATACTCACGATTATTAATTATATTAACAATCCAATTATTAAGTTCACTGTAGGTACTATCAGACCAGTCTCGTATGAAGCGTCACTGCTAAATGCGCAGAGGTCCTAGTGATGGACTGTCTGTCACCACCTCTCTTGTTGCTTCCATAACGGTCTATGTTATAGGAGCGAATTTATTGCGGCTTTAACATTTAAATGGTATACTATTATTATAAGTATACGCCTACTCGTACATTTATTATAAATAATTCTGTGCTTACTAGACCCAGTGTTTTTACAATTTTATATAATACGAGGAAGTAGCCCGTGTAACGACTGGGTACAGTTTTAAAATATTTTATGGTGTTTGCTACGTGTATTTAGCAAAAATAAAGGTTGTAAGATTATAGGTTTGTATGTAAGAGATAAATTTAATATGATGAATGATAAAAGATTTGAAAATTATTTACTATTTGGAGTAGATCTTCAGAGTGAACGTCGGTGTACATGTGGTCTCGTTTAAATCCAAGGCTTTTTATAAAAATATATATTTTGAAGCACTATATTTTTTTGATTTACATATCATTTAGTGTCACATCTAACATGTTAACAAGGGCGTTAACTAATGGAGTGATAACTATCTGGATAATTCTCTTTTCTACACAAACAAATGAACAATCCGTTTAGACTCTACACTATAAACTATAAAACTAAAAATATAGTGTAAGGCTTAAGATTTGAGTCAAGGGGGAGTAGACTAAGTCGCAAGCAATACCTAGCAATTCATAGAAACCAGACTCGTTTCCTTTGATGTAGGTACATACTATATTTCTGTACAAATTTTAAACTAGAATTTAAGTAGGTATATAAAAATGTTATTAACATTTCTACATTTAACTTGAACCATAATTATAAATTCTCAGAAATAAAGTAATTAGAAAAGTCATGACACTATGATAAGATTTTAAAACTCTCTACAGCAGACGTTTCATTTTACTTAATTGCTACCAAATTGCAGCCCATTAGTGAAAACTAGTCCTTATAAATTAAGATATATTTAAACGTTGTACGTTTTAGGATTCGTTAGTCTAAAGATATAAAAATAAAATAAAATATTTTATCTTAAAATAAAAAAAAAATGTTCTTAAAAGGAAATACTTCCTAATATTCTTTAATTTCCTTTTATCTGTCCGAATGACAAGCTGATAATTAATCAAAAGTGGTCTTACTTCGTTACGCGTGGTTCTGTACAAACACTATTGCACCTATGCTGCTTTTTGAAACTATATAAAAATAAAAAAATAAACATCATGCTGTGATTGTGATTAAGTTCATTTTATTATACAAATCAAACTAGAAACATGTTAATATTTAAGTCTTTTTAATTAATTTCACCTGACCACTAATACTCCTTATTACAAATATCTTTTAAAATCTCTTAAAATGATATTCTAAATTTATTAGAGTAACTGTATTTTAGCAGTTAGTAACTACGCCTTATAAAGTATAGCTGTAGAAAAATAAAACATAAAAAAAATATGTCTAAAGGTTATATTTTAATAGGTAGTTCATTACTTTATGAATACATAATTAATGCGTACTTTAAACAGTTTTTTATGATTTCATTTGAACTGAATGACAGACATACTTCAACTGGACAATATTGTTTGTTGATTACCTATGGGTTTTTTTTTTATTGAAAAGGCTATTTGAAAACGTTCTTTAAAAAAATATACCTATATATACCAATATATACAGGGTTATTTTTAATTAGTTGGCCACCTCTTGCAGCCACTCTGCATCAAACCCAACAACATTTGTTCAACTACTTTTTAAAAATCTTGATAAACAACTTCGTGTTGTTTACCAAGACTTTTGATAAGTTTTAAAACAACGAAACACAACTTTTGCTCCCTCTTTTACTTATTACTCTGTATTTTGTAAGAAGTGCTTAAAAGGTCAACGCCTGGGTGCTATACCTACGCTCAGAGTGCATGTCAGTTCAGAGGCAAGAAATAAATTTTGTATGGGAAAACTCAAACTTTAAAAACTATTAATTAAAAAAAATCGTAGAACAAATGTTGTTAGGATTGATGTAGAGAGGCTGCCTGCAAGAGGCGGTCAAGTAATAAAGTACATAATTTTACGATAATAACTAGATAGCAAAATAACTATGGGGAGAATGATAAACAATTAAAATAACTAGTAAAGATATTCAACAATCGATTTTAACCGAAACAAACGCGGAATTATGATGGGGGGAAAGGGTTTCATTGCCCTCTCCTCTGTCGCAGGGATTAGGCATGTTTATATAATACGATAGTGGTTTAATTTTAGTATAACTAAATACATATTTTTTGTTAGTAGAAAGATTTTTCAAAAATATCAATGCCAATCAAAATGAAAAATAATGAATCAAGGTAAATTCTATATTAAATGTAAGTTTAGGTCACGCCCGACTACCCAGGGAGATCTGTATTTCTAGAATGAATCCGTCGTCGGACAAAATAAGGGCTTCTGCTATGGTCGGTCGGCGGGGAACCTTTTGACGTACCTGACACAGCGATAAATGTGAGCCATTAAAAGTAACGAAGGACGCCTGTAAGTTAATACAGATATTTCAAAAGCATTCGATCGTGTCAGGTACAAGATTTTTTCGAAGCTTCCTTCCCCGGGTTATAATGTTCAACATCTAATAAGATGTCACCCCCGTCCCGATAAAGTCGATCAGATATAGAATGCTTAATTCGCCGAGACGGACAACGATATGGTAGGTGCATTGGTAGAACGACGGGACGGTTTTCCAGAGGTCGCGGGTTCTAATTCCTGACCGTATCGGTTTATTTTTCATTCTATATTTTATATCAATTTAAATTTATATAAATAAATTACATATAGAATGCTTAATTAAAAGACGATTACATATAGAATGCTTAATTCACCGAGACGGACAGCTATACGGTAGCTCAGTTGGTAGACCGACGGGACGGTTTCCCAGTAGTCGCGGGTTCGAATCCCTGCCCGTATCGGTTTATTTTTCATTCTTTATTTATATAAATTTAAATTAGCTTAACATGGCTATACATGTTTAAAGATATTTTCAAACATTATATATATTTTTTTTCTCCTACAAATAATATGTTCATCGGTTGGGTGGTACAAAGTGGGGGGTCCGAAGGATCATATTCGAATGTTGTTTTGCCATACTGACATTCAATTTGACTTATTTACCATACAGGCCATAAGACTGGATATTAGGTACCTACCGTCATGGAGAAAGCTTCTTATAGAAATACTTTCAAATGTTTACTAAGAAAACATTTTCTATCCCAGTCCCACTTTGAATCATTATCAATGATCACTTGTGTGCGTCAAGTGTCAGGAGAGCCTATTTCGATAGCAGATTTATCGTAATAAACCATTCTCTAACAGCACCTTCCAACTTAATGTTAAAGCTAAGAGGGTTCCAAACGCGTCCTGGTCTGAACCACACAACAAACTTAGGCGGATATTTTTTTTTATTGTGATCACTGTTTCACAAACGTCAATTTTGTCGCAATCGCAAGTGAACCGTCGCAATCAATCGAACATGAAGATTAATATGATTTCAGGCAACGTAAAAGACTCTCGGCCTGCCACACAACCAGTCACCGCAAGCAGCGCCTGTTCACGAGCATAACACAAGAGCCAGCCAGCCTACTGGAAACCTTTAATGATTTTTTTACAATTGATATATGATAATGTATCTTTAATAGCAAATAGCATTTAGAGTGCTATTCTAATAAACAAAAATATTTCTGTAAATGTATACAAGACATTACTTAAACAAACCTGATTATGTACTCACAAAGTTATATTTGTAATATCTTAATTAGATTATGTTTTATAGTCAGGTTAAGGAATATAATTAGGTTTTATAAAGAATTATAATAAATTTAAACAAATACATATTAATCTTTATTTGTACCTTTGATGATATGAATTCTTGTCAAGAGAATATCACAGATACATTAATGAATTTTCGTAAATAACTCTTACTAAACCAGACACTCATCAAACATGTTACTGTCCATAAAATCAACATCATCACTGTCTGTTACAAAAGAATTGAAGTAATTGCCTTTACTGGAATCATAATCATATTGGTTACATATACAGTAATAGACACTTTTACTGCATCCTCTGCATTTACTTGAATGCTTTGATGTAATTTTGTTATCAAACTCACAGGTTACAAAATCGTCTAACTCATGTGTCACCTCTACCTTAGCATCAAAAGTATTTAAAATGTATGTGTTTATAAAAGTATCCACATCCTCAAAATCACTGAGGCTGTTAAATTCTTGCTTTTGTTTCTTTGTCAGAACTTTTCCAAGCATAAACACTAAATGATGGTGATAACACTGAAATGTGATTTTGTCCCCACTCATGTTTTTTAAATTCATCCAATGTTTTATACAATAGAGGGGTGTTTTGTTGACACCACTAAATAATGCTGGATTGTTTAATATACCATCTGCAACCATGACACCATCACAATTCAATGTTTTGTGTAACTCGTCTGAATCATTCAATGTTTTTATTCCACCATTTGCAATTATTGGTATTTTAACTACATTACAGACTTCTTTCAGTACTTCAATATCAATATCATCTCCACTCTTTTGTAATGGAGTTCGTCCATGAACTGTCATGAAATTAACTCCACATTTTTCAAGTTGTTGACACATTAATATTGTTTTCTCTAGGTCTTGAAGTATTCTAACTTTAACAGATACACTAAAATCACTTGGAAAATTATTTCTAACAACTCTTAATAAGTCATGAACTATTTCAGGTCTAGACAACAAGGCACATCCATACCCATCTTTCATGGCCCATCTTTGTGGACACCCACAATTAAGATCAACTCCATCTGCATATGGATAAACTAATTTTGATGCATCTAAGAAATCATCTACATTATTAGCAGCAAATTGGACAATTAAAGGTGTGTCGGAAGTGGTTGTTACAAATTCATTGGACCTGGCTTTCTCATTTTGACAAAATGAATCTGCCAATATCATTGGAGTGAAACACAAGTCGACACCATAGCTGAAATAGACATAAGGTTTAGTTGTATTTTTGAGGAAAGTTTTGATACCAAATAAGCTTCATGGAATATAAGAGTAACTAACTTTTTTACTAATGTCCTAAACTGCACTTTACTATATCTGACCATAGGGGCACAGACTTTGAGATAGGTATCCTTGCGTCTTGCATCTTCAAATAATTGGTTCACATTAGTTCTCATCTTAAATATTTCTATTAAAGTTTTGTATAAACATTATCTAATTATTTTGAACTCCATAAAATATGTCCTTAAATCAATGTTTGTATTTTAGATTTCAATTTTATTAATAATAAATTGAATTAATCATATACGAAATAATAATAATAACTTATAGTAATACATTTTGGTTTTAATTTTTAAGTACTCTGCTAAGTCATAAGTGCTAAGTGCTCACGAGTCACAGCACTGCTGTCAGAACTCAGACGTCAACTGAAACTTGTCAGTTGTCACTTGTCTCTGTCAGTAGTCAATTGTCATTATGGCATTATTACGTAGTGTGTCAGTTGAATAGCTTTTAAATGACTAACAGCCATTTCAAAAAAAAAAAGAAAGAGTTTTGAATGTTTTGATAAAAACATTTGCAAAATGCCGTAATGATGTGACAGAAAATATTATAGATATCAAGTCGTTCGGTAGAACGACGACGGCGATTGTTTGTCCGCCTGACCCGACCCCGACCGATGACTACCGAACTACTTATTTACTCCGACCAACTCGATTTTCGACATCGCGATAATTTAAAAATTGTTTAAAAAATAGTAAACTTGATAGTTTGTAGCAAGTAATCAGCTTATAAATTGTAAAAATATTTGTTTTATCTGAATAATTTTTACGATACGTTTCTGTTGAAATTGTGTACATGCCTTATACAGGCCACTAGCATATCACTCTACACTTTGTGGTAATTTGTAAAAACAAAAATTCAAACTAAGAAGTAAAAAATGTATGTTAATGAAAATATAGAATGTAAAAATATGTTTTTTCTAAACTAGAAGATATAAATGACTCTGTTTGATTTTAATATTATATTATATGGATTTTTAACTTATGGATTGTTATTTGCATAACCAAAATACTCCCACAACAGAGCTTCATCGAAACATTTAATCTTTCGAATTCTTGTTCCTCGAATCGTGGTTAAATGTGGTATTCTTGTGAATAAGTATCCCACAATTTGTAAAGAATTATAATGTATGAAATACAATAAAATAAAAAAATTTGTTTCTTCGTTTGTTTTTTCCCCTATTTTTAGTTACACATGATTTTCGATGTATTTCAATAAGGTTTATTTTATTAGCTTTTTCATTTGTTTTTTTGTTACATTTTTTTTCTAAAATTAAAGTACATACCATTAGTAGATATAGTAAAGTGTATTCTTTGGTTTATTGAACTTTGTGATACTGACTACTGAGGATAGAGATATTATTATACAAATTCTATGCTACTGAGTCCCTCTGTATGACTAATGTCAGCTGTCAAGAATTTTAATAAACATTGAAATTTGAACATTTCCGTTTGTCCATTTCTCAGTTTTCGCGTGTAGGCACTAGGCAGTTTCGACTTTTGATTACAAATCAGCAAACACATTAACGTAGTTCACAGAGTTATCAGTGTTATTTTAATCCAGAAAATTAAACGTAAAAAATAATAATTAAATAAAATTAATCAAATATAAGTTTATGTCCATTTATACTTTTATGTAAAATTTAGGTTAAGTATCAGTCTAAAATTGAACGGAAGAATAACATATTTTTACTATGACAAGAAAAAACATAGATATTGGATTTTTAGAAGAAAAATCCAATTGGCTTTTGCATCCCCGTTTTTTTCCAAGCAAGGTTGGCGGAAAACCTTCTTGGTTAGACCTCAAAAATATACCTTACCCATCAGAATTAACCTGTAAGAGATGCAATGATCCTTTAATATTTTTATGTCAAGTACGTATTTTGCAAATAAATGAAAATAACATTTTATTATGAATATAGATGAACTGTCTTTTTTTAGGTATATAGTCCCTATGAAGAAAGAGATGATTGCTTCCATCGCACTATTTTCATTTTTGTTTGTAAAAAGGGTTCATGTTGTCAAACAAATAATTCGGATAATTTTGTGGTTGTTCGTTGCCAGATACCACGAAAAAATGAATATTATTCATTTGAACCATATAAAGAGAATGAAAATGAAGTAAGACAAACGCTATCTGTCTCCTTATTGTTAAACCATTAACGGTATTACAGTACACTCTAACACCAAATATAGATTATTACCAGCCTACCAACCATTCCTTGATCAGTATTGTTTAGATTATGACTTACTCACACTATTTTAATAATATTTATTTCAGGAATTTCCTATGACTAAATGGCCTAAATTGTGTAATCTTTGTGGAGGAAGAGCTCCCTCACATTGTGCAAAATGCAAAAAAGTACACTATTGTAGCCGTCAGCATCAAACTTTAGATTGGAAAAACCACAAAAAACATTGTCCTGACTTACAGGTATATATATAACAGACCAATAAATATTAGTAACATAAATGGACTAAAATTTGTTTATTTTCAGGAATCTGATCCTACTACAAATAATTTTATTGTAACTGATGGGGCCAAATCATTACTTTTTAAAGAATGGGAACTGATTGTTGATGAAGAGGATGAGGTAGGGCTAACTAAATGGATGGCTACAAAACATCTCACCCCCGGCATAATAACCAACTTACATTAATTTGCAGGAAGATGATACAAATGTGGATCCCAATCAAGAGATGGAAAAGTTAAAAAATCTTATGCAGAACAAAAAAGCTGGTACCATGGAGAGTGTTAGTGAGAATGAATTGGAACAATATACAAGAAATCTACCTGAAGATAAGGTGTTTAGTAAATTTAGCAAAAGAATTGCCCGGCATCCAGAACAAGTGTTAAGATATGACAGAGACGGCACACCCCTGTGGATAACAGGCAATATAGGCCACAATACCATCCATATTCCTAAGTGCCAATACTGTAATGGAGAGAGAAGTTTTGAATTTCAAGTGAGTTTTGTAAAAAGGCTATAGAACTTATAACATTCATAATACAGAGTATATATATTTACAACATAATTTATATTTGATGGTGTAGTATAAAGCAATAGTGTAATTTAATGTAAAAAATATAAACTATGTAACCCAATTTTTCTTGCCTATGCAATAATAACATTAAGATGACTTTGTTTAGACAGCTGTGTAATCTTATTTAAATAATTCATTGAGTGTATCATTATGTAGCTAGAATGTTAAGGAATTTAAATTATTATTTTTTAAATGCAAGACTTAACTATTTTGATTTTTTATTTCAGATCATGCCTCAACTCTTGAACTTTATAAATGTTGGTATTGAATTAAATAGTATAGACTGGGGTATGCTAGCCATATACACTTGCAAGGACAGTTGTGATAGTGGTCCAGCATATAAAAATGAAATTTTAATCAAACAAGACTTAACAAATGAGACAGTTTAATAAATAATACAATATTTACACTAATCTTATTACTATGAAAAGTGTGTCTGTTTCTTTCATTTTTTACCATAATCTTCTGATATATAAGTTAACAAATCATTAAGCCCCGTAAATTCCGTTCTTGACTGAGGAGGATTGTTTTTAGGTAAAATTGGCATTATATTACCCACCTTAATTCTGAAATCTTTAAGCTGTAACAAAAATATTGATATTTTTAAGACAAAATGTTAAAGAGTAATTTATTATTATTTTTGTTCACATCAAAATCACAAACATCTTTAGCACCAGATAGTTTCCATATTCCATAACACAACAATGTAGTACCACCTATGGCATATATAGTGCCCCAGCCTAAAGCCCGTAAAGCTAGTATAGCTCCTGCATCTGCTAATTCAGGACTACCATGTAAACCTAAAAAAAATGTATTTTTAGTGTAAAAATATAAAAATTACTGATTAGTAGTATAATAGTGATATTACTATTATATTAAAAGGAATAAAATTATATTTTTTGCCGGGGTATTGTATTCATAGTACCTTTATTAAAATATTTGGGGTCTGTTTTCTTGGCCACTGACAAAGTAGCACCGAACCCGATAAAAGCAGATATTCCAGCAACTGATGCTAAAAACGCCCCAGCTGTAAAAAAAATCTTTATTCAAACTTCAGGTTAAGATTAAATAGGTTATTATTTTTAGAAAACATAACTTTTATTCTCTGTAATCTTTCTTCGTCCACCATTTTGACCACTAAACTATTATTATTTAAAATAAAATAATAAAACACATTTGTAGTATCGCAGTTCTAAAATTTGTAGTAAATAATAAATATGCTGGTAGTTGATACCCTTAACAGGTTAAATTAACGCAATAGGGGATCGGTAGCAGTATTCAGAGTCCGTAACTGCTGCCATTTAAAGTAGTCTGTGACTGGTGTCTGCTGCTGCCTGCTTAATTTTTTCAAAGGTGCTCAGGCCTCAGTGCCCAATGGTCACAAAACATTGATGTTTGACACTCAATTGTCAAAGGTATACTGTCAAAATTTATATAACCTATTTTTGTAGAGCTCGTGTCATTTGAATTTGAAGTAATGTTCCGATATTGCAATAAGGTAAAACTTTTCTTATAAAATAGAATTAAGGCATTCTCGAAGATTGGAAATTAGAATTTAGCGACTTGGTAGTGTCCAGTCATTCATGGGAGAATCACTTTTAGTTATTGATCATATTTTTTTTGGCTAATATTCACCTAGTGGCACTATTCAGGTCTTAAAACAACATAAAAAGTTGGACCAATAACATTGATAGTAAATGAGTAATATTTGTAAGGTATTTGTCATTTTTAATAAAACTACACAGAGCTATAATAAAAGGAGTATAAGAAAAAACAGGAGCGATTTAAAATCAGAGTGACGGGGGATATAATTAGGGAGAAAAAAAACAATGCTAAGACAGTTAAAAACTATATGTTCTGACCTATCTTCATCAGTCATGATCATCGCATTAGATTGAAAAAGATCTGTTTACAAACAGCTTTTAGAATCACTAAAGAATCATCGTTTTATTTAATTTATAATAATAATAATATCAGGACAAATTACACACATTGATCTAACCCCTAAGTAAGCAAATTATTTGCTTGTGTTAAGGGTGTTAGACAACGATACAAATACATAGAAATACACATATAAATACTGAAAATATATTTAATAAACGACCAAACCCAGAAACAGACATCTATGCTCATCACATAAATGCCTATCTCCGCCGGGAATCGAACCCGAGCCCCATTGCGCCGTGACACGTTAGGCGTCTGCGCTAACCACTCGACCAACGGGGCGGTTAAATTAAATTTATGAGATTCAACATATAAAATTGCCTAATATATTGCTGCCCGTAAAGACAAAATTCGTTTCGAAAGTACTTTTAATAATTCCAATATCAAACATCTGGCTCTAATATTAGAGCATCAAAAGAAATTTAAAATAATGGAATAATCTTTGATTGGTACCTGTTAATTTTTTATATAACTGTTATTCTACTATTAATAAGTTTGTTAAGTTATAGACAGGAAACAGACTTATTTTTTCAATAAGTGGCAGTGGAACAGAACATAAAACACAGAGTTTTTTAAAAAGCATATTATTCGACGTCAGAATTTTTGATTCTAAAGTAGGGTGCTTTTTTGCAATTACATTAAAATACAAACGAAAACTTTTATATATATTTTTAAAAGAATTACTAAAAGGTAAATTTTCACCAAACTTCGATTTTTTTTGTAGTAGCCAAAAATAAAGAACTTGAGTTGTTACAGTTTTTTGCATAAAATTTGAGGTAATGTGAAAAAAAATTGTGATAAACCGCTTTTTAGCCTAAGAACTCGCTCCCATCCCCTTTTCGACCTCAGGGCTCAGATCCCCAGTAAATTATTGTTATTTTTATTTTAGTTATACATATTTTACCTTTCCAATGGGTTCCATCCTGTTACTGTTTTTTTGGTGTCAAAAATTATCGACCCTGGACTATTTAACCTCGTCTTACTTTTGTTAAAGATAAAACTAAAATCTATGAAATCGTAACTTTTAAAGGAAATTGTTAAGTGATGTCCTTTCTTGTTTTAATGGTAATACATTTTACTTGTATTACAATTCAAAACTGTTTCATTACAAAGATTTTAGTTAAATTCAGAAGGCGGTAATATTTATTTAAGTAGACCATTCTATATACTCTACTTTTTTATCAGAAGTGATTCTTATTAACAATAAGACGTAAACAAGAGGCGTAGCGTGACTAGTCGATAGATTCGTTTTAAGACTTGGTCTTTTTCTTTCGACAATTTCAGGCAGTATGCAGTAAAAATAAATGAAATTCTCGAATATAGAAATTTCAATATAAAATCACCGCTTAAACATATTTTTTATTTATTCAGAAAACTATTTCTTGTCTAAAGAAAGAAATAAAGTATATTATTTGTTTGATTTATTTTAATATTGTAGGGTCTTAATTCTAAAATAGAAAAACGATGTAATATAACCAAAGAAAATCACGTAACTATTAACTTACTATTTGTATTTATGGAAGCTATATAATACATTTATTTTTACATTATTTTATAAAACAGATACAGTATTAAATACATGTAGTTAATAGCATTAACTAATATTTACAGGTCCTTGAAACAACTATACACATTTTAAATATTAAATTAAAAATAATTTAATATATTGAATAAATGGACAGGCAACATTTAGCATTCATTTCTTTTAAACTTTTTATTTGATTCATTCACATCATCCAGTTTATTTATCCTTCTACCTTTAAGAAATGAGTTACTGTCACTTTCACTAATGTTTTGTCGTACACAGTTAACACTGGCTACAGTCTGACTATTTATAATATGTTTTTTATCACTAAAATTTTTACCTTTATTCACAAATAAAGTGTTTTGAACTAAGTCGCTAGACTGCAATTTAATTGGTATAAGTATTTGATTTTCATTGTCCCCTTTTTTATTAAATTCTTGTTTAATTTGCACTACAGATCTATTTTCATCACTAGAGAGTCTTATTGTCTTTCGTAATATTGTCTCCTCACCAAAATTTCTTTTAACTAAAATTTCACCAGAGGAAGTTTGTTTTAAAAATGTTATTGTTGGTCCCTCAGATTCCTTATCATTTTTGAGAATTTTATTTATGTTTGAAGGGCCCTTTTCACAATCCATTCTATCCTCTGCTTGTTCTTCAGTTTCTATTAATTTACCTGCAAACATTGTGTTAGTTAATGAATTGTTAAACAATACTTCACATTATGTAATAGTAAGGAGCATTCTTACCATTTAATGTGGGGAATGTAATATCAGGCAAAGCTAAATGCGAGTCTGGATTATATTTGTGCATTAAGTTCTTTAACAATATTGAAATCTCCTCACGTTTCCTAGTAACTATTATTTCATCAAACCAGTTTGCTAATTGTTTTATGGGTAGTGAGTAGTCTGTAATTGGGTCCTAAAAACAAACAATAAATCTGTTATAAATGGACTTTTAAATTTTAAAAACAATGTATACATACTTTGAAACTTACCTTAAAAAACTGTTCAACATTTTGTAATAAATATAACCCACAATCAGTGAAATTGTTTTGTTGCGGAATTTTTGGGCAGCTGCCCTTTATGTTATCCTTGTTAAACACTTTATGGGCAGAGATCTGTAACAGACAAAAATAAATTTAGTAATCAAATATTTACATAACTAGCCAATATATGAATATGATTATAATTGTTTACCTTTGCCTGATATTCACAAGTGAGATAGTCTCGCAATGTCGCTACTACTCTAGATCGCGAGGCTCCCGCTAACGAGTCAAATATTAATATGCAGGGCCTGTAACACGTAACAAAAATTATTCATCTACATGACATCTGTCTTTGTAATATATCTTTCAACAGTCAATGGCACACATGTAGATACAAGAGTCACAACCTCTATTCCAACATCGGCCATCTGGCTCGACAGTCGACTGCATAACAACTAACTATCGTTTAAGAGAAACTCTTTAACACGAGATTTAAAAACATCGGACGACATTTTACCAGATGACTCTGGCAATTTATTTCAAAGTAGACCGGCGATTAATGAGAACGATTTGTCGTGGAAATTAGCCCGACGAAGAGCAGTATGAAGCAATAAGTTGATAGAAAAGTCGAGTGATCTGTCACGTAACAACAATGGTACATTACTACCAGAGTTGCGCCGAATAGTGGCTTCACCGAATAACGGAATATTATTCGATTTAACTTTTAGCGAACCGGATATTCAGTTTACCATTTTATTATTTTGCCTTAAACAGGTTCTAATATGTACGCTACGCGTGGCTGCTGGCTAGATGAAAAAATGTTTATTAGTGGCTAACAAATATTGTTCAAAATAAATGTTGACTATACTAATTGTAGGTCAGGAATTGTAACTTAGGAAAAATAAAATAAATATGTGGACTTAATATTCGGCACAAAATCCGAATTCAACTAGCGAAAAAGATGCCGAATACCAAACGAATATTCATCGCATCTCTTAATACCATAAAAACTACTACAAAATATTTATGTAATATACCATTACTTAACATTTTTAACAGATATTTTGCTATATCTACATGGTAATCATTAAGCTTCAAAGAAAAATATTAAAACTTACTGTTTTATAGGTTCGTTTTTTCTAATAATTGGGATTTCAGGTTTTGTTTCAACTAATTTTTCACCTTCTTCGTCATCTGTATCACACTGCATGTCTAAATCACTTTCCTAAAACAAAATTGATATATTGGATTTAATGGCGTTATATATTATAGGTTTACTAGTAGTTTATTTAATGCATCTTGCTAATAGAGAGGCCAGCAGATATTTTCATGGAAAGAACTAGCATTATACCTCCGGAAGATTTTCATTTAATAATAATTATGAGTAATTCACCCTTTGAAGTTTTCCAAAAATCTTGTCATTATACCAGTCACAAGGTGAGATAAAGCGAGATGCATATAAATATTACAACCTTTTTTAAGAAAATCAGTATCTAGAATTATTTTTCATATAAAGATTAGTTGAAACATAAATTATTTATACCTCGGCCTCTGCTTCATCACGTTCACTGAGATTATCAGAGTCACAATTTAATGTCAATTGTTCCTGTTTTGTCAGCGGAGTGATAGTGGTGCTACCTATTTGCATTGAGGATCTACGTTCTGAAATATTAATATAAGGTTTAGAAAATATTTTATTCAATACAAAGAAGATCAAAGTTTAAAAAAATGAAAAATTATATGATACCTCTCCTCTTGGTCACTTGTGGTGTAACGGCTCTGTTGTCAATCATGCTTCTGCATCCGTCAATACTGGGGTAACATATAATAGCGACAAACCAATGACAGTTTTCATTAATAGGAACTACTATAAAGTCTTTTTCAAATATGTTGACATTTTTTGTCCATGTCTTTACCCTGGCATGACGCTTTTGTGCTGATGTTAATGTGCTATCCCACTCGTGAGGATTTGAACTTTTATTAACTTTGCATGGCTTTGTTGTTAACCTCTTATAAAAGAAGGTGCTAAAAATATGAGTCTTTACTCTCTGACTATGCGTTAAAATATCATGAACTAAGTGTTTTAAATAAAAATCAATAATAACATCATTCAAGAACTGATCTTGAGCGAGGCACATGTAATCTTCTGTATTTATGGGAATTCCTCCCTTTCCTGGCGGGTATATTAAAATTTGCCGTATTTCAGCTGGATTGGAACTGAAAATGCAATATATAAAAATATATTTTACAGGTCCGAGTTTTTAAATAGCTCCTTACAAAATAAACAAGATTTTAGTTGTTACAATATGAGAGATAATAATGCTTTTAATTTACCTTTTATTCCCAGAACACATGGAGGCACTCATTGATCTTGTGATTAACTTGGCTGTATTACTATTTTCCTTAGGGCAAGTTTTTACGAGGATATCATTTGCTTCTTTTCCACTTAGCTCCTCCATTTTTTTACCAAATATTGCTTTAACAACAGGTTTAACATCATCCGTAAGAACCTCGGGTAACAAAGTAATTCTTTTATATGGGTCTTCTTTTGAACTTGGATCATAAAACTGACCTATAAAAATATTAGAATTTAAAACTGGTAATAGAAACTTATCAAAAAACAAAAACACTGAGATAAATATTAATTACCTGAATCTTCAAGCATTTCTAGTGCTTTACTTATTAAATCACCACATTTTTTAAATGTATACAAAAAAATTACAGGTAGTCCTTTACCAAAATGTACTAGCATTCGAACTACATCTTTCAATGGTATTTGAAGAGCAACATCTCTGTTTTCATTTTTTAATGATGGAGCTACAATTTTTATACCCTTAGATGATATGTGTACCTGAAAAAACAATCACAATCAAAATACATATAATAATTATTAATTATTGTTTGGATAGGATTAATCAGAAAGTTACTTCTTTGGAAATTGTTTTATCAATACTAGACAAACTAAACTGGTTTAGTTATATTTACCTTCTCCTTAGGGGTGTATCTGTATGATCCTATTCGAATTGTTCGGCAAGTAAGAAAAGTTTCCAAGCCTTGAAGACTCTGAAACATGTCTTCTCTGCTTTCTTCTGTAACAAATTAAAATAAAGGCATTTTAGCTAATTTTTAAGAAGGTGTGATAAACATAAAATCATAATAACATAAAGCATATTATATAATATCATAAAGACCAATAAGACCAATAAGTAATACAGTGAAATGGATGTTTCAAAACTAGAATAAAGAAAAATAACAAGAAATACTTGTTTACCAAAACTATATATCAAAGTTGGTATTAAATATAATTGTATCTAGAAATATATTTAAGATGTTATACTGTTTCGATCTATTTCATGTTTCTTTTTGATAATATAAATACGCAATTGCTACAACAACTTAAACACAATTTGAAGTCGTTTCGGACGTTTATAAAAAGTGTAAAAAATTGGTACGCATGGAGATCGATATCGATACAAAATTAAGATAACATATACAGTGTGCATTAATTAAAAACCATAAAAACTCATATAAATATTACGTGAAAAGTAATGTATTGATTTTATTTATATTTCCTGTCAGAACGTCAAACGTGGATTTAACCAAGAGGATAGTATTGTCATCCTTACTCATTCCGAATTGTATTATTAGGGTATATAAAATAATCAACGCATTATATTAAAAAATACAATTTTATATATAATTCTCACCGGTCGACATTTTTGGAGATATTCATAGAAACCTTTGATACTGTACAAACGCCACTATACAACACAAGCTTCAACAATGACAGCGTGCAATTCGTACAACAGACTAAAAATATTTGTCGTAACTATCATAGACTACATGTTACTGAAATGAAATTATCCGTCGTTGGAGTTCTGATATAAATGAATAATTTGAATGTTTGTTTTTTTTTTTAATTTTAACTTTGGATTTTCAATTTATTTATTTTACTTGCTGACCCGGCCCCACTCTTTGCAGTGGAGTCTGCTGTTTGTTATAACGAAAACGTTTTTTTCCATTGAATAAAATATTTATTACTGTAACATGTTTTAGTTTATACTAAAATATGATATGAATAAAAATTTCATATTTTCTGCTTACTAATTGGGAAGGTTCTATAAAGCTGTGAGCATAAAGTCGTTTAGTCTGCATGTTAAGGAGTATGTTTTTTTCTCGTCTATAAATATTATATTTCAGTGCCACCCTTTTGCCTTTAGAAGTTGCAATTGAGTTTCTAAACATTTTAAAGTTATCAGTTAAATAATGATGCATGTCTAACAGGTTGTCCTAAGTATTTTTTTATAATACGCGACATGGCTCCAAGCGGTACATCATTTCCTGAGATAAAATACTTTGCTTTCGGATGCTTTTTCGTATGAATATATTTCGTATGAACTACGTGAAGGTCAGATATTTGTCTGTTACAAAAGCAGATGGAGAGTGTCAAAAATGTTATTGGGTTACACAGATATTTTTGTTTCTTTCCTGGTTATCACCCCACTTCATTTAAATATTAACAAAAAGGAAATGAATGAAAATGAGAAAACACAATGATATTCATATAAGAATCAAATGTAATATAATGTTAATTTTTTATTGTAACTGTATTTAATATTTATGACTAGATTAATATTATAAACTTGCTCAGATGTGTATCTCTTGCTAACAAACATCCAAAACTAATTGTACGGTATCTCAGGCCACATCATGTTTTGGGACCAACCAACCCCCCGGGCAACGGGGGAGATACAAGGAGAGTGGTTCGGAACGACTACAGGATAAGGCAAAAGCACAATAACATGCAGAAGCTTCCACGTCAAAACCAAGCCTCACATCAAAATCCTACATGAAGGCAATCACAACCGCCGTATGGTCCACGATGAAAGCATCAAGAAGGTGAGGTAAGAAAGTGGTGTACGATGACCAGGAGAAAAATCTCCAACACCCTAGTTCACGTCGTACACCAAAGCCCACCAGCTCCATGGCAGCGGTGGTAATGAACTTCATAAAGATGAAAAATAAAACCAGCTCTGAATCTATAAAACCTCCAGGGTTCCAGGATGTGGCATAACCACGTGAATAATATCGCACTTCGACGCGGAGAAAGACGTCATCGTTACAACCACAACTGAGGCAGCTAAAGATCTAAGAGAAAAGATATCTTAGCGTATAGGCGACGAATCTAAAAATCTAGTGCGCACGATGGCCTCTTTATTAGTAAATGGATTCAAAGAGTCAGAAATCTATCATCGTTTGGTGGTAGACGAGGCTCTTATGAACCATTTCGGATTCCCGCGTTGGGAACCCGAGCGTTCCCCACGCGGTTGTAGCAGTGTGTATTTTACCGACATCGAGGACGACTCAACGGGCAGATTCATCAGGCGAGCGATGAAGGCGACACAATACAACATCATAGAATATAATACCAAGGTGGCTATAAAAGACAGATTGTGAAAACCTTGCTCGTGATGAGTGAAAAAAATAAAAATAACAGTAGGTCACTACAATAGTGTTTTCGTAGGAAGGCTTTAATGAGAAAATATAAGAAATTTATGCATACTAACTTTAATAATATTTTTTTTTATTATATTTCAAGTACTTATACTATACTTCATATTATAACTTTGTATAATAATAAAAAAAATGTATATATTATATTTATATATGTATATATAATTGCTGTGTAAAGGACTTACCTTAGTAATATAGTTTTTTAATAAGTAATATACTCCTTTTTGAGTATGTTATCTTAAAATTCAACAAATAATCTGCCAAATACAAACTAAATACAAAAAGTGCACGGGCGACGTGTCCGTGGATAAAAGTAGAAATTAATAAAAATAATAATAATAATAATTGTACGAAAAATTGTCTTCTAATACCTTAATAAGAAATTATGATACCGTATAATTTACAGGAATTAATTTAATGACCATGTTGAATGGTTTAAAAAACCCATAAATAAATATCAACTATATAATTGTTTATTTGGCTATAGTTTTTATTATATATAAAAATTGTTATGTAGTGGTATAACTGTAAGAAATATATGGACATTAGGATCTAGGCATTCTGAGATTAGCAAAATGAGAACAATGCTCCATGTTCAAAACTTACATTATTTAAAATGTAAAGTATGTAATAAAATGTAATGTAAAGGCCGGAGAAGAGTGTTCGTGCTCGGATCATGGCTGGCCGGGGCGAGGTACCATGAGGGGCGGTCTGTCTGCGGCGGGGTGCTCGGTAATTTTTATATTGGCCTCCGTCGGTGAAAAAATGACCTGGGTGCCGTCGGATTGGTGTGGGTTGCATTGTTAAGAAAATCCACGAGTTGGGTCTCCAGATAGCACTGGAGAAGACCGAAGCAATGTGGTTTCATAAACTACCGCTAGGGAAGAAATCACCCAACTTGTAAATTAAAGTAGGTGACGTTCATATCCAGCCGGCCGTTTCTCCAATATCTTGATCTCACTTTGGATAGACGCTGAAGCTTCGAGAAGCATTTTGACCGCTTAGTGTTCAGAATTCAGAAGGTGGTGGGAGCTCTGCTTAGACTGCTGCCTAATAGCGAGGGAGTCCAGGGTTGAGTGCGAAAACGATCCTGTGGTATACTACTATGACCGCGGCCTCAACCGTCCGGTTAAGTGGATGAGAGCCCCACATAACCCTCCCACCTTACCCTGGGTCAGGGTGTGTATCCATAATGGATTCCAGACGTTAAAGAAAAAAGATTAAACTAAGGGAATGAAGCAAAGGTCGTAAGTCAGGGTGAAGACAATTTTTTTCTAGCTAAAAAAAAAAACAATGCAGAGTGATCAAAAATTTAGTATCTGTTTTGAGCTCAATAAGGTCGTTCACCAACACGACATGACTCTTATTAATGTTACAAGTACATTTGAGGGTATATATCAATTATATGCACTATCTTTGTTCGCTCAATTTTGGTGCACAGCACGATTAGACATTTTTGTCAGTTGTAAGCGTCACGCAAAAACAACTTACTACTAGAAAAATTATCGTAGTTTTGTTCGAAAACCACCGATTTCAACTAGAATCGTACAAAAATTGTTACTTGGACAACAAAACTACGTTACATATGGTGATTAAATTTGGTGGGGTGTAATTAACTAATAATTCGAGTCAACATAATCTAGGCTTTCAGTCTTCATGTTATATTTATGTAATATACATTTTGAATGAAAACTGGAAGTTTACGATTTGAGTTTAGCACAGTAGTATAAATAATTAATTGAGGATTTTCGTCTTGGAGTGATAGGTTTAAAAAGGGTGAAACTTTCTTAGAGATAATCTTAATTTTAATTAATCAATTTAAATAATGAGCTTCACCTCATTTTTTTTTATTTCAAGTTGTTTCGATAAAATTTACTAGAGCATAATTATTTTATCAGTCAGATTTTTTTTTTATTCAAATGGCAACTAGATTATAAGTTTAACAATTGGGGAGTTCGCAACTTGAGATATTAAAAAGGTTGACACATCGTTTATAGATGTAACAAATTAGGCATCACCTTTAAATTATAGGAACATACTCCGTCTCTCAGTTTAAATATTGTTAACATTACCTTTTTAAGTTCGTCTCCCTTAACGACAGACGTTATGTTATTATTACAGTAACGTTATTTATATTAACGTTAATTATTATATGATCAATAAATTTAAATTCAAAATATCTTTGGTATCTTCAAAATTTCTGTAGACATTTACACGCACTTTTGAATCGTCAATGACTTCATTAAATTGTTCAGTATAGTCAGACTGTGAGTAAGCTACCACCAGCTCGGAATGCTGTTCTGCTGAGTAGAGCTGGCCAGAAACTCAACAGTTGCTCTTTTTTAATGAAATTTAACAATGTTTGACTTATACATTATAACATTAGCCGTACAGATGAGTCAATGATTCAAGTTCCACACATTTCGATCAACCAAAAACCTTTGAATGTTATAGTAAGATTTATTTAATAATATACTTTTAATTCTAGATTTAAGACTAAGAAAAGGAAGATCTAAGATATCCATGAAGGATTTGTTAACTTTTTGAAGTCGAAAATTAGGCGTTACGAGCCTATTTTTATTTCCCGTATTGATCGTATGTCTGTCGCTGTTTTAAATGTAAGCATTTATATTTTGG
This sequence comes from Napeogenes inachia, assembly GCA_959347355.1. NCBI lineage: Eukaryota > Metazoa > Arthropoda > Insecta > Lepidoptera > Nymphalidae > Napeogenes > Napeogenes inachia. Next base: position 1,561,662 of record OY365799.1, on the reverse strand, counting down.
TGTATAGTAAGTTATTAAAAACGTTTTTAATATATAGAAGCGAACATCTCTTAGGGAGTCTCTAGGTTTAAAGTTGCAAATAGCCCATATAGCTATTTTTTTTTAAAAACAAATATAGAATTAATTTCGGCAGTGCTGCCATATATATATGGGATAGTAAAATACCGTAAGACAAAATATTGTGAAAATAACTAAAATAAACAAGTCGAGCCGTATTAACGTCTGTTAATTGTCTTAATTTTTTAATTGCAAAAACGGCTGAGCTGAGTTTGCCAGCGATTGTTGAGAGATGGGGGTTCCACTGGAGCTTTTTATCTAAAGTTATACCTACGAAAGTTGTTGAGTCAGTCAGTTCTAACACTTCATTGTTAAGGAGTAAACTACCATTTTGACTTTTTACATAAGGAAGTGTAAGTTCCATGCATTTAGTAAGTACAATGACACAAAGTCCTTTTACGTAAAAAGGCAAATCATTAATATAGAATAAAAATAAAAAAGGGCCTAGAATAGAACCTTGTGGAACACCCACCTTTAGGTGAGAGCCAGCCGATTTACAATTATTTACATCAACCGTCATAATTCTCTGATTCAGGTAAGAGGCAATAAGATCAAGCGCAGTCGTAAGTATAAGGTAAGGTGCAGTCTCCCGATTAATAATAACACTCCACAATCAATACACAAATAGTAATGAATATAATAAGTAAATCCAATAATATCTCACCGTCCATGGCGTGGTCGATGCCGATGCCGCTGTCGGAGGTGCCTCCTTCGATCTCACTCAGCGAGGGCTCCTTCATGTTTATTGACTGCTCGTGCTGCTGACACATAGAGTATAAGGCACACTACCAAAAATTATCACTGAATACATAACTGTATGTATTGGTATGTTTTTTATAAGAGTATATCCATAACTTAAATAAATAATAAATAAACTGATACGGGCATGGATGATTCGAACCCACGACCTGTGCGAACCCTTCCCGTCACTCTATCGATTGAATTGTCTAGTAGCGAGGTTATGTACATTTATTTAAAATCTAAATAATCTTAACATGACTGACTATATATGTTTATAGATATTTTCTTACAAGTATCTAAGCGTCAGTAAATGTTTTCATAAATGTTTAATTTGTTTACAATAAATTTTAGTCTATAGTAATAATAATCACAGTAGATCCGACAGGTACAAGTGTAAGTTACACTATAATAATATTAATAAGTGGATATTGTTTTAAGGACGCGTTTACGGTTATGCCCAAAATTATCAACTTTTCGGTACATAATGCTACAAACTTAATGTAGTGAATTTTTCTTTATCTTTAGTGTTCAGAGAGAAAATACTGTAATATTGTAGTTTTTATTATTAAGAAAAAGATTTTCCGTCACGTATTTTACGAAATCGGGAGGAGTTTAGGTAAATTTTTGTCGTAAATATTATAATATATTAAGGCATAAAAAATACCTCAGTTAAGAAGACATACTCAACTAACATTGTTAGTCAAGAAAAAAACCCTAAATAAGTTACGTAATATATCAGAAAATAAATGAGCGACAAGTATGTAATCTTTCGATTCGTCTAGGTCCCTAGGAGATCCAGTAGCATCCATCCATCAGGAAATCTGCAGATCACTCTATCAAGTCTGATGGAAAGATCTCATCAAAAACAACAATACGAGCCCATACTCGGCGCACCAAGCTCTACTCACTAGCATCCATCCATCAGTATACCTTCATGTCCACTCCACCAAGCCTGGAGGTAGTATCTCTTTATGATCAACACAACGGGCCTAAACTAGCCTTGCTTTTTTTTTTGTCTAAAATATCAAGTAACATCCACCGAAGTATTCAGCTATTTTTAGGTCACAGAATAAATAATACGTATATCATATATGTAATAATAATCTGTAATTTTATGACATGTATAATATGTACATAAATTATCATCAATAACATAAACATAATTTAAAGAAGTTAATCATTAAATATATGAGAAAAAAAATATATCGAAAGTATCAAAATTGTTTCATTCACACAATATTCTCGCACTATACATGCGTAAGTGTGCGTAGTCGAGATGTGTCTATGTAGTGATGCGATTTTCTACCTATCATTTTGTAAACGCGTCCTTAAATACGAATCTCAATATTTCATCAACACTGAAGCAACAGTAATAAAAGTAAAGACTTTCGAGTTAATGAGCTGTTTTTAGTATTAGTAAAATAGTTTTGACTCTCGATTTTTTAAAGTTAGTCAGATATATATTTTTTAAACAAGACAAACTACTTCTCCTATGTAAATATCTATTCTAATATACTTGCGTATAATGTAGTGTCGTAACCCTGACCTGATTGTTCAACATGGAACTGTTTGAGTCCTCTTCATCGGAGCTGAGTGTGAGTATGACCGGTTCAGGGTCTGGTTGTTTTCCTCTCGGTTTTCTCACTCGGGCTGGCTTCTTCTCCTGTACAATCTGTTTCATTAATAACCTTATATAACATTTCAATACGGTTCGATATTAACATCATATCCTCGTAACTGTCTTTTGTGTTTTGTTGTCTGTAAAGCAATTTACTTTTAACAACTGTAACAATAACCAATTATTGTTTTCTATAAATTGATAATTCTTTATGTTTACGAGGGCATCATACAACTAGTAGTAGCAAAGTTAATTATTTTACATTTTTTTTTACTGACTTCAAAGTCGATACTGTAAAACAAATATTGTCAGTTGGTGATCGAGTCACATCGGGCACCAGGAAGACTCTTAGCAGGTCCTCGAACACTAGAGCGTGACTTATTGGAAGTGAAATACGTAATCATTATATATGAAAAACTTACTTCGGTCTTTCAATTAAAAAATACTTACAGTTTTATTGTTTATGGTCTTGACGGTTGCTTTGAGTAAATTTAATTTAATACTGTCCCCGCCGGGGCTGAAACAAATAAATTAATAAATTAATACAACAGTGCCGTTACTAATTGAAGCGCCAGAAAATAATATAAAAATATAGAATGGCAGGAGAGATTTTCAAAAAGTCAACTTACAGTTTTTCTAAAAGAGATTTTTCCGGTTCCTTTTTCTTGTTCTCTACTTTTTTATTCGGTATCGGAACACTCTTGGGCTCCTCCGTGAAAACTCTCTTACATCTGAAAATAAATGGTGAATAAATTTGGGTCTCTGCCGAGGCGCCGCAGTCACTCAACTCGACCACGTCACTTTAAAGCTACATTTTTTTATTTTCTCATATTTTCTTCAGCCCTCGAGCTACATAATGACGGAGTGACCTTAGCATTTATAATATTGCAAGTGTGACTCATAACAAACCTCTGACATCTGCTGAAGTCGAACCCCGTGTACCCGCACGACTTGCAGACGGCCAGCATGCCCTCCACGAAGCGAGACGCCGGGGACTCGGGACTCGTGCTCGCTGCGAACAGAACTACGTCAATCCACGTACCGGGTACAGCCCACCAGGACCCCCTCCACTGGGACACCCACCACTGGGACACCCACCACTAGGACACCCACCATGGCGGAATAACCGAATATTTTAATTGATCTGCACGAGGGTGTGTATGTAACAATATAGTATATAGAATTCAATAGCCACTCGAATATAGGGTTCGATTAAAAATTTTACTATGGTAAATAAGATTTTCGCATCGCAACTTTATTTATGCGCGAGAATTATATTATACTGCTTTGAAACCTAATTACCGTGTATTTATGACAATCGTTATTCACATCGTGTAGTTGACCGTGTAGCGATGTGAATGACGATTGTCATAAATGACGTTAAAGTAACAGGAATTATTTAGTTCTCATATTAATTACTACAAAATATGTATATATATATATATTTGTATGTCTATACTGTTAGCCCTGTTGGCTATTACAGCGTCACCGGGGGAAAAAGGAGGACCGTCTCTACGGTAAGGAGGACCGTCTCTACGGTAAGGAGGACCGTCTCTACGGTAAGGAGGACCGTCTCTACGGTAAGGAGGACCGTCTCTACGGTAAGGAGGACCGTCTCTACGGTAAGGAGGACCGTCTCTACGGTAAGGAGGACCGTCTCTACGGTAAGGAGGACCGTCTCTACGGTAAGGAGGACCGTCTCTACGGTAAGGAGGACCGTCTCTACGGTAAGGAGGACCGTCTCTACGGTAAGGAGGACCGTCTCTACGGTAAGGAGGACCGTCTCTACGGTAAGGAGGACCGTCTCTACGGTAAGGAGGACCGTCTCTACGGTAAGGAGGATCGTCTCTACGTAGTAAATCGGTCTGCTTCCGTGCCGGTTTAATACGGTCGCACCATTCAGATGACTGTTAATCAGTGAATCAATGCGAGAGAAGCCAAACAAATGATGAAATATGTATATAGCAATCGAAAGTTAATGAGCATATAACAATTATATATCCATTAGGTATGATGTATGTATTTACCATTTTCGGGACACGGTCCTTTTTCAGGAGTAGACATCTCGCTACTCTGAGGTAGTGATGATACATTTGGGGAACTGTTGCTTACATCTCCTCCAACTAACATCTACAAAGACATAACATTGTAAACCTATTGACATCCAGGACATTTTATTATATAAGTAGTTAAAATACTTACTGGATGATTTTCTAACATCTCCTCAATTCTCATAGTCGATCCTACCGTTACAAAATAATCTATTGCACTACTGGTATTTTGCATACACTGTATTTGAGTATCTTCTGTAAAAGGAACATTAACCTAAAACCAAACAAAAATTTAGTTATACAATATAATTTATCAAAGCTTGAACATCTACAAATTCTGAATACCTGTTCGAGAACTTCTTGAAGCGTACAACTTTCTTTAGGTAAGGTAAAGGTAATCAGTCTCTGTTCACCATTTTGTAAGAAAATTAACATTTTAGCTGATGGCAGTTCCGATGATTGTTCAGACGGTCCACTGGCTGATTCATTGCATTCTGTAAAGAAAAATATCACTAAAATAATTTTAATAATTATTGCCTTAATAAAAATATGTACATTCTTAGCCTTGCTATCGGTAAATTAATTCTTAGTTTATCTTTAATATTCAACATCAGACTGTTTTTAATAACTTACAATATCTTCCAATTATACATACCATTAGAATGATTGGCTTGTTGTGCCTGCATGGGGTGGACTCTCTGCACGGGTCTCGGTTGTTCCTTACTCCTAACTAATGTTTGACGATCACTTTCCCTATTACAAATACATCAATTAGTTAAATTTTAAATCAATCAGATTTAAAATTTTATAGATTGCAATGTCATATTTATGTCCTATAAAATTTGTACTTATTGTATACTTTAAAAAAATATCTACATATGTATATAAATATATATATATATATATATAACTTAATAATTGGACATTAATGGCCGGCTTCTGAAGATTGATTTAAAGAAAAATAATACGACGCAACAAGTAGTACTTTGCTGTCTATAACATTATCTAACCTACGTTCATATTAATCAGCGTACGAGGAACTGTGTGCCAGTATATTGCATATAAGCAATATTTAAAAAAATGTTGCACTTGTCGAACTTAACATAAAAAAGCAATAATTGTTAGATATAGTTGATAACAGATAGGTACCTATTTTGTTGATGTGACAGCGGTATCAAAACCCTCTGCTTGTTCTGTAGTCGCTTGTATTCGGCCACCGACATCCTCTGGCCGCTGGTCAACGCGAGATACTGATGTTCCTCATCCGGGTTGTCCGCGTCCAACACAAATTGACCAATAGTTTGCGGCGCTTGTGACATTTGAGGGTGTTCGAAGGTTACTTGTTGCTGGAAACCATGTTGAGGGCTGAAGTTCATATGCTGTTGAACGTTATGAGGTCCCGGAGTCCCCGCGTGGTTCTGCCGCAGAGGCGGCGGCGCGTGGAACTGCTGCGAGGTGCCGATGTTGTCGTTGACCGGCACCTTCTGCACTATGGCGGCGGTAATACTCTCCTCCAGATCCATATCGTTGGCGTTGTTGGGTTGCACCACGACCTTCTTGACTTGCTGGGGATGCGGAGACCCTCGCTGCGGGGTCGCGCCCAAACTTTGAGGTAGAGGTCCATTTTGGTTGGTCTGGATGGTTAAATGTTGGGAATTCGGAGTTTGCATGGATTGGGTGACGATGGTGCCTTGAGGGGTTATGACACGCGCCGGCTGCTGCACGTGAGACTGGGTTTGTTGATTGAGAAGGTTCTGTTGCTGAAATAGAGATTGCATTGACATAGACATTTATTAAACTCGATCCCATATCATAAAACTTCCAGCAGAAGTGTTAACAATTTAATTTAAAAATCTAGTTGTTCCAAAATTGCATTTAAGTTTGACGTTTGTGAAACAGTGATCACAATAACAAAAAATATATCCGGCTGAGTTTGTTGTGTGGTTCTTCTCAGACCAGGACGCGTTTGGAACCCTCATAGCTTTAACATTAAGATGGAAAGTGCTTTTACAGAAGGGCTTATTACGATAAATCTATTATCGTAATAGGCCCTCCTGACACTTCCATGTTGACGTACACAAGTGATCACTGATTATGATTCTAAGTGGAAAAGATATAAATAAATAAATAAAAAATTAAGGTTTAGATAACAAATCTGAAAATATTGTAACATAATTAATTTATAGATATTTTATTTCTTGTGCTTGTATAACCGTGATAATCTCTAGAAAGACCGGTCGGATTCGAGATAATATTTTTGCATTTGAAAGGTCATCCATTGAGGAAGGCAGTCGAACTGATGTTTAATATTATATTTCTACAGTATTGTCACGGCTAGCATTTAAAAAGTGAGTGAATAATGCAAAGTGTGGCAAGACCGATTCCGATGTTTCCGATTAATTCCCCGAGTAGAAGTGAACTGACATGACTCGAGGCCGCGTCACCACCGTGAAGACTACAACATACCTGTTGCGTGGCGAGTTTGAGTTGATTAAGCTGTTGAACTTGTGAATGATTGATGACGTGTTGCGTCAGCTGATGCTGCTGCTGCTGCTGTTGCTGCTGCGTCTGCTAAATTTATTAAATATATATATTATATGTATATTACACATGTGACAGCGACGAGGTTACGACGTTCATTTGATTGGATAGTACAGTACCTGCAGCAGCGGCGTCCTGGGTCTCGGCGGGCGGTGCTGCGCCAGCATGGCGTTGGGGTTCAGTACGCGCGGGGAGCCCGGGCGCGCCGCACGTGCGCCCCGCCCCGCGCCCACGGACACGCCCACGCTCGCACCGGGTGCGCTCAGCCCGCGGGGACTGCGAGGACTCGACGCGGCACCCTGGGGAGATATCGGTGGTGTCCTTACGTTATTTAATTTTTGCCTTTCGAGTATTTCCATGCGCCGGGCGATCGTTTTATGCATATAATTATTATGTAATATTTCCTTACTTTTGATACTAATATTTTAAATATAAAAGTCGCGCGCTGTCGCAGTCGATAGGGTACCTGTTGGTGCTGCGTGTTGAGCAGCCTGGCCGGCACCTGCAGCGGCGGCGTGGGCATCTGCGCCCGCATGACGGGTCGCCTGGGCCGCACGGTGCGTACCGGCGCGCGCACCAGTGTCACTCCGGGGGGAGTGCTCAGGGTCTGGTTGAGCAGCCGCGGGGGCGCCGACCGTGTCGGGGTGCCCTGTATTTAAAAAGGAAGGATTCGACGAGTCGTAAAATTCATTTCGAAGATAGAATTATAATAAAATATAGTTTGTCGTTGTTCTTAATCTATTATAGTATTTAGCAGCGGTTTTCTCCAAAGTATGTCTAATTAGGTTTTTGGATAGTGAGAGTTATCTATTGATTACTCTCGCTATTCTTCGATATATCTTGTCATGACATTCGGAACACTTTTCCTTCTCGGTCTTGTGTGAATGTCACTTCCTGCGCCCTTCAATTGGGCAGCTGTGTACTCAACTCCAGTGATGCAGAACAAATTTGTTGTGAATACTTTTTGTAATGTTGAACAATAATAATAATAACATCAGGACAAATTACACACATTAATACACATATAAATATTTCGAATATATTTAATAAACGACCAAACCCAGAAACACAGACATCTATGCTCATCACATAAATGCCTGTCTCTGCCGGGAATCGAACCCGAGCCACATCGCGCCGTGACACGTTAGGCGTCTGCGCTTACCACTCGACCAACGGGGCAGTTAGCAATGATCTTTTAAATAACAATGTTTTAGAACGTGTTCAAGATGCCCATGTTGCTATTACTTGCAGGTCCCCAGAGCTCCATTCCGTGTGTCCAGGTTGGCATCAAAATAGTTTTGTAAACTGCAATTTTGTTTTTATTGGTTCACTGAGACCTTCTATTTTTTTTTCAGTACAAAGAACGAAGTTTTACGCCCAGGTTTTTTTTCCTCGAGATATGTTTCTGCCAGATCAGTTCCCAATCCAGGTGCATGCCAATATATGTTGCGTTAGTTTCGTGACAGATTTGTATTCCGTTTAGCATTATAGTTGGGCAGTCTCCTTTCCTTAGCGTAAATGTGACATGGACAGATTTACTTTGATTTGTGAATAATAGTGAATAATATGTCTTATTCTCTAATGTTTTGCCGATACTATTAAATAATCTGTACTTGTTCGATAGTTCCATGCCTCTGTCTAAATCCTAAATTAATGTTAAGGGAGAATTGTGTTGCATCCTATTGAGAATTACTTTTTCAAACATTTTCCCCAACAATGGGGGATGCTAATTGGTCTTTATGATGAGACTTCTTTTGTGGTTTAAGAATCGGACTACTCGAGCTAGCTTCCACTGGTACGGGGAGTATGAGAGTCTTAGACAGGAATTGAAAAGTGTAATCCGAAACAGTATACTACTATAATAATATACATTAAAAAAAGGCAAAAGTCAAACTTACGGCTTGATTTACGTATGCGGCGTGCATGACTATCTGATGTTGAATTTGCTGAGGTTGCATCTGTTGCGACTGTAGATGTTGCTGCTGCTGAAGGTGGTGCTGGATCTGCTGCTGCTGTTGTTGCTGCTGCTGCAACTGTTGCAGATGGATCTGCTGCTGATGCTGCTGCAAGTGTTGCATCAGTTGCGGGGAAGCTCGCGATAGCTGCTGTTGTTGGGGAGCCTGAGACAAATTTTCAACAGGAATGAGAACCCCGAAGTCTCTCCGCACTCTCGGTTACATAAGCAACTTTATAATCTTCTATTGCATAGATGAAACTATAAGTGACATTAGTTTGAATACGGTAATACAAAAAGTAAAGCAGCATAATGGGCATCGGAACTAACGGCTTGAGCCGGGTGCGCGGGCGCGGGCGGCGGCTGCGGCGGCGGCGGTTGTGCTGGGTGGATCACGGTGGGCTGGGGGAGGATGTGCGCCGAACTCACCAACTACACGGTGGTACAATCATACGAGACGTTACTTCGTGTGAGGCCAGGTGAGTATTTTAGTTCGAATGTCGGTTACAAAACTAGATCTGAAAGATCTAAGGAAACAAAATATTGCCAGCTCGGGTGATCCGATCGATCTCTCACAACATAGTAGGGACGACCACGAGTTATTTAGAAATGTTAACGTGCTTAAACACAGAGATATGATGGATGTTTAGAAATAAGTTGTACGTAATGAATGAGCCGGGGTCTTTATTATTACTGTACACTGAAAAGTAGTTGAGATTATTATTTATGTTAAACAAACTATATACGTCATAATTTATTTATTGTAATATATTATGTTAATGTAAAGGTTTTGTTTATAAAAAAGTCTTATAGTGATCGAATGTTGATATTTAGTATTTATATATTTTCAAACTTAACTTTGAAATTATTTGGTATTGTTTAATAGTTAAAATACAATACTATTTATCATGTGACTGTTTTCTTTAATACAGTACGCTTGTAATTTAACTGTGTTAAATTTATATAAAAAAAGTATCAATTTATATAAATTACTTAGACTCTAGGTACGAAAATCATAATAATATGTTACAACATTACAGTAAGGCAGTTTCTGAAATGATTTGTTGTATATTTTGATAAGTTTAATAATTTGTTGAGAGTATACTGTGTAATAAAAACGGATAATTTTAAATGTACTTAAAAATCATGTTTAATTAAAACAGAATAACTCTTGAGTTAGTTGAAGAAGATGTATTATTTTATTTGTCACAGCTTGTCAACATACCAAAGTAATAATATGTATGTATGTTCTTATAATCTTTTTCTTTTTTGTTATAAAAAGGGTTGAAAGGTTATAATTTAAAATATTGTTACAACCATAAACCTTATTGATACACCCTTTCCTCCCATGTAAAATATGTATATATGATTGAGACAGTATTGTGCTATGTTATAAAATGGATTTTTTATGGTATGTAGGTAGTTAGAAAATAATAAATGTATGTTATTAGTACAATTAAAGCTTAATATACACATATAATTTTAATTGATATTAATGATACACAAAAAGCTCCTAAAGCCACATAACCCAAATTAAAACATTAAAATAATAATTATATTGCATTTGAATTAAATTTTATATTTAATCTTTACTTTTAATTAAAATATTCTCTTTGTTAAAAGGAGTAAATTAATTTTAATACATAATTAATTATGTAAAAATTCTTATAATTCAGATAAAATTATCGTAATTATTCTTATAAGTATTTCTACTAGCATAAACTGTAATGGATTTGTGATCACTGGACCATTTATTTAGGGATTAAATAAATTCTGAGATTGATGTATCCAAAATGACTCAATTATCTCCACAGAAATAAATAAATGGTTCTTTATTTGGATTCCATGTGAGATGCAGGTGTCACTAATATACAATGATTATTACATACATATAAATGTTTCAAATGTTTTTAACACTACATATTTGAATGTAAATAAATCACCCTGATTTTTTTTTACTTAAACATTTTGAACCAGGTCATCCATTTAGTTACCTAAATAAAATATGTAAACTGTATGTGTTGCAACAATAAATTTCAATAATAAAAAAAATATATTTATTAGAGTTTGATATTATGAAAATAAGTTAAGCAAAAATATATTATATTAGTTTGCTATCATTGGATAGGAATATCTTTGAACACTAGCAAAGAAAGGATTTTGATGGAAATGTACAATGTTAATTATCATTATGATCATTTTCAGCTGCAATGTTCAGCTTATAGTAAAATAAGTTGCAATTTAAAAGCAGTTCCTAAAGTATCTTTAGAACTAATAAGAAGGATGTCAATGTCATTAAGTGGTATAACTTTATAAAGTATATTACTGAAAAGATATTTGAAATAGAGTACTAATAAGCTAAAAGATTTCATTTCATGTTTAGTTCTATAGTTGATAATGCTATTGTCACTAAAGCATAATGTGAAACATTGAACCAAAAAAAGATTCATGCCAATAAAATAAATTTAATCCTAATGCCATACATGCATAACATGATGTTATTTACTGTGCCATACATTTATCTAATATAACACATACATGTTGTGGACGCTGTGGAGATGACTGTTGCATCAAAGATGCATCAATGATCTGTTGAGCTTGTTGCAACACAACCTGTGCATCCACAGATAAATCAGATGTGTAGTAAACCTATAAATAAAGTATCCATGAAGACATTGCTCGTGCTCATGTCTAAATAAGCATAACTTATATGGTAACAACTTACTTGTCTGTGTAATGCTTGTTGGTGTTGTTGCTGTTGTTGTTGCTGCTGCTGCTGCTGGGGTTGGAAGTCAGTGCGTGGTTGTGACTGCAGTGGTGAATCATGGCGGATAATATACTGCTGTTGATATTGTAGGCCATCACCAACGACAAGCTGTGGCTGGACACCTTCACTTACAATTATATCATTTGGAGGTTCTGCTTGCTGTACTACCACCTGCAATTTTATACAAAATTAATTTACAAAATAAACTATAAACACATGCTCATATTAAGCTTCCAGTTAATTACTATTACCATTAATATTTAGGAATAGTTAAATTCAAAAACTACTTTTCTTTCAATTTAAAAAAAATAAAATATTCAAGAACATAAATAAATATAAGTTCTAAGACACTGACCTGTTGTTGGGCATATTGTTGTTGATCATCTTGATTGACTATTATCCCATCTGAGCATATTATATTGGGACAATATCGTTGTAAATCCTCTAGAGTTAATGATGGCCCTTGCCCAACTATGTGGTAATACTGAGCCATTGCTAGGAGTTAACCTAATAACAAAACAAATCATAGAGAACATACACTATATTAATACATAGTAAAATATTTTTTTATTGCAAATGTTTGGAACTGATAACATCAATGAACCTTTTATTGTATTAATCAGTAAATATATGTTTCTATAACATATTTTGAGTACTGACATAGTTTATTCTAATTACTATAAGGTCTAATCAATACTTGACCACAGGTTTAATTTAAGTTATAACTCAATTGGTTTAATAAAATGTATACAATCAACCGTTCCGTTGACATCTAACTCATACACCCTGATCATTACGTACAACAACAGCAGCAATGACTTCGTGGATCAAGCGAAAATTACCTATGGCGACGACATAATTACCACAGCAATAGCACTACATTTTTCACAATAACAAAACGTTCCGTGATGTGTTCATATACACTGCAGTAACACAAAATTTTGATGTGAAGTAGTTAAGGTGAAGGAAATGAAATGGCTTCGATTCTTTAGGCCGAACCTATTTATCATTTAGATGAAACTTTTCAACATCGATGAATCAAAACTATTGATTTATTTCTTACCAATATTAACTAGGGACATTTTAAATGCCATATGTATACAGAAAATAATAACTTTCAGCATCAAAATGCAAAAATTTAACTCAAACGCCAAATCTAGAAGCAATTTACATTATGGCGTGTGTGTCACTTTTTTACAAATGTTTTTTAAGAATATGTACAGTATTGCCATATCCATAGCACATAAAATAAATTACGGAACAGAGAAAAAACATACTTTCGTGAGACGATAATTTAAATATGTTATTATTACGTGCACAAGTATATTTTATAGTAAAAGAAGATGAACCGAGCTTACAGGTCACCTGACGGTTAATGATTGTCGCCGTCTAATCTCTTCACTTTTGTAGTATCATATGACTCAAAAGAGCGATACCAGCCTTTCAGGATCCCTGTTCGCTGTATTTGAAGGTATCAATGTTGTTTAGATCTTGATACATAGCCCAAGAAAGTTCATAGCATATTTTGGTAGTTAGTGGTAATAAGTTCTTTTAGAACTCCACTACTAATGTAACGGCTTAAATCGCTGGTGGTAGGGTTTGTGTTGTAAATGGTAATGTGTTATAGTGCGATAGATTAAAGAAAATAAAACCAGAGATATTGATTGTATGTATTGTATTACATGTTTCCCAGAACTGTACATAAAGATTAGTACTACATCTTATATTACACCTCATAAAGATCTAGAGAAACCATTATATATATGAAAAAGAAATATATGTAAGGGATGTCATGAATATGAATATGTTTTTGATAACTTGAAGGATATTAAAGGTACAGATTTTAGGCTTTCATACCTGTTTTAAGCGTTACGGCCTATAGTATCAATAGCTAGTAAAACGAGTGGATAGTGACAGTCAGTGAATTTTAAAAAACAAAAAGTTTTGTTGCTTGTTTTAACTGCAACGGTATATTAAAATGTATTTGTTCATAAAAACTATAAAAATAAATTTACGAATATGATGCAAACAATAATAATAATAATAATAATAATATCAGGACAAATTACACACATTGATCTAACCCCTAAGTAAGCAAATTATTTGCTTGTGTTAAGGGTGTTAGACAACGATACAAATACACAGAAATACATATATAAATACTGAGAATATATTTAATAAACGACCAAACCCAGAAACACAGACATCTATGCTCATCACATAAATGCCTGTCTCCCGCCGGGAATCGAACCCGAGCCCCATTGCGCCGTGACACGTTATGCGTCTGCGCTAACCACTCGACCAACGGGGCGGTAAAAATATAATCCATTTTGTATCATATTACATTTTATTGATTTTAAAATAATCGAGCTGACAAAAGAATCTAAAGGTAGATTTTTATACTGTTACGTATCTTCGTAACGAAGTAACGTATCTAACGAAGTTACTGTATCTTCCATTTGCATTGCTTTTACGGGTGAGGATATCAAATAAAATGAGAAACAAATAGTTTTTTTTAACCAAACAATGGGTTGCAAGTTATCAGAAGTTTTTAGGTTTAGTGTTTCGGAAATTTTAAATACCTACTTCATAATTATACGAAGTAAAAATATAATTTTATTTTACAGAATATATTTAAATATTAATTGTCTATAAAAATATATTTTCTTATGTTTATTTTTTATAAATATTCTAAATATTTACGAAAACATATAGAATAATAATAATAAAAAGGAATTACACGTTCTGTTAAAAAAAACTATTTGTTTCTCATTTTATTTGATATCCTCACCCGTAAAAGCAATGCAAATGGAAGATACAGTAACTTCGTTAGATACGTTACTTCGTTACGAAGATACGTAACAGTATAAAAATCTACCTTTAGATTCTTTTGTCAGCTCGATTATTTTAAAATCAATAAAATAATATATAAAGTAATATGATACAAAATGGATTATATTTTTATCGACTCATTGGTCAAGTGGTTAGCGCAAACGCCTTACGTATGGCGACGCAAATGAGCTCAGGTTCAATTCCCGACAGGCATGTATGTGATGAGCATAGATGTCTGGGTTTGGCCGTTTATTAAATATAATAATATATTTTATGTAAATCATAGATAATTTATGGCTAATTGTTTAATTTTCTGAAACGTAATGTAAAATACCTTAAGGTATTTTACAGACTCGTCTGTAAAAAACTCTCTCTCTTTTGTTAGCTTACTAGTTTTTTGCAAAAGATTGGTACTTGTGCTAAAAGTGAATAATAACGCTATGGCTAAAAGTCCTTAACATTATTGTTCGCAGACTATACAATAAAGGATATCTTTTAGATCATTGCCTAAGCGTCACACAGATGACAGAGTATAACAATTGAAATTTATAATTGCAACAAAAGACGGGCAACCAAATTATTTAAGAGTTATTTTCTTGCGTTATTATTAATTATTTTATGTTCCCATTACAATTTCCACAAGTATAAAACGAATAAAAATAGCAATTTCAAGTTCTGTTAAAAAAATAGAATAAAATACATTCTGTTTCTGATTTATTTGATGACATTTTGTTACTGTCCTCACCCGTAAAAGCAGTGCAAATGGATGATACTGTTACTTCCCCAGGTAAATTATTTTGTCCGTTGGGTTATTTTGTAATTTTATTATTTATTTATTACTACTAATTTTATGTACAATTATTTGTAGGTAATAAAATGGGTGATTCGGCATCCGAGAGCGACTCGAGTTCTCTTGACGGCGGAGCTATGCTGCCTCCGAGCACGGTTTCTCGTGATCAGTTGCAGAAGAGAATTGAATCATTACAACAGCAAAATCGGTACGTTCTCATTTAAAATTTATATTGTACTTGAAAATTATTTGTAAGTTACAACTGTCATGTCACCATATGTCCTGATAGTCTTATTAGAATCTAATAATTATTTTCGGTATATGATTTTTAAACTAATAAAATGTAATATGATACAAAATGGATTATATTTTATGTATATCATTCATGGCTAATTGTTTAATTTTCTGAAATGTAATGTAAAAGCCATGTCTTTAAATATCAGTCTGCACTATCATTGAAATTGTTAAACTATGAAGAATTTAAAAAAACTTTTCTTTGTCAAATTTATCTACATTTGCCTAAAATGTAATTTAGGTCTGCTATGTTATGTAAAGCTAAAGTTATGTTATATTTTTCATCAAATAATTATGATAAGAAAAACAATACTAACAATTGACAACACCTAGGATACTTATCCAAAAATATAATATAGTAAAAATTTTATTTGTTGTGTTAATACTGGAACAGTGAATGGTCTACCTTGGTACCGTGATATGTACAATGACAGTATATATTAATATTTTGATGAATTACTAAGACTTTTAGACTTTAAAAAATATTCTGTTGATGGTAAAAAAGAAATGGGTTTTTTTAACCACTTTATATCACTGTAACTTAAAAACTTAACATAATTCTTATTATATTTTCAGAGTTTTGAAGGTTGAACTTGATACTTATAAATTGAGAGTTAAAGCATTGCAAGAAGAAAATCGTGCTCTAAGACAAGCTTCTGTGTCAATTGTAAGTACCTTTACAATCTTTAATATTTTAAATATGTATTGGTTGCTTGGTTTTTATCGGAATATAATTTCAGAGAGTGCTGAGAAATTATATTTGTAATATAGTTCTTCTTATGTAAATTTAAACAAAATATTATTTAAAATAAAGTTTTATCCTTAATTTTGTTATTCCTATGTAATTTTTTTTAAAAATGACTATGTAACACAAGTTTCTGTATTAAACTGTGTAAAATCTTAAAAATTGTTGTTGAATCAAAATGTGACAGTTTTGCTCTTTACAATGATTTAAAAATACAAACTAGTAATTAAAGATGATATATTATGTTTTTGAAATCTAGCAAGCCAAGGCTGAACAAGAAGAGGAATACATCTCAAACACTCTTTTAAAAAAGATACAAGCACTGAAGAAAGAAAAGGAAACACTTGCTCATCATTATGAAAGAGAGGAAGAATGTCTTACAAATGATCTTTCACGTAAATTGAACCAAGTGAGTTTTTTTTTGCATAAACAAAACCTTGTGTGTTTTTCAAATATAAGATAAACATACATATCCTTATAAATTGTTACATATTTCCATATTCATTTTATAAACAAATATTCTAAACAATATTCCTGTTATAGTTACGACAAGAAAAATGTCGCCTAGAACAGACCCTAGAACAGGAACAAGAATGCTTAGTAAATAAATTGATGAGGAAAATAGAAAAACTAGAAGCCGAGACATTTGCTAAGCAGAGTAACTTAGAGAGACTCCGAAGGGAAAAGGTAGATATCATTACCAATGAGTATTTAATGTCTTGTAAAATCACAAAGAACATAATTATATCTTTCAAATCTTACAGGTAGAATTAGAAAACACTCTAGAACAGGAACAAGAGGCACTAGTTAATAGATTATGGAAGAGAATGGACAAGTTGGAGGCAGAAAAACGCTCACTACAGATAAGACTAGACCAACCCGTATCCGACCCAGCTAGCCCTAGGTGACTTTTTTAGTTATAGAGACTATTGAAAATAATATTTTTTAATTTATAATTAAAGTTATTTGCTATGTTCTTAATATGTTTACTACAAAATTTCTATAAAAGTCTTATATTCTAGTATTATGTTATGTTTACATTGAAGATTTCATTGAGTCTACTTTCAAATCTTATACATAACTGTGATTTAAGTTGAAATTGAAATTCAGTCAAATGCAAATATCAAGTAATAATGAAGTTAATATTATGTAATGTCCGGGAATACTATTAATTATGCTTTACCTTGCCAGGGACATCAGTAATGGAGATACAGCATCTAATTTAAGTAGTCATATTCAAACTCTGAGGTCAGAAGTAGTAAAGTTAAGGTAATTAATGATGTTATAAAGTGTACAGTTTGTAGAATAGATATTTATAATTAAATATTTATTTTTGTAGAAATCAATTGGCCTTTTCTCAAAACGAAAATAAAGAAAAAATGCAACGTTTTGCATTAGAAGAAAAACATATCAGAGAAGAAAATGTACGGCTACATAGAAAGTTACAGCAAGAGGTAAAGTTTGTATTGATATTGATTATTACGAATTGTAACCATATTTATTTTATCTTATTTCAAATTAGCCTTTTATTCTTAATTTTAAATTAGTTATATGTTTACATTTTTATATATTAGTTTTTGTTGACTGTGTTCCTGTTGGCAATACTCCTCCATTCTCTTTCACACAGCGCGGTTTTGCGCCAGCCTGTGCCACTTACTTCCCGTAACCTGCACAATTTCATCTTCCCGCCTGTTCTTTTGCAGTCCCTTACTCCTCTTTCCCTGTCTTGGGGTACTAGCTAGTAACTTTTTTACTCAATTTCTCTTTTCCCCCAACAGTATGATCGGCCCATTTCCATTTCAGTTTTCTTTATTTTTAATGTAACATCGCTCTTTGTATTGTTCCTTATGACTTTGTGGTTTATTTTATTGATGTGATTTCTGCCAAGTCTGACTCCTTTCTATTGACTTTTGGCATGTTCTTAGTTTACTTAAATGTGCCTTAGTGAGAGCCCAGTATTGACAAGCATAGGTAAGTATTGGTAAGATGCATGTGTTGAATAGTGGGACTGATATTCATGGTTTTAAAAATTTCTTTGTATGCCCAATACTGTTTCCAGGCTTTCTCTACTCTGAGTGCAATTTCTTTGTCTGTTATATGTTTCCTTTGTAGTGTTTGTCATTGTGTTTGTCATTGTCTTCGTTTTTGCTTTGTTCATTTCCAACCCTACTTTTCTGCTCTATATTTCTAGATCATAGAGCATTGCTTGGAGTTCTTGTGGAGTTTTTGCGAAAAGGATTGTCATCTGCGAATCTAAGGGTTGTTAATTTCTCCCCATCAATATTTAGCTCGTAGTTGGTCCAGTTTATATTACAGGGTCGCCATGTCTGGCTCCTCTTTGTATCAGGAAGGATTCTTAAGGTTTATAATACCAGTGCAGTTTTTATAAATGTTTTTTATTATCCTGACTATTTTAGACTCAACTCCCTGGTTATTCAGATATTCCCAAATCTTAGTGTGCTAAACAGTGTCAAAAGCTTTATGATAGTCCACGGACCAGCAATAGAATGGCAGATTGTATTCTACGTATTTTTCAAATATTTGTCTTGCTGTGTGTATATCATCTACCACTGAATAACCACTTCTGAACCCCGCCTGTTCTTTGAGTTGTTCTCTTTTGCCTGTTCTGTCTCAGTAGACAGACCGACACCCGGCGGTAGATAGGTTTGCAGCTGAACTACCGGTCAGCTGCTAAGATCAGGGTACTACGGGACCCCGGGAACCGGCCCTCCGGCAACGATGCATGCGCTTGCGTGTGTAAACGGCCGGGTTACCGGTTTTGGTATTAGATTCGTAGTGGTAATGTGGTTAGCTGTAGAGATTCAACTGTTCTGTTTGTCTGGGTTTCCACAGTTGTCGGATCTCGTGCGCAACTTAAGGTGATTGACCAGCCTAAGACAAAGGGCTGCTGCGGTCTTTCACTTCGGAGCTTGGAACGGCCCTTGAGCAGAGATCCTTTCGGGGGTCACTGCAGTTCGGGTAGCCCCCTGCTTAGAGGTTAGATGGATGTGCTAGCATCTATCCTATAGGCTTGTGGCCTGACTGCCTGTCGGGAATTGAGCGTGCCTTACAGGTCCGGCGCGAGATGGAAACTGGTAGTTAGCCTCTCTGACGTTCTCAGCAAGTGAATTGCAAATGTGAGAAATCATACTGGAAGTGCCTTACAGCTCCGGAATCTTTGATGCAGAAAAGGTAGCTTGGTGCTCGCGATTGGACTTGTTTATGACCGATAGCCTTGCGAGATTATTAGGCTTATAGTAAATAGTAGACTTCGGAAGTCAAACCTGCCGGATAAGTGTCCATGTGACAGGGGTAAACCTTGACCATGTAAACAGCGGTTCAACCTTTATAACCGGTGGGTTGGTGGGGTTGACACGCTATAAACATAAGTATTAGGACTGAAGGAGGCGAGGGCAGTATTTTCTTTGGGTTAGTTTTCGTCCAATACTATAGTCATTTGATCTAGAAGGAGCTTAGCGAATATTTTGTAAATATTTAGCATGAGACTGATTGGTCCGTAGTTAGTAACGTCACCCTTATCCTCTTAATTGTGTATCAATTTTTTGACAAATTGTGTACAATTTTTAATGTGGCCCATTGGACCGGTATCTTTTGTATTTCTAAAACTTCATTGAACAACTTGGTTAATATAGGTAATAGGATAGATTTTGATTTTATTACCACTTTATTTGCTATACTATCGATTCCTGGAGCTTTCTTTCTCTTTAGTATACTAATAGCTTTTTGTACTTCATCCTGTAAGATGTTTAGTGTTGAAGTGTGATCGCCGTGATTATGATTACAGTCATATACGTGGTGTGTTGGTTGGCGACGAGTTGTCTATAGTATTTTGTGGCTGCATCAGGGTTGTTTGGTCTTTTTGTCTTGGGGTACACTGGTTGCCCGGGGTACCCTTATCGGGGGAGGGGTTCCGCCGGGGCGTCACGGTGAGTGCGAAAGCCATCCCGTGGCGTTCCATTGCAGCGATGAGGGCAGCCGTTGGTTTTTTAGTGGGGTGCCTTCAAAATGGTCTATTTGTCTTAATACGCCCGTCTTTATTTTTTTAATTTGAGATGAACTCTTTCGTGTCAGTGAGGATTTTCCTAGCTTTTTTCACTCCACCTGTTCTCATAATATGTTCTTCTAATAATGTAATTCTGTCCTTGGTAATATCCCTTCTTATTTTCTTTCTAATTTTTTGGTTTCATCTGCTATAGTTTTCCTTCTTTCTTTTGTTTTAGTTTTGTTGCCATGATTGTTGTCGTGACTTTAGTTTGAAGATAGTCGTTCTTTTCCTGAATATCTAGATAGTCCAGACTATTCTTCATAGTATGTTAAAATGGACCTTAGTTTGGAGTCAACAGCTTGTAGGTTAGGATCACATAGAATAGAAGTCGAGTTTCTTGTATGAGTTCTTGATTTTTTCAGTTGTTTATTCTTTATTTTAGCTCTGACCATTCTGTGGTTTGTATTAAATAAAAAAACCTGTTCAGTCCGTCGCAGTCTTCGAAGGCTTGCCTTCTTTTTGAGAGTATATAGTCTATTTGATTCTTGTATTTTTCGTCCAGCGATATCCAGATCCACATTTTATATTCTTTTTTTATAGTTTTTAGTACAGTGAGGTTGTGTTCGTAGCAGAGGTTGACTTTCCGTTTCGGGTTGTTCTAACTTTAGTATTTGGACCGATGTTTTAGTTATCATTATTATTAAATTCTTACTGGAGTGGTTTTTAATAGCGGTGTTGAGTTCTTGGTAGAAATTGTCTTTTGCCGCCTTGTCTGCTTTTTCTGTTGGAGCGTATCTCGTATATAATAATAGTCCATGTATGTATTGGAATATCCCGGGAGATTTATACTTATTTAAACATTCTCTTTGATAAACTTCTTTTTGTCAATTTAGTTAGATGTTTCATGGTGTATTTCTCTGGAATTGTGCTAAAGCTGTTACGAGGCGTCGTGGGTGGTGGGGATGTGGCTCGTTTTATTTTTTCTGAGTCAGATTCGGATTTCTCTTTGATAATTAGTTTTTTTTCTTATGATGGCATATTTACCAGCTTCAATAGCTTCAATTAGTTTAGCAGTAAGCTTCTTCCTAATCTCTAGCTCTTCTTTCGGTAGATCTTCTGTTGTATATAGAAGATTTTTTTTATTTTTTAGTAATTCATTTTTGCGCTATACAAGGGTTAGTGATATTTTTATCACTGTTTTCGTGTTTTTCTTCCCGATTGCGTATAAATCTTTGTTTTCCCATTGATCCTATTCATGGGCATCAGTTTGTATCCCAACGATACCTTTATTTAATAATTCTAAGACCATGTTCCTTAGTCCACGATAGTGATTTCTTTTCTAGGTTTGATTTTCGTTCTTAACAATTTTTTACATGACACGATTCGAAGGAATTGGCAACTATAGCCAGATATATAGCATATATACACAGATATAAATACTATATATATATATATATATATATATATATATATATATATATAGTATTTATATCTGTGTGGTTTCATGTGCACGTGTAATAATAGAAGTCGTATTACAGGTTGAGCGTCGGGAGGCTCTGTGTCGACATCTCTCCGAAAGTGAATCTTCATTGGAGATGGAAGAGGAACGCCAGTTTAATGAGGCTCTAAGTGTAAGTAATTAAAAAAATAAAGCTTCACAGTATGCGAGCGATCTAACTGTAGCCAAAGTGTGTGTGTGCGTTTGTGTGTGTGTGTGTTTGTGTGTGCGTGTGCGTGTGTGGGTGCGTGTGTGAGCGTGCGTGCGTGCATGCGTGTGGGAGTGTGTGACAGTAGTGTGCGTGTGTGAGCGTGCGTGCGTGCGTGCGTGCGTGCGTGTGGGTGTGTGTGACAGTAGTGTACGTGTGTGTTTGTACGTCCTAAATTGCGTGTGTGCGTGCAGGCGCGGTCCCGCAGCGTGTCGTCCCCGGGCGGGTCGCGGCCGTTGTCCCCGTACGCGCCGCACCATCCCGCGCGACCCGTACTGCACTACACCGCGCAGGTACACGTACTAACACCGCACAAGTTCATCTACTAACATCGCACAGGTACACCAACTAACATCGCACAGGTACACCTACTAACACCGCCCTAGTTCACCTACTAACTACGCACACCGGGAGGACGGCGCCCCAGTTTGAACCGAGGTTGTTTACGTGGACGGGGTTCCCCCGAAACAGACAGGCGCGTGCATTTCAAACCCATGTCGTCGTATCGAAACGTCTAACTCTACTTAGTCAATCTGTCCCAAGAAGCGGAACGAACCAACGACCGCTCACCGATAATGATAGATATTACCGATCGCAGCAGGC
The DNA here is from genome assembly GCA_959347355.1 of Napeogenes inachia. NCBI lineage: Eukaryota > Metazoa > Arthropoda > Insecta > Lepidoptera > Nymphalidae > Napeogenes > Napeogenes inachia. Next base: position 1,538,957 of record OY365799.1, on the reverse strand, counting down.
GAGACGAGCGAGCGAGCGCTTCGTGAAGCCGGCCGTGCCGGGCGCGGGGGCCCCGCCGCAGCCGCGCGTGCCTCTCGACCCGCCCGCGCCGCCGTCCCCCGCCGGGCCCCCCTCCGGCCTCCTCGCGGGCCCCCCCGTCGCCGCCGGGCTGCCCACCGGCCCGCCCCCGGGGGGCCCCGCGCCGCCTTCGCCCTCCATGCAGCCCGCCAGTCCCATGGACACCTCGTCTAGAGAATAGACACCCCTTGGCCGCGCCGTACGCTTCGTATCTAATATGCAGATCGCCCGTGATGTATGTTATCATGTGTGTCCGGGCCCTCCCCGGGGTCTCTCCTCTGTCACCTCGCTGCTGTGTCGTGGGACTTCATCGTGCGAGCTCGAACCGTCGTGTTATAAGCTACCGAGCGAACTATATAACATAATATTATGTCACGAATATTAATTTAAATATTGAACACAATCCGTTTTCATTGTTTCCTCCATCCTTCCCGTCTTGCTAAATGTTATGGTAATAAAATAATCAATATCATCTTTTTCTCCTCTGTATCAATGGAACCCTTATTGTAAATTGGTTCATTTTATCTAACCAGTGTCCCGTGCCCTTATATTTCTTATAATTTTTAAGTTTTGAAATATTGTTTAATTGTCAGCTGTTAAAATGGTTCTAGTAGTTTTAAATAGTTGTTTTATAGGGGCTAGTGACTTACTCAGTGTCGGCTGGTTGGCTGGCTGGCTGGCTGGCTAGCTGGCTGGCTAGCTGGCTGGCTTGCTGGCTGGCTTGCTGGCTGGCTGGCTTGCTGGCTGGCTTGCTGGCTGGCTTGCTGGCTGGCTGGCTGGCTGGCTGGCTGGCTGGCTGGCTGGCTCTACACTACTGGTCGTGACGCACCAAACTAATCTTTTTTCTTTTTTAAATCTAATAATGAATGTGAGAGAATAAGCACTATTGGAATATGTATTATACATATTATGAATTCTAATATGTACTTTGTTAGAAATTTGGCCTAAACATGTTTAACACAATAATCTCTAATTTGCTAAGAGACCCTAGTTAGAACCCTAGTTAGAACCCTAGTTAGAACCGGTAGTGTTTAATGAAGGGGCTAGTGATTATTTTTATATTAATATATATGTTATTGTGTTTCCAAAACTGGCAATCGAGTAACGTTGAACCGACTTGTTTTAAAAATTATATAAATCATAATTTATTCTTTGAAATATTCGTACTTGTTTGATATTTAAATTGAAAAATTAAATTATTTAGATTCGTAATATTTGCTCACTAACAATAAGTACAATACTGTATGTAGCAATACGAATATTGACGAGATGTGCCCGGACATGTTGTTTCACAGATCAGTGACTGATTGTAATTGTTATAAATAATAGAATCACCAAGTGTATTCGCGATATAACGACATAGTAGTGTAGTTCATAACTATACAAAAACCGATTTGTAAGGATTAGCATTCTCATTATAAAATACGGTCCCTACGTACATTATGCATTCGAAAATAGCGCCCATTTGAAAAAACAATTGATAGATTTCATAATATTGAGATATACTTAATAAGAACCCATTTATTTATTTGAACTTACTTATACACTTATGATAGTGTACGTACGGACCGACGATTATTTAAAAGAGTTATATTAAATGCGACAGGAGGTTCCGTAAGGACGTCGCAAGGTGATTTATTGATTTACTTGTTAAAAATATAGTTAGTACGTAAATCCCGGCTGGCAACATGTCTGCAGCATGTCTGCAGCATGTCTGGCAACATATCTGCAGCATGGCTGGCAACATGGCTGGCAACATGTCTGGCAGCATGGCTGGCAACATGTCTGGCAGCATGGCTGGCAACATGTCTGGCAGCATGTCTGGCAACATGTCTGCAGCATGTCTGGCAACATATCTGCAGCATGGCTGGTAATATGTCTGGCAGCATAGCTGGCAACATGTCTGACAACATGTCTGGCAGCATGTCTGGCAGCATGTCTGGCAGCATGGCTGGCAACACGGCGCGACGGCTTTAATATATATTTTGAATCAAGCAGCCTCGAGGCATACATTTACTATATCGTACACAAGCTCTTGCGTCCTTACTATATATATGTATATACAGCACTCACTCACTGCCGGTAACTAAGTAAGTAGGACGCTATTCAACATTATAATATAGATTGGACAGCTAAAGCGATCGTATGGTGTGTGAGAAGGCAGTGAGTATGTTATTGCAGTAACGTGAAGGCAGTAGATGATTGAAGAATGTAATCTATTAGATATATTACGCTTGTGTGGCGACTGCTGCCGACGAGTGTACGGACACGCACACACGTGAAAGTTATATGAGGAGGATGTGTTGATATTCGGTGGTCGGTACACTCGGGAGTAGTTCGGTGACCCGACTCGATTCAATTACCTACGCAAATTTTCACTTAAACAGTTTATTTTTTCGATGTTAATAAAAGAAAGTATATTCATTAATATTAATGTTGTGTTTTATTTTTTAATCTGTTGTATTATGAGAGCTGAATACAAACTGGGAGTCCTAAAATGTTACATGTACATATTATGTAATAGCTTTTGCTAGGCTATATTGTTCCATATTAAATGTAAAATGTATTTAAGTTACTTATCTACAGCTATAATCCTAAGGATTATAGCTGTAGATAAGTATTATTTTAAAATCGCTTCGTAAATAACCTATTATTTTTCTTAAAAAGTGAAGGATAAAAATTAGCTATTGTGGAATGTGGATTATCCCTATAATATATATAAATAATACCGATAAACATACCTTTTCTTGTAGAAAATTTTAAGGTATACAAAACTTAGTACATTATTTTGATCTATCTCGTAGAGTTCAGCCAGCGTTTGCATTGTAGGTAAGCGCAAAACAATGTGTTTGTTTACGACTTCGCATTAGAAATCTTGGAATTATCAGTGGTTCTGTGATATATTAAGCATGTTATTATACTTAGGCAAGCGGAGTAAAATGTCCCTTCGCAATAAGGTGACACTTTACAAAGCTTGCATACGTTCCGTCATGTCCTATGCGAGTCCCGCCTTTGCGCACGCTAATCTGAAACCCCTTCAGGTGATTCAGAACAGGTTTACACGGATTGCAACCGGGGCGCCGTGGTTCGTACGCAACATCGATTTCCATAGAGACTTAGACCTTCCGACCATCGCTCAGTACTTCAAGGGGCTTTCCCAAAAGTACTTTGAACGTGCTGAGCGACACCCGAACTCACTGGTGGCTAACGCCGCAGTGTATAGACCACGTAAGACTACTTTAGTCAGAAAAAGAAGACCCAAGTCGGTACTCGTTGACCACGACGACGCGTTCACAGTAAGTAAAAACGTGTACGCGTAGGCATAAGTGACACCACACATGTCACACACAGGTCCGCGAGTTATAAGTGTTTTAGTGGAATTTTTGAAAATTTTTAGATTTCAAAAATTAACGCTGCGAAATCTAGATCGGTGACATATGCTTTTATTAGACCATTTTACAGTGCTCAGTGAGACGCTTCTTTAGATATATAGTACATAATTTTAAGACCTAGGAATAAATAGTTAATAACCAAAAACTAAAATCAGTGTTTTGTGTTAAAGTGTGTGTGTGTGCGTGCCACTATTTTGGGAGGTGTCGTTTTGTAGGCCCTGCTTAGCCCAGCAAAACGAGCCCAAAAACGCGAAAATCGGACTATATTTGGACACTTTATAAGAACGCGCGAAATTGATCTTGCCAATTCCCCAACTCCCCCGCACCTGCCTATACCACTCCACCATCCCACGCATACTTACACACCTACACCTGCCCCCGCAACCTGTCCGAGCTGGAATTTTTCTAAGTCTCAGCTCCATACAAATCCACTAAAAACTTTCTAAGTCCCTGCCCATACGAAATTCCCCAAAATTTTTTAAGTCCCGCGACACCTAAATCACAAAATCTTCCTAGATCCCCGCGTCCACCTACGCCACCCCATCCTCCTACACACACCCACACCCACCCACGCAGTTTAGCCCGAGTAAGAAATTTTTCTAAGTCCCAGCTCTATATAAAATCTCCTCAAATTATTCTAAATCCCCCGCCCATACAAAAATCCCCGAAAAAAGCCTAAGTCCCGCGAAATTAAATTGTCAAATTTTCTAAGTCCCCCGCGTCCACCGCGTCGACCTACACCACCCCATCCTCCCACACACACCTACACCCGCCCCCACAATTTTTTTTTTTAACAACCCCCCCCCCCCCCGCCAAAGTTCGACCCACGAAACCCCGCTCCCCCTCCTCAACCCCCCTCCCCCCCGTAAAAGTCACCCTCGCGAACACACCCCCCCCCCCCCCCCCCCCCCCCCCCGGGTGCACCTTACCTCACCCCCCCTGGTCCTATCTCCGGAACCCGGCGTCGGATCGGGACCGGACTTCTTTCTGCGGCCAGGCCGCAACCCTGCTCTCGTTTCTACTCCGCCACTTTTTTGATTTTCCCCCCCCTTCCACCCGCACCTTACCCCGTCGACATCCAACATCTTTAAACCATCATAGCTTCGGAACCGGAGGTCGCAGCGGAGCCTGGTTTTCTTTGCTGGGCTGCCCAGGGCCCCGCGCATTTATCTGCATCACTGCACACTCCAATCAGCACGCCGAACCTGAAAATTAAAAATAATTAGGATCCATACATCTCCAAAACATTATTAGAACAGAAAACAACATCAAGTCATCCATAAACACATTCTGAAACAAAATAAATAACCAATCCCAAACATAAAACCACCAAAATAGAAGAGAAACTTACCTGCCTATCGCTATCGGCCGTGAACACCACCTGTAAGAAAAGAGAAAATTAATAAATTAATAAAAGGGCAACACCAAATAACACATACCTACCAGGAAGTCATCCAGAAACACTACAGGAACAAGGACAAAGTCATCCACACACGCACAAGACATGTCTCAATCCAGTGTAGTATCATCCAAAGGACCACGCCCTGCAGCTGGCGAAGCACGCGCCGATCCTATAACCAAGAAAAAAGTGTACACAAAGAGGATCCAGGACATTGCGCAGGCCAGCGACAGCGACACTTCTAACCCAGCTCCGAGTCAATCCAGTCGGGACTCGGCTGGCGAGCAAACCTCACAGATTCTCTCCACCCTCCCTATTACTGCGAACCGGCTGTACCAAGAAGCCAAGGAGCAAATTGAGCAGTCGGGGAACGTAAAAACCACCATAAAAGAAAAGGTGTTAGAGAATCTCGGGGCAATGTTCGAGATAGTGCTGCGCCTCAGTGAGTCCCGCCTTACGCTGTCTGCACAGCTCGAACGGAGCCGGACGGCCATGGCCAACCAGCTTGCCAAGCGGGAGCAAGAGTATGCGCAGAAGCTGGCCGACATACTGGCCGAACAACAGGCGGCCGAGCTTAAGCCCGACATCAGGGAGATAATGAAGGAGGTGCAGACGGTTCGACAAATCATTTCCTTCGATGTGCTCGACCAATTGACAAAAGCCAGCCAGTCCCACCACATTCAGCAGGCGGCGGCTGTTAATAAACAGCTACAGGAGACAGGGAAGAGGCTGGCTGAAATCGTGGAAGAAAGTAGCCAAGCGAGGACATACGCCGAGGCGGCGGCAAAGGGGCCGAGAGACACTAGAGTGACGCCCAAGCCCAGCTTTACCATAATAGTCTCTTAAAAAGAAGAAAAAGACACTAGTGACGACGTCCTGAAGTGCGTGCGCGGAGCCGCAGACGCCCGAGTGAGCGGGGTCGCGGTCGAGCGGATCCGAAAGGCGCGCAACCAGAGGGTCGTCATTAGTTGTTCTACAAAAGAAAACGTGGACAAGCTAAAAAGCCAACTCCAAGGCAGCAGAAAATTGCAAGTAGAGGATGCAAGGAATAAAGGAAATCCTGGAGTCGATCAAACGCCAAAATGCGCACATTGTGGGGGCCATCCCGCCGGAGGACTACCGGGCGGAGGTTAAATATAGAAGAAGGACGAGGAACCCCCATGAATGCAACGCTGTCCTGCAGGTCTCCCCAAAAGTATGGAATGCAATGTTACAAGCAGGGAAAGTGCATGTTGATCTTCAGCGGTGCACTGTCGCCGACCAATCCCCACTGGTCCAGTGTACACGATGCCTGGGCTACGGCCACGGACGAAAATATTGCAAGGCGACCACCGACGCTTGCAGTCACTGCGGCGGCGGTCACCTTAGGGCGGACTGCCCAGTTTGGGCCAATGGAGATCGACCAACATGCATTAACTGCCAGAGTGCAAAAATGGATCGGATGGACCACTCTGCCTTCGATGGGGAGTGCCTCGTAAGACAGCGTTGGGATGCCATAGCGAGATCTAGCATCTCGTACTGCTAAGGGCACCCACGACGGCCTACGAGTTATCCAGGCAAACCTCCAGAGGACCGCAAAAGACACGGGGGTGGACATTAGCTTGGTGCAGGAGCCGTATGTTGGAGCAGAAGGAACAATGGCCACCTACGCAGGCGTACGAATAATTCAGTGCACCAGGACAGGCCCCAAGCCGGTAAAGGCTGCAATAATCGTGCACAACTCTCGTGTGGCACTGGTCCAGGACCCGACACTGCTGAACGAAAACGTGGCCTACGTAAGCATCAAGATTGAAAACGGTACCCTTAATCTGATCTCAGTGTATCTTGAAGGGGATCAACAGCTTGATCCCTACCTGGACCATATATCTCTAATACTGCGGAAGAGGGCTGGAAAAAGTACCGTGATAGGAGGAGATGTCAATGCGTGGAGCCCGTGGTGGGGTAGCATACGCGAAAACCTTAGGGGAGCGGAGCTAAGTAACTACCTCCACGAGAACAACCTGCACATATTAAACAGTGGCAACAAACCCACCTTTCAGGTCATTCGGAATGGAAGAGTCTGCACCAGTGTAGTGGACATCACCGTGTGCACGGAGGACCTGTATGGGAAGGTCGATGCCTGGAGGGTAGACGAAAAGATGCTTAGCTCGGACCACAATGCAATCACCTTTTCGGTACACAGTACAATAAAGCAGGAGGTCAGGAAGAAAACAACCAGGGTATACAACTGCAGGAAGGCAAACTGGGCACAATTTGGACGCCAACTCGACATAAATATGGGTCTGGCGAGGCTCACCGAGGAGGAAGTCATGCGCATCACAAGCCGTGAGAGTCTGGAGGATGTAGTAGCCAGATATGTGGATGTGCTAACCAAAACGAGCAATGAGACAATTCCTAAGGCCAGGTCATTTGAAAAACCACCGATACCTTGGTGGACTGAGGAACTCACTAGGCTCAGGAAAGACGTGATGACCAAGAAAGGAAGGATTCGGAAGGCAGCGGCAAGAAGGCGGCAATACGTGGTCGAAGAATACCTGGCTAGTAAGAACAATTACGAGAAGGCTGCTAAAGCGGCCCAAACTAACAGCTGGAAAGAATTCTGCTCCCGCCAAAGCCATGAGACGATGTGGGACTCCATCTACCGCGTGATCAGGCAAACCAAGCGTAGGACCGAGGACGTGCCCATGGTAAGGGATGGCCGCACCCTGAGTGCCGCAGCCTCAGCAAACTATCTAGCTGACACCTTTTTCCCAGGTGATGATAGGGACGAAGATGAAGAACAGCACGTCAAGGCCAGACAGGAAGCAAAAAACGTCACACTTCAGCACCGAGACGACCACCCATTCACAGAAGAGGAAATGTATGTGGCGGTTGAATCCTTTAGTGCCAGGAAGGCTCCCGGGGGGGATGGTCTGACCGCGGACAAATGTCTGGCCGCGATAAAGCGAACGCCACGAGTGTTCTTGGGCATCCTGAACAAGTGTCTGGAGCTAGCATATTTTCCCAAGCCTTGGAAAGTGGCAGAGGTGATTATCCTGAAGAAGCCCGGGAAGGCAAATTATAACGAGGCAAAGTCATTCAGGCCAATAGGACTGCTGTCGATTCTCGGGAAGACCCTGGAGAAGATGACGATCAGGCGACTCCGATGGCACCTCCTCCACAGGTTCAACCCACGCCAATACGGCTTTACTTCCCATTTTTAATCCAAGATTAAAAATGGGAAGAGAATACCTGGAACTAACAAAGGAGATCAAAATTCTGGGGGTCATCATCGATTGCAAACTCACCTTCGCACAACATTTATCGTACGTCACCCGAAAGGCCCTAAATATATACGGCCAGCTTTCGCGAGCGGCAAAAGCGACGTGGGGCCTCAACCCAACAATCACAAGACAGATTTACACGGCGGTGATTGTGCCCATTGTGTCGTACGGGGCGGGGGTCTGGGCGTCAGAGGTGGGCAAGATTTATGTACAGAAGCAGCTCTCAGCGGTGCAGAGGGGCTTCGCCCAGAAGATTGGACGGATGCACCGAACAGTGTCCAAGCATGCGGCCATGATCCTGGCGAGGCTCCTTCCGCTGGACCTGCAGATTGCCGAGTACGCTGCCACGTATGAAACCAGACGTGGGCGCCCATTCAAATATACTACCGAAGAGTATCGCCTGGAGCACCGGGTGGAACACGCTGAGCTGGATCACCCTACAGAAACCACAAAATTAGAATACACGTGCCTGGACGCGCTTACCCCTGAAACTATAAGAGATCATGACATCATAGGGAAATATATCTATACTGATGGGAGTAAAATTCAGGGTAGAGTTGGCGCCGCACTATCAGTGTGGGATAGCGGAGGGAAATGTACTTTAGAAAACTCAGGTTAGCTGGACACTGTACGGTGTTCCAGGCCGAACTGTTGGCGATCTAACGGCAGCGGAACTTATAGACCGAAGAAATTGGAGCAACGCAAACATCTTCACCGACTCTCGGTCATCGCTCGAAGCACTGAACACTACACCGGCGGTGCACCCACTTGCGCTTAAAACAACACAAACTCTCCGGAAAATTACTGCTAAAGGGCATTCTGTAAGGCTCTTCTGGATTAGGGCGCATGTGGGGGTACCGGGCAACGAGAGGGCGGACGAACTGGCCAAAGAGGCGGCCCTTAATACAAAAAGGAAGACTACTTACGACGAGCTCCCAATATCCTTCGTGAGACGCAGGCTGCGAGAGGATACAATAGTCACTTGGCAGAATAGGTACACAAATGGTGAAACTGCGGCTACCACGAAGGTCTTCCTGCCCGACGTCAGACGCGCTGCAAAGATAATGACTAGACTCGACATGGACTCCCTGACTGCGCAAATCCTTACCGGACACGGGGGATTTTCTGCTTACTTACACAGGTTTAAACTGAAAGAAAGCCCGACCTGCAGCTGTGATAACGAGACAAACGAAGAAATTGTACACCTGATTACTGAATGCCCTAGGTTCCTAGGGAGGAGACTTGCAACTGAAACTGAAATAGACATGACGATTGACATAGCAAATATACCCGCTATAATGGAAGATCCTGAAAAAATTAACAAATTTATGGATTACTGTAGATATGTGGGGGGGATAGTTATAGGGGCAAATAAGACCTAGGAATAAACTGACTAGGACGCGACGTGACTGAAACTAAAATTGTAACTTCCGGACGAGGAAAAAAAAAAAAAAAAAAAAAGAAAAAAAAAAAAAAAAAAAAAACTGCTACTAGAAGAACAACCCAGCCATGCTGGACAACCAGAAGGGAACCGGTGACTGGAAATCTAAAGTAAATAAAACCCACACATGAAACGAAAAGCAATCGCCCCTAACCCCATGTGGAACACATGGCTAATTAGGGCAAACCAGACGCAACAGCTGATTTGGGGAGGCATGTTGTCCATGCCATGACCCATAATGACGGTACTACCACCGAGAGGGGGACTATCGAAGCGAAGACGAAGACCATCTGGAAGTAGGCCGCATTGTGCCAATTCCGCCCCACCATGGCGGAGGATGTAAACCTAAAAAAAAAAAAAAAAAAAAAAAAAAAAAAAAAAAAAAAAAAAAAAAAAAAAACTAATAATTCTGAAAAAGAAATAAATAGTTAATGATCATATTATTAAGAAATATTCCAACTGTACATATCTTACCTAAATATAAGTTTTGAGGATCACCCAACATATAACTCTGAAAAGTAATAAATAGTTAATGTTAATAAGTCTTGTGTTGTTTTTAGTTTTTAAATAAATAAATAAAAAAGCATGTTATAGTAAATGTATTAGTGATAATCTAAATGTATAAGTAATAAATGTAAAATGTATGTATAAGATCATAAGCCCATATACTGATTAAGACCATAAGTCTCAAGGCACACGCCCCCCTTGGTCTCAAAAATTCTGTAAATAAACATATAAAGAAGTAAAATAGGGTGTTAATGCTAATGTATTACGACGAGACCATAAGTCTCAAAGTCCAAAAGCCACAGCCCACTGGGGCTCCTGGGAGCTGTAAATGAACTTGTATAAATTAATGTAAAGCACTAACCAATAAATGTATTAAATATAAGCTGTATACAATGTAAATTAAGATGTAATGTTATGTAACGTAGTAGCTAAGCACACACATAACCACAAACTGAAAAACTTAATTCAGCCCGAACACTGACTCCGCCCACCCATGTACACACGGCGAACTTTAAAAAAAAAAAAAAAAAAAAAAAAACATACAGACACACACCGTCTATACCGGTATAGATGAGGTACCAACGGAGTAAGTGCTCCGTTGCTCCGGCGTTCTGCCGTTGGAGGACGCTAGTGTCCAAATTTTCTTAGCTTCCCTCCTGACTAACGACGTCCCGAGCCGAGGTCCGTGTTTCAATCTGAGACGCCCGCGGGATGTCGTTCCCCGTGGATGTCCATCAGGCCCCCCCTTTTAAGGGCGGGTCTCCTGACCCACCCGCTCCCCCGGTGACGCTGTAATAAAACAGGGCTAACAGGGCTAAAGGGCTAAAACAGGGCTAACAGCATAAACAGACAAAAAAAAATAAAAATGTTATTATACATATAAACCTTCCTCTTGCATCACGCTATCTAATTTTTTTTTTAATTACATGTACATAATTATGTACGGTACGTATACATAATTATATACGCTTGCTAAATTTTATAAATATCTTTTTGTCTATTTTTGTTCCCACATATTATATACATGTATAATATAAGAATAGATTTAATTTTAACGTTTATTATAATGTTAAATATTTGTTTTATTAAAATCAATTGAACTTAATGATATGTTAATTAGAATATAAATTCAAAACTGGCGTTTGAAATTCAACCATCGATTTTCTGAGGGTTGGGTAATAAATAGGTTTTATATGAAAAATAGGTTTTGTTATGAAAAATAGTTTAGTGTGTATTAGATTTGTCTTATTGAAATGATTTTTAACACCCTTTTCTTTATTATTTATTTCACATCAAACTATTATTATTAGCCTTTATTAAGAAAAAAGTAACGATACAAATTATCTACGTAAGTTCCTACATTGGTATTTATTGAGTAGGTACATGATACTGAAATTCTAACAATACATTTATAAACGTTTATTTGTTCGTGAATTAAGATCTACTAGGTACATGGATTTTAACTTAATTTGGTTAAAGGCTATTGGCCGGGGCCACTAATATGATAATTCCGATTTCGGATAATTGTGGATTAAACTTAAATCCAAAACTACTTTTACAATAAAATTCGATATGGTGTTGGCTTATTATCTAAATCGATATAGGTATAGAATGTTTTTCATTTTACTTTAGTTTTATACATTACGAATTGCGTGCGACGATTATAGGTGGCTTATTATGTGAGGAGCAGGGCAGGGGAAGGGTTGTCTGACGAGGCCGTTGGAAACCATTTGTGTGCTTAAATTTGTAAGTACTTATAAGTTCTTGCCGTTGAAATTTGTGCCTACATTGCATTCATTTATGATTTAACATATATTCTTAATAACATATTATCAATACGCCAAAATTTAATTGTATAAATAAATTAAAAATTAAAGAAACCCCCGATACAAAAAGACCTCTAAAAAGAATAAAAATAATATTATTATGTACTTATCGAAGTTGTTCCGTCGGAGGACCGTTGTAAGTTGACGATGGTGTCTATTTTACGAAGTTAATCATTGAGGGCTTAGACTACGATTCGATATCGTTATTCTTTTATTTGCCTTGGTAACTTACTTGCATTTTAATTTCTACCTTTATTAAACGGTTCCTCGACGCAATAACCTCAATAACATACATATTTTTTTTTCTTTTTAGAGGTCTTTTTGTATCCGGGGTTTATTACATTTATTTTTTTTTTTCTGCTTTTTAAATTTAAATTACTGGTTTCTTTATTGTACTAAATGAACCTACAGACAAACAAATATTCCATTGTTTAAATAAGGGTCCGCGTGAAAAATTCGACAATGTAGTAAATAATAAATGTACCTATTAAGTAACAGGATTCAAGACTTTTTCATATACGAATATACAAATATTAATAAATATAAACATTAAGAGTTAAATTGACTTACAATCACTAATAACACTGATGAAGGGATTTATATTATCACTAGCTGTTGCCCGTGACTATTTATGATTACGATCCCAAGCCATATAAATATTTTTTATACAGTCTACGTGGACGCAGTCACGGGCTACAGCTATGTATGTACTTTACCTGAGTAAGTAAGTGTAAAAACCTTTTGAGCTATATAAAAAGGCTTTTTTTTATATAGCGAGGGTAAGCCGCTGGGAACAGCTAATCTTCGCATAAGAACCTTTTATTAATGAAAGGTTTTAAACCTTTTATTAATGAAACGTCAATATCTTGGATACGACTGTTTCCATTTCCACCAATCATAGCTAAGAACCATCTCGACGAACATAGCTTTCGATAAAAAAAACGCATTCAAATCCGTCCACGCGTTTGACCGCTACATTGCCACAGACAGACACACAGGTACACAGATCGCAGGTCAAACTTATAACACCCCTCTTTATAGTCGGGGGTTAATAAATAGGCCGCCTGTCTGTTCCCCTCTGGATGCCTCCGTCTCCTAGTTATTTGCTTCAGTTGTTCCCTATCTGATATTCATTACTTCTGATTGAGAGGAGAGGTTGTCCTTCCTAGATGTAAAAGTAACCATGAGATCGAACGGGTCCTTGTCACACTAAGTGTACCGCAAACCTACTAATACGGATAAGTACTTACACGCTACATCTCATCCCCATCCCTGAAACCTGTAATCCGTTATAAGTTCTCCCAAGAACAGCTTACAATCTGTTTGAACCCTGAACATTTGAAGCCTTAGCTGGACTATTTTCAAGAAGTAATCAAAAGTAATGAGTATCAGGTAAGGGAACGAAAGTAAACAACTAGGAGAGGTAATCAACCAGAGGTGAACAGACGGTCGGTCTAAACAGCTTAGGTATGTCTAAGGAGACAGGACAGGAGAAGGAGAAGGAGAGTAATAGATAAGATAAAGCGTTCTATTTCTGAAAGGGTCAAAGAATATTTTGCAGCTGTAAAGAACTGTCAGACGAACAAGTCAGCGATCGCAGAACATACATAAAAAGCGGACACCAATCGTTGGATACAATTTTCTCGTACCCGGAGGGTTGTACGTGAAGCGATTGAGGTCAAGAAACAAAACTTTTAATTGGAAAGATGGATTTAAGTTATCAGCATCGTGGGATCCTGTGATAAATAGCATAACACCTCGTTTTATTGCACAGTCGGTTAAACACCTGAATAGAGACTCTTAAGTTGGATTACAGAATAGAGCTACTGTGAGTGTGCTATGTGACTTTACATGGCTGAAAGACAATACTAATAATTTGAAAGAAATTTCGACCTTACGGATTCGACGGCGGAGAGCGTGCATCGCTAAGGCAGAGAAAAGATATGTGATAGCTATTTCGTACTCGTTATTCTCATTTCCTAAAATAATTAGGTATATTTCATAGACCTTTGCCATGACAGGGCTGACTTTGAAATCACATTTTTTTTGGTTTCTCTTTAGGTTTTTAGAGATTGTTATCAGATCACCAAACAATGTGTTGATGATAACCAATGTGTTGAAAAAAACTAACCTAAGATATAATAGACTTTTTTAACGTGAATTATTGAGTACTTTAAAATTATACGAGAGGATTTGCATTACAAAAATTGGTACCTAGGTAATCGCGCCAATCTTATCAACCAACAAATGGAGAGGCAAAACATTAATTGTTCCTTACCAACGATATCTAAAAATTGCGAGTGAAGTTGTAGCAAACTAAAAATAATGATAAACCAATTTAACAATACCTGAGTCAAAAACATCATCTAACTCTTATTTGATTTTACAAACTGTTTCAACTATGATTTTTGATTCATCGAGATTTTCGTATGCGCTACCCTGCTCGTTGTTGAGAGCAAAATTGTGAGAACGAAAAGATTGCAATAAAACCAAAGCTTGGACCGAAAACCTAAAATCTGTTGATATTGCACGCTGTCAGCTTTAAGTAAATTTGAAACACCGAATTTATAACAAAATAAGCAAATTTAAATGGTCAATATCACCTAAAAATCGACCATTTTGTAGATCAGAATGGTACATTTTTATTCTATCAATAAACATTAGGTCAAAAGAACAAACAAATGAAAAAGTTAGTCCTGTGGTACCTAATATTATTAACGATGTAAATCTTTAAACAGTGATATTTAGATGAAGCATGCTTACATAATTTCTTCATCGATTATGCTTTGTTTTCATCTCATTCGAATTCGTCATCCTGTATTCTGGATTCTGAAACCTCTTTCGGCATCTTTAGAAATGTAGAAAAACCGAGATGATCATACTTTACACACGTATCGTAAACCTAAGCAAACCGATACAGACAGGGCAAGGTGTATTTGTTTGTCTTGCTAGGGTTACAGGTATAGCGATTTGCATAAGGCCGCCCACGAAGAGTTTTTAGCATTATCGGATTTTTATGACAGGCGCTGCGGAAGTTATGATGCAAGAACGTCGGCGTTTTCAAATAAATAATTTGCATATTGTTTGTAGTGTAGACGAGAATAAGTATTTATATTATTAGTTACTTATTCATGTATATACAATCTATATAATCACTATATATTTATTTTGTTTCGTTGTAGAATTAAGACTTTAGGTTCTGGTACAAAGCAGCTAAAGGGATCCACTGAAATAAAATACCCATATTACTGATTTTTCACAAAAGCTTACAATAGTACATTTTTAATCATTATTTTTTCAGACATCAATCTACATTCAAGTCCATCATTTAATACATTTTAGGAAACTACTATTACTGAGTAAACAACATGTTAGGTACATGAATACAGTAACAATTGGCAGAGTCACGCTTCGACGTACCAGTTTTAAGTAAACATAAGTCTTGAAAGCGTATTTAAAGTAAACTAAGTTGGAAATTAAGATTCAAATAGAAACGTGGAGCAGAGTGAGACGAGCGACAGTCATAAAAGTTGATGTTTGCTAACCACGAATAGTTGGCTTAGTGCTATTGATCCTTCCAATAATTATCGAACACGTTTCTTGTCACTATATTTGAGCACACGTTTTAACATAAAAGTGGACAGGCATAGACACTCTTGTTTATAAGTTTACGTACGGCATCGTAAAGGTAGGCGACTGCCAGAACTAACATAGATACGGTGAGAGAAAAATTCGTTTACTGCAAAAGATAAAAATGTCCGTTTGTCGGTGTATCGGCATTTGTTTTTGTACATTTATTAAATTTATTGAAGAACTATTAAAAAATAAATAGTTTTTCATAACTACAATACAAAGATACTGCTTGAAACTTTAATAATATTTCGTTCAGTGATAAAAAGAAGAACTTCTTTTAAGAACTTTAAAGGAAATAAAAAGTTCTGTTTAAACAAAACTTTTTGTGTGGTTGATAATAGTTAGTAGGTATCTACCTGCTACCTATTCGTATTCTTAGTCTGAAAATCTTATTTATAATATAACGACTTAATTTAACAACTAGTTATGGATATTAAATGTAAATATCTAATTAGTCAAAATCTAAATCTTAAACGCAATGAAATCTATAAATTATAAATAATTTATATAACTACCTATAACCTAAATCAAGTTATGTAAATCTGAATTTAGAAGTGTTTTTTGTAAAACTTTTTGTTAATAATGTAACATTTTTAACTTTCACGAGTTTCTAGCGATATATGTATTAGAAGTTAAACTAAACATTAATACCTATTTGTAAACATTGATTTTTTGTCACGTATATTTTTAAACTGCTATGTTTAACGCACTGCTAATGTTCATGTTAATGACTATAAAGTTTTTAAACACTTTAGGTGCTTTAAAAAATACACACCTCATAATAAAATATAACATTTAATATTTTCTAGTGTAATTGTTTGATTTAAAAATCGTTAACCTAAGCACCAATGTCTACGTAACTATATTTTGGCAGAGCAAGAAGGTGTACCATTTCGTCTCTACAAACTGCATTTCAATAGATTTATCCAAAGATTTTTATGAAAAAGAGCACCACATACGAAGTATATAAATAATGAAACACTATTATAATATTGCAATATTTACAACAAATCGTCTTAACTACCAAGCTCCACGTAATCATCGTAAGCTTCACCACGGATATACAATCCGTAGATCAATATGGTATGAGATAACGAGACTAAGTAGTATTTACGCCAAGGTGTTAATTTCAGGAGGTTAGAGTAGCGTGAATTTTATTTATATGAAAAGTTAATTCATTGCCTGCTAGCACGTAGTGTTTAAACGACGGAGTTAGCACTGGGCTCCGAATAAACAGAGTTGAGGGCGTAGTTCGAAGGTATCGCATACGCGTGCGTCGCTGCCTCTCTCACACTAGATGGTGTGAAAGCTAACTACACCTCGCCTTACAGTATTAACATTTTAGCGTCTTTTTGGGCATAAACAATATTGGGTATAAAATGCAATGACATCATTATCAAAACCAGTTATTGGTTACGTTTTAGACGTTTGTGTTGTTGTATTAAATTATTTTTATATACCTACATGCCTTGCGACGTAGGTACCTACATACTTGTGCGTAAGAACATATTATGGAGGTACCTACGTATTACTAAAATCAAATATTACAATGAACCTTACATTTTTCTTGTTCAGTAATGTTGAATGTTAACAGACGAATAAATAGAATTTAGGTTCAGTAGTTTCCGGGAAAGGACAGAGCTTGTTTAAATAACATTTTTGGGACTTTAGATCGGTGACATTATTACAGTAGTTCTAAATAAAGTTCTCGGTAACGAGCAATTACTTGATCTACTTTGTGATGTGTTTTTTATGGACATTATTACTTTTATAGAATATAATCGTATGAACGTATGGCGATAACTTTTGCAAGAAATATAAAGACGTGAAAGTAAACACAAAAGTTAGGAAATAGTCTGTTTGTAGAAAACCAATACGTAAAGTGCACTAGTCGAAAATCGATGTAAAAACAGCGCTGCGATGGTCTATAACGGTGGAGTATTTAAAAATGAAACGTTTCTGAGAGCACTGAGCTCGTTCGTTGTTTGAAGTTTCCTTTTTCAATTAGCACTCGGCCGCAGACCGTAACTGGGTGAGTCGGATGAGGTTTGGAATGCTGGCCCTCCTCGGGAGGTATTGTATCCCAAGAAAATCTTACAACTTCTATTACAAATTATTAAATATTTGGTAATAGTTTATAAAGAGCTTGTATTATTATTATATTTAGATGAATTTAAAGGTTTGATAATTTCAAAATAAGTTTCATTAAGTTGTCGCGTAGAAAGTGGATAATTTGCTAAAAATGATAAAAAGATTAGGCATACCTTTATATTAAAGAAATTTGTAACACCTATACAATTTCTCTAAAGGTTCCCTGTATATGTTCCTCTGCTGGTCCAGTTTTCCTCTCTAGTACCTACCTACCTAGGTAGGTCTTACCCCACTTTATAGCTCCACTGCACATATTATATTGTTTCTTCTATAAGTTAACAACTGGGTAACATTACATTTACATTATACCTACCTTTTGTAATTTGTACAGTTAAAATTAACATGTAGGTAAAGAATAATATTTTTTTTTTATTGAGGAGCAAAGAGCAGTATTAGATATATCGCTCCATCGAAACAGACTCTCCTTACTTTATAAACCTAATAAAAAAAAAAAGTTTCATAGTAATGCAATAGTAGTAATACCTGTTGCAGTAGTAGTAGGTACCTGTAGGAATGCTCTTAAATATTTTTAGTTATGTATGACCAATCTGCTATTTATTTGGTGGATTAATATAAATATCATAAACTGATGCAATTGGAAATGGGTGAAGAATATCTTTTGAAGATATAACATTATCTGAAGTAAACATCAATAACTCATTAGCAAGAAGATAAGGAAGGGTTACGTTGATAATGACTCTTTAGGAGAATTGTTAGTAAAAGATATCTATTGGGAACTTTTAAATATATAGTTTCTTAGTTGATAAGGTGATTGAAAATGATAAAACGTTTCCTAAGAAAGGGCCATGAGAACATATCTAATTGAACAATTCAGGTTTTTGTGTATTTATAAAAGGTACAAACCGTGGAGATATATTGGTAGGTACCTACCTATTGTAGGTACTCCAGGATAATATTATTTATTTTTTTGCATAAAGTTTCTTTGAAATAGACTTGAAGCCTAAAATACTCCAATTTCTATTATAAACCAGGGTTTTTTTTGATTATTTAAGAAAAATCAAAACTATAATCCAATATAGATATAAGTTCATAATACATAAAAATTAAATCAAACATTTTTATAAGAGTGTCATTCGTTTTCTAACAAATTATTAAAACCAAACATATAATAATATGGTAATGAATACAGTTTTCCGATACGGCATATAAATCTAATTTGAAGTCGAATTTTATTTAATTATTGAGTGCCTATTTAGCTGACTAACCGCATCAATGCTGCGCAGGATTGTCTCCGAAGCGGTCAAATATCGCCACCAATCGCCTCGTATGTCAATATGATGGGGCGGAGTCACGGTACCGTGTCTGACGATCTAACTCTACAGCTCATGAAAGGAATATTAAACCCTTTTAACAATCACATAAGACTCAATTATCCATTTACGATATGAGAAAAAACGTTTCAACTGACCGATGAAAATATGGTTTACGTGGAGGGCATAGAGATGAATCTTGAACGATGCTCATGAAGAGGTAGTGGGTTTATTATTTTGTATACATGCTAATGAGGTGTAGTTTGGCCGAGTTTGTGGTAGTTGGTCATGCAGTTGGCACGTCACCACTGATTTGTGTAATGTGACAAATAGACAACCAACTTGTACGATTTCAGTCTAGATTTGCAACTTTTTAGACATATTTTGTATTTTAAATTATGGTATATAGTGAGATTTTATGTTGAAGGACAATTAAGTGTAAATACGTGTGAAGTGCCTTGAAATGTTTATATTTTTTTAAAAGTTAAGTGTACAGAATAAGGATAATATTTTTAAAGGTAAGCTTATATATGTATTAGAATATAATTATAATATATTAAAACTCTATGACACTTATTTTAACTTAAATGCCAAAATGTTACTTGTAACCAAAAAAGAATAGCGTTACAGTGTAATAGTGTTATAGTGTTAATTTTAAAACATATTTAAGAGCGTACAAAAGTATGAGAAAATATAAAAGTTTATAAGGGTTATTTTATTATTTAACAAATACAAATTTGAATTAAGTATTTTTTTGTAGCAAACATATTATAAATAAATAACATCAAGAAGGTGCATGATAATTATTGAAAACATAATAATAATATTTATTTACAGAACTTATTTTAGTTTGATACGAACAGCGGCCGTCGCGTCCTTTTATGAAAATTATCATCTGATGATAATGTAAGGAAAATATTAATAACATATGTGTATTTAATTTAAGGATATCTATATACACATACCTATATATTTTGAAATATAGATATGCATAGGTATATACGCATAGTTTAATTATTATAATTATTATTTGATTATCTTAAAAAAGTTAATAACAGAAGTTGCCTATATAGAGCTATATTTTTTAATTTACTGCGTTTTCCATTTCTTGCCTTTAGTGTTCGGTCCTTCTGGATAGCTTCAAAACTTGGGTCAATTAAATATAACCTGAAACACGCTTTAAGTATTTTCTCTATGTGAACATATTTATTATATTATGCCTACATACAATTACGGTAGAGGAATGCTGCAAGAGATTATAATATACCTAATAGAATTAAAAGCATAATTTTCTTTTTGCGAAAAAAATGAGAAAAAAAATAAAAGAAAATGTATAGCCACTAAAATATTATTTAAATTAACTCTTAGAACTCTCATTTAGAGGAAATTAATGTAAATTTATTGTAGCCAAGTCTTCGTTTTCTAATTCTTAAAGAATCAAAGAATGACTCTCAATCATATTATCTACATAGAAAATTCAAACGAAACAACCAAAACTTAATTATTGGGCTTATAGCTACTGTAAGAAGAGTTAATACCATAATCGATCTGATATTTTTTACTAGCGACCCAAAATGATCACGACCTCATTCAAATTTAAGTATAATCATCTGTGCCAATTTTACCACACACCAATGTAGGTATCGCTATTCACAGGTAGGTATTATTATTGGTGTGTCTCGGGATGAACAATAGCAAATACTTAGGTGTACATACCTACCTATCTCTTGCACGCACTCATAGTGAATCGTAAAAACCAACATAAAGACATTTCTTTATTGCACAAAAACAAACAAACATACTTATACATACATTCCTAGTATTATTTATAATGACATGATAGATCGAACAAATAGTTTATTTATCCATCTAAGATCTAGAAACCTAACAAAATATTTATTAGCTACCAGCTTGGAAATATATTCTTGGTGTCCGTGTACATAAATACTTTCCTGTGCTTATAAAACTTTAAGTCATGTAAAGGACACGCTAGTTTGTATCAACTGACACCTGCACAAAAAAACGGTCAATTTAAGGTTTGTTTAGAATTTATTGCTGGCAACTTTACATAGACATTTATGTTTAATTAGCAAAGAAGTAGACAAACTAGAGTAATATTGAGAGTCAATAAAGAACACTGTTACAATACTTACTGGTGGCCACTGATTTTATGATTCTCGATAATTATAAATAATTGTGTATATTGTTATAGCTATCACGAACGTATTATAATATGTTTGCAACAAACTATACCAAGTAAGTTTTGTGTATATGGTTTTGTTTGGTTATTTATAACATATAATTTTTATTTGTATTTTAAAAACACTTAATTAAAAATGTAAAATCATGTAATTGTATTGTAATTTACCATTTTTTTTAACTAAATGGCAACATTTTTTTATATGCATTTAGTAAAAGATTGTCTTAGGAAACATTAAAAAAATATTTTCAAATGTAGCTGGGTTAATTACATATTTAAAAATTAAATACTAATAAAATTTTACTAATCTTGAAAAAAATGTGCTTTTTAATTATATATATATATATATTTTTTTTTTATTAATAATTATTTATACATATATATTGAAAAAAAAAAATTTTAATATAGGCCGGTGAATTGTCGTCAATTATGCGAACCAAGTTACTGACACGTCTAGTATAATAATCTTAAAATACAGCTAAATATAACGAGCAAAACGTATTTATTTTTCGATAAATATTCATGTATAGCAGCCAAAGCTCGGATGTTGATTAAGGATAATTCATTTTACTGCACTAGAAGCTATTGTCCACATAATAGTACAATGTTCGGTACAGCGCGGGTCGCACAAAGCCAAGGCTCCGTCAGCGGCCATGCCGGCGTCCCCACAAAGCCCTCCAATAAACTTTTACAACACACATAAAACCCTGACTTTTTAACCCGAGTTATTTGAATTAATATCAATTCGAAGTTCCTCAATGGGCTTCACCCGTCAAACTCTAAACTTTTATGACATCAGAATCGAGGAATAAAATTTAATTGAAATGTATCCCCGAAAAAAAGTTTGATTGCAGTTATCAGCTACCGAATTTGAATATTTACATTGAATATTTCTAAAGTTATTTAATTAACCATATCTAATAAATAATGGCCAGATGTTACGATACACTCTAATAGGGGAATGGCGACGAGGAATTCGTATGTTGTTGGTTTTATGTCTTTATAATTAGATTTTTATAAAAACTACAAGATATATTAATTTTAATTATTTTTGATAAGATTGCAATAAATATTTGACAGTACAAAAGACATCAACGCGCGTTTCGTATTTAACATGAGACTAATAAAAATTTAATAAAAACTGTCCAAGCGAATTATTGAAATGTACAACTGTTTGATGCAATCACTCACATTAAACTATTATAAAACAAGAGGCCATAAAATGTTGTTTATGAAACATCAATTAGGTAGACGATTGTGTCAACAGTAGGAGATTCAATGTGTTTGTAGAGACAAACCTTATTGATCATATGTTGCGTTATTTGATTTTAGTCTATTGTTTGATTAACATATCAAGGCTGGCGGTTGTATACATGCCAAGTGATAATAAAAATTCAAGTTTGAAACGATGACGCAAGACCATTAAAATACTTACTTGAGTTTTCGGCATCATTCCATTTGCATAGCCTCCACGGCCATTACGCAGTCGTTCTGCAAACTATGAAATTGGAAGAGACAACACGAGCTATATTGTTTCAATGGTTTCAAATTCGTTCGGTCGGTCTTGCATTTGATAATTAGCACCTCTCGCATCGCCACGTAGGTATAGGTAGGCTATACCTCGGCTTGCTCGACACCACACATAACGCTTACATTTATCGAAGTGGCTACCATAAAACTTCAATCACGGACGAGTTCCTTCGAGCAATATTGAAAGGCACTCGTTGTTATCTTTAATATTTTATAGGTATCAGTAAAACGACGGCACTGCAAAGCGATTAAGCGACATTCCACTTGAGGTGACTTTATATTGGGGTTGGAGTTAGGATCGTGCGGCGTCGATAACGAATCACCGTAATTAGATGTAATTAAAGGATGATAAACATCTACGCGGCTCGGCGGTGCGCTATGAATATTTTGTGGCTGGTCCTATAGATACTCGAACATATTTAACCTTACCATTAAAAAGAAAATGTTCGCAATTCATCTATACGACTCAACTTTAATATTTATACCTCAAGGAGTCGTAAAATGATGAATAATGACGCTGAAGTTGAGTTGGCTAGTGTAATTACTTGGCGTTAATACATAAGTACCGCGTGCTGGCTCTCTTGTGTAAAACTTAAATGCGGGCTTGCGATGTGAACCTTTATAGATTCCAAAATATAACTGTTCGGTTTTATCATATTTTACGTTATGCGTGTTCAACCGTCAACGAAGACTTTAAATATGCTATTGGCCAATGTTTCGCTACTAACGTTTGTAAACTAGTTCTATCACCCGGGTTGGTTTTATGACTTTGTAGTTCTCTTTATTTTTGTTTTTAAAACATTCTTTCAATCACTACAAGTTAATTGTATAATTGTAGGCAATAGTAGGAAATGTAGAGAAAATGTATTTTTGCAAAAAAAAAATTTTTTTAAGAATGTGTGATGTATGAACATCATTTTTTTCAAAGCGACTTTATTATTTTCTATTATTATTATACACATTATTTTCTTATTTAAATATTATTTGTGATTTAAGAATATAAATACAAAAAAATAATCAATTTGTTAATATGTATCTTGTAAATCTTGTTGAATGTTGAAATACTACACATATTCGTACTACCTTCAAGGTCTCTGATTCAATTTTAACCTTTAGCAAGTCCTCGTATGGTGATATTGCTATTTCCAAGGGATTTTATTGTGAGCAGGATATATCATGGCCGAGAGTAGTTGAGAAAGTCCTTTGCTCCTCTGGCTATTCCTTTGTAAATACTGGTGGCATCCTTATATACTCGACGTAAAAACGTCTCTCTTTCAATCATTTTCTTTGCGAAAATTTAAGAAGTTAGTAACATCACTATGAGTTATTATTATTATTGTATATTATTATACTTTTCGCATAAAAGCATACTTATCAGAATGTTAAAGATAAAGAATGTATAAACTGCTAAATTTGCTGAATTACTATTTTAAACTTTAAAAAAGTTTATACATAAATAGTTTGGTTGAGCGGTTGAGTGTAATATCCATCATATGTTCGGTTCGTATGAGAGTTGATGGTCGGTAACATTAAGTTGTGACAAATTAACACACATTGAATACACTAAGAGAATCTTTCTCTTGTTGCACTTAGTTGTCTTAAATAAATGATGTAAATATTATATGTACCTATGATGAAAGCTCGAATAAAACAACACAAGGAGTAAGAAGTATTATTGTCAAATTTATTTATGACTTACGTTTTTATATTCTTCTTTTGTATTTTCTAATTAAATAAATACCGACAATATACAATTGCTAAAAACGAAGATAATCTGTTGACTAATAATCATAATATTAGTTGTATTTTCAACTAATATGCTTTCTTTTTCATACTACGGCAGATTATTTTCAATCTCTTTTATCAGTTTGTTTAAAGTGAATATTTATATATCTATCAAATTGTAATATATATTGGTAATATATATAATATATGTAAACTAATAAAACATCCGTCTCTGCCGTTTCGCCTGTTTGTTTGTTTGTTTGCATAATTTTACGCAAAGTGTCAAAATTTAATGTTTTGTTTTGTAGTTTTATTTGATTACAGCTTTCACTTTGCCGTATGATTAGGATATTGAATTAAATAAACTCTTTCTTAACAAAATGAGATCCTCGTTACTATGTTAGCTGTTCGAAAGTTGTTACCAGCACCTTTATCAGGCTCCACATTATTTTCATCACACACAATCTGTACATATTCAAAAATGTATAATTTTGTGGTATCGTAGTTATTCTTGAAAATACGAGAATTATCCGCAGTAAAACTGTCTTAGGTACCTATGTGTTTAGTGTTTACTCAGACTGTTGGACAATAAGCCATTAATAAAAGAAATTTAAGAATCCGTACAGTAGTTTTATTTGCGTGAAATGATATAGGTACCTACAGACAACCAGAGAAACAGATAAACAAACAATAAATCAAAATATATATTTTTCAATTCTTTAATTTTTTTCTCATGTTGTTTAAAAAAAATAATTATACGGATTTTGGCAAGTTATTCCATCGTCTTTTTACGGTTCACTGAACGTAGAAATATTTAATGTTTTAGGTAAAATATATTAAATTTATTATTTTTTTAGAAAATTTAAACACACTATAATCATTGGCTAATACCTACATGATAAATTGCCAATACCTACTTGTTACACAAATTAAATGTCAGTCACGTGACCACACGACCAATGAACTTCATTGTTCTTTCTCACTCACACATGGATAAATTTGATATGCTTTTCGCTATTTACAGCCTTGCCCGGATGTAAATATGACAAAAATATAGTTAAGTAATTTGTACCATGTAAATGAAAGACTCATTCGATTATATTTAATAAAAATAATAATTACATTAGGAATATGATAGTTTCCATATACAAGCACACACACATCATTCCTGAAAACTTCATCTAAACCGATTAATCAGCTTCTGAGATTAGCGTGCACAAACACACAGACATACACATAGAGACATACAAACAAACAAACAACAGACAAAATGAAAAGACTATTGTTTTAGGTTCTCTTGCTCTTATAAAGGCCCCCCATTATGTTTTCTTTTTAATATTTTCCATCTACAGAAATCGATCAGTCCCAACTATTAAGTATGTATGTATATATATAACAGATTAAGTTTTTTGGTGGTAGGTATTTGTATTGCTATTTCGTATAATGTAAATACATTACACAACACATGTTAATTGCCTCACACGTCACTAGGTAAAATATAACGGGTTTGATACAAAGGTTTTCCTATGTACGTAATGTAGCTTAATTAGGTAGGTATAAGCCATTTTTATAGCTCATACTTGACTTTAATATATATTCAGGGTATTGATACCTACGCTTTAGCCCATAAAAATTACAAATGATTACATAGTTAGTTACCTTATGAAGTCATGAAAGATACAAAATAAATTAAACAAACAGAATCGCTCTTTAATGAAACTAAAGCTTCAACAATATATTGCTCATTAAAAAAAAAAAAAAAAAATTATAAGATATATAAAAAATAATAATTTTAATGTCAATTCTCTTGTTAATTCCCCTGCATTCGACAGTCTGATAAAACATTAAATAAACAAAGGAGGTAAGATCGTGTCATGAGTGTAGCTCACAATAAAAGTTATCTTTGCTACACAGATTTCGTGAAACCTACAGGTAGTTTGAATAGTGATGTCGGTGATGCATACATAGACAAGATACAGATTATTTAAACAAACTTACTAATATTAGGCCGTGTTACATGTCATAAATATTAAAAAAATATTTGAAACCAATTTAAAATTGTTTTTATTAAATAAAAAATATTTTCGTAGTAGACTTCTAATGATAAAACTCAACACAAGTTTCTAAAAAAAATAATGAATGTGAAATACAAAATTGTAATGAACAATCCTTTAACATAAGTGGCTATCAAATTATAGCCAATATGTACAGGTCACAGTTTCGAGGAAATGCTTATAAAACTTATATTAAATGTACTTGATCGTGATGTCCTGGATTCTGGTGATGGTATATTACAATTTACAATAGAAGAAATGCTAGCTGCAATAAATAATATGTTACATGGTAAATTGCAGGAATACGATATATATATAAATAATATATGATACAAATTAGACATACGACCGATGATAATCCGAATAATTTATATAATAACGTTTTTGATTTTTTGTTACAAGAATTTAATAATGTTTTTAAACCAAAAACTATGACGAAATATCTAAAACTAAATTTAGTAATTGGGCTACCGTGAGCATATATAAAAGTAGAGATAAGTTATATGATTTATATAG
The DNA here is from genome assembly GCA_959347355.1 of Napeogenes inachia. Taxonomy (NCBI): domain Eukaryota; kingdom Metazoa; phylum Arthropoda; class Insecta; order Lepidoptera; family Nymphalidae; genus Napeogenes; species Napeogenes inachia. The sequence continues at coordinate 1,511,992 of OY365799.1, read as the reverse complement.
TGAGAGGCAATGGAATCAAGATCCGGTGTTCTTGAATAAAGTTAGGAATTTCTCTAAAATGTGTAAGAACGTTTGCGTACAAGCTAAGTCGATTTATAGAAGAAATAAAATCTTAAATTTAGAAAATAAAATAAAGTCAACTTGGGATGTTTTATCTTGTGTTTATGGAAAAACTAGGGCTGCTAATGAACTTCTTAAGTTAAAAATTTATAATATTGAAATAAATTAAGATTTAAATGTGGCGGTAATTTTTGACTTTTTTTTAAACGAAATTTCTGTAAATAAACTAAAAATTACTTGTTACTATTATAAATGATATTGCTCCACAATTATCCTTAAGTTTTAACAAATGTATTGAAACTGCTACATTCCCAGATTTAAAGCAAAATAGAAAAGTAGTTCCTTTTTTTAAAAGTGGCGATACGCTAGAGCCCGAAAATTATAGACCTATTTTTATTTTATCTACCTTAGTAAAATCTTTGAAAATTTTTTAAACCAAATGACAGAATTTGTTTATAGCAATAAAATCATAAATAGTGAACAATCTGCTTTCACCAAAAGCAAATCAACCACTGATGCGGGTGCCACGCTTTTTAAGTACATTTATAACTAATGAGAGAAGTCACAGAATGCAAACAGAGTGTTTTGTGATTTATCTAAAGCCTTTGATTGCGTGGACCATCAAACATTACTATGCAAACTTAATCTAAATTAATAACTATGGTGTGCGTTGTGCTATGATTGATCTTATTGCTTCTTACCTGAATCAAGAAGTTCAGACGGTTGATGTAAATAGTTGTAGATTGGCCGGTACTCACCTAAAAATGGGTGTTCCACAAGGGTCTATTCTTGGCCCCTTTTTATTTTTGATCCATATTAATGATTTGCCCTTTTACGTAAAAAGACTATTTGACATTGTACTTTTTGTTGATGATACTCGCTTACTTTTAAAGTTGAGCGTAATAAAACTAATTTTGGCAAAGTAAACAGTGCTCTGTCACGTGTTTTTTATTGGTTCGAAATTAATAATTTGGTCTTAAATACTTAGAAAACGAAATGCATGGAATTCGCACTTCCTAATGTAAACATTCAAAATGGTAGTTTACTCCTTAAGAATGATAAATTGACTGACTCAACAACTTTAGTTTAGTAGGTATAACTTTAGATAGAAAGCTCCAGTGGAATCCCCATCTCTCGACACTCGAAGGCAAACTTAGCTCAGCCGTCTTTGCAATTAATAAAGTAAGACAATTAACAGACGTTAATACGGCTTGACTCGTTTATTTTAGTTATTTTCACAGTATTTTACTATCGGGCAGGGCTGACAAAATTAATTCTATATTTATATATTCTACTCCAGAATCCCTAAGAGATGTTTTTAAAAAAATGGATATTCTTACGAGGTCGCTTCTCAATATTTTTTAATAACTTACTATAGATACGCCAAAATTTGAATGGTTATAATAAAAACAGCAACTGACATACGATCAATGCAAGAAATAAAAATAGGCTCGTAACGCATATTTTTCGACTTTAAACAGTTAACAAATTCTTAATGTTAATGTAAATAAAATGTAAATAAAGTTCCACAAGGTATCTTCCTTTTCATAGTTTTAAATCTAAAATTAAAAGTACATTATTATATAAGTCTTACTATAACATTCAAGAGTTTTTGGTTGATCGAAATATGTGGAACTTGGGTCATTGACTCATTTTGCAAGGTTGATGTTATAATGTATAAATCAAACATTGTTAAATTACATTTAAAAAGAGCAAGAGCAAGAGCTAGCCCTTCTCAGCAGAACAGCATTTCGGGCTAGTAGTAGCTTATTTACAGGCTGACTGATTTAACTGATTAATACTGACTAATTTAATGTAATTGACGATTCAAAAGTGCGTGTAAATGCCTACTTGTATAAAGATATTTTGAATATAACTGCCTAAATTTATCAGATTGCTGAAAAAGCTCTATATTAGCCCAAATTACCTTCTGAATGCAAAAGATGCATAAGATAAAATTAACTATCGACCTATAGCCTTGGCGATCATCCTAACCAAGGTTTTAGACAATTTGCTTGATGAACAGTTAAATAAGACCATTCATGAGTTCGGTTTAAGAACTAAATTACCGACTGAGATTGTAATAACATACTTGCTTTATGACAAAAATTCTTTTCCTATGCTATTTCACCTATAATAACACTGAAGTATATGGCATTTTTTTGGTTTTATCCAATACTTTTGAGGACGTATCCTACAAAATGTTATAGCAGAAACTGAAGTCTGAGGTCTGAAACGTGTAGCAGACTTGAACTGATTTCCTTGTTTGAATATTGGTATGGTGGTCAATCAAATGTTTTCTGGGTGTGGGATAATGCAGTCCGTAACCATTACCAACTACATTGTGGGCTTAAGGAGGGTAGCTGGGATGACTTCTCCAACGCTTTTTAACCTATATGTAAACCAGTTAATAAGAAAGCACAACTCCGTTAAGGCCCTCCGTGATCAGTCTCAAACTATTGCTCAAATCTGTGGCAGTATGCCGAGGTGACTGAACTCAGCAATACTAAAAAAAGTAGGGATTGAAATCAGGGGGGAATTAAATCTATAAATTTTAGAGAAAACTTTGAGCTATGTTAAAGTCCCTTATAGCAAGCAGCTGAGTCAATATAGTAACAGAACACTTGGAGGATGACAGAGACATAAAGTCTGAACGCCGGTCTCTGTCTGTCCGTTGCAACGTGATGACTTGGTATTAATATGCTGTTAACCTTGCTTAGAGTTTATATCCAGTCATTCATTGTAAAGTCATTGTCAGTCATTGTAAAGAAGCAGCCCGATGATCAGTTTTGGGCAGCGGAGATACGTACAGTGTATTGTGTGTGCGATACAAATGCGCAGAGGGCGGTGTTGGAAAAGCCTCAGCGTTGCTGTAAATCGACGTAGTGCAGATGCGTGGATAATTTTTACTCCATTATGAGAAAAAGTGTCGTTTCTATGATGAGTACATTAGTGAACAGCTCCAATACCCTCCAACACATTAGAGTGCAAACAAGGCTGTTGTCTCAGGAGGTGCTAGAATGATGCACACACTAGCAACATAACAATAATTTATTAATCATCGTAGTATTATTATTTATTTTGTTTTATAATTGTGTTGTTTATGCGTTTCTGTTTTTTGCAAATGCTTTTTGTATATGGGCTACCTGTACCTGAAATAAAGATGTATTATTATTAATACAATATCACAAAAAATAATAATAGTTATTAAATAATCTCTAAATTTAGATAAATTTGATGTTATTAGGTTTATAAGTAAATAAGTTTGATTTTTATCAAAATAATGTTTCCAATGAGTCCAAGAGTTCTACATTACAATACTAAAAAAATATTATGAGACTTTTCCTATACGCGACGGAGAACTTTAAAGACATTTTTTTTTCTTTCTTTGCAGATACGGCAGTACAGTAAAAGATAAATTTTCACAAGTCTCTTTTAAGTCTCTTCAATTACTAGTAATACTATATAACATTTTTTTTTAAATCAGTTAAGTAAACTATTGCGTTTTGGTTCAAATAACTGAATCTCCTCTTTAATAATGTTCAAGTATCCTGAAATCTCTATTTATTATATTTATTTATTATATTTATATATATGAGGATATAAAAAACTTAAAAAAAAACTTCGTGGCAACTTTCAATTTCTATTAAACTACATCCTGTAGTTTTGAAATCTATTTTGTTTACGAATAGTGTGAAATGATGTTCGAAATTCTAAATGATGCTACGGTTTTTAACTTATGATACAAATATATGCTTTTTAAAGTCAGCATCTTCTTGCACGTTAATAGTCTGCCAGAATAAATAATCTAATAGGTATATTTAATAAATTTTAGAGTACGTATGAAACAATCGCTTACAGATAATCGAATACAGAATCTTAAGATTGACAAATAGATACTATAAAAAAAATAAAAAAAGTTTGTTTGTTAATGTTTGAAAATATCTATAAACATGTATAGCCATGTTAAGCTTTTTTAAATTTATATAATTATAGAATGAAAAATAAACCGATACGGGATACGTTAGCTCAGTTGGTAGAGCGACGAAACGGTTTCTTAGTAGTCGCGGGTTCGAATCCCTGCCCGTATCGGTTTATTTTTCATTCTATTTCTATATAAATTGTTAGTTAAATCCCATATTTCATGTATGTCAAGTTAATTACGAAAGCAGAAAGCGGCAAACAAAATCTAGATTGCGTTTTGGTTCAGTTCAAATTGTCTTTAGAAGAAAGAAAATAAGAAGACTATAAGAAGATAAATTGCGATTTAGATGTACTATTTTCAAACTACAGTAATTATATTAAAACATCTTTTATTATTCCTTGATAGTTATAAAGATAAAGTTATAATACGATTTGTTTTTATTCGTTACAATTCGTTATTACATGTCAGCATAATCGGTGAGATACATATAGGTAATAGGTACCTAGTACTAGGTAATAGTCTAGCTAGAGTGATCTTAAATATTCTACAAAAGCTTTATTTGAATTTACAAAGCGTTTATTGAAAATGTCGAATTTCACTCAATTTCACTTATATTGTGTTGTAGGTAACTTTCAAAACTTAAAAAAAAAACTACTAATCACCCATATGTTTGTATTGTTTAGGGTAGAGTGGGGACGGTTGAAACATTTTACCGATTAACATCCATAGCATCGGAATAAGTTAGGCAAGCGATGATGGCAATATATTAAATGACAATATATTATTTACCATTACACGTAAAAACCGGCAATATATAAAAATATATACTAAATATTCTGTGAATATTTCAAACGTCTACCTATAACCGTTATTAATATCGAGCACTGTGGGAGCCCTCCTTAAATATTTATTCTATTTTAACGATGCAAATAATACAAAAATATAATGACTAATCATCTAATACCATTATTTTACTCGTAATAGAACAGTTAAACATTGTAATTTTTTATTCATATTATTTGCTTATAAAAAAAAATGAAATTAAAATCGCCTTTATTTTTGCTACAACTATAATTTATGTTACTAAAGTAACTATTATGGAATTTGCTTACTTACTTACTTACTTACTATACCTATATTTTAGAAGGTGATTTTTCAATATTACAAGTAATGTCACCTCTTCGGCGTAGGCCTCTCCTAAACCTTATAATTTCGCACGACGTGTCTTGTCCAATGCTACTTGAGTAATCTTGCTCTTATCCGTACATCTATTTTTTCAGTTTTTTTCCTGATGTCTTTATTGCTGACCTTATTAGATAGTCTTAGACAGAGCACGATTCTTTCCATCTTGCATTGGCAGATGGCCACTCTATCTTCAATTCAAAATTCAACAAATGTCAGTCCATCCAATTGCTCTCGAATTCAGAGGAGTTTTCAATTCACAATCTGCGAAAATCACTATGTCGTCCGCGAAATGTAAGTGGTTCAGTAGTTCCCCGTCTACTCGTATTCTCTTTGTTTTACAATCTATCAAAAATAGACTTGAGCTTTGCTATGAATTATTTTGGGTAAAATGGACCCTCCCAGTGTAAATCCTTAATTTATCGGAAATTCTGCACTGGCGTAATTTGACAACACTTTTTGTATATGTATTTCCAATTAGGTTCACATATTTTTGGTGGACGAATTTTTGTGTGAGTACCTACTATTTATATTTCCTAGAAGTATAGAGAATCAAATGGATTTGTGTAGTCTATAAAGCAGATATATATCGTCTTTTCATAGTGACATGACTATTTATTCAAATTGCTTCTATCTCCCTTTTTAAACAGTAGAATGATTGTAAATTTTGACCATTGGGCTTGTTATACCTATAGGGGGTAAGAAGGACACACAGTAAAAGTGATAATACGTTTCAACAAAAACTAATAATATTATTCATTCTACAAACTTCAATTAACACGTTACGAAACTCTCAATACTATAACTTTTTGCGCTAAGAGCACGCAGCATTCAAATTTGTGTTTGGATTTAGTGTCGGCTCCTTACTACCCTATTTCTCTTCACGATATAACGAACGTTTTGCGAGATATTCGCCTTGTTGTTTCAACCGTCTACTGTTACAACCTACCCCCTACCTACCCATTCTACCCCATTCGACAGATTGGCTAACACTTTCTCTGTCGAAAACAACAAGATATCGGGGCTGTCACGTTTTGTTAGAACTACACTACAAGCTGTTAATATTAGTATGATCATAGTATGCCAAATTCCCATGAATAAACCAAAAACCATTTTGTGTCGAATCTCGAATATCAACGATAAACTCAAAACTCGGTATTTTCTTCGATATACAGGTAAGAGACTTACTCTCTATAGTCGAAGAAAGTGTTTTAATACGCTGGTGAAAGGCACAAAAATGTCCTATTTGCTGATGAAAACAGTTTCACGATAGAGCGGCACTGTAACAAGTCAAGCCAAATGATGTAAACGGACATAGCTTTAAAAGAAAGTACTGAAGTGGTCATAATTATGTAATGTGGTCATCATTCTGCGTCAGTTTCATTTTGGGGGAGAGGGGGGGGGGGTAGGGTCCCATAACTCCACGCCAACGTTCTGTCTTTATTGACTGACCTCTGTCTAACCCGAATATGAACTTCTTGAATTGAGGTTATTTTGGGAAGAGTTCATCTTCTAAGCTCTAAATGACGCGACATTGAGTCTCAAGTAATATCTTGAGTAAGCAAGCACTGCTCAAATTACCAATAAAAACATTGCGCAAATCTATATATTCGTAGCTAGATAGATTAAAGGCAAAATTGACCATCACGAGTCCTAATATTTTTATAAAAACATAATTCATTTCCATTAGCTATGGAACTTATTGCAAGACAAGATTGAACTTCAATACTATTGAATTTTAAAATTGTATATAAGGCAATGAAAATCTATTTTGTTCTACAAAATTTAAGAATAAAGTCTTGGTCACATTGCTTTTACCAATGTGACTAAAGTTATTAACAGTTGTGGGTAATTAAATTACAAAGAGCAGTAATTTCTTTATTACTAATATATAATGCACCTAAGACATAACATTGCACATATATGTTTATTTGATACTTATAAGAGTAGACAATGTTATTTATTTGTTTCCATGATCAATGTTTATTAGTCATAATTACGTCTCTTGCAGAATTTCATCACTTAAATGTTATAGTAAACTATACATAATACGTTACTTTGTGGATATAATTACTATGAAGGAGAATCCTCGCATTAAGTCGGGCTAACTTTAACAAAGAAGTTTTTCTTTTGTTTTACATAAAAACTTACTCATTATCATCATCCTTAAAAACTCCTTAGGATGATGATGATGATAGTTGGAGATTAGTCCTTTCTAAGTCTTATTAAAAACAACAAGCTTAAATAAACGATAACTTTATTTATAATGAATAATTATTTAAAATAATTAAATATATGTATTAGATTATTTTACATACAGGAAACACTTAATATCATTTTAATATTTCATCAATAATGTAACTTTTTTGTAAAAATAAGAATATATCTCAAATCTCAAGATATTCTTGTAGACGCATGATGGCAGCTTCTCACATACTGAGTGCTGTGGAGCCCACCGTCGGCGGCGGAGGATCTCGAGGTGGTAGAGAGAGAGAGGTCAATGTGGCGCTGGATGACCGCGAGCTGTGGGTCCGGTTTCAAACACTCACCAATGAAATGATTGTCACCAAGAATGGACGGTAAGTTAATTATATTTTTATAGCTAAATATTATATATTATAGCTAAATAAACTGCTATTAGTAGAAAATGACATTGTTAAGTATCGTTTTTTTAATAAACATCTATTTGCCGAATGTAATTGTATGTAGGAATATTTTTCTCATCTCTCCCAAAAGATAAAGTTGTCTCAGAGCTCGAGTCACGACTTTAATTTCATAAAAAAATTATGATGGGTGCTCAAACGAATAAAGTAGGGCTAGGATCAAGTAGGAAAGATCGAAACGTAGACATAACAAAATCCATTATTAGATAAGACGAAAATGATAACTACTGTTAGCACGCGATGAGCCTAAAAATTCAAAACTAATGGGTGACCATAGGAGTTTTTGTATTCTAGCTTTGCGGTGGCGCACCCTGCTTTAGGATTATTAAAATTTTATCTTTATGCATTCCAAATGACTCTCCCCGATCAAAGTAATTTAGAAAGATGGGGCAAAGCCACCGAAAAGTCTTGTAACATCTGTGGGGAGGCAGTAGGAACCGCGAAACACTTATTAGTAGGGTGTAGGGTACTTCTAGATAATTATACGGGAAGCGGTTAGTCTTTCAGTAGCAAGAGCGCGGAAGGGTATAACAACCACCAAACGATCTGTAGAATTCGTAAAAGAAGGCTCCTCCAAAAAATCAAAAGCAAAGCCTTATTCCTTAAGGGGGCCTTAAACCTACCCTTAGGTCGCAAGTCCCAGGCATTGCTTGCACTTCTCTCGTTGCAACGCGATGGGCCCGCACCCGCACGGTGAATGCATGGAATGCTAAGAAGCTTCGTTTTACCAGTGCTAATAATTTCTTAGACTTATGGTTTGAGTTTTAACAAGAAGATATATGTAGAGAACATTTTCTTCATCTAGGAAAGAATATCTTCTTTAACCAATTCTTCAAGTTCCGTAACTAATAAACTCGTAACTAAATTTTTTTAGCTGTCTTTTTATCAATAATTTTTTCTTAAAACAAAAATACGGCGACAATAATAGCCAAATAAAAAAAATATTTAAATAACCTATTGTGTTCTTTCTACAACTAATTAATTAATTTTAAATAAATTCGAATCCAAGTCGAGGATTCGAAGCCTGGACCTTTGGAAAACGATCAGTAGCTCTATTGGTAGAGCGTATCAGATAACCTTAGTATGTTTTACAAGTTCTAGGGTATTTTCAAATAAAAAAAATATATATTTTCTTTTGACTGAAGCCGCTGAAGATTCTATCAAACTTGACAGTCTCATACAATACCTTGCGAGTATAAAACATGTTTTTTTACTTTTAACCACATGTCTATCTATAAATTTGTAGTTGTTTGTTTATACTGCTACTATACTATTTTTCTTTTTAAGCGATATAAGTTTAGATATCCAGGATTAAAAATGTCTTATAAGTTAACATTATTATGTACCTATACATTCAAAATGTCAATGTTCTTGACCTAATATTTAATACGAAAAAAATACAACAAAATACTACAAAGTATGAAGATAGTCAACTTTTGTATTCTGTAAAGCTTACATTAGGTTCGTGATTAATTAATATATATACATATATAGAGTATATTCATGTAAACATATATAATATATACTACTAACTTTTGCCGAAATGGATGAAAAAAAACCTTGTGTAAGAGGTTTAATTTTTTGAGAATAATACTTAAAAGTTTCTCTATACAAGACAACTGTTTTGATAGAAATTTGAAATTTAAAAACAGAAACTTTCTTAGTTAGAATAAAAATAGTGTCTAAAGTAAAAAAGATTATTACTAAGTTCATATAAATCAGTCAGTATTTATGAAAATCAACATTTAAAAATAACAAACAACATTGAAGTAAATGAGCAATAAATAAAATGGAACAATATGTCTTACAATATAGTTTATAGCTGACCAACTATTACTGTTCCTTTAAACGAAACATTAAATGTTTTCAATGTCTGACACTAATTAACTCGCTTCATTTTATAAATTCCACGAACAAATAACTTTTATTTAAGAATACAAAACGAATAGTGAGTTTAAATTAAACAATTTTTTTTGGTTTGTTAGCTTTATAATAATTAAAAAAAAAAGTTTTTATAATAAGGAAGTTTTTATAGAAAGGAAATAATGCTAAATTTGTATATTTTTTTATTACTATTTATTTTTTTAATTACTTAATAAATAAATTTTAATAACATATTAAGATATAAACAAATTTAATGAATAAATTCGTATTAATGCTCTATGAATACAAAATGCAACGTAGCTATCATAATAACAGTAATAAAAACGTAAGCAATTCATATTGATCAGTACACAAGAGTTATACAAAGCCACTATAGGAACATTCGAACATTCGCGAGTGCTAACAGGGTGCTGAGGGCGGTCAGTTTTGAACTATTAACACTGTAGTTCTTACTCATTAACGCAGGGCGTCTAAACACTGCGGCCACGCTCTACCCTTCACGATTTAACGTTGTTTTCTAGTTGTTTTATATATTTTGTGATGGTATTTGTTTTAATTGAATCATGTAATAAGTGGGGGGACTACGGACGTATACGTAATTGTCTATCAATGTAAATAAATTTATTTATTGGTCCATTTAGTTATTGGTTTTAAGTTTTAGAATAGTATGAATGAATTAATTATTTTAATGTATATTATAATATTAACAAAGGTCTTATAATTCAAAAATACCGTGCCTTTAATTTTTAATAATGTCATGGTGACATCCTTAAATACCTATATCCTTAAAGAGGTCAGTTGTATAGTAAAGTAATTTTAATTTATTAGGGTATGACTCCTATAAAAGCTTCTACACATTTACGAAGACGACCCGCTTCTACTGTTTTATCTGTATCGTAAAATAAAGTATTGGTATTGTGAGTAAAGTACAGTATGTTTTGTTTTAGACGCATGTTTCCCGTTGTAAAAGTTACTGCCAGTGGGCTGGACCCCACGGCTATGTACACCGTTCTCCTTGAATTTGTACAAGTTGACACACACCGTTGGAAATATGTTAATGGGGAGTGGGTAAGTGAAGATTTTATGATCTCGGTAGGTTCTTAACTTAATAAAAAAGACAATTGTCTTATACGGTCAGATAATACTATAATTTGTTATGATCTTATTAAATTAATATCCTTTTTACGCAGGTCCCCGGTGGTAAAGCCGAAATCCCACCATCGAATGCAATTTATATTCACCCAGAAAGTCCTAATTTCGGAGCCCATTGGATGAAGGAACCTATATCGTTTGCGAAAGTTAAGCTTACCAATAAGACCAATGGAAATGGACAGGTAGAGCATTCAATAGTATGTTATTAAAGAGTATCCAGTTTATATTATTTTTTCTACATGCTATTTAGTATCGTAGGTAGTTGAACTCTTTACGAACTGACAGTCGTTACTAGTCGTGCAGTAGCTGTTCTGGGTATGTCCTATAGATTGAGTAACTAACGACTTCTAACATCATTATTCACTAATTTGAATAGGCTATACGTAACAATGTCAACAACTCACTGTGGAGTTCTTTATTTGATAGCAAACAATGATATTTATAGTGATATCTTCAATAACATTTACGTTTGTCTAAAGTACCCACCTTGTATGGAGTATCCGTGTACCGATGCTTCTTTATTTGATCATCTACTTTTCTCTTTGTGTTCATTAAACCGGAGCATAATTAACAGTTCTGAGAACTGACAGAATTCTAATTTTTGATAATAGAAAGCATGTTAGCCGGAGGTGTGATAGTGTTACAGTTTGGGCTACTGCCTCTCGGAGTTGTTCTCACGGTCGAATGAATGTGGTGCGAATGAATATGAGAGCAAATATCTGATCCATCCAGATCCATATGTTGACGGCTCGGTGTGAAATCTGTAGCTTTACTAACTATTTAGCGGTTGCATGTACTCACTATCATTGTAATAATTATTGTCTCTCCGCTATGTTTACGGATCTTAGTGGTCATATATTAATATTCCAATAAATATTTAATTGCTCTACACATATCTGCTACTTAAGGTGATCAAAATTTACATACCGTTTTGTATTAGAAAATTAATGTACGCCTGTACTTATTTACAAGATTAAGTACCTACCAAATATAAGTTGTAAATATAATCAATTTTGAAATTACTTAACCTACTTGAATATTCTATTTACGTGTTCATTTATATACGTGTAGGTATGTATTTATAAGAGACTTTGATCTCTGACGATAAAGAAAAGTCCCACATATATATTTTTAAAATTTTAGAAATAGATTTTCAGGGTAGGTTCTAAAACTGTTTTGAAAATATACCTACTTATTCCAGAATAAACCAGTAATAGTATACAAATATTTTGCAATTTTACTGAATGCTTAGGCAAGTTGATAAAAATGCAACAAAGAAGAATGAAGAAGGTGCTAATGTCAGAATATTATTTTTAGATAATGCTGAACTCTCTTCACAAGTATGAGCCGAGGGTACATCTAGTGAAAGTTGGAACGGACCTCCGTCGCATCATGACTTATCCATTTCCAGAGACACAGTTCATAGCTGTCACTGCTTACCAAAATGAGGAAGTCACTTCTCTTAAGATTAAATATAATCCTTTTGCCAAGGCATTTCTAGATGCAAAAGAGAGACCAGAAGGTTATTATCAAAGGGACTTTGTTGGAACGCATTACCAACAGCAGAGTAGTTCTCCTCATCAATATCCTCAATGTAAGTTAAGCTTTTACGTCTTATATTTAAAGCTTATTTTTCAGCAGCAGAATAATTGAATATTTTGAAAAAAAAAAATATTTCCATCTATAATTCGACATCAGTAAAAAGTTATTTACTTATACAAACCATATATGGAAGAAATATTTTATAAATAAATTAAGATAATTAGTTTAAATATTCAATTTAGTTATAATTTGTAAGCTAGATTTGGAAATTATCATTTTAACGTAACTTTTGCTAATAAATGATATTTTTATTTCCTAATAATTATACTTTTTATAGTTGGAGGATGGTTCGTAACATCACAGTCTCTTTATGGAACCACCAACTCAGCATCTAGGAGACCAGCGCCCTATCCGCCGCGACCGCCTTCACGACCGCGAACCCTGTCGCCGCCCTGTAAGTCTGTCCTCATATTACTCAAAATATACCAAATATAGGTACGAGAAAAATATACATTATTACTTTTTAAAGTTTTTTTTTTAATAATCACGAATCGAGAAACGACTGGTCCTCAATGTAGTACCTAAACTGTAAATGTAATCTGTAAATCTTTCTAATCGGTAACAGTGAAATTTTGTGTTTTATAAAAATAAAATTATAATAGTAGACAATGCAAAAAATATAGTAACCATTGACATAAAATATGATTGTGTTTTCAGCAACATATAGCAGCAGTGATCGCAATACAGCAGCAGCTGCTAATGGCGGCGGTACCTATACTTGGGCTAGTGGCGGCAGTTACTGGACGTCCGCCCAAGGAAGCAGTTCGCCTCAGCCAAATGCGTCCCCCGCCCCCTACCGCACCCCACCACACGCGTACCCCGCGCCCATCGAGTACGCACCCGCACCGCCTACGAGCACCTCGGTGCCCGCGGTGGCACCTGCGCCGCTGTACCCTCTGCAGTATGAAACTCCCCCGCAACATCATTCTCCCTACTACCAGCATGCATATGCACCGTACGCTCACCATACAATTGAGGATATCTCCTACTGGCCTAATGGATTGAACGGCTACGGTTATCAACCGTCAGAATATGTTGGCACGGGCGATGTAGCGTACAGTACTGAAGGTATGTCCTTTGGGCCGACTGGGCCTCCTCTCGAAGCAGCCACTACGAACCAAAATGATCGATCTACGCCTTCGGGATCTGACCACCAATCTGGGGAACGGGAATATAAATTTAGTACTGAAGAAGAACGCCATTCGCCCTGCGAAGAGTCTGCGCTTTCACCGCGATCACCAACTCACTGAAAACAATTTAATACTTATATTTATAAAAATCTATTGTCTAATTAAAAAATATAAATATAAATATATGACGTGCACTTAAATATTGTATTATATGTTAAATAATAATATAATACTTTAATTTAGCACGTCAAATCTACAGGGTTATTTGTAATTAATTGGCAACCTCTTGTAGGCAGCCTTTCTACATCAATCCCAATAACATTTGTTCTACGACTTTTTAAAATTAATAGATTTAAAAATTTAAGTTTTCCCATACAAATTTATTTGTTGCCGCTGAACTGGTATTAACTTTGGCGCCCGGGCGTTGACCTTTCAAGACCGTCTTAAGAAATATAGAGTAATGCAAGAGGTGGCCAATTAATTACAAATAACCCTGTATTAACATAACCCAGTAACACTTTATGTCATTGTTATATCCCATTGACATCGAGCACTGTCGTGACTTATGTATCAAATGATTCATATTAAGTGACTTATTATTTTTAATTTTTTACAAAGGTGTAAGCCGAATGGTAAGATGTAATTGTGACGTCATGTAGACGTCATTTCTTGTTGGACCTAAAATTATTTTCAGACTGTTTATAAGTTAAGCCTTTTTTACTCTTGGCCATGTCAGCGGTTGGTGCTAAGCTTACAGTTACAGTACTTACAGTACTTATTTCTTTTACAATCATAAAATCATGAGAATGTACATATTAAACTTAAGCAATTATATTACTTTATCAGTGACATTTTGTTCCATGATTTATGGTTATTTTATATGTAAATTTCTACTCCCACATAATTTTTATTATTATCTTAAATGATTTTATGCAATTTTTATTATTTTGTGTCGATGTAAATATATTTCTAACTATTTATTTGAATCCGACTTCGGGATTGTATCACAAACGAAAAAAACACACCATCGACAACATCTCTTTACCTATATCTTTTTACATTAAACCTAACTGTTCAGTCTTTGTTTCCTCGAATTGAAGTACTTAAAATAACTAAACTCTTGTGTATATTATGTTCCAAAAAACTAGCAAACACATTCATTACTTACAAATGAGCACAACTTACTAACTTAAATATTAACTAGGTATTGTTTGTTTTCACATTATTTTTACGTATAACACCATAAATGGCAGTAGGTAGGCAGTATTTTATTTATATAACAACAAATAGGTCTATTTAGATTATCCATTTTCACTATTTTGGTTCCTATAATATTTTTCCGTATATATGTCAAGAAAAATATGTATTTAAAGAGTGTTAATCGAAGCTTAACTTCTATAAGGCTCTTTTTGCTTAGGACTAATACTCCAGATTTGTAAATATACCTATTATCTCATTATGTAACTCTGAATGCTTGAAGTTACGATACATTGTAATTTGATTTATAAGGCAATAAGAATAAATGATGTTTTTGTTATAAATCCTGCGTCTCAATTTTGGATGCAGCTCCTTCTGCTTTGCGTCTAGATGATAAATAAGCGTTTGTTATATCCACGACATTATAACAAAAATATTATATTATGTACAAGTCCCAAGGTTAATAAAAAAAAATATGTCTTCTGGGGATTAAACTGAACAAGATTTGGTTTACGCCATTCCCAAATCTTTCGTAGGCAAGTCTAAATAAAAGACACATGCTTCTTTCGGCACTCGGCATCATTTGCTCCAGAGAGTTTTGCAAAACCGGAATATAAAGCACTTTTCTCAGGGATCGGATGCACATGGGCAGACTTAGTTTGCATCGGGAACTACAATTTTCATCTAGGAATGCTGAAATAATCTCGGTAACAGGAGTTGCCGTTTAACCTACATGACTTATAAGCGTCCAAGGAAAAAAGAGTTTGCCGTAGGTACTGCTTTTTGCCGGAACGCAATAATCCATCATTGAGCTACGACACCGCATCATGACTGTCGCTGTGTTTTTTACGGTTATTTAAAGTCGATTAGATAACTTACGTATCCCAGATGGGTAGCTCTTTAGTTTTATGCCGATTTTGAGGATAAACTTAGTTTTAGATTTGGCGATCTGCAGTTTGAAGAATTTGGAGATATGGTTATATACACATTTTAGGAACTTGAAAGTTCAGAACCTTAGTACCCAGCTGCTCAACCCAAGATTGATACGCTTGCTGTTTATAAGCAGCAGCTGCTTTAGCAGAGGTAGATCGGGGCCGCCGATTAGCACTAGACGAGTCCGGGGAACGAGTAAATGTTTGGAATAGATCGTTCACTAGTGGTAAAACGGTAATCAGCTCGTTTTAAGTTTACTGCATAAATATCGTTATATTTAAACTTTCATGATTCATAATGGCTAATACCTACATATGTTTGAAACCAAAGATGATTGTGGCCGGCAAGCCATCTAACCGGCAGCCTAATAAACGGCTAATAGGACGATTAGTCGGCAAAAACGAGCGTTGCTTTTAGGTATTTAATGTATTTTCTCTTAATAAATATATTTGTTAATTTCACAAGTTTAAATCCTCAATACCCAAGGGTATGATATACTTGATTAATTAAAAAAATATTTGCTTATTCTACTAACTTTATAATAGGTAAAATTTTTATGTAGGACTGGTCTCTAGTTTACTACTTAAGCAAATCTCAAACAGTATACAGATTTGTATAAACCAATTGTAAGGTAAAAAGTTTTTTTTTCTTTTTTTTTTTTTTTTTTATGTCTGTCTATGCTGTTAGCCCCGTTGGCTATTACAGCGTCACCGGGGGAGCGGGTGGGTCAGGAGACCCGCCCTTACAAGGGGCGGCCAGATGGGCCCCCATGGGGAACGACGTCCCGAGGGCGTCTCAGATTGAGACACGGACGGACGGAAGATAAAAAGTAATGTATTCTTAGACAACTGGAGCAACTACAATATTATATTAATACCGCAAGCAAAAACTTTGTATTTTTTGTAGAATATGCGTAGAGAGTAAGAAATTTAACACAGTTTATATATTAAGTTTAATAGTTGCAAAAGGTTGAATGTCACCTAATGTAAAAAAAACAATAAATATATATGCATAAAGGTGTTGGTGTACCTGAATAATAAGCAGTAAAACTTAAAATTGCGGACGAGCATCGGCGACCAGTAGTAAATACTAATAATCGATCCTTCTGTTTTACTAATGTAAATTAAAAAGTATTTTGTTTTGTTTGTTATTCAATCACACTGAAAAAGCTGACT
The DNA here is from genome assembly GCA_959347355.1 of Napeogenes inachia. Taxonomy (NCBI): domain Eukaryota; kingdom Metazoa; phylum Arthropoda; class Insecta; order Lepidoptera; family Nymphalidae; genus Napeogenes; species Napeogenes inachia. The sequence goes on along the minus strand of OY365799.1, from coordinate 1,495,089 downwards.
TACGACGACTTTAGTCTAAATTTGGTAGGTGGCCCGCCGCTGAGGGGCGTGCAAGGTGTGCACTGCACACCAACGGCAACTCCACCGGGTTGGCAAATCAAGCGATAGAAATGTTACGACATGGAAAATAACTCATGGATCCATCCGATGCAGAACCCCATAATTAATAATCCAATTTGAATCAATTTATTAAATAATTTAATTGATAAATTCACAAAATATCGCATGGACGAAAATATGTTAGTAGAAGCATAAAAAGTGGCTCAATGTAGAAACTAATTTCCCTCCTATAAACACAATTCGACCGAGAAGAAAACGAACACAATTCCAATATGAGAATAATTATGGAGTATTAGAAGTACTACTTCTACCCTCCATTAGTATAATGATAAAGTTTTAATAGTCTATAAAATTAAATCACAACTTAAATAAATCGCTTTCCATAAATTTAGACAAATAAAAATATTTTTAAATCTTATTGTACCTATAGCCCAAACCAGTTTTGTAGTATTCAGAAAAGTAAGAGATTTTTTTTGTAGTAAAAAGTTTTCTTTATGTTGACTGGAAAAAAATGTTGTTTTAGTTTTTGCCAGATGCGTAGAAAGCAATCAAACAGATGATAGTTTTTTACTCTAGTTTTGACTTCTGTGAAATTAAACCTAACACGTAGAAACTCCTTTAAAATTTGAATATGTAAATGTTTCCTTACTACTATATTTTTATATAGCTATGTATTTAATTTTGAAATAATAAAGCTTGTTTTTATTTTTTTTAAAACGAACAATGCGGCTTTTTAGTATTATTTAAAAGTGTGTTTGAGTTGCTGTAGTTTTGTTGCACACATTGTACTATTTTTATTATCCCGTATTTGTAATTAATTGGCGGGGGTGAATAACATCTCAAGGGTATCATTCATATATATTATAAATAAATGATTCTTAGCTCAAAAATAAATACGAATTCTTTAAGAAAAACTTTGCGCTTCAATGAGACCACACAAATTTTTAACATAGAGTTATTATACAAGTTTATAAATTTTACACTCCCAGAAATCGACTGTTGTATTTGACAGTGACAGTTAACAGTTTTTGACTCTTGAAATTTGACTACTTACAAGTTATAACTTATAACGTGATTCGAATTTCGAACATTTTATTTACTATTGGTATTCGTTGATATTTATCATTTATTATTTTGATATTCATATTAGCATAATAAGTGCATGAATTCTTTTTATATTCCATTGTTTTGGAAATTAACAAAAATTGATTTTAAGAAGACAAGGTACTTAAATTTGCTAGTATACATTTAAATAAGTAATAAATACATAATAGGCATACTAACAACTTTATTTCGAAAGTTTAAATGGATTCTACAGTTTCAGTTTCAAAGGTATATTTATTTTTTCTTATAAAACTGTAAATGAAATGTAAACAACGAAAAATTAATTTTGTCTTTCACTTTGTATTTTTTTTTAATTTCTGTTCGACAGGGTGTATTTTTATTTCCTAATGGATTCAAGAATGTTAAGGAGTCTAAGAAAAGAAACAAGCGAAATCTATTTGAATCATTATTCATTAATGAACCATGGTATTCTACCTTCAGGCACAATTGGGAACAAATAGAAAACCAAATAAAGGTAATGTATTTTGTTATTATCTTTTAATCTTTGGTTTTGTTGGTATAGTTAGGAAGTTTATTAAGTTATCAGCTTTCAAATATCTTCCTCTTTTGTTGCTTTTTCATATGAGTTGTGTTATTATTTCTTTTTACTAGGAACTTCATAAAAATACATACAGTGTTTTGGTGAATGATATAGTTCATTATGTAAAAACCTTGGAACACAACCAAAGCAACAGCCAAGAAGGCATCATACCTAGTGCAACTTTGTTGACCGGAGTGAATCAACCCGATCATGTTAACCAATTTAAAACTCTTGTTAATATAATAAGGTAAGAGTTTGGCAAGAACAGTTTTTTCACTGTTATAAAATTAATTTATATTTTTTATTGAATTGATGTCACATAAAACGTAAATTAATACATTACTCTGAAACTAAATATATATTAGCTTTATTAAATACAACATTGGCTAGTAAGCTTTTAATGTCTGGTAGCATATACATACAACAATATAATGCTGCAAATGCAATCAACTAAACTGCTGATGTAAAGGGAAAGGAAAATTTTTGTCATTTTGATTTAATTATTTTTCTCAATTAAAATAAAATACTTACCCTGGGTATAATAAGTATAAAAGAGTAAACATCATTTATATATCCTGCTGTATCCAATGATCATTTTATTAACATTATTTTTTTACCAAGTGCTTGTAGTTATAGTTTTAAATTAATTATATTTTATATTTGAAACCTCTCCAATGGTTTTCAGTAGCAAAGACCAGTTTTTTGAAATAATAGAGTCATATCTTACATGTTGTGTAATCAAACCTACCACCTCCCTAAATTAAATCTAAAACTAATCTAATATAATGCTGTAATTATTCATTATTGATTCTTTTTTATTAATTATCATCTCATGTAATTTTTAGAGAGGAAGTTACACCGCATGTATCCATTATATCCTCTCAGGATGCTCCAACTTTAAAAAATTTGGTTGAAAATGCTGTTTGGCAATTAATAAAGGGTCAGGATGTTCTGGTATGGAATAATTAGAAATGGTTTTTGAATAATATGTATTTAAATTTTACATTGCTAACTGTAAATTTTGATAAAAACTTTTTTAGGATAACTCACTTGATTCGGATTTTGAATGCAAACCAAAGTTGAAAAAAAATCATTGTACCATGCGGTCCCTACTCAACTGGTACAAGGCTAAATATACAAGTGTGTCACCAAAGAAGTCCAAACCCTTGAAGAAAACATTAGTTATAATTTTACCTGATTTTGAAAGTTTTAATACAAATATTTTACAAGACTTTGTTATGATCATAAGGTAGTTTTACTTTACATCATACGTTTAGAGAAATAAGAATATAAATGTGATCTATGATATAAAAATAATATTATTTCCAGTTCATATACAACACTCCCAATAGTGTTAATATTTGGAGTGGCGACATCTGTGTCTGCATTACACAAGTCATTCCCGTACCACGTGTCATCTAAGCTGCTCATCAAAGTATTTCATTCTCATCCCTCTCATGTATTTATGAATCAAGTGAGTATTTTTTTTATGGTGTGACAAACAAGTAGACAGGTCAACCTAATGGTAGGTGGGGATGTCGCCTATGCATATTAGCAAATATTAAATCAAATGCATTTGTCACCTTGAGAAATGAGGATGGTAGAAGAAAACTAGGAAAGGGGGGAGGATAAGTGGCAGTTGAGGCGGTATGCCGGAGCTCACTCACCACTAAACATCTATAATATTTGCTTTATGCCAATCTTATGAGAGATTGTAGTACCAGCTCCAGCCGGCTCAAAAAAACTGCAGCAAACTGTCTATAGATAGATCTGCCAAATGTTTTCAAATATGCACTTTGATTTAATAATAAAAAACTTGCTATATTGATAGGAAACATCCCAGATTAATATTAATTAAGTAATTAATGTTAAATTGAAAGTTGAAGTACCAATTAGTTTTAATTAAATTGTAAATATTTATATATATTTGAATTATGTTTCAGGTTTTGGAAAATATATTTCTAACTCACACAAGTCCATTTCATCTATCTGGGAAGGTGTTTGAGTTATTGACTGATGTATTTCTTTTCTATGATTTTTCTGTGACGGGACTCATTCAAAGCATTAAGGTAAAAAAATATATATATTTAACTACATCTTTTGAACTCAATAAAATATAATTTGTTAATTTCAGTATTGTATGATGGAACACTATTATGGAGACAATATTAAATTGTTATGCTGTAGTGGAGATGAAATTGGATCTGCTATAAATAATTTATCTGCCGACGACCTGGAGGGGATAAGACAGTTGTTATCATTCAGGCCATTTCTTGAGGTCCAGGATTGTCAAACTAAGATTGGCCTCTTTAAGGATGATAACTTCTTTAGAGAGGTTTTATTTAAAGAAATGAATAAACTTCATGATTACTTGCATAGTTTTTATCTTTGTGTGAGATTGCTCTCCACCTTTGTGAAGGATTTACCAAAAAATGTGTTTGGAAAAACAGTAAGTTTATTGGACTTATTATTATAATTAGATTTATAGTTATTTTTAGAGTTAATTATCATTTATTATTGTAAATAACTCTAAAAATAATTACCAATCATCATATAAAGAAGTATAATATATAGGTATCTATTTTCATAGTTATACATGGTTATCTTTTTTGTAGTATTATATATAGATATCTTTTGCAGGTTCTGAAATACAGTGTAAAAGTGTATTCAATTATGTTACAGATAAGAGAAATCTATGCAAAATGTTCAACGGAGCATGTAACAAATACACAACCGTTCAAGGAGTGCATGCAGCTGATAAACTTTCAATCACAACTGAAATTAGTCGACAATATTAAGAATGCATTAAAAGAAATCAATTCAGTTCTAAAAACAGTTTCTCCAGTGAAGCCTCTACGAGCCACCCCGGTCAAAAATAATATACATGTGCCCGTCAATAATGAACTTGGGTTAGATTTTGCTAAAACTATAAGAATTCACATGATGACTTTTTTGAGGCAACTCGAGAATGCCAGCTGTGAAGCAACCGGGACCCGGGAACAGGAACACGGGCTTCATGATGTTGGGGAAGATTATACACCTGGGAACAGATATAAACTGAAGGAGGTAGGAGCCACTGCTATATCTGCAACCATTACGATACCCGGGTGATGTTCTCTCTACCAATGAAATAACTCCTGTGAACGTTTTTATTAATAATATAATATCATAATAGATTTATTTATAACTAGTTGTTGGCCGGGATTTTGTTTACTTGAAATATAAAATTAATTTGCATTTTAATCCATTTATTTAGAACTATGGATGGAAAAAATGACTCAACCAAATTACAGACATTATTCTGATTGTTTTATATATACTGCGTTTTTTAATACTGGTTTTAAAAACTTTCAACGGTTTTAAAATAACTCAAGGGTATGATGTTACAGCCGTCAAAAAAAATCTAACCAGACACATAAATATACATCTATCTATCTGATGCACGAATATTTTTATAAATCCTATTACTAGCTTACCATTATCGTATTCAAGAAAAAAACTAATTACTAAACTATATTTGTATAGATTTCTACTCTATAATAATTTTTCCAGAAGCTGCTTCGAGCGACGAGGGTTGAAAAAATACAGTCAGAATTCGAGATGATACGATCGAGATTCGTGAGCTACTTGGAGGAGATCTTCACCAAAGGACTACTTCCTCCTCACAAGCAAACATTCTACGAGATCGTGTTCTTCGACGACGTCTCCGGCGTCAAGAAACAGATAGTGGGCGCCCCCCGAGGAGCCCTACACACCGCCCTGAGCCACCCGGCGCACTACCTGCAGGTCGGCGTGCTGACAGCTTCAGACAGTGGAGACACTCAGTCACTTATCATATTTGATATAGTTTGCGATGGCAGCTATATTGCTTATAAGTATAATCCTGTAAAAAGTGTAGGCCGGACGGTTCTTGATGCGATCCACGGACTGTTCGGAGTGTGGGTGTACTTATATGTTCTTGAAGGTCGCGACACGGGATAATATAATACCTAATGCGGGAGTTATTTTAAAAAATAAATAAATAATAAAATGATGTTTGTAAAACATCTACAACATGTATAGTTAGTTAAACTCGATTTCGGTTTTGTCATCTTTTCAATTTTAACTTGTGTCTCAAAATATGGTTATGATTTTCGAAAGAAAACTAATAGACGTCGCCGCCGGCCGCTTAAGGGCCATCAGATATGATTCCCATCAGATCCATTATTAATTATATATTTATTTAAAATTCTTATAATACATTTACCTTATGAAACATCCCTTACATTCGAACGATTTATTTTGTTCATTTTCGGTTCCCTCCTCACCTACGTCGAGTGGAACGTCCCTTACATAATACTTTATAAAAATATAGAATGAAAAATAAACCGATACGGACAGGGAAACCGTTCCGTCGCTCTACCAATTGAGCTACCGTATCGTCGTCCGTCTCAGTGAATTAAGCATTCTATATGTGATCGTCTTTATCGGTGGTGACATCTATTAGGCTTCTTTCGAAAATCCTAACCAATGTTTCTAACTTTGCAGTATAGATAAACATTGAAAAGATGCTACTACCGAAATTAATATGGTAGCTCAGTTTGTAGAGCGACCGAGCGGTTTCTCAGAAGTCGCGGATTTGAATCCCGGCCCGTATCGGTTTATTTTTCAATATATCTATTTAAATTTAAATAAGCTTAACATAGCTATAAATGTTTATAGGTATTTTCACACTTTATAATAATGTAATAACCCGTCGGTTCCAGTGCTCGTGCTGTACGCTGGAGTCCCCGGACGCCATAGTGGGCTCCATGCCTGACCTATGCGTCGCCTACAAACTACACACGGAGTGCGGGAAACACATCAACACCTATGACTGGCTCCAGGCCTTCAGCACCCTCCTGCGAGGAGATCACGACGACACGCGGACACAGTAACATACTTACATATATCACTATTTTAATATTTAACTCGAGTAGCTTAGGTTAAGAAAACTACTCCCACACTCGTACTACACTCGCACATACTCGTGGGCGTGTGTGGGCGAGGTGAGCGTGGCGAAGAGATGAGTGGTGAGGTGAGCGTGGTGGAGAGATGAGCGGTGAGGTGAGAGCGGCGGAGAGATGAGCGGTGAGGTGAGAGCGGCGGAGAGATGAGTGGTGAGGTGAGCGCGGCGGAGAGATGATCGGTGAGGTGAGCGCGGCAGAGAGATGAGTGGTGAGGTGAGCGTGGTGGAGAGATGAGTGGTGACGGTGAGGTGATCGCGGCGGCGTCATATTCTTATTCTACTAAAAAATATTTACATGATTTCTATTTAGAAAATCGTATCATCGATATTAATTCGACAACTAAGTTAACCTACTTAATAGAATGTATCTAGGTATAAATATATAATCCCCGCATACTACGAATCTAATACATTTATATTTCTATATAAATAGTATCTTCTATACTTTAATTATATCTGATGTAACATTTTCCATCGTCAGTGTAAGACATCCATCTTAAATAATAAAAAAACTAAAGATAATATATGACTAAATGATCTAAATATAATATATGTATGACTCATGATACTCAAGTTCTTTTGAACGGTTCTGTTGTGAATCCTCAGTAATGTTTCTTTACTTGTATTTGATGTATTTTCAGAGTCCGTTTCTCCCGGGTGGTGTCCGAACTGCAGTTCCTTGGGTTCATCAAATCGTCCAGGAGGAAGACCGACCACGTGATGAGGCTGACGTGGTGACTCGACCGGAAGCTCACATTATGTGTCTATCAGTCAATAAATATATCTGAGAAAATATTGAGGGGCCATAATTATGACAATCAGAAGCCACAGTGATGCCCTTATATATATTTTTAAATATTTTACACTTACGACATATACGAATAATTCATCGTATTTGTATTAAGTAATATTTAGTATATGTATAATTATTCTTCAAATATGTACATACTAGACTCATAAATGTTTTTTATTACTACCAAAACATTATAAAATATTGTACTTGAATAAAAAATCATATACGACTTATCGACTTCTTGGCGTCATGGAAAAAAAAAATATTTTTGATTGTATTATTTATAATTTTTGTACTTCAAATCTAGTTGTTATTAAAGTTTTTTTTGGTATTTCCTAGTGTTATTTTATTCCCTCATTAATAATTCGAAGTTTTATTGACTCTATCGGATGTTTTAGAATCTTAAATCAAAAGGAAACTGGTTACTTATTCCTTGTTTACCTTAACCTTCACGGTTTTGAATATATTTTAAACAATTTTAAATTATATTTAGCGTCTCAATTGATTAAGACTTCTGTTCCGATATTTTATAAAATATAAGAAATGTTTGTGCCAATATATTTTTCTTTATATGTGGATACTTATTAAATAATAAAAAGTAAAATAAAAATTACTAATAAGAGAAACTAAAATTCGAAATTTTTCTTTATCTTTAAAATATTTTCAAATGTCCGCAACAAGCCATTCATAATTAGTTTGGATAGTATAATTAGAGGAATCTCATTATGATAAACATTTAAATGAATTTTCACTCAATTAAAAATGGGCGAACTAATAATAATAATAATAATGAAAGTCATACTAACTGCGATAACAACTACTTCACAGTTTTTTTTAATTATACTCTATTTTTATTATGCAATAATAATACTTTTGAACACCATCTATTGTTAGATATATAATATGCTAATTTAGGTTTTATTGCCACTTAATTAAATCGTTATTTCACATTTGTCCAAGGAAAAAGAACGTCGTATATAGATAATAAAAACGAAGAATATATTAATATTCCACAATTTTCAAGTTTATTTTCGTCAAAGGCTATTGAATAGTTCATTTTTTAGACTAATAGTTGGATTCGAGGTCATTTCTGCCAAAATGTAAATGTTTTGAGATTTAAACATTAATTACACAGTAGGCATCTGCAAACATCTTGAACGGAAATCGGCTTTGTGCGTGTGGGCATACATACATACAGCATACTTAGCACACACACATTTAGGAGCAAAATAGAAAAACATTTTTGTATTAAATATAAATTCCTGATGAACATCAGGAATTATATTGTTTTGTTTCATTAGTGCAACATATAATAAATATTTTTTCAATGTTCTCTGTTTCTATGTCTGTTTCATTAATTCAAAGGTAACTTTTTTTTTTTTTTTGTTTCCGCGGGGAAAATGCTTTACGCACCGTACCCCTCGCGGGGGAGGCGAGGGGCGTATGTGGGACTCCCGAAAACGGTGTACCCACTAAAAACCCCGCGGCGCTCCTTCCTCGCCTTATTGGCGGAGTCGTGGGTACGGCTAGCCCTTCATCCACGACCCCGCCGGCGACGGCCCGTCTTTTACACGACGGACCCCACCTGCCCCCTGGCTGAATGGGGGGGCCCTAATTCAAAGGTAACTTCAGATTATTGTTAATGCAAATCATACTATTGTTTTTATTCAGAAACTACTAACTACAGTCCATGAAAGACTTTTTAAAAACGATGAGTTGCTAAATAATCTTGAAGTATCTAAAATACCAATGAACATTGTTTATTTTGCGGTTTTAATTACTCCAGAGAGTTGCCTCGCAGAGTTCGTTTACAATGAGGCGTATTTACCATAATTAGTAGATAATGACAAGAATTTTTCTTTATTTGGTTGTCTAATGTACAAATAACTTTTAAATAAATACAGAATAGAAAATATGGACCGGGATCCCGAATCTCCGAATGTTTAATAATTTTATTCTCTATTTATTTAAAATATAAAACGCTCAACATGGCTAAGACAGAGACAGACAAATTGTAGAGGAGCTGGATTGAATGTTTTAATACAATTGTGTTGATCGTTTTAGCGATAGTTATAGCTTCATTAAAAAGAAGAGTAACATAAAATGAGGTCATTAGTTTTAAAAATAATTATCTATACATATATTAAAATCGTCACCGATCGATTTCTGTACATGGAACTTATTTAAAAAAAAACATGATGGGAGGCCTTTATAAGAGCAAGAGAACAAAAACAATGGTTTTTCATTTTGTCTCTTTGTCTGTATGTGTGTATGTCTGTGTGTCTGTATGTCTGTATGTTTGTGCACGCTAATCTCAGAAACGGATTAAACGATTTGGATGCAGTTTTCGGGAATATGTTCTCATGGGCTTCACTAAGTTAATAATATCTTATTTTCGTATCATTGCTACTTACCAGTGATTAAACATACTCCTATAGGTACGCAAAATTACTTGATTAAAATCGATGAAACTCTGAAGGTTAATTGTTTGTACATACATTGGTTTATACAAATGGAACGTTTTATCGAAATCGAAATCTACGCGTACGACTCTTTTCTCATTCTATTTTCTCATATTATTTTTACTATATTTCTCAAAATTAGCTTCTTCGTCCACTTAACCTTTTCCAATTAATATTAGAGGTGCAATACGTCAAATCCTTCCACATTCTTATATCTGATAATATTTTATGTAGATATTAATTTATGGAGTGTTTTTAGATTTTAATATATCTGATATGTGAAAAATATTTACCTAAGCGCGTTTTTATACTTAAGCGCGTTTTTGTTTTTAAGTAATATCATGTATGTATATTGTAATTATTGTTTTGAAAGAGCGGGTGTCTTCTGGTAAAGGTAAATTATTATTTAAAAGAAGGCCCCAACCCTAACTAACAAATGTATTATTAGAAACTGAAATAAAGATTATTATTATTATTTATTTATTTTATTTTAATCTTATTATTTACATTTATACATATAACATTAAAAAAAACAACATTATAAATATAAAAAACAATATCCCGCCGACGTGGGCCTTACGACCAGTCCGTCGGTGGTTAGGGCGACAGCGAAAGAAACTTCCTCACAATGCGTGCCGTACCCAAAACTGCTGCTCTTTGCATCCGACCCTTGATCCACTTTTTTAGTGAGAGCCTCTTGAGATGATGATCGAGACTCTTCGCTATAAGACCATTGACGGAAACTACCATCGGGACAATTATTGTTGAGTCACAACCCACATGTCGGTAATCTCGTGAGCTAAGTCCAAGTATTTTGACAGTTTGTCCTTCTCAGCTTTCACAAGATTAGCGTCACACGGGACACTGATATCAACAAGAAATGCCCGGCGCTCTAACCGATCTACCAGCACGATATCAGGCTTATTGGCTACAATAGTCCTGTCCGTTATGATAGATCGGTCCCAATAGAGCTTAGCATGACCATTTTCCAAAACTGGCTCCGGTGAGTACCTACTTATAATATGGCACTTCAAAAGGTACAGGAACGTATCGAAGAGCAAGTTCTTGGTGGATAATCTTGGCTACTTGGTTGTGCCTGTGCAAATACTCTCCATTGGCAAGATGACAACAACCGGAAATAACATGTCTGATGGATTCTCCTGGTTGGTGGCACGCACGACATATGTCAACAGTGCCATCCTTTATTATGTATTTCCTTTATTATTATTATTATTAAAAGCTTTAAACACAAGAATTAAATAGGTACCTACGTATATAACGTTACCTAAATTTTTTAACTCAAAAATAATGTTTATTTAAATTATATGACTACTATATAAACGAAACATGCATCATACCTACCTAGTTATTAACTATGAATGTCGTTTTTATTCTGTATATATTTTGAAAAAAAAAAAACAATAACAGTGACCTGTTTTATCATCAATTGGGGTAAGTTTTCAGACGGTCAACATGATGACGTTCAGTGATGAGTGTTCTTGGTGGCTTAAACCAACCGCACATAGTTGAGAAATGAGACTGAGGAATGTCAATATACTTATATAGGAATGAAGATAAGTAGGTTAAATGGGAGGGTAACTTTTATTTTGACTCAATTATCTGCGATATGGGATCTTATTGTAAAAGGTTTTTCTTTATTCATCTATTTCTATATAGTACCTTATAAGTGTTTTCAAAGCATCTATATTTTATACGATATATGAGATCTTCTAAACGCAATCTTTCCAAATCTCTTAATCAATATAGAATACAGCTGTTGTATCAATCAATATTATATTTCAGGAGTGTTGTGTTAGTTAAAGTTAATATTTTCAACCAAATCTGACAATAACTCTGTGTTAACCTTTTAATACAGATTCTTCACAATAAGAGTTAAATCAAAGTTTAGGTAAGGGCGGCAATAATTATTGATAAGTATATATTTTTAAATAAACTATAAAAGTGAGTAGGTATGTAAACTGTTAGTGAACTCTAGCAACATCATGATTACATCATTTAACGCATTGTCAATATCGATTCAAAATGAATGTCGTAAAAGAATCCTTGAATATTTATTAGGTAAAGTGTACATTTTGCAAATCCGCAATTAAAAAAAGTAAATACAGGCCTTATTTGTTATTAAGACTTAGGTAATTATAATATAAATATAAATTTCATATACATTGCCGTACTAAGGGGGGAGTAAGGGGGGGCAGCTGCCTCCTCCCCCCCTGGACATCGTATACCCCTCTACTACCTTCTGTTGTCAATTAAATTTCTTATTTTACATAACAATATAAAATCAATTAAGTTTTTAAAAACACGCGGTCTAAAAACAAAATATTTCAATGTTCAAAAAGCATTTTTGAACATTGCAAAAGTTTTAGAAAGGATAGTCGGGGATGAAAAAAGTGGCTTTTCATTGGTTATATTAGCGATATTCGGCAAGACAAATCACCAACGTTTATTCTTTCATAGTTATACCATGTACAGATAATTAAAATGACAGCTCCAAAATTACCAAAAAAATATTAAAAAAAATCTAATTTGTCCCCCCCTAGCACAGTATCTGGGTACGCCCATGGTCATATACGTGTAATCTTAGCTTTACACATTAAAGTAGTTGTGCTACAAATGTATGTAGTAGCAATAACAGGTGGGCTTCACATCGCTGATTATGTGATTGTGAACGTGTGTTTGTAAAAAACAAGACGACCCTGAATTATAATTTCACGAAATAAAGATCGAAGCTGACCTCTGGAAAGGTTAAGAGCACATCACTTTTATTTGCGTCTAGCATAGCGACGATGGCTGGACAAGTTCTTAATGTTTTAAATTATGCATGAAGGCATGCTTAACGATTATTATATTATGTGGTTTTAGTTATGCTCACGCCATTTGACCTTTTATATGTATTAATTATATATTACTTAAGCTACAAATCATTCTTTATATGCCTACATTTTGTTATGATACTTATTAAAAATACTATTTAATTATATTTTAGATAAAACTAAATTATACCAACAAAACATACCTATTGCATAATATCGTTTAATATTAAAGTAAAAGCTCTTTAATTGTGATCGGTCAAATTAAGTTTGATGCTTGATAGCAAGTTATTGCATTTAGTTTTGTTAATGTTTTGAATATATTCTTAATAATTTGAATATATTAATACGAAATGTTACTTTGCAGGATATTTTTATTACTTTTTTTTAGTAACATTTAAGGTTTATAATAAGAAAAACATAATAAGGTATTTAATAAGACTTAAGTATTATTTTTTAATAAAAAAAAATAATTCTAAAGTATTTTTCCTGGCATTATTTATAATGCTGATTATAATTAACACTTTGGTAAATGTTATTGGATAATAAATATTTATATTTCAGATTGTTTTTTTTAAATGTGTACCAATCGTACCTATACATGTTAGAAAATTCCAAATAACAATATAAATAGGTATGTAGTACCTAACTCTTTGTAAGAAAGCCAACAAGACAACGAGAAAAATAGTTGACTTAGATTTTGTTAATATTATTAAATTATTTAAAAAACACACCAAACCCTCTAACCCTTGTCCAATAATATTTTTTAAGTAAAATAATAATAATAATAATAATAATATAAAACAATATTTAATTAGTACAAAAACCTACTGTAAACTGTCATTTACTTATTCGTGATTATGGGGAATATTTGTATTTGCCCAAATTAAATACTCTGATGATTTTAAAAAACTACATTCTATAAAAAAACGAGATGATCTCGTACCTTGGCCTAGTACTTCAAGAGGTAGCAGTTCTAAAACTTGTTTTTTTACCGACAATTTATTGGTTAGATAAATATGTGACAAAATCTTACAATCGTGTGTGTATGTGTATTAGTTGCTACATCACATAACCGTCACTTACACATGCGCGTATTTACTGTTGTTGTAGACGGTTGTATCCGGGGACACGATGTATCAACTTTGGTTAACGTCTTACCCGATAAAGCGATGAGAGTAGTATAAAAGATTAAGTTTCGTTCGTCAAGACATCAGTCTCTATTTGGTATTCAAGCAATCAATATCAAAACCTAATAAACATGAAAGTGGTATGTCATTATATATTTTTTTATTGTAGTATTGAATCGTTTATATTAAATACCATGTGTATATTCAGATCATTGTCGCCCTCGCCCTCGTGGCCCTCGCTGCAGCTGCCCCCGCTGACGTCAAGGAACCCCCAAAGATCGTGCGATCTGAGTTCGACCAGCAACCCAATGGCGCCTTCGTCTCCAGGTAAATATGGGTTTTACAATTATTAAACATTTTGCAACTGCATCGTAACAATAAATAAACTTTAAGTGTTTTAAATATATTTATAGTATACTGAGTAAATAATATATTCACTAATCAAATTTAATTTTAAATATTATTTAGCACGAGATCAATATAATAATTTACTTAATAACATATTGTCATTAGCATTTATTTAATATTATTTTACAGCTTTGAAACCGACAATGGTATCGTCCAGAATGCTGTAGGAGAACTTAAGGAAGTCGTCAACGAGAAGAACGAGAAACAAAACGTCGTAGTTATCCGCGGCTCATACTCCTACCCCAAGGAAGATGGAACCATCGAGACCGTCGAATACTACGGTGACGAGACCGGCTACCACGCACAGGGAGACTCCATCCCCAAAGTCCCCGTCGTCGCCCGCAGATAGATAAATAATCCACGACCTAGTTAAGACTATCTTTAGTTGACTGTTTATAAATAATATTGACAATCGTCCAATAACAATTTTAACATACCAATTGTTATCCTTATGCTGCCATTTTTGTACTTTTGTACGGCGAACTGTTGTTTTACTGATGTTACTTTATGGTAACTAAAGTCAATAAAATTATTTAAAATTATATTGAATTTTATTATCCTTATCACCAACATCTGTTATGAATATAAAAGACAAAAAACGTAGAGAGAATAAATTTGGTTAAGCTACTATTTATCTTTGTAACAATACATTGTTTAAATCACTCATTAATGAAAACATAATATTTTTTAAAATATTATTATGATGTCAAATGCACAATCAATGTTGTAGTTTCATGAGATTTCTAAATAGTGGCCGAAGGAGAAGTTATGAAAGGGATAGAAAATTTTGTTGTATCAGATTGTCTTAAACTAGTGGAAGGCAACGGCACTGTATTTTTAAAATGTTCTGGCAGTTCTGGTTAACTGGTTATTTGATGGAATGTATTATAGTTTTATAATACAAATCATTTTTAAATAAGAGACAATTCGCCCACCCTGATGTAATCCGAATTATACAGTATTAAGAATTTTTACAATAAATATTTTACACAGGAAACTATAACACAATGCTTTAAAACACCATTTTTTTCTATAATATTTCCAGTCAATATAAAATAAATAATTCAATATTTTAACACAAATCCTCAGAATAACACAAAGAAATGATAAGTATCTTCCTTAGATGAGAGCCCAAATTGTAACGCTCACAAAATCCAATGAACTTTCGATTAGCGCTGACGCTTATGAAATAGTCAAAGTCAAAAATTGATTGTTTCATGGAAATGTTGGAAACGTTAAGATTAAACAAATATTCGCAAATAATAATAATAATAAATAAAAATATATTTAATAATTTCGACTTGTAATGAAAAAGCCCGTTCAATTAGTTGAGGTAATGAGAAGCTCACGGCCATTCTTTACAACTGCTAATTTCAGATTTTTTTTATGAGGTAGGCGCACAATAGTTTAGTCTCAGGCCTTATTATCGTTTATATCGTCCTTTATCGTATAGTAGGCCTTATCTTGTAGTTTCTGCTTTACATATACCTTAAATTTTGAAAGTTAAAGTTTTTGTCAAAAGTCAAGTCCCAACGTCTCGAATGGCTGGAGGTGAGGGATGAGACAGGGTCTTAATACACTAGTAATTTGTGTTCCGGGTAAACACGTTATTGTACTTATTTAACCTTTATGGTATTTATATAGAAGAGGCGAACTTAATGCCTTGTAGCATTATCTCCTAGTTAAACTCTTCTCTTAGAAAAATTGTGGTAGGCGGTTTTAAAATAAAAATAGGTAAAATAAAAATTGTGGGCTATATCATTAATAAATATTATACATATACACATTATACATATATACTACCCTTGAACACTTATTAATTAAAACAAATAAATTACAATACAAACAATACAAAACAAATAAATTATAACATAAAGCATGGTGAAAATTGTCGATTGATAATAATAAATATGACAAGTTAGTGTTATTCAAAATATAGAGGGATTTCGTATTTTGATCCGATTCGCCCCGGTCTACCATATTTGTTTTTATAAAGTTCCTAAATAATTGGTAAAGTAAAATATATGTGATCATTTATTCTGTGCTAAATTATTTTTTTAGTCCCTATATTGTTACTTTTATAAGTGTAATTGAAATTTGATGTTTAATTGGAAATTTGATGTTAAACATGATTAATTGGTACTGATTCTTTCCCTAGTTTAAAAGATATCATGACTTATGGCAATCGATTTGTTTATTCGGCACTATCTATATTTGTTTATCTTGCACTACAAATTTTTATACAATTTTTCTTTATCAACTTTTTTATCTTACACACAAAAATAATCATAAACTATGTCTATCTTATACGACAAGAATATTTGTAATTAAAAAATAATAAAAAAAAAAATAGAATATAGAAATAATGATAACAATAGTACACCTACCGGAATTCCATTACGCAAAAAATATTCAATGAGAATAGTATAAAAGATTAAGTTTCGTTCGTCAAGACATCAGTCTCTATTTGGTATTCAAGCAATCAATATCAAAACCTAATAAACATGAAAGTGGTATGTCAATATAATATTTTGTTATTGTAGTATTGAATCGTTTATATTAAATACCATGTGTATATTCAGATCATTGTCGCCCTCGCCCTCGTGGCCCTCGCTGCAGCTGCCCCCGCTGACGTCAAGGAACCCCCAAAGATCGTGCGATCTGAGTTCGACCAGCAACCCAATGGCGCCTTCGTCTCCAGGTAAATATGGGTTTTACAATTATTAAACATTTTGCAACTGCATCGTAACAATAAATAAACTTTAAGTGTTTTAAATATATTTATAGTATACTGAGTAAATAATATATTCACTATTCAAATTTAATTTTAAATATTATTTAGCACGAGATCAATATAATAATTTACTTAGTAACATATTGTCATTAGTATTTATTTAATATTATTTTACAGCTTTGAAACCGACAACGGTATCGTCCAGGTTGCTGTAGGAGAAGTTAAGGAAGTCGTCAACGAGAAGAACGAGAAACAAAACGTCGTAGTTATCCGCGGCTCATACTCCTACCCCAAGGCAGATGGATCCATCGAGACCGTCGAATACTACAGTGACGAGAACGGCTACCACGCACAGGGAGACTCCATCCCCAAAGTCCCCGTCGTCGCCCGCAGATAGATAAATAATCCACGACCTAGTTAAGACTATCTTTAGTTGACTGTTTATAAATAATATTGACAAACGTCCAATAACAATTTTAACATACCAATTGTTATTCTTATATGCCATTTTTGTACTCTTGTACGTCGAACTGATATTACTTTATGGTAACTAAAGTCAATAAAATTATTTAAAGTTATATTGAATTTTATGATCCTTATCACCAACGTCTATCTTCTATACATATAATAAAATGATCACTGATCCATTCCTGTACATGGAATTGAAAAGAAAAACATTATAGGGGGCTTCGTTAGAGCAAGAGAACCCAAAACAATAGTTTTTCAGTGTCTGTTTTTCTGTATGTCTATTTATTTGTGCACGCTAATCTCAGAAACGGCTAAACCAATTTGAATGCGGTTTTCAGGTATATATTATCACATTTATCACTTAACATTTAGTGCTTATTTCATCCAAATCGGTTAAGAAATAAAAAGTTATGACAATTTATGTCAATCACGTAACAGGTACCATGAAAATCTTATTCTATACATGTAATAAATCTGTAGAGGAGTAGTCTTTGTATAGAAAATATTTTAAAAAATATACCAGGATGTGAAGTAATAACAAACAGAATCCAGAATCCTGTTTATCTGTTTGTCTTTGAATGGTGCACACAACACGAAAAACAAATATTTTCAAAAAATTCATGCAGCATATAACCTTTATATAACCCAAAACAATATTTTTTTTATTTTGTCTGTTCGTCTGAATGTCTGTATGTTTGTGCACGTTAATCTCAAAAACTGATTAGTCGATTTGGATGCAATTTTCGGGAATATATAGTCATGGGATTCACTTTATATATTATTTATTTTAAACAATCGGTTAACAAATAAAGAAATTAATCATCTCTTATTGTCGTACCATTGCTTCTTACCAGTTTGAAAGGTTTATAGTTTTTACATACATTAGAAAGTACAAAGGGTACTTTTTATCAAAATCGAAAAATACGCATAAGAAAATCGCACGCACAGCACTACATACTATAAAGCAAAGTCACTTTTTGCGTGTGTCCCTATGTCTGTATGTATGTATGCTTAAATCTTTAAAACTACGATACGGATTTTGATGCATTTTTTTATTAGATAGGGTAATGTAAGAGAAAGGTTTATATGTATAATAACATGCTTTATATATCAGAGAACCACTGATAATTTCAAGATTTCTAATGCGAAGCCGTAAACAGACACATTGTTTTGCGCTTACAATACAAACGCTGGCTAAACGCTACGGGATAGATCAAAATAATGTACTAAGTATTGTATACCTTAAAAAGTTCTACAAGAAAGTTCGCGATGTTATATGTTTATTTCTTAGGGATAACCCACAATAGCCAATTTTTATCCTTTACTTTTTACTAGATATAAGGTCTTCGCGTTAGCGGCGGTACGGTCTACCGGCGCACTCTGGTATAAAACCGTGCAAACCGTCTCAAAAATGGCTTTTGTGAATGTTCATCATGCATGCAAATTTTGTTAATGCATATAGCTAACTGAATGTTTATCATTTAAAACAGATTTTTTTAAATAAAACTAGACCTGCAAGTTGATGGTGAAAATAACGTCGATTGTGTAGCTCAGAATTCCTCAAGTTTACATGGTCATATTTTGATTATGTTCAATAAAAACCTGTAAGTGTGATAAATGGTTAGAATGGTTATTAAGTACTCTGTTTAAAAAGTATTTAAATGGACGTTTAAGTAAAAACAAGAGATGTATAAAAATAATTACAGTAGGTACCTAATATTATATCCTAATTAAAAACTTTAAATATACTTTTGACAGTGAGCGATGTCTGCCGATGTCGTAATTTTAATTGTATCTCTTAAAATAAGTCTTAAAAAAAGGGAAGTGGGAATTGTTTTACTACGAATTTAAGGCGTGCGAAGCCGCGGGCAAAAGCTAGTTATGAATATAAGAGACAAAAACCGTAGGGAGAATAAATTTGGTTAAGCTATGTAACAATATATTTGTTTTTATCACGCATTAATGCAATCATAATATTTTTTATATATTACTATGATGTCCAATACACAATCAATGTTGTAGTTTCATGAGATTTCTAAATAGTGGCTGACGGAGAAGTGATGATAAGTGACAGAAAAATGTCTTTAATTAATAACTCCAGTAGTGCTGGGTGATTGGGCTGTATAAGATTTAAATTTATATAAATATAGAATGTAAAAAACCGATACGGGCAGGGATTCGAACCCGCGACTACTGGGAAACCGTCCCGTCGCTCTACCAACTGAGCTACCGTATCGCTGTCCGTCTCGGTGAATTAAGCATTCTATATGTGATCGTCTTTATCGAGACGGTGGTGACATCTATTAGGTTTCTTTCGAAAATCCTAACCAATGTTTCTAACTTTGCAGTATAGATAAACATTGAAAAGATGCCACTACCGAAATCAATTTTTGAAAATATTTTTAAACATGTATAGCCATGTGAAGCTTATTTAAATTTATATAAATATAGAATGTAAAAAACCGATACGGGCAGGGATTTTCAATGTTTATCTATACTGCAAAGTTAGAAACATTGGTTAGGATTTTCGAAAGAAACCTAATAGATGTCACCACCGTCTCGATAAAGACGATCACATATAGAATGCTTAATTCACCGAGACGGACAGCGATACGGTAGCTCAGTTGGTAGAGCGACGGGACGGTTTCCCAGTAGTCGCGGGTTCGAATCCCTGCCCGTATCGGTTTTTTACATTCTATATTTATATAAATTTAAATAAGCTTCACATGGCTATACATGTTTAAAAATATTTTCAAAAACTGTATAAGATTGTTGTAAACTGGTGAAAGGCAACGGAACTCTATATTTGAATTGTTCTGGAAGTACTCGTTAAATATTTGATGATTTATACTGTGCTTTCATAAATTAAATCATAGATACCATTCTAAATAATAGATACTATTCTTCCATTCTGGCGTGATGCGAATAACCCCATTTTAAGAGCTTATACAATAAAAAAATTACAGGAACCTATAACATAATGTTTCAAAACTAAAAATAGCTTATACGTATTGTAATAAGTATTGTAATAATTGTACACAAATATATATCATTTTTTTGTAAAACTATTAAAGATACATACATTTTTGACTGATGATATTAAAACAAAAACATTCAATTAATGTTAAGCAAAGAAATGTGGGTAAAATAATTTAGACTAGGTACTATATTTGTATAAGTAAGAATAGATTTATTATAATCACATATTATTTAAAGTATAATATTTATAAATTTAAATGAGGTTAACAATTTTCTTTTGTTTTGGATTTTTATCAATTCGATAAGATTAAACATTTTTGAAAGATGTAAAATTTGACGAAATACTAAATTTATTAGCGATAATTAAATATCGGATTTGATGATTAAGCCCCATTAATCTTTCTGCGTTGGAAAATTCTTAATAGATATCCTTAGACCAAGAAGCTTACAATTTCGATGGCTTTGAGAAACTCTAGGTAGTAAAAAGGAAGAGGAGAGTGCACACATTTATTAGGATATTTTATAAAAAGAATGTGCACCTTCATGGTTTATAGTGATCTGAATATCCCAAAAGCGCTTTTACACTTGGTAGTGGCAAACTATCGAAGCATACGAAAACACTGTTTAGAGTTATTGTACTACATGTGATGCAATGTGAAATATATACATTTACACGTTTAAATACATTTGCCTTTACATATAAGATAAAACTTACAAAAGACTCACACACCTACTCATCGAAGTATGACTCCAGTAAGGTTGAAATAATGAATATTAACTTATTTTACAAATACTATGTACTACAGCAAGAACTTTATTCTAATACTTTAGATTCTAGATCTCGGTAGATAAACAGGGTAGATACTTGTTTTAAAATCTATAACTAATCAGTCAGGGCTACAATGGTTGTAGGCACTTGAAAATTATGAACTTATTTTAATCAATAAAATATTAGTAATTTAATCTTTTCGTATTTGCAAAATAGAAGTTTATAATAATAATATTAGTATACATTAATTTCGTTACTGCTTACATCAAGCGAATGTCAAAATTATTCAATGAAAATAGTATAAAAGATTAAGTTTCGTTCGTCAAGACATCAGTCTCTATTTCGTATTCAAGCGATCAATATCAAAATCTAATAAACATGAAAGTGGTATGTCATTACCAACTTAAAGCTTTTTTTTTAGTGTAGTATCGAATTATTTCTAATCGATACCATGTGTATATTCAGATCATTGTCGCCCTCGCCCTCGTGGCCCTCGCTGCAGCTGCCCCCGCTGACGTCAAGGAACCCCTAAAGATCTTGCGCGCAGAGTTCGACCAGCAACCCAATGGCGCCTTCGTCTCCAGGTATACTATATTTTAATTTTTTTATCTAATGCATTTGAACGGAAAAGTAATTAAAATTATCTAAAGGGAATTTGTAATATAGTTTGAAATATAGTTTTTCGGATTTAAATTATAATGTTACATCACTGGTTAAATATGATTTATTATTAAATAATAATTACGTATGTTCTAATTAGTATTTATGTATTATAGTATTTAACATTTTTTTACAGTTTTGAAACCGAGAATGGAATCGCCCAGGCTGTTGTAGGTGAAATTAGGGAGTTCCTGAACGAGAAGAACGAGAAACAAAACGTCGTAGTTGTTCGCGGCTCATACTCCTACCCCAAGGCAGATGGATCCATCGAGACCGTCGAATACTACAGTGACGAGACCGGCTACCACGCACAAGGAGACTCCATCCCCAAAGTCCCCGTCGTCGCCCGCAGATAGATAAATAATCTACGACTTAGCTGACTGTTTATAATTATAAAATAGTGGATGACCTGTTATTCAATCAATTCGAATTACTATTTGTTATTTTATGCTGCCATTTTTTACTTTTAGCTGTTGTTTTGATGGTCAGTTACTTTTATGTGACTAGAATCAATAAATGTACATAATTAAGATAATATTGAATTTTATTCCCAATGACCCAATTTTAATGAAGTTTATTTAAAGTCATAATTATAAATCATTATAATTAAACCATTTTTTACGGACCTACTCTTGTACCGCTGTTTCTCTTTGTTTAACCGATATATGACTATCAATAATCGGTACAAAGGGTAAAAACACATATCTGTTGTTTCAAATCATCAATTTCTATTTTAAATGTTATAAATATGAAGAGCATATTATGTTAAGCATGTTATATTGCAATTTGATATTGTTAAAAAATTACACAATTCTACAATTTTTATACTCTCATAAAGCTGAAAAAGATTAAAAAGGATGATGAAAATGAAATATTAATTAATCATCTCTAATATGAACCTTAAAGTAAATTGATATATGATATTGTCAAAACAAAGCTCCAATTGTAAGATAGTAACAAAATGTTGTTCTGTCTTTGTGAAACATTTTCTTCATAGTCATAGCTTGGAAAAAAGAACTTCGTCGGCTTAAATTTTATAGTTTATACTCATTTTTTAGTTTATACTCATATTTATCTTTAAAACTAATATTACACTTATCTCTAACACTATTATATACGGGTTAATATTAAGCATCTACAATATATAATTCGTATCAATTTTGTTTTTGGCTACGATAATAGGAACTTATATGGAATCGCTAGATTTGATAGTCAACCGGTTCTGTTTAGGTCGCAAAGACAGTTCATGGAACGAATTGAATGAATGAATCTCTAACGTTAGTTAGAGGATCACTTTGGGACTTGTCAAAGTCACTTTGCGACTTGTCAAAGTCACTTTGGGACCTAAACTGATCGTCTTATCAGTCTCATGGTACGAAATATCGAAACCATTCAATGATGAGGACTTAGACGATACGATTTGGTATGATTATTTCGTTATTTGCCTTGGAAAATTAACTGTATTTTGATTTCTTTCTTTTTTTAGCGGTTCCCAGACGCAACGACTTCAATAAGTACATAATAATATTAGTTATAACCTCTTGGTGGTCATTTTGTGTCGGGGATTTTTAAAATTTAAAATTTGATTTTTTTCTGCTTTTTAAAGTTCAGTTATTGGTTTTTTACTGTCACAAATGGACCTATGAACACACTCATTTTCCTTTGGTTAACTTGATATAAATATTGCATAAGATCCTTTCACCCGCACCAATAAAATCTCAATATCTTGAACACGACTGGTTCTATTCCGACCAAACATAGCTAAGAACCATCACGACGGACCAAGCTTTGAATTCAAAAAACCGCAATCAAATCCGTCCACTCGTTTGGCTGCTACGATGACACAGACAGACACACAGATACACAGGTCAAACTTATAATACCCCCCTTTTTAGGTCGGTGGTTAAAATTATAAAAGACTAGCTGTTGCCCGCAGCTCCACCCGCGTGTAGGTCGCTTTTCGCGTACTCCGTGGAAACTAAAATTATCCAGACCTATAATAGACTATATTATATTATATATTAGACGATATTATTTTAGAACTAATTTCATAACCATAGAAAACGTTATAGTGAGTCAACCTTAAAAGCTAGATATATCTTGTAGCGGACTTCTTTTTAAAACTTTTAAAGAGAAACAATTTCATAGAACATCATTTTTGCGTAACTGCCACCGTTTTCGCAGCGCCGTTTTACACCTTGCGTTAGAATATTCAAGTTTTAGTAATCATATCTAATTTTTTGAAAATGAAACATAGCCTATGTCACTCAGGAGTAGTGTAGCTTGCCAACGGTGAAAGAATTTTTGAAATCGGTCCAGTAGTTTCGGAGCCTATTCATTTCAAACATACAAAAAAATAATCAAACATTTCCTCTTTATAATATTAGTATAGACTAAGAATTATGTATTCTAGGATTGATACTCGTTCTGTGTCTTCATACTTTAATGAAGTCTATGAGTAACCATAATTACATTTATACATATATATATATATATATATATAATAGATAATTATTACAAGTCTTATAAAAATTGATAGTCTAAAGCAACTAAATTATGTATTTTAAGTATTGTTTAGATACATTAAACATAACAGCCAGCATGTTGGTAGAGTGGTTAGCTCAGACGCCTAAGGTATAGCGACGCAATAGGGCTCGGGTTTGATTCTCGACAGGGCCTGGCATGTATGTGATGAGCATAGATGTCTGTATCTTTGGGTTTGGTTGTTAATTTAATATGTTTCCCGTATTAATAATGTGTATATATTTGTATCGTTTACTAACACCCTTAACACAAGCAAATAATTTGCTTACTTAGGGGTTAGATCAATTTGTGTAAATTGTCCTGTGATATTATTATTATTATTATATGTAATTTAAGGTAGTGCGAATAAAATTAAATATTATCTTATTTATGTACATTTATTGACTCTAGTTACATTAAAGTAACTGACAATCAAAACAACAGCTAAAAGTAAAAAATGGCAACATTAGAATAACAAATAGTAATTCGAAATAGATTGAATCAACAGTCAGCTAAGTAGTAGACTATTTATTTATCTGCGTGCGACGACGGGAACTTTGGGGATGGAGTCTCCCTCTGCGTGGTAGCCGGTCTCATCACCCCAGTAGTTGACGGTTTCGACAGATCCATCTGCCTTTTTGTAAGAGTAAGAGCCGCGTACAACAAGGACGTTATGAGGCTCTTTCTTCTCGTCTAAGAATTGTCTAATTTCACCAACAACGGCCTGAGCAATTCCATTCTCGGTTTCAAAGCTGTAAAATGTTAGTTGTTTAAAATACCTAGAGTTCATTTGTTCATTAATTACTAATTATCATTTTTAAATATTTAGAACTTGTAATAAACAAAAAAAAACTTATTACAAAGACAAATAAGAAAATAAAAGAGGTGAATTGAAATTAGTTAAAGTGACTTCCAAGCTTCTTCTATTTTACGTTGTTTAAAATTCAGTATTTAACTATGTATTTGTAGAATTTAATGTACCTGGCGACGTATGCACCATCGGGTTGCGAGTCAAATTCTGCGCGCAGGATCTTTATGGGTTCCCTGACGTCTGCGGGGGCGGCGGCAGCGAGAGCCACAACGGCGAGGGTGACAATGATCTGAATATGCACATAGTATTAAAAACAATTGAATAAATGACTAATAATAATAATAATAAACTAATAATTTACTTAAATATTTATTATAGTAATGACATACCACTTTCATGTTTATTAGGTTTTGTTTTCGGTTCCTTGGACACCAAATAGAAACTGATGTCTTGATGAACTAGACTAAACCTTTTATACTATTCTCGTCTAATCTATTCCGTAATCGCTTGATGAGAATAGTAACGGAATAAATTTTTCTCATGTGAACTAGTATTTTGCATAGATAATATATTTATTTTATTGATTTCATCACTATGATCTTTAATAAATAACAACAATTCTCGGGTAACCCTGATTGCTTGGTTATAGACCAGTATCATAGGTGTACGCTCATTAACTACGACAGTGAACAGTTTTTATTACTTTCCGATAAAAATGTTTGCCTGTATGTTTTAGTTTTCTAAATGCTGAAAGAGTTGTCGCTGTGGCAAGGGCTAAAGTGCAGGACAACTTGTATCAGACACTGGAAAGCCCACATGGTCAGAAAGATCTTTATAGACTGACAAAAACGAGAGAGATGAATGCAAGACCCGTGATTCATATTAAACGCACAAAAGACGAAGAAGGAAAGGTTTTGACAAACGATGAGGAAATAAAAGAATATTGGAAGGCATACTTTGAAAAGTTAATAAATGAGGAGAATAATTGGTATGGTGTTCTACCTGAAGCGTCAGTAAACATTGCATTAGTGAAAGAGATTAGTATGGACGAGGTTAAAATTGCTGTAAAAGGTATGAAGAATGGTAAGGCAACTGGGTCAGATGACATACCAGCTGAAGTATGAAAGGTTCTTAATGTAGATGGCTTAAAGTGGCTGACCTTATTCTTTAACAAGTTGTTACAAAAGGAGGTGATCCCAGAGGAATGGTGCAGCAGTTTACTGGTGCCCATTTTTAAAAGCAAGAGTGATGTACATAACTGTTACTATATGTATGTATACTATAAAAGAATAAAGCTCATGTCACATAGTATGAAAATTTGGGAGAAAGTTCAATGTGGCTGTAGACTTACACCAGGGATCGGCTTGAAGTCCTTATTTGTTCCTCATGGTAATGAATGCATTGACATCGGACATACAGGAGGAGGCACCCTGGTGCATGCTGTTCGCCGACAACATTGTCCTTATTGGAGATGATGTATCTGAGGTCCAGAGAAGGCTGGCTGTGCCAGGAGAGATGGGAGAGTGTCGAACTAAAGGTCTGCAGAACTAAAACGAAGCACCTGTTTTGCGACTTCGGTGGAACATCCGGATGGTGTATCCCTTCCAGTCTGCTCCGACTTCCGGTACTTCGGATCACTGATAAAAACGACGGTAATATATCTCTTAAAATCAAGGGAAAAATATACAAAACAGTCATAATACCTGTCGTGATAACAAGATTGGATAGGATACGTAATACTCACTGACAGACAAAATGAAGAGCAAAAGGGACAAATGCCATGTAACAATAAGAATGCAACATTTGGATGTGGAAGGACATGTGGGTGGAGGTAGACCAAAGAAAAGATGGATGGATTGTGCGAAAGATGACATGCGTAAAAGAGGAGTGACTGTTGAGATGACGGCTGATAGGCAAGAATGGAAGAGGAGAACATGTTGTGCCGACCTCACATTAATTGTTAAAAGGGCAGTGAGATGATGATGACTTATATTTCTAGGTATATAAAGTAAAAGAAACTAAGGGAAATGTATTCGAAGGTATAATTGCGTGATTAACAGGGCAGTTTTTAATATTTTATATCAGCCGTCTTCACTCCTTAATGGGGTCTGTAAGTAATTACGGTCACATATTTATAAAATGATGTATTGAAGAAGAAATAAAAAGCCCTATACAAAAAGTTCTCTAAAAAGAATAAAAATAATATTATTATGTAATTAGTAAATTGAAGTCAATGCGTCGAGAGACCGTTGTATTAACTGTGACGATGATGTCTACCTTACAAAGTCGTAGTAGCTAATAAATGAGGACTTAGACAATACGATTTGATATAGTTATTTCGTTATTTGCCTTGATAACTTACCCTAATTTAGATTTTTTCTTTAATTTAGCGATCCCCCTACGCAAGGAGTTCAATTAGTACATAATAATAAAATTTTTATTCCTTATAGAGATATTTTTGTAGGAGGCTTTTTAATTTTTAATTATTATTTTTTTCCATTTTTTTAAATTATGAAACTTGAAAAAATTGTATTTTGTACTAAATTAACTAACGAACACACAATTTTTCATAAGAAAATAGAAATATTAAAAAACTAGAAAATATTGCATAAGAACTATTCACCAGCAGCAATAAAAGCTCAATATTTTAGAGATAAATACTTTTTTTCGACCAAACATAGTTAACACGGATCAGGTTTTCGATTGAAAAAAACCAAAATCAAATCCATCCATGCGCTTGGCTGCTACGAGGCCCCAGACAGATATACAGATACATACATATTTTTTTGTCGGGGTTTAAAAAACGATTGATGCTCTAAAGCAACAAAATTATACATTTTAAGTATTGTTTAGTATGGAGAAAGTATTATTTTAGATCTTTCTCTTATAAATATAAATAACTAAGTTAACATTATAGACTATAAATTAAAACTCAACTTTTCGAATGTTTTGCAGCACTCGTGTTTACCATAAGACGATATCTAGGTGTCTGTCAGTATGGAAGTTAATTCGTCTTACAGTGCGGTCACTGACAAAGGATTTCACTATATTCATGAGTAAATCCAGGTGGTAGCCAATCATCATCCAACCTTGTACTCAAAATAGTATGTAAGTATTTTATTAATATGCTTTTTAATATCAATAGCCTTGTGAATCTTTCTTAGTGTAAGAGAGTGTTCCTAAGCAAGGATTTGGGGTCTATTAAATGTGATATGTCAGTTGGGCTTGTATGTTCACACACTACCAATTCCATTACTCCTATTTTTGATGTCACATATGTGTTTTTTACCCTTTGTACCGATTATTGATAGTCATATATCTTTAAATAAAGAGAAAAAACGGTACAAGAGTAGGTCCGTAAAAAATAGTCCGTAAAATAGAATTATAATGATTTATAATTATGACTTTCAATAAACTTGATTAAAATTTGAGGCATTGGGAATAAAATTCAATATTATCTTAATTATGTACATTTATTGATTCTAGTCACATAAAAGTAACTGACAATCAAAACAACAGCTAAAAGTAAAAAATGGCAGCATAAAATAACAAATAGTAATTCGAAATTGATTGAATAACAGATCATCCACTATTTTATAATTATAAACAGTCAGCTAAGTCTTAGATTATTTATCTATCTGCGGGCGACGACGGGGACTTTGGGGATGGAGTCTCCCTGTGCGTGGTAGCCGTTCTCGTCACTGTAGTATTCGACTTTCTCGATGGTTCCATCTTCCTTGGGGTAGGAGTATGAGCCGCGGATAACTACGACGATTTGTTTCTCGTTCTTTTCGTTGACAACTTCTTTAATTTCACCTACAACAGCCTGGGCAATTCCGTTCTCGGTTTCAAAGCTGAAAAATATTGTTATAAATATTTTTTACTAAATATATGAATGTAATTATTATCATGTCTCATCCATAGTTAGTTATTATATTGAATCCGTGATAAATATAATTACAATTAAAACATTGTTTTTTAAATTTACTCAGTACTACAAACTCCTTTTGCATATTTTTTACGTTGTCTATTGATAAATTATTGTAAAAATATAATTTACCTTGAGACGAAGGCGCCATTGGGTTGTTGGTCAAATTCGGCACGAAGGATCTTTGGGGGTTCCTTGACGTCAACGGGGGCTGCGGCAACCAGGGCCACGAGGGCGAGGGCGACAATGATCTGAATAGAGAATTTAATTTCAATACACATATACATTTTTATTAAGTAATTTAATATTTAAAACATTCACTAAATCGTATACGCACCACTTTCATGTTTGATTGAGTTTGAGTGTGTTGGTGCGTGGCTAACTAGTGAGCAACTGGTGATTTTAAGCTCGAAGTTTATTCTTTTATACATTTCTCTCGCCAGTGACACATAATATTTTGTTGAATCAATCGACATGTCTAATGCCACTTAAACTTGAACATATTTTTAATGTATTTTAATATATATTAAAGCCCATATTTTATATAATATGCACATATATATATTTTTTCTTATATTCAGTTTTTTCTTACATAATTAAATTATATTTAATATTATATTTTAATTTATAAAATTATCGATGGTCACTGCCAACTTTTTTGAGCTTAGTAAATAAAAAAAATTACCAATATGAAATATAAATTATATAAATATTTATTTTAAATGAACATAAAAACGTAACATTTTTATTTCATTTCACTTGTTAGCCTGATCTTTCAAACGGTTTTCATCAAGCGTCATTTTAAATATTCAAGGTCTTTATAAAACATGTATTAAAGGATGAGAAGTTATTTTTTTTTCGTCGAACTTCGGTCGGACAATTTTTTTAACCTTGATGTTGTTGCAGATGCTACCTGACCAAATACTAATGTAATGTTTAATGTATTAACAAAGTCTATGTAATAATAAATGAGAAAATAAGAAGATGCAAGAAGCAATAACCAGGTTATTTTATGGAAATCATTTATATATTTTTATTTTTTTTATGAAAGATCATTGTGTCCTGGATATTTTATTATTAAATGTATTAAAGACTATTTGCTCAAGAGGTCTTAAGTAATTCCCTGAGATGGGGATTTTTTAAATAATCTATGACTAAATAAAAAA
This sequence comes from Napeogenes inachia, assembly GCA_959347355.1. Lineage (NCBI taxonomy): Eukaryota > Metazoa > Arthropoda > Insecta > Lepidoptera > Nymphalidae > Napeogenes > Napeogenes inachia. The sequence continues at coordinate 1,464,735 of OY365799.1, read as the reverse complement.
TTCAAGATCGAAAAACTAATTCATAACCACACATACGTATTGAATGTCCCTTAAGAAATAAGAGAGAAAATAGTATGTTTATCATTAATATATGAAGCCATATATTTTTTTAACGTTTACAAAAATGTAATAATTTGAATTTGCGACTTTTAAAAAACAAGAAAAATGTACTAGACATCGAGAAAAATATTGATTGTTCTCTTGTTACAGTTCTTTAATCAGATATTCATTTTGTTTCCAAATCATAAATATTTTATAAATTAATGATTTTTTAACCTTTTTCTTTTGCAAAATCAAATCAAAACCTTATAGAAAGTAAGTTTTATAGAAAATATTCTCATTGTCAAAGCCACCATTGTTAAAACATCAGTGATAGTGTATGAAGATGTAAAAAGCCTTTATTTCTCTTAAATATTCAGTAAGTACGAGGAACAAACAGAAACTCGTGTTATCTGTCACTCGTCTCTAAGGTGTAACTGTTTAATGGGCAGCGAAAACCGTTTTTCAACAAGTTCTCAAGATACTTTGAGATAGTATCTCTTAACGAATTTAAGAAGTAACTATGGAACGTTTGTGTGCTGACGTATATTACAGTGACTCGAATATGAGGATGATGCACCGTAAGTATGAAATGTTCGTGTCTAGACTTTTTCAAAATGTATTACTATATTGTATTTTCAGTTTTAAGTATAGTTTTACAAGTATAATAATAGAAGCCCGCGGTGGTACTACAAAAATAAAGATATATGAATTAATAATATTTTAATAACTATTAAAACTATAATTAGATCCCTACATATTGCAAATAATAATAAATGCTAAATTATATCTATATTATATTATAACTTCTGTCTTATGTATCTGCGTCTCCATTAAAAAGAACAGGTGCGCCTGCTCTGTTTCCAGGTGTTGATGGACAGATAAGATATTAGAGTGCAAGCGCTGTAAATGTTTTTTCTTTTTATTGTCCTTCTTCATAAAAATATTTAAAATGGGAAAATAGGATGGGAAATGGCAGTTGAACGAGGCGGTACGTACCGACTATGGTGCTCCCTGAGTAACAAAGGTTAATGAGAGCCTTTGGGTTCTCCCGTTGGCTAATACCCGGAGCAGTGGAGGTCGATAATGGGGGTTCGTGTCCGGTCCGTGGCTGACAGGGACGGGCTAGCTTTTGGGGTGGTCTGCCTGCGGGGGGGGGGGGGGGGGGGGAGCTTGGAACTCTTTTCGCCGAGCTGTTACTGGACGCTGCTAGACGATGAGATAGTCCAGGCGTCGTGGGTGGGAGTTGTCTTCTTCGCCGGGGGTTGGTTGCGGGGTCGCCCCTGGTACTTTCCTGATAGCAAAGTGGAGAGGTCCCGTGGTTGTATAGGAGTTTGAGCGGCGGCCTCTTTCTTGCTGAAGGAGAGGCCGTCTGCGTCGTTTAGGGGTCTGGACCTCTTTCTACCAAGCATTGGCAGAGCATCGCTTGGGGGAGCGACGGTCCGAGACGTTGCTTTGGTTTATGGTTGCCGAGTGCGATGCCACGGTTACGCTCGGGGTCTCGACCCCCTTCAGGCGTAGCAGGCTTGAGTGAGGGGAAGGGAATCCCTCCACAATCAAGACTGCAAAAAAGGGATGGTGCTTCTCGTTGCGGGATGCCCTCTCCGTTTATCACGTCGGGGCATCGCGATGAGTGCGAAAGCGATCCCGTGGTATCCCATTATGACGTCGGCGGCGACTTGTCAGGTTTAGTGAGTAGGAATCTCACATAACCACCTCTATGATCTCCTGGTTGGAGGTGAATATCCATGAGGATTCCTGACGTTAAAAAAAAGGCGCTGCGTATCGAACCCCACGTCGAAATTGGTGATGTCATGCCACTGGGAATCTAGTCTGGACACTACGGGAATGCCCGTACCCCCCCAGGGATCGCCATCGGGCCTCCTCATCTGATCGCCAACCAGCACCATGGATCCACCCTGGGAATTTTCAAAGCTGGCGCGGCAGCCTTTCGTGTGTGGCTGACCCACTAATTGGGCCTCACTCGACATAACAAACACCAACTTGACGCCAAACCGGGTCGCGAACGCAACGCAGCTGTTCAGACCCATTTCCCATATACGGATTCATCGAGCAACGTTTCGCAGCCCGGAACACGATAGGTCGCTTTGCGGCACGACTTTGTCCGATGGGTGGTAGCTTTGCTTTTTTTTATATATACTAAAAGCCATGATAATTTGGAGTCCCTACAACAATTCATACGATTGGCAGTGGAGAATTTCCCCTAGGAAGACCGCGTGCTTCTATTAAAAACTAGGCTCAACGTTAAAAGGACTGTTTTGCAGCCAATGGACACCACTTCGAATAAGTCTTTTATATTTTCACTTGTTTTATATTTGTGTATTAAAGTAATACACTGTAAAAGTAATAAATGTTATTTGCAATTAAAAAATATTTTTTTTCTATGTTGACTCAATTGACAGGTGAGCAAAGAAACTTATAGACTACCCTAAATAACTTGTAATCAACCTCCACGGTCTTGAACACAGGCGTAGAATGGCTAGCCTCTCAGTATTCTACAGGATACATTTGGGTGAGTGTGCGCAGGAATTAAACGAGTTAATTCCCCCATCTGAACCATGGCATGACATCTAGGTCTTTTTTAGTTCGTACAGCGAAGGACTGGAACAGGTATTTCCGTTATTTCCGTCCGAATACAACGTGGGTGTCTTCAAAAGAAGAGTGAACAGGTTAACAAGATAAGGCGCCTTACCACATATGAATACTTTCCATCAGATGGAATGTAGTCAAGCATTTACTTAGACGGACACTTAAGTGTATATATATATATACACTTAAGTGTCCGTCTAAGGTAATAAATCTGTAAAACAATATTTGCATTTTTAACCAAAAAATATCTCTGATAAATGATCCGAAACATTTTATTTATTTTTACTTATACATATATACTGAATCAATCATTAAAATGTATCAAGTATTTTTTTATCATCTTTATTCATAACATTTCTCATATATTCTATAATAAGTAAGTAGTAAGTGATGAATATGATATATGTGGTAATAGAAAAAAAATCAATATCTTTTTAATTACCTTTATTCACTGTAGTTACTTTAAAGTAATATCTATAAACAACAGTTCAGCGTAAATAAGTACAAAATGGCATCATCAGAATAACAAAAGATATGTCAAATTTGGTTTCGGTCGATTGTCGATGATATTTATATTTAAAACAGTAAACTAAAAATTGTCTTAGCCATGTCGTGATGATTTATTTATCTGCGGGCAACAACGGGGGCTTTGGGGATGGAGTCTCCCTCTGCGTGGTAGCCGGTCTCATCACCCCAGTAATTGACGGTTTCGACAGATCCATCTGCCTTTTTGTAAGAGTAAGAGCCGCGTACAACAAGGACGTTATGAGGCTCTTTCTTCTCGTCTAAGAATTGCCTAATTTCACCAACAACGGCCTGAGCAATTCCATTCTCGGTTTCAAAGCTGTAACATGTTAGTTGATTAAAATACTTAGAGTTCATTTGTTCATTAATTACTAATTATCACTTTTAAATATTTAGATTTTGTAATCAACAAAAAAAACTTATTACAAAGACAAATAAGAAAATGAAAGAGATGAATTGAAATTAGTTAAAGTGACTTCCAAGCTTCTTCTATCTTACGTTGTTGAAAATTCAGTATTTAATTATGTATCTGTAGAATTTAATGTACCTGGCGACGTATGCACCATCGGGTTGCGAGTCAAATTCTGCGCGCAGGATCTTTATGGGTTCCCTGACGTCTGCGGGGGCGGCGGCAGCGAGAGCCACAACGGCGAGGGTGACAATGATCTGAATATGCACATAGTATTAAAAACAATTGAATAAATGACTAATAATAATAATAATAAACTAATAATTTACTTAAATATTTATTATAGTAATGACATACCACTTTCATGTTTATTAGGTTTTGTTTTCGGTTCCTTGGACACCAAATAGAAACTGATGTCTTGATGAACTAGACTAAATCTTTTATACTATTCTCGTCTAGTCAATTCCGCAATCGCTTGACGAGAATAATTATGGAATTAATTTTTCTCCTGTAAACTAGTATTTTGCATAGATAAAATATACATTTTATCGATTTCAACACGTTCATATCTTACAAGTCGCGGCGACCCTGGTGTAGCCCTGATTGTTTAGTTATAGACTCACTCATCAGTTTCTTAGACTCACTTATATCTAAACAGAGAATTAATGCGTGTAATTTGTATATTGTTAAGTATTCGTTTATTAGTTTAGTAAGAGTAGAAATATAAAACCGGCTAGTGTATGGAGCTGTTATATCTGAAAACATATTGTGTAGTTTTGAATAACCATTTGAATTGAAAAGTAATTTATCTCTTTTTGTTACTTATTAAATAAAAGTATTTAAGAATTATAAGTAATGCAATTGTTACTACTTTAAAGCCAACGGAGAATTGGTTCGATAAAAACAGTACACAAATTTGATTGATCAATAACACAACAGCTACCATAAACTACCAAGCTTTTTTAAATAATATCGGAGATAATCTTCCGTTATACTGATGATGACGTCTAAGATTGCCATTTTTGTTATTGTTTGTTGTCCTAAAGCTGTTCTTGTTTACTAATTTTATTGTTGTTTTAATTTTATAAGTTAAGGAAGGAAAATGACATAATATTATATGTTAGTAACATTACCCGATCTCTAATAATAATTATTAGTAATATTATTACTAGCAAGAAATATAGAGATAAAAATAAAATTAACATTATTTTATAGAAGATATATAATAATTATAATATACTTAAATTTCTTATATTTTTCTGGAATCATAGAACATTCATATATATATACGTAGACGGAATCATTTTAAATATATAAGTAGACGAAATTGCTTCTTACATTTTATGATTTCATCAAATATCACGTGTTACTCAATCCGGATTGTGTACTGTATTGTCGAAATCCCTTCGTAGGTTTGTTTGTTTATCTTTATCTCAGGTATTATTATAATAAGTCTTTTTATATTTCTTTTTTTTTCTATTTTTTTTTATAAAACAAACTTTCATCTCATGTGATTTTGTCTTGACAGTTAACATATAAGATAGTTTTCAAACCCGATTTGTTTTAAGGAATACTAACAAAAAATAACTGTGGATTAATTAATATAAAATGTACAGTCTTGTATACATTTTATGTGATACATGGAGTTATAAATACACATTATAACATAGTTCGAAGTTTTACTCTGTATAATATTGTTGTCGTTGTGGTAAAAAAAATATTTATATAAATTATTACCTATATCTTTTCAAAGTGCTTTCGTACATTGTGAGTAGACACTGGATCATACACTGACACTGACACTGGACACTGGACAATCTCAATATCCTGTAACTAATAACCATGAAAATTAATAATAAGCTTTGAGTATTGAGAGTGGAATATTTTCTGGCTATTCTGTGTATTATACTTGCTGCTGGATGTTTCAGTCTTTCAATATCGCAGCTTTAACTGTAAACATAAATGCTGATCCGACTTTGATGATTTTATGTTTATATTTATTTAAATTTATAAAAATATTGAATGAAAAATAACCCGATACGGTCAGGGATTCGAACCCGCGACTACTAGGAAACCGTCCCGTCACTCTATCAACTGAGACGCTACCGTATCGCTGGTAGAGTGACGGGACGGTTTTCTAGTAGTCAAGTTTTACAAAATTTTCGAAGGTAATGAATAAGGACTTACACTGTATAATTTGATGTGGTTCTTTCGTTATTCACTTTCGTAACGTGCTTTAATTTTGAATTATTCCTTTATTTAGCGCCCCCCCGACGAAACGACTTTAATAAGTATATTATTATTTTTATCCTTTTTAGACGTCTTTTTGTATCGGTGGATTTTTACATTATTTTTCTTTTTTTTTAAGGTTTCAAATTATTTTACTTTTTTTTATGTTGTACTAAATAAACCTACGAAAACACTAATTTTACTTGTTCAGGTTTTTACCATCACTATTGTCATAATATTCAATCACCAGCAATAAAAGCTGCATATCGAGCTGATGCTTCTATTTCGACCAAACATAGCTAAAAACCATCTCGAATAAAAAACCATCTCGATCAAGCTTTCAATAAAAATAATCGCTTTCAATTGCGTCCACGCGTAAGACGCTTTTTGGGTGGGGTTTAAAAAAGCAAGTAACTTTAATTTTAAATAAAAATAGAGTAAATTTTATTTAAAAATTCATTTTTGAAAATATTCAATCACTACGATGTCTTTAAGAATGCCACAAAAGTAATAGCACGAAGCGCCCCACGTTTTTTTTTCCGCAATAATTTTGTTATATTTTGCCCATTATTCGCATATTACGAATTATTTTTTGCTTTTTAGTGCGATTAATTTTTAAAGCGTGTGTTTTAGTTTTTTTAACTGTATTTATTTTATGGTTTTTATATTTCTGTATCAAATTCGACATATATTCTCATATATTTTTTGATTATATAATAGACTGGAACAAAATTAAATACATACATACATACACACACACACACACACACACACACACACACACACACACACACACACACACACACACACACACACACACACACACACACACACACACACACACACACACACACACACACACACACACACGCACACGCACACGCACACGCACACGCACACGCACACGCACACGCACACGCACACAAACACAAACACAAACACAAACACAAACACACACACACACACACATACATACATACATACAACCCAAGCTAATGAATTATAGAAATTTGCATGGTTCCTAGGCAGCTTGATGTTAAATAGCATTTATCGCCGTATAAGTCCAAATAATCGCAATCGCAAGCCTAATCAATATTTTTTATAGGTATTACATGTAGGGGGGCCGTCGCCGGGAACCTCCTCGTGTGCCCGTCTATTTCCCTTGTTGCTCGGATTCGTCCGGTGGCATCGGAAGCGGTACGGGCCGGTGCTCCCTGGTCAACAACGGTTAATGTGATCCTTCGGGTTTGCATTAGCCGTTGGCTAATACTCGGCGCGGTGGAGGTCGGTCATGGGGGTTTGTGCCCGGTTCATGGCTGGCTGGCGGGCAGGCTGCCTTTCGGGGTGGTCTGTCTGCGGGGGGGCTCGGGCCTCTTTCCATCGTTTGATCACGTTGGAAAGTTGGCCTGGGCGTTGAGGGTGGGAGGGCGCAGGCCCTCTTTGCCGGGGTCGGCTGCGGAATTACTCCTGGTACTTCTCTGATAGCAGAGTGGACTGTGGAGTGGTTCCGCGGCTGTGTGGGCGGGTCCGCGATTAGGGTCTGGACCTCTTTCCACCAAGCACTTTAGAGAAGGTGCTTGGTGGGGAGACGGTCCGAGACGTTGCCTGGATTAATCGTTGCCGAGCGCGACGCCACGGTTGCGCTTGGTGATGGTTGGTCTGGGCGTGGTGGGTTCCCGACTTATGCCTTTTTCTTGCTGGTCTCGGCTGATCACCGTGGCCGGCGGTAAAGGCCTGTCGGGTTCGACGTTGGGCCCCCTACGTGAGCGGACTCACGTTCGACTCCAGTGTGTTGCAGTGAGGCTGTCTGCGCATCACTGGGTCTTATGGGAGTGTGCTCTTCCAGGGGGTCCGACCGGTGGTCTCCTCTCGGGGAGATAACCGGCGGCGGAGCTGGACACGGTCAATGGTCGAGTCGGTCTGTCCAACTGGCTCGATTCTGAGACTGAGTCCAGCTAGAAGGGGGTCTCGGCCCCCTTCAGAGGCAGCAGGCTTGGGTGGGGGGAAGGGGATCCCTCCACGATCTATCAAGCTTGCGAAAAAGGGATGGGTGCTCCTCGTTGCGGGGTGCCCTCTCCCTGGATCACGTCGGGGCATCGCGGTGAGTGCGAAAGCGATCCCGTGGTGTCCCATTATGACGGCGGCGGCAACCGTCAGGTTTAGTGAGTAGGAGTCTCACATAACCACCTCCATCATCCCCTTGATGGAGGTGTGTATCCATGAGGATTCCTGAGGTTAAAAAAAAAAAAAAAAAAAAAAAAAAGTATTACATGTAATCTTAATAAAATTATTTTTATTTGTAATAAAATTGTCACTGATCCATTCATGTACATGGATAAAAAAAAATAACATCATAGGGGGTCTTTAAAAGAGCAAAAGAACCCAAAACAATGGTTTATCAGTTTGTCTGTTTGTCTGTATGTCTGTATATTTGTGCACGCTAATCTCAGAAACGACTTAACCAATTTGAATACGGTTTTCAGGAATATATTATGATAGTCTTCACTTAACATTTAGTGTTTATTTCACCTAAATCGGTAAGAAATAAAAAAGTTATGACAATTTATGTCAATCGTGTAATAGGTACCATGCAAATCATATTCTATACATGTCATGTCTTTGTACATTGAAAATATTAAAAAAAACAAACCAGGATGTGAAGTGATAACTAACAGAATCCATTTTCAGAATTTTTAAAATCTTTGTCAGTTTATCTGTTTGTCTTTTAATTGTGCATACAACACGAAAAAATATTTTTTTTGAGACCCTTATATCAGCAAGAGAACCCAAAATAATGTTTTTTCATTTTGTCTGTTCGCCTGTATGTCTGTATGTTTGTGCACGCTAATCACAGAAACGGGTTAATACATTTGGATGCAGTTTTCGGGAATATATTGTCATGGGATTCACTTTATATTTTTTTTTTTAACAATTGGTTAACAAATAAAGAAGTTAATAATTTCTTATTGTCTTATTTTGAAAGTTTAAAGTTTTGACATACATTGGTAAATACAAAAGGTACTTTTTATCAAATACGAAATCTACGCGTACGAAGTCGCAGGCACAGCTAGTATTCAATAAAAACATCATAGGGGCCTCTATAAGAGCAAGAGAGCCCAAAACAATGGTTTTTCAATTTGTCTGTGTGTCTGTATGTCTGTATGTTTGTGCACGCTATTATCAGAAACGGCTTAACTAATTTGAATGAGGTTTTCCGGAATATATTATAACAGCCTTCACTTAACATTTAATGTATATTTCATCCAAATCGGTTAAGAAATAAAAAAGTTATATCAATTTATGTCAATCACGTAATAGGTAGCATGCAAATCTTATTCTATACATGTAATAAATCTATAGAGGAGTAGTCTTATCTGTTTGTCTTTTAGTTGTGCACACAACACGAAAATAAAATATTTTTAAAAATTCATCCAGGGGGACCTTTATATAAGCAAGAGAACCCGAAACAATGTTTTTTCATATTGTCTATTCGTCTGTATGTCTGTATGTTTGTGCACGATAATTCCAGAAATGGATTAATCGATTTGGATGCAGTTTTCGGGAATATATTGTCATGGGATTCAGTTTACATTTAGATTTTTTTTAAACAATCGTTTAATATATAAAGAAGTTAATAATCTCTTATTATCGGACCATTGCTGCTTACCAATTTGAAGGTTTATAGTTTTTACATAAATTGGTAAGTGCAAAGAGTACGTTTTATCCAAAACGAAATTTACGCGTACAAAGTCGCAGGCACAGCTAGTACTGAATACTTTTATGATTACATTACATTACATGCAACATCATTTTTCTCATATATGATAAATCTAAAAAGCGAGTGCGTATGATGGCTTCTGTATTAGTGAACAGATCAGAAAGAGTGAGAAAATTGTCAGGAATCCTCATGGATACTCACCTCCAACCAGGGGATGATAGAGGTGGTTATGTGAGATTCCTACTCACTAAACCTAACGGTCGCCGCCGCCGTCGCCGCTAAACGACGCAGACGGCCTCTCCCTCAGCAAGAAAGAGGCCGCCGAGAGGGTATCAGCCTACGGGAGAACCCAAAGGCTTTCATTAACCGTTGTTACTCAGGGAGCACCACAGTCGATACTTACCGCCTCGTTCAACTGCCATTTCCCATTCTATTTTCCCACTTTAAAAATTTTTATGAAGAAGGACAATAAAAAGAAAAAGCATTTACAGCGCATGCACTCCTCTTCATTTAAAGTGCACGTCAGAAATATCAGGGACTTGCACTCTAATGTCTTATCTGTCCATCAACACCTGGAAACAGAGCAGCCGCACCTGTTCTTTTTAACGGAAACGCAGTTACATAAGACAGAAGTTATAATATAATATAGATATAATTTAGCATTTATTATTATTTGCAATATGTAGGGATCTAATTATAGTTTTAATAGTTATTAAAATATTATTAATTCATATATCTTTATTTTTGTAGTACCACCGCGGGCTTCTATTATTATACTTGTAAAACTATACTTAAAACTGAAAATACAATATAGTAATACATTTTGAAAAAGTCTAGACACGAACATTTCATACTTACGGTGCATCATCCTCATATTCGAGTCACTGTAATATACGTCAGCACACAAACGTTCCATAGTTACTTCTTAAATTCGTTAAGAGATACTATCTCAAAGTATCTTGAGAACTTGTTGAAAAACGGTTTTCGCTGCCCATTAAACAGTTACACCTTAGAGACGAGTGACAGATAACACGAGTTTCTGTTTGTTCCTCGTACTTACTGAATATTTAAGAGAAATAAAGGCTTTTTACATCTTCATACACTATCACTGATGTTTTAACAATGGTGGCTTTGACAATGAGAATATTTTCTATAAAACTTACTTTCTATAAGGTTTTGATTTGATTTTGAAAAAGAAAAAGGTTAAAAAATCATTAATTTATAAAATATTTATGATTTGGAAACAAAATGAATATCTGATTAAAGAACTCTAACAAGAGAACAATCAATATTTTTCTCGATGTCTAGTACATTTTTCTTGTTTTTTAAAAGTCGCAAATTCAAATTATTACATTTTTGTAAACGTTAAAAAAATATATGGCTTCATATATTAATGATAAACATACTATTTTCTCCCTTATTTCTTAAGGGACATTCAATACGTATGTGTGGTTATGAATTAGTTTTTAGTAGTAGTTTTCGATCTTGAATTTTTTATTTAGTCATAGATTATTTAAAAAATCCCCATCTCAGGGAATTACTCAAGACCTCTTGAGCAAATAGTCTTTAATACATTTAATAATAAAATATCCAGGATACAATGATCTTTCATAAAAAAAATAAAAATGTATAAATGATTTCCATAAAATAACCTGGTTATTGCTTCTTGCATCTTCTTATTTTCTCATTTATCATAACATAGACTTTGTTAATACATTAAACATTACATTAGTATTTGGTCAGGTAGCATCTGCAACAACATCAAGGTTAAAAAAATTGTCCGACCGAAGTTCGACGAAAAAAAAATAACTTCTCATCCTTTAATACATGTTTTATAAAGACCTTGAATATTTAAAATGACGCTTGATGAAAACCGTTTGAAAGATCAGGCTAACAAGTGAAATGAAATAAAAATGTTACGTTTTTATGTTCATTTAAAATAAATATTTATATAATTTATATTTCATATTGGTAATTTTTTTTATTTACTAAGCTCAAAAAAGTTGGCAGTGACCATCGATAATTTTATAAATTAAAATATAATATTAAATATAATTTAATTATGTAAGAAAAAACTGAATATAAGAAAAAATATATATATGTGCATATTATATAAAATATGGGCTTTAATATATATTAAAATACATTAAAAATATGTTCAAGTTTAAGTGGCATTAGACATGTCGATTGATTCAACAAAATATTATGTGTCACTGGCGAGAGAAATGTATAAAAGAATAAACTTCGAGCTTAAAATCACCAGTTGCTCACTAGTTAGCCACGCACCAACACACTCAAACTCAATCAAACATGAAAGTGGTGCGTATACGATTTAGTGAATGTTTTAAATATTAAATTACTTAATAAAAATGTATATGTGTATTGAAATTAAATTCTCTATTCAGATCATTGTCGCCCTCGCCCTCGTGGCCCTGGTTGCCGCAGCCCCCGTTGACGTCAAGGAACCCCCAAAGATCCTTCGTGCCGAATTTGACCAACAACCCAATGGCGCCTTCGTCTCAAGGTAAATTATATTTTTACAATAATTTATCAATAGACAACGTAAAAAATATGCAAAAGGAGTTTGTAGTACTGAGTAAATTTAAAAAACAATGTTTTAATTGTAATTATATTTATCACGGATTCAATAAAATAACTAACTATGGATGAGACGTGATAATAATTACATTCATATATTTAGTAAAAAATATTTATAACAATATTTTTCAGCTTTGAAACCGAGAACGGAATTGCCCAGGCTGTTGTAGGTGAAATTAAAGAAGTTGTCAACGAAAAGAACGAGAAACAAATCGTCGTAGTTATCCGCGGCTCATACTCCTACCCCAAGGAAGATGGAACCATCGAGAAAGTCGAATACTACAGTGACGAGAACGGCTACCACGCACAGGGAGACTCCATCCCCAAAGTCCCCGTCGTCGCCCGCAGATAGATAAATAATCTAAGACTTAGCTGACTGTTTATAATTATAAAATAGTGGATGATCTGTTATTCAATCAATTTCGAATTACTATTTGTTATTTTATGCTGCCATTTTTTACTTTTAGCTGTTGTTTTGATTGTCAGTTACTTTTATGTGACTAGAATCAATAAATGTACATAATTAAGATAATATTGATTTTTATTCCCAATTTAGTATATATATATATATCGTCTAAGTTAATGCTTGACCAAACTCGGTCGACGTAGTCTTGGTTGGACGCAAACGTCTCGGATTTCATCAGAGCTGAAGACTGGCCGTCGTCTATAAGTTTTTTTTAATGTATAAGTAAGTTTGAAATTGTCGTTTTTTACCCGCTAATAGTTTAAAAAGTAACAAAGCTAGACCATGAAGAAATATCTTAAGTTCCATAATTTTTTAGTTGTAAATTTCATTTAAGATATGTATTTTTAAAAATATATCTCCCTTATAATCCAATAATCCAACTTACTAATTCTAAAACTTAAGGGTATTTCAGTTAAACAATGATTAAACATTTTAAACATTTTGGCTCGTCAATATGTACATACTCCTATATTTTGTGTTGTGTTACAGTTTCTGGCTAACAATAAATTTATTTATTTGCTTAGTTTTCACCTATTAAGTTAAGAATTATATATAAATGAATACGTAAAATGTGTTAAAATGTTACCAAACTCCGTGTTTTTTCAAATCAGAAATATTACAACAAAACATGATTTTGGTATTTTAAACACAAATGTACGTGAAAAATATAAGTGAAACATGTTGCACTGGCAAAGTATAAAATTGGAGTAAAATCGTTATTCCTATAATGTAATGTGGATAATACGGATTCATATAATATTTAACAAAGGGAATCATCATTAAATGAAGATTCGTTAATTGGTATATTTTAGAGATTTAAAACTCAGTATGAAATCTCTCAGGTTGTGACTGATGACGTAAAGGAAGTGCGGAGCATAATAAGAAGAGCTAGCCAAAAAACATTGTAGTTGTACGCGGGTAAGTTAGCTACGACGATGACCAGAACAAATTTCACACACTTTCTTCTCTAAAGCCCCTGGAGTTGTTTTCAGGAGATAAACAAATAACGATCTCATTCTTGTAAATGTTAATAGATTAATCAGTAATAATAGGTAAATAAAGTGTTATCAAAACAAAGCATCTACTAAAAAATTAAAGTTTTAAATAACAACCAAAACATCCTGTAAAATAAAATAGACCATAGACCATGACATCAGGTAGCCATGACAATGGGACACCACGGGATCGCCCTCGCACTCATCGCGATGTCTCGACGTGATAAACGGAGAGGGCATCCCGCAACGAGAAGCACCCAACCCTTTTTTGCAGGCTTGATTGTGGAGGGATCCCCTTCCCCCACTCAAGCCTGCTACGTCTGAATGGGGTCGAGACCCCGAGCGCAACCGTGGCATCGCACTCGGCAAAGTCTCGGAAGCGATGACGACGGACGACGGCGACCAGATCCCTAAACAACGCAGATGGCCTCTTCCTCAGCAAGAAAAAGGCCGCCGCTCAAACTCCCATACAACCACGGGACCTCTCCATAGTCCACTTTGTTATCAGAGAACTACTAGGGGCGACCCCGCAGCCAACCCCCGGCGAAGAGGACAACTTCCTCCCACGACGCCCGGACTATCTCACCGTCGAGCAGCGTCCAGTAACTGCTCGGCGGAAAGAGGTTCAAGCTCCCCCCCCCGCAGGCAGACCGCCCCGAAAGTTTGTCCGGCCATGTCAGCCATGGATCGGACACGAACCCCCATGATCGACCTCCACTGCTCCGGGTATTAGCCAACGGGAGAACCCAAAGGTTCTCAGTAACCTTTGTTTCTCAGGGAGCACCACGGTCGATATGTACCGCCTCGTTCAACTGCCATTTCCCATCCTATTCACTTTAAGTATTTTTATGAAGAAGAACAATAAAAAGAAAAATTATTTACAGCGCTTGCACTCCTCCTTATTTAAAGTGCACTTCAGAAATATAGATATATAATATAGATATCAGAGTCCAGGGACTTACACTCTAATATCTTATCTGTCCATCAACACCTGGAAACAGAGCAGCCGCACCTGTTTTTTTTAACGGAGACGCAGATACATAAGACAGAAGTTATAAAATAATGTAGACATAATTTAGCATTTATTATTATTTGTGATATGTAGGGATCTATTTATAATATTAATAGTTATTCAAATATTATTAATTCATATATCTTTATTTTTGTAGTACCACAGCGGGCTTTTATTATCGTACTTGTAAAACTACTTAAAACTGAAAATACAATATAGTAATACATTTTGAAAAAGTCTAGACACGAACACTTCATACTTACGGTGCATCATCCTCATATTCGAGTCACTGTAATATACGTCTGCACACAAACGTTCCATAGTTACTTCTTAAATTCGTTAAGAGATACTATCTCAAAGTATCTTGAGAATTTGTTAAAAACGGTTTTCGCTGCCCATTAAAGAGTTACATCTTAGAGACGAGTGACAGGTAACACGAGTTTCTGTTTGTTCCTCGTACTTACTGAATATTTAAGAGAAATAAAGGCTTTTTACATCTTCATACACTATCACTGATGTTTTAACAATGGTGGCTTTGACAATGAGAATATTTTCTATAAAACTTACTTTCTATAAGGTTTTGATTTGATTTTGCAAAAGAAAAAGGTTAAAAAATCATTAATTTATAAAATATTTATGATTTGGAAACAAAATGAATATCTGATTAAAGAACTCTAACAAGAGAACAACCAATATTTTTCTCGATGTTTAGTACATTTTTCTTGTTTTTTGTAAGTCGGAAACCCAAATTATTACATTTTTGTAAACGTTAAAAGAAATATATGGCTTCATATATTAATGATAAACATACCATTTTCTCTCTTATTTCTTAAGGGACATTCAATAAAAAAGCTTTCATAAAAAATAAAAATATAAATGATTTCCATAAAATAACCTGGTTATTGCTTCTTGCATCTTCTTATTTTCTCATTTATTATTACATAGACTTTGTTAATACATTAAACATTACATTAGTATTTGGTCAGGTAGCATCTGCAACAACATCAAGGTTAACTTTGGAAATGTCAGTAAATATAAGGGAAAAAAATTGTCCGTCAGAAGTTCGACGAAAAAAATAACTTCTCATCCTTTAATACATGTTTTATAAAGACCTTGAATATTTAAAATGACGCTTGATGAAAACCGTTTGAAAGATCAGGCTAACAAGTGAAATGAAATAAAAATATCTTCGTGTAAATGTTACGTTTTTATGTTCATTTAAAATAAATATTTATATAATTTATATTTCATATTGTTAATTTTTTTATTTACTAAGCTCAAAAAAGTTGGCAGTGACCATCGATAATTTTATAAATTAAAATATAATATTAAATCTAATTTAATTATGTAAGAAAAAACTGAATATAAGAAAAAATATATATATGTGCATATTATATAAAATATGTGCTTTAATATATATTAAAATACATTAAAAATATGTTCAAGTTTAAGTGGCATTAGACATGTCGATTGATTCAACAAAATATTATGTGTCACTGGCGAGAGAAATGTATAAAAGAATAAGCTTTGAGCTTAAAGTCACCAGTTGCTCACTAGTTAGCCACGCACCAACACACTCAAACTCAATCAAACATGAAAGTGGTGCGTATACGATTTAGTGAATGTTTTAAATATTAAATTACTTAATAAAAATGTATATGTATATTTAAATTAAATTCTCTATTCAGATCATTGTCGCCCTCGCCCTCGTGGCCCTGGTTGCCGCAGCCCCCGTTGACGTCAAGGAACCCCCAAAGATCCTTCGTGCCGAATTTGACCAACAACCCAATGGCGCCTTCGTCTCAAGGTAAATTATATTTTTACAATAATTTATCAATAGACAACGTAAAAAATCTGCAAAAGGAGTTTGTAGTACAGAGTAAATTTAAAAAACAATGTTTTAATTGTAATTATATTTATCACGGATTCAATATAATAACTAACTATGGATGAGACGTGATAATAATTACATTCATATATTTAGTAAAAAATATTTATAACAATATTTTTCAGCTTTGAAACCGAGAACGGAATTGCCCAGGCTGTTGTAGGTGAAATTAAAGAAGTTGTCAACGAAAAGAACGAGAAACAAATCGTCGTAGTTATCCGCGGCTCATACTCCTACCCCAAGGAAGATGGAACCATCGAGAAAGTCGAATACTACAGTGACGAGAACGGCTACCACGCACAGGGAGACTCCATCCCCAAAGTCCCCGTCGTCGCCCGCAGATAGATAAATAATCCACGAATCAGCTAAGACCTATTCAGTTGACTGTTTTTAAATATAATGTAGGAGACAATCTTCCGAAATCAATTTTGACACACCAATTGTTATTCTGTTGATTATTGCTGATGCCGCAATATTTGTACGTTTTTCTATTACTAGTTACGTTATGGTAACTATTATCAATAAATGTAACTAAAATAATACAGAATTTTATTCACCTTCCCTAAATATCATCACCATAACCATTAATTATCACAAAAAATTGTTACCATAAATGAAATTGGAAATTCATCGTGCTGTTACAAAATTTGTGTGGAAATAATGAAGTAATTCTTATATATAAGATATTTAGTATATCTGTTAAAAAAAACTTAAAAACTTTAGCTTTTAATTATTATAATGCCTTTACTACATAATATTTTTAGTTTATTCTTAAATACTTTATTAAAGTGGAATTCGTCGATGAATGACATTTGAATTTTGATGGTCATTTATTTAAAGTATTTAAATAATATTTAGTATTCTTATCTAAAACTCAACTACACATTAGTATTCACTATTCATACGAGCAAATCTTTGTATATGTATTAGGTTAAAGACGGATCTTAAGTTTTTTTTGGTGATGGGTAGAAGAACTTAAGGAAATTTTAAGGTATTTGAAAATTATTATCTGACTCACCTTAACTATTTCTAAAATACCAATTCATTAATTGAAGTTGTGCGGCCACTCTTTGATTCATTTGAACCAACCGGTTGATGTTTGAACTTTAAAAGATATAAGTGTATGAAGTTGTTTATTATACAGATCGTCAACTTCATGCATTGGTTCTATTAGAAAAACTTGTGGAGATATCAAACTTTATTGTATTTACGTGTATCTACTGAATTGTATGTCTCATATCTAATTTTCTAATCGTTATACCATTTGATAAAGCTATAAAGTTATATTGTTTTAATAAATACGTAACATTATTTCTAACGCAATCAATTTTAAATATATAAATATTTTTTCACTTATATAATGTAGGCACACTGGATGTCTTCTAAGACTAAAATTAATATTACAAGAAGTGATCTCTCTTCTGACTTCAGCCCGTTAAGTTGTAGACGCAAACTAAAAGTTGTTAAACTTAACTATACTTTTATATCAGACCACTGGGAACCAAAAAATAATTACAGAATTACTTAAAATTCAAATAGAATAATTAAGAGTAACGAGATGGAAATAAGATTTTAATTGATAGTTAGATGATTATCTTGACCTTGTTAACGAGAATAGTTGATATTTTAAATTGAAACATCTTTATTAAGACTAGTGTATTATACTTTTATTATTATAAACCCGGAAGCATGTTTTGTTTCCTGAATTGGTTTAACTTATGTTCGTAAAAGTTTCTTTGGATCTCATTTATACATCATCTATACATCATCATATATACATCATCTATTTGGTCAGGTAGCATCTGCAACAACATCAAGGTTAACTTTGGAAATGTCAGTAAGTATGAGGGGAAAAAATTGTCCGTCCGAAGTTCGACGAAAAAAAAAATAAATTCTCATTCTATAATACATGTTTTATAAGACTTTGAATATTTAAAATGACGCTTGATGAAAACCGTTTGAAAGATCAGGCTAACAAGTGAAATGAAATAAAAATATCTTCGTGTAAATGTTACGTTTTTATGTTAATTTTAAATAAATATTTATATAATTTATATTTCATATTGTTAATTTTTTTATTTACTAAGCTCAAGAAAGTTGGCAGTGACCATCGATAAATTTATTAATTAAAATATAATACTAAAAATAATTTAATTATGTAAGAAAAAACTGAATATAAGAAAAAATATATAATGTATTATATAAAATATGTGCTTAAATATATATTAAAATACATCAAAAATATGTTCAAGTTTAAGTGGCATTAGACATGTCGATTGATTCAACAAAATATTATGTGTCACTGGCGAGAGAAATGTATAAAAGAATAAGCTTCGAGCTTAAAATCGCCAGTTGCTCACTAGTTAGCCACGCACCAACACACTCAAACTCAATCAATCATGAAAGTGGTGCGTATACGATTTACGTGAATGTTTTAAATATTTAATTACTTAATAAAAATGTATATGTATATTGAAATTAAATTCTCTATTCAGATCATTGTCGCCCTCGCCCTCGTGGCCCTGGTTGCCGCAGCCCCCGTTGACGTCAAGGAACCCCCAAAGATCCTTCGTTCCGAATTTGACCAACAACCCAATGGCGCCTTCGTCTCAAGGTAAATTATATTTTTACAATAATTTATCAATAGACAATGTAAAAAATATGCAAAAGGAGTTTGTAGTACAGAGTAAATTTCAAAAACAATGTTTTAATTGTAATTATATTTATCACGAAATCAATATAATAACTAACTATGGATGAGACGTGATAATAATTACATTCATATATTTAGTAAAAAAATATTTATAACTTAATATTTTTCAGCTTTGAAACCGAGAACGGAATTGTCCAGGCTGCTGTAGGTGAACTTAAAGAAGTTGTCAACGAAAAGAACGAGAAACAAATCGTCGTAGTTATCCGCGGCTCATACTCCTACCCCAAGGCAGATGGAACCATCGAGACCGTCGAATACTACAGTGACGAGACCGGCTACCACGCACAGGGAGACTCCATCCCCAAAGTCCCCGTCGTCGCCCGCAGATAGATAAATACTTCACGAATTAGCTAAGACCTGTTCAGTTGACTGTTTATAAATATAATGTAGGAGACAATCTTCCGAAATCAATTTTGATACACCAATTGTTATTCTGTTGATTATTGCTGATGCCGCAATATTTGTACGTTTTCTATTATTAGTTACGTTATGGTAACTATTATCAATAAATGTAACTAAAATAATACAGAATTTTATTCACCTTCCCTAAATATCATCACCATAACTATTAATTACCTATCACCAAAAATTGTTACCATAAATGAAATTAAACATGCCTCGTGTTGTTACAAAACTTGTGTGGAAATAATGAAGTAATTATTATTAATAAGATATTTAGTATATTTGTTAAAAAAGAACCGTGCAATATTGTTATGATTATCAAAATTTGATGAAGTTTTTAAATAAGCGACAGCTTATTGTTCACTTTACTTTATTGTTACTATACAATCATCGGATTTCGATAGTAACCACATTTTCCTTTTTATAATGAAATAAAATATTAAATACTTAAAATTATTTAGCTTTTAATTATTATGATGCCTTTACTACAAAATATTGTTAGTTTATTCTTAAATACTTTATTAAAGTGGAATTTGTGTATGAATGACATTTGAATTTTGATGGTCATTTATTTAAAGCATTTAAATAATATTTAGTATTCTTATCTAAAACTCAACTACACATTAGTATTTACTATTCATACGAGCAAATCTTTGTATATGTATTAGGTTAAAGACGGATCTTAAGTTTTTTTTTGGTGATGGGTAGAAGTACTTAAGGAAATTTTAAGGTATTTGAAAATTATTATCTGACACACCTTAACTATTTCTAAAATACCAATTCATTAATTGAAGTTGTGCGGCCACTCTTTGATTCATTTGAACCAACCGGTTGCTGTTTCTGTCCTGTCTTTAAAACTAAACTACTGTCCTTTAAAAGATATAGGTAAGTGTATGACGTTGTTTATTATTCAGATCGTCAACCTTATGCATTGGTTCTATTAGAAAAACTTGTGGAGATATCAAACTTTATTGTATTTACGTGTATCTACTGAATTGTATGTCTCATATCTAATTTTCTAATCGTTATACCATTTGATAAAGCTATAAAGTTATATTGTTTTAATAAATACGTAACATTATTTCTAACGCAATCAATTTTAAATATATAAATATTTTTTCACTTATATAATGTAGGCACACTGGATGTCTTCTAAGACTAAAATTAATATTACAAGAAGTGATCTCTCTTCTGACTTCAGCCCGTTAAGTTGTAGACGCAAACTAAAAGTTGTTAAACTTAACTATACTTTTATATCAGACCACTGGGAACCAAAAAATAATTACAGAATTACTTAAAATTCAAATAGAATAATTAAGAGTAACGAGATGGAAATAAGATTTTAATTGATAGTTAGATGATTATCTTGACCTTGTTAACGAGAATAGTTGATATTTTAAATTGAAACATCTTTATTAAGACTAGTGTATTATACTTTTATTATTATAAACCCGGAAGCATGTTTTGTTTCCTGAATTGGTTTAACTTATGTTCGTAAAAGTTTCTTTGGATCTCATTTATACATCATCTAAACAGAACAATGTTTGCTACTAATATTAAAATTTAATTTATTATATAAATTTTATATGCTTTATTATATGTTATATATAATTATGTATATATAATTCTATATTATATGTTATCGAAGAGAGTTGATTAAATTAAGATGAACTATAGTTTACAGATGAAATAAAATACGTAATGCATATTTTATTACTATCTTCTCCAAATTTTTTATAAACAAATTTTTAATTAACTTTGCAGTGTTCAAATATTGGCAAACCTAAATTATCATTAGCAGTTCATATAAAATTTGATACTTTGAAATTGTAATAATGTTTAGAAAAGTAAATGGCGGGTGCATATTAAATGGTCGAATAATATATTTTTTGGTTCGCTGACTTCATACATGTGGATCACTTTAAGATTTGAATGTTTCCGTCGTAATTGAGATTTTCATGAAGTTAAATATAACACGACTAACAATAATAGGTAGGCGCTTAATTATCTCACAATAAAAAAAAATAATTACTGAGCAACCCGGTGTTTATAAATGCTCAAAGTAGATCTCATAATATCAGTTACAAAGTGGTTACATAAAGTGTAGTTGGAAATAACTGTCCAAATTAAAAATGTTAATATGTGTTTATTTTAAATCTTAGAGAACAGATTTCATTTTAATATTGTAACCGGCCTATTAAAACCTATATTTGTTTTCACTATTCATAACTTAGTTGTCTACTATTTTTATTTTTATTTTATATTTGATAAACAAAGCAATTTAAATGTGTGTTGCCAAAAATATATATTTGTATTGAAACCTAGGACGAATCATAAAGATATCAATAACCAAAACAGGTCCTACCTTAATAACGAATGTATTTATTTTAATTGCAGATGTATAATATACTCGGCTACTTAGCGCTACTTGGGATAGTATCTTGTGTTCCTGATGGACCGGTAGTGCCTCCAGGAGTTGGCTCTATCAATCCCTATTCTGCTGTACGAAATCCAGTTGCTACTGGAAACAGACCATATTACAATCCAGCTAGTGCTACAGCGCCTATTTTAACCTTCTCGAACACCCATGGCGGTGATGGTAGTTATTCATATAGGCAAGTGAGCTTTTCCTTTAATAATGTTTGTACATTATATTAATTACAGCAATTTAATAGGAATGTTATAGTTTTTCAACAGGCGACGGTAAACAGGCACAAGAAAATGGATTCCTTAAAGATGCATATATTGATAATGTAGGAGAACCCCAAGGAACTCAGGTTAGTGTTTGACAAACTATGTATATGCTACCTAGGCTAAATTTCTACTCCGCATGCTTATTCTTTCCCTTATGTTACTAATTGAATTTTACAAAATATAGTTGAAAATCGTTTTTCATATTCAGAATCGTTTTTTATATGATATTTTTTAATATTTGTTTAATACTGTCCAGGTTAAGGAAGGAAGCTACTCCTACGTGTCTCCAGAGGGAACCCCTATCCAACTAAACTATGTTGCTGATGAAAACGGTAATATAATTACTGATAAAGAATCAGAATAAGTAATCTATACATATTACAAACCTAATAAGTTACTTGGCATCTATCTTCAGATTAAATTTTGATTATTATGTTATTTAAACTTCATTCAACTTTTCATAGAAGTCATCAAATGAATATTAATAATGGTCTATGTTTGTTTGTTCGTCCTCATTTAAATATCTATGTTATTACTAATTCGTTAAATGATTAATGTTTATAGGATTTAGACACGGAGGAGTTCACTTTTCAACTACCGGAAATGTAGCTGCACCTTTCCTTGGCAACAATGGAAACCAAATTTATGATCCTCGACCAAATTATAACAATCCCTACAACTATAGACATCCTGTCTTCGGACCCTACAATCCATCCAAACTTTTTGATAACAGATATCCTTTTAATCAACGTTATAATTCTTATAATCCATATCGACCTACAACTTTAAACAACGCAGTGAAATCGCAAGCTGCAAAGGAAAACCTTTGAATATTTATATACATTGTCTGTCTGTAATAATCAGTCCTTTTTTTTTATAAATTTTTCACTTTATAAAATAATATATAACTGTTCCATAAAATCGAATCGATACAATTGCTGCATATAATGTTATTATTTTTACTATTAAATTTAATAAGTAAATAAGCTTTATGTATTTAATGTATATCGCATAAGTATTATTGCTATATATAAAATAATCTTAAGGTAGTAGTTTCTAAAAAGTATCTTGTAACCTAAGAAGAGGTAAATTCGTATTCTGTCATACAAATAAGTAAATAAAATGGAAAGGGCTATTATTTTGTTTCTGTGACGGGTCGATGAGGCAATATTAATAAAGTTTTGTTTTAAAAAACCTTGGTGAGGTGTCATCACACATTCCTGTAACAGGTTTACACTTTGTTCTGATGCACCTAAGAGTTAATATTATTTTGCAGAATTTTGATTACGTAACTGTAGTAGTCATTTTAGAGATCCACAAGAAAGATATATTTGGTTTTATTTTCTTAAAAGATGAACTACACAATAATTATGAAAATATTCTTCATAGTTCGAAAACATTAATTATAAATATACGCAAGAACAATATTGTTCTAATTAAGCATCTAATCTGTTAGCATCCACTCATGTTCACATCTAATCCTGTATAATATATAGAAGTCATACTTTTTATTAGATTCTAAACTTTCATGAAAATCCAATTTCTATATATTTTTTTTCCACATAAGAGGTAGTGAGTATTCAGCTTAATAAGGAACTTTTTTATTTTCTGTGAAGTGCCGCCATAAAATATATTTTTTGAATCAATGTCAGTGCATAATACGAAAAAATATGTATAAATACTTGAGGTTATTCCGAGATGCATCACTCCTCTCTTTGTACTTTGTCAGCTTTCAACTTGAACAGGCACCAGGAATCGAATCCGCGATGAAATCTATTGTAAGTAAAAAGTTTTCATACACATACAACAACATACACTACAACTTATACACTAAGCTATCGCCTCTGTTTAGCTTTTGAATATTTTCATGAATCTTCCACAGGTTCTCCTAGTTATTGCTGCTGTTGTAGTAGCGGCAGATGTTAGCAGTCTGCACCAACAGCAGCAGTATTACACCACAGAACCGATCCCCATAGTCCGTCAGGAACAGATAATAAATCCCGATGGATCCTACAAATGGAAGTTAGTATGCAATGGCTATCCTACTGTACTGTTGAAGGTCTGTGGGATACAAATCATATAATGTATTTCAAATATAAAGGTTACGCTTTTTCAGATATTTTGCAGGTGGTATAGTTTCCAGTAAAAATATTTAATAGATTTGATTTATATTCATTCATTTAAAATATCTATAAATAAAATAAATTTCCATAGTAAAATCCGTTAAATAGTTTTATAAATTTAAAAACGATGTTTACCTTCCACCTTCAGAATCGGATATTTTATTCATGACATGAATATTGTTTTATAAATATTTCATTTTGAATCAAGTACAAATATTAATATTTGTGATAAAAGAATTAAATAAAAAGGTGTTTAAAAAAATTACACAACTAATGTGATATTTCATTTGTAGTTATGAAACTGGCAATGGGATCAGTGCTGAAGAGGCCGGCCATGTGAAGAACCTAGGTATTCCCGAGCAAGAGTCTCAATCAGCGCAGGGACAGTATAAGTACACCGCTCCGGACGGACAGGTGAGCAGTTTAAACATTTAGATCTCAATACATCAAATGGTTTTTATTCCTTTATTATTTCTTAAATATTTACAATCACTTATTCTAAGGCATTTAATTAATAAGCATAGAATTGAACAAATTTTTTTAGGTTTGATTTCTTTCATATGTATATGGACCATAAACCTATATTAATAAGTAAACTTTAATAAATAAATATTTAATTATTAACATATCAATTTTAAAACAATGTACATCTTGTCTTATAATTAAGGAACATAGACTTAGTATTTAAAATATTTTCATTTATCTGTTCTATTATCATATTATTATTTTTTAACCAAAAATAAAAAATATATATATTATATATACATTGTATGTGTATATTATATTTACATTGTATATTTATTCATACATTAACTATTACTATATATAAAAGTATTCATTTTACGTGTTTACACTCGTGATTGCTTGAAAGCTTAGGTACGACTACGTACTTACGTACGCTAAGTCTGCGCCTGCGCTTATGAATAATCTTTAATACAAACGATGACTTTGTTAGTCACAAGGCGCTTATTTTAATTTTCTATGATCTTCCATTTTTTCAATGTATAAGTAATATATGAAATATTATGTATATTTCATGAAAATTTAATTTCATAGGTTATAGAACTGCAGTACCTCGCTGACGAAAACGGTTTCCAGCCTCAAGGCGCTCATCTTCCTACTTCGCCTCCAGTTCCTGCTGACATCCAGAAAGCATTAGACTACCTTGCAACCCTCCCACCACAAAACCAAGAGCCTATCCGATACAAACCTGTCTAGATGAATATAAAACAATAAAATAATGACCATATGAGGCTCATACTGTAATGTTACAGTCAATATATCTTAAAAGATAATTATCATTATGTGTATATTAAATAAGTTGTTAACTATTTCAAAAGGTCAATTAAATAATGTTTTTTTTTTACACTTTTTATTTATTTTGAACCCAAAATATTTCTTAAAGATCCATAGGTAATCAACCACAACATATTTTTAATTTCGTAAACCTATTTAAAAAACAAATATTAGAATATAAAAGAACCCATTCCATTCTTTTCCGCTATCTAATATTGCGTATGAAAGCAAACGCAATACGAGTAGCGGTAAAATATCAGAGATCCTTACAAAAATCGATGAGAAAAAGTTTGGACGAGTCACGCGACTGGGTCGTGAACGCATTGACGAACTCCAACAACCGCTTACTCAATACTAGTCTGTTCACTTTCCCCAGCCATGTCAAGGTCGAACATCATCGCCATAAACTTCACAGCTGAAGCTTCTTAATCGAATGTCGTAAATTTATATATTTTTTTAATCGTCATAAAAGCGGGAGGTTTCTTGTGTTTGCTTGTTTTCTGCTACAATCCTAATATTATGTAATCTTGATTTAAGTGATTACACGAGCTGTAGTAATTAGTGTTGGAACGGTTATTAAGAAATGAGAGGTATTTCTAAACATACAAACATCTTTAGTAAGAATGTTTTTTTTTAACTTTTAGTTAAATATTTAAACAAAATTATGCTTGTACTTTGGTTATTAATGTGATGATTTTATTTTTCATTTCGCTCAATTTATGAAAAACTCTTTTATTTACAGGAAGCAGATTTAGCATTCAAATTTAGAATTAATTAAAGTGGACTTAATAATAATAAATTACGAATAGATAAGCAACATGACATAATATATACGTATGAAGGCTAAATGACATAGTGATGCATTTAAAATCACTAAATAACTTAACTAGTCTAGCTAACTTTAACAACTATTTCATTGGTAAATTATACAAACATACATTGTGGAATAATAAAGATAATATGGTGACTTTAAACAATGACTTACAATACAATATTGACATTTATTAAAAAAACCTTACGCCAATAATAACAGTTCTTACAAATTTACATCAGTTTTTAATAGAGTTTTAACAAATTAGACAGTTTAAGATATGATCATACTATGTAATTGTATAAAGATATTTTTTAAACATAGGTGTGTTAGACTCAAACTCAGACATAATTTCTAATGTTTCCACAAATATAGGTATATAATAGGAATTCTTGTTGCGTTTTCACAATAGTTCACGGACACTACTAATCATATAACAAATAACATATGCTCATACATGCATAATTAATTAAAATTGTAAACTTTCGAGTATTCTTAATAGAATTAAGATGTTGTCATAAAGTAAAGTATTGTTAAGTTCTAAAATATATCTACTTACATTATAAGGTTAACAATTGGTAGAAAATGAATAAAATTATGGAAAATCAAGATCGTTAGCATATTCTTCATATTAACTATAAAATTAAGTTAAATTGCGTGAATTAAGATGTATAGTCCTTCAAGGTTAATACAATATGTTTTTAGGTATGAGGACCATATCCGGAGTTGGCATTCTTAAAGCTATATGACATACCTAGGTAGCTGTTGCCATTTATTTATTTATTATTATATATTAGTAGCTAGTTAGGCATTTTTTTAGCATGTTATCCTTAAGGCAATAGTAAACTGCATGCACAAATATCAAATACTAAATCGGTTTATTATTTACAATAATCAACATCATTCATAAACAAGTCAGACAAATAAATGTAAAATTAAAAACAGATTACACTTTTGTGACCAAATAAATAGAAAAATCCTTAAAAATTAGAATGATCTTGATTCTTAGGACCGACGTGTTCATTGGTTGTCAGACCTTGATTTAAGACATTTATCAGAAGATTAAATATCAAAGTTGTTATAATATCGTAACAAAAATATATATGACACATTAAAATTAAACTAAAATGTTTCAATGACTACAATATTCATTGTAATATTAATTTCTTGTTAATGTATAAGTTTAGTAAAATGACCTTTATAGAAATTAACCAATAAAACGATAGTCACTGTAGCTTTGAAACACATGTTACCTTTCATTTTAGGTAGGTCACATGTTCAATTGACAGCTGATGTTCAGACGGATGGGTGGCAGCGTTACAATGTGTTATATCACTTTTTATGTGTACATATTTATTTTATTAGCACACATCTTTAAAATGCCACATGACGTCATCGTATTATCATATACACACATTCAGTGAACCGCTCCCAACGGGTTGAATTTAATTCAACCAAATTTGCCTGAAGTCATTCTATTGGCCAAAACTGCCTACAACACAATGTCATTTACATAACCGATTTCAGAGAAATCCTTTGTTGTTTGAATATCTATTCATACCAATGATTATTATATTACATAATATCTACACAGATACACATGCATCTTTGATAATCCTTGAATAAAAGGTGTCGTAACAAGTAAACGACAGTGCTAACTAACTTGCAATCAAAATCATCACCACGAATTAATGTCAACTTTTGAAAGGAGCTTAAGATAACTGTCAAGACAATCATTAAATTAAATTCTGATTAAAATTAGTTGTATAGAGTATCAAATTGAGATTAACTTCGTAATAACTATTAAAAACTTAAATAATATATATATTATTATTATATGTAAGAACACATTAGCTTTATTTCTCTACTACTTTACAAGCCAATGTATTGTTTTAATAAAACTTTTAAAGCAAACATCCTCCATGAATAACTGATTGATAAAAATAATTCTTCCATAAAACTATTACAGTATACCTATTTAGTCGTCTAGTTGTATTGTGACGATTATAATAGGATGTTATATTAATTTCAGGAAAGTATATTTACTTTTATATATTTAAAGAAAACTATTGTATTTTACTTACTGTATTTGTATTACGAAAGTTTAAATACCATAGTTATATTTAAGTACCTAATATTTAAATAATATATATACATACATATTGATCCGGCGGTAATTATGTTAAGAGTATCGGAAACTAGTCGGGCAAATTCCCATACAATTAACGTGAATACTTCCTGGTAAATATAAATATTTATATTGTTGACAAATGGATAGTGGAAAGAATGTACAATAGTTAAATTAGACAATAACATTCGAAATGTTCAAAATGAATTTAAAATACAAATCAAGAAAATCTAAATCATTAGGTTTGCAGTACCTAAGGTAATTTACATTCCATATTTTATTAAAATAATAATTTCATAATATACGAATTATAGAACGACATTGAAGTCGAAAGAAGCAAGTTCGCTTGTATTAGTCGCGGCAATAATAACGTGCCACAAATTGTCTTTAAATTAGCGCATAAGAAATAAGTATGTTATGTTCTTATGAAATTGGATAATGATGAACGGAGAGTAAAAACTCTGTGTAATGATGTACTAATAAATTGTGTGATCAACAAATGCACACACGCTTGCGTTAAGGTCAATACTGAACAAATGAAAATCCGTTAGCTTTGTTGACAGCTATTACGTGGGCATACCGAGTTGACATATACACCTTGAGGTAATGCATTTACTGTTTACTTATTTCATAGATTTTGCGACATCACCGAACATTGCTAAATAAGGAATGCAGGGAGGTGGTTAACTAGAGGTACTATAAATACTTAAATTATCAGGATATTACAGTATCAGTCAATACAGTAACTTCTCTTCTTACTTAAAGTACCTAACAAATAAAAATGAAATCAATCGTAAGTTTTTGATTCTGAATTTCTATTATAAGTGACAGTGAAGTGACATTAGTGAGACGCCTAAAATAGTTAAAACTAATAAAATGTTTATTTAGTTTTGTTATAGTATTGTATAAAAAAGTAACATTATCTAAGTTGCGTTAGTGACATGTCTTTCATGTTTCAGGTTTTGATCGCCCTTTTCGCCGCAGTGGCCTTAGCCGCTCCTCAAGCTCCTCAAGCACCAACGGAGCCCATTCCAATTGTCCGTCAGGACAGCCAGGTCAACGGAGACGGATCGTACCAGTACTCCTTTGAAACCGGTAATGGAATCAGTGCTGATCAAAAAGGCGACCTGAAGAAAGTTGGAGACGTGGAAGCCTTGGAGGTTCAAGGTCAATTCCAGTACCCCAGTGATGACGGCACCAACATTCAGCTCACCTACACCGCCGACGAGAACGGTTACCAGCCACAAGGAGCTCATTTGCCCACAAGCCCACCAATTCCTGAAGCAATCCAGCGTGCCCTGGACTTCCTCGCCACCGCCTCTCCTCAGCCTGAGAGCTCGCAATAAATATATTCAAAAACCTATTATTAATCAAGATTCGTATTGATTTTAAAAGTCAAAGTACTAACAAGATTCTTAATTATATTTTTTATTTTGTTTACCAAATAAATGTTATTAATTCTACCAAGTTACAAAATTATTTTTATTTACGATTTACCTTCATTGACTCAAATATATTATTTTGTATTATGTAATAAAGATACATATTATATATATATATATATATATATATATATATATATATATATATATATATATATATATATATATATATTTTAAACTTCTTCAAAATATTAATAAAGGTTATAAATAAGGTGTTTGATATAATACCAACCAGGAGTAGTTAGATACATAGATAGATAGGTATCTAATTACTTCTCTAAGTCAGTCTACATGACAGTCTTTATAATAATCAATATTTTATATAATAATTGAAATAAATGACAATATTTTTCATAAATGATCAAACTAATAACAACAAAGTAGATTGTGACCGGATTACAATCGGTATGTTAGTGTTTGTTAATATTGTTGTGTGTGTAAAACACATTTAAAATAATATTCATTGTCTTTTAAAAATTTGTTGTCTTTTAAAAAATAGTCTAAAAATTAATTAATTTGTTTTCGAATTATATAATACATTTCCAAAGTTTTAGTATTTAGTGTTAACTTTACCTATATTTTTTGTTACTATGAACTCAATCTTTAAATTAAGTAGAGTAAATATACAATAATATACATATTAATGTAAAGACATTTAATAAAGTGTAATGTTCTAATATTATAGAGACATACCAAATAATATTAATTAGGTGATAAAAAGTTAATAGCAAATATATTTACATATTCTTAAATATTATAATAAAATGAAGCTTATGTTAATTAGTACTACCTATACTCCGGTATTATTTTTTTGTTTAGCGACAAAGCGTAACAAGCAAATATACTTTCACATTTATTGTGTTAGATAATATGGCTCTTGTTGGTAAAATGATAGTCAATATGCACTAAGTAAAACAACATGGTTAATATGATATTAAATATGAATTATTAGGTTATTAGGCTTACACACATAAACTTATCTGGGAATTATTAAATCATATGTATTTTTATTTTTGTGTGGAATCCACTCAACACCAAAGCGGTCATTAGTCTATTGATACGAAGATATTTGCTAAGCGTAATAAAGTATTTTATTTTTAGTAATATTTAATAGCAAGTCGACCTTTGGGTTATGTGGTTATTAATTATATATTTAATTGTTATTTACTTGTTTTGGGAGGTTTGGACACGACTAGTAAAATATTTCTTAAATAGTAGGTATTAAACTTCATCAATCTGATTGCAATGGCTCGTACACTCACAACTGTTAATACTTTTATTTTTATTAATTATTAATCCGTAGTCATTATAATAATTAACAAATGAATGAACTTTCGTTGTTTTTATGATCTTCATCGAGAGGTATCTAGTTGCTAAATAAAATCATTTCTATATTTGGATGTTATGACTGTAAACAGACAAACACGTTTATTATGTGTAGTGATTATCTTCAAGGGGGCCGGTTGCCATGACCTCGTCTCGCTCAGAGCCCTTAACCTGCAAACCACGTGAACTTCAGATTGACTTGAGACTTCTTCAATTGAGAGTGGGAAGATTAATACTAAACTTAATACCATACTTTTTTAAATTACAAAGAATTTAAGTATGAATGCACCTCGTTGTAAGCTTTATTCTCGAGACTATTTCTAAAATGTTTATAGTAGGTATCTATTGCATAATTTAAATGTTTTTCATAGCTCTACGTATATTAAATGTTTTTCATAGCTCTACTATATAAAATGAAAATATTATTAATAACCTTAAAAGCCTTCTCAAAAGCATATCTATTAGTGTATCTAAATCTAAATATTTTATTTTATTCCTGTCAGTCTGGAAATACTTTTTGTGTTATCTTGTCTATTTTTACACTTTGACCTTTCTTATTCGATTTCAATATGATTGCCTCGCTGTTGAAGAATAGAAATATTGCATATGAAGATTAATTACTATCGGAGAAACGAAACGACTGCTTTATTACCGTATCAAAAATTCAAGAGGTTTTTAATGAGTCTCACTTAGAAATACTTTAACATTTAAAATTATTAAAATATTAATATATACTTAGCTCTTGTACTCTTATTAATATTTAAGTTATGTAGATAAACCTTAACTCTGCGATGTCTTCTTATAATAGTTCTATAATGATATGATAAGTGTACATTTGATGTATATATAATAAGGAAGTGTTCTTAAACAATTTATATATTTTGTTATTTTTTAAATGTTACCAATAGATGCAGAATATATTTTAAAAAGTTGAGTGTTTCTGACTTAGAACTATATGGCCTTTACGTAGCTGATAATTATAATTAGCAATGAATTGACGAAAAGATTTTCTATACCAAATTTGAGAAACAATATTTAAGATAAAAACTTGTATCTCAGATAGATAATATTCTTTTGTAGACGATATCTATACTTAATTCATATTTTATTCAAGGACAACTGCTAGTTTTAATATTTCAGATAAAATGGTTGTATTTAATCTAATTCGTATGATAATACTGGCCATAAATTAAATGTTCTTTTTTAATTTGTATATCTTCAAAAAATTATAATCATATTCACATTTATTAAACAATTACATTTGAATAAATAATATAAATATTTAAAAGACGTTTTACCTACAATATTAAATGTTATCTTGTTTCCTTGTATTATAATTTATACAACGATTTTTCTCGAGAAGAAATACGAGGATAATTGTTATGATGTGTACACTTCAGGCAAATGCATGAATAGGTAAGCTCTCACATAATATTGAATTATTGTGACGCGGTGCATGGCGCAATAGAGTACAGGCACAGGAGTGGAGGCGGTACCCACTGTATATATACCGATTAGACTGTTAGATCAACATTGTCTAGTGCATTCACCATTAAACAAATCATCATGAAAATCATCGTAAGTGTCAGTGATAGTGGCTTGAAAGTGGTTAAATAATAAAAAAGATTCCAATAATAATTTAAACATATAATCGATTTCTCAAAGTGTGTTTATTATCTACCAAAAGTGTGTTTCCAGTAGAATACTAACTTTAATTCGTCTCTTTTTAGGTGGCTCTATCAGTCTTGGCGGTCGCCTTAGCCGCACCTCAAGCCCCCACAGAGCCCATCCCGATCCTGCGTCAAGATAGCAACATCAACCCTGATGGTTCCTTCCAGTATTCTTTCGAAACGGGTAACGGTATCGCCGCTGAGGCTAGCGGATCCGTCAGGAACATTGGCGCTGAAGAACCAGCACTCGAAATCCAGGG
Organism: Napeogenes inachia; assembly: GCA_959347355.1. NCBI lineage: Eukaryota > Metazoa > Arthropoda > Insecta > Lepidoptera > Nymphalidae > Napeogenes > Napeogenes inachia. The sequence continues at coordinate 1,431,381 of OY365799.1, read as the reverse complement.
ACAATTCCAATATCCCAGTGAAGATGGTAGCAACATTCAGCTGACCTACGTCGCGAACGAGAACGGCTACCAGCCACAGGGGTCTATTCTGCCCACTCCTCCCCCAATCCCCGCTGACATTCAACGCGCATTAGACTACCTCGCAACGGCCGCCCCCCAAAGTCAACGTTAATGACTTGAAACCCCTTTCAATGGCAACATGAGGAAAAACCACCAAAAAAAGAAATTAAGAAATTAATATACAAAGCAAGCGCCAGCACCCATCAGTCGATTGTTTGTATAAATGTAAATTCTTTCATAAATTGAGGCTAAACGGGCATACAATGTATCCTGGATTGACTGATTTGAGCGCTAGCTCGGGCTTTGTTTTTTAATCAACGAGGGGTTGCCGTGACATGTGATCTTTGTATTCATTTTGTTTATAACTTTTTATATTTAATTTAAATAGTTTTTTTAAAATAACTGCATTTTACTTTACTCTAAGCATTCCACATTTTAAATTTTGACATATCTTCTGTGATTATAATATAACTCTATATTATTATTACTTTAATAATTGAACAGCAGCGACTTTATTGATGATCAAAAGTCTAATATAATAATAGCAACTTAATTTCAAAACAACAGACAGACCCTGCAATTTTATTAGAATGTTAATAAATATAATTGATGAAATGGCGTCGCCTACGCCACCTATCATAACCTAACAGTCAATAACTACACAATATGTACTAAAGTTATATAAATTACATAACTTACATCCCACAACTGGACACAGTCCCACTTTCAAATTAAATGCGAACAGGCATGTGAAACATACCGTACTAGAATAATAAGTTCTATATATAAGATCTCATTATTAATGAATACTTAAAAAGAACTATTTGTCTGTGAATACCTATATCTTTTTTATTTTAAATACTACAATACTATATATACACAAATCAATTTCTGTTTAATTACTTCATGTTTTAAAAAACAGTATAAAATATTAGATTTAAATTATCTAATGCTTTTTAATTCAATGTCAATAAAATCAATATAAAGTATATAAGATAGAATAACGTCTCAAAGGTTTTGTTAAAATTTAAAAGCAACTACAATTGTTAGACAGAGAAAGCATTAGAAAAATGTTATATAACTGCAATGCTGTTTCAACAATGTCGTAAATTATTTACTTCATCAAAGTTCATCGTTTCAAATACATGTGATTTGGTATTGCGACTGCAGATCGTATTCAGAGTGACCCGGGCGACCTCTCGCCGGTTGGTAATAATAGCAGTTGACATTTACCAAAACGAAACTAGTTCCTGAGGCCTGTGGGTGCAAAACATCTTTACACTAAGACCATACATTAATTGACCAGTTTGGAAGATTTATGTTCGCTAGCTTTTGTGAAGGTCAGCAAGAGTGCTTCGGACGTCCCGCCGGTTCTATAAGGAGTTTCTAGTTTTAAACAAAACATTAGGTAATTAATAATAATTCCAACACATTTTCTGTTGGCGGCGTAAAATATTACTACAGACGGCCTATTGGTACGATGACAATGGTATAAAAGCAAAATTAGTATAGATACATATTTAAAATACTAATATTAAAAACAAACTTTAAACATACAAAATATATACTTTGGATGGCGGCAGGATGGAAACTCCAGTAGGCGTTATTTGGTCTTCAATATTGTGAGATTAATGATATAAATATAAATATAAAACTCATTCAGCTCTAACTATCTGTAACAAGACATAGATTAACAATATTTTATTTCCGAGGTACTTTTCATAATCCTGAACTAGTAATAGTAATAAATTACACAAGTATTATATATTAAGATTACTATTTTTTATTCCTTGTACTGATTTACACCTATATACTTTTATATGGCGGTACTACCCCGGACACGAACTAAGTTGTTTGGGTCACACATAAATCGAAAATATATATATTTTATTTGCGGCATAATTTTAATTATTCTTAAATTCATACATTTTTAGAAAATTTTGGAAAATGCTATAAGAAATAGCAGAGTAAAATTATTTACTTATAAGCTAGTAAGGTTCAAGCTGGAAGGTAAATATTGTTGACATAATCATTTAATTCACATCTATATGCATACAAACAAGTTGTACTAATTTCACTAAATTAATAAACGTCCAATAATATGGTAGGAAGTGATCTCTATCAGATTCTTCTCTATTCTTGGGATTTGAAGATAGTGTGTGCCCTTCGGTTTATTTCTATTCATAGCTATTTATTATATTACTTAATTTTCTATAATAAATACATTATTTTAAAATATTCCTTTGAATAGACGGGAATGATGATTTTTCGAATGTTTTTATTTTACAATTAGTGATGTAGAGTTCGTTATTTATGTCTGTTTCATGAATTAAATTTAGTTTGAAGTATATACTATTTACCAAAAATAAATTATAACGATAAATAACCTATTACAAAGCCAATACTCATAGCTCTTACTTAAGAAACAACAATCAATAATATTTTTTTTTAGCTTTAGTTAATAGATGATATAAAATCTTTCATTACGAGGCTTAAAGATTTTTTTTTTTTAATATTTACAGACTGATGTGTTAGACGTTTGATCTCTCTCAAAATATCACTGTTATGTTTGATATTTAACTTGAAAAAAAAAAACATCATTATAAGAGCCATAAATCAAAACAGAGATGTTAAGACTGAGATTTGACAAGGACTGACCTCGGTTCAAAATTTTATTTCATTGATAAACTCAAGAATTATAGTTACTAAAGTAATCAATAATTAATTGGTATATGACTACATTTTCAATATGACAATAAATAATCTATACAAAAACAATAGGTATATAAAAACAGAGGCTTCTTCAATAAGTGTCTTAGAATATATTTTAGTTAATAAGTTTGGTATTTTACGTATGTTTTTAAAGTTTGTACGTACAAAATCATAAAATTATTAAAATATGATTAAAATAGCAGTAAAATGATTAAGTATATTGCTAATACCTTTTAGTAATACTTACTTATTTATTGATTGAGTATTATATGTTTATTACAAAGTTATTTCTTTTTGTGGCTTAGATATAATATACATAATATGTATTTATAATAATAATCATATTTCGTTATACTGTTATTGCCCTTAAAACGACAAGGGAAGAATTTTCACTTGTTATAAGGCATCCGTTGCAAAACATATTACTAATAATTAATATCAGGCAATTGCTACATTATATTATTTACATGTATTAAAAAATATACATAAATTGGATGTTTGATTGAACTGATTTGGATCCAGTGCTAGCTATATACCTTAGCCATTCAAATTGTACTAGTAGTTTCACAAAGGAGTCGTTTCCCAAAAACCAATTACATAACTAGTAATAACGACATATATTTAAAGGATTAAAATCTCTATATAATAATAAACAAATATATAATCATAACTTTGGAGATGTTACTAAAATAACTCGTTAAAATTTATAAAACAGAGATAATAAGTTTGCCCCTAGTTATTTGTGTATAGCAAAATAGTTTTAATACAACATCTAAAACCTCACTCTCAACTTATTCAACCTACGAATCAAAGATATTGTTTTAAAAATAATTCTTGAAGTACACCAATTAGTTGATACCTTAATTTACGCTATACTGGTATAGCGTAAATTAAGGCCGTAGCCAACTTATTTCACAGTTAAACTAGAAGAGATCAAAATTAGACGTTCTCAAAATGGCAAAAGATTATTATTAGGTATGTATGATTTTTTCACCTATATCGTATGTTAATATAATGTGTATTACAAAAAAAAATAAAAATTTATTTGAAGGGTTGCAATTGGTTTAGTTAATATTGTATATTTTACATTATATTATGTATTGTTTGTCAGCAATTTTTTTTCAGTTAATTGGCATTGAAGGTTTCTTTTATGCTTTTGTGTACCTACCTACTACGGAATGATAGTAGGAGATCATTATCAGTAAAGTATTGTTAATCAATAATAAGTAATATCATATAATAGATTCTAGTATACTTATGGATGTATACTTAGGGATTGCAATCCGGCGTCATTTTCAATCCGGTGGGATCCAGTCAGACTTGTCAAATCAGGTGGATTTCCGCTTTTCAGTTCAAAATGAGCTGTTAGTAATTAAACCAAGTGAGACATAGACATTATACTTAATAAAGATAGTTTAAAGTACCTGTTCATTCTGTTTATATATTTTTGTTCTATGTACATGGAGCACTTCGAGGCGAGGGCCCTGTCCTCTGCACCGACTATACCGAAGATCTTTAAACGGTACGTAGATGACACCTTCACAATACTACCTATGAATCAAACATTTGTTTTTTTAGGACGCCTTAATTCCATTAACAACAAAATACAATTTACAATGGAATTGCAGTCAAATAATGCCATAGATTTCCTTATTATTCTTATTATCAAGAATCTTGACAACAAATTGGGACACACTGTTTATAGGAAACCCACACATACAGATAGGTACCTCAATGGTAAATCACCCCCCCACCCTAGCCAGTTACCTACCGTTGGCAAATCTTTGTTTCAGAGATCACAATACACTGTCACGCTGAACACCTAGAGGGCGAGCTAAAACAACCAACTGTCCGTACCTTGCCAGCGTCGCAGAAACATCAAGCCACCCACAATTGAACGTCAACCGGCATATGTGAAAGGAGTTACTGACAAAATCAGCAACATCTTGAAAAAGGTTTCTATAAGAACTATCTACAAACCTCAAAGGAAAGTGAGCCAATTCTTGAGACCTATCAATATATAAACTTGAATGTGATTGTGGCTTATCATACATACGTCAAACAAAGAGGAGCATCGGTAAAAGAGTTAAGGAACACGTATCGGATATCAAGCATAGGCGTACATCGAAGTCTGCAGTGTGTGAACATACCATAGACAAGCTCAATCATTATATAAGAATTGATAAACCTAAAATCCTCGCTAAAGAACAACTTTACATTACAAGAATGGTTCGTGAGGCTATTGAAATTAAAAAACATCCTAATTTTAATAAAGAAGATGGTTGGGGATTATCTAATACCTGGGACCCACTTTTGAAAAATATAAAATCCCATGTCTGTGACCGCACTGTAAGACCTCAAGATACTGTTAGTGCGTTTTGTGTGAATCCTTAACTGTAGGCCCGGAAGCTTAGAAACCGTTGGAGGTAGATGACTAATTAACTGACTTACTGACAGACACCTCCATCTCGTCTTTACTATGCACGATTGCTGCAAAGCATTCGAAACGTCGGGTTAGATTTAAAATGTAAATTTAAAATTGAATTCAATATACGCAAATTAAATCCGTAAAAATAGATTTATTTCAACTTGGTTAATAATGAGCAGATATAAAAGATATAAGATGCAATATATGAGTACTATCAGTTGTGTTTTCAGCAAACAATTTCCTTTTTAAAACAGATCAAGTTCCAATATTGTGTGACAGGGACAGATAAAGTTCCAATTTTGTGTGTTGAATGAGGAAATGGTGACAATGATACATTTTGTTTTTCAGCAGGTGTAGTTACATTGACATTTTTACTTCTATACTTCAATTTAATATCGATTTGCACTGCTTAGTCACTCGGTAACTTATCTTCAATATGCAAAAGCAAGGCTCGGCCTTAAGATCACATTTAATAGGAGAAGTAATGAGCCTTTGTTGATTAATATCACAGACATTTGTATGGGCAGTACTAGGACTTACTTAGTGATCACTTCTTTGTCAAGGTCCACCATTTTTTGAAACATTACTACTTATGATAGCTAACCCTGAAAGGGATTCATTAACCGGTGTCAAACTTTGCCTCATTCTCTCAGCTGGTGTTTTTGGCACAAAAATATATGAGGCACAACGCCTTTCTTTAAACTAGATTACATTTTTTCCTTGCTGTTTCGTTATATTATATTCAATACAATTTGCTGTATTGTCTTCCTTAGTCTGAAATAAATTAAAAACCATACAAATTCGTAAAAAAATAGGGTTCTTATAGAAAGTTATACTGAATTTTTGCAAACTAGGTTAGGTTCATTTTAAACCAAATTTTCTAATGTTCAATAGCTAATGCAAAACTTAATGTTTGAAAATATCTTTAAACATGTATAGCCATGTTAAGCTTATTTAAATTTATATAAATATAGAATGAAAAATAAACCGATACGGGCAAGGATTCGAACCCGCGACTACTAGGAAACCGTCCCGTCGCTCTACCAACTGAGCTACCGTATCGCTGTCCGTCTCGGTGAATTAAGCATTCTATATGCGATCGTCTTTATCGGGACGGTGGTGACCAATGTGGGTGGGTTCAAATTACTAGCTATTTGCAATACAATAAAATTCATTCCCAGGTCATACCGTCGTTGATGTAATCCTTTACAGTATAGGATTTTTTTATAAAATTGTTTTTATATATAATTTAAATTTATTTAATGATAGGCTTCATTTGGGAGCTTATTATAAAAATGTATACATTTACCCTTAAAGGATTTACCTATTTTATGGAGCCTAGTGTCGGGCATAGCGAGTTGATTTTTATGTCTTGTATTAATTTTATGTTAATCACAATTTTTCTTGAACTTTGAAATATATTTATAAACGTAAATGAAATTTTCATAAATATATTGATTATAAACAGTCATAATTTTAAATTCTTTAAATTTGTTACTTAAAGAGTCTCTTGGTCTCATATTACATATTGCTCGAACAGCCCTCTTCTGCAATGTAAATATGGTATCAATGTTAGCCGCATTGCCTCATTAAAGTATACCGTATGACATTATGCTATGAAGTAACTAAAGTAAACTAATCGAGCAGTCTCTATATTTGTTAATCGACGTATTTTTTTAACGGCATATGCAGCAGAACTAAGTGTGCTTGGCAAATCGATATATGAGGAACGCATTGCAATTTTTCATCTAAAGTAATGCCCAAGAAAGTAGTAGATTTGACAAGTCCAATTCCTCGTTACTTAATTGTACATTGGTTCTAACAGTTTTTACATTTGGTAAACTAAATTTGACCCATTTCGTCTTTTTTTTATTGAGCAACAAACTTTTGGCGTTAAGCCATTGTACAACATCTGAGAGAGTATTGTTTACATCGTTAATAAGAGATTGCCGTCTATTAACTTCAAAAGTAAGAGAATAAGTAAGAAAGAGAATAGTGAAATGATTGAGAGTAGGTCAATGTATGAGCGAGACATCCAAAACTTACAGGATGAGACCTTTCAAATAACTTGTTCATTGCAGTCAATCAGTAAAAAATATTAATTTTCTCGGAATGAAATTCAGGTACACATACAAGCCAAAGGTAATTTGGTTGACTTATGTAGTTATAACTTAGAGCGTTTTAAGTCTTTAACTAATAATTATGTTAATTGTAATTGTTTAACTGAAAAATTAAATATAGTTTCAAAATTAAACTCTGAAGTGTTAAGTGATTCGGCTATACATATTGAAAATAATAATAAAAAGTAAATATTATGGAAAAAAAAAATAATTGATTAGTCCTTTGTTGGGTCTGTCAAACATAATTACTTTGTTTTTTCTGACCAATTAGGTCTCTTTTAAGTAGAGAATTAAATAATGTTTATAATATATGCTCGCTTGGAACCAGTTACCAGCACAATTCAGATAAAATAATAAACTATGACTTAAAGTTGACTGAAAACTATAATACTATTACATGAAGATGGTTTGTCCGTCAAGAAAATTGAAGTATTGAAAGATGAGTCTAAATATTAAGATGATACTGTAACTTCTTTCCGAAAAGACAAAGTTGCCTAAGAGCTCAAGTCACGACTTCAATTCTATAAAAATTTATGATAGGTGCTCAAACAAATAAAATAGGGCTAGGATCAAGTAGGAAAGTTCAAAACATAGACATAACAAAATCTTTTTACTATTCGACAAACGATAACAACCGACTCCACGCGATGAGCCTAGAAATTCAAAACGAATGGGTGACCATAGGAGATTTTTGTATTCCACTAGCTTGGAAGTGGTGCACTTTAATTTATGATTGGTCCCCAGCATTATTAAAATTCTATCTTAATACATTCCAAATGACTCTCCCAGATCAAAGTAATTTAGTAAGTTAGGGCAAAGCCACCGAAAAATCTTACAACAGCGAAACACTTATTAGTAGGGTGTAAGATACTTTTGGAAACTCAATACTCGCGTCGCCACGATAAGGTATTAGAAATTATACGGGAAGCGGCTAGTCTCTCAGTAGCAAGAGCGCGGAGGGGCATAACAACTACTAAACGATCTGTAGAATTCGTAAAAGAAGGCTCCTCCAAAAATCAAAACAGAAACCTTATTCAATTTTAAGCGCGGCTCCTGATTGGACTCTCATGATGGACACGTATGAAAAATATTACAAAATCCCTGGGGATGTTGGTGTTTCGTCATCCAGACCGGACTTATTCCTGTATTCTAAACATCTGAGGCGCGTGATACTTGTGGAGCTTACTGTTCCCTGGGAAACAAACATTCCCAGGGATCACAAATTCAATAAGTATAAAATAACTTAATAAGTATTACGAACTGACCAAGGAACTGTCCAGGAATATATTTATAATTAGTTTTTGAAAATATCTATAAATATGTATAACCATGTTAAGCTTAATTAAATTTATATAAATATACAATGAAAAATAAATCGATACGGGAAGGGGTTCGAACCCGCGACTACTGGGAAACCATCCCGTCGTTCTACCAACTGAGCTATCGTATAGCTTTCCACCTCAGTGAATTAAGCATTCTATACGTGATCGTCTTTATCGGGACGGTGGTGACATCTATTACGTTTCTTCCGAAAATCCTAACCAATATTTTAACTTTGCAGTATAGATAAACATTGAAAAGATGCCACTACCGATATTAATGTTTGAAAATATCTATAATTTCAAATGTTATAATTAGTTTGTTCGCGGTAGAAGTGAGAGCGAGAGATATAACAGCAAAATCTCTCTATAACCTACTTAAAGACCTTGGCCTTTCTAGAACAAGCACCGGTTCATTTCTAGAACGTATTTCAAAGGCGGCCTTAGTAGGTTCTTTCCAAATTTGGTTAGGTAGGAGAGGAGTGTGGAGGGTGAAGGCGAGCGTTTTTGCGCTTAATAAAGGGGCCCCTTAAACCTACTCTTGGGTTGCAAGTCCCAGGCACTGTTGGCACTCCTCTCTTTGCAAGGCGATAGGCCCGGCACCCGCTCGGTGAATCTATGGAATGCTAAGAAGTTTTGTCTCTCGAAAAAATATTAAAATTACATAATGAGAATAATTGTAAATTTGTAATTTGTACGTTTCCTTATTCATCATCTTATTCGGTAATACAAAACATCCTAAATATATATATATATATATATATATATATATATATATATATATATATATATATTTAGGATTCATGTAGAAATTTAATTAAAAAAATAATAAGAATTCAAAGTAATTGTCAAATTCACGTAATTCACGCTATTTAATACTGCGAAAGCCAGATTACGACGTTATAACTAATTTAATAATAAAACTATGACATAAAACGATAAAATCTACCACACTAATAAAAGGCAAGATGAGTTACTCAAAGTAGGTACTCAAAGAGTACATCGACAATCACTATTCACACCTGCAGAGCTACTGCTCTCAAACGACTATGACACGATAATTCATAAACATAACACTTGCTTACTAGTTTATAGGAGTTCATGCCTACTAATTATTTAGAAATACCCTCGACTCCTAACACGGCCTCTCTTGACAGGAGGTCGTCCTCGAGCTCTATCTTTTAATTCTGAAGTTTTATCTTTAAAACTAGCAATGAAGCTTCCAAAAATATTGTCTCCAAATGAGACCTAAGGCTACGTAATAAATTCTTCTGGACTCCCGTGTACTGGGTGTGCTGGGTCGTAACCCAACACCGCCAGCCCCGGCCAGCAGCGCGTGCCCCGACCAGCAGCGCCAGCTCCGACCAGCAGCGCCAGCTCCGACCAGAAGCTCCAGCTCCGACCAGCAGCGCCAGCTCCAACCACAGCGCCAGCTCAGACTAGCAGCGCCAGCTCAGACCAGCAGCGCCAGCTCAGACCAGCAGCGCCAGCTCCGACCAGCACCGCCAGCTTCAATCAGCATCGGCAGCACTGACCACCAGTGCCAGCTCCGATCAGCAACTACTTCAACAGCCAGCAGCAACCTCAACAACAAGAAAAAGAGCTTCTCAGTTTCCTTTTTTTATAAATCTACCAGTTAACCCAAACCCAGACCCAGACACAGGTTGAGGAGAGGTGCTTGTAAGGTTGTCATTCCTGATAAAAGATAGTCTTCAACCGACCCGTTCATCATCATTACCGTCCGTTCTGACTCGCCCATCCTGATTATCACCAAAAACAAATGAAAAATCTCCTAAACAAAAGGCATAAAGTTAGGAAAATGTAGTAAGGTGTAAATTTGAGATATCAATTTAAATGTTATTAATAAAAAATTAAGACATATCGTTGCTCTCGGCGCAAGCGTGCACTCAAGCGTCCTTAAGCGACGATTTCAAAATTATAACAAAGGGATAAGTCTTTAGTGCTTAAAGAGTTGTAATGTAACCATTTGTAGATGTTGTTCGATTGGTAAGATTCTGGACTCTTACCACTCGATAGATTGTGATATTTTGTTGCGAAAATACAACACCACTCACACGTGTTATAGATTCGAAAACAAAGATGTTGCGACAATATTTGCCCATTAGATAAACATTAAGAATTGTCGAGGTTCATATGGCTGAGGCGCACGAGGTGTTTTGTGTTTCCTTGGCGTAACAGCCAGCAGTTCCGTCAGCCTGCAGCTCCGTCAGCAAACAGTTCCGTCAGCAAACAGTTCCATCAGCCAGCAGCTCCGTCAGCCAGAAGCTCTGTCCGCCAGCAGCTTTTTCAGCTAGCAGCTCCGTCAGCCAGCATCGTAGGGCGACGAACGCCATAGTATTGCGACGAACGCTAAGGTACGGCGACGAACGCCAAGCATATTTGCCTGAGTGTCATAGCACAAAATACCTATCAACTTTAGGCGACACACGCTAAGGTACGGCGACGAACGCCAAGCATATTTGCCTGAGTGTCAAAGTACACGATACCTCTCAACTTTAGGCGACACACGCCAAGGTACGGCGACGAACGCCAAGCATATTTGCCTGAGTGTCAAAGTACACGATACCTCTCAACTTTAGGCGACACACGCCAAGGTACGGCGACGAACGCCAAGCATATTTGCCTGAGTGTCAAAGCACACGATACCTCTCCATTTTAGGCGACACACACCAAGGTACGGCGACGAACGCCAAGCATATTTGCCTGAGTAGAGTATTCCGACCAACTGGAAAAACAAATTGAAACAGCAAAATATAGCCAACTCTCTCTTTTGTTTTAATTAAGCAGTCCTTCTAGAAGATCCACATAGTACGCGATAAGAGCGCTACAGCATACCGGGATCCAATTTACTTGCTAATTAAGTACTTAGTTCTGTAGCTCGGCCTAACCTGACATTTACTACATGTTGGTGATATTGGCATCGAAGTAAGAAGAAAAATGTAACAAACTTTATTAGATCTTACCAGTACATTTGTAAAACGTATCGCGTAAATGATACGGTCGACCACAGATACGGTTGACGTAGTCCGCTGAATCGCTGAAGTAAGGACACTACCACTGGTATCATCAGCTCTGCATACCTCACGGTACCGAGTATAGTGCTAGCTCTCGAACTCTGCGACACATCATCTTCGCGTCCAGCATCCCATGTGCTGGAGCCTGAGAGCCCCACAGGACACGCCCGACGTGACGTAAGCGAAGCGTCGAAACGGCAAGCCCAAACCACATTGACTCAGACTTCAAAGGCCCGCGCATCCAAGACTCTGGTCTCGACGCTCAGCACCCTTGGAGCTGTAGATGCCGTCGACCATATAAGCGGCGGTGTCCTTATCTGTACACTAGGCTCCCACTTTCGAAGTGGCAGCCAATACTGTTCTTCCAATGGAAATAGCCGTGCTAGAATTTATTTTATTTGTAACAGTTAGAATAAAAGGAAGGTTGTTTGATCTGCTACGCTTATCACGTTGAAAGCCAACTGTAATTTCATGAGCGTGTTATATTATTGTAGTATTGCTACATATAAGATTATTATATAGTAATTTGGTATGTAGGTACTATAATATATAATTATTTATTTAACTACATAATAACATTAACAATAAATATTATTGTTACAATTAGATTTACGAATTTAGAACTATATATCATTGTTATTACTGGTATAAAAGTAGTAAAAGATATTGATTTGACGAGCTATCGAAAGTAGCCTTAAGATATTAAATATATTGTATTTACATATCTTATTAGGTAAGCCATAAATGTGTGAAAGATATAAGATTGTTATAATAAATATGCTTAAGCATTTAAAATGGTTATGTACTATTATATTGTTATTATAATATATTTAATGATGTTTGAAGTTGTGCATATGACTTATCTCCAGAAGCTGCCGTTGGCGCTTCTGTCGATGTTGTTATGTTATAAACATGGCTGTAAGCCTATATTAAAGGTAATCTGTATTGGACAACTGGCAAGATAAGTGATTTTTATACTTACATTGTTTATAATATGTGTAATAACTATTATGGGAATTTCATTGTATTGAGTTATGGGTAATTGTCTAAATAATAACACAGTAATGACTATATTACTGTATTATACTCATGTACCGAGAGTCATTTGGTTATATTAAATGATATATTTGTTTAGATCTTTCTTTTCTTTAAACTTATCCAGATAATGCATTGAAATATATTATCATATTAATAATGTGAAGTAGCTTGGTTAAATACTTTATACTACATTAATTCAGTGGTTTTTAATTGTAGAATCTTATAACATCTAACAAGCGACTCACTACTACTTCATATAGTACCAAAATGGTTTAAACAAATTAATAAATAAAAGGATAGTTTGTTGTAGCTACCAAAAGTTATACAAAATGTACGGGTAAATAAACATTCCATTCATTATCCAGCATAAAAAGTTTGGAATATACTCACCAAAACTGTTGTCTTACTACAAGATTTGGACGCGTCTTACTTACACGCAAGCTAAGAAATTAATTTCAATGACCAGGGTAATAGCAACGAGCCAACGACTCTGCACGATAATTTAGGAGACTAACACGTGAATAGCGATGCTGGGGTGATACTTTCTATGATTTGAGTTTTCGAAACTTTTATTTTAGAACAACTAAATAAAAATATAAAAATAATAACGAAAGTGAGGGTATGTTTGATTTTTACAATCCGACCTAATTTCGATAGCCAAACCGTCAAGGCAGAGAGGCTGGGACTATCCCACTTCTGATCTAAGGATTCATGTAGAAATTTAATTAAAAAAATAATAAGAATTCAAAGTAATTGTCAAATTCACGTATTTCACGCTATTTAATACTACGAAAACCAGATTACGACGTTATAACTAATTTAATAATAAAACTATGACATAAAACGATAAATCTACCACACTAATAAAAGGCAAGATAAGTTACCAAAATAGGTACTCAAAGAGTACATCGACAATCACTATTCACACCTGCAGAGCTTCCGCTCTCAAACGACTATGACACGATAATTCATAAACCTAACACTTGCTTACTAGTTTATAGGAGTTGATGCATACTAATTATTTAGAAATACCCTCGACTCCTAACAATATATATAATTTCAATTTGAGATTGTATAATTTGACATACCATCATAGTGACACGTTCTTTTACTTTGATGTAAATAAATTTATTTATAATAGATTTAGGATGACAAAAGGTACCTAATGTATCCGCCTCTATATTATAAAAATCTAATTGCTACTTTGGTATTATAGTATAAATTTGTTTAAATCTTTTAACTTATTGAACGTATTTTCTGAACCTATTCGCATTACTAGTGTTTCCGCCACTTGTAATTCGATGTAATAATAACGTGTTCTGTCACTGTAACATTTATTAAAAGAAAATGACGAATTTATGTTCAGACCACTATGCTCAAAAATTTTCTCTATTACTTATACACGAAAATGAAGAGTCCCAAAAATGTATTTACAGACAGATTACCGAATCCTTACTTTTAAGAATTTTTTTGAGCAAAAAGTGGATAAAGTAGACATGAATGATGGTAATCCCAATAATTTATACAATAAAGTTTTCGATTTTTTGTTACAAGAATTCAATAATATTTTTAAACCAAAAACTATAACTAAATACCTAAAACTTAAATTTACTAATTGGGCTACCGGGAATATACAACAGTAGAGAAAAATTATATGATTTGTATGGTGAGAGGCAATGGAACCATGATCCGGTGTTCTTGAATGAAGTTGGAAATTTCTCTAGAATATTTAAGAAAGTTTGAGTACAAGCTAATTTGATTTATATAAGAAATAAAATCTTGAACTCAAAAAAAAAAAATAAAGGCAACTTGGGATGTTTTATCTTGTGTTTCTGGGACAACTAGGGCTGCTAATGGATTTATTAAGTTAAAAATTGATAATATTGAAATAAATTCAGATTAAAATTTGGCGGCGGTTACAATTTGGAGATTTATGCGTTGCAGATAAAGGAAGAATGGAAAAGTTAAAAGAAGATACTAAATTACGAAGCTTGATCGCACGACTGTCATCCTTTAACAGACAAGTGTATCACCCAGTAGTAAGATGTCGGAATAGATAGGGCAGAGTACGTGCAAAACATTACCTAAAGTAGGAAAGTATGGCAAGGACTGTATAGAACTGCCAAAAGAGTTTTGGAGTAATAGGGAACATCCATGTATTTTTAACTGACGTAAATTAATCATTTACCTCTCTATATCGTAGAAAAAAATATAAATAGGCTTGAAAAAATTCTAGTTTTTTTCAAAGTGAAAATTAAAACATTGAGTAAATTTGAACCGTTCAAACACCGTCATTTTGCGCGCGTTTTGCGTGACGTTAAATGACACGTCCAGTAAATGTTTACTATGAACTTTTTAGTTAGTTCATACATATTTTAAGTTTTAATTACTTTACAAGTCATGGAAGAAGATAAATATAATCTTACAAGTATTGTATAGTACCGGAGTGCAAAAATAGTATTAGAAAAACACGCAACAAAGTGTTTTTTGTATTACAAGAGATGCGAAAATACAAAAACAATGGTAATTAAAAGGGATAATATATGTCCTAAATCGTGTTTATATTGTTGTGAAAATTAATTTAACGTAAGTATACCTTATTTATAATAAGTTTAATCTAATAGTTTAAATTTATAGTAAGCATTGAAGATTAGAATATTGAGTTTAAAATTAACCTAACCTAGCTTACAAAAGTTCAGTATAACTTTCTATAAAAACCGTATTCTTTTTTTGGTTTTAGGAAATTTTTATGGTTGTCGATTTATTTCAGGTTAAGGAAGATACAGCTAATTGTATTGAATATAATATGTATAAAGAAACAACAAGAAGAAAAATGTAATTAAAGTTTAAAGAAGAGAGTTGTGCCGTATATATTTTTGTGGCCAAAACAACAGCTGAGAGAACATTCTCATGAATGTGAATAGTCAAAAGACAAAGATTGACATCGGTTAATGAAGCCTTTTCAGAGTTAGTTATCAAAAGTACTGTTTAAAAAATGGTGACCTTCACAAAGAAGTGATATACTAAGTAAGTCCTAGTACTGCCCATGGAAATGTCTGTGATATTAATCAGCCAAGACTCAGTTCTTCTCTTATTGAATGTGATAATCATAAGGCAGAGCTATTTCGCATATTGAAGATAAACTACCAAGTGACTAAGCTGTGCAAGTTAATATTAATCCGAAGTATGGAAGTAAAGGTGTCAATGTAAATATACCTGCTAAAAAACAAAATGTAGCATTGTCACCATTTCCTCATTCAACACACAATATTGGTACTTTACCAGTAAAACTATTTGTTTTAAAAAATTTGCCACAAATTTGCCACAGACAGATACACAGATACACAGATCTACAGATCAAACTTATAACACCTCTCTTTTTAGACGGGGGTTAAAAATATAATATACATTTACATACTGTATATCATTTTATTAAATAATTAAAAAGACTAATTATGAAGCGTGCTAAAAATTTGACGGTTAGGTTGCTGTTTGTATATATAGTATCATCGCACAAAAAGGAGACTCCGAAAATACGATATGCTCCTTAAAATAAAAATAATTACAAAAAAAAGAAAGTAGTCAATTTAAATAAGAAAATATTGTTTATGCAAATAACAAACAATAAACAATGTTTTCTTATTTAACTTGACTACTTTCTTTGTTTTGTAATTATTTTTATTTTAAAATAAAAATAGTTTAAGATTTTTGGTGACTAAAGCTAAATTTTGAAATTTTAGTTTAAATATTATTATGGGCTTAATATAAATTTCTGTGAAAAATGTCTGATTTCTTTGTTTTTCTATACTAACGCTCTTTTCTAATCTCAAAAGACACTAGTTGGTATTTGTGGTCACACCTGACACAACTAAATAGTCGGGACTTGGTCTTATTATAATTATTGAAATATTGTTCATAAAACGAGTAGATTCATATATTCAATTCAAAACAAAAGACTTAAATAAAGACTTAAGAAACTATTATTTAGATCATCACGAACAAAATTCCTCTACAAACTCAAATATATATATATATTTATATATATATATCACCAGGGCGATCTTAAAAAGCACAACTGAATTAATTTTCAATATTTAATTTTTAGTGCATCAATTCTTTTTACAATATTATGTTTTGTTATAGCAAGGCTATT
Source organism: Napeogenes inachia (assembly GCA_959347355.1). NCBI lineage: Eukaryota > Metazoa > Arthropoda > Insecta > Lepidoptera > Nymphalidae > Napeogenes > Napeogenes inachia. The sequence goes on along the minus strand of OY365799.1, from coordinate 1,414,516 downwards.
TTATATACCTACTTTTACAGTTGTCGTATACGTTATCTACAAGGATAACAACTGATATGTCTAAACCTAGTTCTGACTCACAAATTGTTTTTACAATACAATAAAAAATAGTTTTTATTCACATATATTAGTAACTATATTCTTATAATTTTTGAATATAGATAAAATTTAAATTCTTGAAATACTCTCATACTATTTTATTTGGTATGAATTTTAAAGTTTTTACTATATACTCGTAAGTAGCCAAAGGTAGCATTGAAAATGCATAATTTATGGGATAATAGGGAGAGCTACATATAAACATATTACTTTGAAGTGTGTTGTAGGTTTTATATTTTACATGTTAATAATAAAACGAAAATAATAATGTTTTATAATATTTTCGTTTTTATTATATCTATATTATTAGTTTGATTACTTAACTAAAAAGAAAGTCTATGCCATCTCGTGATATTTTAGGATTTATTGTTAATATTTAGATAGCTTAAAATTATTTTACGTTTCTTAAAATATGAAAGATACATACTTTTGTTGTTAATATTGATAAATTACGTTTTCTTGGATTGATTTAGAGAACGCATTTGGGTTGCTACGACATGAACTGATGGTGTTCGCGCTTAGATGGTATAACTTTCCCACGGTAGTTATACATTATTGCATCATACTATTCAAAATGAAAATTTTCCATAACTTTTAATGAAAACCATTCAAAAATACTTAATTACAACATGGGTTTATTTCAAGGCTGTTGTGTTTCTTCAATTATATTTAATAAAGTTTTTGATATTATCATGGATAAATTAATTAGACATGAAAAAAAGTGGTGTTATCGGTTTAAGTTTAACAATAAAAATACAAAAACCATACTAGCTTTGGAGATGATCTCGCGATACTGACACGAAATCCAAAACAATTTTAAGTACCTTTAAATAAAGTGGAGAATTTCTGTTCGTAGACGGGCGGATTGAAGACGAAACCTAGTAAATGTTTTAGTATATAGTATATAGTCTAGGAGGAGGGTATATCAAATATACCTATAGGTGGTCAATGTATGTAGTACGGTTAAGGAAGCAGCTTCCTTTAAATTTTTAGGTAAAAAATCAGTTGCAAAGGTCGCAACCTATCATTGGATGCAATAGTCGATAGCTTTTTTAATTATCTTTAAAATTTAGACAACCAACCACTCGAAACTGAAACAATTCTGATTTGTGTTAGTGCTGTAAAGTTTCCTTATGTTTATGTCCAAATAAATTAAAAGCGATAACTCTAGTTAAAAACTAAAATACTTAGAAAAATATGGTCTTAAAATATAATCTTCTTTTGACCTATTCTCATATTTAAATAGTATTTTATTATAAATTAGTGAGCAAAGTGTGGCATCTCTTTAGTGATGAAGCGACAATTAAATCTTTTCTCTATTATAAAAAAAAAGTAAAATCAGTACATGTAACGATTTTAATGAAGTTATTTTCCATTAAAATGATAAAAATCTTCTTTAATGAATTCTAATTTTAATATTAAAAATGGCTTTTATTTTAGGTTTATAAGCTTTATAATAATATATAATATTAATATTATTTATAATACATATATTATATTCGAAACCCTTTAGGTTTTTAAGCATAAATAATATTAAAAACTTATAACACAATTAAAATTTGAGTGTAAAACAGATTTTAATACTTGGCTTTTTTAAGGATCTAGTTACAAAAATATTAAAATCAAAGAATGTAGCTTTACTTTAAATTATCTTATAAAGACCTTGAATTGAATCTCGAATAGGTTATTGTGATAACAAGTTTTTATCGTCTAAAAATGTGTTGCTCACGGACCCGTCTGCGTTGACACAGCCTTCTGTAGACATCCTAAATTACACGTCCGGAATGTTTGAGACTGAGAATCGAACAATCTTAGAAACTGCATCACTTATTGTGTCTTGATAGAAAGCCTTTTCCAAACTTATTTATATTAAATTTAAAATTTTCTTATATTGCATTTAGATGTACTACATATAAATGATAAACGGATATGTAGTTATATATAAATTAAATAAAAAGGGATACAAAATTCAAATGTTTTTTCTTATAATAAGTCATTTAACACAAAAGGGTTACTACGGTCTGTATTATTGTAGATTATTTTTTGTTATATTTGTGATAAAAATATTTGTACCTGCCAACTAGTTGCGACATATCAAATATTCATTTTTATTTTATGTTAAACGTGATCATAAAACTATGCATCCTCACTTACGACCTGTTAAGATAAAGTATATCTCTATTAATTCATTATTATGATTAGAAAACGTATTGTAAGTAGATTATATTATACACCCCACTTATATTACTGCAACTTTTAGATGGTTTTATTTTATAAATGTACTTCACTAATCATTGTGATCAAAAACTAAATTTTAATAGAGACGAAGCTTCTTAACACTCACTGTTCACTGATCACTGTTTCACAACAGTCAATCTTATTATCGAATTTGAACATCTAGAACCATTGCAATAAATCGGAAATTAAGCCTAATTATTTCAAGCAATGAAAATGAAAAAAATAATAAAAGTAAAACAATAATAATAACATCACACTGATATGATACACCCGCACACATACGCATACACACACACGCACACCTATTACTGATTTGTATTAAACTTAATTAAGCAATGTTACCTATCTTACCTGTATGACTTTATTAACTCGTACATACCTTGTACCTATACTCACGCTTTTATGTATTTGTAGACGAAAGAGAATAGTCTCCCACGACACATGGAATCCTAGTATGAAGGCTAATGACCTATGTACTGCAATTACTTCTCTTTGATCAATAAACATTTATTATTATTATTATTATTATTAATAATAATAATAATAGTAACAAACTCGGCCCACAACACAACCAGCACCACCAGAGCCATATTTGAGGGAGAAGAGCAACCCGAATCAGTTATGAAATGACCAAAGCATCTGTTATAAGCTGCAAGACATAAGTTATCTTTTAAAATAAGTGACATGATTCTAGGTACTATCTTCATTTCCCGAGATAAAATCTTTTGCTTTCGGACAGTATTTCTTCGAATTCTTTCCCTTACTGTTTTGACCATCTTTTTCGTACGAACACTACGTGGACGGCCAGATCTTTCTGTGTCACAAACAGAGGGAGTCTCATTGTACCTATTATTAGCCCGGTACACAAACATTTGACTAATATCAAGTGTAAGGAGAATTTTAAAAAATGCAAAAAGTTTGTGTAATGCAATCACAGCGATTCTGTTAATGAAATATTTTTGTTTTTAATTGTAACAGTATTTATAGCCAGACTAAGTATATTCCTCGAAGAGCCCTCTTCTGCAATGTAAATATGGTAGCAATGTCGGCTGCATTACCCCATAATAGTATACCGTATGACATTTTACTAAAAAAGTAGGTAAAATAAACTAATCGAGCAGTTTCCATATCTGTTAATCGACGTATTTTTTTACCCGCGTATATAGCAGAAATAAATCTGCTTAACAAATCAAATCTATGAGGACCCCATTGCAATTTTTCATCTAAGGTAATTCCCAAAAAGTAGTAGAATTGACCAAGTTCAATAACTCATTGTTTAATTGTATATTGGTTGTAACCGTTTTGAAATTTGTTAAAGTCCGGTATCTTGTTATTGGTCTCTGGTTGTTTCGATTTGTTGAAGCCTGGTATCTATGGGGACGCAGATGACAGCACAGTTGTAGAAAGATGTCTGCCAAGTTCTCAGGCTAGTAGAGATCAAGCACAGTCTGAAAGAGAAGGCATGGTGCAACGTTTGAATGACAAACTTCAGGCAGTCTCCGCATGGGCCAATTTTGTCAAATTCAACGCCACTAAAACGCAGACGTGTCTGTTCACCGTCAAAGGGAGCCCTTTCACCTTGGATTCTTCTTTCCAGAATGTATCCTTGGAATTTAGTGACCGGCTTCAGTTGTGAGGCTTAGAGATTTCCTCGAACCTCGACCTTGGTCGATTCAATGAGTCCAGAGCAAGAGCAGCAGCTGGTAAGCTTACCGTTCTTGCGATTTTCCGGCAGTACTTTACATCGGGACAGTTACTTGTTTTATACAAAGCACAGATCCGGTCGTGTGTGGAGTACTGTGGTCACATATATGGTAGTACCGCAAAGTCTCATCTTGCGGTTCTAGCCTCAATTAAGAGGCGAGCAAAGAGGCTTATAGCTGACCCTGAATTGGTTGATGCCAATCTCCATAGTCTTGAACACAGGCGTAGAATTGCTAGCCTCTCAGTATTCTATAGGCTACATTTTGGTGAGTGTGCGCAGCAATTACATGAGTTCATTTCTCCGTCCCCCTTCCATCAGTGGACGTTCCGACGCACTGCAGGTATCCATCCCTACTTTGTGGACACTCCACCTGTCTGAACGAAACACTATGCTTCGTCTTTTTAGAGCGTACAGCAAAGGACTGCCTTGGTATTTCCGGCCAAATACAATGTGGGTGTCTTGAAGAGAAGAGTGAATAGGTTACCAAGTTAAGGCGCTTTAACATCTATGACTACTTTCTACTTTACATCAGGTGGAATGAAGTCAAGCATTACTTTTAATAGTATATAAAAAAAGTAAATTTAAAACATTTTGTCTGTTTTTTATTGAGCAACAAAGTTCGTTGGTTACTACGTAATACTTGTTAAGCTTAAATGTGTGATCTCTGGGGATATTTGTTTCCTAGGGAACAGTGAGTTCCACATATACATGTGTTGAATACATAAGTCTGTTCTGGATGACGAAACACCAACATTCCCATTATTTTGTATTTCTTTTCATACCATGTCAATTATGAGAGTCCACTCAGGAACAGCTTTTAAAACAAAATAAGACTTCGGTTTTGATTTTTTGGTTGAGCCTTCTTTTACCATCTCTATACAGCGTTTGGTGATTGTTATACCCTTCCGCGCTCTTGCTACCGAAAGTCTAACTGCCTCCTGTATGATTTCTAATACTTTATCGTGCCAACGCGAGTATTGTCTGTAAGCCTATAAGACTCTATCGGGTAGTATCCTACACCCTACCAACAAGTATTTCGTGGTTCCTACTTCCCCACCACAGATGTTGCAAGAATTTTGGGAGGCTTTGCCCCGTCTTACTTAATTGCTTTGATCTGGGAGAGTTTTTTTAGAATGCAATAAGATAAAACGTTAATAATGGTGTGCTTCTTCAAAGCTAGTGAGATACAAAAATCCATTCATTTTGAAGTTCTTAGCTCATTGCGTGTTGTCGGTAGTTATTATTTTCATCTTGTTGTATAAAAGATTTTGTTATATTTATATTTCGTTCTTTTCTACTTAATTGGTTTGTCTACTTAGTCATTACTAGCTCTACTTTATTCGTTTGAGCATCTATCATATTTTTTTTATGGAATTGGAATCGTGACTCGAGATCTGAGGAAACTTTGTCTTTTAAGAGAGTATCATCTTTAGACTTTTGTACAGTATCATCTTTAGATTTTTCGCTGATATGTCTTTTAGTAACTCTTAGATATATATAGAGCTCGAAGGTTTCTTTAATTTTAACCCAAAATTGTTTCAGTCTGTAACTAAGGTTAAAAAATTTGCTGAGCGAGCTTACCCGAGCCATAACCACAAAAGACTTTTTTAACGTTACTTATTGGTTGGTTGTTTACCTTTTTCAGATCATCTAAAAAGCTGTCGACTATTACATCCAACGATGGAGTACGGCCTTTGTAATCGATATTTTTACCTAGAAATTTAAGCGGAGCTGCTTCCGTAACCGTACTAATGCTCTGACTGCCTATTACAAGACCCGGATCGTAAGAGGTATATTCCGTCTACCCAGACACAGACTAAAGAATTTACTTGGTTTTGTCCTGAATCCGCCCGTCCACGAACAGAAATCCTCAACTACATTTAAAAGTACCTGACATTGTTCTGGATTACGTGTCAGTATCGCGAGATCATCTGCAAAAGCTAGTATGGATTCTGTGTATTTGAAAATATCTATAAACATGTATAGCCATGTTAAGCTTATTTAAATTTATATAAATATAGAATGAAAAATAAACCGACACGGGCAGGGTTTCGATTCAATTCGATTCGATTCGGGATTCGGGCAGTTACCGTATCGCTATACGGTAGCTCAGTTGATAAAGCGATGGGACGGTTTTCCAGTAGTCGCGGGTTCGAATCCCTGCCCGTGTCAGTTTATTTTACAGTCTATATCTATAAATTCTGTGTATTTTTTGTTAAAATTAAACCGATAACGCCCCTTTTTTTTCATTTCTAATTAATTTGTCTATTAAAATATTAATAACTATATTAAATATAATAGGAGAAATACAACAGCCCTAAAATAAACCAATGTTTTAAATAAGTGGTTTTGAATGATTTTCATTAAAAATTATAGAGAATTTTAATTATGAATAGTATGATGCAATAATGTCGCGAACTACCGTAGGAAAGTTATACCATTTAAGCGCAAACATCATCAGTTCATGTCGTACCGACCCAAAGACCCGACCGTTATGTCGTTCTCTAAGTCTATCGAACAAACCGTAATTTGTCTCTCGCTAGTTCTAGTATCTTTAAGTCTTTCCGATATTAATGTATTATGTGCCAGGCATTCAAATTCAGGCAAATTCAGGGCAAAAAACCCTTTCTGGTGATTAGGCCTGAAATATCTATTGTTAATCATTAATTGCATCATTTTTATTTGTAAAAAAAGAGATAAAGACTTTGGAATTTTTTGTGTTAGCGATATCGATCTAGTATCCTTAGAATTATTGACATTGTCGTTTTTCGGAATGAGGAAAAAAAGGGCTTTTCCGAATGATACCGGTATTTGCTTTTTTGAGAAAATTTTACCGAATATATTTAGAATATGTTTATGGAGCAACGGACATTTTTGTAAACTATGTAAGGGGTACCATCCGGACCTGGTGCTGACTTAAATGGTTTCATTTTAATTATTTAATTGATTTCCTCCTTGGTGGGTTGGCATGAAAGTCTTTAGTAGGAGTCTCAGGTTTGTGTTCGTTTGGATCCCCATATAGTCTTTGGTTTTATGGCACTTCGTATGTGCTTTTATAATGATCGCAAATTTGCTCGTTGGTTAAAAGAAACTTACCTTTTTCATATTTGAAAATGTTTTTCGAGTATCTAAAAGGATTTTTATCAAAGTCTACTTCATGTTTTGCCCGATCAAAGCTATCACGATTTTTGTTATTTGATTTGTTATGCCTTGGATTAGTTTAGAAATCGATCTCAATGCCCTGGTGACTAAGTTGATTATCACCTAATTATCCATCTGTAGTGCCTTCGTAAGGAGAGAGGATGTCTCTTTACCCACCATAGGCCTACGTTGTGAGGGTGATCTAAGTTGTTCGGGACTCGTGTGAGGTATCGGTTTATTTTTCATTTTATATTAATGTAAAAAAAAAAAGTGAAGAAAGAAGTTAACCTCTTTTAGCTGATGTTATAAAACAAATAAGTAAAACCAGTATGAAGATGCTATTATTTTGGATTTATTAATATGATTCAGAGACAAAGCACCAGGTAATAGTTTGCCTGTTTAGAAACTTTTTCGGGAAGCACTAGAAAAATTAAGGAAACCAGTTTTTATTTTGTACCAATTTTTCTTCTTTTTCTTCTTGTAATATATTTCTTTTAGAATATATAAAATACACTTTTTTAAAATAAAGAATAAATATGAAAAGGTTTTAAAGTTAATCCAATTCATTCAAGAAAATGTAAAAAAAGAAAAATGTTTTGTAGGTGACACAATACAGAGCACAGCAAGGGGTTTGCCGTAACTACTGAGCCATCATTATATAACATTTGATTAAACAACTTTTTATTAATTAGTTACAGCCTTGAACTATACGATAGTTGTAGTAAATAAGCTCACATAATAAATATTTGTTAATAATGAACACATAATGAGTTTTATGTGACTTTAAAATCTCTCTTACGAGGGATTTTCGCTACAAAAATGTCATAAAATTATACAATAAACTCAAGGCTAATGTCAACCTACAAAATTATATCGAAAGATGTTTATTTTGATGATTTAGAAAGAGAGTACAAAAATTATTTTGATGTTTCTTCCATATTCCATCAATGTTATTATTTTTTTTTTAAGAAAAAGCTGAAAATATAATAAAAGCTTATGAATATGAGATAAAACCAATAACGATAATAATATTTATTTTACATAGTCAGAGTGTATAGAAACCATAGATACCTTATTGCTAATAAAGATAATAAGTTAATCAGGTAACCCGAATATTATAGGATTGATATAAAAAGCATTTATATATAAGTATAATCCGGTGGGTTGGCTACATCAGACATCTTCGCGGATATCCATTAAAATATTTTTTAAATTGATTTACTAAAACAATAGTAATTAGTTTGGGTTCGTAAGTATTGGAGAAACGCAGTAAGTTTTGTGTTGTCAGGCTCTTGAATCTCCTTTGACTTAAGTTTGGTCGACGTGGTTTGTTATTGATATATTTAAATTTTTAATTACTAAAATATTTACATGTCTGGGGACTAATAAATGACTCATGATTTAAAAGGTATAGGTCTGACAAGAATGACCGTTTTAATGCGTTTTTGAAGACCATCGAGTTAAAAGTGATATCATAGAAACTATTAACATAATTATACATTATTATTTTAACTAGCACCGCATTTATTGTAAGATCTACAAAATTATATAATTTGTTCATCCCTAGCTATTCAAATCGCAACACCAATTCTAAATATAGAATATTTATCAAAAAAATATATTCTAATAATTTAAATGATTCTTGAAATATTAAACACTTTAACGTGTCCATAAATATACTCTATAAAATTAAATCAATAAAACAAATAGTTTGAGAAGCTATGTTAATAATTATAATGTAATCCACTTTATAAATCAGCTTCAGCAAATTTTACATTAAGAAAAAATGTATAAATAGCCATTGGCGGAGCAGATTTCAACATTCAAGTTGATAAGCTGTGTACGCTAACAACAATGCGTTGCTTGTTGGTAGGTAGCTAGGTGCTTTTTACGATTTTAATAAAACTTAACTTATTTCAAAATCCTTTTTTTCTGTTACAGGTCCTTTGCCTGGTGGCTTCGGCTGCTATGGCTGCTGTCATAGTTCCGTAAGTTTATGTTTTGTGTACCGATCTTATTTTAATCTTGTTTACTTTTATTTATATTTAGTACATTATAATGAATATCTATTTGCTAAATTAACATATTTTATAAATAATTCGTTAATTTTTTCTACTTTTGAAATACGAAGGAAAAAAAAAAGTTGATTATTTATTAAAATTGTCATTTTTTAAAATTCATAATAAATAACATATTAAAATGATTATCTCATCGACATTATAAAAAAAATGTAAGGTAAGCTAAGTTTATAAAAGCCTTAAGTTATTTAAACTAAATCTTTATTTTTTGCAGGGAAAGGTCTTTGGCAAAGGCGTATCCTTTCTTCACATCTACCCCAGCTCCATTTATTCGCACTGTAAGACCAGCTTACAATCCTTACCGGTATCCAACGAGCATTGTTACAACCCCTCGGAGTGATTCTGGTAGCTACAATGCCGGTCGTTACGACCCCGGTCGCTATGATCCTGGCCGCTATGACGCCGGTCGTTACAACCCTGGAAAATATGATAACTCTGGACGTTATAACCCAGACTCGAGCGGTGCCTACAAGTAAGTTTCAAATTCTAAAATATTGCAAATTACTAGAGAACTACCCATGTAGAAGTATCTATTGTGTCTGGAGTACTGACAAGCACATGGCTGTACCAATTATTAGTACATATCTTTCATATTTTTTTAAGAAGGTTGCAACCAATTTACATATGCATCTATATAATTAGTTTGATCTAATCACATACTCATTGTTATTGTTATAAATTATATGAAAACAGACTTTTTTAATTTTTAATGGTCCATATAGTACAAATTTATTAGAAACTATATCAAGTACAGTAATGGTTAAGGTAGTTTATAATTAAATTAAAAGTTTGAACTAGTTGTCACATTATACATTCCTCTCACTCAAATACGTATATAATGTACATAATTGTTTTGTCTCTAACTTGAAAAAATTTTTGTAGAATTATATCTTTCAAATTTTTTTCACGTTAACGCCTGCCCATATAAAATCAATTAAGATTTCGTTTATGTTTTTTTGTCAGTGGAGATCGTGGTGACAGAGGTGGTTCAGGCGGCGCCTACTCCGGCTCTTTTGACAGAGGAGGTCCTGGTGGAGCATATTCTGGCTCATTTGATAAGGGAGGTCCTGGCGGTCCTGGCGGTGCATACTCCGGCTCATCTGACAGAGGAGGTTATGTCCCTGACAATTCTGGCGCTTATAAGTAAGTGAATTACTTGATTACTTCAGACTAATAACTTTTTAATTATTGCTTAGTGACTTCAAATGTTTGATTTACAAAACAAATAATGATGCTAATATATTTCTAGTGGGGATCGTGGGGACCGCGGTCAAGCTGGTGGATTCTACGATGGCTCCTCAGACAAGGGTGAAGGTAATCCCGCGTAAGTATTAAAATGTTTATGAAGTTTTACATTTGTCCATATTTAAAAGTACTATGAGGCATTTTTGTTTCCAATAAAATATTATTATATAGCCATGAGGCAAACATATTTGGCAAGAAAATGTGTTTTGATGTAAATCACAACACTCCTTCTATCGCGATCCTTAAAATCGTAATTTAAAAATATTACATTGTTTCCTGTTTGTATTTTTCTGTGTTATGCTCTAAAGATTTTAAGATAAAAGTCTTTCAACATGTTAATGTCATGTTATTTATTAAAATGAATTAACATTAAAATTCAATTTAAGCGCCTATTATTTTTCCTATTAACAGGATCGTAAACGTGGCACCAAGTACTGCCACTGCCTCTGCTGCTGTGTTCAGCACTAAACCTCCCGTGATATATAAGCCTACAGCACCTCGTGTAGAGCCCGTCGCCTCCAAAGTTGTCCCCGGCAAATTCGATTACCAATATTCCATTATTCGCCAAGACACTGAAGTGCTTCCTGATGGCTATCATTACCTTTATGAGACTGAAAATACTATACTGGCTGAAGAAGCTGGAAAGATTGAGAAATGGGATAGTGATTCTGAGGGTATGAGGGCTAAAGGATTCTTCCAATATGTTGGTCCCGATGGTGTAACCTATAGAGTTGACTACACCTCTGACGAAAGAGGATTTTTACCTAAAACTCTGCGCTTACATTAATAAATCTAAAATTGTTATAATAAAAGTTTTGTTTGTTAAAACAATTTTTAATATTAATTTAATTAGTTAATATTGTTAAAATCTAGTTTTTCTTGGTTTCAACACACTTTTGGACACTATACTATTTGTTGAACACCTTTTCGTTATTTTACCATTAAAAACTTATCAAGTATCATGTTGAATTGTATTATTTTAGGTATTTAAATGATACTAATTACTATATTTATTTTATGCTTTTTAAATTTCTGGTTCAAATTCGACACACTTCTCATATATTTCTTGATTATATAATAGAATGAAATAAAATTTTATATGAATCATATATATCATTTTATTAAATAATTAAAAAAATACTAATTATAAAGCGTCTTAAAAGTTAATGGTTAGGTTGCTGTTTGTATATATTGTATCATCGCACGAAAAGGAGACTTCGAGAATGCAATATGCTGCTTCATATATTCTATCTCATTCTTTTGCATGTGCAAGGCGCACGCTACGGATATATGTTTGTCTCTTTTTTTCTTGAAATTCGTTTATCCTGAGGGCTCTGGCAAGGATAATGGGACGAATTGATTAAATTATTGCATTGTCATCGGTTCTTGATAAGTATGCCAAAATTCAAATTAATCCGTCATTTCAAACTAGGTCAAAATCACGTTCAAAGTTTCCGTTACATAGATAGATAGATACATCCGAAGCTAATAAAAGCGTGTTAAAAATATATTGATCATATGCTGCCTTTCTTTGTGCCTTATTTCATACTAAAGATAGTGACGGAGATCATCCTGAGGAAACTAGGTATGTAAAGATATATAAATTAAATTAACATTCGAAAAGTGTAGGAATATATATGACCAGAGCTAAAAAGCCTTTTAATAAAATATAGTGAATTGTTGGAGGTACCTTACTGTCTACTAAAGTGTAACATTTAGATGACATTTAGATAATGGGGCATTTCACGTGGGACAACGAAAAAAGTGACTTTCTGGTTTTAATTTATATTTGGCATATTTGTTTTTTAGAGGATTAAAGCAAGTTTACAAAACGTTTTTTTTAACCTTTTATCTAAAGTTTTTATTTAACTATTGGAGGTGTTTTTTGGAACTATATTTTTGTATTGAGTTAAATAATAACTAAAATATACAAATAATATTGTGTTTCTTATAGATAATTTACTATTCTTTTTTTAAATAGGTTGAGCGAGAGCTCGTGACCGCAAGGCACGAGCCAAAGTAAAATTGTTGCATGAAACTAATTTTAGTCATAAAAAATCTTAGAATAAATAGTTTTATTAATTTCAGCCATCATATAAAGTACACGTTACTTAAAAAATATCATTACTGTTATTTCCATCGCTGTCGTAAAACTATTGTTCTATGCTAGAGTAATAAGCAATTAATTAAAAAAAAAATAAAAAAAATTATACATTAATTCATTAAATTTAAATTAATTTAAAATTAAATTTCACCCACCAACCCGCACCGGACAAGCGTGGTGGGTTTCAACGTCCAAACCTCTACTCTCATGACACACAGCACAGAGAATGCGCCCCAAGTACCCGGCTTTAGTTCCAGCGGAGCCGAGGCCTTTCCTGGCAGAGGGCGGACTCTCCCTGGTGCCAAGGGGCCTCAAAATCCCCGGGTGGGTTATATATGCCAGACGACCAACGCAACCTCAACGGATTCCGATTTGCTTCGCATCTTTAACTTTAATTGCAGATCCTTAAGAACGGAGGAAAGACTTTTGACTTTAACGCTAAATTAGGGCCCCGACAACCACAGGACAACTACCATATTCTTGGACCTCATGGACTTGGTCAGCGAAACGAGCGCGGTACGCGACTCCTACAATTCGTTTTTGGGCAAAACATGAGTGTGAGCAATAGCTTCTTTTATAAGAAATCCCAATGACGTTGGACTTGGTGTTCTCCGGACAGCGTCACCAAAAATGAAATAGACTTCTGCCTCTCATCACACAAACGGATTGTTACCAACGTTGAAGTCATAAACAATCTCAAATTTAACTCTGACCACAGACCTCTCCGAATATCAATAAAACTGGCATTAAAAATTCAACGTTACCAGATGATTAAGAAATCTATTAAAAGACTAGATAGGCAGCATATTTCGGCAAATAAAGATCAATTTCTCTTAGATCTCAAAAACACATTTTGTGCACTGGAGCTAGACATAGACATTAACGAAGACGTAAATTCACAATATCACAATATACAAAAGTCAATTAATACCGCCAACAACAAGATTAAGCCCAGTAAAAGCAAATCCAGCAAATTAAGCAGTAAAACCAAAGCCCTAATTGTGGAAAGGCAGAACATACCCGTTCATAGTTCCCTTTATAGACTTAAGGACAGGACAGTTAAACGCAATATACGCAAAGATCTCCGTAACTACAACACCTCTCTCATACAAACAGCCCTCGAACAAAGCACCTCTCTAAAAACAGCAAAACGGTGAATTAGCGTAGGCCGCTCATCAATAGCGTCCTTAAAAGATAGTCAGGGAGTGAAACAGAGCAATAGAGACCAAATAATTCAAATTTGCACTAACTTTTTTTCTAAATTATATAGTAATGATGACCACAGCCAGTCTCAGGATCCTGTTGTATATTCATGCTCGAACGAAATAGTGCCGATTACTGACTCCGAAATACATCGTGCACTTATTAGCATGAAGAACAACAGAAGTCCTGGAGCTGATGGCATTACGACAGACCAATTAAAAATAGGTGAACCAGCAGTCCTACCCCATATCAACAACCTTTTCAATAATATTTTAAATACTGGAAGCTTACCTAGCTATTTTTGTCACTCAGAAATGATATTGCTACATAAAAAAGGAGAAAAATCTGATATCAATAATTATCGTCCCATCAGTCTTGTTTCACATCTATATAAAACCTTTATAAAGGTTATTGAAAACAGAATTGGCCGAACTCTAGATAAACATCAGCCGCCTGAACAAGCCGGCTTCCGTCCCGGCCTCTCTACCACCGACCACCTACACTCCATTAACCAAATAATTGAAAAACACTCAGAATACCAACTACCTCTCTACTTAGCCTTCATTGATTACTCTAAAGCTTTTGACAGTATCTCACATAACTCAATATTTTCTGCATTACATAGTCAAGGGATAAACAGCACATACATACAATTCATTCAGAATATTTACAACCAAAGTACAGCCGCAATCAGAATCCATTCATCCACAGGACAAGCCTTCCGCATACAAAAAGGAGTGAAGCAAGGAGATCCGTTATCACCGAAGCTTTTCACAGCCGTATTGGAGGAAGTCTTTAGAAAAGTAGCAGCCAGATAGGCAGAAAGGGGTATAATCCTCGGCACCAAAAGATTAACTAATCTCCGTTTTGCCGATGATATTGTCCTTTTCTCGTCTTCAGCGTCCGAATTGACTCTAATGCTAGAAGACCTTAGCACAGCGGGCCGCGGGGTGGGCCTATGTATGAACATGTCGAAGACCAAGTTGATGACCAACACCTTTCATCAACCAATTACCGTTCGTAGCGAGAGGCTGGAATACGTCGATGAGTACCTCTACCTTGGCCAAATAGTCTCCTTCCAGGCAAGACAAGATAAAGAAGTTGTTCGACGCACCGAAAACGCCTGGAGAAGCTATTGGGCCATGAAAGACCTTATGAAGGGTGATTTACCATTATCCCTTAAGAGGAAACTCATGGACGTGTGCATCCTCCCCATATTGACATATGGCTTCCAAACATGGTCTTTGACACTTCAACAGAGATCCACCCTCGCGGTCTGCCAGAGATCCATGGAGCGAAGTATTCTTGGTATCAAATTGATAGACCGGGTTAAGAATACCGAAATACGCTCCAAAACTGGAATAAGAGATGTCACACGGAAGGCTGCTATTTTAAAATGGAACTGGGCTGGTCACGTCTGCCGCATGTCAGATGATCTCTGGGCTAAGATCACATATCAGTGGGTGCCCAAGAATGCACGAAGACCACGTGGCAGACCGCGAAGGCGATGGCGAGATGAGCTGGACTCCTTCCGGAAGGATTGGCCCTGTCTAGCACAAAACAGAGAAACGTGGAAAGAGAGTAGAGAGGCCTTTGCCCAGCAGTGGGACACACCGGGTTGAAATATATATTCATTAAATTTTATTTTATTGTTTTATACATTTTTTATGATAATACGATAAATATGATATAAAAGATCGCAGTAACGGATCTCACTATTTCACTCGTATATTATACTCGTCTGGCAAGGTGATATAACTATTAAAACTGTCCCGCTATTGAGGTATTACTTTTTTATATTTTTCCGAATATCATACATAAAATTTAGCTTTTATACTATAACGAAATATAAAGTAAAAGTTAAAGTTCAGGGGTGACCGGCAGCGGGTTGAAACTGGATTTAATATCCGGTAATTTGTGATATAGTTTCTTACGTTATTCCGAAGAAAATATGAAAAAATTAAGCTTTATACTGTAACGAATTTGAGAGCATATGGTATATACCTTTGCAACCTATTACCTTCTGAAGTAACCACGATCCAAACTCCGTAGTCGCTGATCGTTCTTACCTCTGTTGGCATGCAGAGACAAACTTTCAGCTTTTAAGGTGAGGAATGCCTGGCGGTCACGGACTCTTGGTATATAAACTTGAATTTGTTTTGTAGTTTTTAACCGTAAGTATATGCATAGCTGTTTGAGATAAATTTAATTTCCCTAATTCAAAATCTTACTAGCGTTATAATTGCTTTACTTGGAGGAAACTGGAAGCTTGCGTGTATTGCTTAGTGTTTTAAGTTTCCTCCAAGACCATCACATATAGTCCTTGACCGTGAGAGGTGGCGTGATTGGATGTTGTTAAATATAATTTTCAAATGGCCACGGATAGCATTCAAGTCTAGAAATGATTTATGATAACGGACTTTTACAACGGAAAAAAAATGGAAAGGACACATCATTTTGCGAATGCAATTAGTCGGTTCAGACGGCAGCCGGGGTTGCCGTGAGGGATTACATAGCGTCCTTACTAACACCCTCTCGGGAACTTATTATTTTTTTTAAATCTTTATGGGGACTTATTTTGGGAACGACTCTTTTTATGTTTTCCTTTTTAGGGGTGAGGTCCCCACGACGGACACAAAAGACAAAAACATAAAACACAAGCCCCCTCCCCCCTACCCTCCGACGAAAGCTTTCTCCCCGAAGGTAGGTGACCCGGTCTGTCATGAACCAGGCATAAATCCCCATGACCGAACCCGAACGGTTAACTGAACGTATAACTTCTTCGTGATTCCTAAAATCAGTAGTGGGATAGTCCCAGGTCTCTGCCTTGACAGTTTGGCTATCGCAATTGAGTCGGATTGGAAAAATCAATCATAACCTCAGTATCGTTTTTATTTTTTATTCTATTTAGTTGTTCCATTTTCTTTCACAAATCACAACATATCAATCCGGCATCGCTATTCACGTGACTACCACGTGAATCCTAAACGTTCTCGAAAATATCTTTCGGAATAGTTCCTAGTAACGTAGTCGTTCACATTAAAATTAATTTCTTGGTTTGAATATTATGTGTAAAGACGTGATAAAATCTTGTGAAACGACAGTTTTGGTTAGTGCGTTCCAAACTTTTAATACTGAATAGTGAACGGAAGGTTTATTTTCTCATAAATTTCATATTATTTTCGGTAGTTACAACAAAACTACCCGCTTATTTTGTATTTACCATTTTGAAACTAAATGAAATAGAAGGTAGCGAGTGGCTCATGAAATCGCAATTTGCATTCTTGTAAACGTGATAAGGGTTGCGAAAAGCTACCTTTCTATTAATATTCTAACTGTAACAAATGCAACTTATTCTAGTACGACTATTATCATTCAAAGAACAGCACCAGCTTTCTTGACTTTGACAGCGGGAACCTAGTGTGCAGATAAAGACGTCGCCGCTGATATGATCGACGGCACTTACAGCTCCAAAGGGTGCTGAGCGTCAAAACTGGAATCCGAGGTGCACGGGCCTTAAAGACTGGTTCAACCGCAAGCCGTATCGCCTGAATTGATCCTTGTGGAGGAACGGGCTACGATAGGCTTTGACAGGGACTCCTTGATCGAGGCGGCCCTTGTAGTATACTTCACGCGACTCCAAGGTTTACAGTCTCCTGCGGTGTTATGTTTATGACTAAAGATGACGAAGAAGATGTGATGCAGAGTTTTGGAAACTAGCGCTATGCTCGGTTTCATGAGTGGTCCTGTACTGACCTCAGCGTTTCGGTGGACTACCTCAACGGGATAAACCGTATCGTTAATGCGGTACAATTTATAAACATACAGGTAAGGTCTAATAAATTTTACTGCATCTCCAACTTCGATGTCAAAATCGGGATCTTTGAAATCTTAGACCGAGCTACAGAACTAAGTATTCAGGATCTTATCGGGTTGTACGTGGATATTTTCTTATCGAGTGGATCTTCTAGAGTGTCTGCTAAAATAAAGCAAAACAAGAGAGATGGATATATTTTGGCGTTTAATTTATTTTTCCAGTTGATCGTAATACTTTGCTCTGGCAATCATGTGACATGTATGGTAAGGAGCGGTCTGCTGTAGCTGACTTGCAAGGCCTGAATCAGAGACAATCGACTAATACTGAAGCTATTGCGCAGAGCTGGCTGATGATGACCAGCTTCAGTCCACAATAGCACCAGCGTTAGCCGCCTCTAATGTTTGTCGGCTGTTGGAGTCGGCTGTAATCATTCAAATAGCCGACTCCAGGATATTTGAATGAGCCGTTTGAATGTGCTGCTGGCGTTTCTGCTATTTGCTTGTCACGCACACTTCGGTCACTGCGTCTCAGTTATAATTCGGTTACTGTCCATTGTACATACTGCACGTGGAGCATACATACATTTTTCGAAGGTAACCTTATGTATATTTTAGGCAAAAAAACAGATACTTTGTTCATGTATCCATGTTGTATTGGATACCCTGATGTCTCTGCCATATTGTATTGGAGATACCTTGTTTATGTATCCATGTTGTATTGGATACCTTAATGTGTCTACTGGCTGCAGGAGCTTCTGAATGAAGGAGTTGCTGGCTGACGGAACTGCTGGCTGATAGATCTGCAGGCTGACGGAACTACCGGCTGACCGAAATGGTGGTTGACGGAGTCGCTGGTCCTTACGCTAAGGAAATACAGGCTGCCTTATGCGTCGTACCATACGAACCTCGATAATTCTCAATGTTGTATATTCGTTGTCTAACAGCTATAACACGTTTGAGTGGTGTTTTATTTTCGTAGCAAAATGCGTCGTAGGAAGCACTACAATGATGAGTGTTATCCTACGTTTTATTTAATGTAACAATGTATCGAGTGGTAAGAGTCCGTAATCTTACCAATCGTATAACATCTACAAATAATTACTTTACATCTCTTTAAACACTAAAGACTTATCTATTTGTTATAATTTTAAAATCGTCGCTTAAAGACGCTTGAGTGCACGCAGGTTCCGAAAGCAACGATATCTCTTCATTTTATATTTTTAAAATTCAAACTAACATCTCTGATTATTATCTTAGTAAATGTTTTAACCATTATGCATTTTGTAGGCTTTACAGAACTTAAAAAGCGATAATCAGGATGGGTGAAACGGGAAGGGCGATGATGATGACGGGTCGGTCAAAGATCATCTTCTACCAAGAAGCACCTTTCTCTCCTCAACCTGAATCGAGCCAAAGATTATAAAAAGGGAAGGTTCACTGCGAAGCTTTCTTTTTCTAGCTTCTGGATTTGCTTATGGCTGCTGGACTCGCTCCTGTGTGTTGGACGTGCACCTGAATGCTGGATTAGCTCCTGGATGCTGGATTCGCTCCTGGCTGCTGGATTTACTTCTGGCTACTGGATTTGCTCCTGGTGGTGCTGGTTGGAGCTGGCACTGCTGGCTGGTGCTAGCGCTGCCGAATCTCGAAGTCAAAGTACTTCATGTCAGTGATGAATTACGACCCAGCATATCCAGTTCACAGAAGTAGAGTTCACAGTACAGAAGAATTTACTACATAGCCTTAGATCTCATTTGGAGTTCACATTTTTGGAAGCTTCATTGGTAGTTTTAAAGACAAAACTTCAGAATTAAAAGATGGAGCTCGAGGACGACCTCCTGTCAGGAGAGGCCGTGTTAGGAGTCGAGGATATTTCTAAATAATTAGTAGGCATCAACCGCTTTAAATGAGCAAACAAGTGTTAGGTTTATGAATTATCGTGTTATACTCATTTGAGAGCGGAAGCTCTGTTGGTGTGAATAGTGATAGTCAATGTGAAATTGAGTATCTTATCTAGTCTTTTATTACTGTGCTTGACTGGTCATTTTGTGTCTTAGTTTTGTATCTAAATTAGTTTTAACATTGTTATCTTACAATTAGATTTCGTGTTATTAAATTACGTGAAATATGTGAATGGTGTAATTACTTTGAATTCTTATTATTATTTTTTAAATAACTTCTTGGTCATTCTTAAAAGTACATATACTAGGATCCGCCACAACGCGCTGCGGGAGTTGAGCTGAGCGCCCTTCCCCTTTTTTATGCTATTAAAGTCGGTCCATACCGCGCCCAAGGGCTTCCAATGAAGTTGCTGGCACCGGAAAGGTTAACGATTGGCGAGCGCGCGCAGATTAAGTTAGACTTAAGTCTAACGGAGATTCAATTTTTTGACCATATCTTTAAAACGAAACAATATTGTTTTACTCTGTTTTTTGGAGAATAAGCCCAGTCACAACCTTGACATGCGTGCCAATTTTGGTTAAAATTGGTCTAGTGGTTTTCCTGTGATGTTGCCTCAAAAAATTGAATCAATTAACACGTCAGGATAAACATTGTATTGAATAATTAATTCAATACAATGTTTATAACTAGAATGTGATATACAGCACTTAATACATATGATATATAATACCCATGACATAATATATCGATATATATCTGAAATAATTTGTATAATATACATACATATATATATTATACAAATTATTTGAGGTAAAGTTCTTTCACTCGGCGTTTGAACGACTCATGTGAGTTGGGGCTTTTCTTATATGTTCCGGTAATTCGTTCCACAGTTTGATGAACACGGGTATGAAGCAATAAATTGTTGGAAAAACCAAGCAATCTGTCATATACATACGCTAAAACATACATACGATAAATTGCGGTAGGTAGTCGGATGTTCTTATTATAAATAAATTAACATTATATAACATAATTTAGGCGCCTATTACTTTTGTTTCCTAACGTTTAGTTTCCATTTTAAAGTTGCTTGCTTTCTTTTAACAGGAGTGTTAGCGTGGCGCCAAGCGCTGCTATTACTGGTGTTATGAATAGTTTTAATATTATTGAATTCAATATGGGATAATTTGTAGACTTTGTAATTTGTAGACTACAGGAGTGAGAGCCAAACTTGTTACCAATTTTTTTTTATTTTTTTTTTACTTACGGCGTTGCTTGGATAAAGACTTGTTAAAAGATTAAAAACTAGTGCTGGGTTTAAGAATTGCAATTCGGAAAACGGATCCGGTAATCCGGCGTATCCGGCTTCTTTATGAGTTAACCGGATCCGCTATCATCTTACTGGATCCGGCGACCAGATTCGGTGCCAGCTTTTTGTGGAATATTCTTAACTCTTCTGTCTATTATGGAAAGATTTCATAACCTGAAGATGTGTATCAATAAAACTTTAATAGACCTGGGTTCAAATAAAAATTTGATTGATAATTTATACTCATTTAAATTGGCTGTAAGGGCCCTACGACAACATAATAATATTTGTATGGCTTATATTTCTAGACATAATAATATAATTTTTACAGTCTGCACTTCATTTTGATAGGTTCCAGGTTGTGTTTGTTTCAAAACATAATTTTTAGACCTTACAATATAATGTCCAAAAAACAACAATTTTCCTTTTTTGATATACCCAGGGTCACTTGTGCTATCAAGACGTATCTACCGATATCTCTTACGCCAAAATCATTACACAATCATACCTACACCAAAATTAAGGCATTTTGGCTGTAGCGGTGAACATACAAATAGCATATTTGAATAACATAACAGTCCTAAAGTCGTCAGGTAATAAGGTAAACCAAACGATTAAAAACAGGATCTAAAGTGGCAATTACGTAATCCCGCTACAAACTATATTATGTCACAGACAAAACCACATGCAAAAGTTAGTATTTTTATAACCCATGTGTTATTCTGGTACATAAACAATAATATTGCCAAGGTTCAACAAAATACGTTTAGTAGTTTTGGCGTGACTGATTAACAAACAGCCATACATCCAAACATTCGGACTTATATATTAGTAAGATAAGATACGAAATAAAATATTCTAAACCACCTTTATAATCTTTTAAGTATAATCATTTTGTTTAAAATTACTAACAGTTCATTTCGAACCGAAAAGCGGAAATAAACCTGTCAATGGAAAACGGTTCGGATCTAGCCGGACTGAAAATAACGCCGGACTGAAAATAACGCCGGACTTGTAAACCCACTTTTAATAATTTTTTTTTATGTGAAAACGAATTATTAAAACTTAATAAATAAACACTTTCTAATTATTCCTTATTCCTTGTTTATATTTTTAGAAATGAAATAAAAAGTGTGATTTAAAAAAAGATGTCAAATTGTTGTTTTAATCACTGCAAGATTAATACAGATAAATAATTATTTTGTAGAATTGTTTAGTATTTTATTTTTAGACTTTTCACTTTCCATCGAGTTTAGTCAGTCAAAATATAAATATTTTGCACACCGGAAACCAAACCCTACTTCTCACTAACTATAATTATCATAAAATAGTTATTTAGATACATATTAAGAACGACAGATGTAATGATTTATAAAAAAAACAGTAATTAAAGATATTTACTACTATTAATACCTTAATGAGGTCTGTATTAAAGGTAGGCATATCAAGCGGACACTCTCCGAATGTTACATGGTTATTTTTGCTTCTTCTCTGAAACTCACTTTAATGAATCTGACAAGACTGATAGATAACGGGTGCCGGGCCCCTCGCATTGCAAGGAGAGTTGTGCAAACAGTGCCTGAGACTTGCGACCCAGGAGTAGGTTTAAGGGGTCCCTTTATTATGCGCAAAAACGCTCGCCTTCACCCTCTCCCTACCTAACCAAATTTGGAAAGAAGCTATCAATGCTGCCTTTGAAATACGTTCTAGAAATGAACCGGTGCTTTTTCTAGAAAGGCAAAGGTCTTTAAGTAGGTTATAGAGAGATTTTGCTGTTATACCTCTCGCTCCCACTTCTACCGCGTACAAACTAGCTATAAATTTATTCTTGGACAGTTCGTTGGTCAGCTCGTAATACTTACTCGTATTAAGCTTGAATGTGTGATCCTTGGGGATGTTTGTTTCCCAGGGAACAATAAGCTCCACAAGTATTAAGCGCCTCAGATGTTTAGAATACAGGAATAAGTCCGGTCTGGATGACGAAACACCAACATCCCCAGGGATTTTGTAATGTTTTTCATACGTGTCCATCATGAGAGTCCAATCAGGAGCCGCGCCTTAAATTGAATAAGGCTTCGGTATTGATTTTTTGAAGGAGCCTTCTTTTACGAATTCTACAGATCGTTTGGTGGTTGTTATACCCTGGACTCCTGGAAGTTTTCATTCAATGGCTCACCATGAGATATATGAGGGTAAACTCTATCCGCAGTGAAAACTGAAGATCTTACCGACGGTTGCCGCACTTCAGCACCATTGTGTGTTTTAAGATGTTTAATAAACCAGGCTCGTCTTTTGTAATTTTTCCCGCACGTAGGGCATTTCATTTCCATTTTCACGCCGTTTTCGCCGTTATTGTCAACCGGTGGACAGTTCTTTCGCCCCCCCTCTCGGACTGTCCTAGGAGTATTTTTCTTTTTTGGACTTTTAGCTTTTATCGACGTTCCCGAGCATGTAATTATATTTTAATCTAAAATATAATTACATGTATTATTTCTGAGTTTCTGTTCATGTGCTCATTCTAAAAACCTAAATATATGTCGTCAATACGCACGGCGTTGCAGGTTCATTGTCCTTTATAATGAAAATAATTCACGTATAAGATAGCGTAAAGAATATATTACTGATTAATATTATAATAACATTGGTATTTATATTTATTTTCAGTCGTTGTCGTGGTTATCGTTATAGTAACATATTTTAAAACAAATAATTAAAATTACTATACATTAACTCTTAAAATATAGTTCAATATTCATAATTAATATTATAATGAATTTCATATTACTCTAAATGATTCAAATTACATTTATTTCAAGATTATAAACTCCATTCCTTACTAACTAACATAAATTTTCAACAGATGGCGCATCGCGTAGGATGGAAATTAAATAAAGCTTGATTTATTAAATAACTTTATGTATTTTTGAGTTATAATAAATTTAAATTGAGTTTTACCTTGATTGTTAATATAATAATATGTAACAATACTATTAAACAATAAATTGCATATCTAGCTTACATACGTTTTCAAAAGATGTCGCACCACGTAGGATGCAAATTTGGTTTATTTAATAACGTAGTGAATTTTGGAATTAATCTTATTGAGTATTTTTTTTTGTGCAATAATATGCAACAATACTATTAAACAGTAATTGCATATCCAATGTTAACAAATAGGTCAAACAGTCAATGCAGTGTTTATCTTATAAGAGATAAACACTGCAATTAGAGAAATGACAGTTTTATGATTAAATATAATTATTTAAACACTAATTATAAATAATTATGGATTTTTTACAACAATATAATCATTAGATTATGATTCGCGCCCATATATACTATGTAAAAGATAAAAAGTTCAAGCGTTAGGAACACTTTCGCAGTGATTTGTTAGTGTTAGGCACAAGCATCTGAAACCTGGACTACCAGGCCTTTTGATGCAGAGATGACGCAGGAATTTCTATAGACCACACTGAAGTGGTGTGGTTGTGGTGAAGGAGGTCACATGAGAATACTGATGGCAAGCGCGCGCCATCTTCCACGATCTTTTAAAGCACCAGAGGAATAATTAGAGCTTTGTAGGTTTTTGAGGTACTAGGCGCTTTTTAAAGGAACCAATGTCTATCGATCTAGATTGACTGCCTACCGAGGTTCATTATAAATTTCGGTAGTGAAATGGAAGAAATATTTCATGTAAACCACTCTGTTGAAGAACGTAACGCATCCAGATGGTGGAGAGGGTACCTGGTGGCGTACAGTGCGATTGTACGTTGGCATTTGATGGGAAGTTGGAAAAAGGAATCACTTCAATAAACACTTTGAAACATTCTAATATAAAATTTTGGAAAGGCATAGGGTAGTAATTTCGAAAGAAATGTCTATGATATACATGAACTAGTTTTTACTAGGTACTACTTAGGTTTCTAGATTACCTGACAGCTTTGAATTGACTTGACTTGGCTGACTTGGTCAAACAAAGAGTAGCATCGGTAAAAGAGTTAGTGAACACATCTCCGATATCAAGCATAGGCGTACATCGAAGTCAGCAGTGTGTGAATATACAATAGACAAGCCCAATCATTATAAAACATTTGATAAACCTACAATCCTCGCTAAGAAACAAGGTTACCAAGAATGATTCATGAGGCTATTAAAATTCTAAAAATATCTTAATTTTAGTAGATAAGATGGTTGGGGATTATCTTACACCTGGAACTCACTCTGGAAAAATATAAAATCCTATGTCTGTGGCCACACTGTAAGACATCAAGATACTATTAGTGGGTTTTGTGTGAATCCTGAACTGTACGCCCGGAAACTAAGGGGTAATTGACTAATTAACTAACTTACTGACAGATACCTCTATCTCGTCATACCGTGAACACGATTGCTGCAAAGCATTCGAAACGTTGGGTTAAATTAAAAATGTAAATTTAAAATTTAATAAATTATACACGAGTTAAATCTGTAAAAATAGTTTTATTTCAATGTGTAGTACTCGTGAAAGTCTTAGAAAATATTAAGTTGATGTAGATGTTTATTAAATGTACTAGTACGCTCCGGCTCCTAGTAATTTTCAAGTGCCATATCTTTACTTTTCAACTTATATGGACAGAAATGACATTTTTTCTCATATGACAATAATATTTGGAGGACTTTACTTCCGGAGGTCTATGTGTCTAATAACATCTTCTGAAAAATTGCGCAAACTAATTTCATTCTATTTGATAATCGTATAGTAAAGCAAAAGATTAACTAATCATCTTCATAATTTAGGGGAGTAGAGCTCACTGAAAGTATCTCACAGTTTTCTTTTTTTTAAGATCCGCCAAAATTTACAACGAGTTTGATCGAGGGCATACCTGGGACGAATATACATGATTACTTTTTTCCGCTGAAGCAAGAACCTTAGGTAATAATGGTTGCTCTCTCCTTAAAAAAAATGAAACTACGTGGATTTATATGCATCTCATGCAAATAAACATGAAGACCATAAGATGGAACGATGACTACATTCAATATAAAGTTGTGTAACTTGTTTTAAGCAGTGTAGTTAGTATTAATTGCATTATAAAGTTTAATTTGAATTTTTTTGAATTTGAATTTAATTGAATGCAGGCTAGATGAATGTCATTGACTCTTATTACACTCTCATTAAAATCGTAATAATAATCAAATCAAGTGATTCTGCGTAACGGTAGATTTTTTTATCCTGCATTATCAGTTATTTGATATAAGTTATTTGATCATTTGAAACGGTCTATCTTTTGATGACTATCCTTTTCATTCCGCAGTGGATTCTTGCATAAATCTTTAGAAGATCTTAGTACTTGTAAAGCTTGTTAATTTGTGGTGCTCGAACTCCTTCACAGAGGTCCTGCAAAGACGTAATAACTCTTTCCATTATGTCTTATATATGCATACTTTACATAATGTCTTATATGCAATATGGACGATTTTTAAATGCTCTTTGTAGGGTTTCGTAATCAAAGGGTAATATGGAACCCTATCTGTACAACTTCGCTGTGCGTTTGTCTGTATGTCTCTTGGCTGTATTTCTTGATTCATGATAGCCAGACAGTTCCAATTTTCACAGATAATCTATTTCAGTGGTCGCTCTACTAACAAATATTAAAAATAAAATAAGATAAATATTTAAGGGGGTTTCCAGAAAACAAACGTAGATTGGAAAAACTGCCGTTGACAGATTTAGGTAGGTTATGTTTCACTGATTTCGCTGTTATATATTTATTTTATCTCGTGAACCAAAGTTTGTTTTAATTTGTAAGAGTGGCATAAAACGTCATATTTCATCGTTTGAAAGAATAAGTGACTGTGTTTTGTAAATGTGATTATTACTGTTTTTTCCTGATTTATTACACTTATTCACTTTTATAATTTTATTTTACTTAATATTTGTATTCTTATATTTAATTTAACAAAAGCAACACGGAGCCGATGTTGGTAGTGGCACTGAAGAGTAGTCACTATAATATTAAAAGTTTTTGTTAGTAATTATAATTTAAAATTGTGTAATATATAAATGTAATTTTAAGTAAGTAGACGAGACGACGATGCTTCTTAGCATTCCGTGGATTTACCGTGCGGGTGCCGGCCGCGAGTGCGTTGCAAGGAGAGAAGTTCAAACAATGCCTGGGACTTACGACCCAGGGGTAGGTTTAGGGGCCCCTTTACAATGAGCAAACACGCTCGCCTTCACCCTCTACACTCCTCTCCCTACCTAAACAAATCTGGAAAGAACCTACTAATGCCACCTTTGAAATACGTTTTAGAAATGAACCGATGCTAGTTCTAGAAAGGCCAAGGTCTTTAATAATAATAATAATAATAATCTTTATTTGCATTGAAAAAGGTAAGAAGTATAGTGTTTACAATTTTATATTCCGCTTATTCTGCTAAATACATATGCTTGCAAATGTACAATTTCAATTTTCAATTTTATTTAGTTTTACATAATTCATTACGTTAAAAAATATATATTATAATATATTTTTAATACTATCTTTCAATTACAATTTATAACTTCTTTTAATTTGAGCATAATTCCTTGAGTAAAAAGTATTCATTTATATTATATAAAGCTTTATTTTTAAGTGAGATTTTAATCTTATCTTAAAGAATTTAAATTGTTAGGTAATTAAAAAAAAATCATTATGCACATGCCATGACAACTATTTTGGACCAGGGAAGTTTTAGGCATCATTTCTAACACTAATCTCTCTGGTTGTCTAGTATTTCTCGGGTATAGATAATCAGCGGTTTTAGGTTTTTACTATCAATATTGCGCAAGAATCTTCCACCAGCACCAATAGAAGCTCAATATCTTAGAGAAGACTGCTTTTACTTCGACCAAACAAAGCTAAAAACTATATCGATCCACCAGGCATACGATTAAAAAGATCGCTATCAAATCTGTTTATTTGTTTGTCTGTTACGACGCCACAGATAGACATACAGATACACATATAAACAGTTAAACTTATAACTTTTTGTATCGATGGTTAAAATTCAAACTTTTTGTGCAAAAGTGTTTTATAACTTAATAATTTGATATAGAAATGTTTACTAATATCTCCATACCATAACTCTCATATCATAACTTATGCAAATAAATAAATTACTCACAAGTAATATAAATGTATTTTAAAAGATTTAAACGAGAATTAACTTTAAAGAGGAGAAATATTTTTTAACAGATTAATATATCTATCTATTTCTTTATAATAACATTGAAAATAATGTAAAACATTATTCTTCAACCTGCGAGATTCATCCTTCGATTGGTTGAAGTGGTATGTTTTATACATATTTTGACTTTTGATTTATCAAATATTTTAATATTAAGGGACTAATAAATGATTCATTATTTTAAAGATACCATGTTTTACATTTTTACGACAAGAATGACCTTTTTAATTTGTTATTGTGCAAGAAAATCGAGTTAAATAATATCATGGAAATTCTCAACATATTCATATATATTGTTTTTAACATGATAATAATAATATTATAACTAACAAAACATTTATTATAAGACCTAAATAGTAATATGATTACTTCATTCCTATTTATTTAAATTGAAACATCCCTCTCTACTTAGTAAGCTTTTTATAAACATCGTTGAACTTCATACAATTAGAAATTTCTTTAAATGTAAAACCTAACCTAAAAAAGATAAAATCTAATCACATCGCATAATTATTGCATATGTTTCTGATAAACGCATTTAAATAATTTATAAGTTTTTAATGAACATTTTAACGCGTCCATAAAATATTCTCTATCATGTGGCTATAAAGTAAAATAATTGAAATAAATAGTTTGAGAAGCTATGTTAATAATTATAATATAAGTCGCTTTATTAATCAGCTTCAGCACATTTTACATTTAGAAAAAAATGTATAAATAGCCATTGGCGGAGCAGATTTCAACATTCAAGTTGATAAGCTGTGTACGCTAACAACAATGCGTTGCTTGTTGGTAGGTAGCTAGGTGCTTTTTACGAATTTAATAAAACTTATCTTATTTCAAAATCCTTTTTTTCTGTTACAGGTCCTTTGCCTGGTGGCTTCGGCTGCTATGGCTGCTGTCATAGTTCCGTAAGTTTATGTTTTGTGTACCGATCTTATTTTAATCTTGTTTACTTTTATTTATATTTAGTACATTATAATGAATATCTATTTGCTAAATTAACATATTTTATAAATAATTCGTTAATTTTTTCTACTTTTGAAATACGAAGGAAAAAAAAAAGTTGATTATTTATTAAAATTGTCATTTTTTAAAATTCATAATAAATAACATATTAAAATGATTATCTCATCGACATTATAAAAAAAATGTAAGGTAAGCTAAGTTTATAAAAGCCTTAAGTTATTTAAACTAAATCTTTATTTTTTGCAGGGAAAGGTCTTTGGCAAAGGCGTATCCTTTCTTCACATCTACCCCAGCTCCATTTATTCGCACTGTAAGACCAGCTTACAATCCTTACCGGTATCCAACGAGCATTGTTACAACCCCTCGGAGTGATTCTGGTAGCTACAATGCCGGCCGTTACGACCCCGGTCGCTATGATCCTGGCCGCTATGACGCCGGTCGTTACAACCCTGGAAAATATGATAACTCTGGACGTTATAACCCAGACTCGAGTGGTGCCTACAAGTAAGTTTCAAATTCTAAAATATTGCAAATTACTAGAGAACTACCCATGTAGAAGTATCTATTGTATCTACAGTGCTGATAAGTACATGGATGTACCAATTATTAGTTCATATTTTTTTTTATAGAAGGATTTCTTCCTTTTGGATAAAAATTTACACGTGCTTCTATGTCCTTAATCCGATCTGATTACGTGCTCATTCTTCATTATTATTAATTATATGATAACAGAAGTTCAAATTTATTAATTGTCTATGTAACATACATTTCTTAAATATTTATGAAGTTAAAATATTTTTTTAAATTGTTACTAAGATTAAGCATTTTTCTATTCATTTAATGCCAAGGTTGACAATATATTAAGTGTGGAATTGATGCATCAATTTGCAATGCTACAACTACTTGCATAAATTGTAGGTTATCTGTGTTATTAAATACAGAGTTTATGTAATTAGATGCAACAACATATTATAAGCATGATTAGCTCATAGGTAAAAATAATATCTATTCTGCTTATATTAATGATTACCTGAAACGAAGATCCACATTTAAATTCATCCTGATAAGGTAATAGTTATGTTGTTTATTCAACTAAATTATAAGTTGGAACTAGTCGTCACAATATACATTCGACTTTTTTTTTACTCGAAAACGTATTCCACGTTCTATACCTACATGTTAATGATAATTTTGTCTATAACTTAACAAAAGTTTAATGGAATTACATGGTCCAATATTTTTTGACGATGAAATTCTGATAGCGTTTAATTTTTTAATGATTTTGTCAGTGGAGACCGTGGTGACAGAGGTGGTTCAGGCGGCGCCTACTCCGGCTCTTCTGATAGAGGAGGTCCTGGTGGAGCATATTCTGGCTCATTTGATAGGGGAGGGCCTGGCGGTCCTGGCGGTGCATACTCCGGCTCATCTGACAGAGGAGGTTATGTCCCTGACAATTCTGGCGCATATAAGTAAGTGAATTACTTGATTACTTCAGACTTATAAATTTTTAATTATTGCTTAGTGACATTAATTGTTTGATTTACAAAACAAATAATGATGCTAGTATATTTCTAGTGGTGATCGTGGGGACCGCGGTCAAGCTGGAGGATTCTACGATGGGTCTTCAGACAAGGGTAAACCTTCAGTTGGTAAACCCTCGTAAGTATTAAAATGTTTATGAAGATCTATACTTGTAGTTGAAAGTACTGAGAAATATATATTTTTTTTATAAATAATATTAATTAGCCATAATGCAAACTCGTGACAATAGGCAATAATATGTGTTTTGAAGCAAAGCATCGCTTCTGTTGCCCTGATCCTTAAAAACGTATTTTTAAAGTATTGGTTTGTTCCTGTTTGAACTTATCTTTATCATGCTCTTAAAATTTAAGATCACAGTCTTTAACATGGTAATGTCATATTATCTATTCAAAAGAAATGAACATTACAAAACAATTTAGGCGCCTATTAATTTTTTGTTTGTAACGACTAGTTGCTATTTTAAAGTTGCTTGTTTTCTTTTAAAAGGACCGTAAGCGTGGCACCAAGTACTGCCACCACTGCTGCTGTGTCCAGCACTAAACCTTCCGTGATATTGCAACCTGTACCAGCTCGTGTAGTCCCCGTTGCCTCCAAAGTTGTCCCCGGCAAATTTGATTACCAATACTCCATTATTCGCCAAGATACAGATGTTCTTCCTGATGGCTATCATTACCTTTATGAGACTGAAAATACTATACTGGCTGAAGAAGCTGGAAAGATTGAAAAAATCGATAACGATTCTGAGGGCATGATGAGGGCTAAAGGATTCTTCCAATATGTTGGTCCCGATGGTATAACTTATAGAGTTGACTACACCGCTGACGAAAGAGGATTTTTACCTAAAACTGTGCGTTTGCCTTAACAAATCTAGTCTATGATTGTAATAATAAAAGTTTTCTTTATTAAATAAAATGTTAACATTAAGTATTATCCACTCTTTTTTTGGTTTCACAATACACTGAGTGCCTTTGCACATTTGCACATTGGGTTTTGGTCTTTGTTATACTGTTTCTTTAATACACTTCGTTATTTTAACATTTAAGACTCGTTAAGTATTATGTTGGAAATGTATTACGGGTATGTAAGGTATTTATTATACCATCAAAATTATCTTTGACATGTTAAATCATATAAGATTTACGAGTTTATAGAGTTTTGAGTGACCGAGCAGATATAATAGAAATATATTAATAAAATGCTGCTTTTCTTTTTGCTTTATCTCATATCAAGGATCGTGAAGAAGAACATCGTGAGGGAAATAGCAAAGGTCTATAAGACAAATCTGTTGATCAACTTTAAGAAAAGCATAGTAGATAACAGTTCTTAATATCAATCACAAAGTTATGTTATTAATATACTATTTATATTTGATACTTTATTTATATTTTTTTCGTCTGCTTTAATAAAATTTCATTTTGTTTTGTACTCGTGACTTTTATAACGATGTCAAACTTGGGTCCATCACTATACTTCTGAGTGATTTATTAATGAATAAAATGTGCTAGTAAGATGACGACTTTGGTAACGACTTTCAGTCACGATGACCAAAGGAAACGATAAGAAAAGAAAATGAAAAAAAAAAGAAAACGTGACAGAAAAACTTCAAATACGTGATTTTTTTGCTCTTAAGATTTTATGCAGACTGTTAATAAAAAAAGGTATAATGTTAACCTCAAATAGACTATGCCTGCTAGATATTTAGATTCTGATTATTACATACATTGTAAATGTAAATGTACTTCGTAAGGTTGGTTGGTAGAGAATGTCTTTGTGGCATTAAGCCTGCCTTTTGTGCTTTATATTTTATATTGTGCAATAAAGAATTAAATAAATAAATTCCTCCCTTTTTCAGCAAGAGTTAACATTCAAATGTTAACTCTTTTCTATCCATTGCCTAAATCCGGCAATCCTATTTCGATTTCACAATTTCATCCTAACGCAATCTTAATAAATTCGACTACGTGTACTAATATTCACGTAAATTTTTGATGTAAATTATGAGGTAAATTTTTCCGCTTGCTAGAATATACGCATTTTGTCACTGATCTAAAAAAAATCCTTATAATTCCTCTCCCTTTCACTTACTTGAACTTTTTCAACTTTAAATTCCATGGACAAAATCACTTTGGTAATGTATTTTAGTAAATTCTCTAAAAGTGACTCTTTACAAAACCACCCTTTATATTATAATTAACCAATTGTTATAGTTTTTAATTTCTTGATATAGTTTTATTTCCCTTGAGTAAGTTTTGACGTATTTAATTTTCTTTTTAATAATATAATTCATA
This sequence comes from Napeogenes inachia, assembly GCA_959347355.1. Taxonomy (NCBI): domain Eukaryota; kingdom Metazoa; phylum Arthropoda; class Insecta; order Lepidoptera; family Nymphalidae; genus Napeogenes; species Napeogenes inachia. Next base: position 1,381,674 of record OY365799.1, on the reverse strand, counting down.
ATAAATTCTGGGGCTTAGAAGTAAACACCATAACCACACCGCATGTATTGTAAATAATTGAAAAGTTTTTAAGTAAGTAAGAGAATACAATATTTGAGAGTTTTGCGGCAAGTAGGTAGGTAGGTAGTCAAACATTATAGCTTTCGTGCTAGAATATTATAGCCTTTTGACTTATAATTATACTTATTATTAATCTAGATGTATATACGATACATTGTTTCCAATACTTACAAACCATTTTTAATAATCCTAGGCCCTTTTTTTGTAACGTACGCCATGCAAAATGGAGCACTAGTATCCTAGTTTATTGATCTCTTTTATGTAAAATAACATTATACCAAGAAATTAAAAAATATAATAATTGGTTTAATGTTAAAATATATATAATACATAAGATACATTAAATATATGCATACAAGAGTTATGAATACGTGAAACGTTAAATATACATATAGGGCATTCATTTTTACATACAATATATAATAACATACATACCTACATATGTTTATACATACATACTTCATCGTATATTAATTTAAGTTATTGTAAAAAGCCACTTTTAGAAAATTTACTACGGCACATTAGCAAAGTGACTTTGTTCGTGGAATTGAAAGTTGAAAAGTTCAAGTAAGTGGAAAGGAGAGGAATTAAAAGGATTTTATCGATCGATGATGAAATGTGTATATTCCAGCAAAAGCCGCAAAGGCGAAGCTACCTCTAATTTTAACGACCTGGCCAACAAAAATATCAGCTACAGCCCGGCAACATAAAATGGGTATTATATAAAATTGAGAGGGAATAAGGATTATTTACATAAGAAAGTGGATTTACATGGGCTATTTCTGTGAAGGTGTAGACTCACTCATAAGCATAGGAAAGGAAAATATGTCGGCTATCTGCTTCTTTTTATGAGCTTGCTATTTACAAGAATAGTCGGTTTTATTGCGTTTAGTATTAGTAGTTTGGAACTAAAGATTTAGATATCAGACATAATTCGAAAACAATAAGAGTCATCAGAGAAACCACTAAATGTTGCAATAATATCAGAATAGACGGCCACTTTGAAATGTTTGTACATTAAATTTTTTATACGCTAGTGCTATTAAAATTACAAGGAAAATATTTTAGAATCAATCATGCAGGGGCACTAGTAGCATTTTTAAAACCGTCAGAGAAATTTAAGAAAATTAAAATCATAACTATCTACCAAATATTAAGTTAAAACACTTATTAAATATTTTACAGCATTTATTTTATATTTAAAATAAAATATTAAATTAAATTCAATTACTCATAATTAATTAGCTGTTATATATATATTTTTTATTAATTTTTACTTCTATCCACGGACACGTCGCCCGTGCACTTTTCGTATTTAGTGATTCTTATTTTGGCAGATTAATCGTTGAATTTTGAGATAACATACACAAAAAGGAGTCAAATACACACAGCTCTCGGTATGACGCGACACTGCTACAACCGCGTAGGGAACGCTGTCGTGCAGTGGCATCTTACTACTTTTGTTAATTATAAAGACGGAGCCGAAAGTGAGTTCTTGTGCTTCGTGTATCGTTAGGATTAGCAACCCTTCGCCTGATCCATAGCCCTCGTTAGACAATGTTGTCTTTTCTTCTTGGATGTGTACTAAGTGTACTAAGAGGGTATTGGGTTGGGATCGGGGTATTTGCGATCCTGTGTAATTGATGTTAAGGACTGCACTAGTTTCCAGCTGGAGGAGATGCTGGAGTAGACCTCTTCTAAGGCATTTGCGACATCTAAGGGATTCCGATGTGTGCACAGAAAATGAGCATAATACAATAATTCATAAACTTAACCCTTGTTTACTAATTTATAGAAAATGATCGCTAATAATTATTTAGAAATACTCTCGACTCCTAACAGTATATCCAAAAAATATCGTAAATTAAAATTGTTGTTTCAATCACTGTGAGATCGTTACCGAAAGAAAAAATATTGTGAAATTATTTAGATTTCCCAAACTTTTAACTTTTTATCAAGTTTACTCAGCCAAAATATAACTATTATTCTCTCCGGAGCGCCAAAACTTTACTCAATCGCAAACATTTTATTATAAATAGGTAAATAATTATACAATTCTTTAAAATAACTTCTTCTTCCTTCCTTTTTCTCTTTATTTGTCTGGTCGGGTCTAATTAGTGCTTGACGTCAGGCCGTTGACCTGGATTGTCTCTGCGTCTTGTCACATATGATTGCGATTGTCACGTAACTTTTGAAAGTTCTCTCCTACTCGGATGTTTGGGGCGGTTTTAACGTAGTTTTCATCTGATTTTCGTAGACATAACAAAATTTTTTATTCAACAAGACGAAAACGGTAACTACCGACTCCGATGAGTCTATAAATTCAAAACGAATGGGTGACCATAGGAGATTTTTGTATTCCACTAGCTTTGAAGTGGCGCACCTTAATTTATGATTGGTCCCCAGCATTATTAAAATTCTATCTTAATGCATTTCAAATGACTCTCCTAGATCAAAGTAATTTAGTAAAATAGGGCAAAGCCACCGAAAAGTCTTGCAACATCTGTGGGGAGGCAGTAGGAACTGCGAAACACTAATTAGTAGGGTGAAGGGTACTTCTAGATAAAGGTCAATACTGGCGTCGCCACGATAAGGTATTAGAAATTATACGGGAAGCGGTTAGTCTTTGAGTAGCAAGAGCGCGAAGGGTATAACAACCACCAAACGATCTGTAGATTTTATAAAAGAAGGCTCCTCCAAAAAATCAAAAGCGAAGCCTTATTCAATTTTAGACGCGGCTCCTGTTTGGACTTTCATGATGGACACGTATGAAAACCATTACAAAATTCCTGGGGATGTTGGTGTTTCGTCATCCAGACCGGACTTATTGTATGTATTCTAAACATCTGAGGCGCGTGATACTTGTAGAGCTTACTGTTCCTTGGGAAAGAAACATCCCCAGGGATCACACATTCAAGCTCAATAAGTATTACGAACTGACCAACGAACTGATCAGGAATAAATTTATAGTTCGTTAGTAAACGGTAGAAGTGAGCGAGAGGTACAACAGCAAAATCTTTCTATAACATACATACTTACCTTGGTCTTTCTAGAACAAGCACCGGTTCATTTCTAGAACGTATTTCAAAAGCGGCATTAGTAGGTTCTTTCCAAATTTGGTTAGGTTAGGTTAGAGGAGTGTGGAGGGTGAAGGCGAGCGTTTTTGCGCATAATAAAGGGGCCGCTAAAACCTACTCCTGGGTCGCAAGTCTGCTGCACTGCTTGCACTCCTCTACTTGCAACGCGGTGAGCCCGGCACCCGCACGGTGAATCCATGGAATGCTAAGAAGCTTCGTCTCAAACGTGCTCATATCATTGCAGTCAAATGTCTTGTAATTTACTAAAGAGCGAAGCTTCTTTAAACGAATCTCGTATATACTGGTTCCGTCTGTCATCATGAGGGATTTGCCCGCGTGTCTGAGTTACAATCCAGCATTCCGAACGATTAAGCATTACTAGTCTAACACTGGTTTTCTAGACTTTACCCTTTGTCTTGCTTGGTTTGGATCGCAAATGCATACTGTATATGTTGCGTGTAGGATCTACTTATGTACAAACCGTTTGATTCGAGCCTTTTAATCTTTAGCTTTAGGTCTCTCTGCGTAACTACATGCTGATTTGTTAGTAAGAACAATATTGTCTGCACATAAAATGCACCATGGTTAGGGGTTCTGTTGATTTTTTGTGAGGTAATTCATGATGAGTTTAAATATTAAGGTATTAAATGCGGAGCCTTGATTAACGCCAATGTTACTTTGAACGGGTCACTCAGTCCTGTTGAGCTGCTCACCAAGGTCACGCAGTTGTAGTACATGTATTTTTCAATAGAGACATAGTTTTCAGGGAGGCCCTGAGAGCCTCTATACAAGTTTTCATGTCACTTTCTTCTCGATCAATGAAGATAATATGTAAGTCCTCTTTATTACATCTAAGTCTCTTCATGCTTGTATTGCATCTGATATTATTTTGAAGTCGAATCTTTTCGTGAGTTTCAAAGTGTGTGACATTAATTTTATTCTTGTTTTTGCGTCCTAGAGGCATCAGGCACTCCTTATTCTCATCCAAGCCTTAGCGCCAAAGTTAGTTCTTACTAAGGTTGACATTAGGCCGATCATAAAACACTTTGTTAAACGAGTAGCTGACTACTTTAACATTAGGTTGACTTGCCTGGAGTTTACTCTCTAGAGACGGCTAGAGTATACTCCCAAGGCAAGGTTGCTCAAGTGTCATATGATGCCTTTGGGACTTGGACTAGAGTTGTCTTATAAGGAAAAAGATGAGAAAATTACAAAAACATAGTTAAAAGAGATAGATGCATGAAGGTATTTTCACTCTCGATAGGCGCGTTCTTCGAGTTGTAAAATGAAACAAACAATAAAATAATGGTTGCTTATTTTGCAGTTGTCTGCTACAGAGGTTGTAGTGCGACTGACTAAACTTATCTATGATAATTATAAATAAAGTATTATTCATTGCTTATGACCTAATTTTGGTAAAAGTGCCGTGTGCAAATGTAAGATGCAATTATGTGACTAATTACATGTAGGTACAGTGTAAAATATTTCTGAAAGAAAAAATGAAAGAAAACATTTTGAGATTTAATGGGCGAAGATGTTAGTGACTCAGAATCGAAAGGAATATACGTAAATCATTTCTAGGGGAGAGTTACAGAACAATTTATACAAATAATTGGAAAGCCCACAAATACGAAAACTGCTTTATATATTGAAAATGAGAGGATTAATAGGAAGCTGTCTCCCCTTTTTATTCATATTTTTTAAACTGATTAACATTGAATTCAATTATTCAGTTCAGTCAATATTCTTTTCTAAAACTTTCACCTTGAAAAATCACCGTTTCAACAACAATCTTTTAATAAATGGGCAACCCCAGGAATTCATAACAGTCGGTAAAAACTGCTTAAGTTTTAAATAATTTTAGAATGAACTGCAGTACCGTAAGGTATAGATACGATAGCATTCAGTTCAAATTCGGATTCGAATCCCTGCCCGTATCGGTTAATTTTACTTTATATATTTGTTTTAAATTAAAATGAACTTAACTTGGCTATACATATTTATAAATATTTTCTAACAGATAAAAACTGTTTGACCTCTACAGTGACAGGGAGTTGAATCGCAGTGACTTGTTTAACGCTCGCTCAAAATATTGTAAATAATTTAATTTTTTTTTAGCAAACTTTGTTCACATCTAATTATTAATTCATTAAAGAAAATTAAAATGACGTGCGACATTATACAAAACGAATCTGGTAAAAACAGAGGTCACAACTCCAATTTTTCTCTTCACTTAGATAATTAAAATCATAATATCAATAGCTTTGTGTTTGTGATTTAAACTTCGATAAGATGCCGAAAATACAAACTACTACTACTACTAATTATATATATTATGTATTGATAATGATATGTACTTCGCACCATCCTTATCTTTTCACGATTTCTTATTTCTTTACTCGAATAGGGTTGTCTGGAAGAAATCGCTAATTAGCGTTAAGGCCGCCTTATTGTACTTTTATAATTGTTTGTGATGTATTATTTTATTTTTCTGTAATGTGGAGTACAATAAAAGTATTATTATTATTATTATTATTAATACGGGACAGATCACACCGGCATCTCTATACACGTGGCAGTCGTCTTAACACGTCACGTCAAGTAGTTCTTGAGAATTATTTTCAAATTCACCGCGTGTTAATCCACATAATAGTATCTAAACCTATTCGATGCTCAGATCGAAATTGGCGAAGTTCTTCCTATTTTCGAAGCGGTTTAGATTTAATTTAAATTATTTTCAACGTATAAGTTAAAATCTTGTGGTGATAACGGCAGATTTGGTGAGTACGTTCCAATTTTGTTAATCTAAATGGTAACGGAAAAACATATCAAATAACAAATGAGATAATTCTAATTGCAGTCAATGTGATACGCGTTGCAGACGAAGCAACCTTTCTATTAATATCCTAACTATAACAAATGAAATACATTCCAGAATGGTGCGAATCTATTCTTACGAGGAAACGGCCTCCGTGAACCTTCACTAGGACTCCTTAACCATGGGTGCCTGTATAGTAGCCCGGTGTTTCCACGGCGATGCCTTGCATACGTCATGCGACTCCAAGGTGCAGTGTCTATTGGTGTTTTAAAGAGCTATCGTAACTCGACTGAGCCCCGCAGGACTGTTCTTAGGCTCCAGTACTCCAGATGCTAGAGATGAAAACGATGTAATGTAAGTTCGAGAGCTAGCCAGCACTATACTCGGTGTCATGGATCAGTGCTGTCACTCGTAGCGGCGATGCTAGCCAAGTATGCGCCGGACGCCTGCCTTGATCCCACAGTCGACAATTTAGGTCAACTACCTCAACCTCAGCTAACTATATCCTTGAAATGATACAATTTATAGTGAACTAAAACTATTTTTACGGATTTAACTCGCCTATATTGAATTAAATTTTAAATGTTCACGGTAAGACGAGATGGAGGTGACTGTCTCGTCTTACCGTGAACACGATTGCTGCAAAGTATTCGAAACGTCGGGTTAGATTTAAAATGTAAATTTAAAATTTAATTCAATACACGCGAGTCAAATCCGTAAAAATAGTTTTATTTCATTCACCGTTGAGCAGTCGACCGGGACACATGTCCCTTTTACCTGCTCCGCCTATTCGCGCCACCTACCTGGGCCGTCACGCTGACCACCCAGCCACCTGCGCCGACCACCTGCACCGACCGTTCGTACACCTGCGCCAGTCAAGATAACGACCTCCATTGTGTGCAAGACAGCGGTGTGATTGTGTTTGTGTGTGAGTCATCGCCGCAAGCACACCTGCGGGCCTGCGAGCCTGCATAGGGGTCCAACAAGTCCGACGTCGCCCTAGTTAGGGTACGAAACGCAATTCAAAGACTTCGTCGTAATAGCCTGCGTCGTGTAAGTACACAGTCGTTAGGGTATTAGGCACACCTCTGTCACCTACTGACAGAGATTCGATAGGGTTCACGTTAGGCACTCGCCTCCCTGCTCACGCAGGGAGGACGGCTCATATCTCCGGGCTCCACCATGGACCCCAAATCCGCGGCGGAACCCGAAGATCTGTCCAAGTCGCAGTTCTTTGGTTGGGTCCACGGAATTGCGCCTGAATTATGCCTGCGGTACTCTGTCCTGTTAGGCATCGAGTCTCCGCCCTCGACCTCGCGCGCCGCGATCGCGAACGAGAGCACCTCCGACATGGAGGTCGAGGCCGCCACTCCTACGGAGCAGACGGCCTCGGATTCCGAGTCGGGGAGTTTGTCCCCTTCCTCGGACGCTGACGAGGACGACGGTTTCACGACCGTGCAGACCAAATCGGCCAAGAGGAAGGCGACGAAAGCGCTCTCCTCGAACGTCCCACGAAAACGGGCTTCAAAACCCGCTAGTAGCGAACCCGCGTCGCCCGACCGTTCTTCGGGCCCGGGCCCGACTCGCGAACGCACGCCGATCACGCCCGAAGCGCCCGCGTCCGCGTCGCCGTCGTCCGCGCCTTCAGCGCCCGCGGAGGCGCCTTCAGCGCCTGCGCCTTCAGCGCCACGGAAGTCCCCCGCGCCGCCGCCGCTTTACATAAGGGACAAGTCTAAGTGGGACACTCTGTCCGCACTTATGACGGAGCACAAGCTCCATTTCACGTCCGCCCGAAATACCGCCGACGGTATCCGCGTTCAAACCGCGTCTTCGTCGGACCACCGTGGTCTGACTCGTCTCCTCCGCGAACGTGGTTACGGATACCACACCTACGCGCTAGAGGATGAACGCCGCTTAACGGTGGTCATCCGAGGGCTCCCCGTGGAGCTCACTACTGAGCGGATTTTCGAGGACCTTAAGTCCCAATCCTTCCCCGTCATCTCGGTGCACCGCATGTACCGAGCGACCACTAGGGTCCCGTTCGATCTCGTACTCGTTCATCTCGAGCTTTCCCCGGAAGGAAAGCAAATTTTCAACGTTAAGGCAGTCTGCCAACTCTCCGGCCTTAGGGTCGAACCTCCACGCGGTCGCGGTTTTCCTGGTCAGTGTCATCGCTGCCAGCTCTATGGGCATTCCCAACGTTTTTGTCACGCGCGTCCAAGGTGCGTCAAGTGCCTGGACGACCACGCGACAGCCGACTGTCCGCGTAAGGGACCGGTCCCTGAGGATCCTCCCAGCTGCGTCCTGTGCGGACAGAAGGGCCATCCCGCGAATTATCGCGGGTGCCCCAAAGCGCCGCGCAGGACACAGCCGGCAAGGCATCCTCCTCGGTTCACTCAGCCTCCATGGGCTCCTCTAGCCCCTAGGAGGCCCGCGGCCCCTCAGGCATTCCAGGCCCCTCAGGCACCCGCGAACGCGATCGCGAACGCTTGGGTGAAGCCTCCGAGGATTATCCCACAGCCCGTCCCCCAGTCGTTGCCGCCGCCGCCGGTTCGTAACTCCACCGACGGAGTTGCGAGTTCGCTCGCGTGCGTCACGAGCCTCTTCGGTGTAATAGACATCGAAGAGCTCCTAGTCTTTTCGAATGAAATGAGGGATTCCGCGCGGAACCCTCCCGCGAGGATGGAAGTGCTCCTCAAGCACGCCGTCCTAATCAAATCGATATATGAACACACGATGTCAACATGATGACATCGCGTGGAAGGGTAAAACCTCGCTCTCTGACTGTCGCTACATTCAACGCGAACGGGCTACTTAAGCAGATAGATCTAGTGCGCGACTTCGTGGTCACGCACCAGATAGACGTCCTGTTAGTACAAGAGACCTTTCTGAAGCCGTGTAATCGTGATCCGCGCATCGCGAATTACCGTCTCGTTAGGAACGATAGGGCAACCGCGAAGGGGGGAACCATCATCTACTACAGAAGGTCTCTTCATTGCACTCCGCTCGATCCGCCCCAACTAGTCAACGTAGAAGCGTCATTATGTCAGGTGGGTATGACCGGCCATCAGTCGATCGTACTAGCATCCGTCTATCTTTCTCCCAATAAAGCCTTAGTTGAGAGGGACCTTAAGTCCTTACTCCAATTAGGTAACGCAACCATTCTGGCCGGCGACCTAAATTGCAAACATCCCCGCTGGAACTCTACTGTCGCAAACAGTAGAGGAAATCTCCTTGATAGGCTAAGTTACAAGGCTGGTCTCGACTTCGAGATCACCGCGCCTTTGAGTCCCACGCGATACTGCGACACAGACTTCCGACATGACAGACCCGACGTGCTCGACATAGTACTCTTGAAGGGCGTGACACTCCAGTTACGTTCTATCGAGACGCTATCCGAGCTAGACTCTGACCATCGACCGGTCCTATTTCAGCTAGGACTTCCTCCCCTTAGGGAACCCGCGACCAAAACAATTATTAACTGGACGAAGCTTCGAGAGCAACTCCATTCCCCCGTACCAGCGCACCTCGACGAAATTCCTGACCAGCTTACATCGGTCGAGGACGCTGTCTCAGCCGCGACTAACTTCACAGAACATTTGGTAGACAGCATAGGAAAGTCCTCGAGGGAGGTCCGAGTGAACTTCGAGGGTTACCGAGCACTCCCTCCGGACATTAGACTTCTCATCACCCGTAAAAACGCCGCGATTAGAGCCCATGACCGATACCCGACAGATGACAACCGACGGAGGCTGCGCCGTCTCCAGAGGGAATCGAGACAAGCTCTCGACGACTTCAGAGATAGCGGCTGGGATAGGACGCTTGCGACGCTCTCTCCAACACACCAGGCATTCTGGCGGTTGCAGAGAGCGTTGAAGGCGGACACTGTCTCAGATATGCCTCCCTTGGTTGGACCTAACTCCGCCATCGCGTTTAACGACCCTGACAAAGCTGAGTGCTTAGCCGACAGTCTAGAGAGCCAGTGCCGTCTGTCTGCTCAATCGGTTGATCGCGATCATGTCGAAATAGTCGACAAATCGGTCAATATAATGTGTTCTCAGCCACCGGTCGGTCCGCCAATCAAGGAAACGAACCTAGACGAGGTGACGTCCATAGTTAGGGCGCTTCACGCCAAAAAATCGCCAGGTCCCGATAGGATCACTAACAAAGTGATAAAGCTTCTTCCGCCTCCTTTAATTTACCTATTGGTTACCATTTTTAACGCTCTACTGGCCGGTTGCTCGTTTCCGGCCCAGTGGAAAGAGGCCATAGTGATAGGGTTCCATAAGCCGGGCAAACCCCGGCATCTGCCTAGTAGTTACCGTCCCATTAGTCTTCTTAGTTCCTTAGGGAAAGTATATGAGAGAATCATCCTCTGTAGACTTAGATCGGAAGTCGAGAGACTCAAAATCATCCCAAATGAGCAGTTCGGCTTTAGAGCCAACCATTCATGTTCCCATCAGGTGCAACGCCTCACGGAGCACATACTGATAGGGGCCACTGTGAGGGCCAAGAAGCATAGGACAGGAGCGCTCTTCCTCGATGTAGCTAAGGCGTTCGACAGGGTCTGGCACAATGGACTGGTGTACAAGTTATACCAGTTCAAGGTGTCGGATAGACTCGTACTCATCATACGGGACTACCTGTCGAATCGCTCCTTTCGCTACAGAGTGGAAGGCGTTTTGTCAACCCCCCGCCCCATCAGGGCGGGTGTTCCCCAGGGTTCAGTTCTCTCGCCCATCCTCTACTCCATCTACGCTAGCGATATTCCTAGGCCGCGATCTAAAGTGCACCTTGCCATGTACGCGGACGATACCGCGCTTTACACGTCCTCTAAGGATCACTGGGAGATATACCAACGTCTCCAATCCGCAGTCGACTCCCTCGAGAGTTGGCTGCGGAAATGGCGGATCGAGGTAAACCCTGAGAAGAGCGTTGCGGTGCTCTTCGAACGGGGCCCCCCAAGGATCCTCCCGCGAATCAAACTCTTTGATAAACCGATACCTTGGAAAGACGAGGCAAAATACCTAGGAGTAACGTTAGATAGAAAGTTAGTTTTCACTGCGCATATTAGGACCGTTCGTAGCAGAGCGGCCTACATATTAGGTCGTTTATATCCGCTGTTAGGCAAGCGGAGTAAAATGTCCCTTCGCAATAAGGTGACACTTTACAAAGCTTGCATACGTTCCGTCATGTCCTATGCGAGTCCCGCTTTTGCGCACGCTAATCTGAAACCCCTTCAGGTGATTCAGAACAGGTTTACACGGATTGCAACCGGGGCGCCGTGGTTCGTACGCAACATCGATCTCCATAGAGATTTAGACCTTCCGACCATCGCTCAGTACTTCAAGGGGCTTTCCCAAAAGTACTTTGAACGTGCTGAGCGACACCCGAACCCACTGGTGGCTGACGCCGCAGAGTATAGACCACGTAAGACTACTTTAGTCAGAAAAAGAAGACCCAAGTCGGTACTCGTTGACCCCGACGACGCGTTCACAGTAGGTAATAACGTGTACGCGTAGGCATAATTGACACCACACAACATACAGACACACACCGTCTGTACCGGTATAGACGAGGTCCCAACTGAGTAAGTGCTCCGTTGCTCCGGCGTTCTGCCGTCGGAGGACGCTAGTGTCCAAATCTCCTTAGCTTCCCTCCTGACTAACGACGCCCCGAGCCGAGGTCCGTGTCTCAATCTGAGACGCCCTCGGGCCGTCGTTCCCCATGGGGGCCCATCTGGCCCCCCCTTGTTAAGGGTGGGTCTCCAGACCCACCCGCTCCCCCGGTGACGCTGTAATAGCCAACAGGGCTAACAGCATAGACAAACAAAAAAAAAAAAAAAAAAAAAAAAAAAAAAAAAAAAAAAAAAAAAATAGTTTTATTTCAATGAGTAGTACCTACTCGTGAAAACCTTAGAAGATACAATTTATAAATATACCGGTGAGATCTAATCAACCTTTTTACATTTCCAACTACGATGTGATATCAACAACATCTCTATGTTGTTCTTACAGATCTCTATCTAGATCTCTATCTAGAGTAATCAGGTATACTCGTTATTAAAGGTCAGGTTAAGCTTAGCTACAAAACTATTGCTCAGGAAAAATCCCTGTAGGAATAAATCCCGCTTGTGGGCTTTGTCCCGACAGACATGCTTTGCGTGTGTTGGCTTTCTTCCCCAGACAATATTAAAATAAGAATAAGTAATTATATCATCGAATAGTGCACACTTATACGAACAAATGATTTGAATAGAATATAATATTAACAAGTTTTTTTTATACATATTAAAAATTAATTAGTATGCGGTGGAAGAGTTTTATAGGAACATTTCTATACGTTAAGCTTCACCGGGTTGTCGTCTTTATTCGATATTAGATAATATTTACAATATTAGTTTGAACGCGCTTGTCAAACTGCTTTTGTATCCTTTATTAAACATCTCGACATTGTAATCATAAAGCAAATGCGGTTCAGACCACTACCTATTTTAATTTCATTCCTTTAACGGCGTAGTGTCTTACATTTAATAACTTCACTTAATGATGATTTGACATTTTAAACCTATGTCGTTTTGTTTCTTATTCGTTTTCACCAACCAACATTATTAATCAAAAAAGTCACACGAGCACTGGATGTAAAGGCAAATCAAATAGGTAAATACATATTTTTTTTAACTTCATTTGGTATTATTTTCATATAGTTTTATATTTTATTGTTAATTAAATGTACTACCTACCTATGGTAGTTTCGTTAACTCATATGGTAACTGGAATGCATCTTGAATATAATTAGATTTACATTTTGTTAGACCCATATCAATATTCAACATTGGTTATATGTATATTTAAAATAAAATCATTACGTTTTGTTGTCATGTCTTTGTAATTGTTAAAGACATTAGTAAAATAATCGAGACTAAAGTACGGTAGTGCACACTGCAGGCTTCAATCATATTATGAGCTATGCAAATTTACTACTTGACCTCGTCACACCTGATTTGAAGATTCTGATCCACTTTTGGTATGTCTCGAATAAAATTTATTATACATCTAAATGTTAATGAAGGCAATGAGGAATTCGATATTTTTGACGAATATTGGCTGTTATCTAACTTTAATACTGCTTACTTATGAGACTGATCTAGTTTCAGATCCAAAACATAATTTGTAGAGTAAACAACCTATATTGGTCGAGACGAAAAATCATTGAAGTGAAAAAATAACCCAATAAATAAAGTACCCTATTTATATTTGATAAGATGCAGCTGCTTGGAAAGTGTGTAAGTATTTTGTATCTATACCTACATAACGTTGTGATTCTATTTTATAATGGATACAATATATTGATATTCAATTTGTGCTTTAGTATATCCTATGAAAATATTTAGTTACTGCATAATAAAAGATTTTTTTAATGTATTGGTTTCATAATCGCAATATAATATTAGGCGGAGTGGTGTTAACGATTTTTAAATATATTATTTTTGATATAGATATTTTAAATAATATATTGATAAAAAATTGTACTTATATTTCTTGTTGAGCCAAGAATATTTATTACGAGAAAATTATATTCTCATGGAAAGCGCCGGTAGTTATTTCGGTCCGTAATTATATTATGACAAGGATTAACATCTTTTTGTAAACATTTTATGATGATAGATGTCTTTACAATGGGTTACCGTGGAGATTATACAGCAAGTCATATTCAGTTATAAGTAGTTTCCTGACAGCTTTAGTGTAATAAAATTGATAAAAATAAAATTTAAGTACATTACCAGTTCGTAACGAGAATGTAGAATGTGTCAAAGCTAACTACAATCATCTAATTATGTACTTCTGTACAAATAGACTTAAATACATCCATAACTAGCTTGGGTCAATGTTAGTTGCACTCTTAATACTATTGGCTGGACAACTTTAATGTATATATAAAAATTGTACCTACAATGTTTTTGCTTGGACTTGGAAAATATAGTGCTACAAATAAAATGAAAAAGGACATTATAAATTAAATACCGAAATAATAGTTTAAAATTATATTTTACTAAAATAATTATAATAATAGTTGTAAAAAATTTAAATGTTTTTTGTATGTTACTACTGTAATATAGTTCCTGTTTACATAATCTTGTCTGTCGAGTTGTTCGATGGTTTTCCTCTCTTTTCTATGCGTAATGGTTTGCTCAGTGTTTCTTCAAAATCGAAATCGAAAATACTGATTGTAAGTAGTAGTAGCAGTTGTTTATATAAAACAGTTTTTCATAGTTAAACTTACCACCAACTCTGAAAAATAATTCTTATAAACTTGGGAAGAACTGGCTGCAGAAATTCAGCGGTTTTGACATGTTTTTTTTGAAGTAAGACTGAAATTCTAAATCACATAAATACATTACAATACTGAAAAAATACAGTGAATAAATTCGGAAGTAGCCTGACAGCGATCGCTTATTATCCTCTGAATATTTGTAATAGGTATTCTTCAATTTGTTAAATGGCAATAATTGACCGGTTGCTGAGAGCTTGTAGTAAAATTGTGTACATTACCCCATACAAGAATTACTCATTTTAAGTCGTAATAGGTAACGTGATCCTGTTTATAGTGTATATATCACAGTACTTAATAAAAGATCCTGTATTTTTATGTAGATATTTAAGATTTTCAAATATGTTTTGACCGGCGACCGTAAGTAGGTACAATAATTTGCTTAAACTTATTACGAAACGAATCTGGAGGGCCTGTGTTTGACCTGTATATCTGTGTGTCTGTCTGTGGCAACGTAGCAGCTAGACGCGTGAAAGGATTTGAATGCGTTTTTTATTCGAAAGCTTGGTTTGTCGAGATGATTCTTAGCTACATTTGGCCGAAATAGAAGCAGTCGTCACTCGTCTCCAAGATATGGAGCTTTTATTAGTGCTGATGAAAGGTTCTTATACAATATTGATGGTAATTACGCACTAATTTCACTGGTTTAGGTTTAAACAAATGAAATTAGAGCGTTCGTTCGTTCGTTTTAGCACAACATAGCAAAAAATAAAATAAATTTAAAAAGCAGAAAAAAAACTATTTTAAAAATGTACAAAACACCCGATACAAAAAGTTATCGAAAAAGGATAAAAATAATATTATTATGTACTTATTGCCTCGGGTGACTGACAAATAAAGGAAGAATCTAAAATGAGGGTAAGTTACCGAGGAAAATATCGAAATAACAACATCAAGTTGTATAGTGTAAGTCCTCATTCATTACCTCCGAAAATTTTGTAAAATCCATCAAATCCAAACCATCGTCAACGTAAGTACTACGGTCTACTTTTTAAACTACGGTCATTTTGTGTCGGGGATTTTTTTAATGTTTAATTTTTTTTTGTTAAATTCATTTATAAACGTTGTATCCACGTTATTTCTATTTAAGCATTTTTTATCTGTGTGTTACGTGTTAAATAACTAGTAATTATTTTATTATGTTAGACGGTTTTTTCTTAAACATTTAGTTAAAGTAAGCCATAATTTGATAACAATAAAGGCACTCGTAGATTGTTTTTGAAGTAATCACTCTTTATTTTTAAGAATAAGTGTAAATTAATGGATTTTTTTTTTATATTTCTTATTTATAATTTTGTCAAAACATGGGCATCAGACTTAAAATTTTAATAAAATCAAGAAAGAAACCGTTATTTTGTAGAAATATGAAACTTATAATATACCAGCGACTGTAAAACGGAAAGTTTGTCTTCTCTAACTAGGATAAAAATGACCATAACTTTTTTTCCCTTAACCGATTTTGACGAAACAAACGACGAAACGTTCTGACAATGCTCCAAATTATATGTAATCTACTTGTGAAAACCGCGTTCAAATCCGTCCAGTAGTTTTGACGTTATAACATACCAGACAGACAGACAGACAGACAAAAATTCCAAAACTGGTTTTTTTGGTTTCTATTACTCGTCTTTAATAGCCCCTATCAGTTTTTTTTAAATATTTAATTTACAGACACTCGATTTTTACTGTCTTATTATATGTATAGATATATAATCGAAAATTATATTATAGATCACATTTTTTTTTTATTGAAATTACAGGTGTTGGTGTTCTCAGTGTGGGCCTTGGTTCAATGCTCACCTTTCGATGATGGAAAATACAAGAAAAAGACTTATAACATCTACGACGATGGAAAGTATTATAGACCTTTAGATGAAGGCAAATATGTACGTACGGATGAAGGTAAATATATGTACATCTACTCGAGAGGAGTTTACCCATTCGATGGTACTTACAAACATTTAGCAAGAGGAGATTCAAACGACTATATTGGCTACCAAATATACGCGCCTCGTTATCCTTTCGTCCATAGCGTCATTAAAGCTCTAATTAGTAAATATATATCACCGGATATCATAGTTGTCGCTGAAGGACTAGAAGGCAGTGCAAACAGCTTTAATAATGTACAAACAGATAATGAGGTGGCTATGAAATGTCAAGTGGTTGATACCGACACTAAAACTGATACGGAAGTAGTTAAAGAGTAAGTATTATTTTATATATATTTAACTCACTTTAGTACTAATAGATAAATAATGCTCGTTTTATTGGACGAGTACTATAAAACGATTTTTATGTATCTAATTAGGAAAATATTTAAATTATTTAAAATTATATCTATAATGATTGAATTTAATTAAATTATCGATCTAATTTATATCAAAAAATTAAGTTGAAAACCATTATCTCTTTGGTTATAAAGATTATATACCTTAATATAACCACCAATTTTATTAGTATTTTATGACCGTGTTATGTCTAAGTTTTTGAGGAATGCGAATTTATTTCATCCTTTGTCGATATCATCCGTCATTAGAACCATGACCTTTAAGTGATCCGTTTCGAGGTCAATGCTCGAGGTTTTATTAAAAATTAAGTTTAAATGGTTCAGTGTTTTTACATTTTGGGGTATAATTTAAGTTTATTTTATAACCTTTTTTGCTACCGCCGAAAGATGAGATTTTAATTAATTAAATTATCACTCATAAATCACTTGATATATTAAATACTTAAATATAATGCTTTCTAATCAAAAAGTCCAGCCCCGCGAAGCTCTTAACGATTCAACATATCTTTCGTAGTGGCGCAATTATATTTTAATTAAATTCCAATTGATAGCAGAGGTAAATGGGTTCCAGGATCCAACCTTGCGTGAACCTGATTAATTGTTAATTCTTTATTTAACATTTTAAGCTAAGGAAGCTAAACATTGGTATAAAAGCTGAAAAAAGAAAATTTTAAAATCGAATCTTAGCCAATATGGATTATTATCAGAAAAGTTTTAATTTGTGCAATCATAGCACAAACCGTCTTTTAGTGATAATTAATTAGAGAATTTTGCCTTTCTTCCTATAATTGCCTAAAAACATATAACCTATGGCTGTAGGCAATAGGTATATACTCGACCAGATCCTTGTATGATAGTTTTAAACGATTTTATGAAACTTTCCCCACAAAGGCCAGTGAGGAAGTGTTAAAAAAATATTTAACTTTTATAACTTCTTAAAGTAAAATTTGACGAAATTATTAATTTTGTCGTCTTGAACTTTAACTTGAGATTGAATTTAACAAAAAATATTATTTAAAAAAAATGTCATTTCCAAACTATTTTTGTAAGGTATAAAACTTGTCAAGTGTATTCTTTTAGGCATCCAAAAATATATCAGTAACAAGTTTTATAAAATTCCACACTCAAAAAAATACAAGGGCTTTACAATGTCAACAACAAAATATATTATTGTTTGAGCTTTTATGAATAATATCAGGGACTGCTAGTGAAACATGAGTTTCAAAGAAGTACTGCGTACTTTAAGGACTTAACAATGTTTACCCAGTAAGAATAGTGTCAGCATAATAGGATTTAGTTATAATACATTATATTTTTCTTATAAAAATAGATTTCCCTTCGCACATCAATTCACGCGGACGTGCGCACTGGTTTTCTGTTTCGAATGCAATCCCAGTTGATTATTATCAGTTTATAAAGATCCTGTTATATGATTAGTATGATAGGCCACTAATAATATGCCGTGATAGTTATATCACGGAACTTAATTATTAGTTACTGGAAATATATTGACCGCAAATAACCACAATAAGGATATTATTTTAATTAACTTTTAGTTAATTTTCTTCTTGTTCTGCCGCAATTTTTATCCAAATATGCATTTGTATTTAAAGTATTAGTCAAATACATAAAATTCACATTCCATTTGACATTATTAGAATTTAAGGAAATAACCTTTGGTACGTTTTTACCTAATCTATAACTGAGGAACAAAAATACTACTCTAATTTTTCAACCCTCATGACCCTCCAGTTTGCCTGACTGACTGTCTTTATTGGGACTTAAGCTTCTTACCAAAATCCTATCTTTTCATATTAAATTGGCAGAGAAACAAAAAGGTTTTTTTATTTCTTTATTGGGGATAGATAATAAGCTTAAGTACTTATATTCGTAACCGATTTATTTATTTAGTTTACTTTATAGCTTACGGAAATATATATTATTTGTTGACTATAGTCAATAATCAATAGTCATTTAATCATAAATATACATTACACGTCAAACACTTTTGGATACAAGTATTTATAATAATTAATTATTTCACAATTACAGATATAGTTATATTGTAATTGTATATTGTTTACATATCAAGGATATTATTTTTTATTTTATTATGTCAAAACATTATTCAATTAATTAATTTATTTATTACCTTATATTATAAAAATATTTATTGTTAAATAAAATAACATGATATTTAAAAAAATATACAGTATTAGTCTTAACTAAGTAAAAAAAAATGCAGGCACCTCTTTTAAATGATTAATTGATCTTTATCCATATGTTATATTATCATAGGCAATACATGTTTCGTTTGAAAATAACACTTTAAAATAAATTAAAGGTTGATAAGTATTTTGACATGAGAAATTTGTTTATTTTTTGCTCCAGAACAGAGAGTTTAATAACCTTTAATTGTCAGTATTCAATACCATATATATATTGACAGGTTGTTTTAATATTAAATTAATTATAAATTTTTGTGGCATCTTATATTATTTAAAATTCTAAAGATTTATTAGTATAATAGAAGATGAGTTTAATTAAATATTCTGGCTATGAGCGTTGGTCGACTTTTCAATAAGAATAAGCTTTCATGTGTTAATGGAGATACGCTTATGTCGACTACTACCGGTACTGTTCAATATTATCGATAAGCAAAGACGTTTCAAATCGGTGTTCATTTGACAAACGACTGTGATAACATGTTATAAGACTCGTTCAGAAAAAAACCGTTATAGCTGATAGTAGACTTACATATAAGATCTCAACTTGATACAAAACTTTAATTGTTCCAACATAAGAGCCATATAGTATGGTTATTAGTCAGAGGTCTTCGGTTGTTGTTAAACAATTATTTGAAAATGTTGTTATTCTTACTCTCTACAATTGATAGCTAAAGCATTCGGCCTTCTTTTTGTAATTTTTAATCCAATACCGTCATGTTAACAATATAGAAAACATTTATTATTTTCTGCAAACACATCGAAATTTAACCATGGAAAGCCGAAATGAATTCATGCCCCTTTAAAAGTTTGACCTTGGGATTTGTTGATGGTCATTTTAAAAGAAAATTTTAAGGGGAATTGCAATCTGTCAAGTTATTTGGAACAATGTGTATACGAGGAATTAAAATGCTCTCTCATTATAGTCTAGTAAATACACGATATACACATATTTACAATAAATATTAGTATTTAATTTGAAAACTTAATTGTAAAGGATATTTTCTATATCTACCTATATTAACTATGTAGTTCTAAATATAAAATGATATGTGTTCTTCTTCGCTTATATACTTTTTAGACTCTCAAAATTTTTAGACCTCATATTGCGCCAAAACCGCAATTTTCCTTTTCTTAGTGCACTTACTAGGTCTCAGTTATACTATCGAGACGTATGTAACAATATTTCCTACGCCAAAATCCTGTAAGCCGTGATTTGTGGTATGCTTAACGTTAGAAGGAGCGTTATGTTTATCTAATGTTTGTATGTAGATAGAAATCTGCATTTGTATGTAACATTTGAAAAACATAACGCTTCTTTTAAAGCAGTCGGGTAATAAAAAGGGTTTTATAAAATACTTATATACATTAATACAACTACTTATGTAAAACTCAGTGAACCAATCGATTAAGAACGGGATCTCTCTTGGCAATCACGTAATTGCTCTGCTAACTCTGTTACGTCACAGACAAAACAAAAAAAGTTTAAATTTCTATAGCCTATGTGTTATTCTGGTATATGAGCTATAACGTTGCCAAGTTTCATTAAAATTCGTTGAGTAACAAAAATCCATACATCGCATTCGCATTTATAATATAAGTAAAGATTATCATTCGATAAATCCCAGATTTTTTTTTTATATAATCTAGGGCAATGCTTCACTACATTCCACCTGATGATAAGTGGAATGTAGTCTTAGGTGGTAAGGCGCTTTACTCTAGCAAACTATTTACTCTTCTCTTGAATGTATCCATATTGTATTCGGCCGGAAATACCGACGCAGGCAAGCTGTTCTAATCCTTTGCTGTACGAAGTAAAAAAGACGAATCTAAGCGGACAAGTGGAATATCCAAAAAAAAAAAAAGGATGGATACCTGCCGTGAGTCGGAACGTCGGTGATGGAAGGGAGCCGGGGGAATTAGATCGTGTAATTCCTGCCACACTCACCAAAATGTATTCTATAGAATACTGAGATGCTAACAATTGTACGCCTGAGTTCAAGGCTGTGGAGGTCAGCGTCGACCAATTCTGGATCGCCGATAAGCCTTTTCACTCGCCTCTCAATTGATTCCAGAACCGCAAGATGACTATTTGCGGCAGCAGCAAAATATGTGACCACAGTACTCAACACACGACCGGATCTATGCTTTCTATAAAACTCCATGAACCGACCAAAGTTTAGGATCGATGAAATCTCTAAGCCCAACCACTGAAGCCGGTCACTATATTACAAGGATACATTCTGGAAAGTACGAGCCAAGGTGAAAGGGCTCCTTTTGGTGGTGAAAACACACGTCTGCGTGTTGTTGGCGTTGAGTTTGACAAGATTGGCATTACCCCGCACAGGATACACCCGCTTTCTCTGTTGCTTTGTGGGCCAGGGATACATCCGGAGTTTTGCAGCTTCGAGCATTAGCCCAAATGAGGTATGCCGATTTTTTTCCGTCTTGAGCATGACCACATTCGGCATAAAACCATTTGCCACCGAATGGGAAGTTCAGCAAAAGGAATAAAATACTCCAATGCCTAATGTACCACATCGGTTATAACATCACTGGCATACAGGGTCAAGTTACCACCCATTGGACAAAGTCGTGCCATAAAGTGGCCTAGTCATGTACCGGCACAATACTCGAGGAAACCGTATATTGGAAATGGGTATGAACAGCTGCGTTGGCGATCCAGTTTGACTTCGAGTTTTTGACGTTTTGACGGGGGTCTACTCGAGGAGGTAGCGGGATCCGAAGAGACAGCTTTCCGCTGACCGCCCGCAGCTTCTGGTTGGCGACCAGAAGAGGAGGCCCGAAGGCGATCCCTGGGGGGGAATCGGACGTTCCCGCAGTCTCCAAACAAGCCTTTCAGTGGGACGACATCACCAATTTCGACGTCGGGTTCGATACGTACCGCCTCGTTCAACTTACATTTCCCATCCCTATTCACTTTAAAAAAAATATATGAATAAGGACAATATAAAAGAAAAAGTTTATACAGCGGTTGCACTCCTCCTCATTTAAAGTGCACTTCAATAATAGCAGGAGCTTACACTATAATATCTTACCTGTCTATCACCACCTGGAGACAGAGCAGCCATATCTGTAGACAGAGCAGCCACAGCTGTACTTTAAAAATTCTATATTCCCGTGTTTACCGTTCGCACATCGGTAACCAGGTGACAAACAAATTATTTGGGTATCTCGATGAAGCTGCTGATAAGGCTCTGCATTAGTACCCTTTAGCGCAGCTCATCTTTCTGGGGGATTTTAATGCCTGGTTGGATGTCATCAGGACCGACCAGAAAACTGACCACGCTGGAAGAAAAGCGTGAAACTTTGCCTTGTTCTTGGACTTCTTTCAGCTAGTGAGGCAAGTGACAAGGATACCAGATGTAGTAAGCCATACAACCAATGGCCTGGATTTTCTGCTGACAACTGATCCGGATAGGTATTGTGTAGAGGAAACCTCCCCATTGGGAAGCTCCGTTTACTATCTGGTGAAATCTATATTTACATATTCCTCAACAGCTCTCGAACCATATGGTGTTATATAAAAACAAGTCAGCAGATTAAGATGCG
This sequence comes from Napeogenes inachia, assembly GCA_959347355.1. Classification (NCBI taxonomy): domain Eukaryota; kingdom Metazoa; phylum Arthropoda; class Insecta; order Lepidoptera; family Nymphalidae; genus Napeogenes; species Napeogenes inachia. The sequence continues at coordinate 1,359,303 of OY365799.1, read as the reverse complement.
ATGCGGCACTTTTTTGCATCTTACCCTTGGCGGCAGTTTTGCTTCTCTTCTTTGGATCCGTCGAGTTGCGCGGATGCTATAACCGATGTGGTGTATCAGGCAATGGAGTATTTTTTTCGTTTTGCTGAAGTTCCCATCCGGAGTGCCCCAGGAGTTCGTTATTTCTGCAGCTCTTTTTCTGCTGCACTTTAAGAATCTGTTGAAGCCTAGCCTAGCCTATGTATGGCTATGCATCCGACAGCACAGTTGTAAAAAATATCTACTGAGTACTCGGTCAGTATTAGAGATCAAGTACAGTCTGAAAGAGGTGCCATGGTGCAACGTTTGAGTGACAAACTTCAGGCAGTCCCCGCATGGGGTAATGCCAATCTTGTCAATTCAACGTCATCACACCGCAGACGTTTCTCTCCTTCACGGCCAATCCGCCAAATGGCGCTTTTTACCTTGGCTCCTTCTTTCCAGAATGTATCTTTGAAATATAGTGACCGGCTTCTGTTGTTAGGCTTAGAGATTTTTTCGAACCTCAACTGCAGCAGCTGAAGGAAAGCTTGTCGTTCTTGCGAAGATCCGGTAATACTTTACACCGGGAAAGCTACTTGTTTTATACAAAGCACAGATGCGGTCGTGTGTTGAGTACTGCGGTCGCATATTTGCTGGTGCGGCAAAGACTCATCATGCGTTTCTGGACTCAATTGAGAGGCGAGCAAAGAGGCTTATCGCCGACCCCGAACTGATTGAAGACAACCTCCACAGCCTTGAACACAGGTGTAGAATTGCTAGCCTCTTAGTATTCTATAGGATACATTTTCGTGAGTGTCCGCAGGAATTACACTAGTAAATTCTCCCGTCCCCCTTCTATCACCGGACGTTCTCATCTCCTCTTTATATCAGGTGGAATGTAGTCAAGCATTGATTTAGAGAATTAAAAAAAAAATTAATACAAAGAAATAGTATCGATATCTCTTAATAAGCTGATATTTTAGCAATCGATTTATTTGCTACTATCCCTGTTTATCGATTCGTCAAACTGTGAAACAATAGATGTAACATTAAATGTAGTGTATTTTCGATTCGGTACCTTTGTTCGTTTGATATCTCAACTTATTTAGTCACTTACTTATAAAGCCAAAGGCACTGCTGTTTTGTTTGTTTTTTTTATTATTTGACTTATTTTTCTTTAAATAACTTTATTTAATATAACTTTAGACCTGTTACAAAAAATAATAATAAGTAACTTGTGGTTTTAAAATAATTTATTGGTTATGTATACAGAAGTATAACAGTAGTACATTGAACCTTATAATTGATACAGTTGTACATGATAAAAGTAATGTTAAAATAATGTTAACAAAAAAAGTGCCAGCTAGACTCAGCGGTGGGTTACTTGAGATAATACTTTATTTTAAATTATATATATATTAATTACTAAAATAGTAATTTCCTAGGCGCCACTGACAAATAACAAGCGAAGACATATATATGATCCTCCGGCTTGTCAGTACTGGAGAACCACAGTCAAACACTTGTTCTATATAAAACTTTCAAAAATGGAAGTGTTGATTATTGATATAATTAAATTTTGTACATCACCATAATATCGGGATTACAATAAAGACGAGCTTCTCAAACTCAGCTAATCAGGAAGCAGGATACAGGACCAACAGGACGACGCTTCGAAGATTCACGTCTACCCCCGCGAACCAAATATAAATTTACCCGTATCTTCTAGGGTATACAAAAAAAACCTCCTGTAATGATTAAATTACAGGTTAAAACTACATAATAATACTAATCTCACAATGATGTAATCAAATATTAATAATTTATAATACCTTATGGAGGAAAAAGGCCTCGCAAGCACTAATATTAGCCTATGTCGACTCACAGGGTCGAATCAGGACAAATACTGGAATATTACCACGTAATAAGATTAAATAATGCTCAAAACCTATAAAACATCTCCTAATTTAGAATAAAGATTCAAATTACTTACGAAATATTGTTCCAACAAACTTTGAAACTGCCCGGGAAGTGCCGGCAATAGGAATTATAATTATTCCATATTAAATTATTAGCCCTGCAATTAAACACGCTAATGAATTTAAGAAACAACGCTTCACATGCGTTAATAAGATCACAAATAACTAAAACTCTCACCGAAGGCTAATAAGATAATCAATTCGGAAGTGCTTCCGAAAGAAAAGACTCTAAAGGTCACGGCATTGAATTTTATAGTAAAAATATGCATAATAAGCAAACAATGTGGCTATGCACACGCCGCGTTACACGAAATATGGGTAAAATTGATATTAATCGGAAGAAGACCAACATTTAAATAATTTAAGAACAATGCACTACTTATCTAAAGGAAGAAACGAATGTAATAAATTTATAACAAATTGTTATACTAATAAATATAACAATAAAACAACGTTGGCTGCAACTATACTTCTGAAACAATATGACAGCTACTTTTAAATAAATATCTAGCTATATGCTATCCTTAATAATGATTAATAAATGAAATTTAGAATAGTAATTATTAATAAAATGTTTATATTTTCAATAACATTTCAGGGACTATAAAGTTAGCTTAAGCTGGCAACATACAATATTTAAACAAAAAGAAATGTCACAGACTAATTAAGATATTGCAATTAGCTGTCAACAGATAAATAATTTACCTTGTCTACGAATTTGACAGATAATAAGAAATCGATAATATTAAAATTATAAATATTTAATTATCTACAGAAATGAAATTTCTATGTAACAGTACCTCCCTTCCCGGAAGAATTTTACGCGATATAAGAGGAAAATTCGAGCTGGCCCTCCAGCTCATAAGCTCTCATACCTAATTGTGAAAAATATATTAAATAAAACCTAAACAAAAGAAAGGTATAAACTTAATTAATAAAAATAATTAAGTAGGCATCTACTACTAAACAGTAGACACTTGATAATATAAACAGTTTTGCAGAAATAATAAAAATACAAAAACTTATCATGAATAATAATAAGTTCTGCAAAACCAAAAACTCTCAATTAGAGTAACACCGAACCCACAACTCAACATATGTGTGCTGCTATCAAATGCAGATCATACACCCATAACACAACCTAATCATCAATAACATAATATGAAATTGATAAACCGAAACAAGGTACCACCTTGTCTCAGGTACCAAATGATTCCATAAAAGGATAATAGCTATCAAAGCAACCACATTATACAAGAACAAATAAGTCCAAGTACAGATAATAAATTTTCAACAGTAACACCCTACTGAAAACACATTGCTGCACATACATAAGATACAACAAATAATTTCGTAACTTTAATATTTAAAGTAGGATTCAACAAAATACTATGTCAGATATCTATAATTATCTAATAGATAGCTGGGAACATAATATTTAACTTATTAAAAACATCCTAAAAATACAACAACACTTAACAACAGATACCTATTATTCTTAAATAGATAGCTGGAGATTAAGGTTTCTAACACAAAATTCTTAACCCAAAACTAAACTAATATATAAGAAAACTAAGAACAAATAACACTTAATAACAGATATCAAATATAATTAAAGTGATACTGGAATTCAAGGTATTCAATTTTAGTTACAGAATGACCTAATGACAATACAAACCATGTTTTAACCAACTGTCAGGACCGATGTTACATACAATACTACTCAGCTGTCCGGACGAATTATAAACTAAACATTAACTAACCAAAGTTAACACTTAATAACAGATATCAAATAAAATATGTATTGATACTGGAATATAATGTAACTAAAGATCAGCAATAAAACAGAAAATAAAAAAATATATACTAAAAAATAAATAATACTCAACTACAGATATCCCTTAAATATGAAGTGATACTGAAAATTAAGATATTAAAAAAACAACAAGCAAAACCTACAGACAATACAAACCATATTTTAACCAACTGTCAGGACTGATGTTACATACCGTTAAACTCAGCTGTCCGGACGAAATATAAACTAGAGAGGTTAAGAGAGATGAGCCACTGCCTTAAAGCAGTCAAAACCTTTAAAAGGTGGAGGAGTCAATAAAGTATATAAAACTTCAGCTCTGGAATCAACAATCCTGATTTCAGAAGCCGACACAAAACTTGACTCCAAAATCCCATATAGAGAAACAAATGAAGCTGAGTCCACAATCCGGACTCTCAACTCTTCAACAGCACCCCTCAGCCTGGCATCCCTAACAACAACATCATATATGAATTCATCCTCACAAAGAAAACCATATGCAATTGGACGCTCCATGTTAACTAATATAAGAAAATAAAATAACAGAACTAAACTATTTCTAATTAGAATTAAGTTCTAACTTGAATTCAAAAATATCTCCCGGCAAAGCAAAAGATTCAAAAACTTCAAACAAAAATAAAATTTGAAGTAACTATTAAAAAGATCAAAGTAAAAGTTTAATGAAAAATTAAAGAAACTTGAATAACAAACTATTAAACAAACAATAAACTAGTTCAATAGTAGTATAAAATATTTATGAAAAATAAATATTCAAGATCCTTAAAAAAAATATTTAAATATTCAGTTTTAATACTAAAAGTTAAATATTTAAACTTTATAAAACCTAATAAGTCGAGCTGGCTTCACAGTAAGGTAAGAATAAAATTAACTTAAATATAACATAATATTAACATAACAAAAGTGAAAATATTACACATCAGCAAACATATTGCTTGCCATAATATAACAATATAAGTTATATTAAGTACACTAAATAACCTAGTGAAAAAACAAATATTAATACCATATAAAACAGTTCAAATATATCAACACTACCTTATTTATAAAAAAAATATAATATAAAAAGTGTAATTATTGATATAGCAATAAGATATATCAACTATCTCAAGTAATGCCCCGACTGTTGTGCGCCACTGTTACAAAAAATAATAATAAGTAACTTGTGGTTTTAAAATAATTTATTGGTTATGTATACAGAAGTATAACAGTAGTACATTGAACCTTATAATTGATACAGTTGTACATGATAAAAGTAATGTTAAAATAATGTTAACAAAAAAAGTGCCAGCTAGACTCAGCGGTGGGTTACTTGAGATAATACTTTATTTTAAATTATATATATATTAATTACTAAAATAGTAATTTCCTAGGCGCCACTGACAAATAACAAGCGAAGACATATATATGATCCTCCGGCTTGTCAGTACTGGAGAACCACAGTCAAACACTTGTTCTATATAAAACTTTCAAAAATGGAAGTGTTGATTATTGATATAATTAAATTTTGTACATCACCATAATATCGGGATTACAATAAAGACGAGCTTCTCAAACTCAGCTAATCAGGAAGCAGGATACAGGACCAACAGGACGACGCTTCGAAGATTCACGTCTACCCCCGCGAACCAAATATAAATTTACCCGTATCTTCTAGGGTATACAAAAAAAACCTCCTGTAATGATTAAATTACAGGTTAAAACTACATAATAATACTAATCTCACAATGATGTAATCAAATATTAATAATTTATAATACCTTATGGAGGAAAAAGGCCTCGCAAGCACTAATATTAGCCTATGTCGACTCACAGGGTCGAATCAGGACAAATACTGGAATATTACCACGTAATAAGATTAAATAATGCTCAAAACCTATAAAACATCTCCTAATTTAGAATAAAGATTCAAATTACTTACGAAATATTGTTCCAACAAACTTTGAAACTGCCCGGGAAGTGCCGGCAATAGGAATTATAATTATTCCATATTAAATTATTAGCCCTGCAATTAAACACGCTAATGAATTTAAGAAACAACGCTTCACATGCGTTAATAAGATCACAAATAACTAAAACTCTCACCGAAGGCTAATAAGATAATCAATTCGGAAGTGCTTCCGAAAGAAAAGACTCTAAAGGTCACGGCATTGAATTTTATAGTAAAAATATGCATAATAAGCAAACAATGTGGCTATGCACACGCCGCGTTACACGAAATATGGGTAAAATTGATATTAATCGGAAGAAGACCAACATTTAAATAATTTAAGAACAATGCACTACTTATCTAAAGGAAGAAACGAATGTAATAAATTTATAACAAATTGTTATACTAATAAATATAACAATAAAACAACGTTGGCTGCAACTATACTTCTGAAACAATATGACAGCTACTTTTAAATAAATATCTAGCTATATGCTATCCTTAATAATGATTAATAAATGAAATTTAGAATAGTAATTATTAATAAAATGTTTATATTTTCAATAACATTTCAGGGACTATAAAGTTAGCTTAAGCTGGCAACATACAATATTTAAACAAAAAGAAATGTCACAGACTAATTAAGATATTGCAATTAGCTGTCAACAGATAAATAATTTACCTTGTCTACGAATTTGACAGATAATAAGAAATCGATAATATTAAAATTATAAATATTTAATTATCTACAGAAATGAAATTTCTATGTAACAGACCTTTTTTTTAAATGAACACCCCGTTAGTCGAGTGGTCAGCGCGTAGCGGCGCAAAGAGGCTCGGGTTCGATTCCCCGACAAGACAGGCATGTATGTGAAGAGCATAGATGTCTGTATTTCTGTGTTTGGTAGTTTATTAAATATTGACTTTAACCCGCGACTGCGTCGGGATTAGATCATTTCTTTGGGCAGCAATTTTATTTTACATCAAGTATTGCCTACTTGCATAGTAAGTGTGATTGTGTTTCTTCGCTAAATGTGAGTTAAAAAAAACCAAGTCACTCTTACTACAATACTTTTAGTCTGTTACTTTCGAATTATATTATATTAGTATGGAAATTCGCAGTTATATTCTGTTCAATAATAAATCCAAACTATCCAGGAACCTACAAAAAAAAAATCACCATGTCATCATTATTTCTCCAATAGAAACCAACATTTGTTGTCGTATCAAACGCTTAGTAGAACATTACTAATTTCGGATGTCCATATTGTGCTAACAGGTGCAAACCAGTTTTCAAGGCGTTTATCGCTCTTTGGCAAATAACGTTCGAAATTATTATCCGTACCAAAATACATGTTACAAATTTTCATTGCGTTTAAATTATTTAGAAGTTAACACACATCTAGTATCAACTTAAGAAGCTAATCTTGAGTTGATGAATAAAAATATTCTCTATATTATCTTAATGAGACTTAAAAATCAATGTTTCTCGATAATTCTTGAGGTGGTTTGATGACTAAACATGATGGTTTGCAATCGCGATAATTAGTAAGATTATTGGATAATTGGAAGGATTCAAACAAAAAAGAAATATGTATCACCCACATGTTAACATAAAAACAATATCTTAAAATATTAGAATATATTTGCACCGCCGCTAGCGGGTCCAATTGAGAATCTAAACTATACATTAACAGTTGGTGACACCAGTCCACGCCTAAACAAAAATGTATGTGTATTTTTTTAAATTTATATTTCATGTATCAACAGACTTAACTTCCTATAGAACAACTATCTCCAAAAAAATGTAATAATTAAATAAGAATATTCTCTGAAATTTGAATCTCATACTGAATAGTGTCAAAAAATTTCCGTTCAAATAGGTTTAGCTGTTATGGAAGTTAGATTAAATACAGAAAATAATAATAAAAACATTTAAAAATAATTATTTTATTTAAATAAAATATTTTTTTTACGGATCTAACTCGTGGATAATTGGATTAACATAGTGTTCACGGAAGACGAGATGGAGGTGTCTGACGTCTGTCAGTAAGTCAGTTAATAAGTCATCTACCTCCAAGGGTTTAAGTTTTCTAACGCATAGTTCAGCATGCATACAAAATGCACTAACGGTATCATGAGGTCTCACAGCGGGGTCACAAATATAACTACTGATAATAATATTGACAAAGATATTAATTTTGGCCGATCATAATAAAAATAATTAGAGTTAACTGTTTTAGTTAAATATATCCAATTTTATCTCAACATTACATAGTTCTAAGATCCAGTGTTCTCTTTTAATTTATTTCATGCAAGAAATATTCATCTTGCAACCTAAGTAAACCGAACCTATTCAGTTTGCACTAACAACCTTCTAAGCATGCGTGGCCATTAAAGGTTTCTGGTTTCTAATAGACCTTTTATATCGTAAAAGGTTTGCCGAAGAATCGTATGGTGCAATTTATTATTTTATGTATTTGATAAACAAAAGAACATTAAATTATATGTTTTGAAAATAATTCTTCTTACAATATATAATGTATTTTTAACTTTTATTAAGGTACTCTTAAACCTTTGTAGGTGGAATTTAATAAAATCCGTTATTGTTATTTTTTTAAATACCCAAATGTTTATAATATACTCAGTGTAGCAGTGTACTTACTGAAACTTGATAGAAAATATCTTTGATAATATAAATTATGTTTCCTATTTTCATATTAATATGATTTAGTTTTCTATAAAATAAAATGTACTTACATTATATATAAATTAAGAATAAGAAATGTAATGATCCCATCTTTCAAAATGTCCAATAATGACTAGTAACAGTGAAAAACCTGGTTTAAAAGACTAAATTACTTTTTGTGCAAGGTCATTCAAAAACTTTGATATGATCTTTAGTGTTATTGTTAAAAGTTATGTTTATCGGCAGTTTTTCATAAATCATATAATATGTCATATTGGATTATAATATGGTGTAATATTGTATAATTACCCACTATTAATTCCAATATGTTAATTGTTCTAATTATTTTTATCTACTATAATATTTCGAAATGTAGATATCATATCAAATTATATTCTTCAGATAGAAACTTTAAGGGATTAATTATTCTCTATATTCCTTTCTGGAACACTGGCGACATGTGTGCGAAGTTTAATATTGATCGTTTCAGAAGTTAATGTAAAAGCGTTACAAAGAAATAAACCTTATAATATTAGTTAGAATTACTCAAAATATAAACATTTGGCAATAATATAAGACGATTATAGACGAACAACATGCCTATTGGTATTTCTAAAATGATTTAATTAAGATTGTATATATCTTATAAAAATATATTTCAAATATATCATCATATATATCAACTATATTTTAAAATTCATAACCAATTGTTATTGAGCGGTTTAGATTTTTCATACAAACTTTCACCCTCTATTGCAACCCTCTAACATAACCCTGGGCTTCAACTATTTTTAATCTAAATTCCATCCAAATCGGGCCAAATGAAAAAGTTGCATTAAATTCAATCATATGGCATTCTATGTACGTTCTATATTTGTATATATTATATACTTTTGCAATACATGACCTATCAGACTATGAGTCTAACAAGCAACACTATACAAAATGATATTAAAAGAGCTGTGATTGGTTATCCATCACGACATCGGCCAATAACAGAACTTAACATGGAATGTATTAGCGAATTAGTTACACAGACTTAAATAAAATATTAATATGTAGAAAATGGCTGTTTAATTTATTACAAAGCGATAATGTCAAACTTTAGATTTTTTATTATTTTTTTTAATTTTTATACATAAAATATATACAATAACAAATATAAAACAAAACACATCAATGACATGAACACTTTACATTTCACGACAATTATGTTTTTAAATTTATTATTATTACTAACTAAAACTCTTTAAAAATTATATATTTTCTGTTATTATATAACAGTTTTTTTTTTAAGTTTTTTTTTCACAAGATAATATCATATACCTTTGGGTTGATATGATATGAATGGTGTTTATTTCCATATTACAATGTTATAGTAATATATTCTAATTTAATAATTTGTCAATTTCAGGTTCCCCTCTCGCCTAAACCTCAAGGAAGGAGAAAAATTGGGTACTGTTTACAATTTCAAAGGAAACAAAGTTATAAGTTTGGGAGAGAACGACTTAACAAAGAAAGTAAAATTAGAATACGAGGTATTTGTGAGGCTCGTGGAGGATGATACAGAATGAATATAAATTAAATAAATTATAATACTTTATGGTTAAGTACAGTCACTAACGCGGATCTAAATTATAATAAACTATTACTCATAATATTTGTTGTTTTATTAATACATACATATAAATAAATATGAAATAAATTAGAATGTTATGACTTTTGTAGATATGTTAGTATTTGTTACTGTCCTACAAAAGTTCCAAAAGTAGCATCGGTGAAAATAATGATAAGATATAATCGTTTCTCATGATTATGTTACGTTATATAGAAGAATTAAAGCAAGTAACTAGAAGTTTCTTTTGTATAATTGTTGATTGTTATAAGAAAAGAAAGCGACTGAAGAAGACATAGATGTAGAGTAGAGTGTAGGAAAACTGTATGACAAGAAAGTAAATCTGCACTCAAATGACACATGAAAAAAGAGCGTGGACTCTAGGGAATAATAACATAAATAAAATTTAAACTTATGCAAGGATTTATTGCTACGAATATTTGAATGCAATAAATTCCAGAACAATACTGCTTTCATCACGAAGGACTTGTTATAGGATTAAGTGTGTGCAGTAGCAGCATTAGTTTATTGTCGCTTCTTGATATGAGCTCAAGTTGATATGAACCTCCAGTATCCAAAAATTTGAATCATTCCTTTAAATATCAGGGAGTTAGAGGACTGTCAAGGATAACGTATAAAAGGGACAGCATATGTAAATTGCGGCGATGTCTTATATTTGACCTAAATAGTTGCGTACTAATTTAGAAAAATGATCAAATTTACGAAAGTTAAATATAAATTTGATGTAGACGCGCTAATAGTAATAATGTTTTTATATAATGCGCCGTCCTCAAATAATTGGGATAAGGTCAGGTGATGGTGATGATTATGATGTACTTTTTACTGAAAGAAAATTAATTTCCTAGAAGGTGTAATAAAACTCTAAATAGAAATATTAAAACTCAAAAATGATATAATGTTTAATATATCTATAATCCCCATTACATCAATATTTAACTTATAATTAGAACTGTATTAATAAGAACACTGAAGTGACTGTCGGAATATATGTAATTTAATTGTAATTATTCCGAAACAATTATATTTGACACTAAAAATGAGAGAATAATTCGGAATGTTGTGTGATAACCGCTCTCTGCCACCTTTGAAGCGGCATTGTGCGATGACACACATAAAGGATCAAGCTGCCGGAAGACATAGCAAAGGAATTATGACATTTTTGTGGAATGATCGAATTTTAGAACATGGGTGCGGCTAATGTCGTAATACATCAAGTCGAACTAAATAAGGCTGTTCAATGTCATTTCAACAAATACAAAATGTAAATAAATTACTTTTTCTACATATCGGGCGCTCCGATTACAGCAATAAATGTTCCATTTTAGAAATAGTTGAGTGTATAAAATCGATGGGCAGGATATTGAAGTTACCATTGTCTCATTTAGTTTCAGTATTACAAGTCTAGGAAAAATGAAGGCAACACTGGTAAGTACATATATATTTTTTATTTTTTTTTATATAAATATATTAATAATGAAATTTTATGTGAATAACAATGAAATATTGGTTTGTGAATTTCGTTCTGTTAGGAGTTTTTTTTTTTCACAATATATAAAATATCGAATAATAGTGCTATAGGGTAGTATGCATTTATTTACTTATTAGTTTTATTCTTGTATAGATTTGTTTAGTCTTCTTCAATCTGGTAATTCTATATAATATTTACTAATTACAATACTTTTACACTTAAGGGGTATCTATAAGGGTTTGTCGAATATAAATTGATATATATATATTGTATATATATTGTACATTTATATTACAAAAAATACTAAGTTAATAAATGTTTTTTATTATTATATTATAATTAGTCGAAAATAATGTAAATTTTTATAGTTTTTTTTCTTTTTCTTTCTTTTTTCGATATAGTTAGATAGTGACCCAATGTTATTCATGGCTAAAGAGGAAGAGTCCACCGTGGTAGAAACATACTTTTTTTATAGATAGGAGACGATGTTAATTTATTATTGGTTATCCTGCTACAAAATAAATATTATATGAATATTTAACAAGAAAAAATACATATTCTGTTTCTAGTTCGCACTTCTAGCCATAGGGCTCCTTAATGTAATAAGGGCAGATGATGATGGAAAATATCGGCCAGATGTTCATAGTGGACGTTTCTATGACTACGACAGATACAAAAACTATTTTGGACAAAACACACTGTACTATCGAAATGCCTACCAGCCACAGTATTACAAACCATACCAACAACTTAGTACACCTCTTGCCACCCTTAAAAAGGACGCCAGGTATTTTTTTAAATATTTTATAACTATAAAAAATATTTAATTCAAAAGTGTAATCGAATATTGAGCCAAGTTATACGTTAAGATTAATAACTTAATTATTATATTTCTAGTGTGATTCCCACCGTGACCTACCGTCCCCCCGTAGTTGTGACGACAGCACGTCCGGTGGTAGTGTCTACTGTGGCACCGAAATACATCTATGCCAAAAACTACGGCAATGAAGGCTATGCTAGAATCATAGAGCAAGACAGTGCTTCTGAAAGTAATGGTTACCAATACAAATATAGAACTGAAAATGGAATAAATGCTGGTGAAAGTGGAGTAGTTGGCGCCACCGGCGGTACCAGAGTTAAAGGATTCTACGAATATGTCGGAGACGATGGTCTGACTTACCGCGTCGACTACACCGCTGATGAAAACGGTTTCCGTCCATCTGGTGCTCATCTAGTCTAAGCCTTATATACAATTTTTACCCCGTAAAATAAAACGATTCGAATAGCAATCTGGTATTTTATTATATTAGTAGCTTCTTTTTGTCAATAGGGTCATAAAAATCAAGGTACCTACCGTTTTGACCGCAATATTTTCAAGAAGAGCCTCTGTTTCTTCATAGGAGGGTTGCAGTTGGTAGTCATTAAATTTATTACAACCATTTTTTTATAACATTTGTGTATATTTAAGATATTATTAACTTTATTATAAATAACCGGACCCAAGTAATTTTAAAACCTGTGAAGATTAAGATGTTATGTATAAGTGTGAAGTTCATAATTTTATAATTATTTTTTATATTTTTTATTAGTAATAATGCTTATGACTCACCAAGTAATGGAGGATTTCGTACTATAACTATATGGACATCTATATATACTTAAAAAAACAATTAAGTTCGCTTGTCTCACTAACGCTTTAAAAGGGCTTTACATATATATTCATGAGTTTTGTTTGTATTAATGGTTGTATCTATAGTTAAGTGTCACAATTAGACTCAAAATAGACCGCTGTTATGGAGTACTAGGTATTTAATTTGCAATTCTTGTTTTTTCATGTATCACCTACAACTTTTTTAAGTAGCCACCATATATCAGTTCAGTATGTCATCTTTTGTATCGGTCAACTTATCGCTATGAGTATTTACAGGTAATATGCTTCTGTGTGGAAAGCATTTTTGTGTGATCCAATTTATTATATATTTTTTGTATTGCAGCCGTGCATCTTATATACAACTCAAACTATGGCCATTAAAATTTGTATTTACATATATTGGAACATAAGAATATATTCACAACATGTATTTTATACATTTCATACATTTTTAACAGGACAACGAGTAGCGGGATCTACTGCATTGTTATTTACGTGTACGGTGGTTCTGTAAATAGTTTCCATTGATAACATTTGTTTGGCGCTTTAGTCACATTCCAGGATTTTCATATTTTTTATGAACTTAAATGCTGTTTAAATGTTAGTGCTAGCCTTGAAATTTAAGCAGCCGTCAGCTAAAGTACAATATACAGGGTTATTTGTAATTAGCTGACCACCTCTTAAAAGGCAGTTTCTTTACATCAAACCCCAACAACATATTTTGTTATAGGACTTACTAAAATTAATAGTTTTAAAAATTTAAACTTTCTCATACAAAATTTATTTGTTGTCTCTGAACTGGCAATAACTCTGCGCGTCGGTATGGCGCCCGAGCGTTGACCTTTTAAGTACTTCTTACAAAATACAGAGTAAAAGAGGGAGCAAAATTTTTTTGTTCCCTTTTTTTTCTTTTCTTTATGAAGATTTGTAAAAAGTTGTAGAACAAATGTTGTTGGGATTGATTGAAATATTGTAGAGAGACTGTCTGCAAGAGGTGGTCAACTAATTAAAAATCTGTATAACTGATCTCCATTTCTTGTGGAGTCTTTTCATAAAGTATTTAACGATATGCGACCTGTAAGGTAGAACTGATACGTCTCAAAAATATCGTGTGTAATGTACAAAAATATATCTGTATGTTTGGTAACTGAGAAAAAAAATCATCGACCCATATTTTGTTGACAATGTTTATACGATTTTTGAAAATGTAATATCTCAATAAATTTATTTAGTTATTCAGAAGGATAATCATATTATCTATACATTAAGTTCTTCAATAATAGAAAAATATTAATTATAATACCAATTGCATAAGACCTAGTATTAATTGTTGTACAAGTATTCCTAGAAAAGAGGTTTTTTTAAAAAATCTACAATATAAAAATATTTTTCGTTAGGTTAGTGCATATATGAAAAGATTGCGGTTGCGGAAAACTTTAAGAACCTTGTATGATGTTTGTTAAATTATGATACACCAAGCAATTGTTCCGTCACCGAAGATATATCTGCAGTAAGAAGTGACTTCTATCTTTAACTTGATTGAACTTGCATCGTAATGGTCTTCTCTTTACTTATTTTTTTATAAAAATTGGTTATACTCTATAATTATTACAGTTAAAACAGAGTCCTATTTACGAGTAATATAATCTTAAATTACAAAAAGGATAATATAAAAACTAGAAATATATTATTCATTATTAGTTTTCGGGTTTGGCATCGCAGAACAAAAATTAATCTAAGAAATATGTCAATGAGAATTATGATTTAATTTTACAATACAAGATAATATTCATTTATTCAAACATTCTCATTTTAAATAAGATCAGCGCATTTGTTTATAAAATATTTAGATGAATCGCAATAGGGTAACTGTATTATCCATACTAATATTATAAATACCAAAGTCTGTCTGTTACGTTTTCATAGCTAAACTAAAGACCCGATTTGGATTGAATTCGGAATGAAAATAGTTGAAGACCTAGGATAAATAAAGCTTACTTTTTTAAAAAAAAGCAACCCCCAAAGAGCTTAAATCGGGGATTAATTTGTTAGAAAAATTTTAACTACTTTACCGATTTCCATGCATTTTCTTATAAAATTAGTTAATAACGCAAAGTCAACAAAACTAGCATCTAAGGAGGTGTAATAGTTGCGCTAAGCTGATTGTTATTAATTTTAGTATAAATTAAGATAATTTAAGGTTGACCATGGGGTACTGTTTGATATAATGTATGTTATCTAAATAAAACTATATAAAATGTTAAAATGAATCTTTGGTTTTTATTTTATATTGTTTCAAAATGTTTATCTTAGTTTGAGCACTATTTAAAATTATATAAATATAGAATGAAAAATAAACCGACACGGGCAGGGATTCGAACCCGCGACTACTGGGAAACCGTCCCGTCGCGTCGCTCTACCAACTGAGCTACCGTATCGCTGTCCGTCTCGGTGAATTAAGCATTCTATATGTGATCGTCTTTATCGGGACGGTGGTGACATATATAGTTAGTTGTTATGTATATTAGAAATATAAAGAAAAAACAAGCCCAAAAAAGAACAGTAGAATAAATTAAATCTAAATCCTCAACATTTATTTGTGCATGGGTTTTGAAGTCATTGACGTTTAGTAATGTAAACTTATATATTATTTTCTCATTGAGCAAATTATTGTTAGCTTTAAACCATTGTACAATATCTATTCTATCATTATATAATATCTATCAATTCATTTTAACAATAAGAGAAGTATGATCAGAAAAAATTATTATTACAAAGTAAGGTAAATCATTTTTGCAAATGAGCAATAATTGTTACGTACCTATTACATTTTTCTTCTGATCTTGGACTTGAGGTTCCGTTCTTAAGGATAACATTAAGATATCTTTAAGATGAATAAATTATTTATATAGCAGTATAGTACTGTTTCCGGTTGCAGCTACTTGCTAGTATATATTTGATATTAACAACATCTTGTTAACAGGAAATTACAATAGAAGATAGCTTTACTGAGTGCCAATAAGTCACCGTTATACTGTATGTTTTCACACGAACATGCTAATTTGGTAATTTAAAGTAAACATAAAATATTTATGTTGCCATATGCCATTAATTATAATGAAAATTAAAAAACGTTTTGAAATTTATTATTCTAAAAAGTTTATATCGTATTTTAATGTTTATAAGAAATGTTGGATATCAAGAAGGTAGGAAGGAAGGAAGGTAGGAAACATACCCCATATTGAATATTGCTTTTATTTTTGTCTGCCGTTTAATTTTAAAACTTTGCACTTTAAAAGGCTTTATTTACGAGAACACTCTTGTAAATATATATTTAATAATAATCATGATTGACGTAATATTAATTACAATTATTTTTACAATTTACAACTGTTTTCCAATATTTTCATTGGACTTTATAATTTTCTTTGGCAGCGGCACTGCTTCTGATTTTCTTTATGTAATACACGTTTACCTAACTAATAAAAAAATAAACAAAAACTCATAGATTTTCTATTAAATATATTAATTTGTTTGAATGTTATTCACCACATACAAAAAAGAACGGATAATGGAACTGTTTTTATATGAAACGTAATATAAACATGACTTTATCAGATCTGATAAAGATTGTTCACCTTTACTATATTTCATCTGATTATAGGTGTGTCAATATTTTAATAGTGTGAATGATTTTTGCATTTTTAATAAAAAACAGCATATTCAAGTAGTTGTCTGGAATCGAACAGGGTGTTAGGGAGAGTTTAAGTTTATGTTTTTGGAAAGGAAAACGAACATAATAGTTGAAGGTTTTGTTTCTAAAAACATTATAATATTACCACATTACAGGTACTTTTCTGTCTGTACTATTTGACTTTTTTTTTTAAATATATTTATAATTTGACCTTTACAAATAACAAAAAAGTGAAACTATATATCAGTCTTAAATATGTATTTAATGTAAAATAAACTACAGTTCAGTTAATTAAAAAACTGGGTTTCAATTTAATGTTTTTTACCTTTTTAATAAATTCTTCACGGATCGTTATAATCGTGCATAAATTATAAGCCAAATATACCTAATTAAGCGTTTTTTTCTGATCGACTAAAAAAGTAACAATGACTATCGGTGTCGAGATCTTCATAATAGTCATAGAAGGAATTTTCAATGTTTGAAATACGTTCGTCTTTGCATTTAGTTTCGTTCTCCAAATTTGGATAGAAGCTTTTTCAATTATTTATTCTATGATATTGTTTCTGTAAGTTATGTCTTATGATCCGTACTATAATTCTTCATTTACTACTTACTAGTCTTGCAAACATAACTTTATACTATGTTATTGAAGTGAAACTTCTTTATCGGGGTAGGAAAAAAATTTAGTGTAACATTTTTTCGTTACGCGTCACATTTTTCCGTTACGCGCCAGCTTTTTTCGTATAGCTTCATCTCTTTTACACCATGTTACTATTAAAATACTAAATAATCAAAATGACAAGTATGTGGATTACAAAACACAATTTACATTAACCAAAAATAAAATTATCGGATTAGAGTTTTATAATTAAATAATGAATTGTAATTACATACTGGGCAATACGATTTTATGGACTTGGTATTAAAACTAATAAATAAATTCAAGATTATAACATGAAGAAGAAATTATGAAATATAATTTATAATATTTTTAAAATACATTGATTGTCTGAAATAAAACGAGTAAGAATGAAAAGAAATACGAGTTTTGTCTGAGAAATGGAGCATTGGGGTCCTGATCTTTACAAGGTCTGTTTTGCTATACCTAGAACGAACAACAAATCGAAACAGCAGAAACCATGATGAAGAATAATTTTATTTGTGATATAGTGACGATCCAACATGTTAAGAAGCCTAAAGTTATTATTTTTAAAGTGGATTGTGTACATTTGTCTGTTTTTATGGTACTTATGTGTTTCTTCTATGATAATATTATATGTCAGAAACAGTCGATTCACTTCTTACGTTTTAATTAATTAATATTAATGAAAATTATGACGTTTTTCTGTTACGCGCCATTTTTATTTCTAAGTCACATTTAAAAGAAAATGTGAATTATATTTACATATCATAAAGAAGTTTCACTTCTTACATGTGTACACTAATACACACACACACATATTTTTTATTGGATATAATCATTTAAAAATTATAAGTGTTTATTTATATTAAATTATTATATATAAAACGAAAAAGTTGCCTATTTAAATATGTTATTAGCAATTCATGTTGCAACGACATCGTTAATGTTGCTTAACAATTACTTTAGACTATATTTGCAGATTCTATCCAAGTCTAACAAGGATTGATATATGTAAATCCAGAATTATCATATCTAGTATTATATATGCAAAAATGAGAGACTGTTTTTTATGTTACTCTTTTACACCTAAACACTCAACCATTTTGCACTGTGGTACAGAAAAAGAGAGCTCAGCATTCATCCTGAAAACAGTAATATATTCGAGGGATTGTTTTTATCCAGAGCCCGGATGACTGTTATCCTGTATATCTATTAATCCTCAGCATTCATCCTGAAAACAGTAATATATTCGAGGGATTGTTTTTATCCAGAGCCCGGATGACTGTTATCCTGTATATCTATTAATCCTCAGCATTCATCCTGAAAACAGTAATATATTCGAGGGATTGTTTTTATCCAGAGCCCGGATGACTGTTATCCTGTATATCTATTAATCCTCAGCATTCATCCTGAAAACAGTAATATATTCGAGGGATTGTTTTTATCCAGAGCCCGGATGACTGTTATCCTGTATATCTATTAATCCTCAGCATTCATCCTGAAAACAGTAATATATTCGAGGGATTGTTTTTATCCAGAGCCCGGATGACTGTTATCCTGTATATCTATTAATCCTCAGCATTCATCCTGAAAACAGTAATATATTCGAGGGATTGTTTTTATCCAGAGCCCGGATGACTGTTATCCTGTATATCTATTAATCCTCAGCATTCATCCTGAAAACAGTAATATATTCGAGGTATTGTTTTTATCCAGAGCCCGGATGACTGTTATCCTGTATATCTATTAATCCTCAGCATTCATCCTGAAAACAGTAATATATTCGAGGGATTGTTTTTATCCAGAGCCCGGATGAAGCCGCTGGCAATAATTGGTTTAAATATAATGTGCAGTTTTATTCCTCTGTAGTGCTTATTTCAATTGTTTTTAATTTGATACTTTGTCGATACCTTTAGTTAGCCTCAAGTCAAAATAATCTTACAGCATAAACATATTTTTCTGAAATATAGTAATTAGGTGTATCAGGTGTTTAAAATATTTTATACTTGATAGCTAACCATATTTTTCCTACGGTAATAATTGTCATTCATTCATTTGAACATTTTTTACTATTTTCAATTCTGTATAAAATTAAAATTATTTTTTAAATAAAAAACGGAGGCATTTTTTTACAATCTGTTATTTATTTATTTATTTATTTATTTGGGAAACAAACAATATTCACACACTTAAAAATAAAATTGATAATTAATACATAATATCAATAAAGTTTCCACTGTTACAAAAATAAACTTAACATGAACTTAAAAAGTAAAAATAAAAATAATATTAACAAATCATCAATAAAAGTATAAGTTGCAAGAAAAACAAAATAACATTTATAACAAAAAATAATAAAAACCCAGAAATTAGAACACACTCACATTGCAAAAATAATAAATAAAAACGTTAATATTTAACGAAAATTTCTTTTAAAAATACTAATCTTGTCATTAAAGATGTCGATGTTATGACAAGTGTAATTAAAGTCATGACAAGCTCGAGATATAAATACATTATTTGTGGCTTTACATTTGTTAAAAGGTATAAAAAATAACTTATTGTTTCTGGAACTCAATCTAGGACATTTGAATTTCACTTCACCGAGAAGGTAATTGCAATCAACAATACTATTAATAATTTTATACAAAAATAAGAGGTCCCTCAGTTGCCTTCGAGAAAATAGTGTTTGAAATTCCGGAATGATACTCTCTAAATTGTAACCAGAAAATCCACCCTTATAAGATACATATTTTTTAAATTTATTTTGTAATTTCTCTACTGTATCAATGTGAACTTTATATTGTGGATTCCAAACCTTAGAGGCATATTCAAGTACTGACCTCACGAAAGTATTAAATAAAAGTATAAAAGTCGAGGCTCTTTTAAAATCCTTACCCACCCTTAAAATAAAACCTAACATTCTATAAGCCTTCGACGATATGTAATTAACATGTGAGATAAAAGTTAGCTTACTGTCTAAAATTACACCTAAATCTTTAACCTCGTTAATCCTAGTCAAATTATCATTATTAATTTTATAAGTGTATAAAATGGATTTCGTTTTTCTTGTAAAGGTTATTAAATTACATTTTTTAACATGGTTTTGGTACTTTATAGAGGAGGAAGTTATTTCAAATAGATACATCACTATGGCGCCAATTTTATTTTTTACTCAGATTTTCATCAATAGCATTAACCTTATTACCTCTTATTATTTGTGTAAGAAACACTCTCAAAAGTCGCTCGTACAATGTCAGGTCAATGCTGTTAGCCCTATCGGTTAGTACAGCGTCACCAGGGGAGGGGCGGCTCAGGAGACCTACTCTTGAAGCAATGCCATGTCGTCAACATTGTAGGTGGAGTCAAAAACATTTAGCGCCTATAAAACAATAGTCTGACATTATTGTACCATTTATTGTTACTGTTACTCTTTATAATAAATATCTAACATTTAAGTAGAGGCAAATACTAAATTTATAAATTTTAGTACATCTTGTTAAATAAAATAAGACGTTTGAACTTTAATTATAAATCATTATTAATAGAAAACGAGTCTAAAACTAATAAATAAGATCGTTTGCAGAATTCTATAGAACAGGATGTCATTAAAACTTTTGTATAAGAAAAAAACAAGATCAATGAGTTTCCGTGATTTTGTATGAAATTAATATTATGGTTGTTTCGTTATTCCTAAATTAAAACCAAATACGAACATCATTTAAATTAAACACAAAAATTAATTTGTAATTCCAGTATCGGTATAACTTATTTAAAATAGAAATATCGATTTATATTCATATAATACCAAAATGTAACTTAAGCTATATTACTTAAATAAATTAAAGATGCACATAAATCACATTAATTTTAAGTTAGTGTACCAAAGGATTCTGTTTCAAACTATAAGATTCTACTTTTAGTTGGATTTTTTAAATTGCCATAGAATTTGATGTTGTTTTGATTTTAATAATATTTAAATATCAACTCTGTCCGCGAGCAGGCGTGGCGGTAGATATAATGATGATATACTTTATATATGTTTTAATATTAGTTATTTTAAATGTAATAAAGATATTTATAGATTTACAGAAATCCTAGTACTGATAAATATCGAATTAAAAGTAATGAATTATAGATTAAAACGGGAGATAGTTCATTATTGGAGGACATGTGTTTCAGTTATTTCTACTTAGATACTACTACAATATAGTTTAAATTTCACAAATAATTTATTGGCATTGTAAATATGTTTATTAGTTTAAAACATGTAAGTATTTAAAGGACAATAAAATAAAAAAAAACTATTAAATTACCTTGTTACTTAGTATTATAATTTATGTCTCTTAACAATTGACTTTAAGTGGTGTAGATTAAATAATCATAATATCACTTTAAAGTATTGTATGATATCTTTATGTGGTAGGCTATATATAGGCTAAGGATGGGCTTGACAGCCCCTGTCACAGAAGATCAATATCTGGCTTGAAGTAACTATTATCCTAGTATGTTCCGGTCTTCTGCATCCCGCCTCATTCATATGTATTGATGTACATGGGCGACAGCTCCACCTACCACCAGATAGACTACCAGTTCGTTAGAAACCCAATCCCATAAAAAATAGAATATAATTAAAAAACACATTTAAATATAAATACTCACCTAAACCCAAAAACACAGCTTCGTACACATAAATATGTCATGAATAAAGAATTGATAAAAACTTTAAGCAATCTTTTATTTTTTCTGTACTCTACGACCTCGGTATTAAATAGATGAACGGAATAAAGAAGTCAAAGTCAACCTAACATGTATTTGGGTGTGGAGGAGATAAAGATAAGGTTTTCGCTATATATGGTGGTTATTAGATACTTTTATTACACCAAATTAATTCAAAAGCGCTAATAAATTTATCTGTAACAAATATTTTAGGTAAGTTGACGTGAGGCAAGTCAAACTATTTCCTTTTATCTTTTTTACACTTACGAATGCGATCAATTTTATTTAAAAAAAAACGAAATACTTATTTTTATAATCATGCAATAAATACACTTTCAATAAAAAAAAAACCACAATAGTATTTTACAAACACACAAAAAATGGACGAGTTGTGAACGTCCTCCATTTTGGAGACCGTTAAAAATAAAATTAAAATACACGATCTGACAGATATTGATATTAATTCACAGCTCAAGCTATCTGACTGAATATTTAGTTGACTGTCACTACTTTTAGAATCTTGAGTTAAATAAATAAAAACATTATTTAACTTTGATCTGGTAAATATTAAAAATGTATGTGAACCCTGATGATTATTAATATATATTAACCTGGCGACCAGCTCACGCCGTGAGTCCGCCATGCTTCGAGCTCATGAATAGGAACCCCGAATAGGTTTGAAACTTGTCAGCCATATTCCGATTAAAATTACATGATTATATCCGTTTAAATAATTATTTAATGTAAGCTCTACGCGATCGTAACTCTTGCTATGATCAAAGAATATGGTTACTCGAATAAAAATGTTTTACTAGAAATTTGATACTTCTTAGATTAGAATATATGTGATAATGACCTCTCTTTGAATAAATTAGTTATTTGTAGTCATCATCTCATATGTTTCGAACTGAAACAAGTTTTCTTCCGTCTCTATATTACAAACCTTGCATTTAAATAAGATGATGAATATATGTAAATAAATATAAATAGTTCTGTTAAAAAATATAACAACATGTAATTAAAAGATAAGTTAAAACTTCAATTTAGTTTAATTATAATAATAATAATATTCTATTGTTTAGTTAGTCGTTACTTACATAATAATGGGGCGTAATCAATCTTACCTTAAAATTTAAAAAACTTGAGAACTATGTAAAAGAAATGTATTAATATATATAATTATAAATATATATATATATATATATGTTTGTAATACATAAACTGTGCAAAATGTAGGAAGCAATGAGCTGGTGGGTTAAGCTTCATTACAAAGTAGTATGGTTAGTATGACTAGTATGGCTAGTATGGCCAGTATGGCTAGTATGGCCAGTATGGCCAGTATGGTCAGTATGGCCAGTATGGTCAGTGTGGCCAGTATGGTCAGTATGGCCAGTATGGCCAGTATGGCTACTATATCGAGATAGAAATAGGGATTTAATGATTAACATCTTATTTGAATCATTGTTGTCACCTTTTAAGTTTTGTGTGATTTGGTTTTAATATCAATATAAAAAATCCAAGAAGTGTTGAGCTTAAAGTTATTGAAAATAGTTAAGCACTAATCGCACTAGCATTTAATATTATAATAAGCATATATGAGCACTATGAGACTTATTCAGTTGATGTCATTTAAATTGTGTTTGTTATATTAAAAGTTTAATTATGAACTCCAAAAAAAAATCAATATATATTTAAAAAAAAAAAAGTTCGTTGTAAAGCCATATATCAAGTAGGTAGATCGACGTTGCAGAAATATCATTTTAATATTCATAACTCTAAGTGTAAAACTAATAGGCAAAGATGCATCTTTCAAAACCAATTAATATTATTTTGAGACATCTAGCGTTCAGATAACTCCAAAAAATATTTACGTTCCATTGCACGGAAATATAAAAAAAGCTCACCTACAGTGAAGTCAAATTACATGAAATTGATAACTATCTGAATTTATATAATATTAGAATTGCAACAATATATCTGTTAGGTACCCACAGACAGACATCATATATGTAACTTGTTTTATTATTAAATAAATATTAAATTATATCAATATATTATATAACATTTTAAATGAAACCCAAAGACTATTAAAAATAAATTTAATAACTACTCTACTAACTCTAGTAACTGAAAATTGTTTCTAATGAAAAATATTTTTAATGTTTGTTTTTTATTTTTTTTTTTGATAAAAATATGCATATTTAATTTTACAATTGTTTAAACAATTCAAACAAAATTTTGACAAAAAATTAATCGAGAGCTCTAGACCCTAAAAATATAGATAGACCAAAATTTTAGACAATTCCTCACTCTCGGCAAAATAATTTGAATATTATTGCAATTCGGCGTCAAAGTGGGTGGTTCTCTCAGTGGTATATAAGCGTGCGCGGAATTTTTATCAGCATTCAAACTAGTTCAACCAAGCTAGGCAAATCTCAAAAAACAAAAATGAAATTTGTCGTAAGTAAAAAAATATTATATACATATTCGAAAATAAGCTAAATTAATTTTGTATGATTTTAATACGAGACGTGTAATTTTGAGAAAATAATAATATAAATTTGTGATTACAGGTGGTCGTACTTGCCTGCGTGTTGGTGGCCGCCAGTGCCCAACAGTACCAACAGTATAACAAATACCAACCCTACAACCAGTACAATCAGTACAACCGGTACCAGAACCAGTACCAGAACCAGTACCAGGGCCAATACCAGAACCAGTACCAGGGCCAGTACCAGAACAAATACGCCCCTTACAAGAGCCCCTACGTGACCCGCGCTCCTTTCCCCCTCCCAGCGGTCGTAGTATCTACTGCTAAGCCCGAGGTGATCCCCGCTGCTCCAGTAGCTTCCGTAGTGGTCTCTGCCGTCCCCGAAGTCGCCCCTGCAGTTTTCGTGAAACAGGTCGCACCTGTTGCCAGGGTTGCCTCCAACGATGCCTCTGCTGAGATCGTCAAATACGGAGACGAATTCGTCAACGATGGCCGTAACTACTAGTATGTATACGAACTATTACTTATAATTTTACTATATTTTTATTAATAACTTTAATATAATCACGTCTTTATTCGAGGCAACAATGGCCTATTCGTTAGTAAACACAGAACTTACATACATAAATTGTACTTACTTGCATGTTGATGGCTAAACGTGCTTAAGTATATAAGTTATAAGTTTTTTATATCACAATAAAAAAAAATATATATATTTTGTTTACGATTATAATTTTTACAATATAAATTTATAGCTTTGAAACCAACAATGGAATCGCTGTTCAAGCTCAGCTCGTCCCCCGCAACTATGGTGGAAACCCACCCGTAGTCAGTGACGTAGCTCAAGGTTCCTTCTCCTGGACATCCCCCGAGGGCAAGGTCATCGCCATTTCATACACCGCTGACGAGAACGGTTACCAACCCAGCGTGAGTACAATTTATTACCTTTTGAGTTTATTACTGATGTTATTATAAATGTATTATAATATATATGTATATGTGTATATATATATATATATATATATATATATATATATATATATATATATATTATATTTATTATATTTTATTTCAGGGTGACGCTCTTCCCCAAGCTCCTGAAGTACCCGCCCAGATCGCCCGCGCTCTGGCGTACGGCGCAAGGTTCTCGGCTGGTATCAAAAACTAAGCAAGCTACAGTTATTATATCACCCTGACGATATCTTCCGTTTGTAGAGTAGATTTATTTAAGATTACGTAGAAAATACATGATAATTGATTAATGATGAATTAAATTACCAGATTTAAATAAACAATACCTTATTAACTTCTGCATTTTACTAAATTACACTTATAATCCATAATAGACGTTACAGTACGCCTCAATTATATTAACATTTTACGTGTTTTCAAGGTTTTTCTTAATTTATATTTAAATACCTTAACAGATAAACAAAAAAGGATAATATTTACTATTCGCTTAATATTCTGAATTAATGGAATTATAAAAACTACTATTCATAATTTATTAAGATTAATTTGCAATATTTAATGATTAAAATCAAAACGAATATTGTGGTCCGATAGACATTACTAAACAATATTTAATATTATTCATTGAAGTATATATTCGACATATCTTAAAAATATTAATGGCCGACGTAATTGATTGATATCACTATAAGGATCTTCGATTCTGAGGACACCTTTTATATCTAACGAACACCATCAATTTTATTTAATACAGTTTATAAATATTAGCCTAATATACTTTGGAAACTAAAAAAATGCTTATATATTATATAGTTACCTTATGTTCCTGTATTTTTATACTAAAAAAATAACATTTTTAAATCCACTTTTCATGTAAATAGATAAGGAATTATTTTGTTTAAGATTAGTTATTAACTTATTCCATAGTTATAAGTAAAATAAACCGCATCTGACTTTTATACATTTACTTAAGTAAGTAAAACGTGTGTATCTGTCATAAGTTATGTTTTTCTGTGACACAAGTGAATCTCCGGACTAAAACTACTTAATTATTAGGTAACCATGAAAATGTTCTTGATAATTATACACAAGGAAACCATAACATTTAAATAAAGAAGACGTTCGATTGTATAATTATATTATAATAAATTATCACGTTACAATTGGAAGATGAATTTGAATATTGTACAAGGCTAGCGACTTAACAAATGTTCAAATGTTCTTCAATATTAGTACATACTATGTTGACGTTATTTGGTAAATTAACAATTAATTGGTCAATAATATAAATATAACAATGGTTGATAGTGATTGACCTTAATGGTAACATTTGATGGCAAGTCATACATACACCAGCTAAATCGATCAGGGTAGTACTATCTTCTTACATACAGTTTAGTTTCTTTCTATTATCCTTCGTCCTTCCTGTTCTTAAAAAGTAGTAACGCATTGGCAATTCCTTTTACATTGCTTATGTTCTGGTTGAAATTTAGCTCTTACTAGCAGGTGGATCGTTATCTCTGTTGATCTCTTCGTTCCAACAAATAAAATAATAAAATACTTTATTGACTATTTATACACTTCAAATTAAGAACATCAAGTAGCGTCTTAGAAGCAAATAATTTTTAACCCCCGACCCAAAAAGAGGGGTGTTATAAGTTGGATCTTTGTATTTGTCTGTGGCAACGTAGCGGCCAAACGCGTAGACGGATTTGATTGCGTTTTTTTTATCGAAAGCTTTTTTCAACGAAGTAGTTCTTATGTTTGGTCGAAATAGAAGCAGTCGTTCAAGATATGGAGCTTTTGGTGCTGGTGAAAGGTTCTCATGCAATATTGATATTAAAAACTTAATCAAGTGAAATTAGTGTGTTCTTAGGTTCATTTAGTACAACCGAGAAAAATAAATTAAAAATTAGTAGTTATTGTCGGGGGAGTGCTAAATAAAGGAAAAATCCAAAATGCAAGTAAGTTACCAAAATAAATAACGAAAAAACAATATTAAATCGTATAGTCTAAGTCCTTGTTCATTAGCTCCGAAAGTTTTGTAAAATGGCACCATCGTAAATGTAAGTACAACGGTCTCCCGACGCAACTACTTCAATAAGTACATAATAATATTACTTTTATCCTTTTTAGACTTTTTTTATTTCGGGGATTTTTAATTTTTATTATTTTTTTTTTCTTTGTCTTAAAAAAAATTAAGTGATTGTAATATTTATTGCATCCTATATTACTCTCTGAGTGTCTGAGGTTTTATTATCGTCTTTTTGAAAAACCTTTTGAGATGGTTGGTTTTTTGGTACATTACATCATCTCATTAAATTTGGATATTTTTCATTGCACGCGGATATAGAGCTTTGTATTTAACTAAACTTACCAAACGAGTTTACATCCTCATAATATAACTTACCTATCGATCGATGTATAGTTTAGATATTATATATCTACGAAATCTATACTAATATTATAAAGAGGAAAGGTTTGATTATTTTTTGTATGTTTGAAATGAATAGGCTCCGAAACTACTGGACCGATTTCAAAAATTCTTTCACCGTTGGCAAGCTACACTATTCCCGAGTGACATAGGCTATGTTTCATTTTCAAAAAGTTAGAAATGATTACTAAAACTTGAATATTCTAACGCAAGGTGTAAAAAAATAAACGAAAAACTGCGTGCGCTGCGAAAACGGTGAAAGTTATGCAAAAATGATGTTCTATGAAATTGTTTCTCTTTAAAAGTTTTAAAAAGAAGTCCGGGACAAGATATATCTAGCTTTTAAGGTTGACTCACTATAACGTTTTCTATGGTTATGAAATTGGTTCTAAAATAATATCGTCTATTATATAATATAATATAGTCTATTATAGGTCTGGATAATTGTAGTTTCCACAGATTACGCGAAAAGCGACCTACACGCGGGCGAAGCCGCGGGCAACAGCTCGTATATTATATACCTATACAAACTCATGTGAAGATGCTATATATATTGAAACGTACAAAAAATCCTCAACAATCTTGAAGCTTAGTTGTGCATTTTTTTCTTACTCCAGCGTAATAAGAGCAAAAATATATTAAATTCAGCTTCTGTTGTGTTGTTGAGGTCCAAGAGGGGATTGTGATCACTTAAGATAGTGTGGATAGTCTGCTTATGAATTCCGTTACTTCTTCTAGACATATGGGAAAAAATCTCCATGATCAATCTTTTATAACGTATATTATAGCTATTTAACACGATCACGATCATTGACCTTTGCCAGGCGGTATAGCGAGTGCCTATTAAACATCATTTAAACGCAACAAAGAATAAAATAAACTTTTTTTGTTACAGTTCTTATACAAAAAAAAAAATCAATCAAATAATCCCTAAAAAACATAATAATTATTATATATACAAATTTGGTACTCAATTATAATTAATTACTGAATAGTAATTAGTTCAAATTATTTTTATATAAAACTTTCTTTTATGCAGAAAATTAAATATTTCGATAAAAAGAAACAGTAATTTGAAAATTAAACGTATTTAATCAGAATTCTTAAGACATATGATTCGTTAAATTAAATGTAACGGAATGTTAATAATTAATGATAAGCTATTAGTAAACGTGATCAAAATTCATAATAAAAGAAGTGCAATAAACTTATATAAAAGGTAGAACTTTAAGCTCATTTGAGGGTCGCTTAACGTTTTTCATTAGTTTTTATAAAGTTTATTTAGTAGATATTTTTAAGACATAAAATAATTATTTCATAATATATTACATAGAATTAACTAATTTAATCTTATCCTTAATCACAGAATGTAATTTAAATTCACTCGATCAATTCATTGGATAATGTACTAATTACATAAGAGAAGCAATATTTTATATATTTTGTGTAGATTTACTTTTAAGAAACAAGATGATTATGAATAAAAAAACGATATAATATCATTTCTGAAATACTGAATGTGATAAAATAATAAAATAACCTAAAAATTGACAAAACAATATAAAACCTGATAAGTAAAAACATGAGGTTTTAGTCAATACTTATAAATAAAAAAATAATAAAAAAAACAGGTGACACTAGCCCATTTTTATTATCTTCAAAGCTTGTTTTATAAAAGTCAACGAACCACAAATTTTATTCCCAATTTTTATACATGATATTTTATTTTGTGATTTATAATAACTAAGTGATAAGATAGTAGTGTTAATATGTCCTTGATTTTTTAGGCGTAACTTTAGTTCAAGGCGGGTACTGTGACCCACGCAACTTGACTGGGCTCATCAACATTCGTCGATTACGCAATCTTACAGAAATTTTGTATAACTGGTTTGAATGAGATTTATTTCTCAGTCGATGTTATAAATAATAATTAAATTAATAAACACTTCTTTTTTGACAAATGAAGCTTATTATATTGAATATTGAATGAATTATTCTCGATATATGACGGTAGTTAAAATTTAACCAATTTGTTTAAATAGCAAGCCAAAGTTAAATAATCTTTAATTTTGTTAACCAAAAAAAATGTTTATGACGCCTGTTAAAAATAAACTATT
Organism: Napeogenes inachia; assembly: GCA_959347355.1. Taxonomy (NCBI): domain Eukaryota; kingdom Metazoa; phylum Arthropoda; class Insecta; order Lepidoptera; family Nymphalidae; genus Napeogenes; species Napeogenes inachia. The sequence continues at coordinate 1,329,049 of OY365799.1, read as the reverse complement.
AAAGATGTAGACTGGTAACTTATCTCAAATAATATAATTTTACAGTAGGCGTTAAAATTCTTGCTCTACCAGTCAACCGAACCACTATATAGATAATAAAGTACTAGGGTACAATACAGAAACAAAAAACTATTAAAGTTTAACGCTATGTCTCACTGGCGCAACGAGAAAATACTCTTTATAAATAATATTACATATTATCATGTCAGCCATTATACCCTTAAAAATATCAAAAAATAACGATGATAGAATTTTTATTTAATAAAAAAAAAGGAAAATAAGACAACGTATGCTTCAAGCACAAATAGGTATTTACTTTTCACATTGAATACCTACTATCATATTACATAACAAAGAATCTTAGTTTATGTATATTTACAATTAAAATAAAATACTCCATTATATAAGATGATAGATATAATATTATAAAGGTATATTATTATATACCATGCATCTATGTATTGCAATAATATGTAATTTTGTATTTATGTAGGTATCACTGTAAATATTATAACGACGATTCTCATTATTAATACAAAAAAATTATAGAAATGTCTTTGGACATACTTTTTTTTTATAAAGAACTATTTAAATGCTTGACTACATACCACCTGATGGAGAGTGGAGATGTAGTCATAGGTGGTAAGGCGCATTGCCCTAGCAACCTATTCACTCTTCTCTTGAAGACACCCACATTGTATTTGGCCGGAAATACCGACGAAGGCAAGCTGTTCCAGTCCTTCACTGTACGCAATAAAAAAAAGACGAGGCATAGCACTTCGTTCGGATAGATGAAATGTCCACAACAAAAGGATGAAAACCTGCCATGCGTCTGAACGTCCAGTGATGGAAGGGCACCAGAGGAATTAGATCGTGTAATTCCTGCTCCCACACACCAAAATGTATCCTATAGAATACTGAGAGGCTAGCAATTCTACGCCTGTGTTCAAGGCCGTGGAGGTCACCTTTGACAGATTCGGGATCGCCTATAAGCCTCTTTGCTCGCCTCTCAATTGAGTCCAGAACCTCAAGATGAGATTTTGCGGCACCAGCAAATATGTGTCCACAGTACTCTACACACAACCGGATCTGTGCTTTGTATAAAACAAGTGGCTGTCCCGATGTAAAGTACTGCCGAACCTTCGCAAGAACGGCAAGCTTTGCTACTGCTACTCTTGCGCTGGATTCAATGAACCGACCAAAGTTGAGGTTCGAGGAAATTTCTAAGCCTAACAACTGAAGCCGGTCATTGTATTCCAAGTATAATAATAATAAATATTATTATTATTCCAAGTATACATTCTGGAAAGTAGGAGCCAAGGTGAAAGGGCTCTTTTTGGCGGTGAACAAATACGTCTGCGTTTTGGTGGCGTCGAACTTGACAAGATTGGTATTGCTCCATGCGAAGACTGACTGAAGTTTGTCATTCAAACGTTGCACGATGGCTTCTTTTTCAGACTGTACTTGATCTCGATTAAACCGAGTACTCGGCAGATATCTTTCTACAACTGTGCTGTCATCTGCATACCCATAGATACCGTTAATGTGCAGTAGAAAAAGAGTTGCAGAATGAACGGACCCCTGAGGCACTCCGGCATTTATTGTCAAGGGTTCCGAGGAACACCCATCGACAGCTACTTGGAGAGATCTCTGGCCCAGAAAGTCCATTACCCAGCCGATCAGACCAGGAGATATACAGTACGCTGAAAGCTCGCTTATAAAGCTCGCATGCCAGACCCTGTCAAATGCCCTCGAGACGTCCAGAGAGATGGCGACCGCTTCTCCGATCTTCTCGATGGCCTCACCTAAAATTTGTGTAGCATTCACTAGGAGGTCCCCAGTAGACCTATTACGGCGAAACCCGTACCTAAACCTGTCGGTCACTGAGGAGATTGTTACCTTCTAGGTATGCTAGTAGGCGCGAGTTCAATACACGCTCTATAATCTTACAGAGTATGGAGATGACTGAAATCTGTAATTGACAGGATTGGCACGGCTGCCTTTTTGGGAACGTGTTGCACGTTGGCAAGCTTCCAGGATTTCCAGCAAATTTATTCGCTTCCTCTGTTGCTGTGTAGGTCAGGGTTCCACCCGGTTTCAACAGAGCAGGCAGTGAGGGTTGGCAGAAGTTCGTCTCGATCGATTTGGCAAGAGACCAGAAATCTCGACTGCCAGTAGCTCTGACAGAGCTTTTCGCCATTCTTAGCTATACGATCGAGATGAGCTTTCCTCAATGCCTTCTTGTAGGACTTGGCAGCTTGGATAAAGGATCTCTTCTTTGAACTTACATCCGGAGTTTTGCGGCTTTGAGTATCACCCCAAAAGAGGTAAACCGAGTGTTTTCGGTCTTCAGTATGACCTCATTTGGCATTAAACTAAGAGCGAGCTTTGCCAGCGATGGGTAAGTCAGCAAAAGGAATAAAATACTTCATTGCAATGATGCATCATATCGGTTGTAGTATCCGTGCAACTCGAGGGATCCAAAGGAGAGAAGCAGACCTGCCGCCAAGCAAAAACGCCAAGCAAAAACGCAAAAAAGTGCCGCATCTCATTCCAATCTGACGACTTGTATTTCCATACTCGCCTAACACCATGTGGTTCGAGAGATGGTGGGGAATATGTAAGCACAGATTTTACCAAACAGTGATCAGAGGTTCGCAAGGGAGTGGTGACCTTTACACGATACCTGTGCGGATCAGTTGTCAGCAGAAAGTCCAGGCAATTGGTTGTATCTTCTCGTATCTCTGCCCTCTATAACGCTCTTGAGTAGCTGTAAGAGATCTCTTTGAAGAGATTAGCTCATCCTATATATACGATTTTGTTATTAATGTTTTTTTTTTGTAACTAATTGTGTTACATGTAATAAAGAGATAAACTCAAATAAAGAATTATGCTTTAATATATACATATAAAAACCCGCTCATAACATTAAAAAAAAAAACAGTTACATTAAGTGTTTTCACGACGATAATTTATGCATTAGTTTATAGCCAATGACAAATTAAAATTAATTATTGGTTGTTAAATTTGATATAGACATGTATTAAAAACTACTATTTTATTTTTAACGAAAACCTTTTGGTGGAAATGAAAATAGGATATTAAATGGATAACAATGTCTGGTGAGTATTTAAGTCTGTCATTACAAAGCCTTATTTGAAAATAACGAATTAAATAAACTAACAATCCATCAATATTGTAGTCTAAATAAAATTAAGTGTTTGTCATACTATTTAGATTCCTGTTTTTATAATGGTAGCAAAAAATATCATGTGCACCTTCCTTGAGTTATTAAAAGAAAAAGAAATATAACTCGACGTCCCTAACATTATTCATTTAAATGTATGTTATAATGTAGTACCCATTGGTATTTCTTCACGTTGCTCCAACAAGTCCGACGGAAATATCTCACTCAAATTAACGAAACTCGGCACATCTAGCTTTATTTATCTAAAAGGTCCACTTGCAGTAGCAGCTATGGAAATATATCTGTTTGTTAATCTGCTAAGTCTGGACAGGACATTTTAATAGCAGAACTTTGATTAGCTAAAATCTAAGGAAACCACAAAATATTTCAAGTTATCGAGTTTTTAATTTATAAAAACATTAAATCAAGCTTGAGCTTGAGTTAGAGTGATAGCGGGGGCCGGAGAAGAGGTGTCGTGACTGATAATATATACACATGTTATATAAAAATTAAAATTTCCTAGTTTAGGATTAGGCTACAGAAAAAAAGGCTGAGATTTTCTTTTGTTTGTAAAAATGTACACTTTCTATATTAATTCAATTATCAATCATAAATAGAGAAGAGATAACATCATATTTAATGTTGCTACATAGCTCGTAAAAATTATAGTAGCATTTAATTGAGACGAATAGATTTCAACCACGTAAAGAAACATTGTTTTAACATAGAATATTCAGAAATGTTTCCCCTTTTGCCTAATATGCTTTCTCCCGATTCTTTTTTTTTATGTTTAAAATAAAAAATATCAGAATGCAGAATCTATGCCTGCATGTGGTCACGTATTTTTTCTTACAAATCTCTTATACTTATACTGTACTTCCAGTAATTTCATTCGAAATAATTGGAGCTGGTAGATATTTAGTCGTTAAAGTTATAGGATGCGTCGAAAAATTGCTTTAAGATTTAGAGTTCAACGCTGAAATTATAAATTAAACTTATAGAGGTTGCAGATTTTAAATTATAGAAGTTTTTGGGTCTGAAGACGAAAGGAACAGATTATTTATTGAAATTACGGAGGTTTTTACGTTATCGAGGTTTAACTTATCCAGGTTTTACTGTAACTAAAACATAGGGATCGTTATTTAGTGGGTAGCCTAAAACAGTTTATATCATTCAAAACATTGTTATATTGTATATATTTATAAAGAAATATATATTGTTGATTTTGTGAAGTATTTAAAGTATATTAAGCTTTACAAGTAAAAAGTGTCAAAAACCAGCAATTGACATCGTTCACTTTCTTTAACATTTTCCAATTTATTCACTTCCAAGGAATCTTTATTCTCAATGACAAACTTTTACAATTCGAGAGTAAATAATTTCCAATAAAATATGCAGAAGAGCTCTTCAGCAACAACCACCCCGTTGCTCGTTTGGTTAGCGCAGACGCCTTACGTATAGCGGCGCAACGGGGTTCGGGTTCGATTTCCAACATGGACAGTCATGTATGTGATGAGCATGCCTGTATTTCTGGGTTTCGTTCATTTCGCAGCGCAACGTTTTAACAAGTCACTTGGCCCATTAAACTCTAAATCTATTGGTATAACTAGAGACTTTTCTGCAATTTATGTTGTGGAACGTTTATCACCGGAGAGTAAACAACTTTTTGCAGCAACCAGCAGCGTTAAAAAGGAAAAGTCATACCAATTTGTCTGGGTAAAAAATGAAAACATGTACGTAAGAAAAAATTAAGGAAGCCCAGCTATTTTGATTAGAAATATGAGTAGCCTGGATCATTTTTAAGAAATATTTTTGTAGCTTTCAATTAAGACATAGTCTTTTATTTTATAAATATGGAAGTTTAATACCAAAATGTAAATGGTTTGATATATAAAACTAAAGATCTATATTTAAATATACTTAATTCTTATTATGATGTTATTTGTATTACGGAGACTAATATTGATGCTGGGGTTTTTTTGCAAGAAATATTTGATGAAAGATATATAGTTTACCGCAAAGATCGTTGTAGTACAAATAGCCTTAAAAAAGGGGGTGGTGGCGTTTTAGTCGCTCTAAAGAAACATATAATTACTACTAGACAATTATCGTGGGAGAGCTGTTTTGAGGATCTATAGGTAACTATCGAAATTAAAGGCAATAATAAACTGCTTAAGGTACACCTATGTATTTGTTATCTTCCACCACGCATAAGTGCAGCTTTTAAAAGTGATTTTTATGATAACTGTACCAAAATCATATAGCAATATAAGGTAAATGAACACAATTACTTTTTATTAATTAGAGACTTTAACACTCTTAATTTAACACGATCTACTAATTCACATAATCTTGTAATGGTCCCTTCTAATCCTCAAGACTGTAAATCTATATTGCTTTCTGATAATTGTATCATTGCCATTGGGCAACGTGTTACCTTTTCGAATTTAATAATATTCGGAATAAAAATGTGCGGGGTTGCGTCTAATACTTCATCCAATTTGATTCACATATCGCCCGAGCCACTAGTTCATATTGATATGCTTCATTCTCCCATATTAATCACCATAAAACAAAATGTCATTGAGAAAAACTTAAAGAACAATAATTGTAAATATTTTTACTATTTAAAATGTAAATTAGAATGGAATGAATTATTGGATGGTCTTGAGGTTGACGATGCAGTTGTTCTTTTTTATGATATTGTTTATAAAATAATATCTCGTTATACACCTCTTAAAAGTAATCGAAAGCCTTATCCTAACTGGTACAGTCCTGTTCTAATAAAATGCTTGCAGGAAAAACTAAAATTTCAAACCATTTTTAAAAAATATGAGAATCCTAGAGATTACGATAGTTTTAGTACGCTAAGATCTAGAAGTAAAATGTTGATTAGTCAATGCTATAAAAATTACATATATGAAACCGAAAAATCTCTGTCTCGAAACCCTCAGTTGTTTTATAAGTTTATTAAAAACAAAAAATTCGTCAATAGTATCCTTCAAATATGCCTTCAATAGCATAGCCTTCAAATATGACTTATAATTCTCAAAATGCAGTCAATGACTCGTTCCCATTTCTTATAACTTTTGCAGTTGTCAACTTGTATTTTGTTTATGTAATACATGTTTGTTATTTTATTTCAAATAAAAATTATTATTATTATTATTATTTTCAAGTCAGGCAATAATACAAAATGTGAGAGTTATCGTCCTATAAGCATATTAAGGTGTGTCGCAAAATTTTTTGAAAATTTAATCTATGATACCATCTTCAACCACGTTAAGATAGAGATAGGTGAAGAACAAAATGGTTTTGTAAGGAATCGATCAACCATCAGTAATCTGTTAGTTTTTTTAAAACTATATATGTAGCACTTTTACTAAAACTCAGTCAGTAGACTCAGTTTAGACGGATTTTTCCAAGGCGTTGTATAGAATTAATCATAATTTATTGTACCATAAACTCTCTTCTTTTGGAATAGCTCCTTTATTTGTAACAAACGGCGATCTGCTACGTTGGATAAAATCATACCTGTCTAAACGCTCCCAAATAGTTCTAGCAGACTCCCAATCAGCAGTGTTACATCAAGTGTTCCTCAAGGCTCTCATTTGGGATCGTTATTTTTTATTATATTTGTTAACGATCTCATAAAACTACTTCATTGAGCTGCGTAAGCGAAGCTCTTAACCGTTTGGGAATCAATTTTTTGAAGCAACATCACAGGAAAACCACTTGACCAATTTAAAAAAAAATTGGCACGCATATCAATAATAAATACTCCAAAAACGTAATAAAAAAATATTGTTTTGTTTTAAGGATATGGCCAAAAAACTGAATCCCCCAGAGACTTAAGCTAACAGTTTCTAGATCTCAACGGAGGTCGCTGTGCATGTTCATCGTGTTTCTGAATTGCCGTATCACATACAAAAATGTTGTTATCATAACGAAATAATCGCTTGGGTTTATAAAGGGTAGATCAGTAAATAAAAATCTTACAACATTTCTTAAGAAAGTCATGGCGTTTGTGGATCGCCGAACTCAGGTTGATGCCATTTGTGCAGATTTTTCCAAAGTTTTTGACAGGGTCGATCATGAAATTTAGATAAAAAAAAATCTAATTTTGGTATAAGAGGTATGGTAATCAATTGGATAAATAGTTACATAACTAATCGTAGGTCTTATATATTCGTGAATGGTACCAAATCTAATTATTCTAATAATTCATTAGGTGTACCTCAAAGCTCACATCTGGGTCCACCACGGTTTTTAATATTTATAAACGATGTTACATAATGTTTTAGAAACTTTGAAACTTATTTGTTTGCAGGCGATTTTAAAATTTATTAGACCTATTCGTGACATACGTGATAGAACTCCTTTGCAGGAAGATATGGATAGAGTACTTTTGTGGTGCAATAGCAATAACATTGACTTAAACATTAAAAATTGATAATATGAGATGTAATAATATGAGAATAGATAATTTTATAAATAAAAGTTGCATCGTAGGTGTAGTAGTACGGTCAAAGAGTTCACTGGATATCTCAGCACAGGGTATCCTAGTGAGATATCCAGGGTCAGTAGCTGCGTTCAAACCATCCCTCCTGACTTCTCACAAAATTTTATGTAGTTAATTGTAACGTCTCCTGTACTTGATGTAATGAAATGAAATAATAAATAAATAAAAATAAATAAATAAATTACATTAGCATTCAAGATTTAGACATTATAATAGATTCTAAATTAAATTTTCAAGATTATATTTCATGTATTATATTGAAAGCTTCAAAATTGTTAGGTTTTATTTTTGGGACACCGAATATTTTAAATGTCATCAGATTAAGATACTCCTTTTTAATTCGCTAGTTCGTAGTACTCTGGAATACTGTAGTCAAGTATAGTCACCATTTTATGAAGTTCACATTAAGCGTTCCAAGTCGGTTGCCTCGCAGTGGATTTTACAAATTGTTTTTCGTTCCTTTGCATTACACAATTCTCCGCTTTATCAAGAATGGCTCGTCTATATAACTGTTAACCAAGGTCTCTTAATATAGGTATACTTCATGATAACTTTTACACATTTAAAAAAAACTGAATATTTTTCACAACACAGTTCTTAATTTTTTATTGTAGTTTAGTTTGTTTTAGATCTGTAAGGCAAAATATGAATCTAATACAGTTTAGCTGTGTTCATCAAAATCCAATAATTACAAATCTCGCAAAAAGTATGTGTAACTATTTAGTTTGAATAGGATTTATGTATCTTTCTACGTTATAAATCGAGTAAATGTATTTTAGAAACACTTCTTCATTCCACAAATGATACTAATTATATTAATTCTTTGATAGCGGCGTCCAATGTGATCCAATCTCGGTAAGGTCATGCATATCGATCTAATTTGTTAAGAAAGTTTATACAATATAGTAGTCGCTGGTTTTAGGCGCCTTTTAGAAGTTTAAGTTAAAGGTGTGTAGCTTATCTCAAATAAAATATTTTCAACAGGGGCTTTAAAATTATATATATGTTTATAAAAAGACACATTAACAATCGAAAAACGGACAGGAATCAAGGGACGTAGCCGGCTTTTTATGTATTAAAGAAGAATGTATTGCATTAATTTAATCTGTTAAAATGCCAATCTATATAGATAATAAAGTACTGGTATCTTATTTTAAATCCATTTACAATCAAATTAATTCAAACACATTTAACGTTTATATAAAAAATGGCGAAGACGTCATTTTCCGCAATTTATCAAAAAAATAATAATTCGTTTATTCAAATAGCATAACATAATATTTAGCTGTCACACATTCAATACTAAATCACACAATATAGATGCTAAGTTTTCCAATTGATATTACTAACCTAACCTTGACTTTCTGCAATAAGGTATAATAAAAATAAAATACTTAATTTATAAACAACCTGTATATCTATTCATCGCATCAGTAAATAAAGAGATTAAATGAATTCTCATTGCTATAAATATAAATAATGATATAAGAAATAAATATTTGAGATTCACAATATAGAAATTAACAAAGTCACATAAACATGCTGCATGTTTATTAAAGCGAATGATTACCTAATACAAATTAGTTTGTTATAATAAAATATCAATTTATGTAAATTGATTAAAATATTTTTTAATTATAACATTTACTTCAAACAGTAAATAGCAGGCGAACATAAGTCATGTTGTGCGTATGGTAAGGTATGTAGGTATCAGGTAACAATGGTGAGGATTTCCAAATGCTAAGGTCGCTGTAGCGATGGCATAGCAACACGAATGAGCTCAGGTCGTGATGAGGTGTTCATCTGCCGCATAGCTAAGGATGTTCAATCTATATGAATGTAATAACACAGATTCTTTGCATCCATTAAAGAATCTGTGTTTTATTTAATGTAATCTTTTTTGATTGCTCATAATTTCCAGTCTTTTCTTGTAAGCTCAAACTATAAGTTATTTGAAACATCACAATCTTTTTGATTTCGTTTCCTTCTAGAACTCTATTGTTGTTGTTCTTGTTGTTGTTGATGTGTTATTGATGAACATGTTTAAATTATATATTTCATGATTATTCATATATATTTGTCTGACTGTAACAAGTTTTTACTATATTTAAAAAAATATATTAAGAGAATTATAAACCCAGAATAATCGATATTATTTAATATTATTCATTTATTTAAACTTAAAATATATAATATTATACAATTGGTAGATGTACTGCTAAAGCTTTACCTCTCTACCAGGCAACACGAATCTTTAATCGTCTAGACTCTAGGTGATCAAGTGACAGCCACTGGAGTGAGTATATTCAGGTCATAATATAAATAATACTTATATCAAATAATAATATTTTTTTATAATGTTACATGTATAATATACGATTTTAGAAAGTAATATAAAAATATTAAAGTATTAAAAGATAAAAACAATATATTCAAATTATTAAAATTTGGTCATTTACAGGTTGTTCCCGTAATATAGATGTTTACGTGTGTGTGTAGTCAGTATTTGTCAATGTGGTGATGCCATTTTATACCTATAAGTTCTTGAAACGCATTCGTTTATAACAATATGCAAAATTTATTATAAATATAATAATAGTTATAATTATAGTGCTAATCTTTAAAAAAAAAGATTTATAATATATTTACAGCAGGTAAATATTTCAAATTTTTTTATAAGGTTTATAAAATATTTATTAAATAAATATTTTATAAACCTTATAAATTTGTTGGAATAAAAAATATTTTTACTCATTCACTTATAACCTTAAAGTATCATATATGTAAGCTATATATATATATATGTATAGGGACGCAAAGCTATATATACGCATCACAGGACGGGGGCCATTCCTGAGTTATATAACGTAAAAAACTCAAAAAACTGATTAAATATACGGAAAACAAGTTATTTAAGGTTTAGTACCGGAAAAAAGATTTTATTAGTCTAAACTATATCATGAGTTTAAAATTTTCATTTCCACTAACAAAGACATTACCGGACTAATTACGGGTGGAAACCATTACATTATTATTACCTTCATTAGTCAAGTCGAATGTAATTTTAACTCTTAATTAATGTAATAAATAATTTGTATTATGTATTAACTTTCACACAGTATAATACAGAGTTAAAACTACTGTAATCTTTAAAAAAAATAACCAATCGATTCAGTAATTACAGAGGATCTCGATGACATTTGACCCAAAACAGAGCTTCGCCCCTCACTCGATGATAAGTTTCCGGTTTTACCCTTTGTATACGGAAACGTAAAAATAAGAAATTCTTAGATAACAATCAGCAATCGTAAACAACGATAGCATGCAATTGACAAAACATTTAAGAACTCATTAAGTAATTTTCGTTAAAAAAAAAACAAATTTTCAATATATTCAATATAATGCAAGAACCCACGAATTATATACGAAAAAATTTATAAACTCGACATGTAATAAAATAATAAAAAAATACGTACATATTTTAGTAATAAAAGTGAATAATATATTTTTATAAGTGGACGATCTACCAACCTTATAAAAATATATTACTCAGATTATTATGACAAGCGCTAAAGAAGAAATAGGTATAATTACAAAATTACTTTGATATTTAATGGACATAGTTTGAGTTACCTCATTGGAATTCCAATATTTAAATTTATTCTTGAGCTAGATAATAAGCAAATAATGTTAAAAAGCAGCCTACATACTTAGTAAAATTATATAATTATTTTTCCGAATGGAGATAATTTTTATGTATTTATTATTAAGACTGGGTAGGAGCAAAAGTGCTTCAATTTAAATTTATGCCTTAATATTTATATTTTTCAAATACGTAAATTAAGTTTTAGCTATATATTTCTGCTTATAACTATAGTTATACGAGCTTAGGTCTCCCATCTGCGATAATTAAACTTTTCCGTTTTTTTCTGCCGTTGAAAAATTTTTTTGCGGATACCTGCGGCCAGGTGATTACTGAAAGGGCTATGAGGGACTACTCAGTAGCATAAATAACGCTACCATTTTGAAGGCTACCCACTAAAAAAACCACGCTTGCCACGGAAAAACCGGCAGAAGACGAAATTTAGCGTCCCGAGACCCCGATTGATTCAACGATATACGTGAGGGCGGATCGACCCTTTTTTTTTTAACGTAAGAAATCCTCGTGGATACACACCTCCATCCAGGAGATGATGGAGGTGGTTATGTTAGACTTTTACTCACTAAACCTGACAGTTGCCGCCGCCGTCATAATGGGACACCACGGAATCGCTACCGCACTCACCGCGATGCCTCGACGTGATCCACAGAGAGGGCACCCCGCAACGAGGAGCACACTCATCCCTTTTTCGCAGGCTTGATCCCCTTCCCCCCACCCAAGCCTGCTGCCTCTGAAGGGGACCGAGACCCCCTCCTAGCTGGATTCAGTCTCAGAATCCAACCGGTTAGACAGACTGACTCAAACATTGACCGTGTCCAGCTCCGCCGCCGGTTATCTCCCCGATGGGAGACCACCGGTCAACCCCCCTAGAAGAGCACACTCCCATAAGACCCAGTGATGCGCAGACAGCCTCACTGCACACACTGGAGTAGCACGTGAGTCCGCTCACGTAGAGGGCCCAACGTCGAACCCGACAGGCCTTTACCGCCGGCCACGGTGATCAGCCGAGACCAGATAGAAAAAGGCATAAGTCGGGAACCTACCACGCCCACACTAATCATCACCAAGCGCAACCGTGGCGTCGCACTCGGCAACGATTAATCCAGGCCACTTCCCGGACCGTCTCGAAACCAAGCACCCTCTCTAAAGTGCTTGGTGGAAAGAGATCCAGACCCTAACCGCGGTTGACGGTCTCTCCCTCAGCAAGAAAGCGACCGTCGTACACCCCCCCAAATAGGCACGGAACCTCTTCACAGTCCACTCTGCTACCAGAGAAGTACCAGGAGCGATTCCGCAGCCAACCTCGGCAAAGAGAGTCTGCGCCCTCCCACCCTCGACGCCCAAGCCAACTTTCCAACCCGATCCACGATAGAAAGAGACACGAACCCCCCCCACAGGGCAGGCCACCCCGAAAGGCTGCCCGCCCTGGTCAGCCATGGACCGGGCACAAACCCCCATGACCGACCCCCACCGCGCCGGGTATTAGCCAACGGGAGAACCCGAAGGTTCTCAATACCCGTTGTTGCCCAGGGAGCACCATGAGGAGGTTCCCGGCGTTCGCCCCCTATGCTATGCTCTCCTATCTTAACCTATTTGAAACTACGCTTTTTGAAAAAGGAGTAGAGTGATATAAGCGTCATTCCAACAAGGCATTGATTCACATAAAGTAATGAAATTATTAAACATGACGCCATAACAGAAGCTAAAGTCTCTAAAATAGAGATGATAATTTTACGTCTGATAGCATAAGAACTGATGACATCCGAGCTTTTTCATATTTATATTTTATCCTAAATAATTTTCCTTATATAACATATTAAAAACTGATGTAATTAGAAAGCGTTTAGGGTGAAAAGAGGTGAAATTAGGCCATTTAATAGGGTAGGGTGTTTTGGGACTATTTGCCTTTGTAGCATCCGTAGACGCTGAGAAAAAAAAATCTGATTAATATCGCTTAAACCGAGCTGAGGCACATTTTCCTTATTTTGTCTTCGGTCAATCCCAAAGGATGTCTGAAAGTTTCAAACTTTTGCCGAGTTTTTTCTCAGTAACAGATTTGTAAATATAGCATCATTTTTTAAACAACCTGTTGCATTGATTTCTGAGTAAAATATATTATCTTTGTTCTTATCATTGGTAACTAGTACCAAACTATGGCTATAATTGATGCTCCTTGAAAAGTACTGCTACTGTCTTAAAGACTTTGGGCACTGCTGTCTGCTCCAAACGCCTAAGTAGAAAGTAGTATTCTGTTTCTTTTTATTTGATAATTTTCAAAGACTTTATTAATCTCAAACAATTATTTTTTAATAAACTCTATTAGATTTTTTACATTTTCATAATTCTTAGCTACATAATACAATATAAATGTTACTATATTTATGAAATGACAAGTTCGATTCCAGTTACTTACGATAGGCTTGCTTTCAAGGTTTTTTGCTCATCATAAGTGACTTGCATTTCAATGTTAATAAGATTATTTTAATAGTATGTCGTAAATTAATATTTATTTTTATTAAATGTTAGTTTTCCACTTTAAATTAAAATATATATGTGTTTAATTTATTATTATTTTCTTATGAATTTATATTTATATTATAATATAAAAAATATATATATTTTTAAATTAATGTGATCAATTACTATCCAATATGAGTATACATATTTTTGCTAAATAATATAATATAGTTATTGATTGATAGTATATTGCGATCAATATTATATATATTTTAATTGTAATATTATATCCGAAAGGCCAAAACGGCATTGTCTCTTTTTCATCATAGGACGTCTGAAGCAGTTTTACATTTTGTCAATATAAACGAGCAGAGAATTCCTGCTCACTTTTGTTTTTACTTATTTGATTAAAGTTAGAGTCATGACTCCAAATCCTGTCTTCTTTATATCTCTTGTATGCTTCCAGGTTTTAAATTTATACGTATCTATTTAATAAATCGACATGTAGGATATTTTACCTTTTACCTACGTAATCATATTATACATTTTTCTGATATTAGTGTATTTTCTTTGGAAGACGCCTTATAGATATTCTGCTATTAATTAAAATAGATTTACAAAAGTTACAAAAGTGTACTTTCCCGACCTTGCCATTGAAAATAACAGTAAAACGAATTCTTCTTCTCTTTGCTTTATAGTTTTAATAGGATGGATTTAAATCACCTGAAAAGGTACAACATTGATTGATTGAACACGTCTATGTATAAGGCTAATATAATATACGAGTAGGTCAATATTTTAAATTCGCTTTTCTGACGATGAATAATTCACTATAATGATGTAAGGGCGAGTAAGCTGAAAGGAAATTTTGATAAGTTATTGTGCAAAATAATTCTAAAAAAATGTTTACTGTAGTAGTGACTCTAAATTTAGGAATTATCATTTTATGATTATATCTTATTTTTTTGTTTGCTGTTTTGGTTGACTGGTAGAAAACGCTTTAACATTAAGTCCGACAATTGTACTTTATCTTGTACAGTGAAGTATTAAATAAAAAAATAAATATAGTGAGAGTAGAGCATTGGCACTGCAGCGTCCTGAAAAATAATATTAATGTAGTAGGGCCCGAGGAAAATATTTAATATCCTTTGTAAAATAAACATTAATTTTACATCTGCCCCTGATCCCTGTTAAATGATTAAAAAAGCATTTCTGGTTGAAGTTATTCATATGGATGGATGTTTTTTCTTTTTAGTACAGCTCATGTCATTTTTATCTCTACTCTATCCTATTCCACTCCAAGAATCCTACATATCATGTAAAATCACTTCATTTCTCGAGAAAGCGTATCCTTTAAATTATCGTCGTGTATGTGTTTCTCTATCGTAACTGGCCGCTTCTGGTATCAGTTTCAAAAAAGCGAGTGAAATCCTATGGTTATAACGAATTAAAACAAATTTTAACTCTTCTAGTAATTTTGTCTATAAGTATGTATGTGTAAATGTTAAATATAATTTATATAGATACATATATATATAGTTTATTACAATATTTTATTGCTTTCTATTATAGTATAAGCATATGACTAACGGTTTCCCCGTATATATATTTTGTATATCCTCTGCCAATTATTTACTGTAATAATATACACAATATCAGCATTAAATATATGTATTTTTTCTCCTTGTTATTATTTTAGAGTGCAATTAACAACGAGAAAGTCGTCGCAAGTACAAGTCCAGATGGTGTGGAAGTTTTTTGGCTGCATCTAATATTTTTTAAGAAAAACCATTTGTATTTTTGTTATTAATCAATCTTTTAAAATGTTTCGCAATAAGTTAATATTGCAGAGTGGATCTAATGCTAAACGCTAATAATGCAACCCGACGTAGACTTACTAAGATGGCAGACGTCATATGGCAGTTAAAATGTCAGTATTTTGTTAAATATAGTAGTAATATATTTTGGTTTAATAATAAATGTATTATTTTATTACAGTTTTACATCCTTTATTTGTCATGTTAGGTTTATTAAACTAAAAATTGCTTTAGCTAAATTTTAATTAACCTGTATAAAATATGATATCGTTGCATTAAACTATTTTTCATTATATTAATAACTTTCCTTTACTTAAATTGATTTTAATGTGTACCAAAAATTAATTAGTGATGTGTGGATTGCGTAAAGACACATCCCATCCAATAACAAAAAGACAACTGGCGACGAGTTGTTGTTTTTTGCAATACTTGATGCCCTTTGCTTTAATGATGTACATATTATAATCCACATGTATTTGTGTTAACCTAAAAACAGGTTTTGCTTCGGTAATACATTCTGAGATTTTAATTAAATATTAATATTTTTATTTATTACATTATTAGATATGGTGTAATATTATTGGTAAGTTCTAAATTGAACACAATAAATGTATGTCATCAGTCTGTTGTGTGATTATTCTTATTGTAGATTTTCTTCCTTGAATCGCATCTTCCGATAGACAACATTCCACAGTGAGATTAATTATTCGATCTTGTTACAGTCCATTCCTTTTGTGACACACATTCTGAGCAATTAATGGAGTGTTTGTCATAAATCACAGGTTGTAAATATAAACAAATGCGAATTGAAAGAGATTGAATATAAAAACTTTTTCCGTTGCGTTCTATAATCTGCAATATTATTTATTCCAAGTGTACTTGCCTAATTGGTCTTGACATGTTACTTTTTTGTGGTTGTAAAATAGTTTTGATTATTTACCCTTTATATTATATTATACAGGGTTATTTGTAATTAATTGACCACCTCTTTCAGGCAGCCTCTATACATCAATCCGAAAACCATTTCCTCCACCACTTTTTAAAATTAATTGTTTTTAAAATTTAAGTTTTCCCATACAAAAACTTTATTTGTTGTTTTTGAACTGGCATTAACTCAGAGCGTAGGTATAGCGCCCGGGCGTGGACCTTTAAAATACTTCTTACAAAATACAGATTAATAAGTAAAAGAGGAAGCAAATTTGTTTTTGTTTCGTTTTTTTGTGTTGTTCATTAATATTTGTAAAAAAAAAAATAGAAGAAAGGTTGTTGGGATTGATGTAAAGAGGCTGCCTGCAAGAGATGGTTGACTAATTACAAATAACCCTTTATATTGAACTAAAATGATTTAGTATCCACTTCCATATCTTACTGTCATAAAAAAAAGAGTGTGTATGAGTCAGCGTTTTAAAAAAATCACGTGATTTTTTAAACGGTGACTCATATAATATATATATTTATATTTGGTAATAGGTTAATAACAATAAAAATCATCTTTAATATTAAAATCATATGTAACAGATGAAATAAATTTATGGTTCACATAAAATAAATGCATAATACAATTACCTTTTGTATTCGAAAACAATACGTAAATAGGTTTATTGTTTTAAATTTTGGCCTGTTTAAGTAATCAGATAACATCTTTGTATGTCGAGTGAACAATCGTGTTTCAAGTATGGGCTGTTCTTATGTTTGACCAGGCATATTTATTTTCATTTTCATTCATTTTGTGTTTTTATTTTTATAAGTAAGCAGTCAGTATTTAGATGTTTTACTAAATTTAATAACCTTAACAATATATTAGTACAAAAATAAAATTTCAAAAACTTTTAGTTACGTTTAGTTTTAGAGTTTAAAGGCTAGTTTCTGAAAGAATGACTAAAGTAAATTAATTTAAGAGTACCTACTGTAAAAAGCTGTTATAGAATGCTATAAACTAAGCAGAAAAATTAACATGTAGATAACAACTTTTTTTTTCTTTAATTAGTAAATGATATAAAACAAACTCTTATATATATTATATCTTTAATAAGTAATGCTAGATGACTTTTAGTATTTAAGAAAATAAAATAAAAACGTAAACCTTTTGTATATTTCACGAGAATTTCCTACAAGAAAATGTTCCAAAATTTTCTTATATTTTATATTTCGACTATGAGTACATTCTTAGTTTTTATAAAATAAGGTTAATATTTTAAGGAGTATATTCACAAGATAGCACATTCCTGATATTTCTAACGTTAAGAACATCAACATGGTTCTTTATTAAGTAGGTATTTTTCTTATTACCATCATATTTGTGGTCTGAGATTTGTGTGTCATAAAACCTACCGTTAGGTACCATTTAGGTGGACTCAGTTTTACGAGCAGCTTCATAGTTATTCTATTGTAACCATGAACGACATAATGCTGCACGAGGGACGAACTGTTAGGCCTATTAATAACTGGCATTATATAAATAAAGAAAGTTGCTGATTCAATTAGGAAAAAATATTTTTATCATTATCAATAATTAGGTTTAATACATAATTGAATATTTTTATAAAACATCTAGTTATTATCTCTTCTGAAGTTAGGATGTCGCAGGGATGAGTTAAAAGGATTATTTAAGTTTAAAGCGGGTTCTACATGAAGATTATATCTTTATTAATATGTAGCACGACTGTTTTAGTAATATAAACATTTTATTTTTTATATTAATTTGATTTAAGTACGGCCCTGTATTTTTGCAGTCGTTGCAGGCTCCCCCTGCTTGTATGCAACGCTAGACAAACCTGCGTCTCTATAAAAGGGACAGGTGATTAGAAGCTGTGTACAATCCGGTGCACGCAGCCATCACCTCATGGGATATCTTGCGCATCATTAACACCAACATTATGAAAATGGTGAGTAGTTTTTGCAAGGGTGGTGGGAATTTAATATTATACATTTTTGTTGATTGAGAAAAGAGTATTATTGGTTATATTTTTAAGGGCCTACCCTTAAGGGGGAAATAGGATTGTGTTTATGAATTGTAATTTAGACTGAGACTTTTTTTTTACTATTTATTATTTTTGTAGATTTCTGCCATTTCGAATCATTGCCATTTAAAAAATTATGTTACTTATTAAATCTTTATGCAAACAATGTTTTGTGGCAAATTTACTAATTTCCGTTCGTGTATAATTAGTCATTGATAAACAAATTTATTTTGTCAAAAAAGATATATTTTATATTTAATATTTAAATAAGCATGTAATTAAAATATTACGTCTATTAATTTACATAAGCGTGTTGTTCGCCTTAGAAGATGCACATTCTGGTTTGTCACGGGGTTCTCGCAAGCGCTTTGCATTTTGCAAACACAATACCTAACCTTTGTTTATTTGTCCTACGAACTTATATAGTATTTAAATATTGCACCAAGTTTTCAACAATTCTTAAGGCCAGTCATAATTGTTGACTCTTCTGAAAAGTGAATACTATAAAACGTTTCAAATGTATGAATATTACATTTTGTTTTATTCTACATGACGTTAGATAATATAATTAGTATATAAAAAGGTGACAATATAATATAATAAAATATTTTATATATTTTTTCATAGGAGACAATCGTTTGTCTAAGATAAAATAGGAATATAATATTTAAAATCAGGCTAGTGTTATATAAATCCGTCTCTGTTCTTGCTAAAGGCGTGCGAGCTGTTAATTAAGCGCCGAACTTTTGTTCTTCGTAGGACATTGTCTTCTCGAGGCAACTCAAATTCTGTGTCATGTTCCCACAACTCAATACTTACAAAACATCTGCATTTGTATACCAAAAACCTATTTGTGAATTTTGCATCAACAACTCTTGAAAACATTTAGTTTTTAAATTTGGGTCATGTTTTGAATGTTTGGTTTATAAATGGCAAAATAGTCATCGTTTAAATTAAAATAATATAAAAGTATAATTATTTGCCAATTCAAGTCAAAGTTTACGAACAGTTCATAAATATTTACTACTGACATTATCAACGCCAACAGTCCTAACAGATTTCAACATCCTTCCTGTGTGGATAAAGTCAAACGCGAGTCGTTGATGTGAATTCATCTTATATACCTGGTTGTAACCAATTTGACTTTAGTGCTTCAATTATTTACATAGTATTGGAAAAATATAGTTGTGTTGTATTTTAATCTGAATAATATTTTATTCAAATTTGCAATTCGTTTTTAAATATTAGTATGATAGTCTAAATAAATAAATTAAAACTGATACATTAATTAACTAAACGATTTAATAAATACATTAATAAACTAAATTTAAATAGTCTAATTTCGAAATATGATAAAATTTATTATTTTTAAAATTATTGTTATATCTGAAAGAAAGAAGTATATTATTAAAAATAATTATAAAATATATAATTAATAACTTCATTATGTATACGTTAAATACGAAAGTACAGTTCACGCGTTGAGATCTAATATAGGAGATATAAAAGTACCGAGGTTATAAAAATATTTAAAATACTTAATAATATTATTTATTTAAATATATTAGTTCAAAATACATTATAAAATACAAATTATATCGAATGGTAATACTTTAATGGTTTTATAATTATAATGATATGCGCAAGTTGGATTCCGATGTAAATAAAAGATACGATAATATTGATTAATAATCAATGATTTATTAATCAATGATTTATTAATTGATACGTGTTTTTATGGACCCGAGTTCGATTTAATGTCAATTATTTATTGTTCGAAAATTTATGAACATACGGCTCTTTAGAAAATATTGTACACTTCGCGGTACTTAATTATCTATTTACATTTAAAAATATATAATATTGTATAAAATAATAATAAATATATTTACCGAACTCGTTTATAGCCAGTTTCCATTAGACAAGAAATCAAGCTTATTTTGATGTTTTATGAAGACATGGTGTAAGTCAGTGTGTTACTGTGTCTGTGTGTGTGTTACGATCATATTATCATCACGACACTAACATGTGACTGATCATAAATAAACTAGGTATATGGTAGGTTTTGTCTTGAGATGACATTTAGCTGAGTGGTAATGAATGTGTTTTTCTGTAAATGATTCAAATCGGTATTGCGTTGTTGTTTATCAATTATGTCTATATATATAATTTCTTTTAAAGTTTCATAACATTTTTAATTAAGACAATAATGAATTGTTAAGCTTTTGTAATATCATTCAATAAAACCTACGTTTTTTAACATAAAAACGATATTTGTAACGTTTATATCAATAAATAATAAAAATGTTGTAATAAATAATCCTCGTCTTAAGCGTAAGCATAAAAAGCTAATGATATTTTTAGTATACGCCTTATGATAAATTTTAGCAAATTTAAAATCACAACATTTTGTTGAACAGTCGGTAGGCGTTCAAGTTTAATAAAGTCAAATTATATTGAACAAAGAAGGGGTAAAAATTTAAATTATTGTACTTAATTGTTATTGCTATATAAATAATATGTAATGTAAGCAAAAAAATAATAAGGTTAACCTCATAATAATAAATACTTATTGATATTTTCAGAGAATTTTGTTTTTATTCGCCGTAGTGGCGATAGCTAGTTCAGCGCCACAGAAACCGGCTGATCAGGTCATATCCATCGTTAAACAAGAGTTTGACCAACAACCGGACGGCTCCTACGTCTACAGGTGAGGATCTGCAAGGTGTCATTGCAAGTGTCAGTTGTACATTCTGAGACTGCAGCACTTGTTATTACTTCGATATAAGCCTATGTTTATACGTACTTCTATTTGTATAATAACATCAATGTATTTTATTCTGGTGTTATAAAAACGTCTTAATTATTAATAGAAATATAATTTTGTTTTCGACGATTACCGCTATTACAATATATAATTCTGTCAACGATACACATGGACGGTAACTTATGATACCCCAAGGTAGAATAATTATTGTGCAAATGACCTAGAAACACGATCAATCTTTAGTCTTCTTTATCAACTAAAATCTAATCATGCAACCACAGTGATACTATGATTTATATTTTTTAATCTTAAAACGTTTTATATGATTCAATGACATCAATAAAAAAATAGAAATTTACATTAGAGTATACAGTCATAAATTGAAAACCAATAATAGTTCTATGCAATAACACATTCACATAATATATTCAATAATAATAATTATTATATTTTTGCATAAAATTTAATTTATGTAAATAATTTAACAGCAATAGCTATAACTTCGAAATTCTTAATATTTCGTAATGTTTCAACACTGTTTTAAATTGATTCGAGTTAGCATCCTCTAAATTATAAAATAGTACATACTCTTAAAACTAATTGAATTTATTTTATATCATTATATAATATGCAGCAAATAGCATATGAATAATATAATACAGAATGTTTAAATTACCATATGAAGCTCAAAAATGGAAAATATTTTTTTTTTTTTTTTTTTTTTTTTTTTTTATACGATCTAGGGCAATGCTTGACTACATTCCACCTGATGGTAAGTGGAATGTAGTCTTAGATGGTAAGGCGCATTGCCCTAGCAACCTATTCACTCTTCTCTTGAAGACACCCACATTATATTTGGCCGGAAATACCGACGCAGGCAAATTGTTCCAGTCCTTCGCTGTACGCACTAAAAATGAGGAAGCAAAGCGCTTCGTTCGGACAGGTGGAATGTCCACAACAAAAGGATGGATACCTGCCGTGCGTCGGGACGTCCGGTGATGGAAGGGGGACGGGGGAACTAAGTCGTGTAGTTCCTGCGCACACTCACCAAAATGTATCCTATAGAATACTGAGAGGCTAGCAATTTTGCGCCTGTGTTCAAGGCTTTGGAGGTCGGCTTCGACCAATTCGGGATCGCCGATAAGCCTCTTTGCTCGCCTCTCAATTGAGTCCAGAACCGCAAGATGAGACTTTGCGGCACCAGCAAATATGTGACCACAGTACTCTACACACGACCGGATCTGTGCTTTGTATAGAACAAGAAGCTGTCCCGGTGTAAAGTACTGCCGAACCTTCGCAAGAACGGCAAGCTTTGCTGCTGCTGCTCTTGCTCTGGACTCAATGAACCGACCAAAGTTGAGGTTCGAGGAAATCTCTAAGCCTAACAACTGAAGCCGGTCACTGTATTCCGAGGATACATTCTGGAAAGTAGGAGCCAAGGTGAAAGGGCTCTTTTTGGCGGTGAACAGACACGTCTGCGTTTTGGTGGCGTTGAACTTGACAAGATTGGCATTGCTCCATGCGGAGACTGCCTGAAGTTTGTCATTCAAACGTTGCACCATGGCTTCTCTTTCAGACTGTACTTGATCTCGACTAGCCCGAGTACTCGGCAGATATCTTTCTACAACTGTGCTGTCGTCTGCATACCCATAGATACCGGGCTTCAACAGATCATTAATGTGCAGCAAAAAAAGAGTTGCAGAAAGAACGGACCCCTGAGGCACTCCGGCATTTATTTTCAAGGGTTCCGAGGAACACCCGTCAACAACTACTCGGAGAGATCTCTGGCTCAAAAAGTCCGTTACCCAGCCGATCAGACCAGGAGATATACCGAACGCTGAAAGCTTGCTTATAAGGCTCGCATGCCAGACCCTGTCAAATGCCCTCGAGACGTCCAGAGAGACGGCGACCGCTTCTCCGTTCTTCTCGATGGCCTCGCCTAAAATGTGTGTAGCATACACTAGGAGGTCCCCAGTAGACCTATTACGGCGAAACCCGTATTGTCGGTCACTGAGGAGATCGTTACCTTCTAGGTATGCTAGTAGGCGCGAGTTCAATACACGCTCCATAATCTTGCAGAGTATGGAGGTGATTGAAATCGGTCTGTAATTGACAGGGTCGGCACGGCTGCCTTTTTTGGGCACGGGTTGCACATTAGCAAGCTTCCAGGATTTCGGCACTATTCCAGTCATGAAAGAGAGACGATACAAACGTGTCAGTACAGGAGACAACTCAGCTGCGCATGTTTTGAGCAGAATGGCTGGTATACCATCAGGACCACTGGCTTTATTCACATCTAAACGACACAATGTTCTCCATACCTCTTTGTTAGTGATGCGGATTTCAGGCATTGAAATACCGCAGTGAGGAAGATGTGCTGGAGAAGCATTGCCAGTGTCTAGATGCGAATTATCAGCAAACAGAGAAGCAAATACATTTGCTTTCTCTGTTGCTGTGTGGGCCAGGGAACCATCCGGCTTCAGCAGAGCAGGCAGTGAGGGTTGGCAGAAATTCGACTCGATCGCTTTCGCAAGAGACCAGAAAGCTCGACTGCCAGTTGGTCTGGCAGAGAGCTTTTCGCCATTCTTAGCGATTCGATCGAGACGAGCCTTCCGCAATGCCTTTTTGTAGGACTTGGCAGCTTGGTTAAAGGCTCTCTTCTTTATACTTACATCCGGAGTTTTGCGGCTTCGAGCATCAGCCCAAATAAGGTATGCCGAATGTTTTCGGTCATGTGCATGACGACATTCGGCATTAAACCATGGGCGAGCTTTGCCACCGATGGGTACGTCAGCAAAAGGAATAAAATACTCCATTGCCTGATGCACCACATCAGTTATAGCATCCGCGCAACTCGATGGATCCAAAGAAGAGAAGCAGACCTGCCGCCAAGGATAAGACGCAAAAAAGTGCCGCATCTCATCCCAATCTGCTGACTTGTATTTCCATACTCGCCTAACACCATGTGGTTCGAAAGCTGGTGGGGAATATGTAAATACAGATTTCACCAGACAGTGATCGGAGGTTCCCAAGGGGGACGTGACCTCTACACGATACCTGTCCGGATCAGTTGTCAGCAGAAGGTCCAGGCAATTGGCTGTATGGCCTACCACATCTGGTACCCTTGTCGCTTGCCTCACCAGCTGAAAGAGGTCCAAGGACAACGCAAAGTTCCGCGCTTCTCTTCCAGCATGGTCGGTCTTCTGGTACGGGAACAGCCAGTCCTGATGACAGGCATTAAAGTCCCCCAGAAAGACGAGCTGCGCCGAAGGGTACTGATGCAGAGCCATATCTGCAGCCTCACTGAGATACTCAAATAAACGAGTTGTCTCCTGGTCACCGCTGTGCGAACGGTAGACACAGGAATACAGGATTTTTTCGTTTCCTGTGTCCACTAAAACCCATAGGGAAGAAAAAGTGGGGTCTTCAAGGTGACGGAGACGCTGAATACAGAGGTCGTTCCGCGCGTACACACTGACTCCGGCCCGTGAGCGAAAGTTGTGCTCTAACGAGTAACCGGGATAATCCAAGTATGCAGCGCTCAAAGGACATTGTATCTGCGTCTCCGCCAAAAAGAGCAAGTGCGGCTGCTCTGTCTCTAGGTGGTGGTGGACAGCTAAAAGATTTGAGTGCAAACCCCTTATATTAGTGAGGTGCACTTTATATGAGGAGGAGTGCAACCGCTGCTTTAACTTATTCTCTTTTTTAAACTTTTTCATAAAAAAATAAATATAAAAGTGAATAGGGATGGGAAATGGCAGTTGAACGAGGCGGTACATATCAAACCCGACGTCGAAATTGGTGATGTCTTGCCACTGGGAGACTAGTCTGGAGACTGCGGGGACGCCCGAACCCCCCCAGGGATCGCCATCGGGCCTCCTCGACTGGTCGCCAACCAGCACGATGGAGCCACCCTGGGATTTTTCGCAGCTGGCGGGGCAGCCTTTCGTGGGTGGCTAACCCACTAATTGGGCCCCCAACTATCTGCGGGCGGCCAGCGGAAAGCCGTCGCTTCGGATCCCGCTACCCTCCTCGACTAGACACCCGACAAAACAAACACCAACCCGACGTCAAACCGGTTCGCCAACGCACCGCAACTGTTCAGACCCATTTCCCATAAACGGCTTCATCGAGCAACGTGCCGGAACACGACTAGGTCGCTTTGCGGCACGACTCTGCCCGATGGGTGGTAACTTTGCCGGCGACCGGATGTTATGGTCTACCACCAAGAGAACTATATTTGCAGCTACGAGACGGAAAATGGCATTAAAGCAGAGGAGACTGGGGTCTTGAAGAAGGCTACTAGTGCTGACAGCAATGACGTCATCGTAGCCCAGGGCGGGTTCAGTTACACGGCACCAGATGGCACCGTTATCAACCTCAGCTACGTCGCTGATGATGAGAATGGTTTCAAACCTTCGGTATGTACCTTTTAATATATTTCATTATAACAATACATAATTCATGGTTTAAGTAAGATTTGATGTAGGAAGTATTCTTAAAAGCTAAACCATTATTTAAAAAATATAGTTTACCTAATTTTAGAACAGTGTCTTCGTAACGTCCAGATCGTGTAAGGTTTCTAGTTAGCTACAGTTATGTGCTCACAATATTTTAACTTTGTATGATATTTAAATAGTGAATATATCTAGATCGGCATTTTAAAATTAAATTATTGTTATTGTTATTCCATCACTTAGTAATAGCAAATATTGAATGGACAATCTTTAGCTAACTGTGGCCTTGTAGTTAAGCATATTAGATTTTTTATGGATGAATTAGCATTCATAATTTACCCTCAAAATATTTACTAAATGTATATTTCAAAGTGCATTACAACAAAGGTGAGTATATGTATGAGTATCATAATAGAATAAACACAGCTAAATGTAATTACTCATCAAGAGATCAGGATATTGTGATAGCCTCCTTATTTAATGGCAGCGATCTGTACGTGTTGTACAATGTTTGGTATTTAATATTTCTAACATGTTTAATATGGTTTTCTTTCAGGGTGCACATTTACCCACACCTCCTCCGATTCCACCAGAAATCCAGAAGGCTCTCGACTACCTCGCCACACTGCCTCCTCCACCAGCCTCGAGGAATTAAACGAACCCACGACCCGATGACGTCACGCGCCTCTCAAAACTGATATACGACTTACTTACTTACTTGTGCCACTTTGAAAACACGCTAACAAATTTATAACACCCAGTTATTGTATAAATAATCCTTAAAACATTACGTACAGCCTGTTTACAGAATGGCACTTGATACTTTTATACTCAAAGCAATAAAAAAATATATAAAAATGAATGCTCAACGTTTGATCTGTGATAGAAATTCGCATTGAATGGAAATAATCAAGCTATTTATTACTTATTAAATAAATGCAAAATCAGTGCCAAAGATGCATTGCGAATGAAGGTATATCGTTTTATTAAATATCTCACAAGTAGAGAATATTGAAAGATGATGTAAACACAGTCAATAATACTGGAGTTGACAAAACTGATAGCGTGTAGTTGTTAATAGTTGAGGTCATTTCCTAAAACCTTTATAATTTAACAGAATACATGACATAAGAATTATTGATAGATTTATGAACCAATAAAATAAACTCAAGTAAATAAATAAAAAACTAAGCGGATATTAGAGGTTTCATATTTATAGTCTTCGAAAATAACACGATTGTAAATTGAATTTTTTAACAGATTGCCTTTTTCTTATAAATTACACACATTTATGGATTTAATTAAGTAAATACATTAGGCACTTATTGGCACATTTTCTTTTAAAATACATATTGTTATCTTGACGATGTTTATTACCGAACCAAGTTTATTATATAAATAAAAATAAATATTTAAATTTACCTAACTAAAAATAATTTTTATTATACCAACTCTTGATCAAATTAATACTCTTATCTGGACATAAACAAGTTTGAACAGGAAAATTTTATGACAAAACTGGGTTTTTGGCTTACTTAGTAATATAAACGCAGGATTAGTCACAATAAATGTAAAATATTTCTTATTTAATAAATTCTTAAAATGACTCTCAATTGTTTCATAATTATTTAAAACAGTATCAAGAGTAGGGCATCATGTTAGTATGGAATGACATAATTTCCGAGAATATAATGTATGTGCAAGTTATGGAAAGCAAGAGCGGGTTGACTCAAAGCTCTTCAGGTTGTCGGCATACCGGTTACAACCTGTTTGTCCAGTAAGCCTCAGTCCAAGGTCACTGATGAGAACAACACACGGACGTAAAGTTCACCTTTAAATATTCACTAATTAATTTGTTTTATTATTTATTCTCTCATATGTCCTAGGATTTATTGTAAAGCTTTCATACTTGACTACTTAAATATTTATTTTTTATTCTAAAAGAGCGTTTACGAGATTTTGTCAAACAATATTAAATATGTCGTAAAACATAAGAGCAATTATTTTTTTTACTTGAAAGCTTCACGTGTGATCCAGTGTAAATATTATACGAGGGCAATATATTAATACCATGAAAGACTTCATCTGATTACCTACAATATTTAAATGTATGCTTGGTGAACAATGAAATGTTTTCTAGACAGATATCAAGTACTTAACATGAGGCTACTTTGGTTATACTATTGAATGTACAGACTTTATGTGTTATTTTATGATATGTATAATATATATTGATGAGAGGTTATTTCAGAGAAGAACGAGAAGAACGAGATGTTAGAACAAAAGAAAGGATCAATATATTAAATATGGTAATTAGTACCTAAACTACTATAATACTACAATAATTAAGAAAATAAGCATTGTGGTTCAAATATTTGTAATGTTAAGTAGTTTTGACGCCTACACTGTGAAAATGTTATGTGCTGAAAATTATCATACTCAAATATACAAAAGATTTTATCATTCAGCTTCCAGACGACAGTAAATAGTAATTAATTATAGCTTTGAAGTCGAAATTATTTTTAACTTATACGAAATTGATTGGTTGATTGTAAAACATTGATGTCATAAGTCTTCTCAGTTTGTCTAGCTACGTATATAGATATATAATTGTATTCTTAATTCAATAAAAGCTTAAAAACTGTGAAAACTCTCAGTACCTATTGAGTTTGTTATTTCTGATAAAATATTTTTTATGTTATGATGACAGTCAGAAATCTATCCTCTTTTAAACTACTAATGCAGGGAAACTGACTACCTACTGTAGCTAGGTACGAGTAGAGTTAGTTATTTAGTTATAAAAGCGTAACGTTTATTTGTCAACATTATTTTTATTTTTATTTTTTGATTAACACCCTTGGTCAATATTTTATTCGGTTTTGACTTTGATTTTCATAAAAAAACAGTTTTTGTCAGACACAGTGAAAAAGACTTGATACATTCACCACAAATATAAGTACTTAAGACTTAATTATATTCAATGTAACTTTTAAAATTGAGGTATATTGTAAAGACAAATAAATGTTTATAAATTTAATTGTAACGATATAAAATTGATATATAAAAACAATAAACGCCGAGAATGAATGTATAACAAATACATCAAATAAACCAAGATTAATTTATATAAATCTGACATACATTAAATAAACATCTGTAGGTACATATTTTTGTACTTGTAGTTGTGAATAAATGATGTTTTTATTGATTTACAAATAAAATACCTAGATAATATTCCGATGCAAACCATAAGTAAACCTTACATATGGTTACTGCATCGTTAAATATTTAATTATTTTGAATTGCCTCAGTCACAGGAGCCGGTGTGGTCTTGGTAGCGAGGTAGGCGAGAGCTCGCGCGATTGCTCTTGGTACCGGGGGAGGTGTCGGCAAATGTGCTCCTTGAGGGCGGTAACCGTTTTCATCGGCTGTGTATGATAGACTTACGTCATTGCCTTCATTATCCTGAAATATAAAATGTATATTTATTTTTAAATATTTACAAAACTTATCAGATTCTATGTTTTACGTATGTTATTATAGTAGTATAAATTAATAAGATATTCTATTAAAAGCCTAGATACTTTAACATTCTAATAAGAAACACGAGATCGCATGAAACTGAGATTTATTATTCAAGGACGCGCATAAGTTACCTTAACTCTATAACCTTTGCTTTTAAATATTTTATATATACGTTACAAATAGTATACTTCCTTTATAGTTGTAATATTTTGATGACAAGGTTCTTACTTTATAGAATACACTGCCAACTACTGCTTCACCAGTTGCATTACTATTGAAACTTCTCAATTCACCCTGACTTGATATTTTTGTGCCATCGCCGCCTTCATAACTGAAATTGACTTATAATTTATTATACTACTTATTTCATTTTTTCATTAATCTCTTCCTTCTGAACAATAAGTAGGAATAAGGTCTTTTCAAGATATTAATATGCTCAGAATGGTCCTCGTTTGAAATATCTATTTGGATAGGTTTATAATTAATAAATAAATTATGTAACTCGACTTTTCAAATTATTTATATAGTATACTGGGGAATTTAATTATTAGAATTGGAAACACGAGTTTTTTCAATAATATAATATTCTTGATCTTGGTATCTCAATTACCTGTAGTGAAAATTTCCATTGTGTGCGAACACGTAATTTTGCTCATCTACAATTTTTACAACAGGATCCCTCTGTCTTCGCGGAGCTTTAGGAACGGGATTATCTTCAGGAGGTCGTTTTGTAAATGTTTTTGGTACTATTGTTCTAGGAGTAGGAACAATAATAACAGTCGGTTCCGTAACTGACACTATTTCCTTGCTCTCTTTCGTGTTTTGAATATCTTCTGACCGTACCTTAGGTTGGTTCGTCACTTTACTTACACTTGGTAAACGTTTTTTAATCTTCCGCCTTCTGCCTTTGATAGCTGTACCATTGTTTTCAGCTTCATTCGAGGTCACTATAGGTGTGTCATATACGACGGTTACCGGAACTTCTTTCAGATTGTGGTTATTTACGTTTCGAAATTGCCTTTGATTATCAAATTTAACTGATTTCTCTTCACGCACATTTTCTGTTTTACCGTTTTGGCTATCCGGGCTTACTTCAGAGCTTTCAGCTGTGGGTGGATGATTGTATCTATAACGGTTTCTGCCAATTGAACCCCTTACATTTATGTTTTCTGTTAAGACACTACAGAAAGTATTAATCAGCACTAAAACTAAAACCGTATTAGTAAAAAACATTTTCAGTACAAAAGTATTATAATTAATTATTATTCAACAACATATCAGTTAAACGTTTCAAATGATAATGAAGATCCGAATTTGATATTGGCTTTTTTATAAGTGATTATTAAATATACGGTCAAACAACTATTCAAGCAAGAAAAATCGTAAAAACGAAGAACATTAAGAAAGAATAATAGGTACATTTGATTCAAAATAAAGTTAAAATGCGGAAGTGATATAACTAAACATTAATAAATTATTTCAACGTATTCCTATATTTCCATAATATAACCTTAATGATTTGCTCGGTCCTAAATTTATGAGAACTAAACTGGTTGAGTAAATCAATTCTACTAACTATTTTTATAGGTTAAAATAATGTCTTAAAACAATAATATTCTAAATGGCAAAATTTTTAAATAAATATTTGATAAACGCAAATGGTGAATCACTAAAACAATTTTCATAGTATTAAGTGCCAACTATTTCAATACTATCGCACTCTATTTATTAAAATAAATTTATGTACAAAATAATTATCATAAAATGTATATCTACGATTTTACTTTGCACCACTGAAATTAGAATCGGCGAGGATTTCAGACTCGGTAGAATGAAATGAAATTACGCTGAAGTTTAATAACGCTGGATCGTCACCCTCCGTGTCACATTATTGACACCTCGACGATTGCGCAATTTTTCAAAGAAGTCCTTAGTCAGCTGCTAAGGTTGAAGTATTTAGCGTACGCTAAGGCTCCTCCGGATGGCGGGGGGAGGGTAGTGTAAATAGATGAGTCGTACATATAAGTAGTCATGAAGTCTGGGTTATTATTCATTAGTGATTTTCGGGAGTGATCAGAATTAAATAAAATTTAATATGAATACTAAAGTCTTGTTCATTACTTTAAGTTGCGTTGTAACCGTCATCATTGCGGCTCCTACCAACTTGGAGCCGGCGGTTATACCAATTGTATCGCAGTCCGAAGAATTACAGAACAATGGAACATACAAATTCAGGTATTGTAAACAAACAACAGATTTTTTTAAATGTAACAAGGATTAAATTTTTTTTTACCTGCATATTTTAGGTTCAGATGAACCTAAAACAATTCTGAAATCAATATTATTCTTAAACAACTTTATTAACAATTTACTTAAACAAGTTTACATTATTACTTTAATTGCCAGATATTTTTTTTTATCAATCATTTTGTAAATAGAAAACAATAAAAAATAGAATGTATTTGACATGAGAGCAACTTAGTAAATCAAACATTTTTTCAATTTTTAAATAAAATAAAATTTCTTTTATTTAGCTATGAAACTGGAAACGGAATAACACGAGAAGAAAGCGCCTATGTCAAAATTGTACCCAGGGGTCGTGATGCGAGCAGCAATGAAGGTGGCGAGAGTGATGAAAGTGAAGAGATTCAGGTACAGCGAGGATCTTACTCTTACACAGCTCCTGATGGTACTTTGATATCCGTGAGGTATGTATAGTGAACAGTATTATATTTTATTTTCGTATTTTTTTTTATTTAAATCTTTATGGTTTTGATAAATACGTTTTAAATATTTGTAGCCACTTTACTAGACCAGATAGATATTAAAAAACAATATCAATGTTTTATAGATTGGTTTTTTTTTATATCTATAAATATAATTTTCACCATTGATGTTGACATGAAGTTGATTGTCGATATTTATAAATGCAAGATTCGTCTCCAGTACGATATGGTAAGCACAATGAAAAGAACCTGGTTCGAAATTATCCATCTTGTTATGTCAACATACACAAAATCTCCCTCACGTGAAGAAGATTGTATAGATTATAATAAAAAAAACTACAACTATAACTACCACCTATATGTGAAGAAATAATTGATTTAAAAGAATTTCTAAATATATTTAGATCTCATTTACCAGCAGGTTTAGACTATATTGTTATAAGTATTTTTTTATGTGTTTAAAGAGCCACTGTGTGGAATATAAGATAGCAGTCTTATATAACAATACGTAATATATGTATTTTTAATATGTAAGATAACACTCAAATAAAATTAAGGGTTTTTTGATTATATTTCCACTGAATGTTATAAATTCTCGAATTTGAACATGAGTTTTTTTTAAAACAGGTATATTGCTGATGAAAACGGTTTCCAGCCCATTTATGAACACACACCTAATCAAGGTATTGCAAAGTCAGCTGATAAATCGGGAAGGGCTTTGAAATTGGACACTTCTGAATCCTCGTTAGGTCTTGCTCCAAGATTTGGTTCTTCACAGTTAAGTGAAGTAAATTCTGCTGAAAATACTGAACCTAAAAATGAGGTTGCAACTGTAGCTTCATCTGAACCTGTGAGTGTTCCTGAGCCTGTATCTGTACCTGAAGCAGTGCCTGTCGTAGAACCTGACGTAGCATCTGTATCTGCTTCTCAAGCAACGCCTGCAGTAATATCCGAAGCAAGTCCTTCAGTGGTTCCTGAATCCGGATCAGAAGTTGTTCCTGAATCAACACCATCAGTTGAAGCAGGAACTACAGCTAACGAAGCCTTAGTTGTTTCAACTGAAAATGCTCAACCTGTAACTGAATCTAGTGCTGCAAAAACAAGTGAATCAGCAACACCAAATGTAGATGTGAGTACTGAAGTTGCTTCAACTGCTGCCCCTAATCAGAAATCTACTGAACCTGAACAGGGCCCCACCGCTTCAGCAGAATTACTTTCCACTACTGCACCAGAACAACTATCTTCAAGCGAAGTCGTTGAATCATCGTCTTCTACTTCAGCTCCTGAGCAATCGAATACAACTGAAGCCGTCGGACAGCAAGCTATTGAGGAATCTGTTGCTTCATCTCCTGCAGAAGAAGTTGGGCAACCAGAATCAAATGCCCCTGAACTTTCTACCGCTGAAGAATCAAGCTCTACAACCGCCTCAGCTTAATTCTTTACTTCAGAAGTCCTCCTTAATAGATGGACTAATAATAATCTAATGGACAAGGCATGAATTACATAATTAAGATAACGGTTTATTTTTTACGGTACGGGTGTGTAGAAAATACATTATTGTTGAATTGTATATAACTTGTGATAAAATGTATAATGACAAATGACTAAGTCCTAGTTAAGTTTTAAACTATT
Organism: Napeogenes inachia; assembly: GCA_959347355.1. Lineage (NCBI taxonomy): Eukaryota > Metazoa > Arthropoda > Insecta > Lepidoptera > Nymphalidae > Napeogenes > Napeogenes inachia. Next base: position 1,295,338 of record OY365799.1, on the reverse strand, counting down.
GTTAATATCTTCATTTAATAAATATATACTTGATATTTATCTTCAAAAGTTTTTTAGTCACAATATTTTTCTCATAGGTACCTTTTGTGATGATAACAAGTAAAGACAAAATCATTTTATTTTGTCTATGGTCGAGTTAATAGTAATTATTTTAAATATATTTACTCATTGTATGAATATACTACTTTAATAATATTATTTACTATTAATATTTCTTTTGAGTAAACAAGACTATGAAAATAATTAACAACAAATGTCAATACCAAATTTCAAACATTCCACCTTACACACTTAACGCTTTCACAGCTGAACCACCAGCCTGATTTGGATGGGATTCGACAAGGAAATAGACGCAGGGTCAAACATTACTTGCTACTTGTTCTTTAAAAAAATTACTTCTGAAGGATTAAAAGAGGGAATTAAAGTTTGTATGAAAAATCTCAACAACTTTTCCAATTTCGTAGAATTTTCTCAGTAAGATAGTTAATGAAAGTTCCCATTTATGAAATTTCGTTTATTCATCACGATATTTATTGGTATACATATCGTTCATAGACCAAGTTTAAATATATGGATAATTTTTAAATGGTACATATAATGTAAATAAAAATATTTTAAGATTACCAAAATCCATTTTTTATTTACATGCATTTTATATTGATTTTCAATTCTAATCTATTTTGGAATAATCCTTACTAAAACTATAAAGGAGAATGTGAGTTTATTATTCATTATTTTATATCTTAACTAGTCAACCGATCAACATGAAACTTCGCAAACAGGTTACTAAAAGTACAGAAAAGAGTAAAGGGAATAAATAATTCCTAAAAAATTACTGTACCTGTACTGTACTGTAAGTATGTATAAAAACCTTCATTTCCGATATAACAATTTTAAAAAAGTTTAGTAAAAGAAATTTACCCATATAGAGCGGGCAAAGTCGCTGGGCACATCTAGTTTTTACAGAAATGTTATTTTATAAGGGCAATTTAAGATCAGTAAAATATTATTTCCATAATCACTCATTCATATTTTCATATTATTAGAAATCACAAGAAAGACGGTTAGTCTTTTGGTAGCAAGAGCGCGAAAGGGTGTAACAAACACCTAACGATCTGTAGAATTTGTAAAAGAAGGCTCCTTCAAAAAATCTAAGTCGAAGCCTTATTATATTTTAGACGAGACTCTTGGTTGGATTCTCATGATGAACACGTATGAAAATCATTACGGAATGGAATGGAATGGGGAGGTTGGTGTTCTCTCATACGGACCAGACTTATTTTAAATATATTTACTCATCTAAAACGCGTATATAAACATCTAAGGCGCGTGATACTTATGAAGATTACTGTTCCCTGGGATACAAACCTCCCCAGGTATCATATCTTTAAGCTAAATAAGTATTATGTATTGACCACCGAACTGTACTGAATTGAACTGCAATAAATTTATAGTTAGCTTGTACGTGGTAGAAATGGTACCAAGAGGTATAACAGCAAAATTCTCTACAACTTACTTAAGGATCTTGGCCTTTCTAGACGTTACACCGGTTCATTTTCAGAACTTATTTCAAAAGCGGCATTAGCAGGTTTTTTCTAAATTTGGTTAAGTAGGAAGAGAAGTGTGGACAGTGAAGAAGATCGTGTTTGCGCATCTTTTATTTTTTACTTATTTATTTATATCTTTTCCACTTAGAATCATAATCAGTGATCACTTGTGTACGTCAATATGGAAGTGTCAGAAGGGCCTATTACGATACTAGATTTATCGTAATAAGCCCTTCTGTAAGAGCACTTTCCATCTTAATGTTAAAGTTATGAGGGTTCCAAACGCGTCCTGGTCTGAGAATCACCACACAACAAACTCAGCCGGATATATTTGTTTGTTATTGTGATCACTGTTTCACAAACTTCAATCTTAAATGCAATTTTAGAACAACTAGAACCGTCGCAATCAATCGGAAATGAAGCCTAATAATTTCAGGCAACGAAAATGAAATAATAATAACAGTAAAAAAAATCTTCGGCCTGCCACACAACCAGTCACCGCAAGCAGCACTCTTCCACGAACATAACACAAGAGCCAGCCATAACCCCCTTCGCCATATTTGAGGGAGGAAGGCAACCCGACTGCCAACGCTACCGCAAGTAGTGACTTCTAAGGAATCGGTGTGATGCAGCAGGTCGATAAAGCAAAATTAATTTCAACAAAAAACAAATACCGGAAATTACTAGCTATTCGCATTACAATACAATTCATTCCCAGGCCATACCGTCGTTGATGTAATCCTTTACACTATAGTAGGATTTTTTATCAAATTATTTTTAACATATAATTTAAATTTATTTAATGATAGGCTCAAGGCTTCATTTGGGAGCTTTTTATAAAAACGTATACAATTACCCTTAAAGGATTTACCTATTTTATGGAGCCTAGTGCCGGGTATAGCGAGTTTATTTTTATGTCTTGTATTTTTATTTTATTTTTTTGTAATTTTATGTAAATCACAATTTATTTGAACTTTGAGATATTTTTATGAACGTAAATTAAATTTTCATACATATATAAACAGTCATAATTTTAAATTCTTTAAATTTGTTTCTTAGAGAGTCCCTTGGTTTCAAATTATATATTGCTCGAACAGCCCTCTTCTGCAATGTAAATATGGTATCAATGTCAGCCGCATTGCCCCATAAGAGTATACCGTATGACATTAAGCTATGAAAGTAACTAAAGTAAACTAATCGAGAAGTCTCCATATTTGTCAATCGACGTATTTTTTTAACCGCGTATGCAGCAGAACTAAGTCTGTTTGATAAATCAAATATATGAGAACCCCATTGCAATTTTTCATCTAAAGTAATGCCCAAGAAAGTAGTAGATCTGACCAAGTCCAATCCCTCATTATTTAATTGTACATTGGTTCTAACATTTTCAACTTTTGGTAAACTAAATTTGACACATTTCGTCTTTTTTTATTGAGTAACAAATTATTGGCGTTAAACCATTGTACAACATCTGGGAGAGCATTGTTTACATCGTCAATAATAGATTGCCGTCTATTAACTTTAAAAGTAAGAGAAGTATCATCAGCAAACAACACTATCCCATGTTTTTCCCTCACTAGGTGAGGTAAGTCATTTATGTAAATGAGGAACAAGAAAGGCCCTAAGATAGAGCCCTGTGGCCTATTTTTACCTATTTTTACCAAAGAACCAGGGAAACGTTTTCCATTTACATCAACTTTTTGAATTCTATCATTAAGATGTGAACTAATCAAATCTAGGGACTTATTTTTAACTCTGGATGGGCTTGAATTTTTCATCAAGGGCAAATAGCGTACTAAGCCATTTTTAATTGATTTGATACGTTCTACAGACACTGGTATAAAACTTATGTTCTGTTTTGATTTTTTTCTCTTGCTACAACTGAATTTAATAAATTGGCCATAGTTGCCAGAATCTAATGTATTGAATAAACATTTAAAATTTGGAATAACACTTGTAAAAATGTTATCAATACAAGTGGCACTAGTGATTGTTACTCTAGTAGGCTCCATAAACATGTGTAAAAGATTATAAGATTTGAACAAATTTAAAAACTTTATACTTATTGAATTTTTTTCAAGAATATTAATGTTGAAGTCTCCACAAATGATTACCTTTTTACTAGGATGTGATAGTTTAAACAATACCTCATCCATAATCTTTTCAAAATGTTCAAAGTTAGATGACGGTGGCCTATAAACATGTACAATTATGAACTCTTCTAACTCAACTGAAGCAAGATCAGTTGTCCGCTCAACAGAGTGGCTCACTATGTCCTTTCGTTCTTTGAATTTTATCTGTTTATTTAAAATAATTAAAGAGCCACCATGTATTGAATTAACTCTGTTGAATGAACTACCAACCTGGTGGTTATTGAAATTAGATATAATTCGTCATTTTTAAGCCAATGACACAAAAAATATTAATATCAAAAGTATTTAAAAACAATTCAATTTCTAATTCCTTATTTCTTATACACTGAATGTTCTAACAGTTTATATTTTGATTTTTATTATTCATTTTAACAATTTTTGTATTTCTATAATGATCATTAATATCATTATTTGATATCTTAATTATTTGAAGACAGTAGTGTCTCTAGACATTAAGACAGTAGTGTCTTAATGTTTAGTTTGAACTACTACTAACACTACTATTACTAGTTGGATTTATTTCCAAGCTGTTTTTACTTATACAAGTATCTGAATGCTGTTCAATAGAAACATTTGTAGCCAAATTATTGGCTGTCATAGTAAAATAATATAATAGCGATGAAGCTACCTGTCTTTTTAGTATATGGAGATAGGTAATACTTACCATTAGTCTAATTATAAAAGTTACTAACTGTAGTGTTAGTGTCAACCACATGACATTTGTCATTATACAAACATAAATTATATATCAATAAGTTTATCTTATATCTAATTTTATTTTAAGCCTGTCTCAAACCTTGATTATAGGGTAATGAAAACCAGACAATTTTAATAACATCTAAGTTACTTATAGATTCTAAACATTTTTTAAATTCCAAATGATTTAAATTATCTCTATTTCCTACAAAAATTATTATATTTGTGGACTTTCTTAATTTGTCTAGTAATATTTATTAAATTTTTGTCAGGTGAACAGCTGTTAAATACATTTTGTTTTTCAAAATAAGAATTTAGTACAGATCCCATTCCTTTTCCAATATTATCGCTAAACATATATGTCTCATATACAGGAGTTAATTTGAGGGAGCCACTATTATTAGAAACAGGGATATCAACCTTGTCACACAATATTTTAGCGGGGGAGGACAATGTTGGTTTTACAGAAAATTACTTATTATTACACTCACATGAACAACTGTTAGTATGTGAGTTAATACATTCCAAACTATTTTGTGATTTTTTAACAGTATCTACTTTTGACTTTTGTTCACTTAGCATGTTCGAATGTTCGCTTCGTATGTTCATTATAATGGACTCCTCAGCCTAAACCTGGGTCGCAAGTCCTAGGCATTGTTTGCACTCCTCTTCATAGAACGCGATGGGCCCAGCAACCGCACTGTAAATCCATGGAATGCTAAGAAGCTTCTTCTCTTTATACTGAAAATAAATATGTAGTAACATTAAATATGTTTGTAGAAAGTTACAAACTAATTATTTATTTTTTTAATTCACCAAATTGCCAAAGCCACAAAGGAATTATATTATCGTATATTCTCATTAATCTTCAGTAGTCTACAAACAGCGAAAATATAAAAAATAAAATTCTACCTTTTTTATAACTACCGTTATTGTTTTATAAAAATATGTAGTTTTTACTTAATGCTCAAGTGCTTTAATTCGCTTGAAATATTGTTTCTTGTCTTATGGAATGGAGTGCTGCGGCCCAAGGACACACACTAATATGGAAAATTGTAAATGCATTGTCACTTACTTAATGGTAACGGAAAGCAGGACACTATAAAGAAAGGCACGATATTTAAAAATATGATTCTCTTACTACCACCACCACACTTTTGCTGAAGATGTTCCTCTGCAGGAGAGTGGTACTTTCCGATCGATCCAGTACTCTAAATATGAGTTGCACTTAAAAAACACAGCTGTATACCCCAGGCATGACAACAGCTGCCATTTTAACTTATCGCAACTTTTTACGGTTTATAAATGTTTGGGTGTTTTTTTATGAATATTAATCATCTGGTATCAGTATCAGATGGTTAACATTTTGTCAGCAAAAGAGATGACCTTTGCTATTTTTTCTAAAATAATTTACAAGTGCGAATATTTCAACACTTATTTTTAAAATAAATGAAGATTTATTTTTATTATTTTTTTAAACGGTTGTTGTTTTTTAAGGTACGTCTACAAATAAAAAAAAAGATTTAGCACATTACTTAATAGATGACAGGTTTAAAGGTCTACAATGTAAAGGTTCCTCCAAGTACCTACTTACCTAACAGAGGGTCACAAAATACTGGCCAAATATTGTGGAAAAATACACGGTAGTATTTATCTGTATGAAAAAAATCTCTAAATCTTAATAAATAGTGTTTAATAACTAACTGGTTAGTCTGTGGTTGTTTTTTTTTGAGATTTTTTGTAAAATAAATAAATAATTATTCAAATTAATAGAAATGTATTAATAAAAATCTTCAAACTGAATATACGTATTGAAAAAATTAATTTAATGTTTGATAGTTGCCTTACTGGTTGCAATTGTTGATCCGTCAATGTTTACAGTTTTTATAGTTATCATCATAATATTGTTCTACAATCCAATTTAATTGTTTTGAAGATGGCTCATCTTAATTGACATCCAAACAGATCTCGAACACCTGAGAGTATAATATGCTGTCTATTGTCAAAGAGATATTTACATAAAATGTCAAGATCAGGTATAGACAATAGTCTTCGATGATAAACACAGAGAAGTTCTTACGCCTCCTCTCACTTATGTTACAATGACCTACTTACGCCTATTAAAGTTATGTTTAAATAATCTAATCGTATTGTATCGTTAGGAAAAAATCTAATTTAGTATTCGGGTCTCAAGTGGAATTACTATTTTTATTCACATTTTTTATATACTTTTACTTTTATTACTCAGAAGAACAATAATCAGAAAGTAAAAGTTAATAAAACGAAATTATTATTAATTCAGCTTTATATTTTATAAGCAAAAGTTTATTACAAATAAAAAAGAAATCAATTTGGTCCAGATGCCTTTTTTCCGTAATTATGTAATTTCATTATTTGGATGGACATTGAAAGCCGAAAAGTAACAAGGATATAACAACAATTCAGCCAAAAATCATTAAAATAGTACCATTATACAAATACAACGAACCTGTAAAATTATGTATTTCCACGCGAACATTTAGCAGAATGTTATGTAGTGTTATACAAACTGAATTACAATTACCGGCGTTTCATTGCTTGAACAGAGCACAGTTTCATTAATTTCATTATGCTTATATAACTCTACTGTTGTAAAGTAGCGCTATTACCAGTATAAGATACATTTTACATATTGTTTACATCTAACTGTACCATCGGATGTTTGGTTGTCTATTTTAGCGAACATTTTTTGTTCTTAGTTTAAATATAAAATGTCCGTTTTCACACAAATTACAGTTCGCAATAAACATTCTAAACAAAGAACTTTCTAATCAGGGAATACACTTATCGAAGAGCACAATAAAATCTGTGTTTCCTCGCGATTAATGAGACGGAAACGAACGAGGACCGTGGCCCGCCACGCGCAGTGTCGGTAACCTCACGGGTTACATAACTTGACCATCTTACTACACCGGTGAACGCATTTCAACTATATACTAATACCCATTGATATTTAAATGTTATTTGATCGTCTGGTAGTTTTAAGTAAGTGTATAAGCGTTTTTTTTTAATATAAACAAAAATCGGTAACTTAAAATATACGATACCGTCGAAATGTTTTTAATTTATATTGCTTTTTAAATTTTTATGAATCTATGAGGCATTATCTCAATAATATAAGGAGGAAAGAAATTATAGAATTAATTTTAAATGTAGTAATTACATTTGTTATGAGTTTATTAGTTGCTGATAATTATCTGATACCAGCCGGATTATTTATTATATAGTATCAAATAATAATGTTTGTTTTTATTTCTTTAAAGATTTTTATAAAAGATATTTCTTATCAAAGATCGAACCTTGCTATAAAGGACTACCATAATGAATTAAGTCCTTAATTAAAATAGTGTAGGTAACATAAAGCTTCGTTATAATCAACTCCTATTATCCTCCGTATAAGGTCTCGAAGCGTTGTCATTGGAATGTTCGTACATCCGTTAGAATTATCTCAGTGAATGCTGAAATATCTATGTTTGTTTTAATTCATGATAGGTACTGTTTTAAATCTCATCAGTTATTAAGTAAAAAATATGTTGTTGATTTTACAACGCTAACGTTTTATTTAAAAAAATATATAATATATTACTTCAGATACCAGATCTCAATCCCTATCTGGTTTAAGTATCGCTTATTACTATTATTGTTTACAGTTGTAATGTGAGTTGTAGTCGTGAGATACTAGTATCAAATTTCCCAGTACAGTCAATACCGGCGAGTAAATCAAAATAAATATCATTTGTATATATATATATATATATATATATATATATATATATATATATATATATATATATATATATATATATATATATATATATATATATATATATATATATAAAGGTTTATATATATACCAAAAGCACTGATAAGATACTGAACAGGAATAAAAGAAGAACCGACAAGTCCGGCACCCTTTTGAATTGCACAAGTTGAAATAAGTGATACTAAGATTGCTTCACGGACGAGTCAAACAACGCCTTCTTATGTAATGCCACCGAGTCCTATAAACGTTTGTCTGAATATGATTCGCATCTTACATAAAATTTAATTCAAATAATCTTAATTTATTTTACTCGTTAATTACTTCAAGTGCATAATATAAAAGAAACGTAGAGATTTATCATACACAAATCACAATTGATGGACTGAGTCGATGACAATTTGATATGTGTGTTTGTAAAAGTTTTTCTGCTATCATATACTTTAATTATCTGAACGAAATTAAAATACTATAATTAAAGCAAATAATTTGAATCAGATGTGAGATTAACTTGAATGTGACATCTTTATTATTTATAAAAATATAGGGAGTGATATTAAGATTTACATATTATTATAATATGAGGTTTAATTAAGCAATGAAAACCAAAATTAAAAAATCACTGCCTATAACAAAATAACCATATTGCAACGACAAATCAGGTATGAAAGTGATGGCTCAGGGCAGAGCGAGTAAGTGGCAGGGGTGTAGTATATAAGTGAGCGCACCACTACCACGCTGACATAGTTCAGAGACACCACGTGCCTCACTGACACAAAAATACCAAAAAAAACAACAATGAAAGTACTGGTGAGTTTATAGTTTATAATCAATTAATTAATTAAACAAAAATTCTAAGTAACCTATTTTTTATATGATATAGAATATAGGCCAATATAAGGTTCAATTTAAATATATATTTCATATTTTTAGTTTTCCGCAATAAGTTGCGAGATTCAACTAATAGGTTATAGACGAGTCGGTTGTTGAACTTTGACATAATGTCGGAATGCCTGCACCTAAAGGTGGCGTTCAGTTCTTATGCATTGGGTCGCGACTTTTGTTCTAAATTCACAGTTAATGTTATCTGGAAAAAAAATGTAAATTTATAATATTAAATCTTAAAAAAATAAAACTTAACCTTATCTAAAATACTGTCTTGTACTATTCCTAACAAATCGCTATATTAAATAATTTTAATATACATATAACGTACCTATAATTTAGATTTCCATTTTAATATTAGCATAACTCTTTTGTTCGCAATACTCCTGTAGTTCTACAAATTGAGTTTATATCATAGTAACATAATCGTTTTTATTATAAAACTTCCGTTATGAAATCAAGTCTGTAATTACGCGGAGTACTTCATCATTGCAGTGCATTACTTATTATATCACAAAAAATACTAATTAAAATGGGATATAGTTTACATTCTCTAACGAGATCTATTTGTATTGTTGCGGTCACAGCCTCGAGAGTTATGTTATACTGACATTAGGTCAAATATCATTGCATAATGAACTTTCAATACATTATTATAGAGCTTAGATTTACGGTCAATTAATAATAAATCAGTGTTGACATCGTGAGTCAGTGGGACATATTATTATGTACATTTATATCGCAATTGTGTACAAACATATTTAATGACCAATTCGAAATAGTCTGCTGACCGAGATTTGTTTTATAGTTTATCTCGAGTCATCGTTTGCGGTAACATCTTGCCAAATCAGGGTTAAATGGCCATCCATTTCGACCTACACGTAAATATATTATGCAAATTAGGGCATTAATATTCGTAACCTTGACATAATGTGATTTCGATAACGGATCCTTAGTTAAATTTGTTTGTTGAAAATACTTAGTTTTCTACTTTATTTCTTATTTACACAAAGTTTTAAGTAATTTCTAATATTTAGAGGTTGTAACATGTAAGTAAGTGTATTTCTCTTACGTGAATATTCTTATAACACTCGTCTGTCAGTCTGTCACGGTGCTATGCTAAACAGGTTTGAACAATGACAAGTGTATCTACAATGTTTTTTACTCGTAACTGCTTTCGCCCCAGTGGAACTCGTGTCGCAAGAGTATTGTATCCGCTCTTGTCTTACGAAATCTCGAATATGATTAAGCTCGTCTCCAGGTGACATCATTTAAGCCTATTACTTCTTGCAACGCTGCAATTATTTATCGGTTCCTTTTTTTTATGGCTTTTTAATTTTCAAATCGCTTCTGTAAATGTCATTATTTTTTTGTCTCTATCAATACTTGACAAACTTAAGCAAACAGATGTTGTATGGGTTATTCAAAAATTTAAAGTAACAAAAGTAGCATTAATGTATTAAATTTATTTGAATTAATTCCAGATTGTGTTGTCAGCTGCTCTGGCGCTTACCGCCGCTCTTCCACAGAGAAGAGTATCGCTGAAGCCCGATGGGTCAGTCGATCAGGAGACTGCTGAACAAAACTACAACAACTACCAGCAGCAGCAGCAGCAAGACTTCAGACAAGCAAAACCTATTGAGGACTTCAGACCCAAGGTCATCCTTGATACAACTACTTTCATTCCTATCATTCGTTTTGATAAAGAACAAGGCACCGATGGCAGCTACAAAACAGCGTAAGTTTATATTATTAGCTGTTTATTTGAGTTGAGTTTTATTTGTAATATTTTTTACGGATTTAAGGTTAAGCATGGCGTCTAAATTTTAACTAGATATTAGCATAACCATAGGAACGATAAAAAAAAGGATTTTTTATAAAATATATAATAATAATAATATCAGGACTATGCTAGACAGCTTTGTTTCTCACTTGCAAGATTCTTAAAATATAGTTCATTAAAATAGTAAATTGATTAATATTATTCTTTTTAATAAACCATACTATAATAATTGTAGATATGAAACTGGTAACGACATCCAAGCTGAAGAGCAAGGATATCTGAAAACGGTCGGTGACAATCAGGACATACCAGCCTTAGTCCAGCAAGGTTCATACTCATATGTAGCCCCCAATGGCGAGAATATCAAGGTTGAGTACACCGCCGACGAATTTGGATTCAGAGTCAAGGGAGATCACATCCCAACACCTCCTCCCGTGTCTCCTGAAATCCAAAAGGGACTCGACCTCATCTACGCCGGTATCAAAGCCAACCAGGTAATGTTATTATTAAAAACAAAAAACACATAATTTCGTCTCCCTTTTCTAAAAATGTTAATTTAAAATAAAAATATTGTATGGTGCCACTATTTTAACGAAAGTTAATATGTTTCAGGAGCGCGCCGCATTAGAAGCCAAGAACAATCCCGAAGCAGCCAAACTGAACGAAGAGAAAGCTATCCTCGACTACAAAGGCTTCTACTACGGAAATTAAATATCAGTGTGAACATTAACAGTGAAATCAGTGACTTTTTTCTACTGAGCAATAGTTTTACAAAGTTAAGTGACTGATTCTCTGCCAGTGCTCTGTGAGCATGATCATAGTCATTCGTGTTTAGTAAAATGATATGGAAGGTAATATTGAAAGTAGATAATACTTTCAAGTTCCTTCACGTTAACCGCGTCATGTTATATTGGCCGTTTTCAATGTTGCCATCTGTTATACTTTTCATAAGCTTTAATATAGATCAGTCTAATTGTAGAAAAATTGTCGTGTGATCTTGAATCTGATTTTTATACCCTCGACGGACATTCGTCTTAGCAGCAATACTCAATCTCAATTAATGGGCTCTATATTGGTTTTTGTTAAAATGTGATACTCAAAACAAAAGCCAGTAGTTGTTCTGTATACGTCAACTTTTGTACATATTTTTATACCTATAACTTATCAATAACTTTGATATTATAATAAAGTGTTAAATATAATTTTATGACAGTTATTTCCAAACAAAACCTATCAAGTGAGTAGCGTTCGGTGAATAAGTAGCGTGAGTATTTACAAAAAACAATTAATACTTCACAGGTTAAAAATTTAACTTCTAGGTATAAATATAATAACAGACATTGTTATGTATGTCAAGTTGTAATATCGCGTCATTTTAAAATTTTATCTCTACTAAATATAGCTTTGAACTTATTCACGCTTCGCTGAAATAAACCCTCTTTGTTTTAAAGTAGATTAGAAATATAGAAAGGAAATTATTCTAACAGAGCAGAAACGCCGAAAGTATACCGAAGCTATGTACCCTTCTATGAAGACTATTTAAACTGTGACCACTTCTAAATATACTCGATAGTATTAGTGCAAATAAATCAACTGACACAAAAAAAATACGATGCATATATAAAATAAAGATAAAGTTCTCTTACCGTCATGCAAGAGAACATTATCTCGTTATAAATCCAAGTTTTGATCCAATAACAGATTTATTAGACGCGATATTATATGGTTTAGTTATAATTTAACTTAGAATTAAGAAAGAGCTTTCCGGGAAATTAATACACCAATTATATGCTCGTTGGACGAAAACTGCCACAATGATCTGACACAGCACAAATCAAATTAAAAAAGTTAAAAGGACTAGCTATGAATTTTATAGGAACAATGGCCTTATTCAAGTCCATAAATATTTGTTTTTATTATATTTTTTTTGTAAATTTACTTTTAAATGTTATAACCTGATGAAATAGCTTGCATTCACAAACACAATAATCTTTTTCTGAATTTTGGTTAAGCTAATCAGCTTTATATACAGGGTCATTAATTCCTCTACATCAATTCCTACAACCGTAGGTAAAGGCAGGGACTTTTTATTTTTTTGTTGAAGCATATTTATTATCTATACCTGAAAGCAAAATTATATCATGTCTAAACAAAGATCAGGAACAAAAATATAAATATTTTACTTCAAAAAGCAAATTATCCAGACTTAGTCCATGCTTTTAACAAATATATTTTAAAATAAATTATTTATTATAATATCACAGTAAATTATCTTAAAATACGTAAAAAAAGGTAAAAAAAAAGAAATAAAATCATTTTACGGTTACATTGAAAGATTCTATCCAAAATATATTTATTTATTTAAGAAGAATAATTTAGCTTAAATTCATTAAGCCAACGTTTTCGATTCATACAAATACAAATATTGATAAACGTATATTGTTAATATTTATAATATTCTCCATTGACAAAACTTACACAACTATCGTAGCGGTTGTATTCATAATTAATTTAAATTTCAATGATCCGAGGAAGAAACACATGTTGGACGTCCTTACAAACTTATCTTGAATCTTGAAAAATTATTAATTGAATCTAAAATTAAATGTTTCATATTATTCACTTCAATATATTAATAATAAATATATTTGCATTCCGTTCAATATATAGATAGAACACTGAACATTATTATTCTGCCTACAAGTAATATAGAAAACTTTAAAAGGTAAGAATTTCCATAAATTGCTAAGCATTGACTTATGATATAAGCACAAGGGATCGTGTTGCATTTTAATAGAGTGCTTAAAAATAAAAATATCGTTAATGTAAAAGTGCGTTCTGTTCTTATATTATAATCTATTTTCCGTTGCAGGAACATCATCAACGATAATTGCTTTCAAGCTAATATAACTACTAAACGATTTTAAATAACATGTTTTCATAAAAGGTATTAGAATTAGATTATTATTAATTTGTAAACACAGAAGTGATATTAATGCCATGCATTATTTATGATATCTTTGATGATAAATAGTTATCGTTGAACTTGACATATTAATACCAATATAGTAGTGCTATAATTTGCTTAAAGTTCCGACGATCATTGAATAACCAAAATAGTAAATACTGAATATTAATAAATTGAAACACTGTTCATATTCTTGAATATTTTAATAGCTGAGGTAGTCCATTCAAATGTTACATTTTCAGTTTCATGTTACATGTTCAGGACGCAATTTTATTATTTTAATGTGTAGGGGAGGTCAGTTGAAGCTTAAGTTCAAGTTTGTGGGGGTCGTAACCCTTGTCCCCCGGCTGCCATCTTGGAAAAACGGGTGCAAAGGGTTTTCGCTCTGTATCTCGTAAACTAGTTACCCTACAGAAAATTTAATTAAACATAAAATTTATAAAATTAAATTTCCTACAATTTTATTTCTATTACTTTTTATCGTCAAGTGACCAACAAAAAAGTTATAAACAAAAATAAGTAAAAATTTTGTAACAAATTTCCTTTTGGAGGTTATAACTTTTTTTCAGTTCATTTTACAATAAAATGACATCATAGCAATTTTGTAGAGGGTTTTTCAACGAACAATTTCCTCTTTATACTTGTTTATTACTGTCAGCAGCGTATAACATGGGCAAAGTCAAATTTATAAAAAATTTGCAGAAGCATCCAGAGTTGGCAAGTGGAACTAAATTATTTATGAGTGAAAAAGTCGAGTCATCGTTACTCAGTGTTGTTGGCGAACGTTTTTTCTTCTCTTTATTTGGCGGAAATAAAGACGATACTCTAGACACTCTGCGATACAAACGATTTTCTAAGACAGTGACTAAAAATGCATTTAATCTCTCTTCACATTTTCTAACACAAGATGCAGCCCGTTTCCACAGTTTCCGAGTATATCACCAGATTCAGTTATGGTTCAGTAAATATTGTGATCCAGAAGAATGGGGCTGGAAAAAGCATGGAAAATTTTGGATGCCAATCCAAGCTTCCAAGCCTCCAGCACCCTCCGAACTTATGAAATTAATCTTTTGCAGATGCAAAGGAAATTGTGGAAGTGCGTGCTGTTGCCGAAAAGCAGTCCTTAAATGTTCATCAGTGTGCCTCCATTGTGGTGGTGAAAGCTGCAGCAACATCGTGGACATATCAACATTACTTGAAGAAAATGAATTAGGAAATAAAGACAATGACGCCAATACCAACTCACATTATACTACAAAAATTCACCTCGGATACTGATTCAGATTTATCTCGCAGCCTGGACCATCGAAGAAAATGAAAAAATAATATCTGATAGACACTTTTCAATATATAATAATAAATAACATTATTTTGTCTAGAAATTGCCCATGGATTAGGCCTCCTGGGGATACCACATAAAAAAAAACGAAAGAGTGCTGAAAAATAGTACTCACTTCAGAGCGCTGTAAAACCTTAGCTATTAACCTAATAAAAAAATGTTGCTTATAAAAGTTGTTTCTTACAAAACGATCTACAAAAATGGTTTGATATAATTTTTTCGTAAAATGATCCAAAAAAAAGTTATATCGAAAAATAGAAATTTTGTTCTCGAATTTCTTAACATTTTCGCTTATAACTTTTTTATTTATAGTTCTACTACAAAAAGTTACTAGACTAAAGTTGTAGATAATTGAATTTGCAACAAAAAATGTTTATAATTTTTTTTATCTGATAAATAGTTTAAGAGATATAACGTAAAAACCATTTCAACCACTATTTTCAAGATGGCGGCCCTGGGACAAGGGTGGCGACCCCACAAACTTGAACTTAAGCTTCTACTGACCCCCCCTACACATTAAAAAAATAAAATTGTGTCCTCTAAAAAACGCAACCCCAAATGTAACTTTTAAATGGACTAAGGAGACAATCGTACACGTGGCACGTACATCGCTACATCTGACATACCGTACCGCTGACATGATGTATGATAAAACAGCGTGAAAAAGATTGACACATTGAGCAGGCCTCAGATAGTTCCGATATAGGCAAGTACATTTTAGAGTTTTAAGATGTTTATATAAATATATAATGAAAAATAAACCCAGACAGGAGTTCGAACCCGCGACCTCCGGAAAACGTCCCGTTGCTCTACCATTTGAGTTACGTTATCGTTGTCCGCCTCGGTGAATTAAGCATTCTATATGTGATCATATTTATCGGGACGCTGGTGACATCTATTGGGTTCCTTATAGATATTTTTAAACATTATAAGTTTCATAAAATAATTTTGTATTATTGTACTTTGCTAAATAATAGAAGTATTTATTTGTGTGCCAAAGTCATATAATTACTACCATTTAAAAGTGCACATGTCATTTTAATTACCAGCTTAATGAGAAACTATAAAAAGTTATAATGGATAAACGGATGAATGGACATCAATGAAATCATTTTAAGTGAATTATACATATTAGAGTTTAATAATAAAGAATAACCTTTGTATTTTAAATATCCAAAAATAGATCAAATAATTAAACCATATATTACATAAGGAAATTTCTTATTGGTTTTAAAGTAATGGATAAAAATAAATAAAAATATATCAAAAACATTTTATGTATTATCATTTTTATTATAATAGTTAATGAATATATTTTATAGTTAATAAAGAAAAACAAGCTATAGATCCTAATTCTTTGTTTTATTTTTAAATCCAAGTAATAATTGTTATAGTCTATATTTGAAAAGCAAACGTTCTGCTTGGATAGTATAAAAAGTAACACTTTTCTATTTAATTTTATGTTTATAATGGAGCAATTATTCATCTATTTTACCCATGTTCTTATAAAATATAATTTTATTAATATATATTATTGCACATAATACATTATTTTATATCATTAGCTGTAAATGAACTACTTAAATTTCATCTTTATCTAAACAAAATACATATATATTTTAAATGAACGGACAGCGTTCATAACTGTCTTTCATTATGAACGAAGACATCATAACAATTACAATACAGCATTATATTAACAGTGAACACGATTTTAATACCCTTTATTTTCAATAACATCATAATTTACTTATAATGGATTTCCATTATTTAATATTTAAGATGTATTTGTGCGTGTGTTCAATAAATAATTTTATGTGCGCGTGTGCAGTTAGATGAGTCGTCAGGATGATCTAGGGTCTAGTAAGTTCATAGGTAAAGAAGCTGGTATATAAACCCTAGGCTGTGTCACTAGAAACACATTCAAGTTGCATCTTAGTGCATCTAGACTCAGCAACATCATTGTTTAACCTTTAAAATGGTGAGATTTGTCTCTTTATTACCCTTAAACTTAACCCTTACTTCAATTTTAAAACAATTTTATCTGACTGAGAATAAAACGAATAAAATAATATAGTTATTTAAAACTATAACGTCTATAGTGAAATACTTTGAGAGTTATAGTTTATTTTATACGAAAAACTTTATCTTAATCGAACATATAAATCATTTTATAGAATGAACCTTTAATAAAAAGGCAGTCTCACACTTGCACTTCCTTGCATTGAACTAAATGTGTGATTCACGCGCTCTTTACTCAGTTCAAATAAAACTTCACGGTTATAAACTATGGTTTTATATTTTATTTTTATAATATGTATGTTAAGGGTAATATCTTAAAAAAAAAATAACATTTAATTCCGTTGTGTAAACGGGACATTGAAAATTATAGAGAGAGAAGAGTTATAGAAAGAAAGGGGGAAAATTTAAAATTTTGCTTCCCCTTTCTAATTTTATGACTTTTTTATATGTACGTTTCTGAACTATACTTACCGGTTTTATCATAATTAATTAAATTATGTTTTATTTGTAATACATTCATAAGTCACGAATTCCTTTCTTTTCCAGTATCATAATTAATATATTCCCTTCAGGTCACTATTTACTTAAGACACGCTTTAATTTCTGACGTATATTTTATAGTTAATCTAAATAGCGTGAATACTTTGACTCATGACCTAGGCATCCACTTCTTTGAAATGGACGGACAAGTAGACGGAGAACTAATATCAGAACAGAATTTAAACTTAATTATAAAGTTAGTGGAGGTGCAGTGTTATTTCGTGATAATGTTAAGTAAAACATAAAACATTAGTAATACTACCTACCACAGGTAGTAACAGCAATTAAATTTTTAATTATCTCTAAAACTATTTAAATTTTATATATCTAAAAGAAAAGAGCTTATATATTTCTGATAAATGCCATAGAGATTAATAAACACCAAATTACTAATCTTTGAGTAATTATAATTCTCTGTAAAAATATTTATTTATATAAAATGTGTTTAACGTAATAGATAAAAGAAGAATAATAAAAGATATAACAGAAATTTGGCGCCTTCTGTGTTTTTTTTCAATTCTGCAATATTGTAAAACTGCTAAAGAAAATAATTTCAATAATATATTCTTAGAACAAAAAAAACTAAAGTTTAATAATTTTGTATTATAAGTAAATCAAAATGTAAAAAACTTTTTATTTTACTGTATTTTTGTGCTTAACAAACATTTATATTTTTTCCAGATGTATTTTATTCTTTTAACGTTATTGATGACTAATATAATTGCGCAAGCGCAAAAGGCAAGTAATCAAATCCCTATCATACGGTTAGAGAAAGATGGTCCTAACGTTGACGGTTCATATAAATGGTTGTAAGTATTAATTAAACATCTAAACACATTCAGTTGCTTATAAAAACATTAACATTCAGTAACAGTTATAACGAAAATATTAATATTATGTTGTTTATAAGTATTTGAAAATAATATAAATTTTTGCCACTTGGTTGCCAATGATATAGATTCAATCTATAGATTCAATCTATAAAGGAAAAATTTGCCTTTTTTTAAAACCAAAAAAAAACAGATTTTGTTTTATTGCAAATAAATTGGTAGTATACGAATTAATGGCATTTCTATAGTATAGAAATCTCCATATTATCATAGACGGCATTTTATGAAGAGAATTCGGCTCCATGATGAAGAGTCATTGTCCTTTACGAGCACATATTGGTAATTAATTTAAAATTGTAAAAATTAAATATTTTTTACAGATATGAAACTGGTAATGAAATTAACGCCGAAGAATCTGGATACGTTAAGAATTTCGGTAAAGGAGAAGGACAAGAGATACAAGTAGCTGAAGGAAGATTTAGCTTCAAGACTCCTGACGGGTCCCCCATCTCTCTGACATACGTTGCTGACGAAAATGGTTTCCAGCCTCAAGTAAGCATCCAACTTCATTGACGTACAAATAATAAAATTAGTATCTGCTTAGGCAGGGTTAGAAAGGTTTGGCTTATTACACACTCATGTTTAGTGTTCCGACGAGGAACACGGTGACGTCTAAGACAATGAGGAAAACATTTGGATTCTAGGTAGGTACCTTAAAAACGGCCCTGTCATCTATTTTGCCGAGTATTAGTAACAAATGTATCCAAAAAAGGTTATATAGATTTAATGCTTACAAAAGAGAATATTCTTTTGCTCTATGATGAAAGACATCAATGATTTATTTCTTATTTTGCTATATTTTTAAAATATATTAAATATCTATATCTACTAAACATATGAGAAAGAAATATAGAATTTAAATTAAACATAATAAAAATTGTTATATGCCTAAACTTAAAAATACCAAATAGCTCCTAAAACTTAATATTATTTAATTATACTATTTATTAGTTATACATATTAATGTAAATTGTATACAAGAATAATATATCGCCACATTATAATATTATTAGGTATGCATTCTTAGTTCCAAGTGTGAGCCTTAACATCTAGATTCACCTTTTGATTATCGCTGACATTATTACACCATTAATATGACTTGAATTTATATAAGTACAATGTTTTTGTTTGATGTTAAAAATACGCAGAACAGGTACAGCTGATGTTATCATAATACGTCTGACTGTTCATCAACTTTTTTGTTTGTTGATTCTTTCCGTCTTCATGAACTTGTCAGAGTTTATTAAGGAAATCAAATTATACAAACTTGTATAAAGCTTTACATGTGTCTCGATATAAAGTTACTTAAACATAAGCTTTGACGCTTCTTTGGCGTGACTGACAATTTAATTCCATAACACAAATGGCATAACTACGAGTTACATCCCCGTCTGAACTTTACGTCGATGAATAACTCAAATGTTAAGGATCAATACCAATTGTTTACACATTTTTATAGTTGTGAAACATTAAAACATATTTACCATCTACTACAATGGCCTATCCCTTCGCGATCATATCCTTGACATCTTGCAAGCGTTATGATACATGTGTCACGGAATATACTACAATAAAATAAATCGATAATAAATATAGTAAAGGTAATCCATCCTTTTTTTATTAGTTTCACATTCATAAAACTTTATGAGAAAATAACTAAGCAATTACTGTAGTGAAGCACACAATTCTTTTAAATATACCAATAACCTATCGTTTTGTGTTTACAATTGCCTTATACGTTTATTAATATTATCAGCATTGACCTACTGAAGCGATATACTATAACGGTTTAAAAGATTACTATTATTGAGACACAATCTGAGAGTTTAATGAAGATCAGACCTAAAATACTCCATTCATTAATAAATAGTCGTTTAGTCTTTGTTTCGATTGTGAGAACTTGACTTAATATAGCAATAGTAACTATAAATAGGTGTTGGTGTGGGTGTACGTAGTTATAATTTAAGTTAAATAATCGTGAATGTCACTAAAAAGGTTAAATATGTAATTAAACTGACGTTTGAAATGGTCTTAAATAGAAAACCTCTAGTCTGCCAGGTTGAATCAAAATGTAATCGAAATTTAATCATTTACAACGTGTTACGTTTTAAAAGATTGGTTTAACTAAATTATTAATAAGCTGTAAATATTCAAACTTATATTACATTAAAATTAGAGTAACCTTAACAAGAGTTAAGTGAAATGGCGTGGGTGTCTTCAGATTCAAGTCAAGTCTAGATTAGCAAATGTAGGATATGTAAATGTCGTTTCAAATATCAAACATCGACCTGATTGACCTGTTGGGAAGTGTTTTCTATCTGTTATAGATGTGACACTAATATGAAATTCTGTAATTCGTTGAATTATTCGAGGTCATTGCAAATTGATCATCTATCGTAGTTTATGGCACCACTACGCAATATCGTACGCAGTAGACGAGTTTACAAACATTTAATATCTTCTAGTTTTATTATAAAACAATAAATCAACTTGCATTACACATTAACAAGACCGATTTTATGACTTTTGCAATAACTTTTAAAACTTATATGTTAATTTTTTTTTACACATTTTTACACATTAATTAATTAGGTTTTATAAGAAAATTCAATTAGTTGAAAATATATAAAAATGTATTTTTTCTAAACGATAAGATTTTATTCAACATGACTGCATTATAATGAGCACCCATAAATTATAACGAACTCCTTACACACTCGATGTTAATACGACTTATTTAACAAATAAACAAGAAGCTTCTTTACATAATAATGTGTAGTCCCAAATACTTGTCACTTGTCACTTGTCACTTAGTAGCACAAGTATTGTCTTGAGGAACATCATTATCATGTGCAGGTCACATAAGGACAAACGCAATTTTGTTGCATTATATCACTTATGATAATTACAATAGTTAACTTATATGCTGAAAACTAAATTACTATATTGGCTATTCATAAAATAAAAAGTATTTTTTTTTATTCAACAATAATTTAAAAATATTTCTACTTATTTCACTAGTCATCAATATCATCATCATCCTACGAATAAAATTGAAGATTTTATAATTTGCAGGGTTCCCATCTCCCAACACCACCGCCTATTCCACCAGCGATCCAAAGGGCACTTGACTATTTGAAGACTCTACCACCTTCAGCTGACTCTCAGAAAGGATCTTACCGAGGAAAACGCTAAAATATACGAAAGCAACCAATTTATATTCAAAATGAAGTAGCTAATAGTTTAGTTTACTTGTACATGACAGATTAAATCACAATTATATTAAATGATTAAATGTTATTTGCAATTTGATTTTCGAACAATTTAATAACCGTTTGCTTGATCGGCCTTTTGATTTACTTCAAAAAATAACAATTGAGCTAGGATAAGGTTTATGTAACTATACAATTATCTCATCTCATCTCTTCAATTACTGACAAATAGCCTTGATATAAACTTACAATTCTTAATATTTCCTCCTTTTTGTATTATATTTTATAACAAATTAATAAAGATGATATATTATTTTTTTGTTTTACTTACATACATTTATTTTTAACATTTAAACCCTATAAAAAAGGGCAAGATCTTTAAACTTTCAATTGAGTGTTTTAATTTGTTTTTATTATATAAATAAAACAGTATTTATTTTTACAAAAGAATATTAAACAAAAATGTAATTTGAAAACTTAATTTTAAATATAAAAAAGTACTACACTACTGTACTACACTAGTGTACTACACTACTGTACCTATTTTAAAACAAGCTATAATTGTGGCTGCGTCTATGTTGCGGTCAGATATTAATAATATAACTAATACAGCTAAATATTCATAAAGTAATCAAAAATTAAGTCATTATCATTATTTAATGAAATATGTATAATTAACTTAAGTTTTTGCTCGTAATATTAAAGGTGTTGCGACCCATTATATTATTAATGATTATGCAAATATTTCTAAACTCATTCTAACCTTTATTGAACCTATGAATTAAAGTTACAAAATAAGATATATATATATATATATATATATATATATATATATACATATATATGGCACTTGAGAATTTCGATACATAACCTTGTTTTCGTTTAAACGATCTTTATTTTGAATACCAGCAGTTGGTATTGCCATGTATGACTTCGATCTACATCACGAAACTATAGAGGCATCTTAAATGTCAGGTTTACTTACATGGTAAAAATGTATTGCAATAGGATCATTTTATTAAATAAAAGTGTAATAGAATATGTTTATTGTTTAAATAAATTAAATAAAAGTTGTACATTCCGTAAGTTAACTGAACCTTTGTTAAATGTAAATAATTTGCAAACACATGTCAATATAATAATGAAGTTCATAGAAACGGATGAGAGACTTATCGGGTCAGTTAAAAAGGAAAATAAATAAAAATAGCATTAATTTAATTGGTTTGAACCTATATTAGTAATTACTCTGTGGTTGCGACAGTAGATACTAATGGGGTCAATTATCGTAAATCAAATTATAGGAAGATGTGTCGTATACATACTAATTTCATATAAACTCATCAATCTTAAGCTGAATCCAGCGCACAAATAATTTGACATTCGATAATGTTGGTATATTCTATTCATCGTGACTACATGTAACTTTATGTATATTAACACTCAGAACAGGTATTATATAGTATATAACACTTTTTAAGACGAAAAAATATATAAAGATATAATGTGTATCAAAATTTCTTACGATAGTATCTATTCTTATACGATTAGTAAGTTTAGGATCTAATCACTGTTCATCACATTTTTTTATGCTAAAAAAAATTGTTGCCTTCAGGTATTTATATTAAAGTTTATATCACTACAATTTGTTGTCTGTTGTTGTTTTATTACCTATAGTTTTTTTTATGTTTTAAGTACTTGACGTAAAAACAACATAGAGACAACTATATTTTAGTACCGTTTATTATCCTAAAAAGCAAGTATAAACCTTTTCCTCATATTCCTTATCTTTTAAATAGATATACTATATTTACATTATATATTTCAGCCCGGTGTGTCCCACTGCTGGGCAAAGGCCTCTCTACTCTCTTTCCACGTCTCTCTGTTTTGTGCTAGATAGGGCCAATCCTTCCGGAAGGAGTCCAGCTCATCTCGCCATAGCCGTCGCGGTCTGTCACGTGGTCATCGTGCATTCTTGGGCACCCACTGATATGTGATCTTAGCCCAGAGATCATCTGACATTCGGCAGACGTGACCAGCCCAGTTCCATTTTAAAATAGCAGCCTTCCTTGTGACATCTCTTATTCCAGTTTTGGAGCGTATTTTGGTATTCTTAACCTGGTCTATCAATTTGATACCAAGAATACTTCGCTCCATGGATCTCTGGCAGATCGCGAGGGTGAATCTCTGTTGAAGTGTCGAAGACCATGTTTGGGAGCCATATGTCAATATGGGGAGGATGCACACGTCCATGAGTTTCCTCTTAAGGGATAATTTATATATCATCGAACAACTTAAGGGATAATTTCGGTTCATCGAACAACTTCTTTATCTTGTCTTGCCTGGAACGAGACTATTTGGCCAAGGTAGAGGTACTCATCGACGTATTCCAGCCTCTCGCTACGAACGGTAATTGGTTGATGAAAGGTGTTGGTCATCAACTTGGTCTTCGACATCTTCATACATAGGCCCACCCCGCGGCCTGCTGTGCTAAGGTCTTCTAGCATTAGAGTCAATTCGGACGCTGAAGACGAGAATAGGACAATATCGTCGGAAAAACGAAGATTAGTTAATCTTTTGGTGCCGAGGATTATACCCCTCTTTGCCCAGCTGGCTGCTACTTTTCTAAAGACTTCCTCTAATACGGCTGTGAAAAGCTTCGGTGATAATGGATCTCCTTGCTTCACTCCTTTTTGTATGCGGAAGGCTTGTCCTGTGGATGAATGGATTCTGATTGCGGCTGTACTTTGGTTGTAAATATTCTGAATGAGTTGTATGTATGTGCTGTTTATCCCTTGACTATGTAATGCAGAAAATATTGAGTTATGTGAGATACTGTCAAAAGCTTTAAAGTAATCAATAAAAGCTAAGTAGAGAGGTAGTTGGTATTCTGAGTATTTTTCAATTATTTGGTTGATGGAATGTAGGTGGTCGGTGGTAGAGAGGCCGGGCCGGAAGCCGGCTTGTTCAGGTGGCTGATGTTTATCTAGAGTTCGGGCAATTCTGTTTTCAATAACCTTTATAAAGTTTTTATATAGATATGAAACAAGACTGATGGGACGATAATTATTGATATCAGATTTTTCTCCTTTTTTATGTAGCAATCTTATTTCTGAGTTACGTTAGGTTATATATTTACATACTACATAAATTAACTGGATCTTAAAAAATAGTTTATAAACACTAATTATGTATAAAACTAGAATCTAAGTCCGGTAGCTTAGTTGACAGAGCGGTGTGCATGGTATAGCACTCGGAATGGGAGTAAGTTTGAGTTCAGTTCATGTTTGTTATTTATTTAAAATATATAAATAACCTTTTTATTATATGTAACTATAAAGAACTATGTTAATAAAACTTCTTCAATACGATCAGTTGTATTAAATAGATTTGAAATATATTATTATAAACAATTCAAAATTATACCACATTGCGGAAATGTTTTCTTAAGAATTATTTTAAATATGACATATCAATGTTTCAAATAATAGGTCTATCAAATAGTTTTCCGCGTTGTAGTCCTTCATGGAAAGACGCCTTAAAATATAATATTTTGTTTTTTCCATAAAGGTATATTTAAAGTGACCTTTGTATTAATCCTATCAATATTCATATTTTGGATCAAAAGATAAATGCTTAAGTTTAACAAATTGATCTTTGGAATGTTTGTCCTTACTTGAATAAGAAATATGAAGTTTACTTCCATCAATATATAAAAACTGACATTACTTACTAAATTACATATAGGTATACATATAGTTACTGAAATTCCAGATAATAACAAAATCTTACTTATATTTAAGAATAAAAGGAGGGAAGAATCAATTTGAAAAATATATAATACTGTGCAATTATATAGATTGTTTTTAAGTAACAATTCCTTAATTATTATGTAGACTGAATTTATTAAATAACAAACAAAACAAAGTTTCTAACATATTTATTAAGAACAATACCTTGTTTTTTATCAAGAAATTTATTAAAGTTATAGGCAATTAGTCAATAACTAAATAACATCTACAATGACAAATGGTTGTGGACGTGAACGTTGCCTCACAATATCTACTAATAAGATATATTCTAATAAGCTTTTAACAAATACATGAATGGGATAACATCCGTAGATATTCTAGAACATTACGTAAATGACATTAGAATAAACAAAATAAGTATAGTAAATATAAATATATTACTAATTATTATTATTTTAAAAGTCTAATACTACATGTTCTTATTAATATAAAGAAAAAGAAGTTGGTCTGCCACAATGTAAACAAA
Source organism: Napeogenes inachia (assembly GCA_959347355.1). Lineage (NCBI taxonomy): Eukaryota > Metazoa > Arthropoda > Insecta > Lepidoptera > Nymphalidae > Napeogenes > Napeogenes inachia. The sequence goes on along the minus strand of OY365799.1, from coordinate 1,269,229 downwards.
AGAAAATATGTATAAATAATTATTATGATCATAAAAAGAAACAAATTTTACATCAAGAAATAAATACAAGAAACTAAAAGCTATCATATTAACTAAAGATTGTGATGATAGCAATACGATTATTTTGAATGTGTGCATTACATTTTTACAATAAAGAACACCGATCAATGATTCTCTTCATATATGTTCTAATAATTAAAATACAAAATACAAATGTTTTATTATTTTTATGCGAATACATCTTCTAATAATTAGTTTGTAGTTCAATTATTTAATAAAACAGTTAAAATAACGGTTTCAATAACCTCAGTTATTTGATACGAGTTACAAATTACCATTTTACAACGTAACAACCAAATGTCAGATTTTTGATGTCAAATATTATGAGTTATATATTGTAACCGCCTGGTCTCGAAGGTTACCTGTAAATCATTAAATTACCCGCTGCCAGAGGGCAAGCCCTTAAAGCGGAGGTTTGATTGTTTACGCTATTAATACTTTGAACCCACGATATGAATTAAATGCTTTAAAAACATAACTTAATAAATATATTTAATGAGTTACGTATCATTTTTTTCATGTACTTTACAAATTGTTTTACAATTAATAAAAGAGTAAGATGTTTCCCCTTAGATAGTATGAAAATATATATTCAATCTACAAGTTTTTAATTACGTGAAGTATTAATCTTTTAATTTATATTATTTTAATTAATTCTGCTATGCGGATGAACGTCTCGAAAATGAAGTAAATAATTAATGTACTTCATTATAAAAATAATAAATAAATGCCATCATACTTGTGATATTTTGTTCATATAACAGTCTTCATTTATCCAACACTTTTTTGTATAAAATACTAGAATTCCTTAAAATAGTACTTTTAATAATTAATTGCAATTACTCTTTCCATAAATTGTTCTAAGAGCAACTTACTTGTAGGTTTAATAGTATTAAGTAATAATATGTAGAATAAGTAAATAAAAACACTATTCGTCGACCGTTTAAAAATAATTAAGTAAATTATCTTAGCCTTAACTTCAATAATTTATAAAATAAATCACTTACTTCAAAAATATACCAGGAAGATGAACGGTCATACATCACTAATTTGCAGTACAAAGTATTATTAAGAGAATAATATTTATGGAATATGAGTATTCATAAATAAGTCCACGCAAGTTAAAAATAATATGAATACAAGAGATTCATAATTTTCAATATTGTAAGGATTTAAAGTTCTTGGTTCAGGCGGTGTTTTTGAAGTAGTTGCTCGCGACCGAGCCTCTGTATCGTTATACTCCAATTTCGCACAGTGTTCTGACGCCACCTAGTATAAAAGCTGCTACGTTCAATCTGAAAAATCATTCCAGTCTTACACTTCCATCGAGGACCATCATCATCTTATTTAAATTTAAATATAAACACAAAAATGAAATTGGTGAGTTGACTAATAACATTTACGAAAATCATCACATTGGGATCACATTTGCAATATGAACGTTTTGTAACGTCTAAGATAAATAACTTCATTATGAATCCTGTTAACAATAAAAAAATATCAGCTTCTTTTTTCTTAAATTAAACATAATATACCAAAAGATTAATTTATAATATTAAAAAAACATGTGCACTAATAGATGTTTGACACCGAATTTTATGAAATTTTCATCCGAAATATTTATTGTTGTTATTTTATAATAAATTTAGTATCCCCGAGATTATAATTTTTATAATAACAAATTAGTTATGTTTGATAGCAATGATTAAGAATTATATTCAAGTATTACATTACATAATAACATCGAAACAATTGACTGTGTATCAGCAATTCTACAGTGTGGTAGTACTTTTGATAGACCTTTGATGTCTATTTGTTTTACCTAATATTACAAAGAGTCGCCCTAAGCTGAAATTCGAACTCAGGACCTCTAAGTTCTGCCAGCATTTTAACCTTCATTATTCTTTTCAGTTCATGGTATTGTCTGCTCTCGTAGCCATAACATATGGGGCTCCTCAGTTCCAGTACCAACAGCCGCAATACCAGAATCAGGTCATTCCAATTCTGAGGCAAAGTCAAGAGATTAACCCTGATGGATCCTACCAATACAGGTCTTTTTAACTATTAATAGATATACGTTTTTAGTTTATTTTTTAAATTAATTTATGTGCTCATCTTAATGTTATAATTATATGCATTACGCATATTTTTAATTTCTGAAGTTTTATGAGAAACAAAGATTATTCTTAAAGATTTATTTGATTCTAAGAATTCGGTAACCGATTTGGTGATATGTATGTAACCTATGAATTAATGTAGCGTTAAAATATTTTATACACCTTCATAAAATTTATGGAACTAAGTTTCTTGAGAAATAATATAAATAATAATTCGACATATCGTAAATGAAATACCGTTGGAGTCACTCATATTATGCGTTATATTTGTGGGAGTCATCGCCAGAGTTCTCAGCCAAGCCCTCGTTGCATAACGTAATTGTATGTGTACGTTGTTGCTTTATCGTTACATATGCTAATTTATTACTAAATTTGTTAACATCTTATAATGTATGCTCTGGATATAATTAAATACATTAAAATGTAAAGAACGGAACAAATAGCCCTTTCAAAGATGTATACTTTTTTATGAAAGATCCACTGACATGCTTCCTCAGCTTGGTATCATATACTTCATTGTAAATATATATATATGTTAACTGGTTTTAACCTCAAAGGGGATTTTAATGGCATACAAGATAAAGATTCTTATCATTTCCAGAAATATGAGAAATATTTTCTGATATGATGTACAACATAAAATAAAGTCACATTTAAGAGAGGATAACATCTGTTTAAATATTTGTGTTTTAAAATACCTGCACGTGTTAAACAACTTAAGAATACAGTTGGACTTAAAATGTTTTTATTTTGCAGCTACGAAACTGGAAATGGAATAGCAGCTCAAGAACAAGGATACCTCAAAAATCCTGGCATTAAAGATGCTGAAGCCCAGGTCGCACAGGGTTCTTTCAGTTACACCTCCCCTGAGGGTATCCCTATCACTCTGAAATATTACGCTGATGAGACCGGTAAGAAATCATTTTATTACACACACACACAAATTAATCATCACTATAGTCGATAAAACAACCTACCCAATTTATCTCATCATTATAACGGGAAAACTAAGGTACTCAAATATAACCCGAACTCTTATAACATTTTTACCTATATATTTTTAACTCGTTAATCGGATTCGATAAAACTTTTTGCAATTACTTAATATAACTTATTAATCAAAAAAAGAAAATTCACTATCCTTGGTTCAATAGTTTAAAAACATTTTGTTATTCTAAGCTATGAGTTATGTCTTTAATCGATGAGATATCAATCTAAATCGAACAAGATATTGAATCATGTTAAATAATAATAAATAATATCTTAACAGGTTTCCACGCGGAAGGTGCTCATCTCCCTGTACCTCCTCCAATTCCAGAAGCCATTCTCCGCGCTCTCCAGTATATTCAGTCCCAGCCCCAACAACCCCAAAACCAATATCAAAGTTTCCGAGGTTAATTCCCAAAATGGCTTTAAACGGCGTAATTCCCAACGCGCCTTATTCCTTTTCCCAACAACAAGCGACAAGCGATCTCCTGTTAACTGATGCTAAGTTATAAAAATAATCCTACTGTGATTTACGTTATAGAATAAGATATATGATAAAATAAAATAATGTGTAAAAAATATAAATAATGTGTGTATTGTTTTTTTTATTCTCTAAATGAATGATAAATCCATAATTACCAGGCTATGTTCACATAAATAAATCGGAACTTTGCCCGACTAGTTTAAAACACATTTGGGGAATAATATTCCGGAGCTCGAAAATAATCAGAGAAAATTCTAAACAATTTACGTAAACATATATTTCATTATTATCATGGTTAACGAGGTTACAAATCCTTAATTACAAAAAAGATTTAAAATAGTATCCTAGGAAGAAAAGTAGAACATTCTCTCCCGGGTGTAAATTGTCACCCATTGTATATATTTTTTTATCATACCCGGATCGAAAGTTCGATTAGAATTTAAAATATTAATGCAATCATAAAATCAAGCTATAATAATCAGTGCGCATGCTTAATTCAAATATTCAAATAAAAGCGCTCTGATTAATATGCCATGTAACTAAGCAACAAGCCGGTTGCTTATAACAACTCGTCAAAAAAATAATATGTTATTGTAATATTCATTGACGTGAAGTTCCAAAATTATATGATTATACAAATTAAATAATAAAAAAAATAATAATATAAAGAATGAGCTCAGCTGATTGCAGCAGTGATTTGAGTGAAGATGATATTCTTTAAAATTTGGTTTGATTCCGATGACGAGTTTTTTTTTTGGGATCTAGACTTGATGATATCTTTAAGCATAATGAAAATTCAATCCCATTACAATCTGCTCAGTCTGATTCTTATAAAAGTAACAACGCATAAATCACCCCCGAAAATTGATTCAAATACAAAACAAAATTTAAAAGAAATTCAAAACAATAGCGAGAGCGAGAGAAAAAGGAAAAAATTGAAGATTGACAAAGAACACCCGACTGCAACACACATCAGAAATGACGAACTTGATAACATGATAATTAATTCATCATTTGTAGAGTTAAACGAGTGTAAAATTGAACAACTTATCATTAATAAGTACCAACGTTGAAATAATTCCTAGTTAAAATTGAAAAAAAAATTAATAAATTACTAAAAATTATTTCATTTACAAAATGAGTTAAAAATTACTAAAAAGAAAAAAATAAGGTTACTTTCATTTGATTTTACATATTTTATTTTATTCATTTTATATATTTTATTTAAATCATTATTAGGAGATAATTTCTTTCATGACATATATTGTTTTTTATGACCGCCGGGCGGAAAGTGACAACTTTCATCTCGCTGCGAAAAACTAAGTTACAATTAGAATAGGATAGAAAAATAGCATACACACCTCGGGAAGGTAAAGTAAGAAACGACGTTTCTTATTTTTTTGGAAGGTCATGCAAATCTGTCACTGGCTCCCGGACTATAAACAGTGCTCATGCGTACGAAATTGAGAGTTTGCGTACAATTCTTTTTACTCTTGCGATCGCGAGGCAATGAAATTAGGGCCGAAAGACGAACTTTCGATCGAGGTATGATAAATAGTATACTACACACATAGGGAGGAAAAATAAGAAATGTCTCAGATCACATGTAATTGTCGACCGAGGTGGAACCGAGATCGACTAACATGTGAGTGTGCTTTCTTATTTTACTTCCCGAGGTGTGTATACTATTTTTCTGTCCGACGACGGCGGAAAGCGGCAACTTTGTTTTGCGCAGCGGGACGATAGCTGTGCAAGATTTTAATATAAAAAAAAAATATGCAAGATGCAAGATTATAATATTAAAAAAAATACTATAAAATGTAAGGGAATCATTTTCTTGGCATTTTTTGTACATGTATAAGCTTAATATTACACACTGATACATCGGAAACAAGTGTAGGACTTTACAATGAATTGCAAACTTTTTGGTTTATTGAAAATCTATTGAAAATCTACGTAACGTAGGTAAACTAAACTTGTTGTATGGTCAAGTTATGTTTTCTTGTTAAAATCTTTGAGAACAATGTTCGTATAAGGCTATGATTCTTATCATTATCAGAACCAAGATATTTTTTTGTGCTATAATGTACAACATAAAATAAAGACACTTTTATAACAAGATAACTTACTATAATCTTGTTAAGATATTTGCATAAAAATACACTCACGTCAACCAACTTAAGGTTACAAATAAACTTGAAATGTCTTTCTATTACAGCTATGAAACTTAAAACAGAATAGCAGCTCAAGGACAAGGATACATCAAAACAAAGTGAAGGTAGTGAAAAAGTAATGCTGTCATTTTAAATAGCAATAATAATAAATAATACGTTAACGTATTTCCACAAAAGCGCTCATATCCAGAAGAGTTCGTCCTCGCTCTCCAGTATATTCAGTCCCAGACCCAACAGCCCCAAAACGAATATCAAGGTATCCGAGGTTAATTCCCAATCTCTCTATATCCCAAGACACTTAACGCCGCCTAATTCCCAACACGCCTATTTCTTAGAACATGTGCTATTTTAGAAAATAGCACATGTTCTAAGAAAAATAGGTTTATGCATTTTTTTTAAATTTAAATAATAAAAAAAAAATATTATAAATAATGGAAATATTTAAATTTTGATAAAAATTATAAAAAAGTTGTAATAGAAAAGCACAACTTATATTATTACTTATATATAAATTAAAAACACCACAAAAAATAAAACAATAGTAGGTAGGTACTAATGTAAATATTAATATAAATTAATAATAAATTAATATTTATTAGTTATTATTATTATTAAAAAATATTTATTAGTGCAATAATTAACTCGACTATAAGGTGAATGCACATCTATTTTAAATAACGAAATAAATGAAAATTTAAAACATTCAAATATGTAAGTCTAGTTCATGGTTACGACGTATTTATTGTCAATGTAATGCAGATATTTCGCCAATATTAGATAGAATTAAATAATACAACGGAGATCGGAAAATGACCTGTTTAGTTAGAGAGTTATGCGATGATACTGCAGAAATTATAATTACGAACACGTTAAGAATTATCCAAATTGTTTTAAAATTTGTTTCCAGGCGAGGTCCGAAATAAAAATAAGAAATTGTTGAATAAAAGTGAAATAACATGTTATATCAATCTAATCAGGTAAAAGCAAAAGATACTCCACATAAAATTTTTACTTTTTACGTCGATAATGAATCAGAAAAATCAGAAAAATAAGCTTCCTCTACTTTTGAAAATGGTTTTAATAAAAGATAAAAAAACGTAATTGTAATTAAAAAAAAAAGTTCTAAAATATTTAAGAAACTAAAGTGTTTATAATATGTCCTCCTTAACTAGGTTATCTAAAAAAGTTTAGTACCTATAGTGATGAGACACCTATAGTGATCTACTACTGACACTAGTATCTTTCTCGAAATAAGGTTTAGGAAGAATGCCTTGATGAATCTTGGAGTATTTTGTAGTCTATTTAAGCCATTCTTTTGCTCAACATGATACACTCATTAAAAAGTTGCAACACTTTGGCATTAGGAACAATAATCTCAAAATATTGATGTTTTACATTTCTTATACATTTAGAGATATAAGGTAAATGGACAGATGTCGTCAGTATAAGAGTTCCTAAGTTAAGAAGTAGTAAAATACAAAAAACGCTTTGTGCCAAGGAATTCTATTTCATGTATGTTAATATAGAAACTTTGAACATTATAAGTATTTAAAGATCTTAGTTACAGTCGATGCTTGTGACCTTGCTTGCGACTGAGACTACGAATCGTTATACTCCAATTTCGGTGTGTTCCGACTGTTCCGACGACACCTACTATAAAAGCTACTACGATCAATATAAAAAATCATTCGAGCCATACAATTCCAACAAGAACATCATCATCTCATTAAAATTTGAATTAAATACAAGAATGAAATCGGTGAGTTAGCTGTTAAAGATCACATGGGTGAAGTGTGTTTAACCCCTAAGATTAAGTATCTGATATTTCAAATAATACTAAATATAACAAAGCACCGGAGCGACTTCATGGTTTTTAAATGATATATGTATATAACAAAATAAATGTTCTTATTCAATATATATATATATATATATATATATATATATATATATATATACATACATAATAAACATAATAAAAAAATGTAACTGTACTGTAACTGTAAACTGTAACTGTGATTGTAAGTACTATCTAAGAAGACGTTGTCTAAACTGGATATTGAACCCAAGATCATTGATTAAACCACTAAATGATAAAAATACTTTGGTCAGAACCTTAACCTTCTTTATTCTTTTCAGTTCATCGTATTGTCAGCTTTCATAGCCATGACTTACGCGGCTACGCAGTTCCAGTACCAACAGCCGCAGTACGAGAACCAGTTCATACCAATACTAAGGCAGAGCCAAGAGATCAACCCTGATGGATCTTACCAATACAGGTCATTTTCATCGTTTTTATATGTCTTTCAATTCGAGTCGTTTCTGTAAATTGTTTATTTAGACTGCAATTATAATCAATTAAAGATTAGAATACTAAACTCTGAACGCATTCAGACATTACAATTTATTATACATTCTATCCAATCACCACACAAAATAACATTTAGGTTACTTCAAACTTTTTTTTTGTTATTGCAGCTACGAAACTGGAAATGGAATAGCAGCTCAAGAACAAGGATACCTCAAGAACCCTGGCATTAAAGATGCTGAAGCCGAGGTTGCTCAAGGTTCCTTTAGCTACACCTCCCCTGAGGGAATCCCCATTAATTTGAAATACTATGCTGACGAGACCGGTAAGGAATCATTCTAATACCCACACATTTATCATCTCTACAATCAGTAAAACCACCTAACCCAAATAATGTACTCATGTAACGTAACAATTTTACTTAACATAACAAATTTGTTTTTTCTCTATTCTAATAATTAGATATAATTATAATTAGTTTAGAAATTCTCAAGGTATACGAGAACCTAAATACATACTAAATATAGACTTTAGATAGAGCTTTACACAATGTTGAATAAATGTTACAATATTGAATTACTTACAGTCACGTCAAATAATGATTAATATCTTAACAGGTTTCCACGCCGAAGGTGCTCATCTCCCCGTCGCTCCTCCAATTCCAGAAGCCATTCTCCGTGCTTTTCAGTATATTCAGTCCCAGCCCCAACAACCACAGAACCAATATAATTTCCGAGGTTAATTCAAAAAAGGAAATCCCATAACTCTCAATAAGCATTACATGGGATTATCTTCCATTAACTGAATGTTTGAAACGATGACTCATTGATGATAATTTATAAAATTAATTCCTACTATGATTTACTTTACGAAATAAGATATATTAAATAAATTTTAAATATAGTTTAATATTTAGTCTTATTTTATTTTTATGGTAGTATCTTAAACCCATTCAAATTTTTAATTAATTAAAAAACTTACTTTTAAACTTCTTATAGAATTTTGCTTAAAACAATAAAAGAACAACAATAAAAACAATAACAGTAACTTGTATCGAAAATTATTTTACTAACCAATGCAATCATTATTTCCGATATAAAAATGTACACATTCGATATTAGATACACATTTAATTAAAACATAGGTAAATAGTAAGCATATTAATTTAACATATTTATTTCAAATATGGATATTATTTACAATAATTGGAAATATAGGTGAATGTAATTAATTTACATTTATTTCTAATATTGGTGAATATATTAACTTTGTGTTTATTTCCATATTATTTCATAATTTAGTTTGTATTTATTAGATGGAGTGATTGCTGTGATGTCAAATGCATAAGAGAGGGCTTTTTTCTTGCTTGCCTTAAAGTTTTAGTTAAGAGTTCCCTATAAGTCTGATCTTAGGAATCATCGTTCTATATCAGTTTTACACATATTGTCAAAAGTATTTGAAAAATGTTATATATGTGAGTTTTAATTTTTTACCAACAAAATAATTTGCTCTTTAACAATTTGTTCAGTATGCTTTTCATACTAGATCAAATAATATTTCGGCAGCTTTCGATCTTAAAATTAAATTAAAAATTTAAAAAACCCCCGATACAAAAATACCTCTAAAAAGAATAAAAATAATATTATTATGTACTTATTGAATTCGTTGTGTCTACGATTATTACTACTATTATTATTACTATTCTTTATGACTACGATCATAAGCCTTATAAATATATTTTTACAGTCTACGTGGACGTAGTCACGGACAACAGATATCCCTAATAAAGTACTTTACCTCAGTTAGTAAGTGTAAAAACCTTTTGGCATTTCTAACAAGGCTTTTTTTTCCTATATAGCAGGCAAAACAGCTGGGAACAGCTAATTATTGCATAATAACCTCTCCCCCGCACGAATAAAACGTCAATATCTTGAAGACGACTATTTTTATTTCAATGAGACATGGATAAAAAACATTTCGACGAGCATAGCTTTCGATTAAACAAAACCGCATTCAAATCCGTCCACGCGTTTGGCCGCAAACAGTTAATTATTGCATAAGAACCTCTTCCACTCACGAATAAAACGTCAATATCTTGAAAACGGCTAATTTTATTTCAATCAAACATGAATAGGAAACATCTCGACGTACATAGCTTTCGATTAAACAAAACCGCATTCAAATCCGTCCACGCGTTTGGTCGCAAACAGTTAATTATTGCATAAGAACCTCTCCCCCCCACGAATAAAACGTAAATATCTTGAAAACGGCTAAATTTATTTCAATCAAACATAAATAGGAAACATCTCAAAGTACATAGCTTTCGATTAAACAAAACCGCATTCAAATCCGTCCACGCGTTTGGCCGCAAACAGCTAATTATTGCATAAGAACCTCTCCCCCGCACGAATAAAACGTCAATATCTTGAAGATAACTATTTTTATTTCAATCAAACATTGATAAGAAACATTTCGACAAGCATAGATTTCGATTAAACAAAACCGAATTCAAATCCGTCTACGCGTTTGGCCGCAAATTGCTAATTTTTGCATAAGAACCTCTCCCCCGGACGAATAAAACGTCAATATCTTGAAAACGGCTATTTTTATTTCAATCAAACATAAATAGGAACCATCTCGATGAGCATAGCTTTCGATTAAAAAAAACCGTATTCAAATCCGTCCACGCGTTTGGCCGGAAATTTGCCACAGACAGATACACAGATACACAGATACACAGATCGACAGGTCAAACTTATAACACCCCTCTTTTTAGTCGGGGGTTAATAACAAAAAAAAACTAGAGATTCTACATCTGCATGATGCATGAAGTGCATCGATATATCTGGTTCGGCTTTAAATCAAATGGAGAATTTTCAAAGAAAACAATGTAAGATCTCTTTGTTAATTTTGATGTCCATAAATGATACTTCAAATTTTGTAAAGACCGCACAAGTATTTCGACACATATCTGTTTTATGTTCGAGAGTCAATCCACAAATGTTAAAGCAAGTAGGTACCAGTTCTTTTGATGAACAAAATAACCGCTAAAACATCATATTATTAATCCTAATTCAATTTCCTATTAAAAAATATAAAATCATTTTCAGCATCTGCTATTTGCAATAGACATACTTATTGTTTCGAAGCTCGGAAAGGCCAAATGTTTGGGAAGATGTTTTTTGTATTCGATAGAGTGGCAGAAACGTCTATTTGTTGTTGTGACTAAAAGAAAAAATACGTCCCAACCATATCAATTTTATTATTAGTGCCGAGATCTGATCCGAACTTAGACAAAGAGTTATACGACATCATAGTGAAAAATATGATTCACGGACTCTGTGGCATACGTAACCAATTTTATCCAAGCATGAAAGACGGAAAGTGGTTATCAGAATATTATCGCATAGACTGGATGGTGATGGTAATGACCTAATTGTATTAACGAGGCCTTGGTATTGATTGAGGATAAAAGGATTTCTATATCTGAAATGTGTCGCTCTGCTTTTGGTCTACCCAGCGAAAAGGGGAACTGTCAAACGATGTAAAAGAGCAGCGTAATGTCTATGAGACTATTCTTCGCCGAGAAAATAAAGGAGAGGGGGGATATTTTTTTTCACGCATCAGGCAGTTGAGAAAAAATATTTGTGCTAAATATTTCGCTTGCTTATTATATTATTTGGAACGTAATATAGCTCTGGTTGTGGCTTCCTCGAGAATTGTTGCAATTTCTAAGTGGTGGTCATACTGCCCATTTCGTCTTCAAATTGACACTTGACACTTGACCTTGCAAGCGAAGATACACACACATGCAAGGCCACAAAAAACAGCTGTTGGGATTACTCTTGTAGCAGTGCAAGTTGATAGTTTAAAACGAGTGCACAATGTCCCACAAGCTTGCATTAGAGGCGTTGAATTGGAGCCTGCAGGACATCCTTAGCATCCTTGGCGCGGATCCACCGGCCGCCACTCGCGGCGGAGAGGAGGCAGTCGGCCGCAGTCGCGGCGACTGTCTCGGAGTCGGGGCCGCCGACGGCTCCTCTGATTCCAGAGGAGGCGTGGTCGACGGTCACGAGGAGGAAGAAAGGCTTGGGGAGAAAGAAGGGCCTTCCCCAGAAGCCGGCTTCAACCAATAAGGCCAGTGGTGGTAAGGCGACTTCTTCAGCAAAGAAGAAGTCGCCCAAAACACCGAGTGGACCCCCGAAACTGCAAAAACCTCAGTGTCCTGCAGTTTTATTAAAACTGCAGCCCGAGGCAGCTGCTATGGGGGTGTCATATGCTCGCTGTTTGGGTCGCGCCGCCGAGATGATCAAACTTGGCGACCTTAGCCTTAACGGCGGGCTCCGGATTCGGCGTACGGCAGCGGGGGCAAGGCTTCTGGAGTTACCTAAGGGTACTCCAGAACAGGCCGATAAGCTGGCCGAACGAATTCGGATAGCGCTGGACGGCGTCTGTGACGCAGTTCAACCTCTGAAGCGCGTGGCGGTGAGGATAAGAGGCCTCGACGAGACCGTCTTAAAAGAGGACGTATTTGATGCGATTCGCCGCATCACGAACTGCCCTAGCGGGGCTCTCCATGTCTCTCCATGGGGAGATCCGTCGGGGTGGCTGGGGGGGCATGGGCGCTACCTTTGCCCGTCTCCCCACCGATGCTGCGAGAGCGTTGATTAACGCTGAGAAGGTCCTGGTGGGCTGGAGCTCAGCCAGGGCCCGTCAGCGGTTGACCGTAGCGCCGCCTGTTTCCGGTGCGGTGGTGAGGGGCATACCCGAGCCACTTGCACCGGAATGTTGCGGTGCGCGGTCTGTGCGGACCGAGGTCTCACAGCGACCCACCTATTGGGGAGCCGAGTGTGCAAGACTCCGTGAGTTCGAGGATTAGCACCTGGTGCGAAAACCTCGAGCGCGAAGCCCAGCACGGAGCCGGCTGTGGCTATGGCAACATAGTCACATCGAGCTTCAGCGGGGGAGGCTGCGAAGGAGAAGGGTTCAGCCCATTCCTTCCCAGCCGTAGGCCTACGTCAGGAGCGGCGCACTAGGTCTATGAGGTAGGGGTACACTGGTTACCCTTATCAGAGGGGGGGTTCCGCCGGGGCACCACGGTGAGTGCGAAAGCGATCCCGTGGCGTCCCATTGTAACGACGTGGGCAGCCGTTGGTTTTTTAGTGGGGTGCCTTAAAAATGGCAGTCGCCGGGTGCCGCACATACCGCCTGGCCATCGCCTTCCTGGCCTGGGTGAAGATGCGAAAACGCATTTTTCGACCGATAAAAAAAAAAAAAAAAGGACATCCTTAGCAAGCGAACGATGATGGGCGGCATTATATTTGGGCGTAAAATTTATATTTATATATAATATTTTCTGAAGAATTTTCATCCAATGGCTACAGAGACTGAACTTATAAAGGATGTTTTTTTTCAAGTTTGGAGGTTAACATAAATTGTGAAAAGTGGTTGTGTGAGAGCTAGTGCTGTCACCAAAAAACGAGTGCGTTAATAACATAAACAAAAATATTTTAGACATGCTCGTTGGTGACCAAAAATTATATACATACACTGTTATGGCCAATGACGATAGTACTTCCTACCCCATCAAAAGTTTCAATCTTTGAGATGAGAGCCATGAGCTGGAACTTAAAATTGGCATTCCAGTTCTGATGTACCCAGACTGTGCAACGGCAACAGACTTTGTGTCACAGATCTGGGTACTAGCATTATACAAACCACCATTTTTACCAGAGCTGTTAAAGGAGAGAGCTTTCTAATTCCTCTTATACCCATTATTCCGAATAACTTGCCATTTCAATTCAAGAGGTTGCAATTTTCCTCAAAACTCGCTTTTACAACGACAATCAAAAAATCCCAGCGTCACGATTTAAAAGTAATAGGCATTAATTTGGGCACTCCATGTGTTTCACAAGTTCAATTATATGTTGGTTGTTTAAATAATCACGTTGAAACTCTCATCATACTCTCTTTTTAATGTTTACGTTGCACTTAAAAAACCAATAGTTATATATTATGCTTAGTTGACGTTTCAGTCGTTTTTCCTCTTTTAATGATCTGACAAAAAATTAGGTAATAATAATATTTCACAAAAAACTATTTCTTCTTGGCCAACTATTGATATTTTGGCAACCGTTATTGTGCAATATTATATACAAATATCTAACACGTCTATCTTATTAACTAACCTATTATAGGCTGGCAATATTTTATCAATACGTGGTGTGTCTGGTTGTTTCTTTAAACATTGTGCCATTTATAACTTATAAGATAATAGATACATCACAGATATTCCAGTGCTCTATGTAAAGTAATAAAGAACTTAAAGTATAAAAACGGCTTGTAGGTTTAAATGTTCGTGGTTAGGCAAAGTTCTCCTTGATCAGTCTAAAATTATGGATTCCATTTTCGTACGGAAAATCCTTGGACTTTTTCTGTAGTTATTTTTTTATATTTTAAAAATAGGCCAAACTTTTTGCGAGATATATATTTGAGAGATTTCACTGCCACCTACCTTATACCTTTGAGCAAACAAAAACTTCAAGGTAATAAAAAAATTGGCTAACATACTTCTTAAGGAAGTAGGGATCTGCAGAAGGATCTGGAACCGTTCCGAAACCATAAAAGATGAAAGGGCGATAGTCATAATCCGAATATGAACTAAAGCCTTCAGTGAGAAAATCCCAGCAAAGTCTCTCTTAATGGATATAGTTCGATTGGTACAGTATATGTGTTCCGGATCATTTAAGAAACAATCTTTTAACAAAAAACCTACCATAATAGCTCAATTATAAACTCTTAGAAATTTTATAAAACTCATAAAATAATAAAATAAAAATTAATAAAAATTCATAAAATATTTATTTTTAATTCTACAATCTGTAAATACAGATTTCCTATCAAAGTTTAGACATTCCTATGTAGTAATAAAACCATATATATATACAAAATTAAAATCTAACGAAACGTTGTAACTATAAAACGGGCTTTAATTGGGCGGCTAGTTCAGGTTTACAAGCATATTTAAAATAAAATGTTCGGTACAATAGAATAGTCGGCTCCATCAACCTCCCCGAGTACAGTTGTGTTGATTGAAATATAAAGGTAATTATAGAAGCCATTTTAGCAGAATAATATTGTACCGTTATTACATGTTAATGAGTTTAAATTATTTTATTTTAGATGCATATGTTCCTATTGTTCAGTGTTATATTAGTAACTGCATATTGTGCACCGGTGAATGACGAATCCCAGGCTAAAATTTTATCGCACGTATATAATAGTGATGAAAATGGCAACTATAACTTCAGGTATTATATTTAATATAATCGTTTTTTTTTTAATTAATTGTAATAAAATAATAATGGCAAAAATTTTCAATTTTGTTAGATATTCTACATCAAATGGAATATTTCGAGAAGAGCAAGGAACTGTAGTAAATAGAGGAGAGCCAAATGAACATCTTGAAGTACGAGGATCGTATTCTTATACTCGGCCCGATGGAGAAACAGAGAGAGTAGAATACACTGCAGATGAAAATGGTTTTAAATACACAACTGATTTATCAGAGATTACTGATGAAAGGGTAAGTAGCTGAAACTAATATAAAACGATTTCAAAATAATCAATAACTTACAATTAACTTTGTGAAATACGAATATCAGACTTTAACAATAGCGTGAGGAGAATAATTGAAAAACTGATAGAGAGCTGGGACCGACGCAATTATGTGTTTTTATTAGAATAATTAATAAAAAATAAAGTAAAGTTAAAAGTTTAAAGTTTTGAAAATTTAATATCTTAGCACTGAGTATGTGTTTAAATAATTTCATACATTTATCGTATTTACCCACCATATATTTTTTTGTAATTTCAGTATGAGCCGGCACTAGTGGCAACATTATTAGGAAAGTGAAGCTTATATACTTCGAAAAAGGTGTAAAAAGGTTACACTTACTCATGAATTTATTACCATTTATTCATTTTTTTTTAAATATATTTAATGTTTGTTACAATACTTATTAATTCGCTTAAGTATAATTCAGAAACAGTCGTCTTTAAGATATGGAGCTTTATTGTTAATGGTGAAAATTATGCAATATTGATAGTAAATACCTAAATAAGTGCAAATCATTATGTTTCTAGGTTCATTTAGTACAATATAGAAAGCAGTGACATAACTTTAAGAAGCAAAAAAATAAATAAATAAACGCCGATACAAAAGACCTCTGAAAAGAATAAAAAAAATATTTTTTTAATAAACTTTTTTGAATACTTAACACGTGTATATTATTTTACCTTAGCTCAAAAATTATTTTATTTATTTATTATAAATGGATTAAAAATAGAAACCTTATTTAAACTAACTTGTTAGTAATGTGTGAAAATTTTTAGTTTTCTGAAATTTGTGGTTTTAAATAACCAGGCCTGTTATATGTAAATATTTAAGGTAAGGTTTTATATTTCGGTCTTGTTGTGATGTTTTTGTTATATAGGTATATATTCAGCAGTAATTTTTTTAAGTTAATAGCGTATGGAACCTTGAATTTTAATTAAAAAAATTATATTCTAGTTTAGTGGACATCCTGAGTTGAATTGTTAATGGAGACTTTATTATATTTTACAACAAATTAACATTCCGATTGATTTTTAGAATACACCTTAACTGGATTCTACAATATTTAAAATAAACTTCATTATGCACCATTTAGAAAAAGAGAGATATAATTTAAAATATTGTTAATAATCCTCAATTTATAAGCAATTCATATAAATGTCACCAGCTGTAACTCTAATCGTACATAATTTGTTAGTTGTTCTCCAGCGATCCTTCAATGTGAACTACAAACGTGCGCGTCCAAGACTTTGCTATTTCTTAATTTAAGGCACTTCAATACAAACTTCAATTCAATTCAATACAAACAATACAACCTCGATTACGTAAAAACCTCAGTAACTTAAAAAAATAATCTGTTCTCTTTCCGCCAGACACCAAAACCTCCATAACTTAATATAGACAACCTTTTTAACTTACTTTAAAAAAATGTTTTGTCGCACTCTGTAACTTAAACTATCTGCCTATTCCTATAATATCGTATGGTACTGAAAGTACAGTTTTATGGGAGTTCTAAGAAACAAAATATGCAAGCAATAAATTTATTTTAAACATGAAAAAACAAGAATCCGGGGATAGTATACTTGTTACAAGAACCCTTACTAACTTAAAAGCTTGTTAACTTCAAGAATTTTGAGCTTCCCTTAGATTTTAACTTATCACTGTTCTACTGTACTAGTTTTAATTGCCGTATTATGATGTGATATGATATTTAAATATTGTCAATAAATAGGCTTTGTCTATCCATTAAGACTTTTTCCAAGCCAAATGGTAATTTCAGGGATGAACGCGGTTAAACAATCGAAAAAGCTTTTCAGCGTTTCTGCATTGGTATACATAAAATATTCTTAAGTCTTTAAAAACTTGTCAGAGAAATAAAAACAATCGTATGTACTTGAAGATTATTATTTACAGCGCCATCTCCCATAATCTAATGATCTTCGTTTGTTTTATAAATGTTATGCTAAATAACTTTTCAAAAGATTTTTTTATTTGGATGCTGCACCCACTAAATTGCAAGTGATTCAAAAGATGTCACTATATCATAATATGAATATGTAGAACCGAATGTAGAGTAATTTATATTTGTATATTGGTTAAACAGACTTAAAAAAAATATTGGTTGTCATGAAAAACATAGTAAAAACAATAGTTAACATACAAAAAAATATATAGTTTAATGACCCAACGGAACCAATGATGAAACAAAACAAATTAAAGCCAATCATAAATTAAAACACTACAGAGTAAAAAATATCTTGTTTTGATCCGGAATTCTTGGCATTTTCCTTAAGATATATAATATTGTAAATTACAGATGTACTAAAAATGTTATAAGACCATAATATAAAATAATAATAAGGAAATAATGTTAAAAGTGAAATACATATATTTAAATACTTATATGCATTTATTAGAACTATAGTCAACAAGACAACCATGTTCTGTTATGGAGTTGTACTTTATAGTAAAGTAAGTATTGTGGTGGTTTACATATTAGTTATATTAAATACTTAATGGCTAATATATATTAGTACCTACCTACCTAATATATATTAGTACCAAATTGTTTAGAGAAGCTTTTATTTCGCGCCTAATAGAGGATACTGTACCTATTTGTTATTTATCTATATTGATCACTCAGTACTTTTTTGTTATCCCCTTATTCTGTAATAGTATTACCAACCTATCTTTTGCAATGAAATACACAAATATCAAAAACTTCTTTTGTTAACTAACCTGTTATCGGATGTCATATGTCACGCAATCAACGCGTAACAATACGTAGCTAAATTGACTGTTAATATTTGAATTAGTTGTATATTTGGAAAAACTATTGATTTATAAATCAATAACAAAAACAGCTTTCATCATACTACGTTTCTACAACTAATACACGATAAAGTTAATAGCAAATGATACGGCAAGCCTGCAATAAGCTTTAAATATAAAACGAATTCAATTTAAATATAATAGTTCTCGATTGATTATTTCAGATTTCCTTAATAGATCTTAATGAGCCTTTCAAAGACCACTGGGTCTATCATAATTCTGTTTTGTTAGTTATTTGATTATTGAAACCATCAACAGACATGACGGGAATCTGAAATTACTAAACACATATAATTATTAAACTTATAGATACTAACAGCGTGCAAATAAATACAAAAAAATATAAATCGATATTAATAAATATATAAATAGTAGCTTGAAACATTTTTAAAATATAAAATGTTTAGGTTTTTTTTTGTATGTATATATGGGAGACAATTTATTCCATAGATTGGGTGTACAAGGTTAGAAGCTACTAGAGAAGCGCACACTGATGGTACACCAGTCATTCAGGTGATGGGGATGGTGGTTCCGAAAATCTGTGGGTGGTATTAATCCGAACAAATCTTAAAAGCACTCCCCAAAGTTTAAGCGATGGAGGATGCAGATGGAAGCTACATCTTTACGCAACGTTAAGGTATCAAGTCGATCAGTAGTGTTATTCTGTAAGAATATTTTATATTCTCGAAAGCGGAATCCGTGGTAAAATATAAAATTCTCTAAAACATAACGCCACAGTTTTAAGTGTGAAGATGAGATTACGAGATATTTACGTGTAAATGTTTATGAAAAATTAGAGAATTATCTTTTTTATTAACAAGATAATTCATTAATTTTTCGATAATGTCGATATCGACATTATCTAAAAAATCTGCTTAGATATTTTATCAAACTATAAAAAATAAAGATTCGTTTCGTAGGATTTATGGACTAAAAATGAGATGCCTCACTAAACAAGACTGGACCTTGAGAGTTAGTTGCTTTATTAATACCGGGTAACCTATAGTTTTATGAAGATTTTATAAAAATAAGTTGTTGATCCGGTTGGCATAGATAAATATTCGGTCAGTTTTGGTTGTATCATGCTATATATATATGCTTTCTTGCCAAAGTATTCCAATTACTTTAAACTATAGTAGAGAAAAGATTGTAGTTCTCTAAAGATTCTAAAAGGGTAATATGAACCAATCTATAAAAGGCTTACAATATAGAACTTTAATTGGAGTTATAATAACCGCTTTTTCACACAATTCTTGCACATATTTATTTATAAAAACCCGCTCAGTTCAAGGTTTCCAATTTCTGTACGACTTTCTTGGTGGAATGACATTATCCTTACAGATGTTATAGTTAGAGATGGATTGTGCACTTCTGCATAAGGGATACGGGTTGTGTTGTATGGTTCGCATAATAGGGATCATTATAATTATATACTGAAGCAAAAACGTTTAGTTTACAAATGACATAAATTAGGGAACACTGCAACTACTTTCTTATTTAGTATCACCCGGTTAATTAGTAGCTTATTTATAAATGCTAATTTTAATATTCTTTATAATGTACTACTCGCTGCTATAAAGATCTACAGAAAATTATGTGTAATATATAGTATAAATGGCTATTATTATAGACATACCTATAAATAAAATATTATTATTTTGGAGTGTAAAAATCTTAAAGGTCTAAAAAGTCAAGATCTTACGAAAAATTGGCTTTAAAAAACAAGAGAGTTCAGGTAAATTCAAGTTTATGAACATATGCTGAATAAATTTATAATCATTATACAATATTAGTCCACATCTTCGACCTCAACGAGTGAAGTTGTTTTGATTATTAAGTTGGTTGGAACATAAAGGTACATATTACATTTTGAAGCTAATTTATATTTTTGTGTTAATTTGTTTTTATTAGTTTTATATCTTTTCTTATAGATGCGTATATTCCTACTGTTCAGTGTTATTGTAACTGTGTACTGTGCACCGGTAACGGATGAATCTCAGGATACAATATTGTCTTACGAATATAATAGCGATGGCAGCGGCAACTACAACTTCCGGTACATAATGTTATTATTTTAAGTTATATCTTTTTTCAGTTTGTTTATTTAAAATATGTTTGTTTAAAATATATTGTTTATTTTAAATTTAAAAAGAACTTTAGAGAATAGAATAGAATTGTAGAGAATGGTTTAGCATTATGTCCGCCATTTGTACGTTTTTTTATGTGAAATAAAGGGAAGGGTAAAACAACCACCGAACGATCTATAGAATTCGTAAAAGAAGGCTCCTCCAAAAAAAAATCAAAAGCGAAGCCTTATTCAATATTAGGCGCGGCTCCTGATTGGATTCTCATGATGGACACGTATGAAAAGCATTACAAAATCCCTGGGGATGTTGGTGTTTCGTCATCCAGACCGGACTTATTCCTGTATTCGAAACATCTGAGGCGCGTGATACTTGTGGAGCTTACTGTTCCTTGGGAAACAAACATCCCAAGGGATCACACATTCAAGCTCAATAAGTATTACGAACTAACCAACGAACTGATCAGGAATAAATTTATAGTTAGTTTGTACGCGGTAGAAGTGGGAGCGAGAGGTATAACAGCAAAATCTCTCTATAGCCTACTTAAAGATCTTGGCCTTTCTAGAACAAGCATCGGTTCATTTCTAGAACGTACTTCAAAGGCGGCATTAGTAGGTTCTTTCCAAATTTGGTTAGGTAGGGAGAGGAGTGTGGAGGGTGAAGGTGAGCGTTTTTGCGCATAATAAAGGGGCCCCTTAAACCTACTCCTGGGTCGCAAGTCCCAGGCACTGCTTGCACTCCTCTCCTTGCAACGCGATGGGCCCGGCACCCGCACGGTGAATCCATGGATTGCTAAGAAGCTTCGTCTTAAATAAATAAATATAATCATTTGAAACATGTACATATTCTTAAAATGTTCAATATTTGCAGTTATTCTACATCAAATGGAATACTTAGAGAAGAGCAAGGAACGTTAGTGCATAAGGGAGAGTCAGATGAACATATTGAAGTTCACGGATCATATGCTTATTTGCGACCAGATGGGAAAACAGAGAGAATCGAATACACTGCTGATAAAAACGGTTTTCAACACTTAACAAACAAAATAGATACAATAGTAAGTAGAGTTAGCTTATTAAATAAAATCTAAATAAAAATGTTTACAGATATCTGTCGGTACGTGTGTGGAAACACATACGGATGTTAAAGGTCTGATGTTTATCAGACCTTTAACTAGTATGCGAAAGATTAACATTTACTTATTTATTTTCAATAAATCTGCCACTATGATGGTTTATTATTTTATTATTATTGTCTATTTGTTATATGTATTTGGTACCCGTTTATAAAATAAACTTAGTCTATTCCTAATGTTTTTACCAAACTCATAAAGTGCCTTTATGTTAGTTTTTATTGTTTTGTAATTCATAATATATTTGTTATTTCAGCAATCTACATCGCCGGCACTCTTAGCATCGTTATTAGGAAAGTGAGCCAACTTTACATCAGAAAATAATTGAAATATTAAATAACGCTCAAACAAACATTTAATCTTTTATTTATCGATGTGATTTTAAGAATGTTCTAATGAATAATATTTATTATTATTATATATAAATATATAAATATATGGCGTATTATCTTGATCTTGAATAAAATTATATTAATTAAAGTCCTTATATCATTTTAGGTATATGTTATTACCTGAAGCAAGTGCTGCTACTAAAAGATAATAACAAAATGGCACTACCACTTTAGGCATATTTATTTGTTTCTATATTTTCTTACAATAGTTTTGTATCAAAATTACATGTTTTCTTATTTGACGTAAGTGTCAATGTACCCACTTGTACCGTCTCAAGCCGAGGTCCGGCCTCTTAAAGGCGCCCCTGTGACCCACGGACCCCCCAAGTTCAAGCCTCACAGTACTCACCCACCACCCTCCGTGACGCCGTAATAGTCAACAGGACTAACAACATAAGACAAAATAGGCTACCTCACAGGCAGCTGACACTCTTAGAGCTTGAAGCCTTTCTTTGTTTTTTGAAGTTTTTGAAGTGAAACACAAAGAGGGCATCCCGCAACGAGAAGTACCCATCCCTTTTCTGCAAGCTTGATAGATTGTGGAGGGATCCCCTTCCACCCACCCAAGCCTGCTACGTCTGAAGGGGACCGAGATTCCCTTCCAGCCGTTCCCGGAAAAACTTAAAAGTTCAGGTCTAGAATCGGTCCAGACCAGAAATTCTCGTCTAGCACCTGAGGCCATAATCATGACACCAGTCTAGCCGGGCCAAAGGAAGCCATTCAGGTGCGGGTCTCCGAATCCCAGTCTGTGATTCAAAAGCAGGAGTTCTCGTCCCGGACCCGAGCCCAGAATCAAGTCCGAGCTCCTTCGCGGTTGTATCCCCGAGAGGGGACCACCGGTCAGGCCCCCTAGAAGAGCAGACTCTCGATACGACCCAGCGGGTACAGTGGCTCTGGTCAAACCGCGCACCACACGCCGGGGCTTACTAAAGTCCGCTCAAGGCATTGGGCCTAACGTCGAACCCGACAAGTCGTAAATCCATCACGCCAAGACTAACACTCAGCCGTGGCGTCGCACTCGGCGAGCAGCTTCTAAGTCACTGCTAGGCGGAAAGAGGTCCAAGTTCCTCCCTGCAGGTAGGTCACCCCGAAAGGTTACCCGCGCCAAGTTAACAAACGTGTTGGTTTTTAGTCACTAATCTCTAGGCGCTTAGCACGCCGCCTATCTGTGCGAACGTGGCCTAAAGATACATACAATGCCGTATTTTGACGCGTCTGTGTCCAGTTCGATTTTTAATTTGGATCATATGCCACTATGGGTCGTTCGATTATCTTACTTTGTAAGGTTTCAAACGCTTTCGTAAGTTCATCTATCTATTTATAACTAAAATAATTCTTTAAAAGATCTGTTAATGGTCAGGCACTTGAAGAAAAATCTTTAACAATTGTCCTAAAAAATGTAATTAATCCAATTAATCGTTCTAAACGTTTTTGGGAATAGGAAAGCCAGATACAGCAACAATCTTTTGGAAACTTTACTCACTTAAAACTTTAAAAAGTCTATTTAAATAAAACTAACATTTTTGGATTTTGTTATTTACGATTAAGTTTTAAATTTTAAAATATACTCAAAACTTTACTCAACCTTAGTAATTCCTCACCAAACAATTACGCTATTAAAATATCATTCATAAAAACTAGAATATGAGCAATTTAAGAGAAAAAAATATTGATTACTGCTGTCATAGATTGTGTCTAATATACATAAAACATAGGACAACCTGATTTGGATTTATATTTAACCGATATTTTTAACAATTAGTTCTAAAATGAACTAGTTATTAAATGTTTTACTTTAAAATTATTTTAGTACACCTTAAATAATAATTCACCAGCTTCATTGTAGTGGAAACAAGTTATTAGTTTTGCGTTTTCATTATGTAATCTAAATGAATTCGATTTTATGATACTTGTTTGAAAATTATTATTAGTACATTTGCATTGTATCTTTTATCAAAATTTATTCTAGACCATAAGGTCGAAATCTGAATGACAACAACAACCAAACCAAACAACCGCGGTTGTTGATTGAAGGTTAAAAAATATTTAAGAACCTGTTCAGGTTCTTCACACTGACATCTTTAGCTTCAAGTCATAACTAGGATATTCTATTCAGTACAATAAACGATTGATCGCGCGCTTTGCTTAGATACCATACCGATTTAATGAATGAATTTTATCCTAATAATATAACCCCAATGAGACATTAAAATAAAGCCGCCTAGCATTTCTGTTAAAAGTTTCTAGTTATAACTTGAATGACATAAATTAATTACTTTCCTCCATTCTGGCTACAAGAACGACATCGAAGCCAAAGTTTGATACCGTATTCTGGCCACACCACCTTATTTTCAAACATGAATTGAGTTTTACATCATCCCATAGCCATAGATCAATTGTTTTCGCCTTTGACCATGGGATTAAATTCTGGTATAACATTAATGACATTACCTAGTAACTTGTAGCCTGCTTTACGATTACATGTAATTGATTTAATTAATTCTATTATAATTAATTATTATGTATTATCACCTTCGTCTTCCCGATTTGTGTCGACCTCCCTCTTAAACATCTATATTCTCTACTGAACTTGTCTCGACTACACTGCCATACTTTCGACAATTCTTTCGTGTTCTTTCGTTTGTCTTTAGGTTCAGACGTGACCGTTTCACTACTCCGGATCTCCAATGCTCGTATACGATAATCATTTCCATCTTAAATTAACATTTCTTCCTGAATTGGTAACGTGATGTAATTCGACGATAGTGCTGTTAAAGTGATAGCTTTTCGCATTTACAGCGTGAACGTTGACTTTCTCTACCCATATCAAATGCTAACAAAAGACCTTATTCAGAATGTTATTGGCATATAGGCTTTACTAATCCCATTTGTGAGCTAAAAGGTCTATTCATTTTCGTATTTAGAAATAATATATGTTATTTTTATCACTTATTTTATATTATGGTTCCTTATCCAAAAGGTAAAAATGGAAGCATATTACTTAGACTTCGATGTCCGACTGTTCTTCTATCCATCTCCAGGCTATAACTCATAAACCGTGATAGGTATCGGCACAGATTGGTTTCTATGAAAATGTTAAACTAAATATTGCGTTTTGCGGCATTCTGCTTTGTATATACTTCAGAGGCGTATTTAGATTTTTTTATGCTAATAAAAGAGAGAAATTCAAGCTGTCCATAGCATGGAAATGTTTACTTCTTCTTCTTCTTTAAAGACCCTATACAATCCACGAAACAGTAATTATTGAGGATGCATTGTCACCTGGTAGACTTGCTGTAGGTTTGTGTCTTCTCATACACGGTAATTTTGCTCTGTATCTGTATTGCAAGTTTTTAATTTTATTCATTTTATGATATATTAGCCGCTGAGAAGTTTCGCATACAATGCATTATGCATAACTGAAGTCTTATCGAATTCCTTACTTTTATGTGTATCGAGTATATCAATAGGTAGAAAGATGTTATTTTTATAAATAATAGTAGTATTTGAGCTATATATTGTATATTTTTAGAATCAGTGTAGATTTGTTATCAACTTTATTATCATCTTTATTATGATTATTATCTTTACAGTTTCTTGCATATACTTGATATACAGAAACCAACTCCATATAGGCTAAAAAATAGACAATTAACAAAGAGTATTGTAGACTGTATAAGTTTTTAGTCCCTAAATAACTTTAAAAACAGTTATTTTACGTAATTGTATTTTTTCTTTCATTACAAAAAAATACTTAATATAAATATAAAAGTTTAACAAAATAAAATCCCTCTTACTTTCGTCATACATTTCAACAGATATCATTGTCACAAAGCTAAAGTTAAGAACGAATGGAACCACCACTCCCACAAAGTATTTTTGGATTTCAAATTTATTTTTATAATCGAATGACCTAAATCCTATTTGAATCAATAATTAAAAACAAATTAACATTGCAATAATTACTCAAATATGGTTACTTATAAAAAAAAATAAGTATAATATTTATTTATTGCTTAAAAGTTTTTTAAGAAAATTATGAAAAGCTTTTATACATCGTGTACACAGTTTAAAAATAGTTTTGTGTAAAAAATATATAATATCTTATAAGTAAATACTTAAAAAAATCTGTCAGTTCTTAAAATGCTTTAAGTCTAACTTATTAAATATTTTGTTAATGTCACGCTGAATAAAGAAAATAATTTATAACTTATTAAGTTGTCTAACAACTTTTATGAATAGATATTTAATCTGTGTGTTAAAAATCTTTAACCTAGATGAGCCTAAAGATTTTGCGAAACATGCCGCTTGCTAGTTTTATAATAATGATACCTAATTGCGCGGCAACCTCAGCTTTATAAACATATTTCATATAAAAATTTCAACACCATAAATATTAGTCAGCACAATCCACTTCACCGAGTGCAGTTGTTTTGGTTGTTAGAGTTGATTTAAATATAAAGGTATCAATTATAATAAACTTGAAATAAAATAATATTTTACCGTTATTAATGAGTTTAAATTATTTTATTTTAGATGCATATTTTCCCATTGTTAAGTGTTATATTAGTAACTGCATATTGTGCACCGGTGAATGACGAATCCCAGGCTAAAATTTTATCGTACGAATATAATAGTGATGGCAGCGGCAACTATACATTTAGGTAAGTACCTACTATATTTTAAATTATCGTTTGAATATATTTATTTTTATTAAGTATAAAAAAAAATGAGTGTATGAATTTTCTTAGTTATTCTACATCTAATGGAATATTTCGAGAAGAGCAAGGAACTATAATAAATAGAGGAGAGCCAAATGAACATCTTGAAGTACGAGGATCGTATTCTTATACTCGGCCCGATGGAGAAACAGAGAGAGTAGAATACACCGCAGATGAGAATGGTTTTAAATTTTCTAAAAGAATACCAATGGCTACACTTGTAAGTCTATTTTGCTTACTAGTAAGTAGTTTACAGTGTAAATACCTGACCGTCCACCATTATAGCTGGGGAGCCCATAACGCTGAATTGACTCGAGAGTCATAGGGACCTTTAAGGTTGCGATGCTTAGATGAAAAAAGAACAAAAATGTTATTTAATGTATATATTTCATCGGTGGGGGGAAGCGTCTATAGATTAAAAAAAATGGAAAAATAAACTGTTGCATACTCGAGCGGGTCAGATATTGACAAGAAACAAGAAAAGAAAAGAAAAAGGATAGTACGAATATTAATATGACCATTTACGTAGTGGGGGTGGACGTACGTAAGGGTTGAAAATGAAAATAAAATTAATTGAGCATGTCAGATTTTCTAAGGGGATGTTAACTAAAAGAAACCCTAATCTAATAATCAGCTGATTTGGATCTGACGCAGGGTAAATTACTTGAATAAGCAAAAAATGTCGCCATTCTGGAATACTCAAACGTTCAAATCAACTCTAATCTGACGTTAGATATATATGATTCATCTGTTTCATTACGTTCTAGAGCCACTTACTCTTAATCTGACAGTTATCAGGAGGAATTCGCCTTATCTGACAATTTAAAAAACTTATTGTTTTAATAATTCGACTGAATTAATTGAAAAGTTCGGGTTATAACATGCACATAATAAATTAAAGATATGAGCATGGATGTCTGTATTTCTGAGTTTGCTCGTTTATTAATATTGGCCGTATTTATAATGTGTATTTCTATGTATTTGTATCGTTTACCAACACTTATTATAATATAATAATTTAATACTTTGCTTACTTAGGGGTTAGATTAATGTGTGTAATTTGTCCTGATATTATTATGTTTATTATGATTTTTGTACCTCACCACACCTCACTCGTATTTTTTGGCTTTGATTATTGGGTAACACATGCCAGAACCTTATTAAATCATCGTATCTTATATGCTATCTTATCTTATCTTATAAATTAAAAGTGTTTTTTGTTAAAGTAATATTTTTAAATATATATTTTATTTATCATATTTTGTTGCAGAGTGCAGCACCCCTGCCGTCTGGTCTCGTCGCATCATTATTAGGAAAATGAAGCCTAAAATAAATAGTACAATATCGGAAAAATAGTTAAATATGTTTTTTCATTTAGTTAATAATATATTGTCATATTATTATTACCTCATGTCATATACACGAAACTTTATTTTATGATAGTTTGAATGGTATTTAATTATAAGCTACTTTGTAATTAGATAAATATTTGAACATTTAAAATAATAAATAAAGAAATATAATTTGTTACTAGACTGCGTAATATGTATGCTGATATAGTTTAAATTATATTGTATCTGCATCTATTTTTTAGTAAAAAAGAAACAGTAAACTAACTGCAAACAAAAAAGAAAATTTTAAAACTCCATATTTTTTTCTGAAATTCACGAATAATTAACTTCTTAAAACATATATCTATATATATATATATATTATAATTTTTTGCCGAACATGCAACAGCAATACTTGTCATGATGTATTGTACACAACTAGGACGAGATAGTCAACAATAAGAAATAATTACTATGTTTGAAAATATCTTTAAACATGTATAGCCATGTTAAGCTTATTTAAATTTATATAAATATAGAATGTAAAAAACCGATACGGGCAGGGATTCGAACCCGCGACTACTGGGAAAAGACGATCACATATAGAATGCTTAATTCACCGAGATGGACAGCGATACGGTAGCTCAGTTGGTAGAGCGACGGGACGGTTTCCCTCCCTTCCCTTCCCTTCCCTTCCCTCCCTTCTCCTCCCTCCTCCCTCTAGCCCGTGTTTTAATTTCACCCAAAAAAATACAAGGATTTAAATTATATTTCAGTCTTGGTATCTACATTTTAGTATTAGTATTAATGTCGGCTTCGATTTTCGAAAATATATATGCTACTAATATTATCAATGTACAGTCAGCCCCACAAGCAGCTCACTAGAGTCAAATTTCTAAAACCTCTTTACACTTTAACAAACCAATGTCACTTAACGAGCATGATGCAGTATCAGATGAACATCGTTAAATGATAGAAGTACCTAACACTAAAATGAGAAAAGAATCAAAACAGGTTGTGATACTTCTTATGATTTTAAAAACCTCACCTAGTGTTCAAAAGAGAACTAGTATATAAAATAATTTAGTTATGTGTTTGCGTAATAATATGTAACACATACTACATGTTATAATAATACTTTCTAATATTTTTATCACATTATACATACATATTGCATTTTTATATGCGAATGCGAATCAAATGCGAATTTAACAGTTGGATGGATTGGAATCAGGTATAGGTTATCGCATACTTGTATAATTACCTACATCTAAATCTAACTATAGAAAAATAAGTAACTAATATGCAGGTATATCTAATAAATTTCTTTGTTACAATGTATTGTTTGTTTCCATTTGCCTAAAATTCGGTAAGCGTTGGTTTTAGTTTATATTTAAAAAAGTTTTAGTTTATATTTGCATCTTGTTGCTGGACGTGTGTCTGGTGAACGAAGCCATGGATAAAAGATAGATAAAATGTCACTTCGTGTTTATTTGATTGTGAAATCTTAATCTCTTAAACTCTAAATACATAATTGATTTCTCAAATTGTAACATTGTATTTATGGAGTAACGATCAGTTTTTAACTGGAGAAATCTAAATTCAAATCCCTACTGGCAAAACTGGAGAAATCTAAATTCAAATCCCTACTGGCAAAACTGGAGAAATCTAAATTCGTATAGCCTGGTTTAAAACTTACTTTTTTAATTAAAAATATTATAATTTACAAACTATTCAAAGATACAGAAAAAACACAAAATATTCTATTACTGTACGAGGAAAAGAAACTATGAAAAAGAACACAATGGTAAGCGATTTTTGTATAATTTTAACAAACTGATATTTAATTCATTTCTAAATTTCACGATTTTTATAATTTTTATAATACCTAGGCATCTTAAGTGACTTTTAAACTACTTGTGGGGCTGACTGTACACCGCTTTGATCAAATGTATGAACATTTTTTTTTTCACATGTCTCCATTATCAAGTCTGAATTTATTTTTAAATAAGTCCTTAGTTTTACACGTGATAGTGAAAAAGACTTGTATCTCTTACTTTTCTTAACTGATAATACGCGTAAGTTGGTTGGTTGTTTTAAGTTGATTTTTATTTATTTTATAATTTTCGTCCTCTTTCGTTTTTTATTTTATACAGTATTGGGATAAAATATGGTATTTTTACTATCTTTTAAATATTATAGACTATAAATTAACATTTAGATTAGTTTACAGATTTATACATATTTACTCTACTTAAATTTTCATGTGGGTGGAACATGTGGACTACAGTCTCTATGTGTAATGGCAAATGTTTTGACAAATAACTTAAATTGGAACTTACGTGACGTTTCTACTACATCACAGTTTCTCTCACATTTCTATCACATTTTTAATCCAGGAAGGCTACTTACATATCAGAATAGAGGTCTTTTTAAAGTTGGAATGGATAGATTACGCTCCAGACGTTCTGGAGCTACAGAGATCATTTCCTTTTTGGGTAACTGTACTTATCTGCCCCCAAAATATAAAATAAGATCATTCATGTTGGAATCAAACTTTTCTTCTGCTTTTGTAATTATTATTAGTTGTTTAAAACTTCGTCAGATCAAAGCAAAAGAAATATTTTAAAAACGTTTTATTGTAGTTATTTAAAGCTCTAGGTATTAAAAACATGTTTAAATTCAATTATCTTTGTGATTTCGCTGTGAGTATCTGAGAAAACTATTTTAAGTTCAATATTAAAGTTAAAAAATTTCGTGACTTAAAATTTTTATCGCTTCATCTTAATCCTTCCTGATCTTTGAAATTCGTTTTTTCAACAAATCCATCGAAACTCGTTTGATTTTTTATAAAGTAATTAAGCAACAGGTTTCTAGTATATTTAAATTTAGTTATAAAAAAGCCATTCTTACATTTACGTAACATGTATTATGGTGTCAATGACTTGATGGAGTCCTTGGCGTCGCATTGTTCGTAAAGGAATGAAGTCCTGACTCGTCATTCTTGAAGAACTGGATATAAGGTGTGGACAGTTGGATTCGTGACGCAGTTGGCTCTGACACACGGTGGAGACATTTGTTAACTAAGATGGTAAGTAAATAACTCAATTGAATCTTGTTAAATAATGTCTTCATTACCGCTGAAGGCTCTCATATAAAATATGTAAAATGCGGATTGTTTCTTATCGTTAAACATATATTCCAGATTTGATATCACGATTCCTTGAAGTCACGTTGAGTGCGGTTTATCAGTCATAAGCCACGTCATGTTTTTGTGTTTGAATTCCAAAGATGGCTAGCCTTGGCCTTGACATATCGTTTAATGCGCAGGTAAAAGGTGTATGCGTCTTCCTCTTAGCAGTCGTATTTGCAGTACTTACCAACGTACATAAGACGACCGGCCTTCTCAAGCACATTGAAAAGAATGTATACAATAGCAACGCTTTAGGCTCATATAGTTTTGAGTGAGTGAGTTCAATTGTCTATTCTCTTCTTTTTTTACTTTAAATTAATTGCCTTTACATAATAAATATTAAGATCTATACACACTATAGTTTTTTACTTTATAGTAAGTTTGAGGATATATTTATTTGAGGTAAATAACATTATTTAAAGATTATATTATAAATATAAAATAGACCATCGCCGAATATTTTTAGCGTGCTTAGTATTTTAGGATAGATGTTATTGGACTTGTTTGACTAAATACTTGAACTTATAAAAACTGAACTTGAATTCTATAATATTTTTCTTACATACTTATTTAATCTTTTGTACGATCTTTAGATATGCAATTTCTGATGGAACGTTCAGAAAAGAAGATGGAGGATTGCTTAACAGTAAAGGGTCACTTAGTTTGGTTGTCCGTGGAGAGTATGGATACATAGACCCCGCTGGCCAACAGCATTACGTCAAATACGTCGCAGATGATAACGGGTTCCAGCCTCAGAGCGATATCAATGATGTTAGATTCAATGACAGACGAATACTTTAAATAAATACATTTAACTAATATTTACTCTTCACGGATTTGTATCAACAAATATATTACAATAGTATACGAGTACTATATTTTTTATACCATATTTATTTATAAAAATCTTAAATGAAATTCTGTCGTTTTATATTTTTTAATTATATTTTTTATGCTGCTTTAATAAATATTGTGAGAACCTGTAGCCTTTATACATTTAAATATTATAAAACTGGTTTATTGAAATAGTAAAAAAATGTATCCTTTACTAGTATTCTTCACTATCCGTGTTTGTTTCTAATCAACGAAATAACTAATCAACGCTGAACTCCGAAACGGATCATGTAAATGCTAATTGTCTCCAGAAAAAATAAACCATCTCGTGAAAGAATATGGCAATGATGTCATAAAAATACATAGCAATTTTGTAATAATAAAATTTTATTGCTTATTGAGAAATACAACACGGTATGTATTTTATTTGAAGCCTAAACTAAGCAGTTAGACGCCATGTTGAAATTCGTAACTTGCCTTTTATCTTATTTTGTGAGTCACATTGATTGCTAATTTATATTGAAACGCCTCCATTTGTGGTTTTGGACTCTCTTTGAGCAAAGTTGCCGCTTTAAGAGACATTCATAAATACAAATATATATAGGTCATTAAACGTATCACTGAGTGTTATTAACATTTTGTGTTATATATTTCTTTTTTGCAGAATTTTTTATAGTGTTTTACTTATTTATAAACATTGTAGATTTTTTCTTAGGTGGCTAATATAATAATAATTGATAGCGCAATTTATACTTAGTAAGTGTTTTTAATATTTATAAATATTCATATAAAATATAAATATTAGTATTTATTAGTAATATCCAGTAGCGGATTTAGGCTTAGGCCCGTGAGGCCCGGGTCTAGGGCGGCAAATTTTGAGGGGCGCCAAAATTTTTAAGATGACTAAAATTTAAAATCGATTGGGTTTCCTGTAAACTGCAAGACCAAATTTTTAAGTTTATTTTATTGCGCTCTTACTATCGAAACATAGTACCATTTTGAGGGTAGAATTTCTTTGTTAAAATAATTAATCAGGCAAGTCCTAAAAGTTGTTAAAAAAATAAATGTTTAATTTATACCTGAATTTGATTTCTTATTGTTATTTTTATTATTTAAATTATTTTATGCACAAACACATGTATGTACATATATGTTTATATATATATATATATATATATATATATATATATACATACTGTTACAAAAGATAAAGGGCGCCATATCGTCTCGGGCCTAGGGCGTCTTCAAACCTAAATCCGCTACTGGTAATATCATAATATTAACCGCATTAATTGATATTTAGTGAAGATATAGAGTTGAGAAGACTATTTCCCAGTGAATTTCCACAAGATACTGTCAGGAAAAGTGGCTTTTTAGAACCAGAAGTGAGAAATAATATTTTTTTGATTAGTAGTAATATGTTCACAAAAACACCCATAATATTATTATATAAAAAATAATAAGGATGTCATTTCATTATATCAACATTATATAATGTTTATAACATATTTTCGGATAAATAAAATTGAAGAATGTACAAATGGCACTCAATTATTCTTTTTTTATTTATTTATACAGCATTTAGGACGTTACGAAGAACTCAGAAACTATTTTAAATATCCTAAAAAAGGGATAAATAGCCATTTTGAAGAGTTAGCATGTTTCAGAGAAAATAATAGGAAAGTAAGTTCATAAAAAACAATTAATTCTCATTTAATTGTAGTAAATAAAGAATATAGTTATTTAGAATAAATAATATTTGAATAAGGTTCTAAAATAGGTAAATAGATAAATGAATAATACCAATTTGTTGAATAACAAGGTGTGCAGAATAGATGTGGACAGATACTCTCCTGAAGAGAATCTTTATTACATGTCCAAGGGCGCCAAGAGCCACGTGGACAGACAGCGGGTGTATTGCTTCATGCTGCTCTGCTTCACTGAGGATGAACTAGACAGGGTAGTAGCTTCTTTTTAGACATTATGAACCCAATACATCATTTTACTTTATTTTATAATTTTTATAAAATCTATAAAATATTTTTCATAAGGTAGACTAAACGCAATTTGTTGTGATTGTTAAAGTTTCATTATTTGAGTAAATATATTTTTGTCAACAATATACTACACTGGTTTTTTTTCAATGCTGAGAAATCCATAATGACCTTCTCAGTTCAGAGTTGGTCAGAAAAGGTCCCGCCCTCGCGGAAATACCTTTGCACACTAAGATGTCCCGGGAACTTATTACCCCCCCCCCCCCCCCTCCTTGTATGTATAGGCATAGGCTTATGATACGTGAGAAGGATCTCCCACCTCTCTCACTATAGCTGAAAAATGAATAGACGGACGTATTCCTGTCTCTATTTACCTAACCTGCCCTTACGAAATGGGTCAAGGGACGCGACTAACTCCCTGACCTGCTCCGCGGTCGCTTTCACGGCAATTAGCGAAAAAGGTCATTGCGACCTACACCGTTTCATGCTGGGCTTAGAGTTGACAATACTAGCCTTCAAAAGGTCACTACCTACAACGACCACCTACTACTGATACTGCATCTTATTTCAAATTGTTATGACAGTGCTCTTTAAACTTTAAATACCAAATTTAAAAATAATGACCTCCAAAGCGTCTGACATTAATTAGGCCATCTTTTATAAAAATGCTCAGCAAACAGTGACCTATGTATTAGTAAAGTTTAAGTTTTTTTTTCGTCTGACGACTTTATATCGCCGTTAAACTGTGCATATGTAAAATTTTGTTTGATAGAGAATAAATACAAAAAAAATAGAAATACCCAGTCAACCATTCTTATTTATTTATTTATAAAATCTTTATTGTACAAAGAAATTTATACAATTGGCGGACTTCATGCTATAGCACTCTCTACCAGTCCACCGATTAAATGAACAGAAAAAACACAAATGAGGGGTACAATAGAAAATAAAAATATAAAAAAATATATAATAAAAAGCGACAAGATTAAACACAATCTAAAATTATAACAATAGAAAACAAAATACATTTATAAATATTATAGATTCCACACACAAAATACATCAAAATACATAAATACATAACCATAAACATATATAAACTATTAGATATATACTGCGAGAAATAGTATGACTTTTAGTTGAATATGAGATAATAAATCAATTTTAAATATAATACAAATATTACTACGCAAGGTTACAGTAAAAAAATAAAAATAAAAGTAGATTCTTCTTCGTAGTCACTTATATAAAAAAACGTTAAACTCAAGCTAATTGTTGTTTAAATGATAATAAAAAAATCCATGCTTTGGATTAAACTTTTATTAGTCACCCACAATTCTTTCGAAGGCACATATTAACTTAGATGTTACACAAACATAATTCCAATTATATAACCCAACTTAATTTCGTTATAAGCGGACATTGTTGTATATTTTAACGGTATTTTGTAAGTTCAACGATCCAATTATATTCTATGATATTATATTTTATAGTCATTTGGTATTTTTGGTGTTACATCCTCCCATGAAATAGCTGTTGAGCAACACTTATCAATTGTTAGTGTTAGTGAAGACAGACGCCGATCACTTTCACATCTCACTTTTATTTCACTAAATCAGATTCTGCGGACCAACTGTCCATCTAGAAGTGACGATTATTTTTGGTTTATTTTTTGTCGTTCAAAATTTGTTTTGAAAAAGAATATAATTTTAAAATATATAAGATATACCTTTAGTTGTTTAAAATAAATGCTAAGAATTTCACGATTATTAATAAAGTAATTATAATATGTTACTTTTGTTTGAGATAGTTACATAAAAATTTAAAATTATTAAAGACACTTTAATGTGTAGCCGAGTTACTGACACACATGACACATTAATATCACTAATCAAATGGACAATTCTCTATAATATTATTTTAAAAATCAAAAGATCGATGATGACGTACATTACCGTTGAATGTCAATATTGTAAATGAAATATTGTAATTTTTACATTATTTACCTACAATTATTTGAAGAACACCTTATGTAACCACATCATCGTTTTGACTTATGTCAACCTTGTCAAATATTAAAGAATGCTAATAAAATCTGTTAGGACATATTTGTGTACCTCTCGTAACAGTTGTCAAGATTGACCCAAAAAGGTTCAGTAAGGAAGGCAAAGGTGTCGGAGGTCAGGCGCACGTCGGTTCAACAGACTGTGACGTAACGAGACTGGTTGGCACGACTGATGTCGCTATGGTTATGAAGCCCTTTATGATAATGTATGAATATCTATTGTTTTTTTCATAACAGACAGTCACACTTCACCCACAGATAATTAATAAATTGAAAGTGACTGAACGTTTAATGTTTTTTTTATTAATGCAACTCCTGAGAACTCATATTTTTTTTTTAATTCATCAGGATTATAGTTAATATATGATTCATCTCATAACTGTAACTATAATATTTTATAATATCAAAGTTATATTACGTGGTCGAAGACTATGGATTTAATATAACATATATTTTAATGAAATGAAATGAAAAAATAATATCACTTACTTAATATTTATATTTAAGTATCTATCTGGAAAATAATTGAATTTAGTCCCAAATTTGTATCAAATTATTTGATGTAATGAAATCGTAACGAATTATTAGCAAACCTTCAACGTACTTGCAGACTTATAAAAGCCAAAATGTAATGCATAAGTCAACATTTTCTCACGTTCCTAATAAGCAGATAACGTTATTTCCTAAAGACTCATCAGAAACCAATTGAACTTATATTATTTGACGCAAAATGAAACCTTGACCTTTCATCTGTGATTATCAACAGAAAATTGCTGGTTTAGCATTTATTAACACAAAACACGTGTCTTCATTCGTAGACTCTATTGTTATGCAAATAAGAAACAATTTTAATAGCAAAATAAAAATGATTATCAGAAAAACAGGCCATTTACAAATATAAAGGTCGACTTATTAGCCTAAAGTGATTGATGAGCCGATGACCTTAGAAGAATGGTACAACTATATGACGAATTGAATTATTTATGTTTATCATCAAAGGAATTTCCTAGATTTTATTTTGTAATACCAATTAAAATTTATTTAAATTATATTACCTGGTATATCATTCATTCATTTCATCATTTTAAAATGTCTTCTTTAAGTAAACGTAGAGAATTCTCGGACCTTATATTCATGTATAAAATTTTCAACAATCATATTGACTGCCCTCAGCTTCTTAAACTTTTCAAATTTAGGATACCATATAGAATTCCCCGGCACCCAATTGCTATGTTTCAGCCACCCTTCCGTACCACTGTATTAGGTAAAAATTCGCCGATATCTCGCATGTGTAACACATTTAATACTTGGCTCACAAACGAACCTAGAGATATTTTCTCCCTTAAACTTTGCCGTTTTCGTGCACTGTTGATTGATAAAATTCTTAATTAGATGTATGTCATAAGCGTCTTTTTTATTTAATTTTGTTTTATTTTATTTAATTTTAACTGTCTATTGCATAAATGTTTTTTTTAAAATCACACTAGATTTAAATTGTAAATATATATTTATATCTTACATAGATTTGGTGCATGTTGTACACACCTGTAAGTGGCATACATATTAGTATTTAAGACTTAGATGTTTAAGATTTATTTGTGAATGTTGTATATGTTATGCTGTTGGTGTGTCTGAATAAAATAAATAAAATAAATAAATAAATAAATAAAATATCTTCGTCTTTGAATATATTTTTTAAATAATTTAAATGTGCTAAATGTAATATTATGTTATACTTGTAGAACATTTATATTTCTTAAATGCTACCATAATAATCCTTTAAGTTCAATTTAATTCAAATTCAACATATCTTTATTCAAGTAAGTATTAAACACGCATTTTTGAATCGTCAATAATTCATTCAAATGTTCAGTATCAGTCAGTACGTAAGTAAGCTACCACCAGCTCGGAATGGTGATCTGTTAAAAAGAGCCGACAGGAGTTGCTCTTTTAAAATAAAAAATTTCAATGTTTTACTTATACATTATAACATCTACCCTGTGAATGACTTAACAACCCAAATTCCATTTTACCCACCGAAAGCTCTGGAATGTTATTATAAGATTTTAGTTAAAATATGAAAAGGAAGATCTAAGAAATCTTGTGGAACTATATTACACAATACAATACACTACGTACACTCGTAGCAGACATCAAGAATTTATTAACTTAACGTTAATTTTAATTTATACATCATGAACATATCAACTTATACTTCTTTTTATGCTTTTGGCTGTGTGTATTTAATTACTGCTTTTATTTTAGATAACAATTTTTACAATAGAAAAGACTGAGAAAATAGAATGTTTGATGAAACAAATTCATATTTATCTTTTGCTCTAAATTACGTTCATTAAGTGCTAGCTTCAATCGTTCCGACCGTTAATTAATATACATACCACTGAACTCGAATACTGAGAACATCTTCCGCGTCTAATGGAGGTCAAGTCATAATAAAACATGAAATCTAATTATTAGTAGCACCAAATATTGAAAGCTGTAACAAAAATAAGACGAATGAGTTATTACGTGACACCATGAAACATTGTATTGTCTGGTCAGAAAATATAATAAATACCATTTCGCAATGTCTATTAACATTGGCATTTATAATCCTATTATTACTTAATACATGACATAGGTCATGATACGTGTTCATGTTACAATACTCCAACACTACTAGCTACTATGACAAACTTAGTTTGCTTTGCCTATAATAACTAAGAACCGCAGCGGTCTAAACATTGTGTTGCAATTTAGTAATGGAAGAAATACCTACATATATAAGAGGGTCGTTTGGATACGTAATCATCCCACACACACAGTACACTTTTAAGAAGACGGTCGAAGTCAAAACAATCTTTATAAAATGAAATTGGTTAGTAAATAATTAAATTAAGAAAACTAGGCAGTTATAATATTTAAATTAAAAATGCATTAACATATTAAACAATTTTATGTTTCAAGTTGCTTGTCCTCGCATTCCTGGCTGCTGCTTCAGCGGCTCCTCAAAATCCTCAGGATGTTCAGATCCTACGATACGACTCCAACAATTCGGGCTTAGACTCATATAGCTTTGCGTAAGTATTTTCATGGAATTAATTTTTATATTAGAAAAAATCACTTCTCCTTTTTGTCTGTTTTTTTTCATCTCTCCCTCGTCGTGAAAGATGTCAGATCATTTGCATCTACACTCTTATAATCAGTAACGTTTGATCCCTGACGACACATATATTTACAGCTGGGAGCTATCTGATGGAAGCAAACATGAAGAACAAGGGCAATTGAAAAATCAAGGAACTGATGCTGAAGCTCTATCAGTACAAGGACAATACGCTTGGGTGGGCCCTGATGGTGTCACCTACACAGTCACCTACCTCGCTGATGAAAATGGATACCAACCCAAACTCGAACAAAGTCCTGGTGGATCCATTCCATCTGCCGTTATAGAGTCATTCCTCGGTTAATTTATGATAGAAACAACTTGTGTACATAGATCAATACTCATTAACTGTATATAATATTTATATACTGTTTTTTAGAATAATATTAAATAATTACTCTTACAATAAATTGTTTTTTATTTTCCTTTAAGAGAATTTAAAAACTAACCATAATTACATTTAGCCAAAACAATCAATATTTTTTGAAGTAGTTCAATAGTTTAAATAATCAAGTAAAGTTATAAAAATCACTAATTAAACAGTTCTTAAGTTACATAAAAAACTATTACACAAAAATAAATAATAAAAAATTCAGAAGTCTCTACTGATTTAATTTCATCTCTTTATATGAAATATTTCAGATTTAGCTCGAACCAAACATTAATTATTATTATTTTTTTAATTTTAAAGTACAAACAACTTTTAGAAAATGTATATATTTTTTTAAACATGTTCTATTCTATTTATAAATTATTATAGTTGGTTGAGTTGAATTTAACGAATCCATTGCTAATACTTAAGTTACTCCCACGAACCTACCTCTGTTTTTGGACGGTTAAACCGGAAGTTGACCAAATATGAACTTAAAACTACAAAAATATAGAGACCAGCTTTGTTTAATTTGTTTCAATGAGAACTTAAGTTACAGGGTAACTTGGGTACTTGATACCAAAAAATATAAAAGGTATTGTATTCGTCAATACAATTATTAAACAAATCTGCATCATAGCTTTAAGCGAACAAAATTAAAATATATAATTTAATTCAAAACATCTCTCGCATTGTTAATTATTTATTATTTTTCTTATACATTTTAAATTATAAAATCAAATTATAATTATTAATAACTGATATGTTATTATAACACAAGGGCTTTGTACAATGGAACGTAATATCGTTTGTAATATTTAACCAATTAAAGCAATTCATTAAGTAAACAAATTACTTCACTTGGATTGGTCGAAGTTATAGCTTTTACATATTCAACTCTTTTACGAAACTTACTAGTTAATGCATCTTACATTTACGTTATTTTCCAAAGTTAATAATATACGTTTTATTGCTACAGTGTGCTAGTTTCGGAGATACCTTCTCTGTCATAATCGGAGACCTTTTCATACATACTCATAGAACACTAATGAACTTATATAAGACTATATATCCCTCGTGACTCCGTCTATTTATTATTTATTCTATTAAAAAATATTTTAGTTTAACCTTACCTTAATTACAGTAAATATTATATTTATATAAGAAGTGGTTGATTTATTTCATCTTATTTCATTTTTACTACTATTTGTAGTTTTTATTTTTATACAATACTATTCAATCACTTATATTAAATATGAATTTGATATTTTTTTTCAGATAATTGTATAAAAAGCTGAGTTTTTTTAATTATAAGAAGGTATTTCTAAATACCTTATGCATTTGGAAATTTTTGGGTACGATTTCTCTATGAAAATTACAAGTGAGAAGTTAGCCTTCGCCTTAATATCTGATTTACATATCAAGCGATTATTTTGAGACTTTTCTAAACAACTCATCTGTTACACATATAAAGGAGAAACACAACAGAGCGATTTATAGTTTATTGAATATTCACCGTTGCAAGGTTGACGTTTAAAATGAAGAGGGTTAGTTGTTTTTTCAAAATTATTAGAATCATGTCAACGAGTAAATAAGGTTTCAGTGGTTACTGTGTTTTTAAGACGATTCACTTAAAAACTTTTTTCTGTAATGTAGTTTCATAGAAAAAACTGTTGTTTTTTTTAGATATTACTTATTTGCCTGGTAGCTGTGACTCTTGCGGCGCCGCCTCCAAGAGATTATCAGAATAATAAAGATGTGAAACTCCTTTCATATGAGAACGATAATAATGGTTTAGGCGACTACAAATACAGGTGAGTAATGAGCATTGTGCTAAATGTCATTAAAATAATGTCAAATATCGGTTTACTTTCTCTTCATTTTGCAACACTTCAGTGGTCGTGCTTTGGTAAATCCTAACAGTGTTTTAAATCTGTTATGTCTAAGGGTTATGTGTCACTTATGAATGATAGTTTCTTGTCGGTTTCCTCATTCCTTTCATACAAGATTAGCAATTATGAATGCATGAGGCATTCATACACTCTTACAAATATATGAATTTAGAACGTTATTTTTGCATTCAATAACTAAATATTGTCTATAAAGAATTAAAATGTGACTTGTAATACAATATTTATATTACCTAATGCACTCATAGCATTTTCATGTACTTTGCCAATTACAAAATTTCTTACGTTTATAAAAATATCTAGCGTTTTTTTGTTTATTCTTATAATGCAGAAAAATAATTTAAATAATTAGATTAGTTTATTTACTATATATGTATGTATATGTAGGTATGTATGTATATTTTTAATAATAATAATAATATATTAAAACAAAATAATCATTAAAGACCTCAAGAAATATCCTGTAAATACTATTAGCATTTTATTATTACAAATAAGCATCTTCTTAGAATGTTTGTTTACCTCCATTTTTTACGATATACTTTATTAATATTCTTTATCACATACAAATATTGTTAAACATTGCTCTAATTTGGCACTTTATCAATAGAATATGTTTTATAAAAAATTGTGGCGTCTATGTTATACAATAAAAAAATATATTTGGATACATTCATGAATTAGTGCAATTATTCACGCTCATTCTTATATATATTTTTGGATTTTTTTATATAGGTTAAACTTATTTATACCTGTATTAGTTTTAGTATCTAATTTTAGAGATTGGTATGTTTTTGATTAAAATATTGCAATTTATTCAATGAAATATTAATAAAACATTATACTCAATTAAATATAAATACTTGTTACTATATTAATACCTACTTTATACATATTTTAATATTTAAACTACCTAATATTTTTAACTGTACGCGAGTAAGAACCATTAGAAATAGTTTTATTCGAATTATTTTTCAGTTTTTCCCAGTCAGATGGAACTAAACAAGAGCAACAGGGCGAATTAAGGAACGGTGATACTTTAGTGGTCAGAGGGTCCTATTCTTGGGTCGCTCCTAATGGCCACGTCTACAAAATCATCTACGTTGCTGATGATAATGGATACCAAGCCGACATGGAGGAGGCACCAGGATACGATCCTTCTCTAGTTGCCTCACTCCTCGGCTAGCTGTACCTTTATAAATACCTGATTAAAATAAAATATATTATAAGTTATGAGGGCTTTTTCATTATTTATATCCGTAATTTTTACTTCAATAATAATAAAATATTTTTAATAACTGAAATGTAAAATATAAAAATAATTTAATAAAATCTTATATTAAATTAAAAACAAGAATGCACAAAAGCTCAAGCAGCTCTATTTAAAAAAAAAACAATAATTTGGTATCACAAAAATGTTTATTAACGTTTACCTTAATGTGTTAACATCCGCTTGGAACTTTTTGAAAGAACTCACAATACACAATCACAAATTATTTAAAGTAATACAATTGAAGAACTAGGTATTGTATAGGTAGATACCAAGGTGATATTTTCTGAAAACAATTTTGTAATTCATTTTAATAATCGTCCAAGTAGTTTCTCGTGATGCGTGAACAAACAAACCGAAGAACAGATAACAGACGAATATTACGAAAACAATTTTTTTGAAGTCTGTGTCATAAATTGAGCTCACAGCAATTATCTTGCCTTGCTACTATTTTATAATTTGTATAAAAGTTATCTCAAACAAATCTTAAACATTCATGTTTTCTAGTACACACTCACACTCTACCCACACGCGAATACAACAAACGTTTGATTTTATAAAAAATAAAAACTCATACAACACATATTTAACAAGTCATTTATTTTCTTATCTTTATATATATTTCTTGTGTGCGTGTGTATGTCACTGAACTCCTCCTAAACGACTGGACCGATTTTTATGAAATTCTTTGTGTGTGTTCAAGGGGACTTGAGAATTGTTTAGATTCACAATTTGGTCCACTGGAAAATGATTTTTTGATTAATTTTTAATGTATAAGTAGGTGATGATTTTGAAATGTTTCACATTTGTTCCGACGGACTGCGTTACCATGACAATGTCAAATATTAAATAATATTATATTTTAATTATAGTCTGCCCTGACAGTTGGCGTTGCGATAGAAATAAGAAAAATATTTTAGTACTATCGGCCCGATACGTGCTTCGCTACGTAAAAAGTGAAATTTTAAAAAAATATTGGAACAAATTCATTTATTCAAATTGATTTTTTAAATAAAAGACGCGTGTACAAGACAACGTCTGTCGGGTCCGCTAGTTATATATATATAAACAAACTAATATTTAAAAAAAAATATAAAAATACCACCAAACTCCCTTTTTCAAAAGTCTTTGACGCTGTGATATGGTCACAACAGATAAGCTCAATCGTCATGCGGAAAATCCGCTCGTCAAATCAGTTTTTTAAAGGTGAGAAATGTTTTATAATGACCTTAGATCGAATCCGGACTCGATAGTCTATGTATTCTTGCATTCTGCAAACTTGAGATTTTTTTTTTTAAAAAGAGCTAATTCATTTTGGTAACAGATTCCATGAACTTTGAAATACGGTCTGATGTCTCTTTGAATTGATGAATCTTAAATTTTTGGCTAAGCATACGCAATTGTAGCTGGAATATTTATATTTGGTAAGTAACTTAATTGTAGCTCGTGTATAAAATGAACATGGATATTTTTAGGACATTTTAAATATTTTATATAAAAGTCTGAGACCCTCTATATACA
Organism: Napeogenes inachia; assembly: GCA_959347355.1. Classification (NCBI taxonomy): domain Eukaryota; kingdom Metazoa; phylum Arthropoda; class Insecta; order Lepidoptera; family Nymphalidae; genus Napeogenes; species Napeogenes inachia. The sequence goes on along the minus strand of OY365799.1, from coordinate 1,224,672 downwards.
TGAGTGACTAAATTAAAATCATAATAGGCAATAAACCAGTTTAATGGGAACCTCTTTTATTTATTTATTTTATCTGTATTGACCTACAGAACACTTGGTACTTGAACAATTTCATATCATTCAAAAATCATTATACAATTCGGATTCTCGTCTACAAAATAAAACTTGTGAGTATGAAAGTTTATTTGCTTCAATCCTATTATTAAGTATTCTTGCTAGGCTTTAAATAATATCTCAAATATTAATAATGCATAAACAATTATTTAACTAATAATTAATAACCTTATTAAACTATTTGATTTTTTATATGAAAAAACTACAAAATTAAAAAAATTAGACTAAGTCATCTCTTATTTTAATAATTTTTAGTGACTTCGTCGTTTGTTGAGGTGTTATATATGACAGGTGCTATAATAGATTTAAATTTTGATCAAACTCCTCCAGTAGTTTTAAAGTCTTGTATGCACAGACAAATTTCGGAAATTTATAAAAACATGATACGTTGCTTTGAACTTGATTTTAAAATATGTTAACAAATAAAAAAGTTAATAATCTCTTATTGTCGCACCATTGCTGCTTACCAGTTTGAAGGTTTATAGTTTTTACAAAGGGTACGTTTTATCCAAATTGAAATCTACGCGTAGGAAATTGCAGCTAGTGAATAATAAAACAAACACAAAATATATATATATATATATATATATATATATATATATATATATATATATATATATATATATATATATATATATATATATATATATATATTTTTATAGTGAGAAATGAATTATTGTTTAAAAATACTTGTTTTTTTTATTCTGAAAAGTCATTGTCGTGAATCAAAATGAACAACTAAATCATAGTACTAAGTATTTAAGTGATTTTAAAACCAATTTGTGGTAGTTTAGTTTACTATGTTACAAAAATATTTATTTTTAAACACTTAATGTATAAAAAGAACAGAAAAAAATAACATTACAGAAAATAATAATTATCTTTCAAGCACTTGTCGCATGGACAAAAGTATTTTAGAGAAAATGGATTATTATTTATATGGATAATGGATAATTTTTTTTTTTTTTGTCAAATAACAGGCAAAAAATACAGAAACAAAGAAAAACTTTGATTAAAAAAAAATCACTGTATTTAAATAATTAACTAATGTTAAAAACAAATAAAAAAGTATTGTTAATGAAAAGAAAAAAATGAGAAAGAATTGTGGGGATGGAGAGGACATCAAAAATAACAAAATTCTTAGAAAACAAGTTTCATATAATTAAACAGTTTTATTCTTGGAAAAGATAGAAAATGTTTCTTGTAACAAATACATTACAAATTAGACATGCTATAAATATTTGACTTATTCTTAAGATATAAGATATAATGTTGTACAGAAATACATTTTATTTCATACATTTCATTTCATAAAACGTCGTTACGACAGATGGTCACGGAAATATTGTTCCTCTATTGTGTGTGTAAAGAATGTGATTAGTGATTTTTTAAGCGTTTTCTTGTGTACAGTCTTTAAAGATTATACATTTTTTTATAATTATATGAAAGGAAAGTTATATATAGACTTCGTATTAAGTATATTTAACCAAGTTTAGAAGTGATTTGTGTGTGCATAAATAACTTAAAGTGGGTATTCAAAAAGAAACATCTGAGCTATAGTGTGCAGAATCATTGTACTTTATACGTTACTTCGTATATATTATCTATTTCGTCCGTTACATTGTTCGCATGAATGGCACAGTGTTAAACTTTTGAAATTATAATCGATATATCCTTGGTTCAATCCCACTTCAGAAATTTATTTTTTATTTATTTATTTTTTTTTTTTTTTTTTTTTCTTTTATCGGTATTTTTTTCTGGATAACAAAATGTCTGACCCAATGATATGGGGCTGTTGTGAAGGTAATACTGATTCCAACGATGATGACCGAGTCAAATGTCGCATCTGTTTGACATTTTTCCATGTACTATGCCTGCAGCCTACTAATATTAAGGAAGCTGAGATATTAAGAAGTAATAGTCACAACTGGAAATGTCCACTATGTGGTAAAATAAAAGGAAACAGAAATGATGACACTCCAGTTCGTTCGGATTCAAGCAAAAATGTAACCAGCCGATCTAAAAAACGCGTGGCTTTGTCCTCTCCTCCTCAGCCTGATGAATCTGCCGTTACAGGTGGATTGATCCGTGAGATAATTCGTCAGGAATTAAACACTATGATGGAGGAGTCCTTGTTGCGTATGAACAAAGACATGTGTAATATTTTAAATAGTAAGTTGAAGGAGGTTAAGAGCGAAGTGCAATCCTTAAAAGACTCAATACAATTCTTAAATGAGCAATATGAGGATGTCATTAAAGAATACAAATCGGCAACTGAGACTATTACCCTACTGACGCAGGAAAATGTAAAATCGAAATCGAAATTAATCGAGCTTTCACAGCAGATAAATATTCTGGAACAAAATGCCAGGGCTAGCAACATCGAAATACAATGTTTGCCTGAGAGTAGTAGGGAAAATCTCGTAAAATTGGTACTAACATTAAATAATACAGTTGGGGCTGATGTTAAGGAAGAACAAATTTTAAACTGTACTCGAATTGCGAAGAAAAACAAGGATAGCAGCAGGCCTAGATCCATCATTGTCCAATTTGATTCACCCTTGACTCGTGATAAGGTCTTAGCTGCTGTGACAACATTTAACAAATGTAAGAAACCAGCAGAAAAGCTTAATTCTTCTCACATAGGCTATTCGGGAGAGCAAAAACCCATATATATAATGGAACATCTATCAGCATTTAATAAGGAACTACATGCAGCTACTCGCCTTAAAGCTAAAGAAAAGGGGTACACATTCACGTGGATACGAAACGGGCGTATTTTCGTCAGAAAGGACGCCACCTCGGAATACCGTCTTATACGTAACTTTGATTCGTTGAAAAGTATTAATTAGTTATTGTAGTTTATTAATGTATTTTTTTTTTTGTTTGTATTGGTCCTTTTAATTATATCATTTCATTCATTAAATATTTATTATCAAAATGTGCGAGGACTACGCACCAAAACAATAAGTTTTTATAGAGCTTTATGTAGTTCTAATTATGATTTAATTGTGCTTACTGAAACCTGGCTTAAGGATTGTATTTTGAGTTCTGAATTGTTTGATGATAGGTATTCGGTTTACAGAAGAGATAGAAACTCTTCTAATAGCCAAAAAAGCGAAGGTGGTGGTGTAATAGTGGCCGTTAAAAATGTTTTAAAATCTCGACGTCTGAAAGAGTTCGAAAGTGATAGTGAGGATCTTTGGATATCTTTGGAGTTGAAGGTAAAAAAGTCTCTTTTAAACATAAATATCTGTGCTCTTTACCTACCACCTCCGTTTGAAAAGAAAAAACTAGAATCCTTTATAGATGGTTATAACAAACTTAAGGATAGATTACAAGGTTTCACTTGCATTGTTGGTGATTTTAATATGAGCTTTTTAGAGTGGGATGTCCACAGCAGGTCCTTAAAAAACTGTAATTCTTTGGCAGGCCAAGCTTTTAGCGAATTTCTATATACAAATCACCTTCTACAATGCAACGTGATTCCGAACAAGAATGGAAAGTTTCTTGATTTAGTTTTATGTGATTTTCCCGAATGTTTAGTTATTGAGTCGGATAGCCCTCTATGTAAGATTGACAGTCACCACCCTCCTCTGGAAGTCAATATTGCTATAAAGGATATTAAAAACTTATCGTACAATTTGAATTTTCAAAGGTATGATTATCGTAAAGCTAATTATCAGGCAATTAATGATTTCTTAAGCAATATTGACTTTGGAGAGACCCTACACAAATGCCAAGATGTGGATATAATGGTAAATGAATTTAATACAATTCTTAATAATGTTTTACAAAAATTTGTCCCACTGTATAAACCAAAAAGCCAACGCTACCCCTTCTGGTATAGCCGCAGTCTCATTAAATTACTAAACGAAAAGAATAAGTCAAGAATTAAATTTAAAAAATTTAAAAACCCTAGAGATGATATAGAGTTTCGTTTATTAAAAGAGCGCAGTGAAATCATGATTCATGAATGCTACAAAAAATATCTTAATAACATTGAAGAACTTATTAAAAAAAGTTCATCATCCTTTTTTTCCTACATAAAGCGTAAAAGGGGTATAAATAGTTCCTATCCGGCTGTTATGTCTGACGGACAAGTTTCAACATCGGACGGTACGGAAATATGTAGTATGTTTGCTTCTTATTTCTTATCTGTATATAAAGACGAAGTTAAACTAGAACTCTCAAACCAACACGCCATAAGTGAAGCATATTTCAAATCTATTAACTTAAGTGCTGATTCTCTTCCATCTCTCAAAATTCATGAAAAGGATGTATTTAAGAAATTACAGTCTATAAATCCCTCCAAAGGCTCTGGACCAGATGTTGTTTCTCCGCTGTTTATTTCTAAGTGTGCACATAATTTAGTTAAACCCCTTACAATGATATATAATCGATCTCTTGCCACTGGCGTTTTTCCTACTTTATGGAAAGTTGCAAAAGTTGTTCCGATTCTGAAAAAAGACAGTAATTTCTTAATATCTAACTACAGGCCTATATCACTGCTCTCAACCTTCGCCAAAATTTTTGAGTCACTGGTGTGTCCATATTTACAGAGCTATTTTAAGAAATATCTAAGTGACTGTCAACACGGTTTTGTAAAATCCAGATCGACGTCAACTAATTTAGTTTCCTTTATTGAAACACTATCAGAAGCTGTAGACCAAAATAAGCAAGTAGATTCCATATATATGGATTTTAGTAAAGCATTCGACTCGGTTTCTCACAGCATCTTGTTGCATAAGTTATCCATGTATGGCATATCAGGATCACTATTAAGATGGTTTGATTCGTATTTAAGAAATCGTTCGTTTTTTGTCGTTGTAGGTGGATATCAATCTAGCCAAAGATCTATTAAATCAGGAGTTCCACAGGGCTCACACCTAGGTCCCATTCTTTTCAATATTTTTGTTAATGATATAACTGTTTGCTTTGAATATTCTTTGCCGTTTATGTATGCTGATGACTTAAAGATTATTAGAATAGTTAATAGCATGGAGGACATCAATTATTTGCAAAGTGATGTAAATAGGATACTTCAGTGGTGTGATAATAATAACTTACAATTAAATATAAAGAAGTGTCTACATATCAAATTTACAAGAAAATGCAATATCATACCGTCAAAATATTATATTGGCCCAAATTGTCTTGAAGAACTTGAATTAATTAAAGATCTAGGAATCATTATTGATCGTAAATTAACTTTTGTACCCCACATTGTAAATATTATAAAACGAGCTTCCAAAATGCTAGGGTTTATTATAAGAAATGGTAAGGAATTTACTAAGATTAGTACCAAATTGTTGCTCTATAAAGCTTTAGTACTTAGCGTTCTAGAGTATTGTAGTGTAGCTTGGCGACCTCACTATTCCACACATATGTTGAGGGTTGAACGGATCCAAAAACGCTTTCTTTGGCATTTGGCTTACACGGCAGGAAAGGCTAAAAGTATTGTTAGTTATAAAGACCGGCTAAATTTCTTTCGTATGGATTCCTTAGAAAAGCGGAGAATGAAACTAGATTTGATATTTTTATTTAAAATTTTCAACCATAAAATTGAATGTTCTTCTCTTCTAAAGAGCTTTGAGTTGAAAGTTCCGTTCAGGTATCCTAGAAAGTATTTAAATTCGCTTTTATCTTTTCCTCGTCGTTTAACCGTTATGGGTGGTAACTCGCCAATTCCTAGAATAAGTAAACTTTACAATAAATTCAACTCCTTGGACGTGCATGGTGACTCTCTAACTACTTTCAGGAAATCAGTCCATATAGCTTTAAATAAATTAACAGATTAGTTTTTAAGAGATTAGATCCTTTTTTTACATATACATTATTTTTTTTTTTATAGTCAAATTATGGGAGAGAATGAAAACACTTCACTTTCTTTTTTAGATGTAAATATCCTTTTTTTTTAGAATAGTTGTAATTTTTTATGGGCATGTGGTGTTTACCTATAATTAGCTTCTCATTTTATCTTAGTACTTATTATTATAATGTTTATTGTTTAAGAAAAATGTTGTAAGCTGTTGGTAAACCTAATAAATGAAAAAAAAAAAAAAAAAAAATACAAACCGCTTATTATGAATAAATAATATTTAATGAATATCTAATTATTTTTAATAAATTTAGGACCGATACTGTCATGAAAATCTGAAAACCCCTATATAGATAGATTGATTTAATGGCTTTCAGTTGTGCCAGTAAAGCACGGTCGATTCCGCCAATGAACCCCTAAATATTAAAACTATGGTGTCAAAATATTAAAACTATGGTCCTGTAGAGTTATTATGACAACGTCAAATTTATTCCCTAAGATAAAACTAATCACCCAATCAATAATAATATTACATAACATACCTTATTTAATCAGATTGTTCCACTCTTTTGATATTCAAATTGAGTTCCAATTATTGAAAATAAAAAATATTTAGAGTATTTTTCAAATGTTAAAACGAAAAATAATTTATGAGGCTCGTTGATTTTTAATTTAGTCTTTTAATCTCATGACAACCATTACCTACAATTGACTAGAAAAATATAATAATACTGTAACATTACAATACTAACACAAAATATAAAAAAAATATATTGTGTTAGTACTAGATTGTGTATTTAATAATTAAGCTTGAAAAAAGAAACTTAAAATTTAAGTCATACTTTTGTAAGAGTTACTCAAGACAATTTTGTATTTCTTGCTTTGTTCTTGAATCAAAGGACCAGAGCCACAATTAATATCTATCAAGCTAAACCATGGTTATTAACTTTTCAAATATGTAAATTTAAATAATTGCACAAGAAGCTCATCATGTCCTCAACCACGTTAACCTTCAAATGGTAGGAGTGGTCAGCTTCACAAAACATTGTAACAAGTAAATACATCAAATAATAATGTGTGTTGTAATACAATATTTCTGAAAGTATAAAACATGCGTGAAGTTAATTCAAGTAATCACATATCAAGTGAAGACGGTACCGAGAAGCAATAATCTGATCTAATCATGAAACTGGTTAGTAAATACAAAATATTAAATTGTTTCTAAATATAAGTGATTACGAGTAGTGGATGAATATTATAGTGTTTGTGATGTGCTTACAAAATGGATTATAAAAGTTTACCTTGATTAATCGTTTAAAAATACTAAGTGAAAGTTTATTGATGGTTTGTTCCCAGTTTGTGATACTTGCCTGCATCGCCGTCGCTGCAGCGGCGCCCCAGCGTCAGGTCGCAAGCAAACCGGCATCTTCTCCTCAAGACGTTGAAATATTACGATATGACACTGACAATGATGGACTCGGTTCCTATAGATTCGCGTAAGTATTGTACATTTAAAAATAAATTTAAATAATATATTTTAATTTGCAAATAATATTTAAATATTTTTAATCAACATAGTAATATTTGGAAATTATATTTCTGAATCCTTTGAGCCAACAACGAGCAAAGTATCAGATAAGCGATTAACTTTATTATAATATGCTACAATACAATACGAAACATTTATTTTAAAGTTAAGGTACACTGGGATCAATCAGGAGATAAAAAAAGTTTTTTTTTCTTTTGTAGCTACGAACTGAGCGACCAAACTAAACGAGAGGAACAAGGAGAGTTGAAGAATGCGGGTACTGATGATGAATTCGTTGCAGTCAAGGGATCCTATAGTTGGGTTGGTCCTGATGGACTGTTGTACACAGTCACCTATGTAGCTGATGAGAACGGTTTCCAACCATCTATCGATCAGCCTCCCGGTGGTGCCGTACCTCCAGGCGTAGTCGCTTCTCTTCTTGGTTGAAAATTTAATACAATAAAATAATAAATCTAATTTTTAATATCAAATAATATTAAAAAATATTTTTTTAATACGATTTTTTATTTTTTTTCTGGTCCTTAATTCTGGTTTCTATAATCATTTTAGTGTTTATATTTCCGAAAAGTTTTTATTGCGGTGGTAAAAGACAATATATATATAGTCGTGTACAAATGTCATCTCGCACAGATTTGGTCACACTGTTATGGTTGGATTTTATTATCACTGTCTAAACTCTTATTAAAATTCTTATTCACAGAATCAATTAAAAATTTATGTAATGATAAACTTCTTCTTCCTTTTACTTTTTGGTTTCAAAATAAAATAACAATTCTAGGTTAGTATTGAAAATAGAAAATTTAATTTTGTGCAAATTAAAATGGGAAAAGCTTCTATGAACAACACTGGAGAAATCGTTCTCGCAGCAATTAAAAAGTTAATGAAAAACACAGGTTGGACGACACGTACTATTATAAAGTTTATTAAAATGGAATATCATATTCGTGATCCCAAAATAAACCGCAAAGTATCAAGGTATTTGAAAACATTTCCTTTTACTATATTTCATCATCATTTTGAAAGTTTTTATTGAAGAGGTTAGAAACTGGCAGATTAGGTCTAGTCTTGTTCTTAATAATCGAAAGATTTAAATAGGCAATGCAAAGCAATATATATAAATTTATAAACCATTTAATTATATATATTTTATATAAGTAGCATGAGGTTATGGTTACACTGATTGTCAATAACTAAACACACACAACCACACACAAAAACATTGATTAAAATAATTCTCGAGACAACACATACAATTCATAATATTATGAATCTCCGTCTTAAGTATTTTATTCTAATATAAAAATAACATCGCAGTACGTATTTACCTTCTTATAACTATTATTTAAAACAACTTATCTCTTTAAAGTTTTTATGTCCTTATTAAGATAAAATACTCATGTTAATGTGTGAACCTGAGTATTTGCTCTTTTTTTTTTAAATATTTGATTTTTACATAATTGTTAATTATCTTGGTAGAGCCTTAAAGCGTGGAATAAAGTTGGGATTGCTGCAGATGGAACGCGGCAGGTACAGACTGAATGGAATGTGTCGGATCGGATGTCCGGTGGGTGCGCGGGAAATGCGCTTACGTCAAAGACCAAAACAGCGCACACTGCGTATGAGGAGCCGCACACCCTCTCTACATTATAACTACTAAACAATCAACAAGTATATATCAAATATATATCATCTTAAAACTAATAGGTATCTTCTTTAATACCATTATTTGTTTAATTAAAATAAACAATTTAAATAAAATAAATAAAAACAATTAGTTATTACCTGAGTCTTCGTCGATTTTTTCTCAACCAAACTCAAATAATAAGTCTTCCACGTCAATCAAAATATACCTATATAGGAGTTTTTACTTGTTATGTAAGTCTAGTTCAGAAAATGTTATGTTTTATCAGACAAAGGAGTTAAATGTAGTTCAATGAAACAATATTGTTATAGCTGAAATAAGTTTTTGTATTTTTTCGGGAGCATTATACAATGAAAAATAATATACATATTGACTGGACCATAAGCTGTAACCAAAAGATATTTTTTTCTTCAGACGAAGAATTTCTACAGAACCAGTACTAAAGTTCTTACGTGAAAAACCTAGTTATCTGTGTGATTCATTTTGAATCTAACTGTTTCTATTTTTACTAATGTTTTTCTGGATATCGGGTGAAGCTGGAGAACAAAAAAAAACAATCGAAACGAGTTATTATTCTTCAAAAGGAAGTCATAGCGATTACTGACGTAAAAACTACACCAGGGCGCTGACAAATTAAAGAACATTTTATTTGGTTCCGTGTTTAAAACTTTATAATAATCTTAGACTACCCGCTTGATACAAAGTTTATTTAATTACATATAAAATTAATTGTACTGATATACATTTTACCTTCTTATATTACTATTTCCGCTTGTCAATTTACTGTCAACTCAATATTTGAATGAAGGCCAAGTACAAGGCAAATAGATTTTACAATTTATATATGTTATATTATGAGTTACAGAAACAGGAAAACAATGTCTTACACAATTAATAATACGTGAATAGATCGGTTCCGTTACAAAACTGATATTAAATAACATTGGCCTGTAATTAATTATATATTTTTTATTAATAGATTAAAAATAATTAAGAATAATATATATATATTTTTATTCTATATGGATATAAAATTGATATTTTAATGTTATATATTTTTTGTCGAACGAAAATAGCATTGTTAAGTAAAGCTTTTTTCAATCCTAGTGATCATGAACACAAAAGCTTTGAATTCTCATTTGCTCCAATAATCATTTGTTCCATTAAAATTATTTAAATCTATTTTTATACTTTCTCAATTATGGAACGCACGATATTTATATACGGGGATATAATCAAGGAACTCTAACACAACCTTATAATTCGTTCCGAGAACGCTTGTTCTTATAGTCACGAATATAAGTCATATAAAGTCATATTATAAGTTGGCTCTGAGAAGTTATGACGTGATCATTAATAGTATTAAGTACCTTTAGTATGTGTTAAGTGATAACTTTGCGCTTTTTAATCAACATGACTCTTTTGAGTTTTAGAATCGTAAGTACCTATTGAATTGTTGAGTTGTTGTAGCAAAAGAAATATATAAATAATAAATGCTTTATTTTTCAGATTTTATTACTTATTATAAAACTGGTAATAATAAGTGAATGTTTTTGTTCTCCGGGACATTTATTAAGTAATAATATATTATCTAACAGTCTCCACTATGTTTCAAAACATTTAAATTCAATCCAGCCTCAGTTCAACTTACACAAACTGTAAATATGTTTTTATTTAATATTTTTATATAGATATTTATTTTTAATTGATAAAACTAAATTATGTTACATACTTTTCAGATTAATTCCAGAAACTTACACACAATATAATATTCATACACGACCGAATAGTGGTTTTTATAATGTCTTACAAAATCCTACAACCGCTTCTTATTCAAAACCAAATATTGAAGAATTTGGATCTAATTTAAGTACTAAAAGCAATAATAATGTAAACGCTCTTCATAAATCGAACATTGATAACAAAGATGTAGACGAAATGTGGACTTCGTTTTTTAATCAATACTTTAAGAACCAATTGAGTACAGATAATATTAATAGTGGGGAAATTCCACAAACTCAAAAAGGTACATTTGATGATAAACATACAGAGACAACAGATGATTCATTTACCGACACTACTGATACGACGGTATTTGATTACGAGGTAAGGTGTTACATTTTAAAAATTCATTCATCATTGCAGTTTTTTATTTATTTGAGAAAATTATTTACAGACAACGACTGATGATGATGATCTTCTTAGAAATGGTGTTCCACCAGAACTTTTATCATCTCTTTTAGGATAACTGGATAATATTAAGATTTTCAGCACTGCGAGTAGCATATTTCAGTTTCGAGAAATGTCTTGAAGAATTCTGCCACATCTGCGAGACTATACATCCAAACATTATTTAACAAATTCTCTTTTACGTCATAGTCCTGATACAAGAGGCTGGTTATGTCTTTGCCGGTCACAGCACCTGATCTTAATCCTTTTCCGCTGTTTAATATTAAAACTGATTTACGTTTTACGCTTAATAAGAGTTTGGTGTTGTTGTATTTTTTTAATAATGTTACATTACTGAAAAATAAAAAAATATTAGTATTTCATATTTATAATTCATTTACTATGTATTCACTTTCTTTGTCTGAAGATATTATTTTATATAAAATGTTAATCCTTTTTTATCTACGGTAAGTAAGCTGCAATTAAAAGTATTTTAAGATTAACAAGACTTATTAACGTTTATTCTTTAGTAAAATGTCTTTCCTGGAACTGCTTGTAGGGGGTAGCCCTTTATTACTTCGGTGAAATATATGAGGACACGCAATCCAAAGCTTCTCAAGATATTATTCTTTTTAAACTATTTTGCTACTAATAAATTCAAGAATAAATTCAATAAAACGATGCCCTCTATATTGTTGACATATTTAGTATAATAATAAAACATTCAATTTATTTATTAATTTATGCTAATTTAAGTTTAAAAAATATGTCATATTATCTTAATTATTCTTGTAAAAGCTTGAAGAATAATTCTTAAGACGCTCAATATGCTTTTAGCGCAACATTTATCAAATCTCGTAGATTTATTGCACTTTTACATCGTTAATTAATGTATTTTATTTCTTGTCGAAATGTAAGAGTGAAAATAAATTAATAAAGTACAAAAAGCTAATGGGATTTTATCCAATTTAATTTAACCTACAAAAGTGTTTTTAACACTAAACATAAAATTGTTTGTTTGTCTTCTTTATGCAAGATTTTTCTAAGATTTTAATAAATGTTTTATTTCTTTAAATGTTTTATACACTGCGCCTTATGGTTATTATAATATAATTGCAAATAATCACAATTGCTTGTTATTTATTACTTGAAAAATAAATATATAAAAATAACATAAAATCTTATACCTTCCAACTTCTGCAACTTTTTTATTGAATATATTTTCATCTGCTAAAACAGAGTAGTAAAATGTACATTCTATTAATAAAATGCAGCCTAAGATCTGAAATCAAATAAATACAGATAAATCTTTTGTAAGTATTTCAACTTTCCAGCAAATAATAAAATATGTATATTTACACAGCAATAGTGCATTTTGTTAAAAAAACAGTGTTTTAGTTATGTGTACAATTGCTTGCTAGTTAACACTGTTAATGGTTTGGAAAATTACTTTTTAATTATTTCTTTTAATTACTTTTTACTATTCTTAATACCTTATACGTTTTGTTTATTTTAGTATCTAGTATTATAACCTGACCTGTATTACATTAAAAATAACTAGAATATACTGTAGAAAATCTAAATACCCTTAGAATGTAAAATCACAATGTCTGCATAATCCGCAGCACTCGTAGAAACGTTGCTTCAATAAATTTGCTATAAGTTTATACTAGGCACTTTAGTTAAAGTACCTAAATATATTTTTAGTTTTATAAGTTAAACTTGTTGACACAAAATATATTAAATCGTTATCGCGTGTTAGAAAAACAATAAATAACATTAAAATTACCAAACCAAAACATGTCTACATTTTGTTATCAGTTCAATAATATCAAAACCCAAAATACTTTTTTAGAATTGTTGTTTATTTGCTAGTGTTTTTGTTTTCCGCTAATCTCCGAAACATCTTAATTGGTCTTTATGACACTTCTGCAATCAGGTACAGGAACATACCAGGAGTGATATAGGATAATGTTTACTCTGAATATATTATGGTTTTGAGTTTAAGCCTTTAAAATTATTCTTAAAAATAATAATAAGTAATACATATTTGATTACATAAACAGTTAAAGTTCTTTGACCTAACCTTATGAGTTCATTGACCACCAAGAACCTGATGTCTCCTGGCCTATTTTAAATCAGAGTCATTGGTTCTTTGCTTGTTAATCTTTAGGGTGGTAATGAATGGGTGCTCTTCCTTTGATTCTTCTTTATTACTCATTAAAAGAAACTTATATTTATCTTGTAGGCTATGACCATAAAAGAAAATCTTCTTTACGGCATATTGATTAATTCGATGATCAGTGCAACAATGCTTAGCTCTTTCACCACCAGCTTATCTCAAGCTTTATAGATTTAAAACTATGCCCGGCACTAGACTCCATAAAATAGGTAAATCCCTTAAGGGTAATTGTATACGTTTTTATAATAAGCTCCCAAATGAAGCCTTAAGCCTATCATTAAATAAATTTAATTAAATGTTAAAATAATTTGATAAAAAAAATCCTACTATAGTGTATAGGATTACATCAACGACGGTATGGCCTAGGAATGAATTTTATTGTATTGCGAATAGCTAGTAATCTCCGCAATTTGTTTTTTGTTGTAAATTAATTTTGCTTTATCGATGCAGAAGGCATCACACCGATTCCTTAGAAGTCACTACTTGCCTTCCTCCCTCAAATATGGCGAAGGGGGTGATGGCTGGCTCTTGTGTTATGCTCGTGAACAGGTGCTGCTTGCGGTGACTGGTTGTGTGGCAGGCCGAAGATTTATATATATATATATATATTTTTTCTGTTATTATTAATTCATTTTCGTTGCCTGAAATCATTAGGCTTCTTTTCCGATTGATTGCGACGGTTCTAGTTGTTCCAAAATTGCATATAAGTTTGACGTTTGTGAAACAGTGATCACAATAACAAAAAATATATCCGGCTGAGTTTGTTGTGTGGTTCTTCTCAGACCAGGACGCGTTTGGAACCCTCATAGCTTCAACATGAAGATGGAAAGTTCTTTTACAGAAGGGCTTATTACGATAAATCTTGTATCGTAATAGGCCCTCCTGACATTTCCATGTTGACGTACACAAGTGATCACTGATTATGATTCTAAGTGGAAAAGATATAAATAAATAAATAAATAAATAATAACTTTTTAAGTGTCACTGGGGTGAATGTATGCAAGAACCGCACAGTAAAAGAGAGCATCAATCACCTATGTAGAATAATAATAATGTAATACATGTACCAAAAACTTAGCACAGCTTTTTACGAAAATTGCATTGACGGAGGAGTATTAAATTTAGCACACTTATAGTCTATGTGTAAGACAAGTTCAAAACGCTAAAATTTTTAATAATAATGTACTTTTAGTTCATTAAATTAATGATAAACACACACTACTTCGTTGTTAACGCTGACGTGTCAGTTGCACAGAGTTGATGGCCGCTTGACGTAATAGAATTTAAAAAAAAAGATAATTATGTATGGAGGTTTTAATGCAAACCTTTCATAAACATTAACACTTTAGATTACCATCGAATTTCGGTCCTTGGGCGACCACTAGTATATATTAATATCTAATACTGAGAGGTGGCGGCTTAGAATAAATTCGCATTCCATATCTTTCCATAGATAAAAAAAGAGTCGGCCAAAGAATAAAGAAGTACATAGATAGCTCAATACCACTTATGGGAAAATATGATGAAATCTCACCAATACCCACTCCTAAGGAGAGTTGACGTCAGGCGGACAGACGGCATGGAATTATCATTTTTAGCTCCATGTCTATGTCCTCAAAACTTTTGAAAGATTAATTGCAATATGTCAATATTGCAAAAAAATTATATTGAGAAGACCCTAAATAATTGGTACATGTGTAGGTTATGATGTAATTCTTTTATCTTTATTTGGAATTATTCAACCGATTAAAGTAAAATTTCAGAAATGTTGTTTTCTATTTAAACACTACAAACGATTTAACTAGATATAGACATTTATATAAAGTAATAAATAGTCATTCAATGAAATACAAAATTTACAATTAAGGTATCTATCATTTACCTATATATGATCATTATTCAGCATTTAACTTTCACGGGTTATGGAAACAGTGCTTTTACAAGTTTATTTATGTATTATTATAACATATCAGAATCCAATTAAAATCTATTTAGTGGTTTGGATGGTGTACTCAATACAATTAACAATGAAATAGTAATACCTATTAAAATTATTGTAGATTAAAACGACATTATTTCAGAAAGAGAATGTAATAATTTAAAAACAGTAAAATAACGAATGGCTACTTAAAAATATTAAGAAATCTGACATCTGTCATTTGAGAAAAGGAAAGTATGACAAGAAGCAAACTTTTAAGCTTTTCGTTTGCAATTTATGTGTTTATTTGTTAGTTTGTTTGTTTAAGTACATTTTTATTGTTACCATTAAGATTAAGTTCCAGTTACTTTATGTGTCGCTACTGGTTCTGATTTCTGCTGTTAATGCTTTAATTATATAGCGTTCCAATTATATTTAAAAAATAAAACTACATCAAAGGTTTTTTAAATAAACATCTTTTATATTACTACATTTTCTCGCAGAGGGACAAGAGAAAATTAAGACATTTTTTATATAGTGCTAAAATAAAAAAAATAGTTTAAATTTTTGTAATGTATTCTTATTTATGCATGTTATATAATTTATCATTTCAATATATTTTTTATAAAAGTAATAAATAATTAATTGATTACTTTTATATAGTCATAACTATTATGATGATTCCGGTTTCAAATCGTGCCTGTGTGCGAAAAAAAAAACCTCCAATAGCTATCTGTATAGACATACAGAATGGACATTACACTCAAAAAGTTTTATTAGCTCCAATTAATTTTTAATTATTAAATACTTTTTACTTGAGATAATTATTATAAATTATTATACGATTATAATAATTTTACGATTTATATTTTGACCCGCTCTTATGGCACTGATTTTTTACCACTAGCTATTCAAAGCGATTTCGTTTGCTTCGTCCTTTCCGAGTCATGTTATAGTTCAATAAATGCCAAACAAAAATAAAAAATAAAAATAAAAATAAAAAATGTATTAAGTTGGTTAAGACAATATAATATAAGAAAACCCAACACCAAATTAAATTTCATAAAAGACCATCCAGAGGTTTTGTCGTATTAAGTTATAAATTAAACGAATTTTTTGGAAGTTAGTGAATTTTCCGATATGAAAGGCATCCTTTATTTTGACTTACAAATAAAACAAAGAGCACACTAAATTTTATTTAAAAAAATGCTTATAAATATATAAGAATCTAGTTTTTGTGTTTTCTATTGAAACTTCTGGATTATAAAGTGTTCTATTTTATGCAATGTTGGCTGGACAATAACCTATAAGCAGACCACTTGATCTTCATTCATCGTGTATTTTGTCCGTGATGCGTCAACAAACAAAAATATTCAGATGAACAGACGAAACAATTAAAACCTGTTGTTTTGAGTTTTGAAGTTTGTTTAATCTCTTGTACGGAACACGTTACAATACCTTTTTTATAGATAACTGCATATTTTTCCTCGTTATTATTTTACGATCTCTAAAAAACTACTATGTAAGTTTAACAGGACTTGTATGAATGAAGGAAAAATATAAATTTCGAAGTAAATAAATTCTTTGTGGTAAACTGATTGCATGTTTTCTTACAATATCGGTATATTACACAAAATGGACATCGTTGGAGGCCACTTACAAATGCTAAACACAACATTTGTTTATTAAAATATGTCGTATAGTTTTGAAACAGCTAAACCCACTTTCACACATTTACATCTTAAATCATATAAATAGCTTATTTGTGATTCTGCATTTAGTTAGGAAACTAAATTAGGACTAGGACACACCTTCCACTTATATGTTTTAATTGTTTTTCTGTGACTGTACGATGTCATTTAACTCTGGTAAGTAGCATCTTCTGTTTGTGGTTTCTAAATTTATCTGGAAAATCTGTTATTTCGTAATGTTGATAGAACTGATCTGTATTTTATCATTTACACATGTATTTATTTTATTAACATTCCTTTTAAATAAACAAATATTATCAATAGATATAGACATAAAAAATATTGATTAAGTAAGTAAAGACTATGACGTGCCTCAAAAGTAATCCTCCTCAAAAGTAACTTTTGATAATTTTATTCAAAAACGAAAAATATACACTTCATTTTGTACAATAAATTAAATTATTAATAAACAAGGTTAAAGTTGTAAAAGCTGAGTGCTTTAGATTACACTTCGTTTTTTTTTTCCGTCACCATCGCGTTATGTTCTGCAAGTTTGGATTTTCTTTAGAGATAACAAGTGGCACACTACCTGGTTAAGTGCCTTAAAATAATTCAACCTCGTTTGCATCTCATTAATATCCTTAAGAGACCCATAAAGTTGAAAGTCTGCTTTTTTGATATATTTAGGATTATGATATAATTTTATATCAAGCTATAAGAGAAAGAAAGAGCTAATAATTAATATAATATTAAAAAATATATGTATTTAATATGATATTATTAGAACTTTCCTTTTTAATAAGTAAAAAGAATAACTCATTAGTCAGGCTGATTAATAAAAAAACAAGAAAACTTGTTGTTAAATCCAATGTAAGCCTTTATGACCAGTTGTCATCGTGACAGACAGACGAACTCTTATCACTTCTGTCAAACTAATTTTACTTAAATCATCGTTCCCGAAACCATCGCTCTCTTATAGAAAGTTGGACTTAGTATAAAAAACTTTAGATACAGTGTATGATATATATTAATTAATTTCAAACTTGTATATCCAAGGCTCCTTGGAGGCTATAACGGAACTTGAAAGCCAAATGCCATTGATTCTAAGCACTTATAAAATTATCTAATATTTATTTAATCTGTGTATATTTAAATTAAAAGAAGTAAATTACTCTTCCATCTTTCATCTTTTACCGTAAGCAAAATAAATTTTGGGGGAAAAAACTTTAAAAGTATCGTATTTATTTCATTTTGTGTATTCAATTTCACATGACTAATCGGTTATGATACACGACATAACTTAGATACTTAACATAACTGTTCCTCAAACCTGACTTTCTTATGCGGATTCTGGGGTTTTCTTTACGGTCACTCTGTTGCATACTGAACAACTGTGTATCATATATATAATATATTATTTACACTTCGTACCTAAGCTTATATTAAAAATAAACTTAGACTGATATACAATGAGAGGTCAGGACACATTCCTTAAAAACTTAGGTATTCTAACAATTTGGTCAATTACCATAATCAAACCTTGAACTTGGAACAAAACAGCCAAAACAGTCTCAGATGAGTCACTAAAACTCGCCTACTTGTTTTGATTTGAAAGAGTGTTAATAAAATGATACGACACCGTGAAAGTACTGCTATCAAATAAATTCAAAACACGAACCTGTCGTAAAATAACAAACAATTTAAGGTTGTATCCTTAAAGATAAAAAATATAATAAGTTTTATATAATTTATTGGTGGGATAATTGTTTCTGAGCAAACCCCAATAGAATACCGATTAATAATAATCTTAAAGAGTATAATATGTGATCATAAAGAGTTGCAGCCAGATACACGGTTTTTAAAATGTTAAGAGATTTATGTAACATTTTTGGGACGCATAATTTATAACCCACAAAATAAATTACCTATTTAAGAACACCCTTTTGATTAGTTTAAAAACGTCACAAGTAACTCATTACAAATACCAAAAACTATTGTAAGGAATTATAATTTAAAACAACAATATACGTATAATGTAAAGTTGTTTTATGTTATTATTAGTTTTACTAAAAATATGTAAAGACGTTCATTATTTGTTGAGCGACTTCTACAAACAGATGTATGATACGAGTATGTTATATATAATAAAGTGACATCCGGTATTGAAACGCTTCTTTAATGTAGAGTCATTAACGTATGCACTTGTTTATTAAAGACGATTAATTGCAATTTGAATACACATATGTTCAACTTATAATATATAAGAGACCTAGTTTTTTGTATCTCAAACGACAATAGTAAACTAATATTATGTTTCGTATAAAATTTATATTTTATATCCGGTAAATAATATTGTTTTTTAATTTTATTAGAACTAGTTATGTCACAGTCATAAATGTTTGTGACGTAATTTACCGGCAAATATTTTTCATATTAATATCCATCTGAAGTAATGGTCAGCTAGAAGTGGCTCAGTTTCAGTGTAAGACGCAAGGCGCACGTTTTATATGCGGCCAACCAACGCGCACATCGGGCTCTCTTTATATATAAGGAGATCTTACGAAACCGTTAGCACATTCGAACTATAGCTTGTCCAGGAAGTCACCTGTTTTATCTCACCAGGCAAGATGCTGTTAATTTTGGTAATTAATTTTCTCATATTAGTTATTTATAGTGCTTACTCAACTTACAGAATTCAATCGTCGTGTACTAAGAGTGACTGTGTTTAATACTTTGACAACAGTGTTTTGAACTTTAGAACCGGCGACCTTCTCGTAGATTGCGTGATGTTCTCAAAGACATGTCGCAAAACTATATTTGTCTAATGCACAATATTTAATCACTCACACGAATGTATGCCTTCTACTAGTGTTGGAACTAAATCATGTAGCTAATACCATCACTTGACTATTAATACATTTTAATGGTTTTATTATTGATAATTTAGTATTTACATTTCCTATAATTTAAAGATACTAATCGACTTATCTTCAAAATATTTTATGGTCTATAAAAAATCTTCTTTCTTATCTTTCACGGAATATTAGTTATTAAAAATATTGATTATTAATTGTCTTATACCAATTGATTAAGGAAATTTAAATAAATTCACTTTTAGAATTATAACAAATATATAAATTTAAATTAATATTTTCTAGCACGTCAAGCGTAATAGAAGATCATTTACTAATTCGAGAATAAAGCACTTCAGACTTTGAGGTCGAATTCTTTAGTTTTTCTATACTAACTGGTTTCAAACCAAAATAATAACGATGACATAATACCCACACCTTCAAACAATAATGTTTATTTGTTTTAATTCAATAAACATTCTTATGTTTGAATTTATTGAATAAACCATAAACGTACATGACTCTATAGAATCGATTGTTAATGTTTCAGGTTATCGGGTTGTCTTCTTTGGTGGAAATACTGGGTGCTAGTCCTTTGATAGACAGTCAACCTAAGCCTCAGGTCGTAAGTTATGGCATGAACACCGACAATATGCCCAACTCCTATAACTTCCAGTGAGTGTTCCTTCCATTTTATTGCTTTAACTCTTATTGACTCTTTGCAACCTTGTCAAATGAGTCTTTCTCTAAAAACCTAAAAACGTGACCTCAAATTATACTTTCTCTTAAATTTCTTAAAAGGTACTTATTATATATTATATTTACTAAAAATACTTAGTACCAAATTTAATATCAATCAGAGAAATACTTTTTAACTTATTAGTTATAAAACATTGTTGCTTTGAAAAAAATCTCATGATATTTATGTTAAATATATTATAAAATAATAAAACCACGTGGTAACTGCGAAAACATACTAAACCAAAAATATTATTTAATAAGTGTTTCAAATTGTATAAAACAAGTCGTTTCTTTCATTTTCAAACCATTTTTTTTCTTTGGTTGGTTTATACATCATCTACCTTGGAATTACAATGTAAGAGTCGCATTATTGATTGATGTTTCTTGTGTAAAGTGGAAGGTAAAAGATGTCACTAAACGTGACTTTGCATTGGAAGTTATTATTAGTAGTAATACATCAAATACATCAAAACTATTAATAAAATTGGAAACAAGTTTTATTTCTTGATTAATGTCTAGAAGTGTGTGTCTGTATGGTCGTTATTATCGTTATATATTAAGCTATGGGCTAGGACAAGGGAAAAAAAAATGATTTGAGTAATCGCTGAAAGCGTTCTAAATAATCAAATGTACTATTTAAAAACAATAATATTTGTTACGGATGTAATCATTCCTAACCTAATTGGTAACTTAGTGATATGAATCTAACCAGTTCTCCCACGTCCTCTTGTTTGTATATAATACCTACATGTCTTCCTATTTGGCGATCTAAAGATGTTTTCTACCAAATGTAATGTTAATGTTACGTTCCTTGACCTCTAAATATTTGTCTTTTTTTGAATAAAATTATAATAATTACCCAAAACTTTGCTAATATGCATTTTAATGAGACCACAATTCAGAATATTATTCAAAGTAACCGCTTAATTAAATAATATCCGACCTAAAAGATTTAAAAAATCAACGGTGCGTACCAAGTATTTGTATTTGAATCGTAAATTACAAATAAGGTCTGAAATTTCGCCTTCATCGAATTAAAATACGAATTAAATATATTTTGGGATGAAATCTTTAAACGAGTTTAACACGCGACATCTTTATGGAATGAAATGAAAGTTATATTTCAATGATTCATCGGAGATGCAACGTCAATTACATCAACCAAATATACACGATTTGTAAATCTGCGTGTTAATATAAAATGCTAAAATGTTTTTATTTTGTGTATAGATTTATTATGACAATTGTATGTCATTGTTTTTATATTTAAAGATAAATTCAAAATACAATACTAAATGCTTTTAAAAGTTAGTTAAGTAGGTAATTCATAAACTAATACATTCTCACCTCGGCCGACCAATTGTTTTATAGTATCCATAGCCTGGTTTTCCCCAACGTGATTTGCCATTGTTATAGGCGAAAGTAAATAAATCAAGTTGTCAACATAGAACGGAAACATTTACGTTCTTAATATTATCGTAGAACAACAAAATTAATATAAATATAACGCATCGTTAATTGTAGCTCGTTCCAGTTTTACAAGACATCTCTCATCTCATCTCTCTTTAATCTCTATGTTAATTAAAAAAATACAATTTCATTAGTTTTTAATTTGGCAGTAAAAAGAGGCCAGTCATGTTCTTTTTAAAAGTATGTAAATATAAAGTGAACAAATGAGTCAATTTACCACCGGGCGTGTCTTTTCTTCGCGACAAAATTAAATGTTACACGCCTTTTAAGGTTAATGAATCCTCGACAATGATATATAAAAACTAGAACGGAGACATCGTTGGTACAAAAACTTGGTTGAATAATGTGTTACGCCTCTGTAAGTTGAACGGCCGTTTGGGTTTCGAATATCCTTTTATAGAACCATCTTTATAATTCGCCCTCAATTCTCAATGTTATGCCATTTTTTGTCCTGATTCAAAAACTTACACACAAAGTTAGATATAAACCGAGGTCTTCACAGAACTAGTTTATTTACACGTAGGTTTTAGTTTCCTAGAAAGAAAGGAGGTCTTCATTGTCATATTTTGAGAATACTTAATT
This sequence comes from Napeogenes inachia, assembly GCA_959347355.1. Classification (NCBI taxonomy): domain Eukaryota; kingdom Metazoa; phylum Arthropoda; class Insecta; order Lepidoptera; family Nymphalidae; genus Napeogenes; species Napeogenes inachia. The sequence goes on along the minus strand of OY365799.1, from coordinate 1,201,941 downwards.
TTTTTTAATATGTCTTGTCGGTTTTTTAATATTTGAATATGAATCAACTTGACAATAACCTCAGAACGAAAAACAAACAAAACCAATAAATAATGTATGGTACTTAAGAGAGAAACGATAGATAAAGATTAACACATTTTAAAACAACAAAAAATGTCATCAATGTATAAGTTTTCGACACCTTATTTTCTTGAACTTCGTTTATTTCAAAAACACTTTTTTATTAAATAATCTGTAAATGTATGCTCTATAATTATATATGTGTAATTACAGCAGCGCTCCATATGGACATTGAGATTATCCAAAGCCCTTCTCCTACCCTCCTTTACCTATTACTAGTAAGATATTTTTTAATTTACCTGAGAAAAACTATACAATAAAATGTTCATCAAAATTACAAGTCTTATATAACTCTTAAACTCTATGTACTAGTTTCAATGTTTTGGTTTTAGATATAGCATATTAAAAGTTGAACGGTAAATATTTTGTTATTTATAATTTGAATAGTATACACACTGTAATATTTATACCATAACAATAATAGACAAAGATGAGCTTCTAGGTAATAAACGTAATACAGCGCATGACGCAATGCCAAGACATGGAAAAACCTTATAAAGCATAAATTATAATTGTTTTTAACAGAACTTTATTTAGCTAATAATTATCTATGTGAACCGGATTCATCTAGTTTATTAGGGTCCAATAGTTAAATTTAAAAAACGACTGTATCTAAAAATACTTGTATCTTCTTCTGTCTGTCCTCCCTCTGACTATCTGTCTATTAGTATATAACACATTAGAATTCTTTAGAAATTTATGGAAGCACAATTTGTAATCGTATAGATCCCTATCCCAGACTTCAGTCCGCTACGTCCTGAATACTATTTGATTGTAAATAGAAAGGATAAAGTATTAACGGGTACTACTTATAGGGTACAGTAAAGTAAATATCACAGTTCTATGTCATGGTTTATGATTGCATCATGCAGTATATTTAAGTAAAATAACTAAAAGTCTTTTACATTTTAGTGCATTGCTAGATACTAAAAAAATCTCTTGAAATCATTAAAATTGTACCCACTTATAACTTTTTTTTTACAAATTTAGAATTCTGAAGAAAACATAATAGTATGTCTAGAAAAATAATAAATACAAACAGACGACGATGCTTCTTAGCATTCCATGGATTCACGGTGTGGAGGCCAGACCTATCGCGTTGCAAGGAGAGAAGTGCATACAGTGCCTGGGACTTGCGACCCAGGGGTAGGTTCAAGGGGCCCCTTTATAATGCGCAAACACGCTGGCTTTTACTGTCTACACTCCTCTCCCTATCTAACCAAACCTGATAAGAAACTACTAATGCCGCTTTTGAAATTCGTTCTAGAAATGAACCGATACTAGTTCTAGAAAGGCCGAGGTCTTTAAGAAAGTTATAGAGAGATTTTGCTATTATACCTCTCGCTCTCCGTACTTCTACCGCGTACAAGCTAACTATAAATTTATTCCTGGACAGATCGTTGGTCAGTTCGTAATACTTATTAAGCTTGAACGTTTGATCCGTGAATTTCCACGCCGCGAGTGCGCCATCCTTCGAGCTCATGGGTAGGAACCTCTAATGTTTGAATTAATGGTTCGAAACTAGTCAGCCAAATGCTGATTACTTTACATATATTTAATAATCAAGTACACTAAAGTTTAAATACAAAAATAATTGATACCTGATATCTTCGTTAATTGTTTTGAAAATAACAAATTATAAATCTTGACAAGCAGATTAGCTATGTAGGTCAGAACAGAAGTAATTTCAAATAGTCGTAGTTATTTTTTCAATTGTAATTAATATTAATTATTGCTACAGAACCCTTTATTTACCGACCGACTAGCCATTTGTGTGTCGTTATTGAATTTCAACATTTCTTAATTTTGGTCTTTAGAACTTTTTTGTTATTCCTTTTTATTACCTTCAGCATAAAGCGAATTGCGTGAATAAACGATAATGACTTCCTAAATGATAATTAGACAAAAATCTAGGATGTCTTCTAGGCCTGACGTACACTCACCGCCAGCCCAAGGCCAACTTAGATAATGTATTAATATATTCGTATATCTTGTTATATTACTACAAGGTCAAATAAGTTTATTATGTTTATGGCTCAATGTCCTTCAAGTTTTTTTGTATGATAATAGAAACAAGAGATTAATATTGAGGTTACCAAATGCGGTGACATATTTTTGTAATTAATTAGTTTATTAGTAATATGATATATATTAATTTCGTATCCTTTACTTAATTTTTATATTTGTATAATATGACGCTTATTGTGCTTATGTGAGCAAGACAAATTTATATTATAGTCATATTTATATGAATATATATTAATATAAAATATATACATTGTAACAGATGACAGTTCTAAAACTGTAACTAATACTAGTCACACTTATGTCACCAGGTTTGTTTTTAAATGCCGAAACTTTTCTATTTTAGTTACAACAACACTGATGGGTCATCAAGGACGGAGCATGGTGCTTTCGTAGACCCCGGTACGGGTGACCCCTCGCTACACGTGTTAGGAGCAGTGCGCTGGTACGATGACAAAGGCCATCTCTACGAAATGACCTACAAAGCGGGAAGGAGAGGCTATAGAACAATTATAAAGAAATTATCATAAAATATAACTAACAAGACTGTATACTATATTGTAATTTATTTGTCTTTTTGTTTATTTATTAAACTAAGTTATTGAAACAACCTTTTTTAATAAACCATTCCTTTCAAGAAACCTGAACGTCTCAATTTACAAAAAAAATGGAACGTATTATATTAGTTTGGGTTTTAATAATGTCATTCCAGTAAATAACCCCTTAATCGTCTGCATAATTAGATTTTAAATTAAACGTTTCACCTTTTCGTAAGATGGTTTAAAATCTAAGTATTATTTACATTCCATTTGGCTTTCTTTGCGTTTATTTTAGTATACCTATAACATCATTGAAGGACTTGTAATTTTAAAAATATGCATAAACATGTCCAGTTATTATAAGTTAATTTAAATTTAAATAAATATAAATGAAAATAAATTAACTGCGTCAGGAATTCATGACAACCTCTGAGAAACCTGTCGCTCTACCAATTCAAATCACTACCCGCTTCTATAAATTTAGGATTCTCTACATTACTTGTTCGTCTTAGTCGGGACGGTGGCGACATCTAGTAGATTTCTTTCGAAAATATTAACTAATGTTTTTCACCTTGCAATATAGATTAACATTGAAAAGATGATACAGCCGACATAAATATTTATAAAAACATGTATAGCCATGTTAAGCTCAATTAAATTTTAAAAGAATATAGAATGAAATATAAGTTGAATCCTTGACCTCTGGAAACTACTAGTAATATTAAGTATAAGTAGGAATCATAAAATTGTTAAAATTACTTTATTGAAGGACTAATAATTACTGTTTTCATACATTTTCATTCACCATTATAGACTTACCTTGGATAATGGATACATATGTAATGGTATGCGTTTTCAATTGTCATTTTTGTATTTCATCATTGATCCAAGTTATCACCTTACCACACGCACACAAGAATCAACATTATTTGGACATTTGCTGTAACAATCAAACAGTTCAGCAAACAAGGACTGTATTTAAGTAGATATTTTGGTATATTTTATATCATTCTCAGGCAGCAACAGAAAGAAGAATATCTACCATGTTTGCATTGGTAAGTTCATGACCTATACCTAAATACATTTAGAATGTAATCAAAACGGTACGGCAAAGGTAAACTTGATTGTTAGTTCGAAGATGAAACGAGTTAATTGCACACTTAAATAGTAGGTAATTACGTATTACGTAATACGCAATACGAATATATAATAAGCACATAATATATAAAATATACGAATGTATAAAAAGTACATAATATACAAAACTAATAAGTTTTCTATATTATGTGCTTGTCATCAAAAGTTATTTATATAATGTTTTTAATAATTTTTTAGAAGTTTTTAATATTTGGCCTGGTAGTGGCAGCATCGTTGGCGGAAGAAGACATAAAGCCGCCGGTTGAAATTATTACTGAACGGACATTCGTCAGAGAGGATGGCTATGACTTCGAGTAAGTGATACAAAAGGGTTTAAAATATTTTCACTAATATTGTTTATATACCCTGGTACTTCCAATCTCGTTAATGTTACCCCTAACGACCTATAGACGTCTATCAATCGGTCTCTCCCAAATTGGTAAATTAAGTCAAAAACTCCTCACAATTTCTAAATGTCTACGTAACAGTGAAAGAAACAAATGAAAAATAATTAATTTTTGATTTTAGAGACAAAATGAACAATATCCCGAAAATGTTTTAGTTTTTCAATATTTAAATTTTAGAACATTAATCCAATTTATCTATTAACAGCATTTAGATTCTTATATAAACAATTACGTAATCCAGGTTCAAGACAAGTGACGGTACATCACGTAAGGAGGAGGCTGGGCTAATCACGGTGGGAGATCACCAAGGCATCGCAGTGAAAGGCACTTACTCATATACAGCACCAGACGGACAAGAGTACATCGTGACTTACACCGCTGATGATAAAGGCTTCAAGCCCCAAATTAGAATAGCTTCTGGTGCACAATAAATATTTTCAACTATATATATATTTTTGTTTATTATTTATTATAAGAAATACACAAACATCAAATAAAATATTAGATTTTTCTCTTGTAATGAAATTAAAATAAGTTTCTACTATTCTGTCAAAATAATAATCCTAAAATGTAATTAAATTAAACTAAAACAGTTTTATTAATTATTAGATGTAGAAAATATTTTTTAGTGTCTGAACTGTCTAGTTCATTTACATAAACATATTAGATATAATTAATTATGTTCACTATTTTATTTTACGTTTATTGTAATCATTTAAGATTTTAATATTGTTTTTAATATGCATCCTATTTTATGATCAGTTTTTGCTTATTTGATTATTGAACGATTGGTTGGTGATATTTTTTAAGATTTATAGATCGTAAATATTTATGGCGAGACCGTTTAAATTATTATCAATTCTTGTTTTAAAATAGATAAAAAACTAATTTATAGTATTAGTTTATATTAATTTATGGCTTAATTAAATAATAAATATATGAGCATATGACAAAAAGGAATGTTGTATTGTTTAACTATTAGTTTAAATGAATGGATGTTAGTAAAAGTGTAATATTACTTTATAATTTTTATGTTAGTCTAGGTGTATACAAATGATGGCAACTCTTGTTTGGAATTACATCTAGTCGAACCACACTCGTAACGTAAGTCAGTAGTTCTTCGTATTTGAAGTATTACAGACGCCCACCCACCCTCTTTCGTAATTCTCCTTTCCCTTCCTTATTCATCTTTCTCTTATCATTTTCTCTTCTGCAATACTAATGACAGATTTGTTGCTATTTTTTTGTTAGTAGTAGTTAGAATGTCTTTAGAAAACGGTGATATAATATGGACTTGCGATGAATTGTACCGTTTTTTGACAATTTCACCATCCTTCATTATAGATGATGTTGTGGTTGGTGGTATGTTGTTATTTATTTATTTTTAAAGGGGGAAAGCACGAGATCTCTTTTGAACTCTATCCTCAAATTTATTGTAACAGTAATCTGAATAAATAACTCTAATAACGTGTATTAATAAACTAAAAATTTTAAACCTAAAATGTGAAAAGCTGACAACTTTGTTTAAAAAATATTCATGCTTAATTCATACACAATTTAAAGGGAAGTATGTGGAACAAGTACAAGATATTGTACCTTAAACATTTTAGCTTATAATTTTGAATTTTTAATATTTCAAAAAACGCTTAGATTATTGACTTCGTTATGATGCTGTGATACATGACTATGGTTAACAAACAAAAGATTTTTTTAAACTAACGATCCCTTTTCTTCTTCTTAGCGTTAGTCCCATTATGTGACGGGGTCCACTTTCCTTATTTTCCTTTTCTTCATCTTCGAGCTTGCAGCTGTTCATGTCTTTCCTTACGGAACTTATCCACCGCAGTTTTGGCCTGCCATTCTACCGTTTGCCCGGTATGTTAAGGTTTAGTGTCATATTGCCAATATTTTGGGGGGGGGTCTTCTTTTAATATTTCGTGCCTTTTTGTAACGGTCTATGTCTCGCTACTGTGAACAGGACTGGTCTTATAACTGACCTATATATGCATCTTTTAAATTTTATAGGCATTCAAATGTCACATTGACTTAACCCAGTATCAGACTTAACAAGATGGCACACAAAAACGAGCCTTGGTGAACCCCTTCTCTGACAAGGATGGATTTTATCACTCCTACTAAAGTCTGATAATAGATCGAGCATTTTTATACATTATTAAACTAACGATAACAGATTTTTAGTTAAGCAAATAAATGAACTAAATGTAATTTAAATCATAATCACAACTTCATTCTAATTAATACATATTCTATTTTAAGAATTTTCTAAAAAAGAACAAGATAATATTTAAATGTGTTCCAAACGAAATATGATCCTAATATAATATTTTCATTTAAATCCTTTTAATATATAAATATGTCGAAGACAGTCTTTAGTAACGGAACATGACAATTAACTAACTTCGTGCTACGACAGAGTCTCGATCATGGTTCGGGGCTGAAACTATAGACATTTATCTTGAAAAAGTCGTAGAATTAGGACTGATAGTAAAAATCTGTAATTTGGTTCGTTAAGGATCAGTGATGAACTTAGTGTTACTTTTGTATTATAGGACATTGTCTGTTTAAATGTGATTATAATCTATTCGATATTTCTTCTCTGCTCGACTGCCCTACAAATGCCTGACGATAGAGCTGACCAGTTTAGTTTAAAACTTTAGTTGGGTTATTTTCACTAAGTTTAATGTTATTAGAATTTTGATTAGGTTTTAGATAAAAAAGGAAATTTTGGTAAGTTTTAGTTTTTATTGTATAATATGGCTAAAATATAGATTTGTACTTTATAATATTTCTGAGTATGAATTTAAAAACCAGAATAATATGCAGAATTTGTTTACTGTTTTTTTATGAATATATTATAATATTTGGTTGAAGCGATCATTATCTAGTTGACTAAGCTGCTGGCTGGCTGGCCTCTGTGTTCTCAACGGGTTGGTAACCATTTTTGTCAGCTACGAAACTAACCGAGATAGTTTGGCCATCAGGAGCAATGTATTTGTAGCTGCCCTTCACAGACAGACCTTGTTGCTCAGTGTCATTCTTGTAATCACCCTGCTCTTGCCGTGATGTTCCGTCGCTCGTCTCAAATCTGAAAAGATAATGTTTTAGAATATTGTTGGTCATCATATATTTTTTTAAACTCAGAAGTCCATAGTCAAAAATAAATATTCAATGAAAGTTTGTCCCTGTCTCAAATACTAGATTTCATTTTATTAATTATTATTACATTATGGACAGGCTAGTGATGTTTTATAGAGAAATGTATATAAATCTAGAAGCAGCTCTCAGCAAACATTCAAGTATTACCAGTTAATATATTTAAAAAAGTTACTAAAGAACGTTTGAAGTTGTTGCTATTTATTTTTTTATATGCTATTTACCCATTATTTTAAATTAAATAAAAAAAAACATAATATAGTAAGTCAATATTCTTTTTGACAATTATCATGGGATGACATGATAATTGACATAAAACATGACGAACCACGGAACCCTAAAAGTAAGCAGAATGCTCATTATATTAACACGTGTCGGTGTATAATATATGTGTCCTCACAATAATTTACATATTCAGTCATAAAATCCATAATTTTTAAATGGTAAATAAATATTCGTAATTGTTAATTATTATTTTATATCTATTAAAATAAAAAAAAATGGTCTTACTTCTAGTTTAAACAGATATAAATAGATTAAATTAATAAGACATTTTTAATAATTGTTATTGCGTTTGACAAAATGAAAAATTTAATATTTGAAGGCTTTGACGCACTCAGTATTTAACGAAAATGTTTATAAAATTATATTAATATACATTACTAATACTAATTGGTAGTACTAGTAATGTATGACTTACTCAAAGTTGTATCCATTAATATCAACTTCAGAATCTTGTTTGACTATTTGGACTGGTTGCGCCTGGGCGGGATCTTCCGGCAATGCACACGCTATCGCTAAGGCAGCTAGTGCGAAAAGAGTCTGAAAAGTAAAATAATACACTTTATTACAACTAATCTAACATGTTTTTTACTTCTGTTTTAAGTATAAGTATAATTGAAAGAGATTTGGTATAAGTTTTTAGGATAGGCCGCCAGCCTGACCTCAATCCTCTTTGGAGATGCGTGCTTGTTAGCAGGATTATCGATACATTTCGGATAATTGGTGAACGATGGGATGACTCCCTCAGGAAGGTACATACTTAAAATGACATATGTACATTTACATTTTTTATCTATATAAATAGACTTAATGAAAAAGAACGTACATAACAAAACTCAATCAATAAATATTAAAAACTTACAATTTTCATCATTTTGATTGATTTATTTTTTCAGGTGAAGTATTGATGGTCGAACGAATCCTGAACGTCTATGCCTCGAAGAGATCACCAGAGCTTTAAATATTGTCATTTGTATTTACAATGCGATGTTTCAATGACATCAAAGGTGTTAATCAGAATTATGCAAACAGTTTATTTAAGGAGACCCACAAAAATTGTTGGTAAATTGCCTAAAAATCGTACAAGCACACCAACATCACTTAACGTTCAACAATGCATACAAACAAATATACAAGATTTCGAATTTCGACATTGCCATTGTATTTTTTTGTCATCTAAATTACATGAGGTAGATATTACAACAGATATTACAAATGCAGTATTATTTATTATTATTATTATTATTTATTTTATTTATTTATTTGCCATATGGAACAGGACAGAAATACAATTTGTGCATTGGAATGCTCATCTCTTTAAAGCCGCCTACCTGACCTGATCTACTTCTTACCTAAATCAGAGAGTTTAGACGGTTTATATATGTAATTGGAAATAAGCTGGTTCTCACCTAAAAATGGGTGTTGCACAAGGATCTATTCATAGTCCTTTTTTATTTTTACTCTATATTAATGATTTGCTCCTTATGTTAAAGGACTATGTGACATTGTATTTTTTGCTGATGATACCTCGTTTATTTTCAAAGTAGAGCGTAAACATAAGTCTAATAAAGACCAAGTAAACAGTTCTCTGTCATTATTCATTGTTTCGAAATTGATAATTTGATCTTAAATACTAAAACAAACTAAATGCATGGAATTTACACTTCCAATCAATTCAATGTAAAAAGTCAAAATTTTACTTTGCTCCTTAACAATGAGGTGTTAGAACTAACTGACTCAACAAACAGACAGAAACTTCGCTATCGTGGAAACCTTGCTCGTGATGAGTGAAAAAAATAAAAATAACAGTAGGTCACCACAATAGTGTTTTCGTAGGAAGGCATTACTGAGAAAATGTAAAAAATTTATGCATACTAACTTTAATAATATTTTTCTTTTCTATACATCAAATACTTATACTATACTTCACATTATACAATAAAAAAAAATAAATAATAAATAAAAATTCAAAAAAAAAATATGTATATATATATATATATATATATATCATATTTATATTTATATAAGTATGTGTAATTGACTGCTGTGCAAAGGACTTACCTTACTAATATAGTTTTTAAGGTACCTGTAGTAAGACTCCTTTTTGAGTATGTTATCTCAAAATTTCAACAATTAATATGCAAAATACAAACCAAATGCGAAAAGTGCACGGGCGACGTGTCCGTGGATAAAAGTAGAAATTAATATAAAAAAAAAAAACTTGTGTGGTTTTATGAAACGGTGGTAAAAGTGAAACTTTTTTTCACATTATAGACATTTAACTAAAATTTTTCGGAATAATATTCCATTAAGGGTATAAAAATTGCTTCATCAATCTTAATTTTATACTTAGAAAATGGGAATGATAATGGGAAATGATAAAAGTAGACTAGGTCTCCAACTAATATTTTTATTGAACTCTGTGTCTTAGAGTACGACATACATAATACTTAACAATTATTTAGATGATATACACATATTAAAACACTGAAAACAATATTTTATAATCGTTGAGTCATTTTGATCCGTTTTTCAATTATTTTCAATCATTCTATTATCAATTCCATCTTCATCATGAATTTCACAGTTTATAAATGTAACCAATATTTTATGGTAACTAAAATACGTGAACAGTGACTTACATTCGATTTTTTCAATGTATCTAGTAAAAACCGCATCGATACGAGCGCCTTTCACTTTATCCCTACTCCGCGGCCGACCGTCACGCGACATGCAACACACAGACGAAAAAGTTTGAGACGATGTAATAAAAGTTTCACTTTAACAGACACAATTTTCTTAGTAAAATTTTAGATAAAAAAAAAATGCTAAAGTGGAACCCCCATCTCTCGACACTCGCAGGCAAACTCAGCTCAGCCGCCATTAAAAAAGTAAGACAATTAACAGACGTTAATACGGCTCGACTGTATACGGTTTTTTACTATGGGGCAGTGCTTAGGAAATTAATTCTATATTTGTTTTACAAAAAAGTAAACAAGCTATTTGTAACTTAAAAGCTAGAGACTCCCTGGGAGAGGTTTTTAAAGAAACCAGTATTCTTATGGTCGCTTCTCACATTTTTAAAAACAAACATATGTATACGAGAAAATTGAAATGCTTATATTAAAAACAGCGACAGGCATACAATAAATACAAGAAATAAAAATAGGTTGGAAACGCCTAAATATCGACTTCAAAAAGTTAACAAATCCTTCATGGTGTTGAGTGTACGCATGTATAATAAAGGTTTACAAGATATCTTAGATCTTCCTTTTCTTAGTTTTAAAAATAAATCTTATTACAACATTCAAGAATTTTTGGTTAGTCGATATGTATTGAACTTGGATCATTGACTCATTTGCAGGGTTGATATTATAATGTAATATATAAGTAATAATAAGTCAAACATTGTTAAATTTCATTTTAAAAGAGCAACTGTTGAGTTTCTGCCCAGCTCGTCTCAGCAGAACAGCATCCCGAGTTGGTGAGAGTTTACTCACAAAATAACTATACAGAACTTTAATGTAATCATTGCCTACTTCAATCAAGATATTTTGAATTCGAATTTACGCTTTATAAGAAAGAAATTTAATTGAGAAAATTAAATACAGCAGCTATTGTAATTTTTTATGTTCTTGTATTACCGTTATTTCATACTAAAAATAATGAAATATTTAAGAGTTCATGAGCGATATTCTCCGTTATATTTGAGAATTGTAAAAACCAGAATTCCGGAAACGCATTGACTGTTTATGATTCTATGGAAATGTATGATTCGGAATTACAAAACTAATATGTTTTCTTCCTATTAGTAGGGTCTTTATATATATGAAATATATTTATCGTAAGGATATTTCTGGAAGAATTGCAGTATAATTAACAAAGTTACATATAATTCTATCTTTTATATACTAGAGCTCATGAGGTCTCTTCACCAGCGCGGCGCCCTAGATAAAGTTGTTGTATGTATGTATATATTCAATACTCTTTTCGTCCCATAGTTATAACGTATGATTTTTTTTATAATCAGAAAGTCATTGTACTTGTATTGTTGAAACTTAATTGGAACATATATGTAACAAATTTTGTAAATCATTATTTACAAAATTTGTCTAATATTTTAATAAACCGATGCAGAATTGAATATCGGTAAATAAAAAAATCAATAAACCACTTAAAATTTATTATTTTTTAAAATAAGGGCTTTTTTAAGGTTTTATAATGTTATAACTAAAAACAAGGATAAAAAAAATAGGTATAGTTGACCTTCTCAGGTTTATAATATTATTAAGACTAAAGACAGCTTTATAACAACTTTTGAAATAACTTGTTTCATACTAAACAGAAAATATAGAAGAAGCTGATCTAACATCTACGAAGGTCATTTTTATTTCTTCAATTCTTCTGTAACTGTCTACCAATTAATTTATAGTTTCCCTGAACGTAAATCATTATATCTATCTGGTTACCATTTCTGTTAAGCCAAGAAGTTGATCTGCATGTTTGATTCATTTTCCATATTAGGTACATACATAATTATAGTAATCTGTTTCCTCACTGTACTAATATATACATTATAAATGTGAGCCTATTATATTATTAACCGTTATTTGTTAAAGTACCCTAAATAGTAAATAGGAACCAAAAAGTAAAAAATAATAATAGAACATCTGTAAAAAAATACTATAAAAGAACCTTAATTTCCCTATAGACTGAAAGTAATAAAAAAAATTGCTTGGAATACAACTCTCTATCAAGATTCTAACAATATCTATCGAGTTGTTTGTTTGTCGGCTAGTCTTAACATTTATATATATCATAAGTTACTAAAACAATTCTAACTTTTAAAATATATAGATGGTTAGAATTATTATAGATACACACATAGAACTTATAGATTACACTTATAGAACATTATAGAACTTATAGTCAAGGTAAATAAAACGTATTAATAATCATACTCATAATTTTATTTTCACATTTTTTTATACTTTCATAGTTGGAGACGTCATCATTCTTATATAAGAGGTAATAATAACAAATGTCAGCTCAAAAGTATTGCCTCGATTGTTAATGCTCTTGGACAATAAGTATTATATAACAAAAATATTGCTTGTCGATTATATACAATAATAACATAATTATCATGACATTTACCAAAATACCTACATGACCTATGTGACCTCTTCATCAATGTCTAAAGCCTAGAAGAACCAATATTCGTCATTCTTGCTATGACCGTCGCCGAGTACCTACTGTTACGAACAACGATTGTCAATTGAGTGTCCTTACTATTTAAAAAAAAAATGTACTTACTTATACATCTGATATGCTTTGATAATAATACTAAGTATTTTTAAAAGTCTTGTTATTGCAATATTAATATAACTTGTATAAATTTCATAATTTGTAATTTCTGCTCATTTTAGCACTTTTTCTCATCACTTTATATAATGAGTTATGTATTTAATGAGGAGCAACTTTGTTTTATTTACGATTCTTCGTAATAGAACTGAAATCAATTTTACTTGATGGTGTATTCTTCTATTTGCCATGACCCTGTTATGAGTATATATATCCAATGAGTTTTTTATGATTTGTCATCAGAATCATGAAAACCTAATTAGGGTAAAAGAAATTTTCATTAAAACAAATGAGCCTTACTTACTTTAAATAATTGGATACATTTTATGAATTTAGTACATACAAGTCAATTCTACGACTTGGTTTATTGATATGTGTGTGTGTGTGTGTGTTGTACTAGTGTGAGAAGGAAACTTGCATATGAAATCCCGTGTTTAATTAGGTAACATTGTTTGTGTATGTTTTTACATAAATATTTAATGTTACTGGTTATTATCTTATAAAAACATGTTACGAGGAGTATATCAAATATCAATCATCCATTGTAATAAATAACATAGAATCTGTTTTTTTTGAAAGCTTAATTGTGGGATTCATAATTTAGTTATTTTTAAAGGTCAAGGTCACGGTTAGGTATCTATATAATGAAGCCAATATTAATTTAACCACAGCTTTTTTTTATTCGTTTATGCAGTAAATATGTTTATCTAATATATAATGACTATTAAAATAAGTAAAAATAAATAAATGTGGATTGTAATTATTGCACTCCTTTACCTAAAATAAATAGGACAAATATTTACCTACATATAATAAAATAGTAATTAGGCAATATTTACATTAAATTTTATACAAAACTAATACCTACATGACAGAAATAAAAAAAATATTGTTTTTTTTCTTGACTGTTATTTATTTGTCTTGTTGATCGTACGCCTATGACACTTAGTCTAATGACGTTTGATAGGGTTTTAGTGCTCACTTATTATTGCAAAAATTACATTAAAAAATTTAAAAACCCCCGTTACAAACAGACCTCCAAAAAGAATAAAAATAATATTATTATTAATAATTCGATATCGTAATTTCTTTATTTGTCTTGATAATGTACCTACTTGCATTTTTATTTCTTCTTTTATTAAGCGGTCCCCCGACGCAATGAAATTGAATTTCTATTAATCTATCCTAATATTACAAAGAGGAAAGATTTGTTTGTTTGTTTGTGTAATATGAATAAGCTCTGAAAGCACTGGACCGATTTAAAAAAATATTTTTGCCTTAGAATCCTACATTATCCCTGATGATCATAGGCTATATTTTATAATTATCATCATCATCACTAATATTAAAAAGAGGAAAGATTTGATTGTTTGTTTGTTTGTTTGAATTGAATAGGCTCTGAAACTACGGGACCGATTTTAAAAAATCTTTTTGCATTGGAATCTTACATTATCCTTGATGAGCATAGGCTATATCTTCTTATTATTATCATCATCATCATCATCATCACTAATATTATAGAGAAGAAAGATTCGTTTTTTTGTTTGTTTGTTTGATATGAATAGGCTCTGAAACTACTGGACCGATTTAAAAAAATCTTTTTGCATTAGAATCCTACCTTATTCTTGATAAGCATAGGCTATACTTTATAATCATCATCATCATCCTCATCATCACTAATTTAAAAAATAGGAAAGATTTGATTGTTTCTATGTTTGAATTGAATGGGCTTAGGAAACTACTGGACCGATTTAATAAAATATTTTACCCTTAGAATTCTACATTATCACTCTGATGATATATTATAGGTTATATTTAATACGAGAAAAATAAGGACAAAATTTCGACAATGTAATAAATTATAGGTATATATGAATATTAATAAATATAATAGAATATTTAGAGTTAAAAACACTATGATGAAGCGATTTATATTGTCACTAGCTGTTGCCCGTGTTTCTTTATGGCTACGATCATTAGCCATATAGATATATTTTTTACAGTCTACGTAGATACAGTCACGGGCAACAGCTATCCCTAATAAAGTACTTTTTCTGAGTAAATAAGTGTAAAATCTTTTGGCCTACATAACAAGACTTTTTTTCCTATATAGCGAAGGCGAAGCCGCTGGGAACAGCTAAATATTGCATAAGAACTTTTCACAAATAAAAGGTCAATATCTTGGAGACGACTGTTTCTATTTCGATTAATCATAGCTAAGAACCATCTCGATAAACACAGCCTTCGATTTAAAAAAACCGCATTCAAATCCGTCCACGCGTTTGGCCGCTAGATTGTCACAGACAGACACACAGATACACGGAACGACCAATCGACAGGTCAAACTTATAACACCCCTCTTTTTAGTCGGGGGTTAAAAATAAATTTCTAGACATGATAAACAAAATGGCCAATTAGGAGGAGACAATAAAACTAGGAAATTGTACTTGACTACGAACTATAAAAACTGAAATGTTTTCGGGACACTGTGCTTCGAGCACAAATAATTGCAAAATAATTCATAGTAGGCATGTATTTTATTTTGCTGCTAGATCCCTTAGTATAAATAAAATCTAAAATAAGTTTAGGGAACACCTAAAACATTGATGTGGTTTGCTCATTCATTGGTTCTACAAGTCAAATGACAAAAAAGAAGTGACTATCGACTAAATATTATTGTATTATACAATACACTGAATATTCCTGAATTTTTTTACCTGCAATAAGAATAGCTAAAAAAAAAAATATCGAACAAGTGCCAGTCGGACCCGAGCACAAAGGGTTCCGTTAAATATAAAAAAAAAGTATGATGTAACTAAAAATTTTAGGTTTTTTGAGTCTTTCCTTTATATTACTATAATAGATAGTATCTACTAGAATTTTAGGTTTAAATTCCCTTGCGAGTAGTTGCGAGTTTGAAAATATTCGGCTTTAATTGTTGCTTCTTTTGATTGTGTTGACATTGAAGTTAGATTTTGTTACAGCGTGTAGGTATTATAGACGCGAGTGTTTGATATTAATTTAGTGACTTTAAACTTATTAAAAATTTATTTAAAATTATTTTTGCAATTTTTCCTATATATGTGCTATAAGACATTACTTCGTACCAAATTTCAAGACTCTGGCTTCACAACTCCTGAAGGTTTCGAAAATTTGCGAAAATTTTCGGCATACATCTTTTCATTGCAATGACTAATAAGTTTATTTTTTTGCACAGGTCTAAGCGACAGTAGACTTGAGCATTTAATATAAATTTCACTTGGATGCCTGTACGCGTTCCTGAGAAAAAAGATCTTGACAGACAAACGGACGGACGGACAGACAACAAAGTTTTTCGTTTTTGTATAAGGGTTTAATTTTTTCCTTTCGAGGAATGAAACCCTAAAAAGTCCCATTAATTATCTCATGAAAATTATTAACTATTGACTACTGAAAAGAATGCCCTAATTCGGTTTAATTAAGTTTTATATAAATTTAGTTTTACCATTAAGATCAAAAAAAAGAATAAGTCATTCACATTAAACGGAAGAATGTTACGATATAGAATAAATATCGGTTAAAAAAAACAACCATTTCAAAAAGCAAAAACATATACATATGAATATAATCAATAACTAGAAACTTTTTTAATTTGTAATTAGTTGAATGTTACCATACTTTATACGATCAGTTGAGTTTAACACAAACAGAGTTCGATCTCTTCATATTATAATTTAAAAGAGCTATCATGTTGGATGATTATCAGTATTTGATTTGAAACTGTAATAAACTATCACCAACTAATGATCTTAATGCTTAATTATATTATTTTTACCTAAAGACTCTGTTACATTACAATCTATTTCTGATTACAATGGCTATAATACACCAGTATTGAGATTAAGAACCAATTTTATTGTCTATTTTTAGGGTTCCGTAACCAAAGGGTAAAAATGGAACCCATTTACTAACCCTTGCGCGTCGGACTCGCTCTTCGCCGGTTTTTATTAATAGACTATTGTACTTGTTTAAAATATATTTCATTTGTTTACTTACTTAATTATTGTTCTCATAAACAAAATTTTTTTGTACACAATAATAGATGTTTCTACGAACGAATTTTATCTTATTCCTTTTTTAATACTTTTTTATTTACCATAAAAATATATTTTATCCTTTTTGACGTATAAACGATTTATTATGGAGTAACATATTTTTTAAGGCAAAAATGATACAAGTGATTACAGTGTCTAATTATTTATTTCTCATACAGTATACAGTATATACAATACATCCCTAAAATAAAGTGATTATAATATTTTTAAGTACTTTAATAAACACAACCAATTTAATAAGTTTAACCTTAAAATATTTATCTTCAATAAAAGATTAACTGAAATGCTTAAACTCTCATAATCACGTATCATAATAAGTAAACGATTTTCTAGTCACATTAATGAGAAACTTATTACTCAAAATTACCACATTTTATAGCAAAAGATCAAAATTAATTTAGTCTATAATTAGAATACAACAAGCAATAAGAAGAATTCTTCTATAGAATAGTATTTTATTAAGTCTAAAACAATTACTTTTGAACTCGAACAACTCTCTAATTTTAATAGAAAATTACATAAACATTTAAGCTAGATACGTAAATTTCTGTAAATTAAGGGCTGTTAGATGGCTGATTATTTTAATTGAATCGGAAGAGCGAAGAGCGGAAGATACGAAGTGTGTGGTAGAAGTTTAAAACCATAACTTTAAGAGAACGTCGAACCAACGGTACCAACTCAAATGAAGCTTTGTGTTTTCACTCACGTATTATTTCACAATCACATTTATATAAAATTATTAACATTAAGTAACTTAATAAAATGTCATCATTACTAACATCTTTTGTGTTTTTACTACGAGTAGTAATAGTAATTAAATGATGAGAAGAAGTTACTTCAAACTAAATTGTAAAAATTATTTTAAAACAAAATAGAGATCTGCCTCATATAATAGCCAGGTTTTTTGCTCAAAATAAGTTTTTTTCTATTATTTAAATATGTTGTAATTAAGAACATTATTATATACTAAGTTCTATAATCTACTAGTATTGAAAATTGATATATATCATTTGTTTATAGTGTAAGTAATGTAAGTAACTTGTAAAGCCAGGCTTACTTAAGAATAATAGACTCCTAGTTTTCCTGACATCGCTTATTTTAGACCAATACTGTAAAACATGAATGTAATAAAAACAGAAACACCCAAGTAAATAAGAAGAAATTTAAATAGTTATTCCAATCAATTACATGTTGCAACCTGTGTTCTAAAATATCCATTTTTATACAGTTTTAAAATATTCCATTTCGCTTCTATGAGAGAATTACATTGTTTACGGAAATATAGTATAAAATTGACATTATATTCAATGTTGGTAATTTAGTAAAAAAGCTGTGGCGTCTTTAAAGGAGAGTGGTGGAACGGATCTTTACATGATGTCAACCTTCTGCAAATGCTGCATCTCAGATGATATATAACCAGAGCCGTCCCACACTAGTTACTCATTCGTTAGTTTGTGCTCACGAGGAATACAAAACATCATGCTCAAATACGTGAGTTCATATTATATTCATATTATTGCATAGGCTAAGGTTGTTAGCAAAAACTTTTAATTTCAACCGCACTGTGGCATTTCGTAAGACCGTCTTGGCTTCAAGTACAACTCAACTCTGAACAATGGAATCTCGTAAAATTAAACGTTTTTGTCTTTTATATTAAATGTGAAGTGTTTTTACAAAGGCAGCCGGTAATAATAATATTCAACATCAAAAATATAAGTATTATATTACATAACATTTTTAGCCCTTTTATGCTAATTTACATTAGTTATTAATTAATTATCATCTGTGAACTGTTTTAGTAATGAAAATATCACGGACTCTATAGTACCACAATCCCTATTATTTATGGTTATGTTAATGTAAATTAAATAATAAACAAAGAAGAATTTTCAGCGAATACAAGGTTGAGGAAACATTATAATATTATGTTATTCCCAGGTGACAGCCCTGTGTGTGTTGGCCGCTATCTGTGCCGCAGCTCCGCAGCAGAACCCTCAAGAAGTTCAGATTTTAAGATTTGACAGCGACGTACAGCCTGATGGATACAGTTTTGCGTAAGTATTTAGTAAGTAGTTACTAAATCAAGACCTGTTCTCTGACACTAGCAACGAGACGACATCACACTATCCCTGTTCGTAAAAAGCTCATTAAATCATATGTTTATTTGCTAAAAGTAACAATACTTGTAATCACAAACAATAAGGTAAATTTAATTCAGAAATATAATTCTGGACGATTTCTAATATTTTAACTTATTAAGTAACTTAGGGTTATAAGAAGCTGTCAAAGAAGCTGTGTAAAATGTCATTAGAAATATCCACAATTATAAAGTTGTTTGTTACCTAATAGACCTGAACATATTTACTAAACTGTCGCGTAATAAGTCTCTTTGAACTTTAAGATATCACGCTTGAACTCCTACATTTATTTGTTTGAAGATGACCTCAAGTTGAAGAGATCCTGAAGATAAAAACACTACCGAGATATTTGTTATTACTTATAAAACATTACTTTTTCTAAATATCATATCTTGTGGTACTAATCCATAACTATACTATATGGTACTATCCATATATTAATATTTGTTAGGAGTATATTAATAATATAATAAATATATAGAACAATGAATACTTTCCCATAGGTACGAAACCAGCGATGGTACATCTAGACAAGAAGAGGGCAAACTGGATAACCCTCAATCTGAAAACGCAGCTCTGACCGTCACCGGCCAATACTCGTACGTGGCTCCAGACGGCAAGCACTACACCGTCACCTTCACCGCTGGACCCAATGGATTCCAACCCAAAACTTCCCTTGGCCAGTAACTTAAAGTTAACTTAACTGCTGGTTTAACTGTGATTGTGTAAATAATGTATAATCGTTACCAGTTCCGTCTCTTTCTTTCTCGTAATATCGATCTCAATTTCCAGCATCATAACGTTTACGAGATTGTATCTTATTTGTGCCATAGGATTCCTCTTTTTTATAATTTTGTACCTAATCTATTCTAAATAAATAATAAAGTTAATTTTCTTTTTCCCTCAATTGTTTTGTTGTTATTTAGTCCCTTTTATTTTATCCTATTTTTGTAATTGTTTGTAAGCTCTTTTATTTTAATGAACAATATAGTTTAATGAATCCAATAAACAGTTAACTTCCAATATTGTAAAGAATATTACTATCGCAATCACCAGAAACTTATTTTAATTAGGTACTAAAACATAAACCACACAATAATAATTGGTGATATTACATAAAATAGCAATAAACTTACACTTAAGGAACCTCAAACTTTATAATGTAAAAAATAGAAACATGTAAAACTAAACATCCTCAACTACACTCAGCTCAACAGCGACTTTAAGTAACCACAAAGATATATATTTAGATTAAAGGTCGTCTTTATACTAAATATATATCTTAAAAGTAATACAATCGAATCGTATGTCGAATGTCGAAAGAAATAAATAATATATTACATAATAGAATATATTATTATATAATAATTTATTAATAGAATATTCTAGAATATATTATTCAAACTGCAACATAATTGTGTGCATGTGTGTTTCATTTAGATGTATTTACACATACGTAATGCATTTGTTGAAGAAATTTCAATGTGCAATATGTCGTAAACATCTAAATGCCAATACACGTACAGACATCGTGAACATCTGATGAACTGCGCTCAAACATCCATGTTATTACGGAAAATGTCCATCCATAATAATATTTTCCTACTTGTTTAATTAAACAATTAACATTAATATATTAAAATAACAGTAACATTACTAATATTTCATTTTGCAAGAAAATATTTTGTTAAATAAGAATCTTGATAGGCATACTTTTGCAATTTGAAATAAGTTTCATCCTTAATATAAAAATTATAAAAAAATATTAACTACTTGAATGTACAACACTCATTTAGCACCTTTAAAATATGACTCTTTAAGTCACTGTAGACTTTATGATGCAAATCATTATTAACTACGACGGTATATCATAAGGAATATTAATTATTATAAGAAAACAAATAATTTGTGCTTTGTCAATGATCATTTAATAAATACTAACTGAAGACGCAATAGATATTGAGACAGATTCTGGCTATGGTGGTTGAGACAGATGATTCCTTCTACAATCTACATCACAACCGTCAACTCCAGCAATAAATTTGTAGTTATAGATCTGGTCATCATCACTGATGTAAAATATTTCACTCTCAGTGACTAGTACATAATCTGTCCCACCCAGGGTTGACACAAGGCGGCCCCGCTCTGTGACCTCTCTCGCCCACCATAGGCCTACATGGTGAGGGTGCCCTAAGTTGGTCGGAGCCCCTCATTCAGGGGTTCCTTCGGGGCATCACGGTGAATGTAAATGCGATCCCGTGGCGTCCTACTAAGGCTATGAGGTGAACCGTTGAATTATAGTAGGTAACCTTAAAAATGGTAAATTCTATGCTGCCGGGTAGTCCTATATAAAACCGGTCATCAATGTCCTGGCCGACGGGTATTCGTAACGAATTTCTCCAACGGAAAAAAAAGGTGGCCCCGCTCTATCACAAATACACCCTCAGCTGTTACGTAGAGCAGTGCAAACTGTTCGAACTCATTGTAAACCTCCTCGCGATCCAACGATGGCAACGCGCGCTGACAGCACATATTCCATCTTCGCACTGCACTGTTGCGCTGAGAGCACCAGCGATCCTCAAAGACAGAACTATCAACTAACAAACATTAACACATGAATACATTTTAATCAAATAGATGTAAATAATTTCAAAATTCAAAATTCAAAATTCAAAATTTATTGTTAAATCAAATCATATAACACAATATATAAGACATAAATTAGTAACAAATTTCATGATGATTTGAGAGGTTCTTTTGTACCTTGGTTTTGACCTTAGCTAGAAGTACGAATAGATTATGGAAAAAAAGAAAATCAAAAGTATTTTATATAGTTCCTAATGATATAATGAACGAATAGTAGTCCCAAGTTATTTGGGTCTTGTTGCAATAAAACTATAAACTTATAATAGTTATAATAGTTTATTATATCTAATGATTAACTAAATATCTACAAGCAATTGTTTGTATTACAACAAAGATCTAGAGTACGTATTTATTAGATTTCCTCCAAGTCTTAGTTCCTCTTCTTACTTTCCTAATGCTGATTGAGTTATAACAATTAAAAAACATAAAACATGATTAATATGATTATATTAATTGATTATATTAATTATCTATCGTATAATTGTTTGCACAGTTATCTTCTTCTCGAACGAGGAATGTCTAAACAGAAAGCCTAAACTTATGAAGCATATAAAGCTCTACGTACTTTTTTGCCTGCTATTTGTATTATTTTAAGATCTATCTATGAGCCTTTTGTTTAAAAAAAAAACACGTTTTCAGCAGCACTCAAAAACATGTAAACTATCAAGAAACAGGCTCAACCTAGACTTGGTTATATAAATTATTTTGATCCTATTTCACCTTCATTAAATTCGAGAGCAATGTTTCTATTTGATGGTTTGCCGTTCACTTTAATAAACTCCTAAATCTTTGTACCTAAATGGATGTTGATGGAGTTATCATAAGAAATATTTTTATATATTTTTTTAAATATTCTTATTATCCTAAACTCTACAAATCCTTAATTATTACATATATCTTCCAATCAAAGCAAGCTACAAGAGAACCCAAAACAATGGTTTTTCATTTTGTCTGTTTGTCTGTATATCTTTATGTTTGTGAAAGCTAATCTTAGAAACGGCTAAACCAATTTAGATGTAGTTTTCAGGAATATATTGCCACAGTCTTCATATTAAATTTAGTGATAAACACTATCTCATTAAAATCAGTTAAGAAATTTAAAAAAATGTTAATCACGTAAATGTTATCATGCAAATCTTGTTCTATATCTATACATGTAATAAATATGTAAGGGAGTAGTCTCTGTATAATGTAAATATAAAAAAAATATAGCCAGGATGGGAACGGGTAATTAACAGAATCAATTTCTAAAATTTTTGTACATTTTAGGTGTTTATCTGTTACCCTTTAGTTGTGCACCCAACACAATAAAAATATATAGCCAATAAAAATAACTTTTATACATAAAAATTAAGCGTCACTCTGAATAACATTTAGTTTTACCCTTTCCTGGCGCTCTATCATAAAATATATGTATTTAAAGTGTTCAAGAAACTTATCTATCTATACATATATCACTATCTAAACATATATTAAAATTGTCACTGATCCATTTTTGTACATGGGAAACATTAAAAAAATATATCATAGGGAGCCTTAATAAGAGCAAGAGAACCCAAAACAATGGTATTTCAATTTATCTGTTGGTCTGTTTGTCTGTATGTTTGTGCACGCTAATCTCAGAAACGGCTTAACTAATTTGAATACAGTTTTCAGAAGTATATTATCACAGTCTTCACTTAACATTTAGTGTTTATTTTATCTAAATCGGTTAAAAAATAAAAAAAATATGTCAATTTATGTCCATCACGTAATAGGTACAATGCAAATCTTATTCTATACGTGTAATAAATCTGTAGAGGAGTAGTCTTTGTACATTGAAAATATTAAAAAATATACCAAGATGTGAAGAAATAACTAACAGAATCCATTTTCAGCATTTTTAAAATCTTTGTCTGTTTATCTGTTTGTCTTTTAGTTGTGCACACAACACGGAAAAAATAATATTTTCGAAAATTCATACAGAGGGACCTTTATATAAGCAAGAGAAACCAAAACAATGTTTTTTCATTTTGTCTGTACGTCTGTATGTTTGTGCACGCTCATCTCAAAAACGTATTAAAATGTATTTGGATTCAGTTTTCGGAAATATATTGTCATGGGATTCACTATTTTTTTTTTAACAATCGGTTAACAAATAAAGAAGTTAATAATTTCTTATTGTCGTACCATTGCTGCTTACCAGTTTGAAATATAATGGGGGCCTAATATTTACGAGAGAACCCAAAACAATGGCTTTTTATTTGGTCTGTTAGTCTTTATGTTTGTATACCTGTATGTTTTTCGAGGCTTATCTTAGAAAGGCATTAACCGATGTGGAAGCATTTTTCGGGAATATATATTTAGTGTTTTTTTATATAAATCGGTTAACATATAAAGAAGTTAATAATCTCTTATTTTCGTAGCATTTAACTATAAAATTAAACTAGTGGTCCCCGCCTCAGGGAATAATAATACACTTTCCAAAAATTATCATCTACCAACTCTTATTCTAATTATTATAGTTCTGCACTAATTATACTATTTCTTCCATGCTCCTACATCCAAATCCAACTAGATGCCGACTTGTTTCTTTGTCATATTAATCTCGTACTACATTTAGTACTTCTTCGGTCATCCTCCAAAGACGTGGATAATTAAAATGATGATTACATACATATTTAAGACTCCTCGTTACATTGTAACGAGTTTCATTGTTCTCATAAGTTCTCATTTCGTGACCCTACAACAACAAACGATTAGTTATCTTCTTTTCCATTATCGGTGTTAACTTCAAACAACCATTTAGATACATACTCGTTTATTAATTTCTCCAATCTCGTCATCAATCAATCAATCTAGTCGTCAATGTGTGGCAAAAATGTCAACATTCGCTTTTGAGGAGCACTTGTCTTTTTAAATATCTTTTTTCAGTTTAAAAGGATAACAGTAAAAGCATATTGTTCTCGTGATTTTCTATCCTTTTGATCCACCCTGCATTGAAGAATCATTCACTCCCGTGTCAAACACATAAGTGATTGACAGTT
The DNA here is from genome assembly GCA_959347355.1 of Napeogenes inachia. Lineage (NCBI taxonomy): Eukaryota > Metazoa > Arthropoda > Insecta > Lepidoptera > Nymphalidae > Napeogenes > Napeogenes inachia. Next base: position 1,176,989 of record OY365799.1, on the reverse strand, counting down.
CAATTTATTTTATTCTTACTTTAAGCTGCCGGGCCATCCCCACCATTTGATTGAGTCATGATACCACAAGTCGGAACATGTTACAAATCGTTATGTAAAAGAAAAATGGTTGTTTTCTATGAAGTATGCATATTCCAATTCCAAAACTTTAAGCGGGTTCCACTTCGAGACACAAACACGTGGAATTGCTATTATTTTTTTAAAAGGAATAACAAACGTTCATTAATGGTATTTCTTTTTATTACAATCTGTCTTAAGTTCAGCATTAATTATTAGTTTTATAAATATATATTTTTTTTTGTTAGCCTTAAACAAGAAATAAATCTTCCATACCTAAATATAAATACATGTACCATATCGTTTGAAAATTATTATTTTTGTATGTCAATAATAATCACATTAACCTTATAAAATATGCAAAATAAATTAAGTTAAAGTCAAATCTTAGATAAAATATTGATGTAAATTAGTTATCACGAATTCTAATATTTCTTTCAACACATAAAGAGACACATCCTCATAAAGATCAGATAAAACGATACACAAGACACAATTACTAAACGTGAAGATACGTAGAGTTCGTGATCGTACAGTTTCCTGAATAGCATAATTTTTGCACAAATTACAGAAACAATTATAAAAATTAAAATAATCGAGTAACTTTGCAGTAAAATTATTCAATTTTTTTTATGTTATTTTATTAATATTTTAATAATAATTAGTTAACATAACTTAGTATTTATTGTGACTAAGACTGTAATGTGTTTGAACTGTATAATATTAGATCCTAGTATTTACTTAAAAGTCGCATCATATATTAGAATAGACAAGATGGCGTTTTACTTTATGTAATAAATATTGGCAATTACAATGCTATTGAATAATAACTAGGAAACATTTATACGTATGTGAGTTTATTTTGCACAGTCATAAATCCTGTATAATAAATAGCAATAAATCTACAATAAACTTACTTTAAACGGTAAATATAAATAGAATGTCCCTTTTTGTTCCATATTTATTATTTTATTTACGCAACTTGATATTTGCTATTCAACAAATAATGACAGAGAAAACTTGATAAATATGTCACTGAAAAGATTCCATACAGTAGAAACTCTTTTAACCGAAGGATAAACATATATTTAATGCTAAGTTTTTAAGTTACGGTAAAAATTTTAAGTATAAGTATATTTTTTCTTTTTTCTCAGTTTCTTTTTTTACTTTCCCTCCCCCTCTCCTGACTAATCAATTGCTTGTTTGTGTGCAATACGAAAAAAAAGTTTTTTTATTACCTTATTACGTAAGTGTTAAGTACCTTAATAGGAAATAAATATTCTTTAGAATTACGATTACTGAATTTGTTGTTATAATCCTTGATGGCTATAAAGGCGCTTATAATTTTTTTTTTGTAAGAAATATACTTGATTTACTTGAAGTTTTTGTTCTAATTGTGATTTTGACAAATAACCTTCCTAAAATAAATAGGAATCGGATGCTGTTATAAAAATAAATAAACTCTTAGCTTCAATTCTTAACAAATCGACCTTGATTATTGTGGTAATTGTAGAACAAACATATATACATACATATAACACTTAACACTGACCTTTGTCAATTAGTTAAAATACTATATTCTATTGAATTTAAACGACTTACCAATAAAAAGTTGCACTATTAAAAGGTTCCATCTGACTTTTAATTTTTTATTTCGTATTTTGTTATTTGTAACCACATAAAACGACTTGCCAGGCCTTATTTTATGATTTTTTAAGACGACTACTTGAGAAAATTAATTAATCAATATTTTTTGTAATATCATTTATCGGTAACAAATGTTAGATGAAAAAATGATTTTAGTCGAAGTTAAACATTTTTCGGATAAAAATATCATAAAAATATCTCAGGATCTTAATTATGATAAAAAATGATGCTGTGGTTTCAATAGGTATCTCTTAACATAACATGGCATTCCGTTTATAATAATGACAAAATATTAAAAAACAATATTAAAAAAAAATATTGTATATTTTTTTTTGTTGATTTTTAAAGAACAAATATTAGGAAATGAATAGTTGACATTTATAAGAATCGATAAAAAAACAATATACACACACTATTTAAGTACTCGAAGTTTTGGTAACAGGAGTCATATTATATGAAGTATTAGAAGATATTATTGTATATTGAAAAAATATATAAAAAAACAGACAGACATACTAAATTCTAAAAATACCAAATGATGCGTTATACACATATAAAATAAAAGAGTACTCCGAGGTAATAAAATGAAGAAGTGACATAATATACCAAAATAAACATTAGCTCTAGAGTCTCTAAGAGTCACAGTAAGTACGTTTTAAACGAACAAAATTCTCCTTAAAAATTGTCTTATCTAAATAAAAAAATAATTATTATATGATATATATTCATTACCCTACGATTTTTAATAAAATCCTTTTATATATTAAAAATATCTTTCAAAATTACTATTTCAGAACATATTTAACTTTTAAATTTGTCACAATATGTTACAAATTTCGAGAATATGTTTTCCATGTAGGTATAAATCAAACATAGGACCCTCTGTTCATTTTTTTCTTCTACGTACACATATTAATAAATTACGATCTTGAAGGATTCGATCAGTCTTTGTGGAACTTTAGTGCAAGATACCGTTATAGGAAGACAAAAATATGATAAGGTGAGGAAATAATACGCAAGCTTAAAATAATTATAAATATTTTACACGATTTAATCAGATATTGTGAGTTTTAGTTTAAACTGAAATTATTATAAATAGAAATATAATATACACATATTTTTGGCTTTTAAAGTTGGCAGTGTCATCAAGTAGACTATATTATTAGTAGTTAATCAGTGTTGACTTTTATTACATCATTTATATCTTCGTCTCCATATTTATTAAATATTTTAATTTACTTGGCCGAAGTTTTTATACACTCCAAGTATAAAGGACATCCATTTTGACATATTATTTGTACATGAATTTGGAAATTAGCAGTCCGTTGTTGTCTATTTTATTTGCTAACTGCTAACATTTTAGATATAGTCTAAGTGTTATTTCTGATATCAAGATTTCTATCATTTCGTATACAATAAATATAATAATTTACTATGAGTGGATCCTTATATCCTCTATTATTTATTTCGAGAGTCCAGAGTAAAAAAAAAAATATTTCCTCATTAAGAGCATTCGTTCCAAAGTAATAGGTTATCAGCTTACTGTTTTCAGTGACTTCGTTAAACAATTTAATGAACGCATTTTGCCTCAAAATGTATAGAAATCCATCCATTAATAGATTTATGTTCAGCCTAAATACCTGAAATTTATAATATTGAATATAATATAAAATATCGTGGTTAATTTATTTTATTAGTTATGACAGCAGCAGGTATTTGAATACGGAAGACAATGTTTTTAAAAATGTATAAAAATGCCATTACGGAAACTATGTTACTAAAATTAAATTTAAAGATTAATAAATTAAAGAACCATTCGTTAACATTGGAATTTATCATTCTTTTGGTAACCTTAATATAAATTACTTGGTTATTAGTTATCTTTAAAGATTCAAACCATTATTGATTCTCGGACGGTTCGTAATATACCTAATTGATTATTGATTATCATTTGAACTTAAAGCTTTGAAAGATTAATTATACTAAAAGATGTAAAACTATAAAACTGTCAATATGTATTAAGAAAGAACATAAATAAAGTATATAAGAAATACTAACTTTAATTTGATTCAATGCTTCTTTACTTTATAAAATGAGTATAAAATAATATGGTTATCTTTTGATATATATCATTTTCTAAAACTTACGGCAATCTAGTCACAACTATATTTGAAAATAACACAAGAGTCACTAGACTCGACTCAATACCCAATTTTATAAAAAAAAACGGTTGTTATATTTTGAATGCTAGGCACATGGCTTTATATTTTAAAAGTTAGAATTGCTAACAGCTGTCGTTTTTTTAATAAGTCAGAAAACCCAAACAAGTCAATAAATGTTAAATCATTAGCCCCAAAGATAATTTGCTTAGCCATATTTTATTATTAACATAATTAATTAATCAATCTTTCAATTTCATTAACCAGATACTTATATATGTATTTTTTTAAAAAGATAATACATATTTACGTCGTCTTATCACAGTGTAGTTGAACCAGACTAACTGGTGTTACAACCAGCTGGACATTTAATAACATTAGTAGAATCAATCATTCCTTGATTCACAATTAAAATTAATCTCTGAGAGCAGAAAGATTTGTAAAAATATTTAAATACTTACTTTATATAATATATTACATAAAATGTAAGATATTGACCTGTAATTGAAAATATACTTAAATCAAATATTGTGTTAAATTTAATCAACTACTCTCACATTATCTTGTCGATGTTCTAAGCCTGAATATTTCTTTATTTAAATATAATAATATATTCATTCGGTCATCAATTCATTTAGTCCGTCCGTATCGTGTCCTCACTCCTCACACCAAATATCCGGCTCGCGACTATTTATTAATAATTTATAGCAGGAGTGACATAATAACAGCATCAAAATAAACACGCACATATCTATATACGTGATATGTTTCTTCGTTTGGTGTTATTTATGTACTTACGGTCTCCAGTCAGTATATTTTTGAAAATCTTAAATATAGTACATATTTAAGATTTTCAAAGTCTTAAATAGACATAAAAATACTGTAAATTTTATTAAGCACAGTGATATTCATACTATAAATACGAGGAACAAACACAAGCTTCCGCTAAATTTTACTCGACTTAAAAAAGTAAGTAAATCTTTCATGGCACACTGTATACAGTTTAACCAAAAAATCCCAGCTAACGTTCAAGTATTAACATTTAATAAAATAACTAAGGAACGTTTGTAAGGATAAAGGATACTACAATGTATCTGAATACTTAGAGGATAATGCACCGTGGGTGTGAAGAGATCGCTGCCAAGCTACTTCAAGACTATTTACTTAGTATTGTAATATATTTATGTAATTTAGAATTAAGTACTACTTAAAAAATATAAACATGACAATCCCGCTGAGTTTCTGTCGCCAGCTCTTCTCAGATTTGTGGGAATTATTTTCCGAGCTGGTGGTAGCTTTGACAATGAAAAAAGGTTTTATATAAAACTTACCTTCGATACATGCTCTTTGATTTGAATTGATTGGATATTTACATATTTTAAAATGTAATAAAAGCTAGAGATTTTTTTTTAAATGTTATTTTGTATTTCTTAAAAACAATAATAATATGTATTTTTTCATCCTTCCAGATGGGTAATATAAGAACATTAGTCCTGTTTATTTTCGGAGTATACTTCTTGCAGACTCAAGCAGCTGATAAGTACACAGATGAAAATAGACCATATGAATTCGGATTCAAGATTGATGGAGAGCAGCACAGACATGAAAAGAAAGGTTAATATATTTATATATTTTTTTCAAATACTTTTTATTTAATACTAGCACAATAAGAAAAATGTATGACATTTACTGAAGAATTCAATTTATAAGAATTTATGTAAAAATTTGGGTTGCTTAAGAATCATTAAAAAAATTACGATACGAAGATATCATTAACTAAACATTACAGGTAATTATAGGTATATGACAAATTGACATCTAAAAATATAATATATTTTATTGTATCAAATTTATAATAAAATTATATTTTTATATTCACATTATAATTATATGCTTACGTACCTCAAACAAGCGAATATAATAAAAATCATATTTATAGATTCTCCGACGTAAAGTTAATTAATAATTTGTCAGACATAACGACACCGAATTATAATATGTTTGTAAAATTTACAAAAAACTCATATATATTATATATTTAACCATTTGTATTCATCATTATTATTTTTATTTCAAATGCTGTTATTTATTTTGATGCTGTGTATCTTCTGATACTTCAAATTAATATAAAATTAATTTATATAAATATAGAATGTAAAAAACCGATACGGGCAGGGATTCGAACCCGCGACTACTGGGAAACCGTCCCGTCGCTCTACCAACTGAGCTACCGTATCGCTGTCCGTCTCGGTGAATTAAGCATTCTATATGTGATCGTCTTTATCGGGACGGTGGTGACACCTATTAGGTTTCTTTCGAAAATCCTAACCAATGTTTCTAACTTTGCAGTATAGATAAACATTGATAAGATGCCACTACCGAAATAAATTTTTGAAAATATCTTTAAACATGTATAGCCATGTTAAGCTTATTTAAATTTATATAAATATAGAATGTAAAAAACCGATACGGGCAGGAATTCGAACCCGCGACTACTGGGAAACCGTCCCGTCGCTCTACCAACTGAGCTACCGTATCGCTGTCCGTCTCGGTGAATTAAGCATTCTATATGTGATCGTCTTTATCGGGACGGTGGTGACACCTATTAGGTTTCTTTCGAAAATCCTAACCAATGTTTCTAACTTTGCAGTATAGATAAACATTGATAAGATGCCACTACCGAAATAAATTTTTGAAAATATCTTTAAACATGTATAGCCATGTTAAGCTTATTTAAATTTATATAAATATAGAATGTAAAAAACCGATACGGGCAGGGATTCGAACCCGCGACTACTGGGAAACCGTCCCGTCGCTCTACCAACTGAGCTACCGTATCGCTGTCCGTCTCGGTGAACCAATGAGTTATATGAGTGATAGATGTGAGAGATATGAGTTAGGAACCAATAAATAAAATAGATAGGTCTGCCTACTTATAACATGTATTAGTAAATTTTACTTTAGTTAATTCCAGGCTTTACATTTGCAGTATGTTTTGTTTATGTAAGGTACGCTATGACAAAACAACTCAAGGTGTTTTCTTTTAGCACATAAACTTCGTGCAATATTATAAATCACAGAACATGCATAAGCAATAAAAATTGCATTAGTATGAATAAAAGAAAATTAAACTATCAAAATCTATTTAATATTGATTATTAACTAAATTGTTATCTTAACTTTACCTACGTCACAAACCTTTGCTGCAAAACGATTTATAAGTCGTACTGTCATTAAAGTGCATCTAGTTACCCAGACATAGTATCATCTTAACTTATACTGAAAGTATACCAATTAAGATAAAATAAGTTTTCCAGAAATTATCAATGGCTTCCCAGGGTGGGTGTAATAATTCAAAACTAATGGTAAAAATATGTACAGAACGAATATTCTTATATTATCCATTACAGCAATACTACATTACTCAGTCTTCGGTTATGTATCATTTTAATATATGTATATATAATTAAATATTTATATATTTAATAATGTATTATATAATAATCATATATAAGTATGAAGTTACAGCGCCGCTTGTTTATTTCAGTTACTCGTACTTGCACTTATACTATTACTATTACTTGCATTATTACTTATAATCTGTCTTGTAGACACCAGTTAAGAGACATTTTAAGAAAAATAAAAATTTATCTTTACTCTGTCAATATTGTATATCAGATAGAGACACGCCGAATATTCGGTAAGTATTCGGTAATGTGTTGAATAAATCTTAAGAATATGAAATAATTAAGATTCAAATCAACATTTATTTTTAAACCTCAAATAAACATTTTTAACCAGAAATCAACATATTTATTCATCTAGCCAGAATTCACATGTAACATACTTGTTAAAACCTGTTTATGAAAAACAAACAATGAAGTGGTAAACCGAATAATTCGGAGGAAAATTCGGTTCGGTAAAAGTTAAGCAGAATAGTATTCGGTATTCCGTTATTCGGTCAAAACACTATTCGGCGCATCTAGAATATTAGATAATTTAATGAACGTTTATAAAAACTTAAAATAAATTAAAAATAATAGTGATGTGCACTCTGTAAATACTAGAAATAAAGACAAACTTGTTCCAATTCACACCAGGCTGGCAAAGATTCATAAGTCATTTTATATAAAATGTATCTATTTTTATAATAAAGTAAGTCCCTGCAGAAATTCAAAATCTTTCACTTTTAAAATTAGGTTGTTTTTTTAAGCAGAAATTTCAAGATAAGGCCTTTTATACGATTAGGGATTATATAAATGACAATAAGGCCTGGGACTACACTATTGTAAACCCAGCTCATAGACAATTCTGTAATTGGCAGTTGAATATAGTGGCCATGAGTTTCTTTGCCTGGATCTTCTCATGAGCTCGACTAATTGAGCGGGCTTTTTTTTACAAGTGAAAAGACAAAATTTTGACATGTAAAAAGCCCGTTCAACTTGACGCGTCCAAATAAACGTAAAACATTTTTATGGAATAAAGAATTTTTGACTTTGTAGCTATTTCATCTCAAATATATTTACCAATTATAGCTGGATGAGATATCTTTATAAGCTCATATTATATCTACATAATAATATTCTTGTGTAAAAAATTTGGTAACGATAATAAGTTTAAAGATTAATAATTTTGTTTGCAGATGAAAACGGATTAATAATGGGTGAATTCGGATTTATAACCGCTGATGGAGTATACCATGTAACTGTCTATGCCACAGATGAAAATGGAAATTTTAAGATATTGTCTATGAAAAATATAAGAGTTAAGCCATGTAAGTTTTTTGTATTACAAAAGAAATATAATTTAAGCATATTAAAATTAAACATTAATCATATAAAAAAAAAAGATAAATAAATAAATATAAAAACTTTTAAAATATTTATATGTTATAATGTCTGTAAATTAAATTCTCAGTAAATTATAAAATAATTATTTCAGACCCCACGTCTGCAGGGGCAGCTGTAAGGAAAAGTAAATCTTCTACAGTTAAAGCTTCGCAGAAGGATTCAGTACCAGAATCAACTATTGAAGAGAAAATTATTAAAAAACAGATTGCATCGCCAACAAAATCCTGTTCTCACTGTAGTCTTCCGACGACTACTACGACGACGACTACGACAGTATCACCAGTTATACTAAAAGAATCTGCACAATATACAAATAGTCCATCTACTGAAAATTTTAATCAAAACAATAAGAAGTTTGTTAACCAAAATTCAATTTCATTACAAAACGTTGGCGATCAGCAAAAAGACTACAATTCAAAAACACACCAATCAAACCCTCAAACTGTTAAAGTAAACTATCCTCAAAAAGAGCAAAACAATAAGAATACTCAACACGAAAATTTGTTGTTATCACAAAAATTTGACTATCAAGAACCAAACATCGAGCCCATAAAACCACAATCATATCCTCAGACTAATATTAATGATCAAAGCGATTTACAACTAGATGTTGTTGCTAATAACAATAACAACAACAATAAGAATTCTCAAAACGGAAATTTGTTGTTATCACAAAAACAAGATTATCAGGAACCAAACATTGAGGCAATAAAACAACAACCATACCCACAAACTAATATTAATAATCAAAAAGATGTACAACATGATGCTGTTTTTAATAACCCCGTGCAGGCCATTAATCCAGATGGAGCTCAATATATAACCTCGCAAAATAAACCTCTAACTAAAAATCAATTCATATCGGTACCTGATGTGAAACAGAATAATACGACTGAATCTAACGCAGGAGGTGAAAATCCACAACCCAATCAAGAACCTATCTCTAGAAACTTGCAGGGGCCAATAAATGAAGATTACCTACCGAATCAACCATTGCTACAGAATAATCAATCAGATAATGGAGTTCAGAACTATAAACAAAACAATTTTAATAGTAATAATAATGACTATCCTGAAGGTCAACATTATCCTCAAGAACAAAATTATGAACAAGATATTAATATAAAAAAACCAAATCAATTGACGATATCATCACCTACAACAATAACTAGTCAACAACCTCACAATGAAGACGAAAAATCTGTCTCTGGGAGTCCAAAAGGGGAGAGAACTCCCAAAAGTTTTGGTGATTTTATTCATCAATCAGTAGATCCGGATGAATTGACAAGCACTGGCCCTAATTTGTATAGGCCTTCCATACCAAACGTAAATGATTTTTCGGAAAAACCTGTTTTGTTGGCAGCTCAAATTCAAAAAGTTGACCAAAATACAAATATTTATAATAAAAATCCTGGTGAAAGTGATGGTCTTCCAGAAGGCATAACCAAAGATGATATAAATAATCTTCTTTACACTTTTAATTACACTGTTGGATTTCATGGTCATCATGAAAAAGGATATTCAAACGGTGCTAAACAAGGATATTATTATGTTACTGGTAGGAACGGTGTCAGAACAAGAGTTGATTACGTCGCTGACGAGAAAGGATTCCGTCCAAAAATTACTCAAGAAATTTTGGACATAATTTCTGACGAAGTTCCTAAACCTGAAACCGAAAAAGATGAAAAATATGGTCTTAAAGGATATGAATTCAAATGGCTTTATTTTCCACTTGACTCAAAACCCTTATAACTTAAGAAAATAGATTTATAGCTTTAATAAGTATCTCAAAGAGAACATATTTATTGAAAAAAACAAATGCACTGCCAATAACTGCCGTTTATTATAATTTAATATATTAAAATATATAAAATTAAGGTTTTCATTTCATTTCACATCCTTTAAAAGGTCAGCAATATTAATAAAAGCAAATAAAATAAATTATTAATATTAAATTCAAAACACTTATTACTAAGATTTACTGAAACAACTACGTATTATTTTGTTAGTGATAGAGCAGGAAATCAAAATAAACTTTCTGTGACCTACTCCCCTCCATCCCTCTCCGTTCCTCTTTGTCTAAGTGTCGCTGAACATTTGAATTCACCAAACATTTGAAACATTATTGTGTTTCAAGGTATACTAATGTTAAAGGTATTTGTTAAGTCCATAACAATGTCGAATTCTTAATAACCTAAAATCTTTATGCAAATTTATGAAATTTATTACAAAAATATGAGCAAGATTAAAATATCGACCACCTGTAGGCTGTAGCATATATTTATGATGAGATTATTTAAGAAGAAGACAGTGCCATCTGTAAGACGATCTCCAAACAAATTAACCAGTTAGTTTGAGGCTGTACGTTACCACGTCATAGATGTAGTTTGTGGAAATCTTGTAAGATGGCATTGGTATTGGTGATTTATCAATTTACTAAAGTCATTGATAAAAATAACTTTATTGTAAATCTAATCTGATGTCAATCTAATATAATATAAATGAAATAATAAACGAAGTTTTTGAAACATATACACCTTTTATAATTAGTGATTCAAGTCCAACCTACATCTACTTTCAGTAGATATACCTAAAACGAAATCATCAGGGATTCAATAGTCAATTAGGATTTATAGATTGTAATGAAGGACAGTTTCTTACAGCCTTCTTTAAATACCTATGTATTAATTAAAGTTAATATAAAATACATTAAAAGTTTAAATAAAACTTCAATGCCTAAAAATATGTATGTATAAAATTTCATTAAAGTCTAAATGTATAATTATTTTTTTTCGATTAATGTCACATTTACGTCGAAAAAGCTCTTTTGAACTCGACCGCGAATATACTCTAATCAACAATCATTAAGCTCTTACAGTTCGTAAGCATTAGAATTGGATAATAAGAAATATAAGTAATATATTGCATAATATCTTGATTATGAATGAATGGGATTAGCCTGCGAATACTATCTCTGCGTACTTTTGGCGGGAACCTAAAGCGAGCAGTAACAAGAGAGTCGGCGCGTGCGCAACACGCGTTTATTGCCCAAACTCCAACACCGATGCGATCGCGAACTCGACGTTTGTCTCCTAATCTTTTTGTTCTACATTTTGTTAAAGTATTGAGGACACACCTCATTTTCCTTTGTTGCAATTCTCTTTAACATGCTGTGAATATTCTTTGTTAGTTTACAATACAAGTGTTAGTTCTACTTTCGTAAATTTAAATAAAACAAATCCTCTGTGAATATAAATTTAACAAGCTTCATTACTTGCTATATTTGATGCGGATCTCAAAACTTGTATGAGGTGGGTTATTGTTAAAATATAATAATTATTAATTTAATACCTAATCCACTAACTATTTTCATTAAAAAAACTACTGCACTCTTTAACAATAATTTGAATAATTCGTTGTAATTAGACGCAAGCGCATACCTACCTATATATTTATCGATACGTACCATGTCATTAAATACAATAATAAAATGAAAAATAAAAAAAAAAATAAAAAAATATAATTTAAGTAGGAACGTTGTTAGGCACGAATTAGTTTCATAATATCATAATATATTTTATCCAAAATAATAAAATCACAAGTAGGTAACATAATTAAAAAAAACATTATTACCTGTGCGTTTTTAATACTACAAGATCATAAACCTTATAAATAAACAAATTTACAAAAGATTTATGAAAGGCACCTCTAACCTATTTATTACCTATATTATTAATACGAATATAACATAAATATCAAAACTGTGTAGGTGTTATATATACAGTATGCACTAACCCTTATTATTTGTCTGTTATGTTGTATGTTGTTCATCGACGTGGTGTGTCACTTAGCTAAAATGCGAAGGTCTAGTATTCGCAAGCCCTGAAGTAATTTACTCCTACGTGATATTGAATTGTCAGTTATTGAAAATATCAAAAGTACTTGAAAACACTATTTTATGATATACCTATTCTCGCATATTTTTAGTAAGTATACTTACTAGAACATTAATATAGTATGACGTATAGTGCGGTCTTATGATTATCGCTACGCTTCTGAATGACTTGATTTAGGTCGTATTAACATATTATGATTTATCAGAGAAGACTTAAATTATTAATACATATTAATTTTAAATAATGTTACTTGATTTACGGAAAATACATTAAATCTGTAACTGAGATTTAATTATAATAATTACTGTTGAAACATATGTATGTTTCTGTACAGTAATTATTACAAAAAAATCTCAGTACTTTTACGCATTTTTTTATATACTATTATAATAAGAAATATCGTATCGTATGTGTGTTTTCAATACACTGTGAAGTCTAAACTATTGCAGGAGGAAACAATCAGTAGACATGTCACTTAACCTACTTTGTCTGTTAAGTTGATTCAAGTTGCATGTAGGTTATTCTTTGAACTTAGTTAATTCCTTCCTAAGCGTCACTTACTATAGCGTGACACATGCTTTACCGTTTCGGTCGGAGTCACATCTTTACAAAAAGCTAATGAGATAATTATCTATTATGGCGAGACACCACTCGACTACATATTTATTATTACTCAGATGTAATTGTATGCTGAATTTATAATATATTCTAAAAATAAAAAGGTTTATTAATAGAAAAAAAAAACTAAATTCATCGTTTTTTCTATGTTTATATCTTTACATAGTAATTCATTTGACTGATATATTATTATTAAATTTATTTAGCGACTTTTGAGAGACGGTTTTAACTAAAACTCTGCAATTCAATAAAATAAAATATCATCAATAACAGTGAGAGTATTACGACTGGTTTTCAAAATGTGTGAAATTAAATAAATTCAAATAATAAAATAAACGATAATCTAGCGGAAACAAGATAATATTTATAGTTTTATTTATAACATGCGTACTTTGATATTTATTCCGTAATTATGTATGAAGTTGTAATTACAGGGAATATAATTACACACATCACTTGACAGCCTCACATCCGTTCGGAAGCATTCCGTTCAATATTTGATTGATATTAACCGATTACGTAAAATAGGGAAGTTATGTGCAATTTCTACTCAACATAAAAAATCAAAGTACTTGAGTCTGTCCATCACGGTTACTTGTACCTATTTATGCAATAATAATCAAAGTATATAAAGTAAACCATTCATCTCAATATCATCTTGATCAAATCTTTATTGAGATGTTGATCTTATTTGCATTTTATTATCTCGAAAGGAAACTTTTTATGTTGGGCTCGGTCGCTACACCCCAACTATTTTTACATAGAGTTGTGTTATTTGATATTACTAAAATATATAGACATCTGATACAACTTGACATTGAAATAATACTATAGTTTATTGGTAATCAAGAATACAGGTGCTCGGTCACATAACTATTTTTTCGTTAAAAAATAGTGAGTAAACCAAATTCAAATTCAAATTCAAATTCAAAAAACTTTATTTATGCTAGACACTGCTTAGGTACATGGTAAAAAAAAGAAACGAAATAAAAAAAAAAACAAAATAATAATAATAATAAAACAATATAAAAAAAAAAACATAAAATACAATACACAATTTATAACAATAACATTTTTCACAGCAGTGTACCAACACAAAAAGGTAGATCACTCAGCCTATGTTGAAACCGAAGGACGCTTAGCGTCCACCGAGATCCAACGCTGATTTTCAGTGACCGCCCAAGAGAGCATATCAGCAACAGTGCAGCTACAATTGAAAAATCAGTTGACAAAGTGTAATAATAGAGTATATAATAATATGTAACCTAATATGTCGTCGCGTAGTCTTGACGAAAAACATAAATTTATATTAGAAATATAAGTTATGCATATAAGTATATAAGTTATGTTTTGGCATTAGATTATAAATCAGTTTCAGTAATTAGCATCAATTCAATTTTTTTTTTATTTTAAATGGAAACTGAAAGGTGCATAGTGAACGTTCATTGAAATCCATCAGCACTGCGATTTTTTTAATAGTACCCACTAATTTTAATAATTTTACATTTTAAAAAAATAATTCAGTAATATTTTCAAATTAAATTATCCTAATATAATAAAAATAATTAATTATTTACAGTAAACAAATAAATAAATGCGTAAGCTAGTTTATTCTGCTTATTGTCTACGTATCAAAGTATGTATAAACCACGTGGCTAATAATATGTATTTTTTTAACATGTGGGTGAAATCTAAACTGCTTGTATAATAATGGGTGATGCGGTCACTGTTTTATCTATTTTAGTCTCAAAATATTTTTCTGAACAAACAGAACTTCATACCTTCATCCTACATAACGCCATAGCTGTATGTTAATCATACAACCTTATATGTATTTAAGAGCATGTCAAAAATCCTCAATCCTTAAAAAGACTAAATTAGATGTCAACGAACACATTATTTAAAAGACAAAACAACATTTTTAGTAAAGCACTAAAATATTTTACTACTATAAATGCTAAATATCTAAGACCAATGAACTTCGCGATCACATATATTTATATCTTATTTTATAGTCTGATGTTTTTATGTAATTATAAGGAATTCTAAAAAAATACTATAGAATATTGATTATTTTATTAAACTATAAGTATTTAATTGAAACGCTCTTATCGATTTCATTTTAAGTCTAAAGACTTATTTTCAATATCTTAGAAAATAATAATTTAAACAAAAAACACTTTAATAATTTGACATGAATTATATTATAATACAGGTAAAAGTTATTTTACTTAAGTAAGAGAAATCAATAGAGATTTACATTGTATTATATTTACCCCCAGTCATTTTAATTAGTTGGTAAGATGATCTAATTAACCACAACAGCTCCTATATTTCCAACACTATTGAATATCTCATCCGCATTTCTTATTCAAACCATAATTTACAATATGACATATAAACAGTTATTAGCTAAGGGTACATAACCCTTAAGATTGAATACAGGTGAAATACGGTTATTCTCAAAGAAAAATACCAATTCCTTAAAAACAAATTGAACCTTCATTCATGCAGGACGTGACAAGATGAGAGAGAAAAAGAAATTGAGGGAGAGAAAAACAGAGATAGTGAAGAGGTAGTGAAATCTACCCTTAAGAGAACATTGTCATCACATATTAATATAATAAAATATGTCGGTTTCTGGTCTCAAAATAAAGCAAATAAGTCAACTAGTACCTATGCATTGGTACTTTTATATCTAAGTTACTAAATAAATATATTTAAAAAATTGATAAATAATATTAAAGATTAAAATATACTTAGGCCAATGCAGACAAAGCTGTTTCTTCCCCGGGATATATCAGTTATTCTAAGCTTATGTTTCAAGATAAAATTACCTAAAATAAGTAAGTACAATACAATAAACAATATTATGTTGTAATAATTATTGTATCATAATATTTAGTGAAATTACCATAGTGAAGCTCATCACTTGTTACTTGTACAGATAATAATTCAAATCCGAAAGATATATTTCTACGTGATATTGTATTATTATCCATGTCTTCATAACTCTTACACGTCACTAGATCCCTGTTTGATATGCGCAAGACGATTACAATTTCACTATCGTTGAATGGCCTACTGCATATAACACTTTCTATAAATATATTTTGCGACTAAATCTATACTTAGTCTGGCCACAAATACTGTTAAACAATTAAAAATAAATAATATTACATTTAAATTTGGAATCTGTCATTTTTATACGATTGTTGATTGTGTTTTCTCATTTTGGCGCCAACACATTGTGCAATATTTTGCGATATTAAAATGGAGTGGATTGCATTACACAAAGTAGGTATGGTTAATGGAGCCAAATGCAATTTTTAAAACTCTCCAAACACACTTGGTATTAGTCAAATGTTTGTGTACCGGCTTATTAATAGGTACAATGAGACTTCCTCTGTTTGTGACAGATCTAGCCGTCCACGTAGTGTTCGTACGAAAAAGGTGGTTGAAGCAGTAAAGGAAAGAATTCGAAAAAATCCTGTCCGAAAGCAAAAGATTTTATCTCGGGAAATAAGGATAGCATCTAAAACCATGTCGCGTATTTTAAGAGATGACTTAGGGCTTGAAACCTATAAGAGACGCGCTGGTTATTTTTTAACTGATAGATTAAAAATGAATACGGTGGTAAAATTGAAACAACTACTGAAGCGGTATGCAAAGTGACACAGAAAAAAAATGTTTACGTATGAGATTTTTTTTACAATTGAACAACATTTTAACAAACAAAATGACCGTATTTATGCTCCAAGCTCTAAGGAAGCTTCCTAATTAGTCGACAAAGTGCAACGTGGTTTGGTGGGGTGTTAGCTATGAAGGAGTGACTGAACCATATTTTTGTGAAAAAGCTATCAAAACATCGGCACAAGTGTATCAAGATACTATTCTTGAGAAGGTAGTTAAGCACCTTAATAACACCATGTTCAGTAACCAAGTACGGTCCTTCCAGCAAGACTCGGCGCCAGGTCATAAAGCTCTGTCCACGCACTCTTGGTTGGAAGCGAACGTCTCGGACTTCACCAGAGCTGAAGACTGGCCGTCGTCTAGTCCCGATCTTTATCCGCTGAATTATGATTGAAGGTCAGTTTTAGAGCTTGCTCTAAACGTCTTGATAATTAGGAGTTCCTAAAACAATCCATACGATTATACGGCAGTAAAGAATATCCCCATGGAAAGAGCGCTAGCTTCTATTGATAACTGGCCTCAACGTTTAAAGGACTGTATTGCTGCCAATGGACACCACTTCGAATAAGCTTTTTATATTTTTAATTGTTTTATATTTGTGTATTAAATTAACAGACTGTAAAATTAATAAATGTTATTTGCAATTTATTTTTTTTTTTCTTTGTTACAATATTTATGACAAGACTAGGTATACATAGAACTATATATTTATAAATAGAACTATAAGTTATTGAAATTATCAGGCTACAATAATAAAATCCTAAATTGCCGAGCTTCAAATTATTAAATATATGAAAAATAATTTTAATATCATTATGCGACGCGACTTGTACCCAAATGACGTCAAGTATCAAAATCAAGGGTCGCAGTACAGTCACATACTTTTTCAATGTCAAAATTATTTCTAGTTACGAAGCAGTACACAAGCTCCGTGTACCGCCTACTGGTAGCCTTGTGGAAAATAGAGCAAAGCCGCTACCAAAGCTTTAGTAATCTTTTGTACCTGCGCACGCGATCATGAGATAGTATTATTCGTATGCAAATGAAATATATCATTCAATCAAACATACAATAATGTGAATACAATTTTATATATATAGTATAAACAATTTGTATTTTTTTTTGTGAAACTTTTTGTTGTGAACATAATACTGTTAAGATTGACTCAGATCACATTCACAAATTAGCTTATCAACAGAACGACAAGGCGTGCCTTAAAGTTACTGATGAGGTCGAGTCCAGGTATTTATGACCTCGAATTGAGTCACATTTTGCAACTAATAATGAAACGATTAGTCACTTATATATGTAATATTAGGAAACTGAATTTAGTATTTAGATACAATAAAAAATAATAATATATCTTTTTTTTTCAGATAAGCGCTGCCACGGTGGTGATGAACAATGCTTAAACAAAATATTCTTATTTTGGTAAGACATATATTATATTAAGTTACAAAATAAAACTTACGCATTTATGCAATCAATTAATATCTCATTGTTAAGAAACATCTCTATACAGGCAACCTTTAAAATTAATGTTTTTTTTTTGTTAGTGGCACTTTTAAAATAGAGTACTATGGGGTAGTGAGATAGTAATAGTTATTATTTTTCGTATTGGACAGGATAAGGTGCCGTTATCTAAAATTGAATAGCATTGGTCGAGTGGTTAGCGCAGACGCCTAACGTGTCAGGGCGCAACGGGGCTCGGGTTCGATTCCCGGCAGAGCACAGGCATTTATGTGATGAGCATAGATGTCTGTGTTTCTGGGTTTGGTCGTTTATTAAATATATTATCAGTATTTATATGTGTATTTCTATGTATTAGTATTGTTGTCTAACACCCTTAACACAAGCAAATAATTTGCTTACTTAGGGGTTAGATCAATGTGTGTAATTTGTCCCGATATTATTATTATTATTATTATTATAGGTATATAAATCATTTTTTTAACTTTAACAAATCAGGCCTATGTAGTGAGTGGCTCCTGATTTAGCCAATCATTGCTTAGTGCTCAAGACATTAGATGTTTATTTATTTGTAACACTCTCGTCTTTTTAATATCAATTGACTCTACCGTTCGTTCCTGTCATGAAACCATATCGCACTGCTTTGAAGGCAATTTATTTTTCTATCAAAAGGCATTCAGGCGTAAAACAACTTCAAACAATTAATTTAGATTATTCTACGGATTCTCTATTCACTCTTACTATTACTTTATACTCGCATTATGTAATACTGAAGAAATGAATTTCACTTTTTTATGTTTAGTCATCATTCAATGTGTCCTGGAGATAGAAGCAGTAAGTAGTGTTACACAATCCCAACAATTATTTTGTTACTCGTAGTTGTACTTGAAACAAATAATTTATTATCATTTATTTATAATTCTATACAGTTGCTAACTTAAAAACTATAATAAAAACAACTAAATACTTCTCATAAATATAGCAAAAAGTGACGTTACACAGATTTTATTTTAAAATGTTATTCATTTTGTATTTTTAAAATTCTGGTCACGACCGTCCAAAACAAATTAAATATAAGTCACACGAAAAAATAATAAGTCTTTAAATTTAATAATAATATTATTAAATAGACTAATTATACTCGTATTTCAGCGTTACAATAAAGATGTCGTATGCGTCATTGAACAGGTAAGATACTAAGTTTATCTTCAAACAATATAGAAACAGTTTTTAAAGATCTATCTTTCTGGTTAATATTAAACCGTTTTAGGTCAACCAGCTATTGTTAACTAAAATAAAAGACCGTTGTTAAAACGAACGAAATGAACAAAATGATGATTTAAAATGTTTAATGATTATTTGAAATTATAATAATATTAAAATGTAATTTAAATCTTATTTGAATAAACTTATTTTAATACAGAACAATAATCCAATATGCAAGACTGTTAGCAGTCCAAGTCGCCGCAGTAACACAGACGCCAACACGCCGTCTCACGACCCTTACTTACCAAACGCAAAAGATTCGATCTTCTATAATTGCTCCACTCTACAATGCAAGCTAGTAAAAATACAATCACTGACACAACTTGCGTCTCCTTATCCAACTTTAAAATATTGCTACATCCAGACAGCGGAGGAATATAAGTGTAAACCATTAAGATATTACAACTTCAAAGACATAGATAAAATCTTATTTCTGAGAAACAACATTGAATACAAATCATTTTATCTAGTAGACTGTTTAGTGTACGCGGACGGAGGACGAGTGTGTCATAAACAGGACGGTGTTGATTCACACACCAAGTTGGTAGATATTGGGAACATAACGAGGCCGAAGGAGGCGAACATATTATCTCAGGAAGAATTTATTTGCGAAGAATCCGAAGATAAGGATATTAACTGCGATCGTGATCGTTACGTCCCCTACCCTGACGGGTTAAAAGAGAAAGACCCGGTTAAAATCGACAGTAAAATACTTTTAAAAGTAGACGATATGGTAGTTAATTTAAATTATAATTGCATTGCGTCCTGGTGTGGATACAGCGGAAAAATAACACCCACGCGTAGATTAGAACACTACGAACCGCCCGGGGGAAAAGTTTATAGATGTTTCTACGCAAACAGACAACAAGTCTGCAAGGAGATATATGACAAACATTCTAACTTCTACAACGATCGCGCTTGGTTGGGACAATAATTATATAACTTGAAGTAACTTTCAGTAGTAAAATAAAAAATGTTTAAAAAAAAACAAGTCTAATACTAATAAAATAAAAATATAAAAATACCCTAGGCCCTATCGATTCTAAACACGTATCTATTATGCATCATGCCTGGTTTAGGATTGTGATCTAATACATTATAAACATACGGAACCACCGTGTAGAAGGAAACATTATATAATCGGTTGAAATTACGATAAGACTTAATTAATTTTTAAAAGTACATCAGATGAATGAAAGTATTTAAATACTTCCCAAATGTTGTAATCACAAGATGACATCAATACCACTTTACATAACCAGTAATTAAAGCAGACTAACTTGACCATATCCTGATTTAAAGATTTTTAAGATATACTAAAATAAAAATATATGATCGATTCATTATAGAAGTCCATCCTTGAAATACGGTCTAAATTTAAACAATTGTAGTAAATATTTTGATTCACCTCATATTAATAAAGTGTTCCTATGTCATCAATTCTTAAATCGTTTCCAGATTCACTTTCATGCGATCGCCCTCAGTGAAAGTGGACGAGGTTCCGTACACTTGTTATATGTAGGTAACGTACAAGATCAGGCTGTAGTATTTAATTACGTAACATATTATATCAATTACGTATGTTATGCCGTTTTAGTATATTTTATTTATTTTGGTTTCGTTCTTGTAAATTTATATGTTAAAGTTTCTTTCTTTTTATGATGCAATCGGAAGTTCAATCTACATTAAAAATGCCTGAATTTTATAATTAAACTCTAATAAATATTATTTCTTTCCAAAAGTTATAGTAGTATGTATAAATTGCAATTTAAGACCAAAATTACTTCAAATTTAATTTGACATTAAGTAATAGGAAGTAACCATTCAAAAAACATTCCGCTGTATATTAATTCGTGATAACAAACAATTTACTCACTCACAGATACTTTTGACACACACATTGAAATAATGTTGGCAAATGTTTAAAAACTATTTGTTAATCCAGATTGCAAAAATATTAGAAACATAAAACACGTACAGACTTAATAAATTGGCAATTAATATAGAATTACAGTTTCCTTTTAAATAAATAGAATCTTTAAACAACCTTAGTTAAATATTCAAATACATGTTTTGAATGGCCGAAGTACAGAAACAATACATTTAAGAACAATACATTGAACATGACATATTACTGTGGAATGCGGTATGTCATTGTAAAGACGCAATCGACACTTCATTACCTTGGTAGTAGAATTCTTCCAATAATGGTAGCTTATTAACAATAGCATGACAGGAACCTTGCACTGAATGCTCCCAGGTGCGTTCGGAAGTTGAAACGTTGTTAGACACACAATGCTCGTTATTATGATTGTTAACAGTGCGAGTTTAAAATAATAATGGCTAATACTTGTGATATACTCAGAGATAATAATACAATACTTGGAGAGTCAGCTGATTTACAAACACGATATTCAGTGAAGGTTTTATATAGTTTGTTCACTAACAATTAAAAAAATAATTTAATAATTATTATGTAATATAATATGGCAAAAAAGCGTAATATCTTACACAATATGCATTAACGGTACAAATGAAAGAATATATTTATTTATATGAGATATAACGGGTTATCGACCAGTTGCAAGTGGACTTTAGCGAGACAAAGCGAATGTGGAGCAACTTATCGAGATACTAACCTGCAAATTACGTAATACACGACCAATTTATGTAGGGCTGTCAATTCTGATACTTTATATATATTTAATTTAATTTAATAACATGTCCAATTAAAATTATTTGTTTTATGTTCTATATCAAAATATGTAGAGCTTACTTAACATACGTTTTGGGTATTCCAAAAAAGTAAATCGTTGTCACTTTTTAATAATTTGAATATAATTTATTTTAAGTCGATTATAATGTATGTTAATATTTTAATTTAAAAAAGAAACTGAGTTTTTTGTGAGTATTAAACCATGATATAAAGTTGAGAACCCTAATATTAAGGTAGTGTAGTAAGCTGCGAGTCGCCGATACTCGCAACTCTCACGCTGCCCATTAGGATACGCCCACTCATTTTATAAGAACATGAAGTTATAGTATTTATTAGTATGACCTAGTTTCAAAATTATCGATTTATGTAACAGTAGAGTTGATTTTAAACTTAACACCTAGTTATAGAGTAAAGGGATTAATATTAGCTTCTGTCCGAGATACCCCTTAATATTTACACAAAATTTATATCAAATTCATGATCCTGAACATCCTGAGATCATAATTCATTGACATATTATTTTTATCACTTAATAAAAAAGTATGCCAATCATTGGTATGGCATCTTAATGCTGGCAGATAATTGTAGATGTAGGTATTTTGAAAACATTATAATATCTCATTTAATTTCACATGAACAAAGTTCATTCATAAAATGCATTAACGAAAAAAGGTGCCATGAATAACATAATTATTATATAATATAAAAATAAATAGTAATGTAAGATGTATGTGTAATGTCTAAACGTAAGTCAAGGCCAAGGTTGAACTAGTACTTGTTGCAACTCATCGACACTCAAATTGTTGTGCAATTTACTTGTTATATACTTGTTATATACTTGTTATATACTTGTTATATAAATTATAGATACACGGTTTAACTATAGATCTTGTATATTTTAATTATGTAGTCTACATGTTTATCTCTATAAAATATACTATTTTATCAAGTAGGTACCGATACTACTTTAAAGGAAAGAACATTGTATCTTATCAGGATTACTTCATAAATATAACATAGTGGTGTATTATAAATGTTAATTGTAACATCACGCCTTGTAAGTGTCTTATCTCAACGTGCTTCATTTGTAACGCTCTACTTGCAGGGATGCTGTTGTCATCTTGGTTACAGGTCACATCCCAAACTATACAATATTCATAAGATTTTTTCTTATATAACAAGAAGTAATTCATTAACAATTTCCTCATTTCAAATAGTTATACATTAAAAGATTATTAAAACAAAATATATATTTGACTTGTGAATTAAAAACATTTTATATAACGAAATTATCTAAACCTTAAATTAAAAAGCTATTAATTGTATTCATGACCGATAAATATTAACCCATAATTTTAACTATTAAAGAATAGTTATTATATCCCGCAGTTAAAACAAAATCATTTATATGATTAACTAACAGAAAACGATATTTTTTACAGTTTTTTAAACAGTTACTTATATGCCGGCCTTGGTTTAGTATAGTATATGTCTAACCGCAGCTCATACAATACATTATTAACACGAGGTCTTTGCCAAAAGTACCCACGTTTAATAAGATACAAGACAGATGCAATTTAGATGCGCCCACAGATGTGATTTGTGAATCAACTATAGTACGATAATAGCTATTTATTATTCTGTCACATTAATCTACAGCTATTGATTAGCTTCTATTATTTCGATAATCAAGGACATTTATTTATATAAGAGCAATTTTAGATTTTTGGTCTCTATCAAAAAACTCAATTGCGTCGTTTAGTACATATCAAACCCAAATTGCACAAAAACTTAGATATTTATATTACATTTCAAGCTAATATGGTAACGTTCCTTCCGTGTCAGGGATTAGAAGTAATAAGGTGTGCTGTGTGCAACACTTGCGCTAAATGATCAACTATTTTCCGTTCCATGATCTGGTGTGTGTGATCCTAAAGTCATGTCAGATACAATTCTTCAAACAATCATTTTTGAAAACTTAAAATCACCCAAATTATTTCCCGGCCTGGGCTTTGAACCTTGAACGAACCTAAGAACTTTTGGTTAGAAGTAGCCCATTTAAGCCATAAAAAGCAAACCTAAGCTCAGGAATGAGAAAAACTAATTAATTTTTTTCGGAGATAATATTTGATCATTGTAATCAGCTCTACATACAACAATTGGTGAACTAGAATATATTTTGTTATCAAATAATATACAAGTGGATAGAGTTTTGTAATGGATATCAAAAACCAACATTCTGATCAGTTTATCAAAACAGATGTTTCATCTCGTGTTTCATGAAATGATAGATAAATGTACACTATCTCGAACATTATATAATAAAACAATATTATGACTCATTGGTATATTTATAAATAGTCCAACTTTTATAATGATTCCTCGATTAACCTCAACACTTTTACGACTTTATTTGTTTGACTTTATTGTTATTTAACCTAGTTTAGTTATATTTTATTTTATAAGAAAACACAATTTTTTTAATATTTTGATACAATATTATCGGTAGAATGATTCAAAAGGTTATTCAGTTGTCTACAACAGTGTACGCCACCAAAAAAATATACGACTGGATAATGAAATTCAAGGCTTTGCTGGTTAGTGAGAACATTTATTTGAACTCTCAAAGCATTGAAAAACTGAACAACTGTGATAATCAAAACCTTATTATTTTAGTATTTGATTAACACAACAACCAAGAACAGACAATACTATTCTATAGATAACAAATTATTTTTTTCTGCGTCGAAATCGAATCTACAACTTTTGGATCAGAAATAACAACTTGTAACCAACCGAACCAAAAGTTAATAAAAAAACCATTCAAAGAAGTAAGTCAATAACATATACTACATGTAACAAAAAAAACCCTGAACATAGATACACACAGTTGTTAGTACTCATAATAATTATAACCAATGTTAATGTATATATTTTTACTTATAAAATAATAAATACATAATGTATCAGTAAATATCGTAAGGTATTTAATCCAGTATATGAGTATTATTTGTTAAAAATACAATCAGAGTTACTTAAATGAACTTTCCGGTGGATTATATTGGTTTTGATAAACTAATTAAATTCTATATAAATTATTAAAATAGAACAATAAAATAAAATAATAAAAAAATATCATATTATTCAAGTTATTTTTATAATTTCAGATTTTCTATTATTATTGTTGGTAGTTTAAAGAACACTCAAATAATATATCTCAAAATAGTCAAAGGCACCTAAGATCGCTACAATCGCCATAATTATTTCTAAATCTCTTTTGATATATTATACTCTTTACGCGGTCGCGATTTCGCAAACATGGTTTCCAAATAACTATTAAATATTTTAAGCAAATGTTTAGTAATTGGAGCACGGATATATCTCTAGTTGTGTATCTTTATATGACTTCGAATACGTTAGAAGTAAATATATATTAAAAACATCTTACATAATAAGTTATTAGGTTCCTTAAAGCGTTGCTAGTATTAGGCTAAAAAGTCGAAAACTTTAATACTTAAATTATTGTCATTGTTATATATACTTGCTTCTATTATTATTATTATAAAATATTACTTTATTCATTGCGAATAATTAAAAATGATATGTAAAAGTATGTCATAACGAAATCATTGACTTAATTTGTACCCAATATTTTAATAAGCTAACCGGGTCACGTCTATTTACGTAAACTGTCAGAGTCAGTCATCTCTGAGCAGTCCGTGGGTGAAAGTGGTCGATCCTTTGATTTGTCTTAACATGGCGCGAAAGAGCGCCATTACATTACATTACATTACATTACAGGATGCTAGATTTCACATTCCTATAACATTTAATTGAGTATTTATATGCTTGTGTTAAACCGGAAAGGAAAATCTTTGGTACTTAATCATTCAATTACTTATTACTATTTGGTACTTAACTATTTATTAATTCAATTGCGTTTAGCTAATTTGAATTTATTTACATATAACTGATATTATTTTATGTAAGTTTTTTAGTTATGATATTGTTATCCCAATCAACATCACACGCACACTAGTAAGTCGTGCAAATAGAATATCTTAACATGTGTAATAAAAGACAATACTCTTAATTATAAATTAAGTAATATGGCTAAATAGTTTAAAAATCCTCGCTATTTTGGTATTTTTTAATGACTTAATATTAGGAATAATATTTTTATTTCCTACACAAATATTTGTAATAGTTTGCTTGAGGCTTTTTCCGCTTCTCATTCTTAATAAAGTAATCGTACGTGTTCGTGAACGACTAATGGATGTACTTGGTTCATTTTATAACTAAAGTAAACAAACTACCTATTAGGCCATCTTTTAATGTATAAAATAAAAAATATGCTTTTATTATTTTTATTTTTATAATAACATGTGCAGTTAGACTTTTTTTTGTGTTTATAAAAATGTACCCTTTATAAGAAAAAAAAATAATTAATCAAATAAATAGAATCGTGTTCCAATTATAAAATTTATAAAAAGTACATTAGTTTGTCTTGTAATTGTTTTTTTTCACCAATCTTAATTAACTTATACTGAAATTTGGAGCAATATTTTATTTTACATATTGCTCCAAATTATTGAAACTTATTAAAATGCTTTACGTATAAAAATACGACTTCTAATGACTAAAATTAAAAATGATAGATATCACATTCAGTTATCGAGTTATCGTTATGAGAAGTAATATATAACTAATCGTATGTTGGCAAGTCTATCAGCATATTATGCTAAACATGTGTTGTGCAAAAATTGTGTAACAATTCGTCAGGTGTTTGAACAGTTGACTGTGGCTGTGTGGAGTTAACTTCCGATAGGACATGTAGAATTTGCGTCGAACAATGCATACGCATATTTTCTCATGTGACCGTTCACGTGATTCGTATCTCTAAAACAATGTTGGAAAAATGCACGGTAGCCATCCATTCTTCATCAACCATTTTATTTTAAATGAATTTGGGTATAATTGTATTTACGTTTTTGCAACGAATTTGCAATTGGGAGCGAAGTAGAGTGGCAACAGAAAAACTTTACTATAAATTACAGCTTATAATTTAATCTGTCATTGAAATAACCTAAATAACTTCATACATCGACGTCAATAACTGGACACAATTATCACGACAAGTGTATCTGATTAAAATGCCGTATTGTGTAACAATAAATTAAAAGTGTGATATGGATCTCACGTAGGCACGACTTTAACGAGGGGACTACTAACTCAAAATTAAAATAATGTTATGACAATCCTAACTTTGGTTTTGTGAAATATTTACTAAGTTAAACGAAACACAATCATTTAGAATACTTTTCTAGCTTATAGTGTTTAATAAAAAAAAACATTTTAAAATAAGTACACCTTACTAAAGTTTTTTTTTAGTTTAAGGTTTTATTAATATCTCATTTTACCGTATCATCTTTAATATAAAAAAGTGTATTTACTAAAACACTTCTTCTTTTAAGTAGGTTAGCGGTTATCTGTTAAAAGGTTGGTCTTCTCTTCGAGATTACGTGAGTGCTCTCGTCGCGTGTGAACATTGCGTTTTGTACGCTTCACTTTCCATCTTTCCGGTGGTCTGCTAATATAACGTTAGAGATAATAAAACGTTTGCTTTATTAAACATAAATTTAATCTGATTAACACTAAAAGTGCAAACTAATGCTTGCATTACCCATATTTCGTAATGTATTTTGTGCTAAGTTCGTTTGTTTATAAAATACGGATAGAATCACCATACATTGTTATGGTATACCTACATGTTGATTTATTCTATTAATTTAATTTTACTAGATAATAAAAATACGTCTAACCCCTCCACTTTGTAACTATTTTTGTCATATCATTATTATAGGTATATAGTAATATACGTTTCACGAAATATATATTTCACTGTAATCATATAAAATATCATTACATTATGATCACGATATCTATTTGACACACCGTGATGACAAGTACATACGTGCAATGCGGATTTGCGCTTTTCAAACCCACTCAGTGCTGTGGGTGGCGCCCACTCACGAGGGACGCGGTCCGATAAACTAGACTTACCTTTAACATAAACCTCAAGTTACCTTCAAGCCGACGACGTAATTACTCGCCCACCAATCTCTTATCTCTCGGTATTACTATTCATGAGACAAAATTATTTAATTATTATTAATCACGCTGTATACAACTATACCATATCGAGATATCAAAGTCTGCGAACACCTACGCGGAAGCATACTTATTGTTTTCAAATGTTTGGTTAACAATTAGCTACACTGATATTATACTAGTTACGATATACAGAGAAGATATTTTCGATGTTGCGGCGAAGCTTATTATAATATCTACGGTATCGGCAACCCGGCGGTTCTATTTAATAACCATATAAGGCTGCCGTCGCACCATTCCTATGAATCACAAGATTTGTTAATACCTCTTTCGTGAGTGTATTAAACTCCATAAAAAGAGTTATTCTTGCAGTAGAACTTCTTTACATTTAATTCATGTTTCAGACAAATCGTAAGACATAATTATTTTCGTCTGGATGAAGAATAATTTGCTGTACCAAATAAAGCTATGATAATTAAGAACGGTTACAACGAATAACAAAAAAGGAAAAATAACAAAATTATTGCAATATCATAGGAAACTGATAATTTAATTTCCTATTATTTTTATGGTATTTACAATTGTAAAATGAGTCTATGATCATTTTAATTCAATAATATTCTTAAGGAAATATAAACAATAATTAAATAAAACAAAACGTAATCCTTAATGTTTATGATTTTATTAAATAATAGTTACGAGAATTGGGATTTTCTATTGGTATACTGGAATAACTGCCGGAATAGGTTCTGATTTTGGCTCCTCAAGGACTGGTTTGGGGGCAAGAGGTTAATGATTTTCTTCGATAACTGTTCCATCAAGATCCGCAGTGAATTTGGTTGTGTGCAATTCTCCGTCATCTCCAATGTAAGAGATCTCGCCTTCAATGATGAGCACGTACCCATCACCTTCAATGTTGGGCGCGAGACGACCTCGCTTTGATACGACAACTCCCTCAGCTGTGACATAACGTAGAGCAAATTGTCCAAACTCGTCATGCACCTCCTCCTGCTCCAGCGCTGGTAACACCCTTATCGCAGTCAACTTTTTAACACTTTGGACTTTAGGAGCAGCAAAGGTAGCAGCTATGACGCATACAGTTACTAAAAGCTAAAAATAAAAAAGATAAAAGTGTAAAAAAGCAAGTAAGTGTATTAAATAATATCTGCTTACACGAATAACAAATAAATCTTTGACTAAATTGATATAAATAGATTCTGGCGGAATTGTACCTTACTCACCAGTTTCATTTTCAATATTTTTTGATCATTGGTGAATAGATGCTAGTTAAGAACTGATATTAATTTAATATATCTGATGCATTTTAAGGGATATTAATTTGGTATTATGAAATAATCCTAATTAGTTATTCGACCTTCTAACTAATAGTTGTTGTGATTATCTTGAACTATTAATTAATTATTCAACATTATAATTTGCAAAATAACGATAATTAATTAATCGAGAAACTGCCAACCAAAATTTACAAATTCGATAAAGAAAGCTAATATTATTATCCAAATAAACATTTTCGGCTTCTTCAACAAATAATGTAATTTGATAGTTTGAACCATTATCAGTAGGTACATGGCTGGATATATTAAGAATATATAAAAAAGCACCTCCTCCCATCTCAGAAGGCAAAAACGCTCTTGTGCATCTTCTGATATTGCAAGAGTGATCATCGGTGACCACAGATTCTTGTGTCTTCCTACGTGTAAAAATCGGTATTGTACGAACAACATCCACTAGAGAGTCATGACAAGATATCATTGTTCATTACTATGCGGTACTTCACCAAGTTCCAAAAATAGATAACCTAAGATTATTTCCGTATTAGGAACATTAAATGTTAAGATCCATTGTTATTGTTAAGAACATTATAGAAGACGTAGCTTCTATAAAGTCTAAACACTTACAGGCGGTAAAATAACGTCGTTTTTATATAACTATTATATATTATTATATTGTATATTAATATATTGTATTGTATATTACATTGCAGGTCCACGTCTCAGTGTAGGTAGCAGATATTCGACTACAATGTCCATCATACGTATGACATGTTGAGTTTTAGTCAGTGAATCACAAACGTTATTGTGTCATAACTATAAGGCTTCACTACGCCATAACCTGGTCAACAGTCACAACTGGTCAACAGTCCTTATATTGAGGAATAATTGTTAATAAATATATAATTTGACGAAGCTTCGAACATATAAATAAAAGAATATTCAGTGTCATTGTTATTTAATTTCCTATCAATATAAATATTGATAACGGCCTTCTTAAGGCAAGGAAATAAAAATCTAATTATCGTGTGTACTTTATATTGACTAGGTATCCTTAACTAAATAAACCTATTTGCGTTATAATTAAATATGCACACATTCAATATACAGAAGAATAATCAGAGCAAATGGTACCTGTGTGATACGAACGACATGTTTGTTTTACATTTAAAATTACTTTTGACTCATTTATATTTGTATAAATTTTATGTATACTCCATATGTTATATGCGTCGGAGCCTTTCTAATATAAGCTCTCTTACATTTTAACTAAGAACTGTAAAAATCGAAACTGTTTTTTTCAAGACAAATTCCTATAAAGGAGTCATCTAATCTACATGCGTGTGACTCCGCGTAGGTCCTTAGTTATCGACCCACGTTAGTTCCCGAGGTTGCGCCAGCTTCGTATATTCATATTGATGACTACCCAATATTATTATTCTATGGCACTAGTGTGTAGTAGTATGTATGAGGTTACAGTATGCGCATCTATCACTATTATTCTGAGATACTTCCTTGTACCAACTAATTAAGGAAACAAACCTATAAAGACAACAGCTAGCCATAACAAAACCATATTATTAAGGTATTTTCCAACACAATATATTTTTTTTATCACGTATGTATCTCCAAAAAGCTGTTTATAATTATAATATGTTGCAGTGAACAAAGATGCTCTGAAATTAATAAAAAATGAGACTTCTTTATAATTGAACAGGTTAAAAATTGTATTCCCAGTTTAATGTATTATCTTATAATTTTTATATGTTTGTTCATAATGAATGTGATAATAAGCACAATAATAACCTGTTGGTGTAGTGGTTAGTAACCCTGACTAATGAACCGAAGGTTTTGGGCTCGATTACCATCAGTAAGCTTTAGATATAGAACATCCAAACATAAAAACGTAAGTTTTCGGTAGGTAGGTACAAATTGCTACAAAATCAAAACAACAAAAACTATTAAATCAAAACTAAATAATGTAATAATTTAAAAAAATGGAACAGGTAGAATGTTTTTTATTAATTTTAATTAATTATTAATTCTTTAAAAAATCTAATATTAATGTTTTTAACATAAAAAAAAAATTCCTTTACATTATAACCAAGTTTTGATATGATTTATTACAAATTAAAACTTTATTTAAAATCTTCTTAAAATAGTATTATTATTTTTTAAACCGTTACGGAATCAAATCGAATAGAATTTCTCTACATATATCTATCAATATAATTGTATTAGTAGGTATTAAGAAGAATCTTCTAAGAGTTGACTAATCAAGAGCTCAATGGTATTTGTTTCTTCATTATGACCTTCGAGACCTACTTAATACCTGGCTATTGTTCAATAAAGGAATATTTCCGTGCATCACTAATTCTTAACTTGGCCATTGTTTTTCACGTACCTATTGGTCGATTTCACGGGGTTATACACATCGCGGAAAACACGCAAAAAAGTGTTTAAATGATACACAGGGAAAATAAAATTCCCTCTTAATTTAATTATACTACCACTGCTTTTTTCAATAGCAACATACTATCACATAAAAATGTTCAATAGCAACATACTATCACATAAAAATCATACGCCATCCTAAATTGTATATCCTATAGTTATATTGAAATGCTTTCTTCCAGATGTGCATCTACAATGCGTTCGCATCTCTTGATGGTTACAGCGCACAACAAGACGCTGACCAATTCCACATACAGACAGATGGTGACGATGAACGATATTTTCTCTACCAAACCCACAACGGGCAATACCGCAAAGAGAGAAGATTGAAAGATGGATCTGTTGTTGGTAATATTAGTGTATTTTAATACCTAACAAATAGTTTAAAACAATGTTAGAACAAGTAAACCGTGGTCTTTGTTAACTATGGCATAATGCCTTATAATTTGTAATTGTGAAAAAAACGCAATAGGCACTTTTTTTTAAATTGTAAATGTACGATACGTCAACTAAATCTTACAAAAGGTAAAAAAATAAGTAAATTGAGATGAAAACATTTTATTTATTACCTTAACGCCAGGTACCACGGGCTGGGTCGGAGCAGATGGATATTTAAGATTGCAAGATTATATAGCTGACGATCAAGGATACAGAATTTATAAATCTAAAACCGTTTATGTTGGAGAAAATCGTTCGATAGGAGTAAGTTACATTTATAGTAATTACATAAAAACAATACGAGTATTTCGTTTTTTTACATGACGTGCTAAACATATAACATTTAAATTTAATTAACAACTGTACCCACTGAAAATGGTTACTAATAGTTATTGCTTTTCACATTTCCAGGAATCTTTGAAAATAGCTAAAACGGCTCCAACAGATTCTGGTTTTCATATTACTCCAGCTCCAGCTGCTCATCCTCATCGTGGAACACCACTTTTTACAACCACAACCAAGGCACCAATGTTTCCGACTTCCACTTTAAATACCCATAGTGTTTACCCATCTGAAGTTTCTATAACACCATCCACTCCAACATATTCAACTTCAACTTCTACTCCCAAAGTAGAAGTATCTTCTAACTCTCATGAATCTTCAACTAAATATGACCGAAGGCCAACCGTTCCGCCTATCACTGCTGAAGAGGCTTCCGATGCTCCTAATCGATATAATTATGATGTATCTAACACAAACACAATAGATGGATATTATGCTAGTGATAGCTCTCTTAACGGGCGATTTGATCTATATAACCCGAACTCTTATAGACATGCCGATGACTGGACAAGAAGACAACGTCCCGGATTTCGTCTGGGCGATGGATACACTCCTCAATTCCCAGGATATGATGGCATTGCTTTTAGAAGAAACGGTTTTCGGTATTACCTTCCAAAACAATATCATGAAGAAGAAACCCAGGATGATAACGAAAGAGCAGGCAGTTTTGGATATGTAGATCCCTTTGGAATTCGAAGAGTAATATATTATAATACAGCGCCAGGTCAAGGATTTCAAATACGTAAAAATAACAGATATGTTGGACACGATGCAACCCCCTATGATCCTCGTCCTGTCAAGTGAAATATTATGTTATATCTCTGTGTGATGAAGTTACCACCTGTTGAACAGTATTTATAGTTAAATAATTTACATGAGTTGATTAGAAAAGACAAAACGATAGATCTTCGAACGAAACCTCTTAGCCATATTGCTTACATTGTAGATATTTATGTAAGTATGTACGTATGTATGTATGTAAAAAAATATATAATTATTTTTATGAAATAACAATAATAAAATGAAATACGAAAAGTATTGTAAAAGAAACCAGACCAAGCGTAAGTGTTTCAAATATTTTTGTGCCATTATTTTAAATTACTCACAATGTATATGTGAGATACACTTTTAAAATAACTGATATACTAATTGATACATTTATAAAAACTATAATAATGATTTCATCACAAATTTGAAGTAAAGTAAATAAAAATAACAAATTGTAAAACATATTACAGCGGGGCATTGAACTTGACTTTAGTCGCAAGAGCATTTTCTTGCTAAACGAGAATGCGTAGGCACTTTACGATTAAATTCTTACTGCCTAATATGTTTATCCTATGTATAATATACGTTTGAATAAGGATCGCGTTTAATAAACTTGGTATAATATGAAATGTTATGGCGAATGAATTGTCATTTTAATATATGTACTACTTTTAGGTGAAAAATGACATCTCGTTCCTCTAACTGTTGTGGGGTTTATTTATTATTAATTTATCCAGTTAGATTTTAAAACCTAAAATTATTTAGATTTTTTTTGTTCTCAAATTTACACTTATAATAACATGTTTGAAAATATCTATAAACATGTATAGCCATGTTAAGCTTACTTAAATTTATATAAATATAGAATGAAAAATAAACCGATACGGGCAGGGATTCGAACCCACGACTACTGTGAAACCGTTATTTTGTCATTCTATATTTATATAAATTTATAATAACATTTATTTTTATAAAACTATTACATATTTTATTCATGTATCCTAAATAATTATTCCCGGTAAATTTTATAATAAAATGACAAAGACTATATTGTTTCCTTTTATTTATAAGAGTTGGCATGTTTAATAAGGAGGTCTTTAATAATATTTATTTATTTTTATTTATTTATTTATTTCATGTACCAGAAATTTCATAAACAACGAAAAAATGACATAAAAGTACACATAGGATAAGCTTATCCCTATAAAGAGATCTCTTCCAGCTACCCATGAGAGTTGGAAAAGAACATTTGTGAGGGCAGAAATAGGTACACATAAATTTTAACAATATATACAATACATACACTTACTCATAAATAAATATTCAGTAAAATATATAATGAGAAATATAATAACTATAATACATATATAATTAAAGACTATAGATCGCTTACATAAACTTACGTAAACATAAAACTTAAGACAGTGACAGATAGTGTTGCTTTAATTTTTTTTTAAAAGTGAGGACAGATCGACTACTTGTAATGTCGTTAGGAAGTGAATTCCATAACCTCGCAGCATTTACAGTAAAGGATTTGGAGAAAAAAGTAGTATTATAAGAGGGGATATCAAAAGTTTTTACTTTGATGCAGGAGCCTTTGGGGCGACTATTAGGCAAGGATAGACGGAAACGTTTGTATAAATAAGGAGGTGTTGATTTTTTAAGAACGTTGTATAGCGTGGTCAATATATGCATATTCCGGCGAAGGCGGATGGGGAGCCACTTCAGTTGACACCGAAAATCTGAAACGTGGTCAAATTTGCGTAAACCGAAGACAAATCGAATGCACAAGTTTTGAAGGTGGTCTAATTTATTGAGTAGCTCTTCAGAAGCATCCAGATAGCAAACGTCACCGTAGTCGAGGAGGGGTAACAAGAGGGATTGTGCTAGCAAGATTCTAGTCCGCAGAGGAAAGAAATTCTGCAAACGCCTGAGAGAGTGGAATGACATGTGAACTCGCTTACTAGTTTCATTGACTTGCGTTGACCAACATAAATATTTATCG
This sequence comes from Napeogenes inachia, assembly GCA_959347355.1. Classification (NCBI taxonomy): domain Eukaryota; kingdom Metazoa; phylum Arthropoda; class Insecta; order Lepidoptera; family Nymphalidae; genus Napeogenes; species Napeogenes inachia. Next base: position 1,141,207 of record OY365799.1, on the reverse strand, counting down.
AAATTCAATCCCAGATTTTTAACCTCTTCAGAAAAAGTTATGACAGTGTTATGGTATATTACACTAGCAAGTTATATAATATATAATTATGAATAGATAAATAGCAATATTGATTCTTTCCTAAATTCAAACAATCAATCAATAAATACTTATCAGCGATATATTTATTTCAAGAAAAAGGTATCTACAATTATATACTTCGTATGGTCATTAAGGTTTCATTTAATGACATTTTATTACATTACATAATTTGCCGTATTTAGGTTTAATTATCGTTAAATATCGTCGACATCGTTTAATAAGACTTGAGTTAGTTAATTATGGATTAATTAGAGTTGAATAAAAACAAAACTCCTAGTTGTAATTCATCAATTAGTTACAAGACATTGAAGGTATAGTAACATTCTTTTAAGTTTAATTTTGTATACTATTTAAATATGAATATTAAAAACCAAAAGTTATTATTGAAAAAATATTAATGAATATATTTTTTTTACAGAGAAATGCTTCGTCTACTACTTTCACTTCTACTCGTATCTTTGGTACTAGCCTTAGACCATTCAAGAGATAATCGTTTGAACACAAGAGATAATATAAAACCTAATAAAACATTGAACTACAGTGTTCGGCAAAGTGGAATACAACAACAGCCTCACGTAGAAATCCGAGGGGATAATGTTGGAAGGTACTTCCGCAGACGGCCACAGACCACGACTGTATCTTCAATCTTTTCTATGAAAGTAGAAAATGCATCTCAACACGTCTACCCAATTATGAACCCGTTAGATAACCTCCACTTGCAACCCAAACATGAGGAAATCAATATGACGGATACAAGAACTTCTACACAAGAACAAAAATTGCCTTTAACGAGCAACTTTACAAACGGACGTCCGAATAATATACGGAAAAGTATTCGATACACCAGGACACGTCTTCCAACCTCCGCTAAAACAGAAAAAATAACTGAACTAGTAGTTAGTTCCACAACAACTGTACCTATTGTTGAAAGTACTCTAAAACAACAAGAAAAAGTTGGGTTACTTATTTCTAAAGGAAAAAATACGTCTAAAGTGTCTTCTTTAGAGAGACTTCATTCAAACATTACTCAAATACCAGAAGCTGTTATTCAGAGAAAGAAAGAAACAACGGGAAAAGTAGTTTTGTCAACATCAAATATCCCTGTTGTTGTTTCTAGTAGTGATAAAGAACCAAATAAACGTGTGTCTAATCAATCAGATGTCTACGTTTCTCACCGAATGATGGCCAGACATCACGTCCAACCTAAACAAGTTAAAATCAATATGACGGATATAAGAACTTCTACGGATCAACAAAATGTCACTTTAACTACCTCTTCTAATAACCATCGTCTGAATAATATTCGGCACACAATTCAGAACACCAGAACACGTCGGCCGAGCTTAGTGCAAATGTCTACGCTAATGAATCAAGAAACAGAAAAAATAATTGACCAAGTAGTTACTTCAACAACAGCTAAACCTATTTTTGACATTACAAGAGAACAAGAAAAAAATCTGTTACCTTCCTCTGAATCCAAATTTTCGAATGAAGTCTCTTCTTTAAAAATGCCTCACTCAACTATTTTTCAAATATCAGAAGATTTTATTCAAAAAAAGAAAGAAGCAGCTGAAGAAATAATTACGTCACCAACAATTTCCCCTTTTGTTATTTCTAGTACCGAAAAAGAACCAAAAAAACGTGTATTTACTCCATCAGATACCTACGCTTCAAATCGAATTTTAGAAAATCTTTACGTCCAACCTAAACAAGGAAAAAGTAATATTACGGATATAAGAATACCTACGCAGCAACAAAATGTCCCATTAACTACTTCTTTTAACAACCAAACTTCGATTAACATACGGAAAACAATTCGATACGCTAAAAAACGTCGCCCAATTTTAGAAGAAGAAGTTGTGTTACCTACATCTGATTTTATTCCAAAATTGAAAGGAACAGATAAAGATGTAGTTATTCCAAGATCAAATGCTGCTCTTGTTTTTTCCAATACTGAAAAGGAACCAGTAAAACGTGTCTTCACTCCATCAGCTGCCTACATTTCTAATCTAATATCTATTGTGAAAAAACATCGTCCAGCATTTGCCCCTAAATCAGTATTACCTGTAATTCAAGAAAAAGAAGCAAATGAACAAGCCATTGATTCAACTAGAACTGCACCTACTACCGTTGCTGTATTACCACAAGGGGAAACAGAGTTATTTCCAACTACATCCTACATTTCGGACATAGTAGATACTGTCCGTCCGAAGTCTCGACGACATCCTAACAGAGGGTCTCATAAGTATAATGGAAATGATGAAGACAAAGACCAATCTTATATTCAAGCGGATGTCTTATATCCCAAACTATCTCCGATCCCCAATCCGCCACCGCCAGTCCCAACTTTGTCACCCTGGTACGATGAATTCGGCAAATGAAGAAAATAATATGTTATCTAGATAATAAAGCTAATATTTAATAATAAAAAATATCGACACCAATTAACCATTGCTTTTCAAATAATTGCTATGAACCTTTTTACAAAACAGAAAAGTTTTAAAACCCAAGAAGAAACCGATAATATATTAGTGGAACACGAGTACGTATTGTTACGTCTTGATAAGTCTTTCTCTATTATTCACTTAAATTATCCCAGAAAGATTTTGTCAATTTTAACTTTGAAAAAAAAATACTCAAAAATATCTATACTTGTACATTAAATAAATTACAAAACCTGGCTCTGTGGTAGAAGATGTATATAGTATATATTTATAATCGTACTATAAGATGATCAAAATAACACTTGGACAAACACCTGCTCATACACGTGTAGGTAAAAACAACCAGACAACCAGACAGACAGACAACTGTTTTGATCTCCTTATAAACCTGTTAATTGTTTTGTAAACCGCAACCGTTGTAACAGTGAACAAGTAAAGTTATTTATTGAAGACCCTGCTGTGTATTTATTATGGGTCATCTGTTAGCGATAACATATTTATACGGGAGATGTATTATTACGGAAGGAATCACAAAAGTTTAAATACAAATAACAATAGTTATCTAACTATATAGTTTTAAAGTTAAGGTAATGAGAACAAATTAGTAGACGTGAATCTTCAAGGAGTCGTCCTGGTTGTCCTGATTTCCTGTTTCTTAGATAAACCTATTGGTAAAGCCTAATATAAATGTTTAACTCTATTTCTAATTCTCGATTTCGCCTACCGAGAAGATATCCGGTAATGTACTTATAACTTATTTATTTATTTTTTAAAACTTTATTGCACACAAAACATTAAAAAAGGAAAAAATGACACGGCAAAGAAACAGATTAAATGCACAAAAGATTATTATATTTGGTCAGCACTAAAATGTAGTTGTTAAAAACAAGTGTCTAACTGCAATCTTCTTGAAATATGAATAGCGATAACAATTGAGTACTCAAAGGTATACTAGAAGTGAGTGGGCTGTCGTATGCGTGCGGGGGACACAACGCGACTGGAAAGCCAATCAGCGTTATGAACTCCCGCCCTTCTTAGTCAGGGGACCTTAATTTAGACTTCTGCGCAGTCAAGTCCCTCAGAGATGATTCGTGCCGCTAGTTATAATTGAAGTTGGATAATCTTTTTATTTTTTTTCCCTTACCCGGATGTAGGTTTTATAATTCATGTCTTTACACAGCCACCTTGGTTGTTCGTTGTCAGTAAACATTTTCTTCATTTGTCCATTTTCAGTGGCACTTAGGTATTAAATAAAAAAATTTAAAAACCCCCGATACAAAAAGACCTCTTAAAAGAATAAAAATAATATTATTATGTACTTATTGAAGTCGTTGCGTCGGGGGACCGTTGTACGTACGTTGATAGTATTTATATTACGAAGTGAATCATTGAGGACTCAGACTGTATGATTCGATATCGTAATCTCTTTATTTGCCTTGTTAACTTACTTGCATTTTAATTTCTTCCTTTATTAAACGGTATGAACACAATGAAAACACAATGATAACACTATGAAAAATCACAGAAAGGATTTGTAGGTCTTATTACCTACAATTTTTTTCGTTCTAAGAAATTATTAATGTTAGGTTTAGTTTAACTAGTTTTAATTTAAACACATCCTTTTCCAACTTTTCCCTAAACTTCCTAAAATGCGGGTACCTAAAAAATAATATCGATAACTAAGGGTCATAAGGAATGATTCTCTCTCTTGCTGCTCCGCCGCGCCCGAGTTCGGTCGATTGTTAAATACCGGAAGTGTATCTATAGCGGCAGCCGTTAAGCACACGGATTCTCGAGTATAATCAAGTCCAGTAATCTACACTTGCAAAGTAAAGGAGCCTAAACAGATTCATTTGGCGGCCACCAACATCTTGCACACAGGCGGCGCTTTATCCGCGCAGGGAACCAGCACTAAGACCGCAGGTAACCCGCTATCCTAGTTTAGCCCTAGCTCCTTACATAACAATAGTTTTTTATTGAGTTTATAAAATGACGAATGCATTATGTGTAAAAAAGAAACTATTCCTTTCGAATATAGTCGCAGTTTTCACAAGTAAGAAATTGACAGTTTATATTTGTCATACACATATTAAAAGATATATTAAGTAGTATATCATATGTTAAAAAAGATTAATTTCATAATATGTTTAAATCTACCTGTTTCTCTTCAGATTTTCTAAGGATAATGATTTAAAGACAAAATGAATATTCATTCATTTTGTTGCTATTGAAAATTTATGCATAAAAAAATCAAAGATTAATAGTGACCACTTTGATACTGGATCATAACTTATATCATAATACTGATGGATATACTTTAAGACGGTTACTATAAAATTCTATCCTCTCGTGATATCAAGCAAAGAACTATCACAAGATGTTACCAATAAATCTACCGAGACTCGCTAGTCTCTGCATATTTAACTGCATCTGAATATTTCCAAAGTATAGACACCCATCATAATGGTAAAGTAACAATGAAAATAAAAATTATATTAAAATTACAACATTCGAATATGATAACAGTAACAACATTTTTAAACATTTCTGTAGATGATAATTATTATAGATATTTTTACCCTAACTAGAATAATATAAACAATACATAAGAAAAAATAAAATAGCTATCAAAAATACTTAGTATTTATTTATTAATAACTGTTGTTTTATCTAGAATAACTAATATTTGATTTTTCGTGTTGACTCAATTTAGTCTTCTAAATGTAGTGTCAAAAATGTTTAACACAAATGTTTTAACTCATTCTAAATAAAAAAGTAAAAAAATTTACTTTCAGAGGATGTCCTAAAAAATGTCAAAGTATTTAAATTAAAAACCCGTCATGAATATTTCTTTGCGCATGTGTGATTAGACAAAGACAAACAGTGTGACATCTTGCATCTTTTTTTAACTGTATCACTGACCCTCATACAAATACCTATGTCCTCAAAACAATAACTAAAGCATAGAAGTAGCCTAAATTTGAAGACTTAATTTACTTTCAATAAATGTTTTTTATTTTGTATTTTTAGTTTATTTGTCGCATTTATTATTTTAATTACTCTAGTCTTTTTTTTAAACGAAATACAACTAAACGTTATCCAGTGGGTTTAGTCCCATCATGATTTCTAGTGCAGCTGTGGGTGTTGTCCTCATCGCACCGGTTGTCATGAGGGCCGCTAGCCTTTGGATTTTGTCTAGTTCTGGTTTATTTCTGCCTACGGCGGTCCTGTGCCACCAAACCTGGGCACCATGTAGGATTCTTGGCAATATTATTGCTTTGTATATCCATAGTACCGTCGCTGGTTTGATACCCCAGGTTCTGCCTATTGCTTTCTTACACTGCATCATAGCTATTTTTGCTTTTGAGCATGTTTTGCTTATATGCTCGTTGAAGTTTAATTTGCTATCCAGTGTTACTCCTAGATATTTTATTTTCTTTACCATTTCTAAATTTTGGCGGTCTAGTCTTACTGGTGCTATGTGTCCTATTTTCCTTTTGTTGGTGAACAGGACGACTTTGGTTTTGTCCGGGTTTAGGTTGAGACCCTTGCCCCTGCACCATGCTAGCGCTTCTTTTAGTCCTTTGTTCATGATGTTACACATAACGCTGAGTACCTTGCCTGTTATCAGGAGCACCCCGTCGTCAGAATATATCTGGGTGTATATGTGCATGTTGTTTATTTTTGCTATTAATTCGTCTATTAGCAGGCACCATAGTAGTGGAGATGGACACCCTCCTTGCGGGAATCCTCTCTTTGCTACCACGGTCCGTGTTGATCCTGCTAGTTCACCTGTTATCAGGCGGTGTCTTAGCATGGTTTTCACCCATTCTGATATCTTTTTGTCTATTCCTTCCCTGTTTAGGGTCGCCTCAATGGATTCGGGGGTTGCATTATCAAAAGCCCCCTCAACGTCGAAGAAGCATCCCAGTGCATACTCTTTGTTGCTTAGTGAATTATGCACTCTCGTGACTATATTGTGTAGGGCTGTTTCAGTGGATTTCCCTTCCATGTATGCGTGTTGGTTCTTATGTAGGTGGTGACCGCCTTTTTCTATTTGTTCTCTCATAATTCTGTCAAGGTTTTTCTCCAGTATCTTGAGGAGAAAGGAGGACAGGCTTATGCACCTGAAAGCTTTGGCCTCCTGGTATGATGCTTTACCTGGTTTCGGGATGAATATCGCTCTCACCTTTCTCCATTTACTCGGTATGTATTTGTTTCTGATGCTGCTATTGTACAGCTCTAAAAGATCTTTTCCTATGTACTTGATTGATTCCTGTAGCATTTTCGGGAATATTCCGTCAGGTCCCGCCGCTTTGTACGGTTGGAATGAACGAATGCTCCATAGTAAGTGTTCCTCTGCAATAACGTCATCCGTCTCAAGGACTGTAACTGATCCTTGGTCGAACGGCATATTGCAGTCTACATGTTCCTCACATTCTGGGAAGTGTGTTTCCACCATGACTTTCAGAATTCTTACAGGGTCGGTTATTAATGCCTCTCCGTGTTTTATACTGCCTAACCTGCATGTGCTGTTTTTGGAGAACATTTTAACTAGTCGCGCTACGTCTGCGTGTTTTTCGACTCCTGCGCACAATGTTTTCCAGCTGTTTCTATTTTCTTTTCTGCATTCCTTTTTATATGTCCTTCTTTCCTCTTTATATGCCCGCCAGCTCTCGTCATTATCCTTTTCTAAGGCTTTTCTGAGGGCTCGGCGAGTCTTTTTTCTTTGTTTCCCTAGTGCTTTTGTCCACCAAGGTTGTTCTTTGCCTGGTTTGATCTCCCTTAGGTGGCACGCGTTGTGGTATGCTTCCCTAAGGGTTTCGTCCAGTTTATTAGCTACTTCTTCTATTTTAGCGTTGCTTTTTAACGATGTCTGATCTCCTGGGGACCATTTATTTATATATTGGTCATATGTTTCTCAGTTCGTTTTTCTCGCGTTTCTTATTAGGATACTGTCGATTTTGGTATCAATGCTGAAAGTGATTCTGCGATGGTCCGACATGGAATCACTTACGTCTACTTTCCAGTTTTTAATGTCTTGGCTTATACTTTTAGTAGCGATGGTAATATCCAACACTTCTGGCTTTGGTGATAAAGGTGGGCGTGTTTCCCTCATTTATTATTTCCAAGCCTGTACTGCTGATGTAGTCTAAAAGAAGGTCACCTTTTTTGTTGCAATTCGTGCTACCCCATACAATATGGTGAGCATTGGCGTCACAACTTGCAATAATGTGGGTGTTCTTACCTTGGTATTTTCTTATTGTTGTCTCCAGTTCCTGTGATGGCGGCTCGAAGTTCATCTCGCTAGGCAAGTACGCGGAGACTAGGAGCACTTTTTCTCTGGTTCCTGACTGTGCTTGTATTGTGAATATCACACTGGCTAGGTCTCTGTAACAGTCTGCTTTTATTAGTCCTAATGTTCTCGCTCTGCGGCTTGGCGTGCAGGTATGCTCTTGGAGGTGACTCAATATCCTCAAGGTAGATGATGTCTCCCCCCAGGCATCCCAGCCCAGTCACACGTCCCATTTTGACGTATGGCTCTTGCAGTAGGGCGAAGTCTATTTTCTCTTCTATCACCAATCGACAGAGCTCGGTCATTGCCTCGCGACAGTGATGAAGGTTTATTTGAACTATTTTTATATTTTGTGTGTGTTTTTGTGTTGTGTTGTTGTTAGTGTTCATTGTGTGTGTCTAAGTGTTTGTGTGTGTGTTAGTGTCTGGTGTTCCCTCCCTATTTGGTCTCCGCGGCTTTATTGGGGTCCCTCCCTTTGCGGTAACGGTGTCGTTGCGCCCGGTGAGGGCACCCGATCAAGTCGCGTCGTAGGGAGAGGGTGTGTCCTGAGGTTTTCGGAGGACGCCTGTTGGTGAAGTCGGGCCTTAACAGTCTCCCCCCCTTTGAGGTTCCAGGCTGTGGCTCGTGTTCTCCACCTTCTGACTCGCTCCTTTGTGTGTATCGTGCCTGTTCAGTACTGTGTGTGTTAGTGTCTGTCTTTTCCGGGTTCTCCTGGGCTGGTAGTTTTCCCAGTATTCTGGCTAGGACTTTGGTGGCCTGATAGCTTAGCCACATGGATTCTTGTGCGACCTCCTGAGGGACCCCTACCACAAGCCGTGTTCCCAGTGGGAGCACTTCCTTACGAATGAGGGTCCACTCAGGGAGCCGTAGTTCCTTCTTGTGCATGTTTTGGCCCCTGATAAAGGACAGAGGATCCTCTGGATGATCCTCCGCCTCTCCCGGGAGCCAAATCACCATTCTGCACCTGTCCAGTTTCCTTGCCCTCAAGGGCACGCCATTCAGGTCGCCGAAATCGCAACTCAGCAACCACTCCATCGCACATCTTGCATCTTTTTTTAACTCTCCATCACTGGCGCTCATACGAATACCTATGGCTCACCTATTCTATGTTTATTAATTCTATGATAAAGTTTCGTTTCATATTTTACATATACAAAGTGTTGCCATAAAAAAACTACACTGGTTTATATAAATATAGAATAAAAAATAAAGGGTAGGGATTCGAACCCGTGACTACTGGGAAACCATACCACCGCTCTACCAACTGAGCTACCGTATCGCTGTCCTTCACGGTGAATTAAGCATTCTATATGTGATCGTTTGTGATTCGATGTTTCTATGTTTGTGCGTTTATCACTAATAAAACCTTATTTACTGTGATGCCACAGTTCCAGATCACACCGCTTGAACCTCTCCCAGAATTTTGGGATCATGGACATGATATCTCTATGGACCTCCGATTTAAACCCATAATAATAATAATAATAATAATAATTTATTTGGAAGACCATCTGGAAGAGAAGGTCATACTGCCATAAAACCTTATTTACTGTGATGCCACAGTTCCAGATCACACCGCTTGAACCTCTCCCAGAATTTTGGGATCATGGACATGATATCTCTATGGACCTCCGATTTAAACCCATAATAATAATAATAATAACAATTTATAAGCTTCTTACATCCATTTTGACTTCAAAATTAAACACACATTTGTATTTATTTATTTATTTATTTATTTAATACTAGCTGTTGCCCGCGGCTCCGCCCGCGTGTAGGTCTCTTTTCGCGTAATCTATGGAAACAATTTTATAGAACATCATTTTTGCGTAACTTTCACCGTTTTCGCAGCGCACGCAGTTTTTTGTTATTTTTTTACACCTTGCGTTAGAATATTCAAGTTTTAGTAATCATCCCTATTTTTTTGAAAATGAAACATAGCCTATGTCACTCGGGAATAGTGTAGCTTGCTAACGGTGAAAGAATTTTTGAAATCGGTCCAGTAGTTTCGGAGCCTATTCATTTCAAACATACAAAAAAATAATCAAACCTTTCCTCTTTATAATATTAGTATAGATTTGGAAAACCAACAGCACAAAAAAACAATACATAACAATATTGATAAGGCAACATTTGGCTAATAATAGGTTTTCACGTATAAAAAAATAGTTTATAAATAACAAAAATCACGCGGACAGAGTGATTGCACGTCAACGCTTTACATAGCCTTTTTTAAGAAATTAAATAAAACAAATCAACAATACAGTGAAAAGAAATCTTGGTTCAATACTCGTCTCGCCACTGCTACACCAGAATTGAATACATCAAAATCGCTCAGTCTACACATATTATTTAGACTTTTACTCGCACGCCGCAGAAAAGCATTTTGGCAGTAATTTGTGGACACCAAAGGTAGATGAATAGGAGGGTTATATCTTATCGATTTCAATGGTACAGTAAAATTAATTTTGGAAAGTAGCTCCGGAGAATTGATTTTATTACAGATTAATTTTATTAACAAAACAATGTCAGAGATCTCACGCCGTTTATATTAAGGAAGCAGATGAAATCGTGCGCATTGATTCAGGTAAGTGTTAGAAGAGTAAGGCACTCTTACACGATAACACAAAAACTTTACAAATTTCATCTGGATTTTCTCGATCCTGTTTACGTACTTTATATAATGAGGATTCCAGATCTCTGATCCATATTCGAGGATGCTTCTTACAAAAGTGCAATACAAAATTTTAATAGTTTTGATATCTTTAAAACTTTCTGAGGTTCGCATGACAAATCCTAGGGCTTTTGAAGCTTTCTTAATCATTTTATCAATATGCTCTTCAAAGACAAGCGTTGAATCATGAGTCACCCCAAGATCACAAACCGTCGTAAGTCTTTGCAAGTCGTGATTTTTTAATTGATATTCTGATGGAATGCGCTTTGACCGCCGACTGAACGATACAAATGAACATTTAGATGGATTAAGGTCCAATTTATTTGATTGACAGTAGGAGTCCAGGCGCAATAAATCAGACTGTAGTTCAATAACGTCGGTTGTAGATGAAATTTTCTTATAGATTTTCATATCATCAGCGAAACAAAGTAAATTAGAGTGACGAAAGCATGATCCAACATCATTTACAAATGAAATGAAATGTATGCAAATAGCATTTTAGATCCCGCTCAAAATGGATGTAAGATTGGGTCTTGTGGTACTAAGGAGCTCCTGCTTATTGACATGGCCATTAATGAAAAGGTTCGCCGAGGTAAAAAGGGTCTCTCCGCCGCCTGGATTGATTATAAAAAGGCCTATGATTCGGTGCCTCATACATGGTTAAGACGAGTGCTAGAAGTGTATAAGATTGACACAGATCTATGCGCTTTTCTTGATTCATGTATGAGGCAATGGACAACGGTCCTTTGTCTTCCAGGGGGCGGAGGAAGTCTTCTTACTTCCGAACCTGTAAGGATTGAGCGAGGTATTTTCCAGGGTGACAGTTTGAGTCCTTTGTGGTTTTGCCTAGCTTTGAATCCCTTAAGCGCGTTGCTTAGGGACTCAAAGCTGGGCTTTCGCTTTCGCAGAGGGGGTGAGATCATTTCTCATCTTTTGTATATGGACGATCTCATATTATTTGCACCAAATAAAGCAGATCTGGTATCATTACTAAACGTTACGCAAACGTTTAGTAATGACATTAGGATGGAGTTTGGTGTAGATAAATGCGCGGTTGCTCATGTGCAGAGTGGCCGAGTTGTAAATAGCGAATATTTACAACTCTCGGAGACAACGTCCCTCAGATCCCTCTCCGAAACCGAGTGCTACAAATACCTTGGTATGTCGGAATGCTTAGGCATACTAAGTGGGGACATTACCGCTTGACAAAAGTTCTAAAAAGTCTTTTGTCAGGAGGTAACAAAGTGCGTGCATTCAACAGTTGGGTAATGCCCGTGCTGATGTATACTTTCGGCATATTAAGGTGGACTCAGACTGAATTAGATGCCCTGGACCGAAAGACCCGAAAACTATTGACAATGTATCGCATGCATCATCCGCGCTCATCAGTGATGAGATTGTATATTCCACGGAAGTGTGGGGGTCGTGGCTTCCTTAATGCCAAAATCTTACACAACCGTGAGGTATGCAATCTTAGGGAATATTTCCTTCATGCTGAGTGTGGAATGCATCGGGACATTGTTGCAGTAGATAATGGTCTTACACCGCTCTCCTTAGCCAAAGATAACTGGCATAAACCGGTAGTACTTAGCACTGACGACCGTATAAGTATATGGAAGAGTAAGGAGCTTCATGGACGGTTCCACCAGGCACTCTATGGGCCTGATGTAGACCTTCTGGCGTCCGTGGCTTGGCTACGCTTTGGTGATCTCTTTAGTGAAACCGAAGGTTTTGCTTGTGCAATTGCTGACGAAGTTGTCAAGACGAACAACTATCGGAAATACATAATAAAGGATGGCACTGTTGACATATGTCGTGCGTGCCACCAACCAGGAGAATCCATCAGACATGTTATTTCCGGTTGTTGTCATCTTGCCAATGGAGAGTATTTGCACAGGCACAACCAAGTAGCCAAGATTATCCACCAAGAACTTGCTCTTCGATACGGTCTTGTACCTTTTGAAGTGCCCTATTATAAGTACTCACCGGAGCCAGTTTTGGAAAATGGTCATGCTAAGCTCTATTGGGACCGATCTATCATAACGGACAGGACTATTGTAGCCAATAAGCCTGATATCGTGCTGGTAGATCGGTTAGAGCGCCGGGCATTTCTTGTTGATATCAGTGTCCCGTGTGACGCTAATCTTGTGAAAGCTGAGAAGGACAAACTGTCAAAATACTTGGACTTAGCTCACGAGATTACCGACATGTGGGATGTTGACTCAACATAATTGTCCCGATGGTAGTTTCCGTCAATGGTCTTATAGCGAAGAGTCTCGATCATCATCTCAAGAGGCTCTCACTAAAAAACTGGATCAAGGGTCGGATGCAAAGAGCAGCAGTTTTGGGTACGGCACGCATTGTGAGGAAGTTTCTTTCGCTGTCGCCCTAACCACCGACGGACTGGTTGTAAGGCCCACGTCGGCGGGATACTGTTTTTTATATTTATATTTAAAATGTTTTTTTTAAATGTTATATGTATAAATGTAAATAATAAGATTAAAATAAAATAAATGAATAATAATAATAATTTATTTGGAAGACCATCTGGAAGAGAAGGTCATACTGGCATAAAACTTTATTTACTGTGATGCCACAGTTCCAGATCACACCGCTTGAACCTCTCCCAGAATTTTGGGATCATGGACATGATATCTCTATGGACCTCCGATTTAAACCCATAATAATAATAATAATAATAATTTATTTGGAAGAGAAGGTCATACTGGCATCCAAAAAGCTAAGTTTATTGAAGGAAGCAAAGAGGTACTTCACCGCTGAACAAATACTTCTTTTGTATAAATAGCAAATCAGGATGCAACGTAGCGTATGGAGTACTGCTGCCATGTCTGGGCAAAAGCGCCAATATACAAGCTTGAACCAAAAACTTTGTCTAAAGACGCGCTGTGATCACAATTTCACAATTTTACACGCTGTGATCACAATTTTATGGACAGTATCGATAAGCTACTGTAACCGCTTACCGCCTGGCGGCCTGCCTGTTTGCCACCGCCGTGGTAAAAAAGAGACAAGGATTTAAATACCACTAAGTACTAGCGAACATAATGATACCAATTAATTATGCAAAACTACGATATTAAAGTTCATTGGTAAAACTTCGCTGGATATTTTGAAAAGTAAATCATAGAAACATATGAGAAAACTTTTATTTATTAGAATTTTTTTCCCTTTATTATTAACTTTTTTATAAATATACCTAACACAATTTTATGTTTTTTTATATAATTAAAAACTAATATTAAAAACTTTAGTCTGTAAGTAAAATAAAGGTTTACAATGTTATAACGCAATATTCTCACTTTTTGATAACTATTTTTTGATTGTAATATTGTGGAATATATAATATATAACTTTGAAAAACAAAATAATAAAATAAAGAATGATACTAACGAATTCTATCAGTAAAATATTTACAAAATATATTTAAAAATATCTTTAAGGATTTATAGCAGTAACATGGCTTGAATGAAAAAAAAGTTTTTTATAAATATAATTGATTTTTTCTTATTAAAGGTAAAGAAAAAAAAGGCTAGGTTTTAAACACTACTTATTCAATCATATCTACGTTAGCAGGAATGATCTGCCGCGATTTCCTCTGTGAGTTTTGCTCTCGAAGGTTCAGAAACAGCAGTTTCGTTTTGTTGTGCATGGTACCCATCGAGACCGGCTGTGAACTTGGTGACGTACACTTTGCCGTCATCACCGATATAGCCGTATTCACCATCAATAATTAAAACATGGTCGCCGCAACTATTGGGCACGAGACGGCCGCGCTCGGATACTACGATACCTTCCGCAGTCACATAACGCATTACGTACTGTCCGAACTCGTCATGCACCTCCTCGTGGTCCAACGCTGGCAGACTGCGGATTGCAGCCAAATCCTGGTCGCTTCTTTCCACACTTGGAGCGGCTGCAGTTAGTGCCAATAAGCCAGATAACAGAACGAACTAAAGAGGAACAATGGAGTTGTCAAATTATCAATTTCAATTAAATTAGATACTAATTATTAATATTAAATTTACATGAACACTTCAATTTCACATTTATTAGTCAAAAGAATACTTTTACAACTTACCACGTTCATTTTGACAGTAGAATATTTTGAAATAGTAGTAAAGACGATGAATATGATACGATTTATGATACTTAATATTTTGTTGTATTAATTTATATAGAAAATAGTTGCTCAATATAACTAATTAGTCTTAATTAGCGATGAATAAAGTAAAACACAAAATATATACCTACTATTAATACGAATATACTGTCACTACCGAGTATTACTACTTTTTCCGATTAAATACTAATGTGGTTTCTAAGAACATGTCTTCATACATTTCTTTAAAAATGTATTATAAAAAACAAAGGTGACCTATCGGAAATTTTAAGAAATCAAAGGGGTACCTAATACACGCTAAATATGTCATAGATCTATAACATAAAAACCATAACACACATGTAACCAAAAAAAATATATAGATATACCTATAATACCTACCTAATAAATGATTTTAGTTTTTGTAATTTTATTCATTTTTTATTATATGAGATTTTTTATCATATTCGAGATGGTGTGTGGCGTGACAAAAATGGTAAAAGTAAAAAAAATAAGTAAAAGGTAATTTAAAAATAGTATCGTATCGTATTAAAAATATCTGAAGTATTTTTTCTTATTTTATGGGCACGTCAATTCTTAAATCTACATATTTTTTTTTATCTGTTGAACGTAAAATGTCTTTCTCCATTTATTATTTATCTGTCAACATTCATTCCTTCATTATTCGATTGTCATAATTAGGTTCATTTAGTTAAATTAAGCTACTCGACTAAAAAAGAAAACACACAAATACACTCGGTACTAAAATGCCTTATGTATACTATACAATACAACCATGTGAGGTGCATTTATGTATTTATTTATACCCTGGATTGAGGTACAATAACTTGAAGACCTAAGAGCTATAAGTTAAAAATTGCTCTTTCAATTCCTAACCTTCGTAAGTTATATTTAATATCTTCATTTAGTAACGCAACATAACTTCTAGTAAAGAAACGTTTCGATGAGATATAGGTATAACTTACACTGTCATTTCAACCGAAGTTAAATTGGTAACCTAAACAAAGTATTCATTTATAAATAAATTATTAAGAAACGTATTAGAACTAGGATCCGCGACCAAAGCGCTGCGGGAGTTGATCTGAGCGCCCTCCCCCTTTTTTATGCTACTAAAGTCGGTCCATACTGGCACCGGGAAGGTTAAAAATAACTATTGGCGTTGTAGAAATTCAGTTTTTTAACCATATCTTTAAAAGGAAACAATATGCTTTTATTCTGTTTTTTGGAGTAGAAGTCACCCAGACACGTCTTTGAAATGCGTGCCAATTTTGGTTAAAATTGGTTAAGTAATTTACCAGTGATATTACCTCAAAAATTTATTCCCAAACGGTTAAGACAAAAATATAAGACAAAGGAGACATTCTCTGGCAATATTTTCGTTTATTCATAAAATACCTCATTCACCTAATCATCGTAATGTCAACAATATTATTAATAATTTCATAATAAATAGCTAGTTTTGTCACAGCTACTGTTTATGCATGCCGTGGCAGCCTTTAAGTAAGGCTACACTACATAAATGTAACAAACAATTGTAATTCTTCTTTTCCATGATGTTTTAGTGTATGCTTTGTTGGTTGTCCTATAAATAAATAAATAAATAAATATTGTCTATTAATTTATTACACCAGTTTATTTATTGCACCAGTGCATCAAAATATTCAAGAAAGATGGCTAAAACATTGAAAAAGGGCTCTTTGTAACTAATGAAACTTACATAATTTATTATATAAAGCACTGCTTAAGAATCATAAAAGGTTGTTATATTGTGATAATTAACAGGTGTCTAATTCGTTCTGCAGGGTGAGTGCTATACGCGATGGTCTTTAGCAAAAAATTAAGCAAATAATTTGCTTACTTAGGGGTTAGATCAATGTGTGTAATTTGTCCCGATATTATTATTATATTATTATTATTATTATTACTATTTTTCCTTCTGAATCATTAATTGTTAGCTTAAGATGGCAAGGTGCATATTGTTTTTTTTTTATATTGAAAAAATTTAATCTTGTTTAGTCAATGGTCAAAACAAGGTCAACAAAAAATATTTATTATTACTAAAAAGTCAATTACATAATTTTAAATTTACTCAATCATAAAACATGTAAAAGTCTTAATGATTTTCTTTAATTATAGTTAATGATAATGCTTATTAATTTATTACAACCATAATAATTTAAATCATTAACGTATAGTTTTATGACACATTTAAAATTGATTATTTCATTAAATAGCATCATTGTTATTTGAAAATCACCACAGACAAATTTTTTGCATTAATTATACAAAAAATCTTTTATAATTTATGATTTGGTTTTTGACATGATAACGTCTTATAATTCGATGGAGCCGGCTGCACGCACAAAAAAACATGACGTATGCGGCTTTACCTCGCTCTGAGGCGTTCTGTTTAAGGCTTGAAGTGCAAGCAAAAGCGCGGAACGAGCGATAAAGAGGCAAAATCGGCCTTCGCGTTCGGCAGCATTCTACATCTGTCTACTATCGTCAGTAAACTGACTTTATAGACAACCGATTATTTTTATATAATTACATATAATATATGAAATTATTCCAATAATAATATTTAGTTTAGATGTACCTCCTTGGTATTTTCTGAGGCCACAGCCGCATTGCCTTTTTTATCGGGCCAATCAAACTTGCCAAATTCAAAAACTGCTAATCACCATTAAAAATGCGCATGATGATTCACGTGCATTCATAAAGCAGCAACCGAATCTATTCAAAATATAGAAAGGCCGACCAAAATCAGAAATATGAAGATTCTTTTAAAAGGCTTCAGGATTCAGAATGATGAATTCAGAAGAATGTTTGAAAATCGTAAATGTAGCCACTAGACTAGCTCATAACTGTAAAAAAGAAGAAGATTCAGTAATTTTTAAAAAATTGCGTAAAGTTCATGTCCGGCCAATTCCACATACATTGCCATGTTCTTTAACAAAACTTCAGGATTAGGAGGATCAGATTTGGCTCAAGTAGCGGAATAGAAGGATGATGAAGAAGAAAAACTTAATGTTGTTAAAATCGATCCAGTTGTTATACCACCTCCTTCAGAACTACCACCTTTCGATTATTCTATCTTAAGAAAACGAATAGCTGACCAAAAACAGAAATTAAAAGATCCCTACAAGCTACCACCAGCTCGGAATGAAGTTCTGCTAAGAAAAGCTAGCCAGAAACTCAACAGTTGCTCTTTTTAAATGAAATTTAACAATGTTTGACTTGTACATTATAACATTAGCCGTACAGATGAGCCTATGATCCAAGTTCCACACATTTCGATCAACCAAAAATTCTTGAATGTTATAATAAGATTTATTTAATAATATACTTTTAATTTCAGATTTTAAGCTAAGATGGGGAAGATCTAAGATATCTTGTGGAACTTTATTATATTATGCGTACACTAAAGTCCATGAAGGATTTGTTAACTTTTGCAGTCGAAATTTTGGCGTTACGAGGCTATTTTCATTTCTTGTATTGATCGTATGTCTGTCGCTTTTTTTAATATAAGCATTTAAATTTTGGTGTATATATAATAAGTTATTAAAAATATATTGAGAAGCGACTGTAAAAATACCGATTTCTTTAAAAAACATCTCTTAGGGAGTCTCTAGCTTTTAAGTTACAAATAGCTCGTATAGCTTTGTTTTTGTAAAATAAATATATAATTAATTTCGACAGCGCTCCCCCATAGTAAAATACCGTAAGACAATATACTGTGAAAAGACGAGACAAAGCTTCTCCCGACTAAGTTGATTATCGCCTAAGGCTTTGGCTATACGAAGTTTCGTTATAAGGTCTCTTTTTTTCCTCCTCATTTTCAATTTAAAACCGTTTTCTTCATTTTTGTGAGCATAACGATTCGTAGGTGAATGGATAGTGCTCATTAAAGTAGTCGTAAATAGTATTTTGGAAAGTCTCTACTTGCGCATCGAGTACCTGATTTGAGCCCGGGTGCTCTAACAGGGCACCCGGATTGTTTAGTATTTGGAATGCTAAGACGCGTCCGGATAGTCATGGACTCCTGGTAGTTTTCATTCAATGGCTCACCATGAGATATATGAGGGTAAACTCTATCCGCAGTGAAAACTGAAGATCTTACCGACGGTTGCCGCACTTGTGCACCATTGTGTGTTTTTAGATGTTTAATAAACCAGGCTCGTCTTTTGTAATTTTTCCCACACGTAGGTCATTTCAGTTCCGTTATCGTGCCGTTTTCACCGTAATTGTCAACCGGTGGACAGTTCTTCCGCCCCCCCCCCCCCCCCCTCTCGGACTGTCCTAGGGGTATTTTTCTTATTTGTACTTTTAGCATTTATCGACGTTCCCGGGCTTGGCTTGCTAGGCCATCTTCCCAGCTGCCAGCTGTCTTTCCATCGTCATCCCGTCTCTCCGGGCTGTCAATTTAGATAAGACGAAGCTTCTTAGCAATCCATGGATTCACCGTGCGGGTACCGGCGGGTAAAATAAACGAGTCAAGCCGTATTAACGTCTGTAAATTGTCTTACTTTTTTAATTGCAAAGACGGCTGAGCTGAATTTGCCTGCGAGTGTCGAGAGATGGGGGTTCCACTGGAGCTTTCTATCTAAAAATATACCTAAGAGAGTTGTTGAGTCAGTCAGTTCTAACACTTAATTGCTAAGGAGTAAACAAATATTTTGAATGTTTACGTTAGGAAGTGTAAATTCCAAATTGTCGGAGACCCGGTGCTCTGCGAACGGCTGGACTCTTTGGCATTGCGTTGAGACGTAGCTTCTTTGTGCGTCTTCTACCGCATTTACAACGGCGAATCTTCCGAAGAACTATTCGATCTGATGCCTGCCGCCGAATTTCATCACCGCACAGCGCGTCATCGCCTCCAAAATCATCCTTACCACCTGGATGCGTGGCGATCCTCTACTGTGCGGTTTGCAAGGACATTTTTTCCACGTTCCACTCGCTTGTGGTACGAACTCCCTTCGGTGGTATTTCCAAATCGGTACGACATGGATACCTTCAAAAAAGGCGTCTACTCCTACCTACATGGCCGACAACACTCTTGTAAATCCTCGGATGTTGCAAGAGTTCATGGGTAGCGGTGATCACAAGTCATCTGTGACCCGCCAGCTCGATTGCCCTCCTCTTCCGTAAAAAAAAAATAAAAAAAAAAACATACCCCATAAATCACCGGTTTTTTCATTTTTAATGTCTAAAAGTTTTAACAATTTCATATTATGATGTAACAGGTTTAAAAACAAAACATTTATTACTGACTCTTACGTTATTTGTCAATTCGGCGATTGCATCAAATGGTGAAGAATTTAAATTACGCGTGACTGTAATATTTCGTTAAAAAACTCTCTAAAATTGGCGCTACATTTAAATCTGTATTTTTATATTTTTCAATATTATCCATTTTAACCTAACAGGTCCATTAGCAGCCCTAATTTTCCCAGAAACACTGGATAAAACATCCTAAGTTGTCTTTATTTTGGCTTTTGAGTTAAAGACTTTATTTCTTTTATAAATCGACTTCACTTGTACGAAATAAATAAATATTTTATAGAAATTCCTATCTTTATACAAGAACACAGGATCTTGTTTCCATTGCCTCTTACCATAAAAATCATATAACTTATCTCTACTTTTATATATGCCCACGGTAGCGCAATCACTAATAATAATTTAAGTATTAGATATTTTGTTATAGTTTTTGGCTTAAAAATATATTAAATTCTTATAACAAAAACTCAAAAAAGTTATGATATAGACTTTTGGGCTTATCATTACACTATTAATGCGAGTAGGTTTAGAAAAGAATTTCAATAAGTTAAAAGATTTTAACAAATTTAATAAACGTACACTAGACGAAGTTACTTGTAATATATTTACATTGAAATCACCGCACTCTATCACGGACTTGTTTTTTTGACAAAGCTTAGTTAAAATATCCTCCATTTTGTTTTCAAATATATCAAATCACCAGATGTCGGTACATGCATAAAATAACATGTACATTGAGTTCATTGTTGATAAGTTCAATGTTAATGTTCAAAACTATCCTTAGTTCAATAATTCGCTTAATAGAGAGTGCCACTGTGTTTGATGGAGACTTAAACACTACATAGTTACGAGGTAAGATAAATATCTCCACAAGTATCTCCTGTATCTCCACAATTCGGTTCCGGACAAAAGGTTTCAATAAATTTGGTGACAAGGAAATCCAACTTAGTACTATTGTTGAATCGCATCCGGCTCGAAGGACCAAATGTTTAGGACCTGACTATTTAAAGACCTTTAAAAAGAAGCAACGGACTGTATATTATAAACTTTAATAAACATGAACAACATTTGATAGTAAGTTAAGCCAAAATGGTCGCAGTAGGCTCGTTTGCGTACACGCGTGCAGTCTGCGGATATCGGTAGCTAAGTGCCCCTTTCATTGACGGAATTGCTCGAACAACTACATTATTGAAATTACATTTATTTTTCGCTATACCTATTCCTTATAACAAAGTTTTTTAAATTGAATGCTACTAAAGTAGAAATTTGTTTTTTATAATATAGAGGCAGATACAGTGTACCTTTTGTCATCCTAAAATTATTATAAATCGTGCTGGTAACTAGCTCCAGGTAAACATATATTATAAACATTATTTAATTCACTACTATAAAGAGACCCAAAGCCTTGACCTACCTTTGAGCACAAGAGAGGACTTATTATTATTATTTTATTTTCTTTATAATATTTACATTTTTATTACTATTTTCAATATGTATAGCCCAATCGCCCAAGAGCTCAGGTTACTTTAGAAACTACATTTTTTTTTTCAGTTAAACAATTACAATTAGCAGAATTATCAGTTAGACACTCAAATCGTTTTAAATTATAACTAGATAGGTCAAAATAATTTTTCTGTGGTTTCAATATGTGCCTTTATTTTATTCTGAAAAGGTTCATATTTTTTACTTATAGATGGCAATGAAAAAGTTAATTGTGATATTTCCACATGCAAGTTTTGAGTGTCTCGCTCATACCAACTCTCAATAATTTTCCTATTATAAACACTTACTTTTTTAATTAATTTTGTGAGTTAAATTTTTAAATCATTTATTTTCTTTGCAGAAAACTTGTTATTAATTAGATTATTACATTTTTTTATTATTTTCTTAACCTTCATATACTTTTTAATTTGTTATGACTTGAAAAGTGTATGGCGTGCACATCTTTAGTCGGACTCATCATTAGTTAAATCAATTATACTAGTATTAACATCAATGAAGTCTGAATCTTGAGTAGGTTGTGTGTTGCATTCAACTAGCTCCTCATATAAGCTATGAGTGTGCTGATTTTCTCATTTAATGGGATGGAGATATGTTAATAGAGCGTAATAGGCTCAAAAAGACATCATGGTCCATGTAATTAAAAGCGTTGCTGAAATCCTGCAGTGCCAGAACTGTGGGCTGTTTATTGTCCATTGCCAATTGAATGTCATCCTTCACTTTGACAAGTGCTGTAGCCTGTAACCGTACTATGACCAGGACGAAAACCGGACTGGAAGGGACTTAGGAGGAGGTTTTCTATTAAGGAAAATGCTTAGCTGTTTGTGAATTAACTTCTCGAGAGTTTTAGAAAGGAACGAGAAAATGGAATTTTTTAGGTATAGGAATGATTTGGGCGTGATTTGATGAGTCGGGAAATGTACTAGTTCTAATGGAATAGTTTAGAATATGAGTTAATATCGGAGTTAATTAAATCAAGGATAGGAATAATCATATTACGGCTAACGCAGTCAGCGTTCGAGTTCATTGATAATACGCTCTCCTTAACATCCAATTCGGTGAATTAACAAAAAGTAAATGGCAAGAACTCTGGAGTCGGAAAAGTTGAAAGGGTATTTAATGTACGTTCTTTATCAACGCTATTAATTACTTGAGAAGAAGCAAAATGTTTATTAAGGAGCTTAATATCGATATTATGAAAAGGTGTGTTTGATGAGATTGATTTACCGACACCGAGTGTTTCAAGAAATTTCCAAGTTTTGGCTGTATCGCCGTGTTCTATAGAATTGTGAATATGGCGTCGTTGTGCGTCCCTACACAGTGTATTACAGCGATTTTGAGTTTTTATGTAATTTATTTTATTGACCTTTATTACTGACTATTTTAAATTTGTATTTTGCACGATTCTTTCTCTTCATCAGACTTCTTAACTCCTCTGGCAGCCACGGTGCAGGAAGATGTTTAATTTTGATCGGCTTAACTGGTGCATGAACATCATATAATCAGGTAAGAGTCTGGTTTAACAATTGAACTTCTTCATTCACATTCTCTTCTTCTGTCCGTCCTTGATTATGCAGACGCAAGTTTTACTGATTTAACTGAAGAAAAATTTAAAAAAACTTGAGACTTCAGAACCTTGCTATACTAAAGGAAAAACTTTAATTCCTTGGTATCCAAGACACTGCACGAGCATTACAAAAACTTATTATAAAAATGTCTGTTCATAATTCCTCTTTTTATAAACGTTCTTTCACAATTCATGCCACCAAGCTATGGAATGCGGTTCTCTATATATACGATCAACGTACGTCATACGTCAAAATTTTTTGAAGTATTTAAAAAATCCGGCAAAGAATTCTACTACCACCTACCAGTATTTGATATATATTTTTTTTATTTTTTTTGAACCTAAAGTCGTCTGGAAGCAATCGCCGTTAGGCGATAAGGCCGCCTTTTGTGCTTTACAATGTATTTTCTTTTTATGTATAACTTTTTTTTTCTCATGCATTGTGGTGTGCAATAAAGAATATAAATAAATAAAAAACATCCTCTAAAATGCTGGCTCAGCAGATCTCCCATTTCACCTTTACTACCAGGTTACAATCCTACGGCTTACACACAGACTAGACTAACGAATTCTATCAGTAAAACATTTACAAAATATATTTAAAAATATCTTTAAGGATTTATAGCCGTAACATGGCTCGAATGAAAAAAAAAGTGTTTTTATAAATATAATTGATATTTTGCTTATTAAAGGTAAAGAAAAAAAAGGTGAGGTTTTTAACACTATTTATTCAATCATATCTACGTTAGCAGGAATGATCTGCCGCGATTTCCTCTGTGAGTTTTGCTCTCGAAGGTTCAGAAACAGCAGTTTCGTTTTGTTGTGCATGGTACCCATCGAGACCGGCTGTGAACTTGGTGACGTACACTTTGCCGTCATCACCGATATAGCCGTATTCACCATCAATAATTAAAACATGGTCGCCGCAACTATTGGGCACGAGACGGCCGCGCTCGGATACTACGATACCTTCCGCAGTCACATAACGCATTACGTACTGTCCGAACTCGTCATGCACCTCCTCGTGGTCCAACGCTGGCAGACTGCGGATTGCAGCCAAATCCTGGTCGCTTCTTTCCACACTTGGAGCGGCTGCAGTTAGTGCCAATAAGCCAGATAACAGAACGAACTAAAGAGAGACAATGGAGTTGTCAAATTATCAATTTCAATTAAATTAGATACTAATTATTAATATTAAATTTACATGAACACTTCAATTTCACATTTATTAGTCAAAAGAATACTTTTACAACTTACCACGTTCATTTTGACAGTAGAATATTTTGAAATAGTAGTAAAGACGATGAATATGATACGATTTATGATACTTAATATTTTGTTGTATTAATTTATATAGAAAATAGTTGCTCAATATAACTAATTAGTCTTAATTAGCGATGAATAAAGTAAAAGACAAATATATATACCTACTATTAATACGAATATACTGTCACTACTGAGTATTACTACTCTTTCTGATTAAATACTAATGTGGTTTCTAAGAACATATCTTCATACATTTCTTTAAAAATGTATTATAAAAAAATATACAACAGTAGAATAAGAAATTTCGTACAAAGGCGATCTATCGGAAATTTTAAGAAATCAAAGGGGTACCTAATACACGCTAAATATGTCATAGATCTATAACATAAAAACCATAACACACATGTAACCAAAAAAAATATATAGATATTCCTATAATACCTACCTAATAAATGATTTTAGTTTTTGTAATTTTATTCCTTTTTTATGACATGAGATTTTATATGTGTGTGTGTGTGTGTGTGAGGTGCATTTATGTATTTATTTATACCCTGGATTGAGGTACAATAACTTGAAGACCTAAGAGCTATAAGTTAAAAATTGCTCTTTCAATTCCTAACCTTCGTAAGTTATATTTAATATCTTCATTTAGTAACGCAACATAACTTCTAGTAAAGAAAGGTTTCGATGAGATCTATAACTTACACTGTCATTTCAACGGAAGGTGAAACAAAAATTATGTCGGATTTTGAAGTCTAAAAGTGTTCACTAGTTAAATTGGTAACCTAAACAAAGTATTTATTTATAAATAAATTATTAAGAAACGTATTAGAACTAGGATCTTGAAGTCGGGAAGTTGGGAAGCGGGAGTTGATCTGAGCGCCCTCCCCCTTTTTTATGCTACTAAAGTCGGTCCATACTGGCACCGGGAAGGTTAAAAATAACTATTGGCGTTGTAGAAATTCAGTTTTTTAACCATATCTTTAAAAGGAAACAATATGCTTTTATTCTGTTTTTTGGAGTAGAAGTCACCCAGACACGTCTTTGAAATGCGTGCCAATTTTGGTTAAAATTGGTTAAGTAATTTACCAGTGATATTACCTCAAAAATTTATTCCCAAACGGTTAAGACAAAAATATAAGACAAAGGAGACATTCTCTGGCAATATTTTCGTTTATTCATAAAATACCTCATTCACCTAATCATCGTAATGTCAACAATATTATTAATAATTAAATATTGTCTATTAATTTATTACACCAGTTTATTTATTGCACCAGTGCATCAAAATATTCAAGAAAGATGGCTAAAACATTGAAAAAGGGCTCTTTGTAACTAATGAAACTTACATAATTTATTATATAAAGCACTGCTTAAGAATCATAAAAGGTTGTTATATTTTGATAATTAACAGGTGTCTAATTCGTTCTGCAGGTTGAGTGCGATGGGCCTTTAGCAAAAAAAATCGTACAGAACTATAAATAAAGACTTATGATTTCTATTACTATTTTTCCTTTGGAATCATTAATTGTTAGCTTAAGATGGCAAGGTGCATATTGTTTTTTTTTTTATATTTAAAAAATTTAATCTTGTTTAGTCAATGGTCAAAACAAGGTCAACAAAAAATATTTATTATTACTAAAAAGTCAATTACATAATTTTAAATTTACTCAATCATAAAACATGTGAAAGTCTTAATGATTTTCTTTAATTATAGTTAATGATAATGCTTATTAATTTATTACAACCATAATAATTTAAATCATTAACGTATAGTTTTATGACACATTTAAAATTGATTATTTCATTAAATAGCATCATTGTTATTCGAAAATCACCACAGACAAAAGTTTTTGCATTAATTATACAAAAAATCTTTTATAATTTATGATTCGGTTTTTACGTGATAACGTCTTATAATTCGATGGAGCCGGCTGCACGCACAAAAAAACATGACGTATGCGGCTTTACCTCGCTCTGAGGCGTTCTGTTTAAGGCTTGAAGTGCAAGCAAAAGCGCGGAACGAGCGATAAAGAGGCAAAATCGGCCTTCGCGTTCGACAGCATTCTACATCTGTCTAAAATATCTATCAAAATATTTATCAAACAAATAAAATTAAAATTTTCTTTTGAAAAATGCAAACATTCCATGAGTATTTTTTTATGACGTTGCATTGGTACGTTCAACTATCGTCAGTAAACCGACTTTATAGACAACCGATTATTTTTATATAATTACATATAATATATGAAATTATTCCAATAATAATATTTATTTTAGATGTACCTCCTTGGTATTTTCTGCCTGTAAATCTGAAAGTATATGTGATGGATGTAAAAAGGATAAATAATAGACTTATAGCAGTAAAAGTAATAAACGAAAATTTAGTTTTAAACGTAATAAGCGCGTATACACCTCAACCAGGCTGTGACGATGGTATGAAAGAGAAGTTTTGGCAGGATTTTGATCAAGTTTTGATAAGTATGCCTGGGAATGAGGAATTATATATAGGTGGGGACTTCAATGGCCATGTGGGACGGATGAGTAGTGGGTATGAGACATTCTTTGAGAAGAAAGACGAACACCTAATCACCTATAAAGGTGGAAACCATGTAACTCAAATAGATTTTTGTCTTCTCAAACGACAAAAGTTAAGCACATTAAAAAATTGCAAAATTATTCCTGGAGAAGATCTAACATTGCAACACTGGCTCCTAGTTTTAGACATCAAACTAACAGTCCAACTAGTTGAAAACAAAACCAGACCCCCAGCCAAAATAAAATGGCATTTGATGGAAAGAAAAGAGCTGGCAGAATCTTTTAGGAAACCAGTAGTAGATAAGATGCAGATAAGACATGAAAGGTATAGAAGGAATGACAAGGAATGAATGTTGAAATGAAATAGCAATATGTATAAAAAGTGTAGCGAAAGAGGATTTTGGAGAAACGAAAGGTAAGGGCAAAATTAAAAAGGACACGTGGTGGTGGAATGATGAGGTGCAAAAGGTACTAAAGTTGAAGAAGAATACTTTTAAGGAGTGGCACCGCGTAGATGATCGAGATACAGAACGGAAGGAGAGTGGAAAAACAGCATACACGGTACATAAAAGGGAAGCAAAAAGGATTATTGCAGTTGCTAGAGCGACAGTACAGGATAAACTGTACCATACGCTGCAAAGCCCGCAGGAACAAAAACATCTGTTTAAATAACGAAAGCCAGAGAAAAGAATGGTACAGTCATAATGCATGTGAAATGTTTAAAAGATGAACTAGGAAAGGTGCTAACGAATGATGAGGGAATTAGAAAGAGATGGACATCCTATTTTGAGAGACTAATGACTGAAGAGAATGTTTGGAATGGGATACTAGAAATTGCCCCAGCCAAAGAGGGGTTAGTGAATGAAGTAAGTATGGAGGAAGTAAGGTAAGCTGTGGGAAGTATGAAAAATGGGAAAGCTGTGGGACCCGATAAAATACCAGTGGAGGTATGGAAATTATTAAAGTGCGATGGATGGACATGGCTAGCGATATTCCTCAATAAATTGTTGCAAGAAGAGGGATACCTCATGAATGGTGTAACAGTTCGCTGGTACCTATGTTTAAAAACAAGGGTGATGATGTACAAGTCTGCAATAATTACAGAGGAATAAAGCTTAATAAATAATAAATTAGCCGAAGTCAGTTCGGATTTATGCTTGGAAGGGGAACAACGGATGCCATTTTGGACCTTCGACAACTGTGCGAAAAGTACAGATATGTTCATAAGAACTTACATATGGTGTTCGTTAACCTTGAGAAAGCGTATGATAGTTTTGTGGTTGGCTTTGAAAGAGAAAGTTGTGCCTGAGAAGTATGTAAGACTGATTGATGCAATGTGTTTGAGCCTCGGGTAACGCAGTGGAGATAAAATAAAAGTGGACTGCATGAAATATAAAGATTGTAATTAGATGTTAAATTGGTATGGTACACGAGTGTCGTGCGCGCAGCTCGGTAGGCAAGTGAACAGGCTTCTCGACCGTTCCAACGCCATCGTCACCCCCCCCTCCCCCTCCGGCGTCATCCGCTTCATCGGTGGTAGACCCCGCGTCCCGCGCGTGAACATCCTCCCGCCCCTTGACATCTTCAAAGGGAAGAGGGCAAAGGTTATTGAACCCCCTTGTAACAACGCCTATTTTCGTCCTGAGCTCCGCCACTCTGGTAACACCATCCGGTCCAGGATAAGTCCGCAGCACGCGGGCCAAGGTCCATACTAGTGGTGGAAGCGCTTTGTCCCGAAGCAGCACGAGCATCCCCTGAGTAAGCTGGCCAGAAGTCTTGGACCATCTGGTTTTCTGCTGAAGCAAGGAAATGTATTCATGTGAAAACCTTTGCCAGAAGTGCTGTCGGATGCATTCAATTCTCTTGAAGCGGTCAATGCAGCTGAGGTTCTTCTCTGGAATCTGTGGACATGGAACAGCCGTAAGTGGTCGTCCAATTAAAAAATGGGAAGGAGTGAGGGCAGAGAAATCAGAAGGATCTGTGGATAGGGGTGTCAATGGACGAGAATTTAAAACAGCCTCAATTGGACAGAGACAGGTAGCTAACTCTTCGTAGGTAAAGTTAGTAAGACTTAATAGCCTTTTTAAATGATGCTTAGTGGAGCGAACGGCAGCCTCAGCAATTGCATTAAAATGAGGCGAATATGGAGGAGAAAAGGAAAATTTGATGCCTTCACGAGACATCTCATTTGCAACATCTGAAGATGAATCAGACAAGAATTTGATTAATTCATTATTTGCCCCAACGAAATTTGTGCCATTATCAGACAAAATGCTTTGCGGTTTACCACGACGAGAGACAAAGCGATTAAGCGCTGCAATAAAACCCTCTTTTGTGAGGTCAGTGACGGGCTCTAGATGCACTGCTCTGGTTGCGTGACACACAAAGATGCATAGGTATGATTTTGTCAGCTTACAGCCCCGACCCTTACGGTCTGCTATGAGTATTGGACCAGCATAATCCACACTGCAATGAAAAAAAGGATATTCTAAAATAGTTCTAGTTAGAGGCAGTTGACCCATTATAGGTTGTATATTTTGACTCTTATATCTAAAGCATTTAACACATTGCCTGACTGTAAACCTAGCGAGATTCCTGCCACCTAGTGGCCAATAACTAAGGCGCATCTGCGCTAATAAAAGTTGAGGCCCAGCATGTAGGTTTTTTAAATGTTGCATATGAAATAGTATTTTTGTGAAATGGTGTTTACTACATAGCAGTATTGGATACTTAGTATCGTATTCATACGGAGAATTATCGAGTCTACCACCTACTCGTAAGATATTTACAGAATCTAAAAATGGCGTTAATGAAATTAATTTATTTTTTCGCGGTAGAGGTCTTCCTGACTCCAAAAGGTTCAATTCCTCAGGAAACATCTCTCGTTGTGCACTGCGTAGTAAACAGATTAATGAACAATGTAACTCATCTCTAGAAAGTACACCTTTTAATTTAGAATTACGAGGTTTTAAGTTGTGAACAAATCTGTTAATATAAGCTATGATTCTATGCAAGCGATTGAAGTTGGAATGATAATGAATTAATGATTGTATGATAGTTTGTGATT
This sequence comes from Napeogenes inachia, assembly GCA_959347355.1. Taxonomy (NCBI): domain Eukaryota; kingdom Metazoa; phylum Arthropoda; class Insecta; order Lepidoptera; family Nymphalidae; genus Napeogenes; species Napeogenes inachia. Next base: position 1,111,350 of record OY365799.1, on the reverse strand, counting down.
GTTTTATATTGGATGGTTGATCGTATATAAAACAAGAAATAATTTCAGGTAGATCTTGTGTCGCGTTATTAGAAGGAATAGAAACCCATTTATGGCTAGGACTTTGTAAAAAGCTCGGTCCTGACCACCACAAATCATTATCACCGATTGTGTCGGCATTCGCCCCACGCGACACAAGGTCCGCCGGATTGTCTTTTGTAGGTACATACCTCCACGTGCGACAGGCAGGGTTTTCAACGATTTCATTAATTCGATTACGTACAAAGGGTTTGAGTTGATTCGAAGGAGTATTTAACCACCCAAGAACTATCATCGAATCGCACCAAAAGAAGCAGTGATGAATGGGCATTGTCAATGATTCAAGAATAGTACTAAACAGTCTTGACCCTAATAATGCAGCACAAAGTTCAAGCCGTAGGATCGTAACAGGTTTTATCGGTGCTACACGGTTCTTGGACACGAGAAGACGAACGTTATAAGAACCGTTGCAATTTATGGATCGAACATAAGCACATGCGCCATAAGCCCGCTCAGATGCATCAGAAAATACGTGAATTTCATTTTTTATGGACGAATCAAATGAAACCCAGCGAGGAATTTTTAAATGGTTTAAAGAAGGAAGCGTCGTAACAAATGATGACCACATGTACTCAATTTCCTGAGACACCTTATCATCCCACTCACATTTATCAATCCATAGTCGTTGCATGATCAGCTTTGCCTCGACAATGCACGGTCCGACTAAACCTAAAGGGTCAAATATTTGGCTAATTACTGACAAGATGTGCCTTTTAGTTACCTTTTCTACACAGTCAATTTTTATAGAAAACGTCAAATAGTCTAATGTACTTAACCAATTTAAACCTAGGGTTTTCGAAGACGTGTTGTGGTCCGAAAAATTTAATGAAGTTGAATTATTGTTAAAAGATTCATCTTTGGAAATAGCCTTCAAGATTTCTGGGCAATTAGATTGCCACTTCCTTAATAAAAAATGAGCTGAAGATAAAATTTTAATTACCTCTTTGACAATTGATATAGTCTCAGGTATAGAAGATCCTCCACCCAGGTAGTCGTCAACATAAAAGTCACGTGCTATAGCGGACCTAACTTCCTCAGAGGAACCTGCATCTGCTAGACTTACCAAACATTTGGTGGCTAAGTACGGAGCCGAAGCAGTTCCATACGTGACCGTATTAAGCGTATATGTTTTAAGAGGCTTTTCTGAGTGACTACGAAAAATAATTTGTAAGAGAGACCTTTGTGAGGTTGTTATTTCGATGCAGCGATACATCTTCTCTACATCCCCGGAGACTACGTATTTATGCTGCCGAAATCGCATCAAAATAGATAGCAGCTCATCCTGCACCTTAGGACCTACCTGTTGAAGATCGTTGAGGGACAAACCCGAGGAAGATGGAGCTGATGGATCGAATACAGTCCTTAATTTAGTAGTGGTACTCGACTCTCTTAGTACACCATGGTGAGGTATGAAGTATTCAACGTCATGACCTAAATGTGGGCCTAGTTTGTTATCATTTTCAGTCATGTGGCCTAGGCGTTCATATTCTGCCATGAAATTAACATACCTTGCCTTGTAGTCCGGATCACGTTGAAAACGCCGCTCCAAAGACAAGAAGCGGCACCTTGCCGTAGTATATGAATCTCCTAAGAGTTTAGGATCAGCCTTTAAGGGCATCATTACGACAAACTTACCATTCTTGTTTCTGACAGTGTTCTGTGTAAAATTCAACTCACACTCTCTTTCTTCCCGAGATAATAAGTGCTTTGGAGAAATGGCTTGCTGTATGCTCCGACTTCCGCTACCTCGGTTGAGTCCTGCAAGATGATGGTAAGATAGATTGGGATATAAGGAATAGAATAAATGCCGGATGGATGAAATGACTACAGGTCACAGGGACAACATGTGACCCCCGTATGCCCCTTAAACTAAAGCCGTATGCCCCTAATACTTATGTATATAGCATCTCAACCTCACCAATCCTCTGGTCATAAAGATTGAGCCGCTATTCATGTGGTCAAGGTTTACCCCTGTCACATGGATCCTTATACGGCAGGTCTGACCTCCGAAGTCGTCCGACAACGGCACTATAAGACTAGTAAGATCCCAAGGCTATCGGTCATAGACAAGTCCAATCGCGACCACCAAGCTACCTTTTCTCCATGAAAGGTTCCGGAGCTGTAAGGCACGCTCACTTCCCGTGTGATTTCTCACACTTGCAATTCACTTGCTGAGGACGTCAGAGAGGCTAACTACCAGTTTCCAGCTGGCGCCGGAACTGTAAGGCACGCTCACTTCCCCACAGGCAGTCAGGCCGCAAGCCTACCCTACGATACAGTCGGGTGACCGGATAGATGCTAGCACATCCATCTAACCTCTAAGTAGGGGGCTACCCGAACTGCAGTGACCCCCGAAAGCATCTCTGCTTAAGGGCCGTTCCAAGCCCCGAAGTAAAAGACCGCAGCAGCCCTTCGCCTTAGGCTGGTCAATCACCTCTCGCTGCGCACAAGATCCGACGACAACTGTGGGGAATCTCTGCAGGTAACCACATTACCATTACGAATCCAACACCGAAACCGGTAACCCGACAGTTTACACACGCAAGCGCATGGAAGGGGATCGAGGCAAGAAATGTCTCACGCTATTTTTGGACCTTACACCTTCCAAAAATACCGTGAGACATTTCTTGCCTCGATCCACTTCTTTTATAATCATGGAGGTCAGATCCAAAAGGGCATCCTGGGTTGAAAGCCCTCTTCTGAAGCCGTATTGTGAATTTGAGAGTAATTTGTATTTGTTTTAGTAGCCAAAGAGTCTGCCATTTATCAGTTTTTCGATAATTTTGGAGATAGAGTTAAGAACCGATATCGGCCGGTAGTTATTGACGTCCTCACAATTACCTCCCTTATCCACAGGCGTAACTATAGAACGCTTAAGTGCAGATGGAAACGTTCCCGTGTGAAAACATAAGTTAGCTAATTTGGTAATTAATGGTACAATGACTTCCGCAGATAGCTTAACAAGCTTGGTGGGAATACCATCCCATCCCGGGGAACTGTTGGAGTCGAGACTTAATAAAATGGAATTAACTTCTTGAGGATTAGTATCCAGCAGTACAAATGAAGTGTTGTGGATGTGTTTGGTAGATAGTTTACAGGATCTAGGGTTAGGAAGGCTTAAAATAGTTTCAGCCAACTCACGACCAATGTTAATGAAAAAGCTATTTACAAGGTTAACTGAAACTTGAGGTTCAGGGTCTGTTTTAAGCAAACCATAATTTTTGGTGTTTGTAGGTTTATATTGCGTAATATCGTTTATTGTTCTCCAATATTTCTTAGGGTTGTTTATTGTTTTATCTAATATATGTCTGTTGTATTATCTTTTTAGTTTATTAATTAAGTTTGTACAAAAGTTTCTAAAACGTTTGTATGTAATTTTTTATATATCGTTAAAGGGCTCAAGTTTAACTTTTAACAGTAACCTGTTTCTTAGACCTATACACCTTAAAGCAAGTAGTAATCCATGGTCTATTCACTCTCTTGCTACTGTGATCCTTTTTTTTTTTTAATTAGCGATTAAGTCTGTTTTGATTGTACTTATTAAAACATTAGTAAAAATATTTGAGTCTTTATATATGCTAAAATGAGTCCATATTAATTAGTGTGTTACGAATATTTTCAAAATCTGTTAATGTTTTAACCGCATGATGTTCGGCTTTATTTACTGATTGTTGGAGATCTAAGATTATCATGTTGTGATCCGTGACTGTTGTATTGAGAACCGTAACAAGAGCCTTATTCCCATTTCTTTCTGGCTTTAATATAACATGGTCCAAACAATTATCCCCTCGTGTAGGCATGGCATGGCATGAATGTAGCATATTGAGATAGTTGAGTCTATAATTACGCTCGTAAGAATACTCATTCGGAGAAGTAATTAAATCAATGTTAATGTCACCCAATATAAAGATATTCCTATGATGTTATATGAACCTCTAATTGTGCATTTAAGCCATCAACGAATCTAGATTCATTTGTTTGCGAAGGTGAGCGGTAAATACCAAAAATACAAAAGCCAGGGGTCATTATTAAGACTCCCGTAGCTTAACTAAGATGAAGTTCGCTAACTTTAGCCTCACATGATTTTTTAAAGTATATCACGACCCCATCGTTTTGATTCAGCTGATTTTTAGTACAAAAAGAGTTATAATTAGCCAAACATGGTAAAGGTTTGTGCGGATGCAATCTGCATTCCGTAAGGATTATAATGTCTGCTTCGAATTTCAATTGATTCAAAGTAATTTCTAAGTCGACTAGGTTCTCATATATACTCACTATATTTTGAGTTAAAATTGTAAATTTAAAGGGCGTGTTCCGTGTTAATAGAGTCAGCAGCGTGAATATTGTCTATTAATTGCAATGAATCAAGTCTATCCATTAATGTAAAGGCTAAATGGATTAAGTGCGCAACTAGTCGCAATGTGTTCGAGAGTGTGGCATGTATTTGTATGATTAAATATGAAAAATTGTGTGTGAGGTTGTATATCACATGTGACCGAGGTTTTCGGTTAAAATTAAGAGAAGAAGATGTTATTTCAAAAACATGTACACAGCACAGCTAAATTATTAGAAATGCATGTACAATTGCAAAATATAAAGATAAGAATACATACATAAGTTTACAGGTACAGTAGTATGTAATACGATTTTTATATAAGTAGTCATATTTCTTGTTTCATTTTATGCACTTGAGATTCACTTTGTACCTTTGATTATTTTAGATAAGTCATCCCTTCTTACAAATATTTTACCGTAGGAAGTCCAGCAGTACTTATTTAATCTAATAAGGTCTCAAGCCAAAAAAAAACAGTCGGGCTCCCTTACTACTAGTAAGAAGTCGCTCTGAGACAGAGACGGGCGTATCTAGATTAGTTCTAAGATTTCGATTGGATTTTAAATTTGGGATTGGGATTTGGATTTTAAAAATGTTGTTGGGATTGATGCAGAGGGGCTGCCTGCAAGATATTATACCTATATATAAAGATATGTGATATTATTTGTTAGGCATTAATAATTAACGGTTTTATTTATTTATTTAAAGGCCTACTAATTAAATTTACATAATAACAGAGAAGTTTTAATGATATTTGTTAGTGTTTAGTAAGCTAAATAATTAGAAATAGGCATGTTACATTTGAACAGAATAACGCAATACATAAATAAATAAAAATGTTGTAATGAGCCCTTTCATACATTGAATAACATTTTAGCGGTTATTTAATTGCTTTTAGTTTGCACAATTCTCAATATGGTAAATTAAAATTGTAGTTTTGCTTATAATGTATATTAACTGTTATATTGTGGCTGAACTGAGCTGATCTGAGCTGATCTGATCTGAACTGAACTGAACTGAACTGAACTGACAGGTACTAAGCTACAGTAATAGGCCATCGCTCTAAGTTTTTCGTGCTCACAATATTGGCATCAGCACGCGCTTTAACAAATATCATTCCTAATAAAGAACTATTTGCCGACAGTGGATTTACTCAAAGAAAGAATTTTGTGGCGTTTGTGATACCGTACCAAGAAAGAAGAATGAAATAAAAGTGACATTAAAAATATATTTTTCTCTTTAAAAGATGTATATACGTTATTAGGATAATCTAGATGTGAAGGATAGCGATATTGGTTGGTCGGGTTTGTTGATCAAATAAGTTTTGACTCCGAGTTGTCCGCCCCTCCATCTGATGTCGAACTCACGAGTTAACTGAAACGAGCAACAGTATGCACTTTAGGGTTTAAGTATTGTAAACTGATAATTTTAAAGATTTTTATGAACTATATGAATCACACATATTTCACAAATATATATTCCACACATGTTTAGTTTGACAAACAATCATTTCTAAGTAATAGGTACTAATATTAATATCAATAAAATCCGTCCAGTAATTTTGTTATTAATTATTATAGACCATTATTATACGAGTTTAATAAACATAGCATCAACCCTTCAAAAATATATCGAAATCTGTTCAGTTTATTTATATTGATGCGCGACCAATAACAGACAACAAAAATAAAACTTATGCTTTGAGTTATGTCTTCAACCGAATATTCTAACATTATAACGGAAATGTGAGTTTGTCGGTTTGTTAGGCTTTTACATGTTAACTACTCAACCGATTGTCATGAGCACACTTTGCACACATGTTGCCAGAGACGCACACAACAATGGAGTATACTTATAGCATATAATATATTGAACAAACAGTTTTTACCTACATATGATAATTTCGTCGAAGTAGGTCTCTCATCCGACAAAACTCAGCTATGAGATATATAAGTACATACCTAATTTGTGTAGTTGAAGATGGAACTTAGAATCCATCAAGTTATGTTAAACAAAACAGTAGTTCCATACCCTCATTAATGTAATGCACATGTTTTGTTCGGCCAGCCGCCGCGCGATGCAGGCCCGGGCTCCAAAACCAAACGGAAGACTTAAAAACGGATGAATGGTTTCGTATTCCGGAGACTGTCGAATCCAACGCTCCGGCTTAAAGTGCCAGGGCTCCTTTATGTACTGCGGTAAGCGACACGATAACATATTTTGAGTCACTATTACCGTCTGCAAATTAAAAGGTTTATTAAACCCGATCAAGATTAACTATTAAATTCAATTATAATTTTATAAGATAAAGTAAGTTTAGATACCCCTTTTGGTACCAAGTACCCCTTTAAAACCGTATCATTCTGTAACACTCTTCCTACTCCTATTGAAACTGGGTTTAATCTTAAACTTTCCTTAACACAACTTCTCAGGTACACGGCCTTCGATAACATGTCGGCAGTTATGACCGAGTCCCGCTCGGGAAGTAGCTTTGACACTTCATTCATTAATTTCATCTTACAGTGTTCGTTACGCGATATATGGTACAATACAAAGCTTGTAGCATAAGACGTCTGGAACGAAGACATGATGAATTATAAAAGAAACTTACATATTAATAATAATGCAATGAGTCTTACCGTGTCTACTGCCGCCATTAAAATATCCACCATGATGCCGACGACATCTTTCAAATCTACATTTTGCATTTTAATAAAAGAAGCTAGAAGAGACCGATCAGCAACACCATCTTCTTTTTCGTAAAAATCTATTTTTTTTAAAAGTAAATCCCTCGATATACTGAAGATAAGAAAAAATGTGTTTTTATGTTAGAAAGTTTTTATGTTTACATATATTTTTCATGTTTATCTTACATTTCTAAATATTCCTGAGAGTTGGCAAGTTTTTTGTACAGGGGAGTCGCAAAAATTCTCCACAAGATACCCTTGTCAAGTTTCATTATGCCACTATTAGAATCAAAAGCTGATTTAATAATTTTACTACTGCGAGATCCCGGTTCTTTTTCGAGTTTCGAAAAGCTGTCGAAATTCTCATTAAAGGCTACTGCACCTATCACTAAAAAGAAAATATAATTACATTGCATTTTTATTCATTTATTGAATATTATTACTTACACTGTTATTAACTTTTTGTAATATTTCACTTATACTCAGTTAATTACCGTTTAAGAAAAAACGATTTAGGTATTCAAGAAAATCTTCATGGTGAGTCATTTTGCTACTTTTAATAACTTGAACAAAATCTTTAGCAATTTTATCGGTTGCATCCACATATTGTTTTGCATTTTGAGGACTGGAAAAATTCTTTTGAAATGAGCTCCGAAGTCTTGCCCAGTCCGACCCATTTCTAAAATCAGTTAAACGTAGGTATTAAAATCTCTTTTTTCTAGTAAATATATTTATAAATTATACATTATACGTAAAAAAATCAAAATATCTTTTATAGTATTGAATGACAAACAAGCATACCTTCCACGTAATGGTAATCATACATAAATTTAAATGGTTTTGTTAGTTTGTTTGTTACTCATTTGAGTCTTTGTTACATCAATCATAATTATTAGAGATGCGCCGAACTTTCGGTAAATATTCGGTATTTTTCTCTATTTGTATTCAGACGAATTATTCGGTTTTGGTGCCGAATATTTAGTTCGAGTATTTTTATTTTCTTAGCTACACGACACCATAAAGAGCTATAAGACAAAGCTAAGATTTATGTCATATTATAAGTCAAAGAAATCCTATATATAATGTGTTTAATAAAGCAATTAAGCTTCAAGTCAACATATTTATTTTGAATATTACATTTATTTTGAACTTTAAATCGGCATTTATTTTTAAACCTCAATAACCTATTTTTTAATTATTTATTCATCTAGCCAGAAGCAACGTGTAACGTAGATATTTGTTAGAACCAATGTTTATGACAAACAAACAATGAAATGGTAAACCGAATAATTCGGCCGAATAACCGATTTGGTAAGAATTAAACCGAATAGTATTAGGTTATTCGGTGAAACCACTATTCGGCGCATCTCTAAAACCTAGTTAAATTTTGCAGATAGGTTGTGAGGGAAACTGAAAAGGATACGTACCTTCATTCCCGAAAAAAAACATAGAACTTTTTACATATAAAGACAAAGACGCCGACAAAAGCTAGTCCTATATTATAATTCTTAATTATTAATGTATGTATAGCTATTTAGTAATAACGCCCCTCTTTATATGTAACACTAGGGGTCGCCCGCGACTTTGTCCGCGCGGTTTTAAGTGTTGCCGCCGAGTTTCATACAAAATTGCAAAATCCATCTATCTATTTAAAACCCTTAAGGGTGGAATTTAAAAATCCTTTCCTAGTACACCACTACGTACAAAGACAAATGTAGGTACCTACCCTCCAATTTTACTATCTCTACGACCTGCGGTTTAGACTGTGTGCTATAACTAAGTCAGTCAGAACCTATTAGATTATATTAGATAATACAGTGTCTTTGATATAAATAGGGTACTTTAAAAGTACTTCTGTAAACACGATATTTTTTGTTATATTGCTGTTTGGCGGTAGAAGAACGTACTGGTTTTCTCCACGACCTGATCTTGATAACGCAACATATAGTTGTCTGTGTGTGAAACAATCTTGACGTAAATCTATTCCTCCGTGCTTTAATGTTTATCCCTGTGATTTGACCTTGAAACCTTAACAGGAAACTGTATTTTTTTTAAATTAAAAGGTAAATCATTGGAATGCGAGGTATAAGCACCATTTGACAAAATGCTGGACCAAATAACAACTATAACATTATTACAAAAAAATTAACTTAGGAGTCTGGTTCCGCTGCACAAATTTTGTGGTTTAAGGGTTCTGAGCAAAATAATTGGAATACCAGTTTTTAATTTTAAGCTGTGCGGGGGAAGACCACTCGGATTTAGGGAATTGAGAAACTCTAGTGGATAATGTACCGCATTTACTCAGAATAATGGCATTAATTTTGTCAACAGGAATATTTCTTGCCGCCAATATTGATTTCCTTTTGACACATTGATATTTTTTTTTTCTATTTGAACTACATTTGGGTAGGCATTAGAGATTAGATCTTCAATGTTGGTAAATTTTTCACCTGAATCGTCATCAATATAATTTTTTGGTTTCATAATGAGTTACTTTGCCGTCTCCTATAAAAGCAAATATAACAGGGATTCCATCCACGATTTTGTTAGAGCTTCTAATATCTTTAAGTGATAGAGATATTTTAGAGAATGTACCTACTACATTAGGAAGAAAACAAACCTTAAAGGAATAATAAAACAATCAATAGCCAATATATCAAAATACAAAGTAATTTTATTACGTGTTTAAGAATTATCTATGTTGTACAATAATAAGAAATGTTTAAAAAAAACCCAATTAAAAAACACGTCAAATTGAATTATTTCCTAAGATAAATAAATATCCTAAACTATAAAAATAACAAACGATGAACTAATTTGAAACTTAGGTACGTACCTACCTACTACATAAAAAAACAAACAAACAAACAACAAATTAAATAATATTAGAGCAATACCTAATATAGAAATACTATACGATTAGATTATATATTTTGATATTTACCGATGATATACTTAAAAACGTTATAAAGAACAATCACAGTTGAAAAGTACGACAAATAATACTATTTGTTTAGATAAGTAACTACATATCTTCAACTATAAAAACAAACGTTGAAGAAATAAGGAAAACAAAACCTAATAGAACAATACAAAATCAATTACGTAACAAACAAACTGCAAAATAATTAGCAAAATAACATTCAATACAATAATACCATATAACAAAGAAATTGACGAAAATAAAATGTTTTATTTAATAAATACTAATTAATAATTTGCGATGAATAACGAAAAAAAGGCATTCAAAAATTTGTTAGCTGACCACAACCATTCCGTAAGTGTGCTAATGTTACCTCGCAAGTCAATGCGCGTGTGGTATTAGACCATAGTGTATTAATTTAATTAAGATTAATGTCACGGTAATTAAAACGCATTCGAAAATATTATATTATTTGAGAACTAATTAAATTACCACATAAAAGGTTATAGTGAGTCAACCTTAAAAGCTAGATAGGTATATGCTGTCGCGGACTTCTTTTTAGAACTTTTAAAGGGAAACAATTTCATCATACATTATTTTTGCGTAACTTTCACCGTTTACTCAGCGCACGTGAGAAAAGCTCTCAAAAAAGAAATGTTTTCCCGTTTTTGCAGCATTTTTCATTGCTGCTTGACTTCTATTAGTCACAGCCAGATGACATATACCCTATAGCCTTCCTCAATAAACGGACTATTCAACACAAAAAGATTTTTTCTATACAACACAAAAAGAAGAAGAATATTAGTGCGTCCAAACAAACAAACTCTTCAGCTTTATAATATTATTAGTAAAATTAGTAAGTTAGTAATATGTATTAGTAATTAGTAATTAGTAATAGCATATATTAAACTGGAATGAACAAAATACTCGATTATAAGCTATTAATTATTTTTTATGTATAAAAAGTATCCTTTATGCTGTACCTTAGTCCTTAACTATTACCACTCTACCCAAAATTTATAAACAGCGTGTCCCGACTCCCGTGCGATTACGTAGGTTACGGACGGCGCACTTGAAACCGGTAATTTATATCAATACCAAATTTATTTATGTTTAAAGAAACACTTTACACTTGTTTTACATTTCCTGAGAGCTATGGAGATTAGTTATCTAAATAACAAGAAACCAAAACATTTGAATATGTATTTAAATTTATGTAAGCATTTGTTTCGAGTGTAGGTATGTATGCTAACACTGGCTTTATTTATATCTATCCTCTTTCATGAATAAAAACAATTGAATTTTGTTAAAAAGTTTTATTTCCTAAGGTAGGAAATAAAACTTTATAATAGTTTTATTAAAAGAAATAAAAAATATGTATCCTTATAAAAAAAAAAACTTTTTCACTAACAAACAATGGTACAAACTCGCTGATGAAGCGATTTCGGCTCGCGCGCGGTTTAATTTTTTTTTTTACTTAACGAAGTGAGGAAAAGTATTTGTACATTCAGCCAGGTCTTTGTATATGGGGTAAAATTATTGCCAAATTAAAAATAAGATCTGTCTATTCAACAAAAGCGATATTACTGGAATGACTTTGCTTAACTTCAACTAACGTCCTCGGTCGAAGAAGTGACGGCAATTTGGGACGTCCATGGTCGTAGACTAGTTTTTTGAGGGCTGTGGTTGGTTTGACTGGGTAACTGGTATTTTTGCTTACGCGATTCCGTGGCGTCTCATTGTAGCGATGAGGGCAACCGTTGGTTTTTTGGTGGGGTAACTGGTATTATTCCTTATCCAATATCTGTCCAGCACTTTTTACAAGATACGCGAAAAATCAGGCAAACAATAGCTATTTATTTTTTATTTTTATATAAAATATAGGCAGGCACCGATGTTGCCTCATTACTATTTGGATATGTGTAGATTGAAGTTGGCACAGACCTACATAGCTTTTTAAAAAAGATATAGGAAGGGTTTGCGAACTAAACTTTATAGTTAGCAACCCTTCTAAAACTTAGTTTTTAATTAAGTATTCCAAGTACTTTATTTTAGGTAATTATACTTTATACTTTTGCATACTCATGAAATATGAGAAAATACTTTATGTCCAACCTTTATTGCATAGCACACTGCATGCATATGCATAGCACGATGCATAGAACCAAACACTCATTATGGGATTTATGGTATACCATTAAATTAAAACAAATAAATGAATCGATTTATAATTCCTTAACAAAATGTATCTAGCATTTCATTGAGTCAGTCAGATGATAATGTGAATTTGTTCTTACCCGAAATATTTAATAAAGGTATCGGTAATTTTTCGCTTTTTATTGATAGGAGCATAAATTATATGAGAAAATGGTTTGATATTAGCTAACATAACTGGCTTTCCAGACTTTCTAACATCAATAATAGAATTTTAAAAATACTTTTTTTTTCTTTCAAATACTTCTTTTTCCTATTAAAGTCAAAGTTAAAATTCTTTATTCCATATTCCTACATGAATTTTAAAAGTGAAAGTTTTTGAATTTCTGCAGGTATAATTTATTATAAATATGGATACATAAAATGACTTATGAATCTTTGCCTTTGCTTGCTTTGAATTGAAACAAGTTTGTCTCTATTTCTAGTATTTACAGAGTGCACATCACTACTCTTCTTTTGTAAGTTTTTATGTACGTACATTAAATTTTAAAATTTACTTTGACACGGTAAAGTTAAAGTTTTAATTTAATTATATATTTTTTTTAAGAAGTGCCTACTAGACAGATAGGTTGTAGATAGCCCGAATAGCCCAGATTTAAAAAAATATATACGTTTTTGCTTAAAAAAATATTGGCAACCCTAGATGTAGAAAAGTATTACCCCAAATTATTTAAAAATAAACTAGAAATCATCAGTCATCTACACGAGTGGGACTATTTAGCTCTGCAATTTAGATACCTACAAACTTTCTGCATTATAGATAATATTATATTTAAAATGTTATACATGTCTATGTTATATACTAATAATATAATATATAGTTACGTTGAAAGAAGCCCGCCAGTATTATAAACATGTGGTTTGCTCAACCGGTAATGAAGCATCGCAACATGGCTTCTCCTGGCTGGATATTTATCTTTTTGACGAAAAACTTCTTCAATAATATCGGGATCGTAAATATGTACCAAGTTTGTTCCCGGAACTTCTCGAACAATTTCCCCGTACTTACACCAATTAAGCCATGCTGCTTTGTGTAACTCCTCTGCATTATAATCCCCTATAATAAATAAAGATTTGAAATAGGAGCTATCTAATTCCAGCTCCAATATTGAAAGCAGCGAAATAAACCATTACCCATTCCTCTAATGCTTCGCCGATGTTTGGAGGTAAGAATGTCACCGAATGAATTTGTGTAAAATAGAATTTTAAATAAATATGAATATCAATTTCAAACATTAATAACTGTACCCACCGACTTCATCTAGAAAATAATAACATTTAATTATCTATCTAAATACTCACCAATGAACGGAAAATATTTATACAATGTTCCAAGAACAGGGTAGCTCTTAGGACCGGGCATATTATTAAAATTCATGGCGTCTTTATCACTCACAGTTGAATATTTAAATCTTTTGATTGATAAACTTTTATAGATATTTGCCATTTTAAAACAAGCCACTTGTTTTACCAATTCAATCATTTTTAATAAAGCAAAGATAAAACAAGAGACACATATCTTGCAAGCCTCTAAACATCACTGAAGCCCAAGCATCAGTTTACAAAATGTGCTCAATGTAAAATGAGATGCACATATCTTTTATACATACACAAAAACTACGTAAGTAAAAAATTTGAAATCGTATAGGTATTCTTAAAAAATATACCTTGGTATGTTACCTCATGAATTATGTATCTTTTAAAAACGATTTATGATAATGTAAAGATAAACATTATTTTAAAATGTTTTAACTTTTTGGATGTTAATAACTTTAAACAGAGAATACCTAGCTATATTCAAAATCAAATTCAATCTACCACTAGAATATTTTTATATCAGAGTATATATTCCTTTAATAATATCATCTATTAGGTTTTTCAGTTTTAATTAAAATATCTAGGCTATTAACAACTTTTACTGGAGTCCTTATTCTATTTTTAGCAGATTTGATGGCTTTTAAATCTAATTAATGAGAACCTTTTAAAAAGATACATTATGAAAACAGGGAATGCTTATTATATCATCTTTATTTTGATTTAACTTTAATTTTTAATAATTTCATTGGTATTCTAGCTTCTTTTACTTTCTGAATAAGACTTTTGCCTAATGGGCTTGTTGGTTTTATATCTATACTATTTAGATCAGTCACAATATCGATACCTCTTTTCCATTTTTCTAATCCATTCCAGGCTATCATTACTCCATTATCAGTACAAAGCTTTGGAGACGGTCTGAAAATTTTGTAACCATATTCTTGACATAATATTGAAAGTGCATTAAAAATGTAGTTATTACAAGCAACACCACCAGAAACAACTAACTGTTTTTTGTTTTCTGTTATAAGATTATTTAACTCACAAAATTTTATAGCTCTCTGAGTTCTATGTATTAAATGTCTAGAAATAGCCATCAACATTGCTGCACATAAATCACTTGACTGTGGAATTAATTGATCACCCTCTATATTGTGTTCCTTTTCCTTTTTATATATGTTATACATTGCAGTAGTTTTAAGACCATTAAAACTAAAATTGCAATCTTTAGTCTCTGCAAGGGGTAATGAGAATTTGAAAATATCTGGATTTGTTGCTTTTGATGCTGCTGTTTCTATTGCCTGTCCTCCAGACAGTTGTGAAAATTCTGGAACATTCCTGAGCTTCATTCTCCTTGCAGCTTTATCAAAAACCTCTCCAGGTGCACCATCTAGACTCTGACCTAGCAACTGGAAGTCATTTATATCTTGAACAACTGCAATTAGGCAATGGCCACCTGATATAAGTAATGTTAAAAATGGGAATGTTATATCATATTCCCTTCTTGCAATTAAGGCATGCGCCTCCATATGATGAATAGGTATGATGGGTTTATTAAAGTTTCTTGCTAAATGCTTAGCATACTTCATGCCAATAGCAAGACTCAGTGGTAAACCCGGTTGTGTAGTTACAGCTATTGCAGCAATATCAGACATCCTTAAATTTGCTGAATATAACGTTTTATTTACTGTAGATTCAATGTATTTTCTGTGCAGGTCTTGAGCGACATCAGGAATAATTCCTCCATTACGAAGATGAATTAAATTTTGAGAATATAACGTATCTGACAGAATGTTTCCACCACCATCGACAATAGCGCATCCTGTATCATCACACGAAGTTTCTATTCCTAGTATATTAGAATAATTTCTATTACTTATATATTTTTTTTTAACAGAAATATATCTTTTAGAACCATTAAGTAACTGTGAACAAGCTTGATTTATCTTATTCATTTTTATTTGTTTTTTTTTAAATCTTAAACTCAACAATTAACTGTATACTAGTTATGCAGTATACCTGCAGCTTCATTGGATCTTGTTGGATCAGTATTTATTTATAAATATTTTGTCATATATATAAAATACTTATTATTAAATAGCCATAACCTATAATGTTATAAATCTTGACATGATTTATAATAGCCCGTGTTCCGAAATACATACCACTACCAGTATACTGGCCAGTTTCCAGGGCTAATCACTAATGAGTAATGACGTCATGACACCGATGACCGACGCCATATTACCATAGAGATATACATAGAGTAGGGAAGCCAGCCTAAATTGTCACCATCGAACTTAAAAGAGATAGGTAGATCGAAAAACCCTATCTATCTCAACTTTTTATGAAATCTCGTGCTTCTTCGCCGTCGTCTCGAGTGTAATTCGTAGCAATTGTCATTTTTATTGAGTAGTGTCAAAAATGTTTCACACAAATGTTTCGAAAATTTTTAAAACGCGTCATGAATATTTTTTTGCGCATGTGTAATAAAGCAAAGACAAACAGTATGACATCTTGCATCTTTTTTTAACTGTCTTTCACTGACGCTCATACGAATACCTATGGCTCACCTATTCTATGTATATTAATTCTATGCATATTACACTGATGTCGGCCATTTTGTACTTGTAAGGTAACTTTATAGTAATCTGTGGAAATATAGGCAAATACAGAGTAATATTATAATAGTAACTAGAGTTGAAACTCTTAAAAAATACATTAAAAATAAAGGACTACATAATTTTCGTCATTCTAATATTTAAAAAATATATATTCCTTATATTTGTAAGTTTTATAAATTATTATCACAGTTACAATAACATAAATGCACAGTATCTATGCAGTAAATTTATTAATTTAATTTAAGGTAAATAGATGATTCTTATTAGGTTTAAAGATATTTTATTTCTTTCGTCTCACCATTTACTATTAATTAATTATAATCAGTCTTACTAAATATTTTTTGTACTTGTTTAGAATTAAATATCTGATTAACGTCATTTTTTGTAGTAATTGCTTTGTAGCTCCACTCTCTTGGAACTTTATTATTTTATGTAATAAAATGTATAACTATCTAAAATAGACATATTAAAAATAAATATGTAGTCACAGACTAAAAAGTAATTTGTAATAATCTGTTCATGTAGTATTCTGTCAGTAGTGTCAATTTATGCTGTCAAAGTATTCAGCGCTGGCACATATTTCAGATTTCGGAACCATTCACCAGCATGGCGTCGATTTTTGACGTCATCAGCACTGGCCAGTATACTGGTATGTATTTCGGAACGCGGCCTATTCTTGAGTCTTGACTGAAGATTGTAGAGTGTAGACTTGTTAACAACCGTACGATAACGGATAATTACCGTACAATGTACTCTGTGCATGTACGATAATTTAGACCCAACGTACTATGTACGATTGCGATTCACTATCGTACGCAAATGTATGATAATTTTGGATAAAACATTTTTTTCAAAATAAAATCAATAAACAATAACACAGACTACAGAGCGACCATAACATACCTTATTATTACCTTATTTCTTTGGCTAAATATAATGAATTTAATGATAATGAATTTAATGTTTTATAATCCATAGAGATATAATATACATAGAATAGAGAAGCCAGCCGAAAATGTTACCATCGTACTTAAAAGAGATAGGTAAATCGAAAAATCCTATCTATCTCTATTTTTTATGACATCATTTATATGACAGTAAAAGTTTTACAATATTATATACTATAATTATAATTTATAGTTTTTTATTGAGTTTATAAAATGACAAATGCACTATGTGTAAAAAAGAAACTAATCCTTTCGAATATAGTCGCAGTTTTCACAAGTAAGAAATTAACAGTTTTTATATTTGTCATACACATATTAAAAGATATTTTAAGTAGTATATCATATGTTAAAAAATATTAATTTCATAAGAAGATGTTTAAATCTACCTATTTCTCTCCTGATTTCCTAAGGGTAATGATTTCAAGACAAAATGAATGAATGCATGACGAATACCTATGACTCACCTATTCTATGTATATTAATTCTATGGTATAATCATTCAAATTTTTGCTCCACTTAAGATGTTGTGTACCCATGTGAAAATCAAAAAATAAGGACGGGATGGTTGGTCGAGCATAATGTAAGTTCAGGACAAATGACAATGTCTGTTTTATTAATAACTAATGCTTTTAATCGTTTTTTTATATTTTTTGACAGGTATGACAATTTTAAGCTCCTTGGTACGATCGGCGCATCATTCCAGGTTGGCAACACTGTTCGTCACTCGTCAATGATCAGTCATCACATTCGTCAATCATCAGATACACAGAGTACTATAAAATCAGATAACTCAGTATTCAGTAACTCTGTGCTCACTGCTCAGTGCTCAGTAATAAGCAGTGTAGCCAACTTAGAGGTTTTCCCCCTAAATCTAAATTTAGGGGGAATCTAAAAAATAAGCTCTCCGGGGTTTCGTTTAGGGGTCTTTAAATTTCGTTAAATATTTGAAAAAAACCGTATTATCGGTATAATCTTCAAACACTTACTTGTTTATAATCTTCAAACACTTACTTGGTTGTTACTTCATACCCGTATTTGATATATGACCCGTATATGACTGGTAGGTAAAATTAAATTAAAATTTCAAAAACATCATGTTAATTTCGACAGGAATGTTATAAGTTAAGGTAATAAGTAAAATTTAAATGATAATAAAAAATACACATTTTTTTTGTTAAAATTACAGTTTAGGGGTTTTCGAAATTACTGTTAGAGGAATAAATCTGGCAACACTGGTAATAAGTCATAACAGCACAGAGTATTTTAAAGATAACAACAACTTTTTAGTCGAATTAATTTGTATTAAAATAACATGTATTCACGTACAGATGATGATGATAACATAAACGGCGTAATTCTTAGAATTCAAATCGAAAACTTTTTCTGTCATGATAACCTACGTATTGATTTCACTGTAGAAAATAATCGAAACGTTTTTTCTATTATGGGTGATAATGGTAGTGGTAAAAGCTCTATAGTTTCGGCTCTGGTAATTGGTTTGGGAGGTCGGGCCGCTTCTACACAAAGAGGAAGAAATTTACAGTGTGAGTGCACAATTTAGTATACTCCAGAATAAACATGTCTCAATAAAAATCAACTTGCAACGATAAATATTTTATAAGTATATTTATATATTTTTAGCATTCATTAAGAGAGGTAGCACTACAGCAACAATTAAAATAAAAATTAAGAATACCAAGCCCCAAGCATATAAACATGATATTTATGGAGATAGTATTACAATAGTAAGAACCATCAATGCTTCCGGTGGAAGTTATAAAATTCTAAATGCTTCAGGTAAATAAATATATATAAAGAAATTGTATATATAAAATGGTACACTGACTAATGGATTTGTAGATTAGATTTTATTTACCAACCCTTGTTACATCTTTTCACTGTGGAGTGTTTTAGCGTAAGAAAATAATATTAACAATAACAGCAATATGTTTTTCTTTGTTGTTAGTGATCTGAGGTTAAACAATTTAAAATTATTTAGTTTGTATTTTTTTTTTAATTTGTGTAGTATACACAAGTAAGTAACTTCATTCCCAGGTGATTGTATATCCATAAGAAAATCAGATGTTGATGCTATAGTTTTGGCTCATGATATTCAAGTAGAAAACCCTATATCGGTTCTGAACCAAGATGATGCAAGGAGCTTCTATGGTGTTGCAGCCGATAAGAAATATGCTGCATTTAGAAGAGCTACTAATTTCGCTCAAACTGAAGATTTTTATAATAGAGCCCAAGAGAACTGCCAAAAGGCTAATGTTATATTGGAAAGAAAAAATGAAGTTAGTAAGCATATATTGTTTTTGATTTGTTTTTAAAGTATTTTATAAATGTGTGATGTATGACATCTGAAAGCCTGCAATATGGTAATTGAGAACTGTTGTCAAAGGTAAAATGTTCTTATCTTCTATATCTATATCTTATCCTATAGTGTAACCAAGATTCTGTTAAGAATCTGATCTTGTACATAAAGTCCACACTTGGCTCACATGCAGGTCAGAGCAGTGAAGTTGACCAGAAACTTTAATATTCTGCACATTTGTGGATGTCTGTGATTTCATAATAACTAGGTTTGCTGTATGAAATCATATACAACCTATTTCAAGGTTTTTTCAGTTTGTCCGAGGTAATCTTTAGAAATGCTAAACAGCCCTTATAGAATTTTCACTGGGAGATAGAGGAGCATTTGGTGGGACTGCATATAAATTTCATATTATTCCAGAAACTTAGGTAGGTTCCAGTGTGACAACCGAAAATAGTATTTACCTGGAATTTAACTGAACTGATATGTATATCAATATGTATCTGAAATAAATATAAAATGTTCCTTCAATACCCTGAAATGATTCAGAAAAGTAAACATGGTCGTCGTCAACGTCGAGTACTCAATAGTTATCGCTATTATAATTTTATTGTTGTTTTTATTTTTTTTTATATTTTGATAAGTTTGTTTGTGCCCTTGAACAATAATTTATTTTTAGTGTTTTTATTACTATATGTTTATCGACCTGTTGCATCACAACGATTCCTTAGAAGACACAAGGGATCATTGATTATGATTCTAAGTGGAAAAGATATAAATAAATTAATATGTATATACAATTCTGGAAAATAAAATAAAAACACAAATTAAATTTTTAAAACTCTAACATCAGACCAGTTCAGACTAATTTAAACTAATACTAAACAAGAATACTAAAATTTCTAAATCAACATTTAAAAAATATTTATATTGTGATTTGTGATATCAATATGAAAGAATTGTAACAAACAGTTTCTAAAATGTGAATAAATAATTTGATTTGTGAACTTTGTGGTTATCAAATATTGTTTTGAGGTTTATAAATAAATGTTATTATTAAATAAATTAAGAAATAAATAATGAATAATATAAACAAGGCAACACCTTGAGGTTTAAAATAAATATGGTTTTGAATTTTAATTGCTTTATATTATTAATCTTTATTTAACACATTTTTTATAGGATTTGTTTGACTAGTAATTATATAAAACATATTTAAAACGTTTTGTCGTTTAGTTCTATCGCGTGTCGAGTAGCCGAAAAAAAAATTATTACTCAATACATATAATTACTACTCAATTAAAAAAAATATTACTCAATACATATTTGTTACCAAAACCGAATAATAGAGCCAAATACAAATAGCGATAACTTCCCTCCGATTCTCTAAGTTTCCGAATACGCCGAATACCTCTGAAATACCGCTGAATACCAAACTATTTTTCGTCGCAACCTCTAAAATAAATAACATAGAAAATTCGGGTGCGCTTAAGACCGCACATTGGAAGTGGTACCTTTTATGACCAATTACTATTTTAATATTAATATTCATATAAAACTATTAACAAATGGATTATTTTTACTTGTTCATTTATTGTACAATTTTAAAATATACATTGTAAATTATAAGAACATCAAATTTCCTTAAGAAAATAAAAAAATCTGTAAATACTATTAATAATTATTATTTATTAGTAACTCTGTAAAATCTGTAAATACTATTAATAATTATTATTTATTGTCATATTAAAATTGATATCTGAAACATTTTCAACAATGTGAACATTTTCATTTCCTTCCTGACTGTATGTATAAATGACATTTACATTTATTCACTTTCAAAAGTGACGAACGGGCCATGAAAATAATAACCACCGGCATTGGCATAGATCCAAAGTTATAAATAACAAAAATATCTAAACTCGAATACATAACAGAGATTACTTATTTAAAGTGAGACAAAATACCCTCAAACGAGACACCGGACACTGGGAAACATTAGAAACAAAAGATATAATAACCAGTGAAAAATATAATTTGCAGGCATTCCGGGAGCTCACCGAGGAACATAGAAGGATCAAAAACTCGTACGATCAGATGAAGACGAAGGAGGAAATCGACACTGAAAAACAGCAGTTGCTAACCGAGGTCCGATGGTTCGACGTCGAGAAGTTCGAACACGAGGAGAGGACGGCAAACGAAGATTGCGAGAGGCGTCGAGCCACGTGCGGGGAGCTGGCGGAGGAGCTCCGGGGGATACGGGAGGAGGTGGCCACCACCGAGGACGCTCTAGAGTAAGTGACGCCATCCAGCGGATCGTATCGGTGGACGCCGTCTTCAAAGCAGCGGTCACAGGTCTCTACGGCGGGGCGCGACGAGGGCGGGGACGAAGCGCCGGGCGCTGGAGGAGGACCGCCGGCAGGCGAGCGCGGAGGCGGAGAGGGCTGCCAGGCGACACTTCATCGATGTCGAGAGGGGCAACCGGCTGCGCGCTCGTCTCGAGGAAAAGCGAAACCAGACGGCGGACCTGGAGGAGGCCATCCGGAACAAAGAGTCGGTGCTTAACGATACACTCCACGCATATTCCGGTTCGGGATCCTCACTGAACGGCCCGATCGGGACGATCGTCACAGGAGCGGACGGGAAGACGGCGGCGGCCGCCTGGAGGACCTCGAGCGCGCGAAGGACCGGGCGCGCGAGGAGTTGCAGGAGATGACCGCCCGCCGCGACACCGCCCTCCACGAGGAGGGGCAGGCGCGCCGGCAGGCTGAGAAGGTCGCCTCCGATGCGAAGGACGCCAACCTCGAGGTAGAGGCCGACCAGCGCCGGCTCGGTGAGTGACGCACGCCCGACATTGGCGACCATCCGGTCGAAGTGACTCACCGTACGGTTCGTGCAGACCGGGCAAAGAGCGACCTACACGACCTGGAGCAGCACGCGGCCGGGTCGCTGGCCGGCTTCGGACCGAACGTGGTGAAGCTGTGTGAGCTGGTGGAGGGTGCCGTGCGACGAGGCCGCTTCAGCGCCCCGCCCAGGGGACCCGTCGGTGAGGACGCCGGTGACCCGCCCTCGGTCACGATTTTATACTCGAGCGATACTTATACCGTTGGAGTACCGTTTCAGGTAACTATTTAAGAGTTAGGAGCGAGGAGTGGGCCGGGGCTCTCGAACACGTGATCGGCGGCTCCATGAACTACTTTTGCGTGAACAGTGCGGAGGATTCGAGACTACTTTTTGAATTGATGAGTCAGGTGAGAAATATATTACACGAGAGAGACGAACTCCGAACGAAACGTCGACGGAAACTTATCTATCGATTTAAACATAAAAATAAAAATAATATTTAACTTACATTACTTCAATAATATAATTCTTTGGTAAAAATAGGTGTGCCACAGGGCTCTATCTTAGGGCCTTTCTTGTTCCTCATTTACATAAATCACTTACCTCTCTTAGTGAGGGAAAAACATGGGATAGTGTTATTTGCTGATGATACTTCTCTTACGTTTAAAGTTAATAGACAGCAATCTGTTATTGACGATGTAAACAATGCTCTCTCAGATGTTGCATAATGGTTTAAGGCCAATAATTTGTTACTCAATAAAAAAAAGACGAAATGTGTCAAATTTAGTTTACCAAATGTTAAAAATGTTAGAACCAATGTACAATTAAATAATGAGGAATTGTACTTGGTCAAATCTACTACTTTCTTGGGCATTACTTTAGATGAAAAATTGCAATGGAGTCCTCATATGATTTGTCAAGCAGACTTAGTTCTGCTATATAGCGATTAAAAAAATACGTCGATTGACAAATACGGAAACTGCTCGATTAGTTTACTTTAGTTACTTTCATAGCTTAATGTCATACGGTATACTATTATGGGGCAATGCGGCTGACATTGATACCATATTTACATTGCAGAAGAGGGCTGTTCGAGCAAAATGTAATATGAGACCAAGAGACTCTTTAAGAAACAAATTTAAAGAATTTAAAATTATGACTGTTTATAATCAATATATTTATGAAAATTTAATTTACGTTCATAAAAATATTTCAAAGTTCAAGAAAAATTGTGATTTACATAAAATTAATACAAGAAATAAAAATAAACTCGCTATGCCCGGCACTAGGCTCCATAAAATAGGTAAATCCTTTAAGGGTAATTGTATACGTTTTTATAATAAGCTCCCAAATGAAGCCTTAAGCCTCTCATTAAATAAATTTATTTAAATGTTAAAATAATTTGATAAAAAAATCCTACTATAGTGTATAGGATTACATCAACGACGGTATGGCCTAGGAATGAATTTTATTGTATTGCGAATAGCTAGTAATCTCCGCAATTTGTTTTTTGTTGTAAATTAATTTTGCTTTGTCGACCTGTTGCATCACACCGATTCCTTAGAAGTCACTACTTGCGGTAGGTCGGGAGTGGGGTTGCTTCCCTCCCTCAAATATGTGCGAAGGGGGTAATTGCTGGCTCTTGTGTTATGCTCGTGAACGGGTGCTGCTTGCGGTGACTGGTTGTGTGGCAGGCCAGAGATTTATATATATATGTATATTTACTGTTATTATTATTTTCGTTGCCTGAAATCATTGGGCTTTACTTCCGATTGATTGCGACGGTTCTAGTTGTTCCAAAATTACATTTAAGATTGACGTTTGTGAAACAGTGATCACAATAACCAAAAAATATATCCGGCTGAGTTTGTTGTGTGGTTCTTCTCAGACCAGGACGCGTTTGGAACCCTCATAGCTTTAACTCTAAGATGGAAAGTGCTTTTAAAGAAGGGCTTATTACGATAAATCAAGTATCGAAATAGGCCCTCCTGACATTTCCATGTTGACGTACACAAGTGATCACTGATTATGATTCTAAGTGGAAAAGATATAAATAAATAAAAATAAATAAATATAAAAAGAAAAAATAGTCAATGCGAACGGGATCCGCGATATCCCGGGACTTTCCCGTTCAGAAAATGAGATTGGAATTGAGTGCGACTGATTGAGTTGAGTGGAGTGGTGCGGCAGGTGTACCCGGCGGGCGGCGGCGGCGGCGGCGGCAGGGCGGGCGGTAAGCCGGGCGTCACGTGCAGCGCCTTCCTGCCGCGGCGCCACGACGTCTCACACCGACGTGTCGTGGCGCCGCAGGGCACGTGCGCCCTGGACGCGCTCGAGATCACCGACCACATCGTGGCCAACTATCTCATCGATAACTTGGAACTGGAGACGGTGCTGCTAGTGGCCGACCACGGTGAGGATTCTCACTCCGGTACCGATTATATTTCCTATGTAATAGTACCCATAGTAAACATCGGTGACTTTCAGAAGACGCCGTGCTTCTGTCGTCTTCGCAGGAGAACGTGCCCGCCCACTGCGGCCGGGTGGTGACCAAGGACTGCTCGGTGTACATGCCCGCGCCGAACTACCGCTTATATGGCGGTCGCGAGCGGACCCCGAGGTACCTCGCCACTTCCACCGAGGACCGTACCAGGTACCAGGCGCTCCGCTCACCCCCTCCCCCCCCCCCCCCCACCGACACCCGCTCATGCCTCTCTCACGGATCCCTCGCTCGACAGATACGTGAAGGCGAAAATAGCGGACCTGTCGAAGTCGCTCGCCGAGAAGACGTCGGAGGCGGATCACCTCACGCGGCAAAACGAGTCGGCGCAGCGCGCGCTGCTCCGGGCCGCCAAGCAGCTGCAGGCGCTGCAGAGCAAATGCCGCGATTTGGAGCGCCGCGCCAAGGAGGCCACCGAAGCGCTGCAGCAGCACTCTACGCCGCAGCTGACGGCGCTGGTGCGATTTTCGGACCTACCTATCTCTAATGTAGAACCGCGGTCGCAAGTCGGTCTTAAAAATCTAAGTTGCAATAAATTTATCCGATTTATTAATAATTCGAAATAATTTTTTGCGCGCGGGCGATGTCGAGGACGAAAAACCTTATTTAATACAATAAAAACGTTATAAATAGTCGCGTACGGGATAATTTTTTACTTTAAATAATTAAATTATTTAATAATATAAATATCTATTATATTTGCACACTAAAGTTTGGCCCGTGCTCGTTTTACTTTTAATTATTTTTTCATATGGCGCCTGTGACGTCATAATATGGCAATAATTAATTAAGTAAATAAAAATAATAATTAAGTTTATTTTAAATAAATAATAATTAAGTTTATTTTTTCCGTCTCGACGATGTCGATTTAGAAGAAGGAGTACGAGTGCCTCGCGGACCAAGAGACGAAGCTGGAAGAAGAGGTCCGCGAGCTGAGGAATAAGGAGCAGATCCTCGAGGAAGAAAAGCAAGCGGCCGAGGCGCGCCTCCACAGAGTTACGAGGGAACTCGAGGGAGTCAGCGAGGAATACGGGAATCTTCAGGTAGCCTACGAATGTTATCGTGGATCGTACATTCCTACAATTTGTAAAACACATCGAATCGTAAACAACCATAAACGAGACATAGATTTAATTTAAAACGTGTGTTATTAATATAAATATCTTTTTTTTTACAAATTGTGCAATGTAAAAAAAATAAATTATGGAGTCTACGAGTTATACCTAGAGCTCCATCGACGCTTTACGGTTCGAAAACCGTCATTAAGGAAGTCCTACAAAATATTTTTCCTCAAAATGGTTATTCGGAGCATTCGAGGGCGAGACGGTCCTCCGAAACGTTTTTATTTAACACTGTCTAAGTTACTGCTTGACTACATTCCACCTGTTCCACTTCCCAAGTTTAGATGTAGTCATAGGTGGTAAGGCGCATTAACTTAGTAACCTACGCACTCTTCTCTTGAAGACACCCACACTGTATTCGGCCGGCAATACCGAGGCAAGCTGTTCCAGTCCTTCGCTGTACGCACTTAAAAAACCGAAGCATAGCGCTTCTTTCGGGTAGGTGGAGTGGACACTCCACAACACAACACAATACTGAGAGGCTAGCAATTCTACGTCTGTGCTCTCGAGGCTGTGGAGGTGCGCACCTCGCCGGTGTCGGAGGACTCATGACTGATTATCCACAGCGGGACGTGGACCGGAAGCAGATGGACCTGGACCGGAGCGTCGCACGCAGGACCGGATGCGAGAGACGCCAGGCCGAGGAAACGGAAGAACTGAAGCGAGCCCGGATAGTCCTCGTCGCGGCGCGTAAGGCCCTTTCGGACGGCAGGGAGGGTCTGGGACCTCGCCCCGAGCGACAGAGGTAACGGCGCCGCCGCGAGGCACGGAGGGTCGCAGGGGGCTACGGCGCTACAGAGTGCTACACGGTGCTACAGGGAGCGGGACGAGGTGCTGGATCGGCTGCGGCGGCTGACGCTCCTGCAGGCCCACGCGCCCGACGCCGCCGCTCGCCGTCACCTGCAGGCCGAGCTGGATGACGTCACGGCGCGCCGACACCGCGTGCGCTCCGAGCTGGCCGACATCAAGGACCTCGTGGACAAGGTCACTAGGCAGTAGGTCTCCGCCGCGAGGTCTCGGCCGGTCGCTTCGCTAACGCGTGGTTCGCTGTATGTTTAGATCGTGCGGTTGACGGAGAAGCACCGGAACCTGTGCTACGACGTGCAGAAGGACATCGAGCGGCACGTGGGGTTCGAGTTCACCAAAAAAATGTTGCAGGGGAAACATGCGGTACGTATCTATCGGTGTTTTTTTTTAAGTCATCGGGGCGAATCCAAAACGGTGACGGCAAAAATCCGATGGGAAAATTGAAACTCGCCGTCATCCCGGAGCTCTATTGTCTATCCGAGACTAATAACACACACACACAGGGCTCCTTGAAGCTGGATCACGTGGAAAAGAAGCTGGACTTGTATATAGGAAACAAGAACATGGACATGCTGTCGGGCGGAGAGCGCTCCTACTGCACCGTGGCGCTGTTCCTGGCCATGTGGGAGTGCGTGGAGCAGCCCTTCTACTTCATGGACGAGTTCGACGTGTTCATGGTGAGCGTCGCCGCCGCCGTTATTTCATTTTCAGTTCCTAAAGAATAATGGTTAATGTTATCGTGATTAAATAGCTGTGTTTCCAAAAGTTTACGCCTGCACTTGACGGTGGTATGTCACTTTTCAACAAAATTGTTTCAAATGCAGGGTTCCTTTTTTACATCAAGCAAGTTTGTAAAAAAACAAACTTGCTTGATGTAGAAATGCACCCTGCATTTGAAACAAATATATGTATAAATGTTGAGTGTTGGTGTCGTGTTACCAGGACGAGAAGAACCGTACGGCAATATGGAGTATGCTTGTGGAGTTCGCAAAAAAGCGCAGGGGCAGGCAGTATGTGTTCTTGACACAGAGACCGTTACCTATCGACGCGGGCGATATCGGAATATTCAGGTCTCACACACACACACACACACACACACACACACACACACACACACACACACACACACACACACACACACACCATCACACCATTAACAGCCGTATTGAACACATATATCCCAACTAAAACATTAATTATGCCTCTTTTTAAAAACAACTTTAAAATCGTGATTAAAATGTGCGCTAATTTCACAATTAAGTTTCACCGAACGTACTAAAGTTTAAAACCACCATCAATATTTTAAAAGGTGTAGGCGGGTGTATGATGTGTGTATAGAGGTCCCCATCGTGGGTTTACTAACTCAGTCTGTGGGTCCTGGGCTGGGCTGCCGGTGCTACTAGTGTCCTGCTAGCTCGTGACACAACACGCCCAGTATTTCCTTCTTTTTTGGGAATGTAAGTGAATCATTAACTTGGGTCTTTTCGCGTTAATTATCCTGTGAGATTTTCTTATAAACGACGACGACTTTGGTGGTTGTTATACCCTTCCGCGCTCTTGCTACTGAAAGATTAACCGCTTCCCGTATAATTTCTAATACCTTGTCGTGGCGACGCGAGTA
This sequence comes from Napeogenes inachia, assembly GCA_959347355.1. Taxonomy (NCBI): domain Eukaryota; kingdom Metazoa; phylum Arthropoda; class Insecta; order Lepidoptera; family Nymphalidae; genus Napeogenes; species Napeogenes inachia. Next base: position 1,083,020 of record OY365799.1, on the reverse strand, counting down.
TTGACCTTTATCTAGAAGTACCCTACACCCTACTAATAGGTGTTTCGCGGTTCCTGTTGTCTCCCCACTGATGTTGCGAGTCGGTAGTTATCGTTTTCGTCTTGTCGAATAAAAGATTTTGTTATGTCTATGTCTTGAACTTTCCTACTTGATCCTAGCCCTACTTTATTCGTTTGAGCACCTATCATAAATTTTTTATGAAATTGAAGTCGTGACTCGAGCTCTGAGGTAACTTTGTCTTTTGGGAGAGAAGTTACAGTATCATCTTTGGATTTTCCGATGATATGTCTTTTGGTAACTCTTAGATGTTTGTAGAGCTCCGATGGTTTCTTTAATTTTAACCAAAAATTGTTTCGTTCTCTAAATAAGGTTGAAGAGCCCGCTGAGTGCGCTAACCCGAGCCATAACTTCAATGTCTTTATGACGCTTGCATCTAACTTTGACAAAAGGGTTTTATTAATATCATAAACGAGGAAAGGTCAATTTAGACGTAATGTTAAAAAAATATCGTAAATCCAAGCTTTTTTGACGTTACTTATTAGTTGGTTGTCTACCTTTTTGAGATCATTTAAAAAGCTATCGACTATTACATCCAACGATAGAGTACGGCCTTGGTAATCGATTTTTTTACCTAAAAGGCCATGATTGATTGAAGCCATGTATTGAGCCAAAGCCATTGTAATTGATATATATGAATATATCAATTACAATTCAAGTAAAGCAATTAATCTACCAAAAGAAGACTAAAATAAATAATAACTAACATTTCACTACTAGTTCTATCATACTCTCACATATACAAGGGATTAAAAGATTCAAATTTGAATAATAGTAATAATATAATCCGTCCCGGATGTGTAGTTCACTGTACGAGTACAACACAAGTACAACACTTAACATAACACCTCAAAGTTTGATTTCAACATTAAGATTTAGTTAATCCTAATCATTTTCATTTTTTTTCGTTCCTATCATACTAGATCCTATTAATGCTTATGTATAAGTACAAGTATATTGTTCTAGACTGAATTGAATAAATCTGTAAATATTACTTTACTATGAATTACATAAATGTGTGTAAACTGTAATCATTCCAAACCATTAAAAAAATATTCAGCAGATGGCTGTGGACCTTGTACCTATGTTTCCTTATCATAAAAGTACATTGTCATTCGTTATCTGTTCATAAAATTGATTTTATATTTTATTATTTTATTACAGGTTACCATCCCCTGCATAAAAACTGCATCAGCCTTATTGTAATATTTTGTTCATTTGTAAGTACTGTTTACATAATTGTAATTTGTATTTTTTTACATAAAAAAATAAATATTTGAAAATCATTTTATTTTTCATTTTAACACGAGCATGGTAAAATCATGCCACATGTATTACATTGGTGCAGCGCTTCTTTATATTTTAAAGCTATTCTCTCAAAATGTAATAAAGTATAGATACTTGATTACAAATTTATTTCTTTTTATTTTTAGGAGGAAAATATCTCAAAACAATTGTAATGTAGTATCCTGACATCATGTTATATAACCAAATTTATAAATTCTGAACCCTATGTCCGCTGACTGTTTCTAAATGGCCCGTTCAGGCATGACAACATCCATTAAGTTGAAAGACCGTGTATAGTGTAGGTAACTACGCGTAGCGCTCTTGCGCTGTACATACGTGTTTGAAATGCCTGGGCGTAGGCCTAGGTACGTACCTACTACCTAGGCGTAGCATTTCTGGTTAACGCTACAAATTTCCTCAATATTTTTAATCTTTTTTTTTTATTTAATCTAGGGCAATGCTTGACTACATTGTATTCGGCCGGAAATACCGACCCAGGCAAGCTGTTCCCATCCTTCGCTGTACGAAGTAAAAAACGACGCAAAGCGCTTCGTTCGGACAGGTGAACCGTTCACAACAAAAGGATGAATACCTGCCGTGCCTCGGAACGTCCGGTGATGGACGGGGGCCGGGGGATTTAGATCGTGTAATTCCAGCCCACACTCATAAAACTGTATCCTATAGAATACTGAGAGGCTAGCAATCCTACGCCTATGTTCAACGGTGTGGAAGTCGGCTTCGACCAATTCGGGACCTATAAGCCTCTTCGCCTCTCAATTGATTCCAGAACCGCAAGATGAGACTTTACGGCACCAGCAAATATTTGACCACAGTACTCTACATACGACCGGATCTGTGCTTTGTATTTTGCTGTTGCTGCTCTTGCTCTGGACTCAATGAACCGACCTAAGTTGGGGTTAGAAGAAATCTCTAAGCCTAACAACTGAAGCCGGTGACTGTATTCCAAGGATACATTCTGGAAAGTAGGAGCCAAGGTAAAAGGGCTACTTCGGCACGTGGCAGTTTGTTAACAGACACGTCTGCGTTTTGGTGGCGTTGAATTTGACAAGATTGGCATTGCTGCATGCGGAGACTGCGTAAGGTTTGTCACTCAAACGTTGCACCATGGCTTCTCTTTCCGACTCTACTTGATCTCTACTAACCCGAGAACTCGGCAGATATCTTTCTACAACTGTGCTGTCGTCTGCATACCCATAGATACAAGGGTTCCGAGGAACACCCGTCGACAACTACTGGAAGAGATCTCTGGCTCAGAAAGTCCGTTACCCAGTCGATCAGACCAGGAGATATACCGTAAACTGAAAGCTTCCTTATAAGGCTCGCATGCTAAACCCTAATAAATGCCCTCGAGACGTCCAGAGACACGGAGACCGCCGGTCCGTCGTTAGCGATCGTCGGTAATGCAAACCAGCATTCTTCATTTTTTGTAAATGCCTACTCGAATAAAGATTTTTTTTTTGTCATTAAATTGGTCAATATAGTCAGTCCTGTGAGTAAGCTACCACCAGCTCGGAATGCTGTTCTGCTGAGAAGAGCTGCCAGAAACTCAACGATTGCTCTTTTTAAATTATATTTAACCATATTTGACTTATACATTATAACATCGACCCTGCGAATGAGTCAATGACCCAAGCAACAGTAAGAATACCGATTTCTTTAAAAGATCTCTTAGGGAGTCTCTAGCTTTTAAGTTACAAATAGCCCGTATAGCTTGTTTTTGTAAAATATATAAATAATAAATTTCGACAGCGCTGCCCTATAGTAAAATACCGTGAGACAATATACTGTGAAAATAACTAGAATAAACGAGTCGAGCCGTATTAACGTCTATTAATTGTCTTACTTTTTTAATTGCAAAGACGGTTGAGCTAAGTTTGCGTGCGAGTGTCTAGAGAAGGGGGTTCCACTGGAGCTTTCTATCTAAAGTTATACCTAAGAAAGTTGTCTTTGTAATTGTTAAGGAATAAACTACAATTTTGACTTTTTACATTCGGAAGTGTATTTACACTAAATGCATAGAATTTTCTATGCATTTAGTTTTTAGTATTTAATACCAAATTAATAATTTCGAACCAATGAAGAACACGTACCATAGCACAGTTAACTTTGTCAAAATTAGCTATATTACGATCAACTTTAAAAATAAGCAAGGTATCATCAGCAAAAAGTACAATGTCACACAGTCCTTTTACGTAAAAGGGCAAATATTTAATATAGAGTAAAAATAAGAAAGGGCCTAGAATAGATCCTTGTGGAACACCCATTTTTAGATGAGATCCAACTGATTTACAATCAACCGTCTGAACTCTGTGATTTAAGTAAGAGGCAATAAGATCAAGCGCAGCACTACGCACACCAAAGTGATTAAGTTTGCATAGTAATGTTGGATGGTCCACGCAATCAAAGGCTTTAGATAAATCACAAAACACTCAGATTGCATTCAGTGACTTTTCCCATGCGTCGTAAATGAGCTTAAGAAGCGCGGCACCCGTATCAGTTGTTGATTTGCCTTTGGTGAAACCATATTGTTTACTATACATGATTTCATTGCTATAAACAAATTTTGACATTTAGTTTAAAATATTTTTTTCGAAGATTTTTCTTAAAGTGGGTAATATAAAGATAGGTCTATAATTTCCGGGTTCTAGTCTATCGACACTTTTGAACAAGGGTACTACTTTATTATTTTTCATTAAATCTGGGAAAGAAGCAGACCTGCCGCCAATGATAAGATGCAAAAAAGTGCCACATCTCATCCCAATCTTCTGACTTGTATTTCCATACTCGCCTAACACCATGTGGTTCGAGAGCTTGTGGGGAATATGTAAACACAGATTTCACCAGATAGTGATCGCCGGATCGGAGGTTCCCAAGGGGACGGTGACCTCTACACGATACCTGTCCAGATCAGTTGTCAGCAGAAGGTCCAGGCAATTGGCTGTATGGTCTACCACATCTGGTACCCTTGTCGCTTGCTTCACCAGCTGAAAGAGGTCCAACGACAACGCAAAGTTCCGCGCTTCTCTTCCAGCATGGTCGGTTTTCTGGTACGGGAACAACCAGTTCTGATGACAGGCATTAAAGTCCTCCAGAAGGACGAGCTGCGCTGAAGGGCGGCCAGCGGAAAGGCGTCGCTTCGGATCCCGCTACCCTCGATTAGACACCCGACGAAACAAACACCAACTCGATGTCAAACCGGTTCGCCAACGCACCGCATCTGTTCAGACCTATATGGTTTATTTATATATTTTTTGCTGAAGCTAATCTGATACCATTTTTTAGATATACTATTTCTGGTTCTTTTATTCAAACGCTTAGTCTCTAATCTTCGTTAGGAAGAAGACTAAAACTCTTTTTAGAATAGCATATCCTTAATCCTAAACGAACACGAAAACGTCAATTTTCACGTCAACGATCGATAAATAATTTGTCAACTTTGAACTTGTCAATTTTTTTTCATTGTTAACTGTTGTCTGCTAGTGCTGAGTTAACTGAGTTAATACTTAACATACTCTGACTGTAGAGAGTGGTCCACAGAGTACTATAAACGGTGGTCAAATAAGAATTGGATTCTTAATTTGTTTGATTAAAAATACGATTTTTTGAAATAAAAAAATAAATTATGCCCCAACGTTGTGCAGTGCCTCTGTGTAACGAAAAAACTGGCGGTCATAAGTTCCCTAGTGAAAAATCAATTCTGAAAAAATGGCTTGTAGCAGTTCGACGGGACAACCACATCCCCTCTAGACATTGTCGAATTTGTAAAAAACACTTCACTGATGATGATTATGAATTTCCTTGGGCAGCAGTTGAAGAAAATGGTACTTAATAATTTATTTCGTTTATCATCTATAAAATAATATATGTGCCTTATTGGTTTGTGCTAAAACAGTTTCTATATTCTTGCTTAAATAACAGATCCAAAACAATTGATAAATGTGAAGTTAAAATTTTTTAACATTTACAATTTATCAATTACAGCCCGACCAAGATTAAAAAAAGATGCTGTGCCAAGCAGATTTCCATGGAATGATCTATCATTTGATACACTGTCTAAAAAAAATAAACATGCAGTTGAACGCATAACGGAAAGAGATATTTTGAGGAACAAACTTGAAACTATAAAAAAAAGGAGTGCAGATCAGTTCTTAGACAGTTTACCTGAACTCCCCTATGATTTACTGGATACAGATGACTTGCCTGAAATGAATTTAAATAAACCCTTAATAGAATTTGATGATATTGATGAGTTTATTTAAACTTTAATGTATGTAAAAAGAAATTAAGGATACTTATTTTTTAAAGTTATGCATTTGGTCAGGAAGATGATTTGTAAAATATAAATGTGATACAAACAACTATCTTAAATGTGGTTTGCACCTGCAACAATGTCTAAACAAACATTTGTGGTCTAGTAACTTATAACAGTCAATTTTAAATAAACGCTTGAATGTACAATGCATATATGTATGCACTATACATACTCAACTTTTTACCTTCAGTATGACTCTTTTTATCTAACTATTGTAACAATTCTTGAATTGTTGAATTAATGAAGTTAATTGAAACCTAAATAATTTTTATGCAAACATTTTAGTTTGTAATCTATATTCCACAAAGATATTTTTGTTTTCTTTTTTATGGAGTTAAACTAGTCCTTTAATATATCATTAACTAAATGGAGTGGTGACATGTATATAATTTACTAAATATTTGTTAAATTACCTAAGATTCTCAAGATGTAACATAATTAATGAATGTCTTTCAAAATATTATGTACTTCATAAAATAATTGTTTAGCAGAAGAGCTAAGAGTATTAGTTTTGTTAAAATGCATATTCCCCACTAATTGTGACTGTGATTTTGTCTGTTTACACAAATTGTATAGAAAATTAAATTTAAACTGAGTAAGCTCTTTTAATAGGTTATAATGCACATTTTTGTTAGTTATTGTTGTATACTCATTGTGTCATACAGCTTTTGTCTTTCTATTTCAAGTGATTGATTTTTTTTTATCTGTATTTCTCTTAGATGTAATAAAATTTATAAATGTTATGTGCCATATTATTATATAGACTGAATTTAGCAATGATTTCTTTTGGTTCTAATCATTATTGTCAAGGACACAGGTAAAACATATTATTGATTTCTTTGTTTTAAATTTCGTGTTGCTGGATAACCCAGGTATACCCCCCACACTTACGTCAATTATATCGCCGTTATGCACTAGACACTAGTTGCGAATTCATTCGGGGTTTTTGTTAATGGGCTCAAAGAGTTGTTGAGAGAGGAGGGGAGGATTTGCGCCGTAATCTGTCAGGACAAAAGTTTATTACGATATAATTGACTCGGTGAAATATTATGTATGTATTTATTTATTTGAATTGGCCTTAATGCATTATTTAACTTGTAGATAATATAATGGTGTATATAAGATTCTCTCAAATCTATTTTTGTATTTATCAATGTGATATTTTTATTTTATTTAGCGTAAAGTATACAATTTTAGATTTATTACTTAATTTTAGTTTTTTAATATTTATATTCATACTAAATAGGTATGTGTGTATGTTCAAAATATTCCACTTATGTTGTTGGATATTTTGCAAGACTGTAATATGTATACATTTTAAAATATAAACTTACTTTCAAAGTGAAATAAATGTTCTAGGAAAGAAAATGAATTATCCAAGTGTATTATTTCAACATTTATGAATTATATAAATATCTTATCATAGCAACTAATCAAAACCCTATAAGTTCTATACCAGTGTTTCTAAACATGGGACGCAATTTTCTCCCGTGGCAATTTGAAAATGAATTCGAAACGTTTTTAAACCTTTTCGCACCGAGCCATTTAAATGCAATGCTATATTTCGGTGTAAAATTTAACGAAAATAATAAATTCGGTAAATAATTATTAGGTATAATTAAATAATCACTGGAAGATTTTTTATTAAAATTATTTGGAATTTAAAATTAAGTTTTTCATTATATCTTTTGAAAAATTACTTGATGTCTTGTTAACAATAAGTTATTTTTTATATTAAAAGTCATGTATTATAATTTCTGTATATTACATAGGGGGCTAGGGACCTTAGCTTTCCTAAAATTCATTCATTCGTTGCTTCGATTGTATCCAGGATTATTTGTAATTAGTTGACTAGCTCTTGCAGGCAGTCTCTACATCAATCCCAACAACATTTGTATCACGACTTCAAAATTAATAGATTTTAAATTTTTAGTAGACCAACCCACGATAGGCTGCCCTCCCAGCCGCGAAAAATCCCTGGGTGGTTTCATCGCGATGTTTGGCGAACAGAAGAGGAGTGGTACGAGAACACCAATTTGGCCCCGCGCCGGAGTATGTCTGTACGCGACCTCTGTATCCAGCGTCTCCGTCACCTTGAAGTCACAACACACAAAAACGAAAAAAATCCTGTATTCTTGTGTTTACTGTTCGCACAGCGGTGACCAGGAGACAACTAGATTATTACTATCTCCATGAGGCTGCTGGTATGGCTCTGTATCAATACCCTTCAGCGCAGCTCGTCATTATCGGGGACTTTAATGCCTGTCATCAGGACTGGCTGTTCTGAGAACATTGTTTCGTTTAGATTTGAATAAAGCCAGGGGTCCTTATTATACCAACCATTCTGCTCCAGACATGCGCAGCTGAGTTGTCTCCTGTACTGACACATCTGTATCGCCTCCCTTTCAAAATAGGAATAGTGCCGAAATCCTAGAGCTTACCAACATGCAACCAGTGCTCAAAAAAGGCAGCCGTGCCGATCCTGCCAATAATAGACCCATTTCAATCACCTCCATACTTTGAAAGATTAAGAAGCGTGTAATGAACTCCTCGCGCCCTCTAGCTTACCTAGTAGAGAACGACCTCCTCAGTGATCGACAGTACGGGTTTCGCCGAAATAGGTCAACTGGGGACCTTCTAGTGTATGCTTCATACATTTTAGGCGAAGCCATCGAGAAGAACGGAGTGACGGTGGCCGTCTCTCTGAACGTCTCGAGTCACTTGCATGACAGGGTCTGACATGCAATCTTTATAAGCAAGCTTTCGGCGTACGGTATAACTCCTGCAGGGCTATTCGCTAACTTTGACTTTTCTAATGACCATCAAGCGCGAGATGCAAACCGAACCTTGAAGGTCACTGAGGCTGTCATCAAATTGGTATTGCGTATTACAGTGAGTGGTTACCCAGATACGTTTTCAACACTCTACCCTGTTTGGGAGAGGGTAATCGGTTACAAGGCGTAGCCTCTATGCCGAGATTTTCTACGTCGACTATTGATATAGCCGAGAGATGCGGTCGGACATTTAGTCCTGAGGTTATCTTATTATTTAGGAGTTAGATACACCCGGGCGGTCGGTCCAGCCAGGTGAGACCTCTGGCGGACCAGAGGAGGCCCGGCTTAGACGACCAGCGACCTTGGTGTGTTTTAAGTGGATATCACTGGGTTTATGATGTCTCTAGGTAGACGGCGATTAGATGTTTCTGGAGGGCGGGCATGATGGGGAGCGATGTTACGCAAGTGCGGGAAGTCCGAATGATCGGCCCGACAGAACATCGCTTCGGTGAGGCGTGCTATATGGGTGATAAGATTCTCCACTGCGAGGTCGCGTTCAATGGTTGTGTTGCGCACGAACCACGGGGCTTGAATAAGGTTTCTTAGGATTCTTGACTGGGTAGTTTGGAGGCATTTTCTTTGGAAGTTGCTTGTACACGCCAGCCAGGCAGGGGCGGCGTAAGTCAAGTGTGGACGGATGTATGTTTTATAAAGTTGCACTTTTGTTTTTAACGGGAGCTTTGAGTTGAGAATAGGTCTGAGTTGGTGAAAAGCGGCTTTGGGGGCTGTGGTGGCTTTTTTGACCTGCGGTACCATTGTTAGATTGCGATCCAGGATGACACCGAGGTAAGTAGCTTTGTTGATCCAGGGGATGTCTATCCCCTCAATCTTGAGGGGAGGAGGAAGTTTGCGGTGTCGGCCGAAAGAGATGATTTGAGTCTTCGAGACGTTGAAGGCGAGCCTCCACTCTTCGAGCCAGTCGGGCAGGAGGTCAAGGTTTGCTGGAGTTTATGGGCGGCATGGGTGACGGACATAGACTTGGCCAGGAGCGCTATATCGTCGGCGTAAAGGGCCAACGTAGCGTCCTGGCTGACTGGGATGTCGTCAGTGTAGCAGCTGTATAAGGCAGGGGACCAAGTGCTACTTTGGGGAACCCCTGCCGTTGAGGCGCGGCTGCTGGAGAGTGCGCCCTCGATCCTCACCCGGAAGGATCTGCCGCTTAGGAAGTCGGCGATGATCCGGGCTAGGGAGAGAGGGACGCCAGCTCTTCGGATTTTGTGTATGAGGCCAGGGTGCCAGACTTTGTCGAACGCTTTGGCGACGTCTAGAAAGGCCGCTGCAGCGGTCTCCTTTCTGATGTCTGCCATGGAGGCGAAATGGATCACCCTAGACAACTGTAGGGTGGTGGAGTGGCAGCGTCTGAATCCAAATTGTTCTATACTTGGCTCGAGATGTGCATTGAGTGCAGGCAAAAGGATTCTTTCTAGTAGCTTTGAGAGTGCGCTTAGCAACGTGATGGGTCTGTAACTCTCGACGTTGCGGAGATCTTTTGATGATTTCGGGAGTATAATGATGATCCCTTTTTTCCATGCTTTTGGAAAGTAGCCTAGGCGGATGATGGTATTAAAAAGTCTTGTGATGGCAATCTGAGTTCTGATAGGCGTGTGACGAAGCATCGAGTTGGATATTAGGTCTTCACCCGGGGCTTTCCTCGCCTTGAGGTTGAGAATCGCCTTCCTTATTTGCCCCGGAGAGAAAGTGAGTGGTGGCGTGTCGGGATCGGGTGGGCTTTCTAGCCATTCTTGCATCGATCGTTCGATCATCGTGTGAGTTTCAATCCGGTGGCTAGGGTGTGGCGTGAATTGTTTGGCCCAATGGTCCGCGTGGAGTTCGGCTTTCTCTTGCGGATCGAAGCATAGGGAACCGTCCGGCCGAAGAAGAGGGCATGTGGCAGCTGGTCGTTTTTGCATTTTGCGACAGAGTTTGTTGAGGGATAGCTTGTCCTCACTTGCAGTGTGTATGGCATCGTTCCAGCTTCTTGTTGATTCGGCGGCTAATTCGGTTCTGATTTCTTCGGCCAATGCATTAGGTTGGGTTTTGGTTGCGGGGTCCCGTGTTCTGTGCCATATTTTCCTGAGCCTTCTCTTCCGGGAAATAAGTTTGAGGATCCTCTGGGGTATCGGAGGTAAGGAGTAACTTAGTGGTGCAGAGGTTGCTTCTTTCATTGCGCAATTGAGTGCGTTGGTGATGTGGTGTATTTCCCTATCAACATCATCTCTGCTGTTGAGAGGGGCGTTAGGTTTGATCTGGTTGTCTATTGTGGTAATGAATTGGTCCCAATCCGTTCTTCCTTTTATAGGAGGATGAAGGGACGCGGAAATCTTGCCCTGTAGAGTTAGGAAGATCGGGAGTTGATCCGATCCTTGGGCTTCGTGGATGACTTCTAACTGCAATTGGTTGGGTTGTAAGCCACGGTGTATTGCCAAATCTATGGTGCATGGGTGGTGGCTTGGGATGGTAGAATATCGAGTTGGTTCATCGGGGCCCTCTATTGAGTAGCCACATCTTCTTGAATATCTGAGTAGTGCGCGGCCTCTGGCATTGCGACCGTGACATCTCCAGTTGGTGTGATGAGCATTCCAATCGCCGACGGCGATGGTGAGAGAGAAGCTTTGGAAAATTTTCTGAAGGTCTGTGATTGCAGACGTTGTCTGGTATGGATGATATATGGCGAAGATTCGGTATGTTCTGTTGTTGATGGCTATTTCCACCCCCAGCGATTAGAACGATCGTGTGTCGAGGTTCGGTATAGGCTGGAAGGAAATGGATCTATGGACCGCAATGAGAAGGCCGCGTTTGGCGCTTGCTTGTCCGTGGTCCAGTCTGGTAGTGGTATATCCGGGGATGTTGAAAGTCTCCGTGTGCTTAAGGTGGGTTTCGTTTAGCAGAGCGATGTCGATGTTTTGGCGACGGAGCAGCAATCTGAGGCTATGCTTTCTCGGTTTGAGCGAAAAGGATTCTTGCACTGTCCATGTTATTTCTTAATAAGTTCGAGCATTCCAGCCAGCACTACCTGGACAGGTACTTGGCCTTGCCTCATGGCGCTTAACACCTCCATGAAGGCTCCGATGAACATGTCTATAGCTACAAACTGTTGTGTAGGTGGAGTGGCTGCGAGTACCGGTGCGGTTGGGATGGCGGTGGCTTTGGTGATGTTTGGAGCAGAGCGATTTCGTCCCTTTCTGGGACCTCTCGACTTGTTCCTGCGAAATCCTTGGCCCGGGTTGTTAGCGAGGGCCATGAGGGTGGAGGCTTGAGCTTCTGCTTCTACAGTGTTGACTTTGTCTTGAGGCCTCTCGACGATCGGGGGGCTCGTTTTGGAAGCTTGGTTATTATTGGTGCGAGCCAGGACCCCGGCTTTCCAATTTTGAATTTCTTTACGGAACTGTAGGCACCGGGCGAGATTGGCCGGGTGCGGACCGCCACAGTTCACACATGTTGCGGGCTCGCTAAGAGGGCGGGGGCAGTCACGTGCCGCGTGTTCGCCGCCACAACGCACACAGGCTATCTTGCGATGACAGCCGTGGCTGGAGTGGCGGAAACCTTGGCATCTGTGGCACTGGGAGGGGCCTGGTCTGCCCCTCCATGCTTCAATTATAACGCCCGACATGTTGAGCATTGTGTTTATTTGGTAGATCGCTGGTACAAGGTCTTCAGTTTTTCGCATTATGGCCATAAAAATGCAACCTGGGCGGCCCATACGTGCCTTTATCGGGCGAGCGTATTCTGCAGTGAAACCCAGGTTGGCGAATTCGTTTATGATTTCTTCGGGTGAGGTAGCTACTGGGAGGCCCCTTATGGCAATTTTGAGGCCTCTCTCTGACGGTAATCCATATGAATACCAATATACTTTGTTGTCTTTTTCGATCTTCGGCAATCAATGGCGGGATTCTGAGTTTCTCGGGGTCGTCGGAGGCTTCGTCTGTGGCTTCGTCTATGTCCATTTCTTTTTCTGTAGCTACTTGGCTTGGTGGTGATGTGGTCGCCCGTACGGCGCCAGCGTAACTAAGTCCACTCGTTCCCTGCACTGACTGGCTAGGGATGGTGGGGGTAGCGTCGGTGGTGGGGCATGTGCTTTCTGAGTCGCGAGAGATTGACGACCGAGTAGCAGCTGTGGTGGGGGAAGTAGCAGCTGGAGGGCCCGTGGGCTTGTTGCCAGGGGCCTCGTGGTGTTTTTTTGCACTTTTTGTGGGCGTTGGGATGCATTGCCTCTTCGATAGGGCATCCTCTTTTTCGCTCCCGGTCGGGGACGGCGAGAAGTTGTAGTACTGGTATTTGCGGGGCTCTTCTGGGTAGCGGGAGCGGCGGCGAGGTTGAGTATTTCGCAATAATACCCTATCTCGCCGTTGTTGAGAATTTGCATGATCTTTTTGAGAAGAGGGCGGGATAATGCGCCTTTCTTCCCAAGTTCCGTCACTGTTTTAATGTCTCTCAATTTCTCGGCACTTATTTCGACTACCGCGTCGTCATCCATACGGGACGGGGCGGAAGGCGAGCGCTTCGGACTGGTGTTCGGTCTCTGCGGTGTGCGCGGAGTGCGAAAGACGGCTTCTTCATGACGAGTAGAAGTAGTGTCCCGACTCGTGGAATGGGTGGTGTTAGAGCTCTGGGGTGAGGTTGCCTCAGGGCCGCGCGCTGACTGGCAGCTTGAGCTAGAGGCGGTCACCAGAGCTCCTAGACCGGCCGGTTTAGGAGCCGGCGGGGGCTTGGCGGCATTGCCTGGCTTAGGAGCAGGCACTGGAGGCAGCGAAGGCGCAGATGGTGATGGCGACGGTGATGGTGGCGGCGAGGGAGCGGGCAAGGATGCAGGCTCCGACCTGACGTGCAGCTTCTCTGTGGAGCGCGTTCGGGACGGGTCCTGGCGTGCTCCGTCACGACCGCTCAAAGGAGCGGGCGGGTGGCGTCATTACTGGGTGCTCGTTCACGGCAATCAATCATCCCCTTTTGACGGGGGACGGCCGGCACCGAGGGGCGAACAACGCCGGCAGCTTCCGCGGTTTCGACTTAAAAAAGGCGGTTTGGGGAACTCCAACTAATTGTTGGCGGGCAACAATTAGCCGAGTTCAGAGTCCTGGGTCGATTCCGTACCGATAACTTTCACAAACACAATAACTGGTCATTGAGATGTGCAGCGCATGACGAGCAGGCCGATCCTGAGTGGTTATCAGTTGACGGTTTCTTTTATAGTACCATTTGACATGACTGGTTTCTATCGACTTAATGCTTCTAAATCAAAAATGACTTTAGAATAGTATTTACTGTGAATGCCTTAGAGATTTTTTTTATTTTTAAGGTTTTTGTGTGTCTCGAATTTTCAATTTTTTACATGTGTATCATTATTAGCAGTAAAATAAAGTAATATTTAGGTTCAATTTCAATTTCTTGAGAGGTATTTTCTCGTGTGTAAAGTTTACGAAGTTTTGTGAATAAATAAATATATGAAGACAAACCAATAGCTTAAATAGCAATTAAGCATTATCTAATATTTTTTAAAACGTCCACAAACTGTCTAAATATTTAAGTTGCCCGTATCGTAACAGATTTAAGATATTTGTACATAGTTTTAGACATAAATATAAAGTACAACAAATTTTACTCTTTTTACTCTTGTGTTTCTAATTGTCTTGTAACTAATTTTACTCTTGTGTTATGCTCGTGAACGGGTGCTGCTTGCGGTGACTGGTTGTGTGGCAGGCCGAAGATTTGTGTATATATATGTATATGTATCTATATATATATATTTACTGTTATTATTATTTAATTTTCGTTGCCTGAAATCATTGGGCTTCTTTTCCGATTGATTGCGACGGTTCAAGTTGTTCCAAAATTGCATTTAAGTTTATAAAATAAATAAAATTGACTCATTTGCAGGGTTGATGTTATAATTTATAAGTCAAACATTGTTAAATTTTATTTAAAAAGAGCAACTGTTGAGTTTCTGGCCAGCTCTTCTCAGCAGAACAGCATTCCGAGCTGGTGGTAGCTTACTCACAGACTGACTATACTGACCAATTTAATGTAATTGACGATTCAAAAGTGCGTGTAAATGCCTACTTGAATAAAGATATTTTGAATTTGAATTTGAATTGAACAAAATTATAGTTTTGTCAATACGAATAAGATTTTATTTTTATAACTAACAATAATATGTTATAAATGTATGTCACTTATTTAAAAAATATTCTCTCATAGCTCTTATAAAATATTTATTTTCATTATAAGAAATTTCAATTATTTTTAATTAAATTGTTAAAAAATGTTTATTCTCTATAGATGCAACCACGGGAAAATCTCTTCGCTACCTAGTTGAATTTGTACAGCAACTTGCAACATTGCATTTAAAACATGTTTCTCAGGGTACAATACATAATATATCTGACCAATGCAATGGTGCAGAGTAACTTGATTTTTTAATAATTAATTTCTATACTAATTTATAATATAATTCTTATTTTTATTATATAATAAGAAACACTTGGAGGTTTCAGAACTTCAGTACTATTTATTACATTATTACTATTTATTTATAAGATACTTTCCCCGACAAATTAGGTGATTATATGTTTGATAGCCACTAGCGTTACAGAATACCAATTTTAAGAGTATTTTTTTTTTAATACAAAACTAGGTTAATACTTGACTACATTCCACCTGATGGTAAGTGAAATGTAGTCTTAGGTGGTAAAGCGCATTAACCTAGCTGCCTATTTACTCTCCTGTTGAAGACACCCACATTATATTTTGCCGGAAATACCGACGCAGGCAGATTGTTCCAGTCCTTCGCTGTACGCACTAAAAAAGATGAAGCATAGCGCTTCGTTCGGACAGGTGGAGTGTCCACAACGTAGGGATGGATACCCGCCGTGCGTCGGGACGTCCGGCAAAGGAACGGGGATAGGGGAATTAGGTCGTGCAATTCCTGCGCACACTCACCAAAATGTATCCTATAGAATACTGAGAGGCTAGCAATTCTACGCCTGTGTTCAAGGCTGTGGAGTTAGGCGTCAAACAATTTAGGGTCGCCAATAAGCCTCTTTGCTCGCCTCTCAATTGAGTCCAGAACCGCAAGATGAGTCTTTGCGGCACCAGCAAATATGTGGTTACAGTACTCTACACACGACCGGATCTGTGCTTTGTATAATACAAGAAGCTGTCCCGGTGTAAAGTACTGTCGCACCTTCGCAAGTACGGCAAGCTTTCCTACTGCTGCTCTTGCTCTGGACTCAATGTACCGACCAAAGTTGAGGTTCGAGGAGATCTCTAAGCCTAACAACTGAAGCCAGTCACTGTATTCCAAGGATACATTCTGGAAAGTAGGAGCCAAGGTGAAGGGGCTCCTTTTGGCGGTGAACAAACACGTCTGCGTTTTGGTGGCGTTGAATTTGACAAGATTGGCATTGCCCCATGCGGAGACTGCCTAAAGTTTGTCATTCAAACGTTGCACCATGGCTTCTCTTTCAGATTGTACTTCATCTCTACTAGCCCGAGAACTTGGCAGATATCTTTCTACAACTGTGCTGTCGTCTGCATACCCATAGATACCGGGCTTCAGCAGATCGTTAATGTGCAGCAGAAAAAGAGTTGCAGAAAGAACGGACCCCTGAGGTACTCCGGCATTTATTGTCAAGGGTTCCGAAGAACACCCGTCGACAACAACACGGAGAGATCTCTGGCTCAAAAAGTCCGTTATCCAGCCAATCAGACCAGGAGGTATACCGTACGCTGAAAGCTTGCTTAAAAGGCTCACATGCCAGACTCTGTCAAAAGCCTTCAAGACGTCCAGAGAGACGGCGACCGCTTCTCCGTTCCTCTCGATGGCTTCGCCTAAAATGTGTGTTGCGTACGCTAGAAGGTCCCCAATGGACCTATTTCGGCGAAATCCGTACTGTCGGTCACTGAGGAGATCGTTACCTTCTACGTACGCTAGAAGCCGCGAGTTCAATACACGCTCTATAATCTTGCAGAGTATGGAGGTGATTGAAATGGGTCTATAATTGGCAGGATCGGCAAGGCTGCCTTTTTTGGGCACGGGTTGCACGTTGGCAAGCTTTCAGGATTCCGGCACTTTTCCAGTCTTGAAAGAGAGGCGATACAGACGTGTCAATACAAGAGACAACTCACCTGCGCATGTCTTGAGCAGAATGGCTGGTATACCATCAGGACCACTGGCTTTATTCCCATCTAAACGACACAATGTTCTCCATACCTCTTTGTTCGTGATGCGGATTTCAGGCATCGAAATACCGCAGTGAGGAAGATGTTCTGGAGAAGCATTGCCAGTGTCTACATGGGAATTCTCAGCAAACAGAGAAGCATTCGCTTTCTCTGTTGCTGTGTGGGCCAGGGATCCATCAGGCTTCAGCAGAGCAGGCAGTGAGGGTTGGCAGAAGTTCGACTCGATCGCTTTGGCAAGAGACCAGAAAGCTCGACTGCCAGTTGGTCTGACAGAGAGCTTTACGCCATTCTTAACGATCCCTTCAAGACCTTCTGCAATGCCTTTTTATAGGATTTGGCAGCTTGGTTAAAGGCTCTCTTGTTTGTACTTACATCCGGAGTTTGCCACCGTTGAGTTGCCACCGATGGGTACGTCAGCAAAAGGAATAAAATACTCCATTGCCTGATGCACCACATCGGTTATAGCATCCGCGCAACTCGATGGATCCAAAGAAGAGAAGCAAACCTGCCGCCAAGGATAAGACGCAAAAAAGTGCCGCATCTCATCCCAATCTGCTGACTTGTATTTCCATACTCGCCTAACACCATGTGGTTCGAAAGCTGGTGGGGAATATGTAAATACAGATTTCACCAGACAGTGATCGGAGGTTCCCAAGGGGGACGTGACCTCTACACGATACCTGTCCGGATCCGAAGGTCCAGGCAATTGGCTGTATGGCCTACCACATCTGGTACCCTTGTCGCTTGCATCACCAGCTGAAAAGGTCCAAGGACAACGCAAAGTTCCGCGCTTCTCCTCCAGCATGGTCGGTCTTCTAGTACGGGAACAGCCAGTCCTGATGACAGGCATTAAAGTCCCCCAGAAAGACGAGCTACGCCGAAGGGTACTGATACACAGCCATATCTGCAGCCTCACTGAGATACTCAAATAAACGAGTTGTCTCCTGGTCACTGCTGTGCAAACGATAGACACAGGAATACAGGATTTTTTCGTTTCCTGTGTCCACTAAAACCCATAGGGAAGAAAAAGTGGGGTCTTCAAGATGACGGAGACGCTGAACACAGAGGTCGTTCCGCGCGTACACACTGACTCCGGCCCGTGACCGAAAGTTGTGCTCTAACGAGTAACCGGGATAATCCAAGTATGCAGCGCTCAAAGGACATTGTATCTGCGTCTCCGTCAAAAAAAGAGCAAGTGCGGCTGCTCTGTCTCCAGGTGGTGGTGGACAGGTAAAAGAATTGAGTGCAAACCCCTGATATTAGTGAGTCGCACTTTATATGAGGAGGAGTGCAACCGCTGTGTAATCTTGTTCCTTTTTCTTAACTTTTTAAAAAAAAAATATGAAAGTGAATAGGGATGGGAAATGGCAGTTGAACGAGACGGTACGTATCGAACCCGACGTCGAAATTGGTGATGTCTTGCCACTGGGAGGCTAGTCTGGAGACTGCGGGGACGCCCGAACCCCCCCAGGGATCGCCATCGGGCTTCCTCGTCTGGTACGATGCACCAGCACGATAGAGCCACCCTGGGAGTTTTCACAGTTGGCGGGGCAGCCTTTCGTGGTTGGCTAACCCACTAATTGGGCCCCCAACTATCCGCGGGCGGCTAGCGGAAAGCCGTCGCTTCGGATCCCGCTACCCTCCTCGACTAGACACCCAACAAAACAAACACCAACTCGACGACAAACCAGTTCGCCAACGCACCGCAACTGTTCAGACCCATTTCCCATAAACGGTTTTATCTAGCAACGTGCCGGAACATGACTAGGTCGCTTTGCGGTACGACTCTGCCCGATGGGTGGTAACTTTGCCGGCGACCGGATGTTATGGTCCACCACCACTATCGATACAAATTTATCTGTCAAATGATTAACGGTGGCCATCAAAGCTATTCGATGGCTGTTACAGTTACATAATACGAAATTAGTTGTTTGACAAGCATTATTTCCGCACTTACTGATAGTGATTTTCATTTTAGCTGTCAAAAAAGATACGCAATAGCCCTGCTGGACTCTTCTCTCGCTTTAATTTCTTAATATTTTCCCATACATCGCGTTCTGTAGTAGTGGTTGTTTCTTTGTTATTAGTTGGAAAGCTATTTGTTTCTGTAGGCGTGTCAGTATCTTGTGTATCATAAGCATATAGATCTTTGTAGAAGTTTGTGGCACAAGATATAAGGTCTTTTCTTGATTTCGTTTCGTTTTGCCCGTTTCTTAAGCTTTTTATCCAGTCTTTGTGGGTGGTAAGTTGCTGATGCGCTCTTTTAGCGCTTCTGTGGTGTTTTATGCTCTTTTCAATGGTTTTTTGTCTGTGTCGTATGCAGTAATTTCTTATTAATTTGCTGGCTTGTTTGAATAGATTTGACAGCCATTTTTTCATCTCTCATGATTTGTTTTTGGTTTTAATTAGTGCGTTTCGGCGTTTGTTCATTTGTTTAGTTGTTTCAGTGAAGAAATGGCAAGTGTATTCATTTTCCTTATTTGTAATCTCTGGTTTTAGACTAGTTTTAACATAGAATTCGAATTTATTATAGGATGTTTGTATGTTGTCTTCGTTAAAATTACTTGGGTGCATAGTATTGGTTTTTAGTTTGTCATGGTATGTTTTTATTTCCGAGTCCGTTTTTAGCGACGAAACCGAGTGCTGAAAGTTTCTTCTACATTTTTTGGATTTTTTTTTTGAGTTACCGTTGCTCTTACTATTCGATGATCCGACGGAAACTCTACGTTGTTAAGAACCTCTATGTTTCTAATATTTTTAGGGTTATTAGCCATGATAAAGTCTAGTTTGTTTTTAGTTTTTTCATCTGGGGATATCCATGTCCATTTTTGATTATATTTCTTTTTAAATTGGGTGTTCATAATGGATAGCTTGTGTTCTAGAGAATATTTTATAAGCCTTTCGCCTCTTGGTCTTCCTATCTTGACATTGAGGTCTCCTACCGTCATGTCCTATGCGAGTCCCGCTTTTGCGCACGCTAATCTGAAACCCCTTCAGGTGATTCAGAACAGGTTTACACGGATTGCAACCGGGGCGCCGTGGTTCGTACGCAACATCGATCTCCATAGAGATTTAGACCTTCCGACCATCGCTCAGTACTTCAAGGGGCTTTCCCAAAAGTACTTTGAACGTGCTGAGCGACACCCGA
Organism: Napeogenes inachia; assembly: GCA_959347355.1. Lineage (NCBI taxonomy): Eukaryota > Metazoa > Arthropoda > Insecta > Lepidoptera > Nymphalidae > Napeogenes > Napeogenes inachia. The sequence goes on along the minus strand of OY365799.1, from coordinate 1,063,186 downwards.
ACCCACTGGTGGCTGACGCCGCAGAGTATAGACCACGTAAGACTATTTTAGTCAGAAAAAGAAGACCCAAGTCGGTACTCGTTGACCCCGACGACGCGTTCACAGTAGGTAATAAAGTGTACGCGTAGGCATAAATGACACCACACAACACACAGACACACACCGTCTGTACCGGTATAGACGAGGTCCCAACTGAGTAAGTGTTCCGTTAGAATTATGTATAAAAACGGGATTATTGCCACGATCAGTTATATTATTATTATTACCTCGATATTTCGAAGCGGTTACACGCTCCATGGTCACGAGTAGACTGGTATGGCGAGTGTTGACATCTTCTAAGGACAGACATATCTGTCTACCCTCTTTCGGATGCGTCGACTACTCTCACTACGACTGTTCGAACCACTACTATTGTCACTCATTTGTTTCTCACGGCACACAAAACTTACTGTGTCTGGACGCGAAAATGAAGTCGAACCTATTGTCTTTTTATGACTATTAACCACCGTATTCCACGCACTGGATAGTTTAAAACCGTCTTCCCGATTAAAATTCTGGTACTTCTTTATTTCAAGTGCCTCGCGCACTAATCGCGGTATGTAGTGGCGTTCCGTTGCTAGTACTTTAGGGTTATGTAATTCTATCCAGTGATTGGTTTGGGCCTGGTTTAAATGCTGTGCTATAGCCGACTTGTTCACGTCATTGTTTTTTACAGCCCGGATGTGTTCTTTCATACGGTCGACGATTGCTCGTTTAGTTTGGCCGATGTACGAACTTCCGCAGCTGCAATCCACTTTATAGACTCCAGGAGTTTGAAGAGGCAGACGGTCTTTAGGTGAACGTAACAGCTTTCCTATTTTGCTATGGGGCGTAAAAACAGTTTTTATCGAGAACTTCCCTAATAATCTGCCTATTTTATCGGTCACCCCTTTAACATAAGGTAAAAATGCTGGTTGTCTTTGTACCTCATCTTTTCTCTTCTTTGGTATGCGCTTTTTACAAGATGTTATATTGTTGTATCCGTTGCTTCGTAGAACAGTTTTGATATGTACGAGCTCACGCGGTAGATGTTCTTCGTCGCATATGTCATACGCTCTGTTAGTAAGTGACGTATACAATAGTAGATATATTCTTAAATGATCTTTAAAAAGTAGACCATCAACCAATTAACCTCAAAAAAGCTTGGAAATACGATAATTTTTTAACATCACGTCTAAATTGGCCTTTCCTCGTTTATGATATTAATAAAACCCTTTTGTCAAAGTTAGATGCAAACGTCATAAAGACATTGAAGTTATGGCTCGGGCTAGCGCGCTCAGCGGACTCCTCAACCTTATTTAGAGACCGAAACAATTTTGGGTTATAATTAAATAAGCCATCGGAGCTTTATAAACTTCTAATAAGAGTTAATATAAATATTACATGAAAAATAAACCGATACGGGCAGGGATTCGAACCCGCGACCTCTGGGAAACCGTCCCGTAGCTCTACCAATTGAGCTACCGTATCGTTGTCCACCTCAGTAAATTAAGCATTCTATATGTGATCGTCTTTATCAGGACGGTGGTGACATCTATTAGGTTTCTTTCAGAAATTCTAACCAATGTTTCTAACTTTGCAGAAAAGATGTAACTACCGAAATTAATGTTTGAAACTATCTTTAAACATGTATAGCCATGTTAAGCTTATTTAATTGTTCAATACTCGCGTCGCAACGATAATGTATTAGAAATAGTACGAAAAGCGGTTAGTCTTTCAGTAGCAATAGCGCGAAAGGGTATAACAACCACCAAACGATCTGTGGAGTTTGTAAAAAAAGCCTGCTCCAAAAAATCAAATCCGAATCCTTATTCTATTTTAGACGCGACTCCTTATTGGACTCTCATGATGGACACGTATGAAAAACATTACAAAATCCATGGAGATCAACATCACCAACGTGTTTCGTCATCCAGACCGGACTTATTCCTGTATTCTAAACATCTGAGGCGCGTGATACTTGTGGAGCTTACTGTGTCTTGGGAATCAAACATCCCCAGGGATCACACATTTAAGCTCAATAAGTATTACTAACTGACAGACAAACGAACTGACCAGGAATAAATTTATAATAATTTATAGGCGGCATTAGTAGATTAATTCCAAATTTGGTTAGGTAGGGAGAAAAGTGTAAAGAGTGAAGGCGAGCGGGTTTGCGCATCAGAAATGGGCCTATAAACCCCTGGGTCGCAAGTCCCAGGCATTATTTGCTCTCCTCTCCATGCAACGCGATGGGCCCGGCACCCGCACGGTGAATCCATGGAATGCTAAGAAGCTTCGTCGTACTATTTAAAATAAATAAAAAGTAGTATTAGCAATAATTTGCCATAGGTAAAAAACCTATGAACCAAATAATTGTATGTGTTATAGTTATTTGTAGTTTAATTGTCATATTTTTGTTTTATTACAGAACTATTTTACATGTTTTGAACAAAAATCTTTATATTGATTGATTTCATCTTAGGCATGGTAATTTCTTTCACAGTGTCATCTGTCAAATTGATTAATTTCATAACTGTCATTATATTGCTAAATGCTAATTTATTTATTGTGAACTTGATACGAACTGCTACAATGATTACTATCAAAATTATAGTTTAGAATCGCCAATCTATTCACTTGCCAAATAATGCTTGAAGACGTAATAATTGCGCAAGGTTAATCCAGTGGTTTTTCGTAACGACTGAAGCAACATGGATATTTTACAGAGGATTTACTGCAGTCTGAAACGGCAAGTGGGAACGTTCCCAGCAAATATAACAAAATCAATCGAAACGGTTAATAAATCTATGAATCAAGTGAGAATACCACCATTAACAAAAGATAATGTTTTATTTTATTATATACCCATACAAGGTCTTGTCAGTTATTCAACATTGTCAGTTGGGGTCATGAACCCTCACCTAATGGTAAGGTAAGTTATCAAATACTAACTATAGAACAAACCTAAATAATAATTATATTCCGATTAAGTTGATGCTTGTCTAGGTGTCTTATCGAGGGGGGGCGAACGCCGGGAACCTCCTCGTGGTGCTCCCTGGGCAACAACGGTTACGGTTACGGTGGCCTACCTGCGGGGGGGAGGGTTGGACCTCTTTCCGCCGAGCAGTTAATCGCTGCTCGACGGTGAAATGGTCTGGGCAACTTGCGGTGCCTCTGATTTCGGTTACCGGGTGCGGTGCTGGGGCGAATTCGGTGGCGGGGGGGGTTTCAGGGGGCAGACACGGGTGCCTCCTCAGGTATCCAGCATCGCCGGGAGGTATTCCGTGGCTGTCGGGCGGGGAGGAGTGCGTGGGAACACGTGTGGTGTTTGCGAGGGGTTCGGTTCTCTTTCCATCGTGTGATCACCTTGGAAAGTAGGCCTGGGCGTTGGGGGTGGGAAGGCGCTGGCCCTCTTTACCGGGGTCGGCAGCGGGATCGCTTCTGGTACTTCTCTGATAGCAGAGTTGAGTGTGGGGTGGTCTCGTCGCTGTATGGGGGGGTGCGTATTCAGCGCGCGAGGTTGGGAAGGAGAAGGGCTCAGCCCGTTCCTTCGACCTCTCTTGCTCGGGGTACCCTCTCTTGTCCGGGGTACCCTTATCGGGGGGGTTCCGCTGAGGCGTCGCTGTGAATGCTTACGCGATCCCGTGGCGTCTCATTGTAGCGATGAGGGCAACCATTGGTTTTTTTAGTGGGGTGCCTTAAAAATGGCAGTTGCCGGGTGCCGCACATACCACCCGGCCATCGCCTTCTTGGCTGGTGTGAAGATGCGGAAACGTATTTTTTCTAACGGGAAAAAAAAAAGGTGTCTTATCGAGAATTATTCAAAGTATATTTAATATTACACTTTAAGTCAAAAGTGAACAAATATAAACCATACCTTTTCCTAAATCTTCTTTAAAAAATGTATCTATCAACAGTAAAAAGTTATAAATCTACAAAAATACAAAACTGAAGCTATTCCTATATTTATTTCCATTGATATCACATGACTCAATAATAATTGATCTTGGGTATTCATGCTCATGTTTGTTTTATTCAAATCCATACAAATATAAATCTCTCTAGTTTGTTTTCTTTCTTTGTTGTTCTCATTGATATGTAGGCTTATTTTGTTGTCTTCTAAACTTTATCTTCTATAAATCTTTACCATTATTTCTATAACAATACTGGCTACTCCCAAATTTCTTAATCAGCTATCCATAATAACTGTAATTATGAAATTATTTAAGAAATGTAAAGAAGTTTGCTCTTTGTATACTAGAAATCATTGTTTTCTTCAATTGTTTCTAAGTTTTGTAATTTTTGTTCTTTTTTACAGTTTTTATTTAGGCCTATCTTTGTTTTTACTATTAACTATATTCAATTCGTCATTATTTCTTACATAGATAGGTATTAGGTTTCTTCTAGTACACATATATTTGTGTCTAAAAGGTAGGGCTTAGCTGTAGTCATTGAATAGTAGTTTTTAGAGAGTTGCATGAAGTTATGAGTGGTGGAATGAAGTATACTATAAAAGGAAAAGGAGGGGTGTGTTCACACACACAGCACCCAGTGTATGGCTGCCTGTTCTCTCACGCAGTCTCTTTTACTTTCACAGAAAAAAAGTGTAAAAAAGTAATAATACCTTAGTTGAGCCACCTCATATTGGCTCCAGTCATGACTTCAATTAGGTACTAACACTATTAATAATAATCCAATGTTGCCAAATGTTCTTAACATAATATTAAAATGCAAACAAATTAATATCTTGGGAAAAATCCTAAAACAATAATTGAAAGTATTAAAGAGTAAAATGCTAAGTGAACTCAAAAATTTCCAACTATAACTAACTAACTTTCCAAGTATAAATTGTTTTAATACAGGTAAGTTGAAAATGTATTTAATTGCAGGTTGTTTCCACATAGAGATATAACAGATGTATTATTTCTCTCTGCTGGAAGTGGCGCCGGTCTGTGGTTGTGGGCACGCCCACATATTGCCGCTGCAGCACCTGCAAGACGGTTCTCGTGGGCTTTCTTAGGTGGCTGTCTTTGGCCCCTGGGGTCAATATTTCTATGGGCCATATTACGAAGTTCCATCGGTCAACGACCTGTTCTTGGCACTGTCCTTGGTATAACTACAGGAGCAATGTTAACAAATATAGCTATAGACTATTTCAACTATGTGGAACTTATGTTTTGTGGTGAAGTTCGTTTGGCAGAAGATACATTCAGCCCTAACAGTGATGATGAAAAGTATGACATTGATTTGTAATTGCACAAGTTCTTAACATTTATTAGCTGTCACCCAAAAATGTTGTTTCTGCAAAGTATTATAATATACCCAGCTTGTTAGTCATATTTATTAAAAATGTGCTTATTTTTGATGTTCTTGTAAATTATAAATAATAATTAGTCTTATAATAAAATATGTATGATTGTGAATTCTAAAATAAAATTTGTTTGCAACTCTGAGAATAATTTCGTATTTTGCATGCTTTAATAAATTCTCCTTATATTTTTGTTTTTTATTCTATTATTTAAAATTTTCAGCATTAAATAAAAGTGCAATATCCATATTAAATACTTTAGCCTATAAGTCGTATCTATATTTTTTGAAAGAGAAGTAATTTCTTTCAATTGCTACTCTAATATTGTAGATATTTAAAATTTACGATAAAATGCAAAGAATTAATTTGCAAAAAAAAATACATTAAAAGTTTACATTTCAGGCTGTGTCTAAAACTATGAATATAACAAATCTGAAGCAATTTTAAAAAGCTGTGAGCAAAACTAAAGTAAATTAAAAAGTTATGAATGAAATCTTTAAGCATTAACCTGTTGGTACTTAATTAATATTATTTCAGATACAAAATGAGCCTAGATTATAAGAAAAGCAAATACAAAATAAAGCAATGACCATTTAGTGCTAATATAATAAAGTATTGATATAGCTAGAAGCACATTGGAAACGAAAGTTACTTTTGTCAATGTCTTTATAAAAATAACCTTATACCTATTATGTAAGGTAGGTTATGAAATTAGTGTGATCATACGATTTTTTGAATGTAGATTGTAGAAGAATGGGCCGCATTCTTCACAAGTTAAAACATAAAATATCAATTGAAAATTTTCAGAAATAAAATATTTATCTAGTATAAAAAGAATTAAAAATAAAATCTTAACAAACTAAGTGAAAGAATAGTGTGATAATTATAGATTTATTTATAAATCTCGAATTGGATATAAACAAATGTTTGTTTTACAAAGTTAGTTATTCTGCGGTGGTTTGGACCATTCAACATTCAGGATCAAGTGATCGTAACCATATCCATTCAGAGTTTGAATAGCTTTAGCAGCATCATCTCGGAATTTGAAGTGAACATACGCAAACCCTTTGCATTGTCCGGTACTCTGGAAGAACAGTAAAAGCCATAATTATGACATAAAATAATATGTCAAGTTAATGAACAATATGTATACCTTCTCTTTAGCAAGGTACAGTTTATGGACAGGACCAAAGCCTTTGACAAGGTCATCAAGGTCAGCTTCAACAGCAAAGTTGCTAAGATTAGAAATTCGGATGGCAGCCACATCATCCCTACGGCCTGGTGGTTCACGACCCAAACGAGATGCACCTTCTCTTGCATTTGGTGCAACATACTTAGTAGTTGAAGCTTTTGCTTCTGTAATATTATTAAAAGAATGAAGTTTTAATTCTAAACTTATATTCATGGCATAAAATAACAAAACCTCTAGTCTTACCTGCGGCCTTTGCAGCTTCACTAGCTTTAGTTTGAGCCATTTGAGTGTGCTGGAATGGACAACTTGAGGTCCAATGCTCTCCTTGGCATGTACGGCACTTGAATAGAACTTTTGTGGGCCGTGCCTGCAATCAATATTTGAAATAAATTAGTGTTTATTATTTAATAAACTGTACTCTTGCAAAGATAATAAATTTACCTTAAGAGCATCCAGATCCCCTTCATCAGGCCGCTGCGCCTCTTCTTTGCTTGTTATGAACTGCATAAATACATCTTCACATACATTAGTGGTAGCTGGGTTGGGACCTGGTTTGTCATTAGCAGAATCTCCAAATTTGTTCCAGGTTTTACGCTTTGCAATACTCTAGAATGTTAACAAATTATTCAGTGATTCAAATGAATGTAAAATGGTATAACAGAATGATATAAATTTTGCCTGACCTTTGAAACAACCCGCTTTTCTATCTTATATGTGCGAACTATTTTAACTTTTTTATTGTCACTGTCGTATTTGTATTCAGTGACAATTTTAAGACCATTTTCAACTATTTCTGAAGGGGGTGGCAGCTCCCCCTGATCGATTTCTACTTCATCGGCCCAAGAAGACTGGATTTCATCGGCAACAGGCATCTGAGCACATGAAAACGTCATATAAAATAGAATCAATACGGTAACTCATTAATATGATGATTATGCCATTTTGTTAACAAGAAAAAAAAAATTTTATCTTATAAGGTAACTTGATGTAAAGAACAGAAATAAAAACAAAAATACAATAATGTGTCGATTTGTCACTAGTAACCTTAAATTTCAATTCCAAATATTTTATATATTTAAGCGATACTTTTTGTAAGGCTGATAGCTAAAATCACCTTTATATTTTCAATAACTATTTTGATACAAGTTGAAGATAGAAATATACTTAATCAAAACTTTTATATCAATAATAGTATTAATCTAAGTACTCTGCAGCCGTCAATTGCAATGGGCACAGTGTTGCCAACCCTGAACGATGCGCCGATCGTACCAAGGGGCGTAAAATTATCTTACCTGTCAAAAAATTATCGTATATTTTCAAATAACGTATAAAAGTATCAGTTATTAATAAAACAGACATTGTCACGAACTTATATTATGATCGACCACCCGTCACGTCCTTATTTTATGATTTCACATGAGTACTTCACATAGAAACACCGCATAGAAAATGAAGCGCGTGAAGAAAGAAACTTAATAGAAAGAAACGTAATAAACGTAAAACACATAATAAATTCAGGAGAGATTTGGCAAAATCGAGCATAATAATATTTTAGCCATTAGAAAAGGTTAAATACTTTTACAAACTTTAAGAAGATTTCTATAAAATTCTAATATCAACCAAAGAACTATCTCTAGATGTTGCCAATAAATTTACCGAGACTCGTTTGTCTCTAAATATTTAACCGTATCTGAATATTTCCAAAGTACAGAAAGTCATGGTAATATTATAATAAGAATATAAATAATAATGATATTAAAATAATCATAATATTCGAATATGTAGTAACCACATTTACAAACATTTCTAGAATTACTGAATTAGAAAATAGAAGAAGAACATTTCTATATGAAATTGCATGTCATTGTACAAAAACAATATTAAGACGCTTTAAATCTTCATTATTAACAAAAAATATTTACTTTACTATCGTAATAGTACCTTAAAAAAAATGAGAAAGTTTTTAATAATGATGATCATATTTTAGAAGAACAAGCTCTGTATGATCGACGACAGCAACTGATACTTCTTATTGTTCTAAATTAAGTCGATAAGCCTGAAGCACGAAAGTAAAAATTTAATGACGTCGAAGATAGAATAAGAATAAATTACAACAAGCAAATCATATTCTAATTTAGTGTACTCACAAAGTGTACTGAGAAAGTTTCTTTGTATTTAAGGTGTTATTATTGTACACAGAAAATGCTCGATACTTTTTTGTACCATAGTGATATCGGCTCATTTGTACATTTTGGCATTAATTAAGTACATATGTTATAATGTGTATGGTACTATAACTAGTAATCACAAGGTGATATACTATAATAATACAAAAATCAATGATTTTTCTTTTTTCGATGTTGTATTATTGTTGTTTGTTTTATAGTCTGAGTAAATTACTAATTATCTATGGGAACTGTCAAACACCAAACTCAAGTATGAAGTATGAACTATGAAGTGCAGTGCAGACAGTGCTTAGTAGACTAGATACCCTTAGTCAATTTACATTAAACTGTTTTGCTGTTAGCTTTACTCTATGTACTGTTGAATGTTCCAAGTTGTTATGTGTTTAGTATCCTCTATTCAATATTTGATCACTACACCACCCAGATTACGTTGTTGCAAATAAAAGTTAAATAAATAAAATTAATACTTAATGTTTATGAAATGTGTCTAGTTTAATAGGGTCAGTGCTTGCAATCCACATATTGCATTAACTAGAATTGCAACCGTTAATTGGAGTTAAGGGATAAAATCATTAGTAATAGGTACGTATGTTACACTGTCAATATAGATTTTGTATTTATATTAAAGTTAACTATTTTTATAAAGGAGTTTAAATAACTCTTTCTGTTATCTTATTAAACTAATCCTAATTATCTGTCTCTTGACCGCAACTCAATACAAGTCCAGACATGGGTCTGAGGACATAAGAAATACTTTGTTTGATCTATTTAGTGCAAAACATTTTGGTTTCTTAAAAAAATTTATTGTATTTTTTTTCTCAATAATCCTTATTATAAAAATGAATTAAATTAATCATATATTTATTTATTTTTACTTTTGAATTATTCATGAATATACAAGGCATAATATAATGTACTTTATGTATCTAAATAAATCTAATTATTTACTTCTATAATTTAGTTTTTAATAATATTTAGAATCATAATTATCTTGTTCTGCATTAAAATTTATTAATTAATTTGACATATATTATAAATTAATTTATTTGTGGTTACTTTACATGTATTTTACTAATTGTTATAAATGAAGACAGTGTTTACCAAATCACTCAATAAAACACTTGGATTTAAAGTGCCTATAAATGTACTCACACCTGTTAATTCATTATTCAGTCCAGAAGAACATTAGTTATTGAAAATGTGACTAAATTTCAATGTTAGTAGTTTGTATCCAAAATGAAAAAAAATGTACATATATATATTTTTTTGTGATGCTTACCTCACTCCTTTCTTAAGACAATTTAATAAATCTATTAAATTGTCTTAAGAATCATTTCATAAATCTATTGACTTTTATTAATTTATTATCCTTATATTTTAATAAAATGTAAAGATAAATATTTTAGTAAATATAATGCTTCTGTTGAATTGAATATTCCTTTCAAATATTAATACATTTTTAATACTGATAAATAAGTTACTTTATTACTAAGTGAAGTAATAACTGTATAAACTGAACCAATTAGAAATTAATAATTATTTTTTTCCTTAAACCAGATTTGGCTGGCTTCAAGAATGCTCAGATTCCTGAGTAGACGGGGTCGTTCCTCAAGTCAAACTCGTAACAAACAGAACCAGAAAACTTCAAATAACAAAAATCTCATACAATGCAAGGTAATGTTGCTTGATGACACTGATTTATCTATTAACCTATCTAAAAAGGCAAGTGCCAATGACCTTTATGAACAAGTATTCTACTCTCTTGATTTGATTGAAAAAGACTATTTTGGATTGCAATTCACGGACACCAACAATGTTAAACATTGGTTAGACCCGACAAAGACAATAAAAAAACAGGTTAAAATAGGACCACCCTATACATTAAGACTGAAAGTTAAATTTTATTCTTCTGAGCCTAATAATTTAAGAGAAGAGCTAACAAGGTATCAGTTTTTCTTACAACTAAAGAAGGATATCTTAGAAAGTAAACTAGAATGCCCACACTCTACTGCAGTCGAGCTAGCAGCATTAGCTTTGCAGTCAGAACTCGGTGATTTTGATGAAACTATACATACTCCTGCTACAGTATCAGAATTTCGCTTTGTTCCAAATCAAACAGAAGAAATGGAAATTGAAATACTGGAGGAGTACAAAAAGTGCAAAAACCTCAGTCCGGCTCAAGCCGAAGTTAACTATCTCAATAAAGCAAAGTGGCTTGAAATGTATGGTGTCGATATGCACATTGTGTTAGGCAAAGATGGGTGTGAGTATCACTTAGGTTTGACGCCAACGGGCATTCTCGTTTTTGAGGGACCACAGAAGATTGGTCTTTTCTTCTGGCCAAAAATAAGCAAACTCGATTTTAAGAAAAAGAAGCTGACATTAGTCGTGGTCGAGGATGATGACCAAGGACGCGAACAAGAACATACATTTGTATTTCGTCTTCATAACGAGAAGGCTTGTAAACATCTTTGGAAATGTGCTGTGGAACATCACACTTTCTTCCGCTTACGAGCTCCTGTCAAAGGTCCGTCAGCAAGGCAAAACTTCTTTAGAATGGGGTCCAGATTTCAATATTCAGGTAAAACAGAATACCAAACGACGCAACAAAATCGTGCACGTCGCACTGTCCAATTTGAACGTAGACCTAGTCAACGTTTCGCTCGCAGACAGAGTCATGTATTAAGGGAACGAGAAAAACAAAATACTACCACAAAGGCTGAAACTGTCGCTCCAGCGGAGCCCAGTACTTCCACATCCGCAGAGGTGTCAACAGTAGCCAACGAATGTACTGATACTTTATCTCGAAAAAGTAGTGCCAAATCTCAAAAATCTACCTTTGCCGATAACGAATATAAAATGGCTGAAATAGGAGATCCACCAACTAAAAATCTCGTAGACGATGCTAAATCGGAAGAATTAAACGTATCAAAGGAAGAATCGATAAACAATAAAGTTCTATTTAATAAGATCGAGAATTGTGAAGAAAAGAAGAATAATTTGACACAGCTTGTTATTAATAAGCCCTCTTGCAACTGCTCTCCCGTCGCCGAGTTTAATCCATTGAACGATCTGTTAATGAGTTTGGTAAAGGATAAGCTAAACAACGACGATCCTAAAAACGTAAACAATACAGACAACGATTCGGTTGATAACGATATACCGAATAATCAAAGCAAATTCTACTTACCGTCCAAAAAAAATCTACCACCGGGACAAATGAAATGCAATAATATACTTAAGGCTCGAGAAAATGAAGTCAAGATAATAAATGAGTCTACAAACATTAACCTCTCGATATCCCCCACTCCTTCGCCGAAGATAATGAACGAAAATAATCCTCAATACGTTTCTATCGTTGTCGTCGAACCACCACATTCGCAAGTAAAGGTGGCAGCACCGAGACCTGTCGAGATACAAGAAGACGTTGCTCCTAAATCTCAACCAATATCATCTCTTTCTCCATGGCTGGTCACCTCAGAACCCAGCTCCCCTTCTGGAATAGGAGAGAAAGAAATCACCATCATCCACCGGAAATCCGTAATTACAACTCAACTTTAAATACCTATTAGGGATCCCGGGGAATACTTTTTGAAAAATCTAATAGAATTTAAAACTTTACAAAATCAAATATATATTTAAAACTATTTGAAAGCCATGACTAACACATGACCAATTAGATGTGTATGAAGTGCGAGTACGTATGTGTGTGAAGTATTTATTATATACCCTTGACCCTTACACTAAGTACAGAATAAAGCGTGCTCCGAAATTACTAAGTAATTTCAGATGTAAGTGATAAACAATTATAAACACGTGCCTTAAAAATAGATTTTATTATATTTTTATTACCGTTTCCCTATTTTTAACAGTATTTTCAATTTCTCTTTAAGTTTCGAAAGAAACCAAAAGAGAGAGCTCATTTTCATAATTCCTACCCACTGGTTTCCCGAACATTCCATTAAGTGCTTTATGTACATTCCAATACTTGTTTATTTTATAAGCATTTAATATTAATCATTTATTTTGTAGCTTAGAGCAGCCCGTTTAGAAATAAGATTACTTCATCGAGGGTTTCAAACATTCCTGGCATGTAAGGCATTCCTGCATGTAGAAAAGTGCATTCTTTCTGTTATACAGTGTTATTTGTGATTAGTTGACCACCTCTTGCAAGCAGCCTCTGCATCAACCCCAACAACATTTGTTTACGACTTTAAAAATCTTGATAAACAACACAATAAACACGAAACAAAAAAAATGTTGCTTCCTTTTTTATTTATTACTCTGTATTTTGTAAGCAGTGCTTAAAACATCAACGCCCGGGCGCCATACCTACGGTCAGAGTTAATGTCAGTTTAGAGACAACAAGTAAATTTTGTATGAGAAAACTCGAATTTTAATAACTATTTATTTAAAAAAATCGTAGAATAAATGTTGTTAGGATTGATGTAGAGAGGCTGCCTGCAATAGGTGGTCAACTAATTAAAAATAACCAAGTATATATTGAATTAACATTGTATAATATTTCTAACAGAGTGTGTGTCGTGACATGACAATCACACAGTAGGTACATACTAATCATAGCATTTTTTTTACTAATCTATGGCCGTCCTTTTATCATATCGAAAAGATATTTTTAAGCATCTTACCCATAATTATTAAGCGAGTAGTACAATAATGAATTCAGTATTAAAGAATTAACATCACTTAAAATTTGTGCCATAGCTACTTAATAACTTGAAAGTTTGGAGAACGAAAAAATAGCAATAAGTAAAAGAATCTTCAGAAGCAGATATAATGAAATATTTTATTAATATCTTAGAAGTCTTAATAATATTATTAAAATTATTAAGACTTCTTTGTATATGTAAGAATTTGCAATTGTATAAGAGAACATCTAACAGAGACATGAGGTAAGAATCCAACAGTTATTGATTAATATTTGTTTTTTGACATTACTTATAAATACAAAAAGAATAAGAATGTAGTAATGCCCTTTGACAGTTATTTAAAAAAAAACAATTCCGGTGAACAATATTATTAATATTTAAATAGTTAGGAGTGCGTGTGTGTGACGCAATGTGATGGTGCTTAGAACTTAGAACAATGTTATAGTGATATTTTATTTTAAGTAAGATTTATTGTCTACGCTGTCTGTCTAAGTATCGTCTTCATATTATCATGTTTATTTTTTCTTATTGAGAGAAAATTGTATTTGTTGAGAAGGTTTATAATGAAAATATTTTTAAGTTTTAGTTGAATGTAAAATAATGCAGTCTTAATTCAATTGATTAAATTTCGAGATTATCGCTAACTTTTATACACCGTTTTATAAAATAATGAACAATTATGTCTGTATTTACGAAGATCCGTCCAACTAAAGTTATAAACATATACTAAATATATTTACTCGTAGTGTTATATAAGGATTTAAAATATTTTCTTCTGTGCAGGACAATGTTAGCAAGAGAACACTTTGTGTTCAGCTTCAGCCTTAATATGCCTGGTACTTAATATATCGCATTTAATTTGTATTGTTACTTTATTAACAATTAAATATATTATTTTAATTTCATAAGTAGTTTTATTCAAACCCAAATATTGTTTACCTATATTATATCAAAATTAAATAAAAATTAAAGAACTCCCGATACAAAAAGACCTCTAAAAAGAACAAAAATAATATTATTATGTAGTTATTGAAGTCGTTGCGTCGGGCGCCGTTAATACACATAATGCAATTATAAAACTCTTCTACTAACTTCATCAAAAGCCAACTTAAAATATTTTTTTTCGTTTAGATAATCTTACGTCACGAATATTTTAATATAAATTTTTAAAGAGTTAATAGAATTTTTTTTTTTTTCTTAATTTAACATTTGTGTATTTCAGGTATTATTAATATCTTACTGGCATATATTAAAAACATACTATGTCATATAGATAATTTATAAAAGTAATCGCATTAGACGATACGTGGTTGTGTATTTCAGATGATATTTAAGTAATTGATGAATGATATATAAAACTTCAAAAAAATGAAAAAATTTATTGATAAAATGTCAACGGAGAAGTCGTCTTCAAACGTTGAATTATTATTTTCATTCAAACGGTATTTTATTAATAATTTAGATTCATATCAAGGCGAATATATTTTAAAGGAAGTTTCCAAGATATTAGAAAAGAATGTGGAATCCACGAAGCAGTCATCGCAGACTCTGGTTGCTGAAGACATGGACTTTCCACCGCTGGCCCCACCCGAACAGCCATATGAGATTATAGGTAAAGAACTTTAGTTTTAACAATAACAATAATTTTCACTGATCAATGCATTAATATTTAAAACCTGTACAATGTTGTAGGTACCGTTGTAGATGCGAAGGTCAAGACATTGGATAACGTTGCTCGCATACTTCCTAAATCAGAGTGCCTGTCTCAAATGCTGACTTGTGGCACTGTTATTTTGGATATCAGCTATGATAGAGAAGAAACAGTTATTGCCTTGGATTACATGAAATGTTATTGACCGTTTCAATTCTTTATCGTTTATTTACTAAAAGTAATCGGTCGAGTCACCTGATCTGTCTGGTCGGTCATTGCAGTGCTAAAAGATCTGCTGGAAAAACAAACTACACCTAACACAATAGATGTGGATAGCGAAGGTGGTGGGGGTGGGGGCGAGTCTAAGAAGCGTTACCTAATTCTAATATCCACGGTGATGACCTGGGCAATGACGAAACCATTAGACCCGGTGAGACTCGGTGACGACTCTATTTAAATAGCATTATAGTAGTGATTCTCGATTAGGTATGTCGAGTTACAAGGCCATTTAATTATAATTATCAGTGGATCAAGAAATATTACATGGATATTGAGATTTAACTGTTTTAGTAGATATAATTTACTAATATTTTATCAATTTTAAAACTATTTAATTCCATGTTAATAAAATCGTAAGGACGCTCCAGAAATGCCTTTTATCGAGACTGATTTTCGCAAAAGGAAACCTCATCCCAATTACAAGATCTTTTATGATGTGGAAAATGAAGTTGTAGGCATTGCCAGAAAATATAAATCTCAAATAGGGTAACCAAATTAAGGTTATATACCAGTAGATACTTTTTTATTTATTTGTAGGTGAAAATTATTATGGTAGATAGAAACAATTAATGATTTCTTCTTTTTCTTACTGTCTCGCTCTGTAAATTTAATTACAGGGTTCAAAAGGTTTTTTCTTTATTTTTTATACTACACAACTACTTTTTTTTTTGTGGTAGATACATATTATATGTTGTGCAATATGTAATTATTATAAATACATTACTTTTATCATGCAGGGCCATATGCATTATTGTAGTCGTTCTGCTTACAGATAACAATGATATTGTGGTATTGGCTTACATTCATCACATAGATATTCTATACTATAGGAAACATTAATTAACAAAATATGGTCATATTCCGCCATAACAAATAATAACTTATTTAGGATCTAGACTTTTTTCCCTCGTTCCTGGAAGTCCAAGTAAATTTGCGTATTTATGAAAGTGATGTTTCTTACGTTCCTGTATTCGTCAATTTTTTTGTCAGTCTTGGGTAAAGAGTTGTTGAAAAGCGTCGTTGTTGTCTGTATCCTGGTACGTTTGATTTACTTAATAACACCCTTTATCAATGAATATCTCAGAGCCATTGTGGTCTGTACCGGTGTAACTTATGGCGGGGGCGAAGACGTTCTATTCTTTTGGTTCCAAAAGGCGTGGGAGTGTGAACATCTGCTGCCACTTTTCGGTCGCGGGAACAACGTTATACCTCTTATTAATGTCCAGGATTTAGCTCAGTTAGTATTTAGGGATATATTTTATTATTCCTACATTGTCAGCTTCATGTAGATTTTGCCATGTCATAAGCATATTCATTAGATGCTAAGTTGCGTCATTCTTGAGTCATGATTTACTTTTAATTTAGTTTAATGCGGTTTAAAATGACTATATCAGCACATTAAAGGAAACAAAAAAGAATTGATGTACATACATACAATAGGAATATATTTTAAAGAACTGATAAGCAACGATATTATCTACCTACTAGGTATGTAGTAATGGGTTTTCTTATTAGTCACTGACCGGTAGCAGGGAGAGATACCTCTTACTAGAATTGGTTTATTAAAATATCCACTAATATGTAGTATGTATATAAATATTAGTTCATAAATTATACGTAGATATCTACATTATCAAATAACATTCTTAGTAAATAAACAGGTAAGTAATGCAATCATTTAGTTAATAAGTTACCTAACCTTATTAAGTGAGTAGGACATAGATTGTATATTATAAACTAGATATTAGCTTAGTAAAAATGTACCAGCTACGTAGAGTAAAAACTTATAAGATAGATAGGTATGCCTCAACTACCCTTTGTAAATTATTTGGGGTCAGTGCTATAGGTATGTTATCAACGGGAATTTGGCAAAAGTTACAAGAATTGGCCGCGGACCTGCCGTCAACATTCTTTATGAGTTAAGAGTTAATGGGATTTTTGTCAAAAGTGGTGTAGGCTGATAACCAAATTTATTTTTGGTCCCTTCAGCCGGCTCTTAGATAATTTATAATTAATAAGCTCCCTTGGGAAGATTGGGACTTTTCTATGCTAAGCCGCGACCGTATTCAATAATTCAACAGACATAATATAACTTTATATTTTATATCTATAATATGTTTTGAACGAAACTAAACCTGTTAATGAAATATAACTAATACAAAATACATCGTTAAGACCAGCCATTTTATAATTTCAGAATAGTTTACAATTTAATGATGGATTTTCCAAAAAAGCTTTACGTATTGGCAGTGGAACAAAATGTTACTAAGCAAAGAGAGGTCCACGAGTTTCTTTGTCGTTATCTTACTTACCTTTCACTAATAGTGTTAGTACCTAATGAGATATGGTTGCAGATAGTAAAACCGCTGGGACGTATAGTAGGTTCAGGAATGTTTAAATGCATACCGCCGGAAGATGCTTTTCTCATACCAGAAATTGATGTAAGCTTTTTATTAATAACAATAACAATAATATATCCTGGTGTGGTTTTTTAGCTCTAAATTAACTAATGGTAAGATACAACCTGATGAGTTTACCCTGAGATGTAATATGCAATTTCCAGCAAAGAATCTTTGATTTAATGACTCTCAATCTGAATTTAGAGCCAACATTTATTGTTGAAAGCATGGGTCTGCAATGGACCTCGGAATTGACTTTTGCAGAAAACGTGCCCATTCTTATAAAACAATTTAAAAAAGAGAGAGGTTTGAAACCCTTTAAGGTGAGTTTAAGAAGTTGTTAGATTAGGTTAGGTTATAATTAATAACAATCTAAGTGTCGATGTGTTTATAAGAACCTTTTCAGGTCATCGTTTATGGACCGCCAATCGTAGGTAAAACAACATTATCAAAACAAATTTGCGAAGCATATGGTCTCGTTTACATATCACCAGAAACTGTTGTTGAGGATTTATTAGAGGATTTGGTTAGTTTGAAATGAATGAAATAGTTGACAGATTTAAATTTAGGTCAAGTATAAATTGTATGAAATTTTAATACGAATCAAATATTTATCATAAATGTTATGAAAGAGCTCATTCTGCCTGGTTTACATTAAATGTGCATTAACTTGACATAGACCTGGCGAATAAACCACTGGGAAGCAGGTGAGGCAGCAGCCCTACCAAATACTACGGGAGAGGAAGATCAGTCTGTGGCAGCTGACACAGAAGATGACGGTGAAGAGGAAGGGGTACAAGAAGCAGCTAAACAAACACTAGCGCTGCTGAGATCTGGAAGAACGTTTAATGATGAGGAAATTTTAGCGTATGCATTTGTCAAAAGCAATTTAATAATTATGTATTAAAATATTATGTTGATTTGACAACAACTAAGGAGGTACTAGTACCTAGTTTACTTAATTATTACGAACTGTAGTTAATATTCAGACAAACATGTCGACATACCTACATACAAGTTTTGTCAGTATTGGTTTCGATAAAGAAATATGCATAAAATAGTATTTATCATGATTCGAATATATAGGTATATATATTCGAATTCGAATCTATATAGTTGCATTATGTTCTTTTTTTAAATCAGTTTAAAAGTTACTTTCAGATATCTACATCAGAAACTTGTTAGTCGCGAAGCTTTGAATAGGGGATGGGTTCTCGATGGCTTTCCAACAAATTTAACACAGTGTTCGAGTTGTAAGAATATTACTTATTAGATGAAATTAAAGAAGATACTATGAAACATTTTATGAGTTTTTTGTCGGTGCAGTGTTTGAAAAAGGAGACGAGCAAGACTCAGAAACCGGCGAAGATAATGAGGAAGAGCCATTTGATGAAGACGTAGATTTATATAGCAACGTGTTGAAAAAAATTCTACCCGGTAATAAATAAAAAGCCAAGACTAATATTTATGGATTGCAACAAATGGATAACCATTTATTAATCAATATGTTGTATAGTGGTAATATTTTATATTGAAGTTATTGATTTTCTTGTAGATATCTTAGTTTCATTGGAGGCGACAGATGATTTTATATGTGAGAAAGCTATGCGTCAACCCGAAAGTGATTCCCGATTGGACGAGGAAGCGGTTCTTAAAAATTTGGGCGAGTTTAGAGCTGGGGACGCTCGTGACGTCACTCCGCTGAACTTTTTTGATGAACTTGACATACATCCTCTAGTTGTTCCAGTTAAAGAGCATACAGATTATGGCATGAAGAGTGCATATGCGGCTGTGTCCTTGCGGATGGGACGACCATGTCGTTATGGGAAACTCTTGGGTAAATGTAATTGACAATAGAAGTAGGTATGTTTGGGTTATAAAATTGTCTAATTATTTTTATTGTGTAGCCCAAATTGAAGCTGCTGAGAAAAAAGAAAAAAAAGAATGGGAAACCCTACGCGTCAAGGAAGCTAAAGTAATGGCGGACATAGAAAAGAAAATGAAAGAAGAACGAGAAGAAAAAATGGAATATTGGGTATGGTAAAAAAAAAAACAAAAAATAAAAACAATATTGTTATTTTACACACACGTATATTTATTTATTTACGTAGTTACCCTTTATTGAATAATAGGCGAACAAAATGTCTATGAGCATGCTTAAAAAAATATAGTGATACATGGAAAATATCTGGAAGAAACAGATAGACGATTCAACTTCACTAAAATTATATTGGAGGTAGGAAGAAGTTTTAAAATCAAAACTGTCACTTGAATTGAAGTCAAGATAGGCTCTAGTAGATAGTATAGATATACCAAACCAGACCTGGATCTTCATCAAAAACAATGTCACAAGAGAAGTATACTGGCAACAATATATCATAGATAAATTGATTAGCAATATCTTTAGACCCAAAACTAAGGTGATAGACGCAGTAACACACACACACACACACAGCGATTGAAGTGGAAATGGTCAGGACACAGATGAGAGATGGTCAAAACACATAATATTATTAAATGCGTCTCATGCAATAACCATGCTTCGCAAACCCCAAGGTCTCGCAAGCATATTTTTTTATTGTAACCGTTTTCTTTTTATAATGAAATATGTCTGTCTCCGAAATAAAGGCATATTATTATTAAAAATAATATTAGGTACTCTTTTTAGATAATATTAAGTAATCTTTAGCCACGTTTTAGTCGTTACTAGCTTAGTCTTTTTATCGGAAGTACAGGTATTAAAGTTATAAATGTCTAGTCTGAACTGTACGCTCTAATGCGTGAGGAGGAGGAGGCCGCACTTGCTGCAGCGGGGGAGCCCGTGAGGAGCTACCTCGTCACTCATATATTTCCCACTCTCACCACCGCGTTGTTGGAAGTCGCTAAGCTTCGACCTGAAGATCCAATTGATTTTCTGGTTTGTAACGTTGTAGTGATTTATTGTATTCATATAATTTATTTCTCATAAAAACTCTAATTAAATAACAATAAAATTACCATACCGTATTGCCGTTACAGTAATACATACCTATATATAATCAGAGTATCTGAATTTGGATATTTAAAAGCCGGTTAGAGCAAATTTGTGAATAAAAATTTAATAAATTTTAATAAATCTTGCAGGCTGAATATTTATTTAAATTAAATCCAAGTGGCAAGATGCTGGAACCTGGTTACAATCTTCAAGCGGAGAGACTGTTAGGAAAAATCAAAATACTTGATGATGCATTGAAAGAGCTGGATATTAAAATAGAACCTCTAATGTCCTCTGAAGTTGACTTTGAGTCTGAGACATCAAAGAAAAATATTAACAGCATGAGTGCTTTGTAGTAGTAATAATAAAACATGTCCTTCTAGCAATTGTTTATTACCAATTATGTATATGTATATTCAATGGAATTAAATATGGTGGGCTAAAAAATATATTCGTATTAGTATATTTTCTGTTTATTATAGGTATTATTGTACATCTGTATTATCATTACATAGTATAAAGCAAACTCGCTTTCCGCGTCTGTCCCTATGTTTGTATATAAGCTTAGATCTTTAAAACTACACAACGGATTTTGATGCAGTTTTTATTAATAGATAGAGTGATTCAAGAGGAAAGTTTATATGTATAATAACATGCTTAATATATTAGAGAACCACTGATAATATCAAGATTTTTAATCCGAAGTCGAAATCAAAAACGATGTTTTGCACTTAAATTGCAAACGCTGGCTGAACTCTACGAGATAGATCAAAATAATATACTAAGTATTGTATACCTACCTTAAAAATTTCTACAAGAAAGTCCGCGATGGTATATGTGTATCTCTTAGGGATAACCTACAAAAGTCAATTTTTATCCTTTACTTTTTACGCGAAATAATGGCTTATTTACGAAGCGATTTTAAGCAATACAGCATTAATCCTTATCTAATTAAGTGCCTTAAATACACTTTAAGTTTAATATGGAACAATATAGCTCTGAACAGCATGCAATTTAAATGAATATTTTCGAAGATATTACAGATGTAAAATAAAGGGACATCGCGTCTGCGGCGCGGCGGTAGGTACGGTCGGCCGGCCCAATCTTTTATGGAACCGTGCAAACCGTCTCAAAAATGGCTTTTGTGAATGTTCAGTATTGAAAATTTTGTTAATGCATATAGCTAACTGAATGTCTAATACATATTATTTATCATTTAAAATAGATTTTCTTTTTAATAAAACCAGACCTGCAAGTTTACATGGTCATAAGTTGATTATGTTCAATGAAAATTTATAAGTGTGATATATGATTAGAATGGTTATTAGTAGTACTCTGTACTCTGTTTAAAAAGTATTTAAATGGACGTTTAAGTGAAAACAAAAGAGGTATAAAATAAAATACAGAAGGTATATAATATTGTATTCTTATTAAAAACTTTAAATAGATTTTTGACAGGGGGCAATGTCTGCCGATGTCGTATTTTTTATTGTAGGTAGGTATCACTTAAACAAGTCATATAAAAATTTAAATTAAAAATTAAAATAACCCCCGATACAAAAAGATCTCTAAAAAGAATAAATATAATATTATTATGTACTTATTGAAGTCGTTGCGTCGGGGGACTGTTTTTTTTTTATTTATACAAAACTAGGTTAATGCTTGAATACAGTCCACCTGATGGTAGGTAAGTAGACACAGGAATACAGGATTTTTTCGTTTCCTGTGTCCACTAAAACCCATAGGGAAGAAAAAGTGGGGTCTTCAAGGTGTCCGAGACGCTGAATACAGAGGTCGTACACACTGACTCCGGCCCGTGGGCGAAAGTTGTGCTCTAACGAGTAACCGTGAAAATCCAAGTATGCAGCGCTCAAAGGACATTGTAACTGTGTCTCCGTCAAAAAGAGCAAGTGCGGCTGCTCTGTGTCCAGGTGATGGTGGACAGCTAAAAGATTAGAGTGCAAACACCTGATATTAGTGAGGTGCACTTTATATGAGGAGGAGTGCAACCGCTGTGTCATCTTGGTCCTTTTCTTGAACTTTTTCATAAAAAAAATAAATATAAAAGTGAATAGGGATGGGAAATGGCAGTTGAACGAGACGGTACGTATCGAACCCGACGTCGAAATTGGTGATATCTTGCCACTGAGAGGCTAGTCTGGAGACTGCGGGGACGCCCGAACCCCCCCAGGGATTGCCATCGGGCCTCCTCGTCTGGTACGATGCACCAGCACGATAGAGACACCCTGGGAGTTTTCACAGCTGGCGGGACAGCCTTTCGTGGTTGGCTAACCCACTAATTGGGCCCCCAACTATCCGCGGGCGGCTAGCGGAAAGCCGTCGCTTCGGATTCAACAAAACCCAACAAAACAAACACCAACCTGACGACAAACCGGTTCGCCAACGCACCGCAACTGTTCAGACCCATTACCCATAAACGGTTTCATCGAGCAATGTGCCGGAACACGACTAGGTCGCTTTGCGGCACGATTCTGCCCGATGGGTGATAACTTTGCCGGCGAACGGATGTTATACCACCAAGGAACTACCACCAAGGAACCACCACCGTTGTACGTACGTTGAGGATGGTGTCTATTTTACGAAGAATTTTTCATTGAGGACTTAGACTATACGATTCGATATTGTTTTTATTTTATTGGCTTTATTTGCCTTGTTAACTTACTTGCATTTTAATTTCTTCCTTAATTAAATGGTCCTTTGTAAAAAAATAATTGTGTAAATAATTTGTAAGCATCATGTATGAAATAGTGCCGACTACCCTCTTATTTATTTTTATTAAATTTTGTATAATGTATAGGTACACATGTTTAACATTTTACATCTTTCACATATGCCCAAATATCTCAATGGAGCAATTCCTTTAGATTGACTGTAAACCTAGGTAAAACGCAAGCAATTATAATAATAATTGGGAAAAATTACCACCTGTGACTTTTGATGGAGTTCATGTACCGTATTGTGAAAAGGTCAAAGATCTTGGTATAATTTTAAATCGTCATCTTTCTTGGACACCACAAATAAGCGAAGTAAGCCGAAAAATGTTTTTTTCTGTAGGATCTTTACGAAGATTGCGTAATTTTCTTCCAATTTCCACTAAAATTGCGTTAGTACAAGCTATCCTCTTTCCTATTTTTGATTACGCTGATGTTTGTTACTTAAACTTGAAAGAGGAGCAACTTAATAAACTTGAGCGCCTCCAAAATCTATGTATACGGTTTATATTTGGGCTACGCAAATAACACCACATATCTGAATTTAGTAAAAAAAATCAAGTGGCTCCCGATTCACCTTCGCAGGAATACTCATATCTTAAACCTTTTATACTGCATTTTGTTCAATCCTTCCCTTCCTCCGTATCTAAAAAATTTATTTAAACTCCTAGGCGAGTGTCACGACCGCAACCTTCGCTCTGAAAACAACCTTTTACTAGAAACTCCCGCGCACTTCACTTCTTTCTACTCTAATTCCTTTACTGTTCAAGCTATTCAACTTTGGAATAGTCTTCCTTTACAAGCCAGACGTGCTCCAACTCAAATTTTTTCAAAAAACTTGTCATTGCATACTATCTAGCTCTTTGAAGTTTCTCTATTTTGTTATTTATTTCTTTATTTATTTTTTCTCTTTCTTCTATATACATCTTGGTATACAGTATATATATTTGTTTATTTATTTTTATGATTATTATTTTTTATTTATTAATTTAATTTTTTATTTTTATCTATTTATTATTATTTTTGTTAATTTGTTTCATTACATATCCTCAACCTTAAGGTTGCTTGGCAGAAATCGCTTTTCAGCGTTAAGGACGCCTTTTTGCGTCACCATGTATTATTTTTTTTTTTTATTTTCTTATCATTATTTTATATTTTCTGTGTTTTGGTGTGCAATAAAGAATATTTATTATTATTATTATTAGTTATATAAAAAAAGTGACTTTAAAAAAGTTACAGATTTAAAACACTTTTTTACAAGTTAGTTAGTAGATTTAAAACACTTTTTTTTAATAAATAATTATGTTTTGGAACGGAAGCTTAATACAGCTCCGTGTTGGACGCAATTAAGTAATTATCAACCGTAGGTAATACTTTATAGCTATTATATAAAAGTTTTGATAATAATCGGGTTTTATATTTGCTTGCGTGATTCAGTAAAGTAGTACCACCGATCGATCACCACGTAACTAATACAAAGGGCTTAACATGATTCATGAAGCAATATGAAGGTTCATCCTCGAGCACCACCCCAATATCATCCAAGAGGATTTAAAGACAGAAATAAGCGGGTTTTAGAACCACAAAAACAAAAATCAGAGACAAAAGATGGTCCGTTTTCCCTCCTCGCCACTAGCTTGCGTCACCAAACCACTGAATTCTTTAATAACTCAACGTTACACGGTGTTAGATATATAGCGGAGAAGGAACGACCGTTCTGCGAGAAGTAAGTGCTTTTTTAAATGTTTGTTTTATTTTTCTTTTGTTTCTTTTATTTCGTTTAAACGTGATATTCTATTCTATTAATTAATGGATATAATTAGAACGTGTATCAATTTATCTTCTGTCATCATCTTTATTTAATGTTATTGACAGGTTTATGTGGTTTAGTTTCACTGCCATTGGGGCAGTTGCTACTTGTATAATAATTGTGAGTCTGTGGGAAAAGTTTCAAACTAATCCTACAATTACAGGTAGGTAAATAAGTTATATTGTTATTACCGATAAAGTAAAAAGATTGATATTGAAAAATAACATAGATGTATAATTTTGTATGCAATTTGTTACCTTAACCCTTGTGACATATACCTACTAATATTTACATTTGAAAGGTTTGGATACTGATTTCCATAACTGGGACGTGCCATTTCCAGCTGTTACAATATGTGACGTTGCTCCCGTTGACGAAGAACTCCTGCAGGAATATGTGGAAAAGTGCGTATCAACCTATCAGTTTAGTTAGTTTACCTATTTAGGATATTTGAATTCAATTAAAAGCGTCCACTGAAATTATCCTAGTGTAATGTACATTTGATACTAATATACTTATGTTAAATATTCGCTAAAGACATTGGGGTGCAGAGCCTCCAGCGAACGCCTCGGATATGTTGCGTTGGTTAGCGACCCTTAACTATAAAACCATAGCCAGCCAAGCATCCCAATTTGTAAACAATCCAGAACTCGTAGGACACAGTGAAGGAGATGCTCTAGAACCGGCTATAAAAACAAAGGAAGCAGTCTTTAACGTAAGTATTATATATATTTTTAAATGGCCTAGATCACTTTAAAATGTTCTCTCCCACTTTACATCTTCTCACCTGAAGCCATGCTTAACTACTTTGTTTCACTCGACCTTTCTCCCTCGACGTTCCATTCGCTGTTCCATGATATATTTGCTAGTTATCTTTTAGCGTATCAATTGCGTTCAATACTCAATTGAGATTTATTTATTTATTTATTTATTTAGAGCCGATTTAATAATTAGAAACCTAAAAAATATATAAACGATTTGTTCTCCCATATTAACTTTCCATGAGAGTGATTTTATATCTCGTAGTCTTCACAAATACGGAAGTGCAGTTTTTATTCAGACTTTAGTATATTTGCTCCACCAAATGTTAGTGTTTAATGATTTAGAGTTGAAGGTTGTTAACTTCACATGCTTCTTTGCAAACAGGATTCAGGGTAGCACTATGTTGTCAGTTTGACATCATGCCTATATATTAATATATGCCTATATATTTTTTGGATTTTGTTTAAACAAATAAAAACGTTTAATCTTTTAAGATCGTAAGACACTGTGAGGCTATATTTTACGATTGTGAATGGAAAGGTGACTCTGAAGAATGTTGCGATTTGCTTGTACCCGTATTTACGGAGATGGGATTTTGCTACGCGTTTAATTCGCGACACTCTGAAAAAACATGGCCTTGGTGAGATTAAGAGATTCATAACGCTCTGTGAGTCTAATTTTATTTTTTTATTTAATTTAATGCTTCTTTTGTCTTTGCAGGCAAACACAGACAGATCAGTTTTCAGAACTTTTTATTCACGAAACTGATGCGAAATGGTCGTTTATGTTTTATTCATCCCGAAACGATACTACAATCGATGTAAGTTTCTTAAGACATATACATTTTCAAGTTGATTCAAATTTAAGTAACTTCAAATTTAAGTAACTTCAAATTTAAGTAACTAATGTTCTAATTATACATATGTAAGTACATCACATATACAATTCCAGATGTATATTCATTCAACTGAGGAAATGGCTGGCTTAGAACAGAGTGCTCAGCATTCGTGGGATCGTAGGGTCGAAAAAGTTTCATTTTCAGTCAAACACACGTATACTACTGAGGACGCGAGGCAACTTTCTATCCGCCAAAGACGCTGTATATTTGCGGATGAACAGCGTCTGGAAACTTCCAATATTTATACATATTCGGCTTGTATGCGACAATGCCGAATGCAACGATGTCGTTCTTTTTGTAAATGTGTTCCACACTTCTATCCTATTATTAGTGGGTTTCCTTTATTACCTACACTATTATTTTTTGTGTGTATTATAACTCTGTCAAACTGTTACATAACAAATTCACAGACGGCTACAGACATTGCACTGTAAAAGAATTGGAATGTATAGCAAAATACGCCACAGCCATTAGTGACGTAACCCATTGTTCGTGTGAACTAGGGTGCTCTCATACAGTCTATGAAGTGGAAAAACTTACTGAAATAGAGTAAGTAACACATTTATTTATCTTATCAATTTAATCAGATCTTCACTGTACTGTTGTTTTTAGCACTAGCAAAGGTACCACTTCAACGCCATCTTTGGAATGTGAATTCGTCTCCTGGCCGATGGTTCGATATAAGCGCGAAGTGCTTTTTGGCTGGGTTGATCTTTTGGGTATGCTTTTTTTATAGAAATATGACTTTATAAACAATTAAACTAAACAAAATAGGTAATTAAAAATATATATATACCTACAATCTGGTATTAATATACCTTCCTACATTCTAGAACACTAAGGAAGATTTTAGAAAAATAAAGATAGATAATACATATAAAAATATATATGTTTATACCTAAAAAGATTCATGCGTATTTTTTAATTTTTTTTTCACCGGCCTTCTTGAAAACAGTGAGCGCATCTTCTAGCGACGATAACTATTCCCATGAGCTGGTTTTTAATCTCAGGGAATTAGAAGAAGTCATCCATTGGTATATCAAGGATGTGCTAAGCCGTTGACCAACTTTGACGAGTCCGTCGATATGGCTCTAGCGCTAGCGCACTGAGCTGGCAGCCTCGCAATGATCGGTGACGAGAGGTGCTGGGTCGCTATGGCCTTCTTCTGCGAGCAAGTCTTGCCGCGAAGGAAGCCGCGGAGCTGAACAGAGAGGCAGTCTCCTCCGCTCCGTAGGGGTAGACTGGGTCAAAGGAGGCGGGATTACGCTCGCAGCCTCCTTCCCCAGCTGGGGAAGGGCCTGGGCGGGAGAGGGGGTGACCTCTCTCGCCCATCATAGGCCTACACGTTGAGGGTGTCCCTAAGTTGATCGGGGCCCCTCGCGGGGGGTTCCACCGGGGCGTCACGGTGAGTGCGACAGAGATCCCGTGGCGTCCCACCAAGGCGATGAGGTCAACCGTTGGTTTTTTAGTGGGAAGCCCTAAAAATGGCAGCGTCTTCTATGCTGCCGGGTAGTCCCACAGACCCCATCGGCCATCACCTTCCTTTCCGACAGGACGATGAATAACGCATTTTATCAGAGCAAAAAAAAAGTCCGTAGGCTTATCAAGATGGAGTTAAGTGACTAGTTTCAAGTCCTCCGTTTGGTTGCTTGTTGCTCGTAGCAGAAATTAAATTACTTCGGGCAATAATTTTGTAATGTCCCACTCTTAAAAACTGGCCATTCTTTTAGATCGTTTCTTTTACTTGGTTCGTTTTTAAATAACCCTATTGTTTACCGGCGCTTTGTTTCATATTGATTAATCCATGATTCATAACCTTTTATAATATCGTAAATGCTACAGAAAGAAACCCGGTTCGAATTTAATAATTATATCATGGCACCATTCTGCGTGCGCCTGCAGAAGAGCATCGGTGAGGTTGTGGGGTATCCTGCGTACACCACTTCTCTTTATGAGAAAGAAATAAATATGCTCGGGTAGAGTATTTTTCAATCTAAGCTGTAGATTGTGCTCAATCTCCTCGTATGTGTTTCGCTGGTTTTATTGAATAAAAATGTTCACTTATACCACTTTTATAGAGCAGCCAGAGGACGACCACTTCTTTCTTTTAGGTAAAAGCACTCGAACTGGTATCACCAGTTCACAGTATCTTTAGAAGTGAAAGAATCTAATTAATCAAGTTTCGAACTGCGGTGGAAAATGTGCCCGACAAGGACTTTATTTTTGTACGACACATGAGAAGAATGGTCATATAATAGATCACATTTGACACTTAAAAATTCAGCAACGTTTCCTTGTACACACACACATAATATTTATTTATTTAATTAATATTTATGTACATACATAATACATATCAGATATACTTGTTAAAGCATATAATCGTACAAAGGCACTGCTTATTTCATATTGAAATTTCTTCCAGCAGACTATTTATAGAGTATTATACATATATTGACAAAGTTAGAGCTACACCATTGCTTAACGGTATTATCTAAAAATGTAACAATGAAAAATATATAATTTTACACTTTACATTGACTACTAACGTGTAACAAATTTCATTAGAAATGTTATAGTTTGTTACAAGATCACATAATTGAATCCTTGATATTTTCAAGAACAAGTGATTATTTTAATTAAATATTCTTATTACATGTAGTATATTTGGCCACAAATAGCCACATTTGATAATAATTGAAATGAAGTAAAGAACTAATACCTAGTAACTGCGACATCCCAAACGGTTGACCACTCAGCTTTTGCTAGAATATATGGCTCCAGCGCTGGTTTGCGGTGGCCGACGTACTATGACGTAACTAACAGTAGTGATAGTTAATTAACATAACGAAATTACTTAAAATACATGAATAAAAGATACTTACATATGAAATTAAATTATAAAGAAACAACAAACATAACCAACGCAATGGTAAAAAGTTATTCCAACGATCACCCTATCTGAAGAAAGAGAGGGATGGAAGTCGTTTGCAACTATTTTTTAATTCCAAAAAAAAACAAAAATAAGATCAATGTCTGAAATTTTCACACAACTTAATTATAAGTGAAGTTACTTTTCTCAAAATAACTAGGTACATTAGATTTACAGACGTTTGGTCCGTTTTTATTTTAATAGAATTAAACTGATGTTTTTAAGCAGGTCCTTCACTATGAAAATAAGAATGGCAGATGTTAATATGATTATGATGTGATGTGTAACATTTTTAATGGGAAATTTAAATTTGGAACGAATATTTTTCTACTTTTAAATACCTAACCAAATAAAAAAAAATGCACCCATTCGTTTCGTTATCTAATCTATTGTGCACTATTTGACCCAAAAAAGATAGCAAGTAAGTTTCCATCAATGGGAACAATAGTTTACTAATAGACTTCCCAAAGCGATAATAGTAGGTACGCTAGTTGGCAAGTGATTAGTAATTAGTATTGGATTATGAAGTAGCCGCTCAACTCGCCACTCGCCAGTTGTAGACATGAAAAACTTTTTTTTGCTTAACATTCTGAGAGGCCTATGTGACAGATTTGATTTCGTAAATGTTCAATTGTACACATCTAGTAATTCAAATACACCAATAATACTTCTAATAGTGTCATTCGGAGGGATAGCGGGGCTGTTCCTCGGGTTCTCTCTGCTATCGGGTGTAGAGCTGATTTATTACTTCACGCTGCGCGCTTGGTGCTCGGCCGCAAGGGACGGCGACGACCTGCGCCGGGAGCGGGAGGAACGACTGGCGAGAAACAAACCAGCCCACAACCTGAGTCTAGTGCCGTGGTTTGTTTATTGACTTATTTATTTAATAGAAAGACAAACAACGGTTTATGTAACCATAAAAGTACTTACATAACAGTAATTAATATTATTATTATATAATATTTGGTTGTTTTGTAAGTAGTAGCAAGTTAAGCTGTAGTAAGTATATTTGCAGGTTCAGAGACCCGCCCGTGGCCATCAACGAGCGAGTCTTAAAAGTGCAGGTGAAGGTCTCGCAGCCCCCACAGTACTCGCCGCCCCCAGGCTACACACAATACCTACCTTGAGTGCTATAAGTGTGAAGGATTTTGGCTCAATTGGAATAAAACGAACAAACATGAATTTAAAATTGTTATTATATTTTAATATTTGGTCACATCCATCTAAAGTCTCAAAAAGTTTAATTTAAATGGAACTAAATTATCATGACAACAGTCTACGAGTTCCAAATATTCAACAAAAATAAATATACACAGTAACAAGATTCTAAAAATCACAATAATGTAGGTTAATAAACAACAAGTTAAAAAATCTATGGATTTGTTAAATTGTCAGAATTCTATATGCCTAATAAATAACAAAAAAAAACTATACTAAAATAGGAATGAAGCATAGCCTTTTAAAATACTAAAACATAAATTGCCATATTTTATATTGCATTATATACTTGACTAATATTCATATAAGTAGATGCATATGGTAACAAAAGCCTATTAGAAATAGTAAATTCTATAAATACCATGTATAACATTAATGTCGCATCCTTGATCTTAAGGTATTCAGTTGATAGCAAGACAAAGTATAATTATTTTAGGAAAAAGTATATACTACATATTATATATCTTTAGGAACAGATGCGCGCCGTTACTTAAGTTTGCTTCAGAAAACAATTTAAAGGCTAACGATCTTATCTTAAGTAACTAAACTAATTACATGAACTGGATATACAGACGCCTATTATAAAATATTTATTATATTTATTTGCTATTATGGCATAAAAAAATTAAAATACTGCTTGTGGGAAAGGGTCGAATGCTCCTCGTCTTAAACCAAAAAACATAACATATTAAAGTCAAAAGGACCCTTAAATGGTAAAGAAGACTCCAGGGTTCTAAAAGGAAGTATTCATAATGAAGTCGATTAGGTAAAACTACGTCGGTGTCTCATTAGTGTATAAGAAGTTAGCGACGGTTAGACTTGACTATGATGACAATAATTTGTTAATAATGACATCATGATTTTATTTGTTGATATACATTATATGCCATTATATAAACAATGTATATAATGGGAGAATAACATGGTAATCAGTATATATGATAAAATTTTCACAATGGCTCTTTTAATAAGTCTCTGTCTCATGAATACAAAATACAATTACAAGTATATGCAAGTTATATGACATGTAAAGTTTTCCTAAGTAAAGTTTGAGTAAAGTAGTCCCCAAGATACATTTTGGCAAATCGGAAATTATCTTAGAATCTGGAAGCAGACTTTACTTTTCTTTGATTGAATGACTAAAACATTAACATTTCAAATAATAATACAATAAGGAGATAAAAGTGAGTTGAGGGATTCTTACAAATTTATTAATTTGTCATCCAATG
This sequence comes from Napeogenes inachia, assembly GCA_959347355.1. Taxonomy (NCBI): domain Eukaryota; kingdom Metazoa; phylum Arthropoda; class Insecta; order Lepidoptera; family Nymphalidae; genus Napeogenes; species Napeogenes inachia. The sequence continues at coordinate 1,030,925 of OY365799.1, read as the reverse complement.
CCAACCGTGTGCATTTTTAGGATTAAATTATTTTTATACAAATAAAATATGCTGTATCTCGAAAAATATTTAATACTTGTAAGTTTAAATGGTAACATTTTTCAATATAAATAATATTCGAAACATTTTATAAATAACACAAAACAAGAACATGAAAACTGACTGAGTGTATTGAAAAAAAATATATAAATTATTTATAATTTTCCTCACACTTTTGACCACTTGTGGGACGAGAAACAAAGACACAGCCTTAGGGGTTTTACTCATCCAACTGTTATCGTTTTGACACATTGTTCCTTATATTATATGCTTCTGGATTACTAAACCATGTCTAAAGCTTTCAAAGCAAAAACATAGAAATACTGTCTCAATGTTTAAATATATTTTTATATTCAATTAAGTAATTATTTTAGGATTAAGTATAAGGTAGTGTTTAAAATATTTCATAGTTATTGAGTAATCTCAAAAGCTAGACATAAAATGTATTTGGCAGAATAATTATAAATATAATAAATACCAACGCCAAATTAAGTTATCAACTAATTAAGTTTTATTGTATACTTTAATTGTGCTACCATAATATTTATAAATGTACTAAATGATTACATTTATAGCTTATTTGCTACTGTTCGCCCAGGGCGGTGATTGTATCAATCATTTAAGTTAGTTTACCTTAAGGCTTTATAGATATCTAAAGTACACAAGCAAATTAGTTACTTCATTCAAAGCAATTTGATTATTTATGTTTAACAATTTTCATTTTCATTTCAATATTGTATTATAAAACTTCTGTCTAAGAATTATTATGAGATGATTTAAACATTAACATATTTCTTGTCATCACAATTACTGTATTTTATGGATAATTCTAAAATATAAATATTTATTTATAGAATAAAAATAAATTATTTAAAAAAAATGCAATAGAAGTAAACAAAAAAATAATGCCGCAAATGAGTAGCCACTTAAGTACCAGGTATGAAATTAAAATAATTTAGGATATGATATTTGTCACTTTTATCTACTTACAGACTAAGCCATTGTCTTCAATACTGTGACTGACGAGACACACATTATCAAACTTTCACTATCGCGATTTCATTATTAAGACTATTACTACTGGACACTGTACGGACGCGTCCTCCTTGTACGTGACGCGACGTGCACGACGCGTGTCTCGTCAGCAGGCGTGCGTCCACAGCGGGCAGGCGGCGTCGCCCGACGCGTCCTCCTTGTCTCTGCAGCGTCTCCTTAACATCTTCAACAGCGATGTGAAGCGCTCTTGGTCGGATAGTGTAGCCTGGAATGATATAATATGATACTATGTTCGAATCGTCTGGGAATTCATATTACGATCGTCTCGACAGTTTGACTTTGCAATTTTAACTCACCTCGACAGAAATTGCCAAGATGAGGTGCAGGACTGGTATAAGGAGCAAATAAATTCTGAATATTTTCTGTTCCTGTTCGTCGAATTTCATGACCTCCACCTCCATGTAGTCGGCGAGCCACTTCCACGGACACAGCAACAGTAGCGTCACGAACACGGCCTGGGTCACCAACGTTACTACCATGTAGACTGGAAAGTATGTAATTATTAATATGGGAATTAAATATATTATGTAACAGATTGTGAATATATTTTACATTAGGTACTTACAATTAGAGCAAAACGGTTGCCGGAAGGGCCAGCCCTTAGCATAGACGCATGCCATTATTAAGTACTGGAATGATGTAATTATAAATATCACTGTATTCTCCCAACACAACACTTGCTCTACATCTGGCCCTCCTTCTACTGGCGTAAACCTAAAAGCAGTCATCGCATTAATATATATAACAAACAATATAACCAATATTTTGTTCTATGGTTTGTAAATCATTCGTCACGTGTGTGTGTGTGTGACGTTATGTGTTTTAAAAAAACACACTAAATAGAAAAAAATATTACAAAGAAATATTTAAAAATATTTATTTTCTTAAAGCATTAGTTTTAACCGTATCAGTTAGTAATACATAAAACTCACCAAGGTTGAGATTGCAGCAAGTAAATGGAAGCCAGCTGAGTAATAAGAACGACCAAAACTTGAATGATCAGCGGTAGCATGCTGGCCATGGCCACGAGGGAGACGGGAGGAGACTGCTTGGTGAGCACCGGACCGGGGGAGGCCCGGCCCAGGGACAGGGCCAGGAGAGTCGTCAGGACTAAGTCGATGTATAAAAACTGGTTGTTGCCCAAGATCGAGTAGAACTGTAACAGAAAAATTTTGTTAGGTTAGATTAGGTTAGGTTAGGGATCTTATCAATACTAAAGCAACGGCGTATTTTTATTAACTAAAATAGTATCTTACTTCTGATCGAGCTTAGACACTATAATACAATAGAGTAGGTTTTAAATATATATACTCACATTATAAAGGATAAGAATGGAGAAGAACTGTATCAGCGAGTAGAGAGCCATGTATTTGAAGATAGCGAAGGACGTACTGAGCGCACAGCGTCCTTCCAGCGCCAACAGCTTCACGCATCTGATGTTCTGTTCCTGAGATGTGAAGGGAGCGGCCACTGGAAATACATCAGTCATGTATTAGAATTTCATTCTCAGTATGTAAGTTTCACGATCACAATTTTAATTCCCGCTGTAGTGAGCTGTAAAACGTGGCCACAAATTTGTTAGTGGACACCGGTTCGTAGTAAAAATAGTGATCGGTAACAGAAAAGCTACAACGATATATCTCTGTCGGTACCCGAGGCGTCCGCCTCGGAGAGCGACACGCCGACGTGTGCGGCCTTCAGCGCGCCGCAGTCGTTGGCTCCGTCACCACACATCCCCACCACCAGACCCTCCGCCTGCAGGGACGACACCAGCTGGGTCTTCTGGTCGGGACCGAAGCGACCGAATATCATCCCTACGAGGTAGAGGAGCGATTTAATAGGTACATCGAACGGAGGAGGTCGTGCGACTCCATCCGAGGAACTGACCTTTATTGATGACGGAGGGCAAGAGCTCGGGATAGTGTGCTCGTATGATGGCCCAAGTTTTTCCTTCCAACGCCCAAGCATAAGCGTCTATGGGCAGCTTAGGAGGCCCTCCCTCCCCGATCACCTGCGTCACAAAATGATTAATAGCGTTTTAGAATTCAATTATCCGAATGGTCACGGATCATAGCGGTAGCCCTCTACCGCTACCGCTAACTCAACCTCTACCGACATGGATATTTTGGATCTAATCTGAACGAATAAACTAAATACTTTATTTTTCTGGTGCACGTTTTCAAGTGCGCATTTTTACTGATTAATAGAGGAAAAATAAATTAAAAGTAGCCCACTCGTTCGATATATCAGAATAACCCGTACCCCGTGAGAATGGTCTGCTTGACGTGCTTCATTCGATAATAATGTTATGTCTAGTGCGTGTGTGTGTGCGTACATGTATATGTGTGTGCGTACGTGCATTCGTGTGTATGTGCGCGTGCGTGCATACCTCCATGTGTAGCGCTGGTCGCTGGTCTGCCGGTGGCTGCGCTGCCGCGGTGACCAGCAGCAGTTGCTGGTGAGGCAGCAGCATGCTGCAGCCGCGCGCCACCGACATGGCCGTCATGATATTGTCTCCTGGCGACCGACGTATAATACATTTTGGTAACTAGTCACCTCTAGATGATCCGCCGCATATTGTTAGTACGATTACTCGAATTTCGCAATTTTAACTTTATTTAACTTAGATCTCGAACGTGGTGTTTTTTACTTGCAAAATTAAAGTAAAATTAGAAGTTTTATAGGACCTTAGATTTGCTTACCGGTGACCATGATCTGTCTCATGTTGGCGGCGTGTAGCTCCTTGATGATGTGCGTGGTTTCCGGTTTTAGGCTGTTTTGCATGACTAGAAAGCCCAAAAACGTCATATCGCACTCGATGGTTTCCCGTTTGACTCGCTGCGTCTCCGTCCACTTCATCTTACGGTCCAGGGTCTTGTAGGCGAAGCCGATAACGCGGAAACCGTTGGACGTGTAGTCGTTGAGAGTTGAGTTGAAATTTTCCGGTAGGGATGACGAATTGCACATGCCCGCAACTTTTTCGGGTGCTCCCTTTACGTAATACACCATTTGAGGTTGGCCGAGTATCCTGGCGATCACGCCCATGGATTGTTGAGACGATGAGAAGTGGAATCTTCGTATCAGACCGATCTGGCAAGAAAAAAAAAATTACAATGGTTTTTTTTTTGGGCTAAGTGTATTATAAAAAAAACACTACCTCGTAAGGTACTTCCATGTCCATAGTGAAGGGGTCATAATTGTCTAAATTAGGAAGGTCTGCATTGGGTGTCGTGCGCGGTTTAACGATAGCGGGAGTCAGGTTATCGTATCGTGTATTTTCTGGGCCCGGTTCCTCCAGTTCCTATAATATATGTTGTTATGAAAAGAATTACTTAAAAAGATTTAATGAATTAATATATTATGAGCAACTTTATGCAACAACCTACAAAGTTAAATAATCATACCCATTGGGTGAATTCAAACATCTTTAAATCCAAGGGATCTCCCTTCAGCTCTCCTTGTATGCTGGTGAGCGAATGGCAAGAAGCAAGCGCTTGTACCAGGGGACTCTTCGTGGGTATGGCGGAGACTTCCTTAACACAACGTCCGAACTTTTCTCCTGTGTTATGTGGGATCACCGCGTATAGATCCAACCCGTCTTCGGTTAACGTTCCTGTCTATAATGTACAAATGAAATGGTTTTAATATATTAATATATTACAGCACAGACTAAACGTTAAAGTGATTTCATCTTCAATTTCTGTGAGTTCAGCTAGGCATTTAGCCAAGAGTTTTAAATGGATATTTAATTTCACCAATCAGCTTCTTAAATGCCTCTATAAGTAGGTCATGTGGTATTTTATTTGAATGTCTACCTGCTCTATACTTAACTTCTATAGCAAATAGATGAGAGGTGTTAAAAGAACTTTTGGCCGCCGAATTTTGTATTAATGTGGGTATATTAATTATACAAGAACAACGCAAAATTCCGCGCTTCTCTTCCAGCATGGTTGGTCTTCTGGTACGGGAACAGCCAGACCTGATGACAGGTATTAAAGTCCCCCAGAAAGACGAGCTGCGCCGAAGGGTAAGGATGTAGAGCCATATCAGCAGCCTCACTGAGTTACTCAAATAATCTAGTTGTCTCCTGGTCACCGCTGTGCGAACGGTAGACACAGGAATACAGGATTTTTTCGTTTCCTGTATCCTTTGAAAGTGAGGTCTTCAATTTGACGGAGACGCTGGATACAGAGGTAGTTCCGCTCGTACAGACTCCGGCCCGTGAGCGAAAGTTGTGCTTTAACGAGTAACCGGGATAATCCAAGTGCGCTGCGCTCAAAGGATATTGTATCTGCGTCTCCGTCAAAAGGAACAAATGCAGCTGCTCTTTCTCCAGGTGGTTGTGGATAGGTAGGATGTTGGAGTGCAAGCCCCTGATATTAATGAGGAGGAGTGCAACCGCTGTACATACTTGTTCTTTATATTGTGCTTTTTCATTAAAAAAATATAAAAGTGAATAGGATAGGAAATGGCAGTTGAACGAGGCAGTACGTATCGAAACCGACGTCGAAATTGTTGTTGTCATGCTACTGGAATGCTAGTCTGGAGACTGCGGGGACGCCCGAACCTCCCCAGGGATCCCCATCGGGCCTCCTCATCTGGTCGCCAACCTGCACTATGGAGCCACCCTGGCATTTAACACAGCTGGCGGGGCAGCCTATCGAGGGTAGCTGACCCACTAATTGGGCCTCCAACTATCTGCGGGTAGCAAACGGAAAGCCGTCGCTTCGGATCCCGCTACCCTTCTCTACTAGACACCCGACAGAACAAACACCAACTCGACGCCAAACTGGTTCGCCAACGCACTGCAGTTGTTTAGACCCATTTCCCATAAAGGCTTCATCGAGCAACGAATGTACACTACCTACTACGACTTCCCGCGCTTTTGTCTTAACCGGTCCAACGGCAGTCAAATTTACGCTAGGAAATTAATACCTATCTTAAAATTAATTCAGAGAATTACAATTTCACTTAAATTTATGAATTCAGGTTTTTTAAGAAATAAGTTTGTTAAAATCCAAACACGACGCGAGACCTACCTTCTAAGTACCTACAATGAATTGAAACGAATTGACAATTTATCTAACAACTTGTTCGCACTTTGAATACCTTCATACTTAATCAGGCTTAGTGCTGGCTACAATCCTTTAAATTCATTTAAAAGTTACTAAAACAAAGTTTTATATTTTAATACAGGAGTTTTTAAAAGGTAGAATCAGCCTACTTACAATAATTTAATGTCTTTAGCTTACACACATTACTTGAAGCTTGCCGCAGATGATGATGCGAGGGGGAGAGACGCAGAAGATCTTGTTGCGCTTGAGGCGCTGCTGACTGTAGACGATGTATCGCGGGTTGCTCACCTTGTCGAAGCACATTACTTGAAGCTTGCCGCAGATGATGATGCGAGGGGGAGAGACGCAGAAGATCTTGTTGCGCTTGAGGCGCTGCTGACTGTAGACGATGTATCGCGGGTTGCTCACCTTGTCGAAGCACATTACTTGAAGCTTGCCGCAGATGATGATGCGAGGGGGAGAGACGCAGAAGATCTTGTTGCGCTTGAGGCGCTGCTGACTGTAGACGATGTATCGCGGGTTGCTCACCTTGTCGAAGCACATTACTTGAAGCTTGCCGCAGATGATGATGCGAGGGGGAGAGACGCAGAAGATCTTGTTGCGCTTGAGGCGCTGCTGACTGTAGACGATGTATCGCGGGTTGCTCACCTTGTCGAAGCACATTACTTGAAGCTTGCCGCAGATGATGATGCGAGGGGGAGAGACGCAGAAGATCTTGTTGCGCTTGAGGCGCTGCTGACTGTAGACGATGTATCGCGGGTTGCTCACCTTGTCGAAGCACATTACTTGAAGCTTGCCGCAGATGATGATGCGAGGGGGAGAGACGCAGAAGATCTTGTTGCGCTTGAGGCGCTGCTGACTGTAGACGATGTATCGCGGGTTGCTCACCTTGTCGAAGCACATTACTTGAAGCTTGCCGCAGATGATGATGCGAGGGGGAGAGACGCAGAAGATCTTGTTGCGCTTGAGGCGCTGCTGACTGTAGACGATGTATCGCGGGTTGCTCACCTTGTCGAAGCACATTACTTGAAGCTTGCCGCAGATGATGATGCGAGGGGGAGAGACGCAGAAGATCTTGTTGCGTTTGAGGCGCTGCTGACTGTAGACGATGCCAGCTGTCATTGCAGCGGGTAGTGCGGGTGGCACTACTATTGTTATTATGTCCAAGGTACGGAGAACTATCGTCCCAAGTGGGCTCTGGAATATTAATATATTTATGAACAAAAGAGATAAAAGGCGTATCTTTTTAAAATCAATTAATTCATCTGCTTGTTTTAATTGCTTTATGTACTTCGATAATCAGCAATGAAAACAGGGGAACCATATTCAAGAAATGTGATTTCTTGTTGAATTATATTCTATTTGTATATCAAAATGAATGTCAACAGTGTGTACTTACACCTCTAACTACATAAAGCCATATAGAGTATCCCATCCCAATAGCAGCGATACAGAACATGAATATAACAAATTTGACAGCATCCTTGTAGAATTGGAAATCAAATTGTTTTGGGAATAAAATGCTCTTGATCAATTCTCCTTTAGCTGTGTAGAAACCAGTCCGTACCACTTTGGCTAATACCTAAAAAAATATTTTTTTATGTATTTAGTTTTTGTTATATTATAAAAGTTTGTTGACTATTAAATTATTTTACTAAATTGATCCATTAAATTATTTTACTTACCTGGTTGTTACCATAGAATCTAGTTTGTATTACATATGTTCCAGCAAAGAGTGTATGTCGTTTGTGCGCTTCTGTAGAATATACCTCATGAGACATGGACGGAGGACCTTTCATAACGGGTACACTTTCACCTAGAATTAAATATTTATTGTAATACTCGCTGTTGCCCGTGACTTCATCTACGTAGACTGTAAAAATAATATTTTGATGGCTTGGATAATAAGCCATATAAATATTATTTTCGATTATTTTTGACGTATCTACCGTACCTCATACGAAAAAAACTTAAAGGCTGTAACATAGAAGTAGCATAATTAGCTTTATTTTTATTTACATACATATATTTGAATAACATAACACTCCTCCTTAATGTCGTCGGGTAATAAGAAAGATTTTCACAAATACTTATGTAAAATTCAGTGAACCAAAGGATTCAACACAGAATTTGCCGTGACAATTACGAAATCGCGCTACATCCTATGTTATGTCACAGACAAAACCACGTGCAAAGGTTAGTATTTCTATAGCCTATATGTTATTCTAGTACATAAGCTACAATATTGCTAACTTTCAACAAAATCCGTTAAGTAATTTTGGTGTGATTGAATAACAAACATTATTTAATTAATCTATCATTTGAAAATGGCAAATTTCCTGGCACACTAAAAAAATCTGTTGTAAAATCGTTATTGAAAAAAGAAGACAAAACCAAACTTGAAAATTATCGCTCCATTACTTTGGTGCCGGTATTATCTAAACTCTTTAAAAAAGCTTTTTATTCAAGACTTATGGATTACTTCAATAAATTCAATATTATTAAACCAGAACAACATGACTTTCAAAAAGGCAAGTCAACCATATTAGCAGGATATCATTTAATTTATAATGTACTTAAAAACTTAGATGCCAAAAAAAATGTTGTTGCGCTATTCTTTGACATGTCCAAAGCATTCGACTTTGTTTCACATGACTTACTCTTAGAGAAACTTGAAAAAACAGGAATACGCGGAGTAGCGTTAAACTGGTTGGAAAGTTATTTAAAAAATCGGAAGCAATGTGTTCAAATAACAAATCTGGATGAAAAAAATGATGTAGTGGTTTATGAGTTAGATTGGAGATATACTGTAACTGGAATCCCACAGGGTAGCGTATTAGGCCCGCTTCTCTTCTTGTTATATATTAACGAATTACCAGAAATAACACAATACAACTCAATACTCTTTGCTGATGATATCTCAATTATTGTAACGTCAAATAAAAATACTGGTATAACTAATTTTGAAAGGGAAATAAATAATACAATAGAGCAGACTATAAAATGGATGAACAATAATAATTTGTCCGTAAATTTATCTAAAACTAATTATATACAAATTTAAAACAAAAATAAAATGAGCCATAATCTAAAGATTAACTAAAAATAAAAAAATTGAGGAAACAACGACCACTAAATTCCTTGGGATTACAATAGACGATACTGTAAATTGGTCTGATCATATTAGTAGACCCTGCAATAAGATTAATCGATTTGTATATGTACTATCTAGATTAAGACAAATAACAACGCTTGCTACGACTTTGCAAGCTTATCATGGTTACATTGCATCAAACTTAAAATATGGTCTTTTATTGTGGGGCATTTCTGCACAAGGAGAAAGAGTTTTCATTGTACAAAAAAAATATGATTCGTTCAATTTGTGGAGTAGGGCCATATGAAAGCTGTCGTCCACTATTTAAGAAATTAGGAATCCTTACCCTAACATCAATGTATATTGTGGAAGCGTGTATATTTCTAAAGATAAACAAAGATCTTTTCAAAACCGCTGATTATCTATACCCGAGAAATACTAGACAACCAGAGAGATTAGTGTTAGAAATGATGCCTAAAACTTCCCTGCTCCAAAATAGTTGTCATGGCATGTGCATAACGATTTTCAATAAATTACCTAACAATTTAAAATCTTTACCGTTAAAATTATTAAAGATAAGATTAAAATCTCACTTTAAAAAAAAAGCTTTATATAATATAAATGAATACTTTTTGCTAAAAAAATTATGTTGAAATTAAAAGAAGTTGTTAACTGTAATTGTAAGATAGTATAAAAAAATATATAATATAAATGAATATATATTTTTTTAACCTAATGAATTATTAAGTAAAGTTAAATAAAATTGTATATTGAAATTGTACATTTGCAAGCGTATATATATAGCAGAATAAGCGGAATATAAAATTGTCAACACCCTTCCAAAATCCGCCCTGCCAAATACTTGTTACCTTATTCAATGCAAATAAAGATTATTATTAGTTTTATTATTATCCATCCATACAATCGCACTTTTATATTAGTGCGAAGTCCGATAAATCTTACTATAACATTGAAAAAGTTTTTGGTTGATCGAAATGTGTGGAACTTGGGTCATTGACTCATTTGCAGGGTTGACATTGTAATGTATAAGTCAAACATTTTTCAATTCCATTAAAAAAAACAGCAACTGTTGAGTTTCTGACCAGTTCTTCTCAGCAGAACAGCATTACGAGCTGGTGGTAGCTTACTCACAGACATACTGACAAATTTAATGTAATTGACGATTTAAAAGTGCCTACTTGAATAAAGATTAATTTGAATTTGAATCACCAGGCTACTTACGAGGGCTGTGATAAATATATGCAATACAAGGAAAAAATACTTAAAGTTAACCCTGTCCTTCTACAAACGAGTAATACTTAAATAGCACAGCCACCTCCTACCCCACAATCGATTTCTTATCAAGACAAATAAACTCAGATCCCAAAAACAACCTATTCATTAGCTGATGTTGCCATGATGACTCATGTTGTCATGATTCTCAAACCTGGTGAAGATCAGGAAGAAGTATCGTCCTACAGACCTATCAGTCTCCTCCCTGTGATTGGCAAACTATTTGAGAAAATACTAAATAGAATGCGTCTTCATATGGATACTATCCTACCCGGCACCAATTTAGCTTAAGGCAAAAACATGAAAACCTCGAGCAGGTACACAGCCTTGTGCACTCTATTAGCCATACATTAGAAAATAAGAAATACTCCTCGGCAGTCTTCCCGGATATTAGTCAGGCCTTTGACAAGGTCTGGCATGATAAACTCCTTGTTAAAATAAAGAGATATCTGCCTCATTCTTTCTTCTTTCGGCTGAAGAAAAGCTACTTGCATAGAAGATGCTTTGAAGTTAAAACAACAATGTTACATCAGACTTGTATGAAATAAGATCGGGCGTGCCACAGGGGAGTAGCCTGGGACTAGTGCTTTACCTCATCTCTTCTGCTGGCTGACATCCCTACAGATAGTAATATAATTATAGCTACATTTGCTGATGATACGCCTATATTATCGGTAAACGCAATTGTAGAAATTGCATCATTACATCCACAGAAACTCTTAGATAAGAGTTAAGACGGACAAATGGATCAAAACATCCCGAATAAAAGTCAATCAGCGCAAATCCGCGCAAGTTACTTTTACATTACTTTTACACTCCAATCACAATAAATGGAGAAACAATTCCACACAGTGATAAAGCGAAGTATTTAAGCATCCATCTTGATAGGAGATTAACATGGCAAAAACATATTTGGAGTAAAAGGAAATACTTGGATTCAAAGCTCAGAGGCATGTACTGGTTGATTGGATGGAAATCTCGTTAGCAAATGATAGCAAAATGGCAATCTATAATACCATACTAATACAGATTTGGACATTTGGGATAGAGCTCTGGGGTACAGCAAGCACTAGTAACATTGAAATCCTAGAGATATATCAGATTAATGCAATCATATCAATGTTCAATATACCAAATTGAATTTACAATAAGTACATATTGTAAGACCTGAAGCTTAAAACCGTTACACAAGAAATCACCTACCGTAGCCAAAACTATCAACATAACTACTATCTTAACTATCCATATCCATCATATTAATGCTCCGATGCCACAATTGTTTACATTTGGAAGTAGTCAGTAGACAAGACTGAAGAGGAATAGCGTTCCGACTTTAACGAACAGATTTTCCAAAGAATAATGAGAGGGACGAATGTCCACTCTCACAGCGAATATGGCAAACAAAACAGACATTGGTCAGACAAAGAAACAGCCAAATAACACACAGCTGTGTTGAGCAGGATACAAAAAAAAGGACACAAATCTCCCTCTCTCTATAATAGTCTCCTAACTCCTTCATTCCTCGTCTCTTTACGTTACTTATTATTACTCGAGATAATCGGTCTGTGCTATTTTTATGCTGTAGTCTTAACGGCCGGGACGAGGATCGTGAGGTGTCTTTTTTTAATTTACACATAATACGTGATATAATAGCACGTCGGACAACTGACCGGTGAGCATGGACTCGTTAACGATGCAGGTGCCGCTGACGAGCATGGCGTCGCAAGGCATGACGCAGCCGTGTGGCGGCAGCACCAGTACGTCGCCCGGCACCAGGCGCCCGGCGCTCACCACGCACTCCTCGCGCCCGCCCCGCACGGGACGCACCACCGTCGCCGTCAGCGAGCCCTCAGTCCCCGCCATGCGGTGCAGATTGCGGCTCATCTGAAGATGTAAGTTTCACTTTTAAGTCTTAAGAAGACCCGGCTACAAAACACGCTGGGATTGATCTCCAGGGCATAGATGGTTAATTGCTTGTTGTTGTAACTTAATAGTAAAAAAAAAACTGGTTCTTTGCCCTAAGCGGATGTACTATTTGAGAGAGGCCTTGTTTATATCGTCATTAGTTTCTTGATGTCCATTTTGCTTTAAATATCAAAGAAGTATCAGAACTATGTTTATATATTTTTGGACAAAAGTAGGAACACCGTTTTTATAAATCAGGAAGAGAAATAGTCCCAAGATTGAATCTTGAGAGACACTGCATTGACATTGGGAACCCTAGCCGATATTTTATTCACCTCAAACCTCTCCATTCTATTTGACAACTAAGTAATAAAAGAGATGTACGTTTTTAGTGCCTTTTACTTTATTCAATTTTTAACACAATATGGGGACTGAAAAAGACAAAGAAAAAAAAAAAAACAATTTCTCAGATAGATCACAGAATACTCCAAGAGCATCCTATGATAACTCCATATTGATCTGAATTGATGTGATAAGAATCATTATTAGATCCTAAAATGTGTATTACTTTGGTGTTTCATTGGGTCATGAAAAACAGTTATTAAAAACGATGTCTTATGAGCTTCCTGCCGAGACTTAGAGCCTTTTCTTCAATCATCGTGTAACGCGATAAATACCGGATATCAAGTAAGGGAACGACTGAAGCAATCAAATTAGAGTCGTAAGCATCCAGACGTGAACAAACACCCGGCCTATATAACTTATGTCAAAGGAGTAAATAAAAAGATCGGCTCCATCTTAAAGAAATACTCCAGTCCGACAGTTTATACATTCGGTATAAAGGTTGACAACATTGTAGGCACACCAAAGGATGTATTACCATTACAAACACCAAGTGTTTATAAAATATCGCACGGCAGGTTTTCATCCTTTTGTTGTGGACATTCCACCTGTCCGAACGAAGCGCTTTGCTTCCTCATTTTTACTGCGTACAGCAAAGGATTGGAACAGCTTGCCTGCGTCGGTATTTCCGACCGAATACAATGTGGATACATTCAAGAGAAGAGTGAATAGGTTGCTAGGGTAATGCGCCTTACCACCTAAGACTACATTCCACTTACCATCAGGTGGAATGTAGTCAAGCATTGCCCTAGATCATATAAAAAAAAAAATAAACTGCAGCTGCGGTAGTTCCTACATAGGCCAAACAAAGCTTTCTATTTCGGAAAGGGTCAAAGAACATGTAGCTGCTTTTAAGAATCGCTAGATGAATAAATCAGCGAAGAATCAGAAATCAGATCAATCAAATCAGAAAGAAAGCTTCTTTCGACAGAAGATCACTTTTATTCTAGAGTTGTACGTGAATCGATTGAGATCAAGTCAAATAAAATTTTCAATAGGTAAGATGGATTTATGTTGTCAGTATCGTTTAATCAAGTGGTAAAGACAATAATATTAGGTTCTTACATATGAAATTGGCGTTTTACATACTGGCCACTTTAATCCCAAATTTCTCCTTTTTGGTGAGGAGTACCAAATTAAAATTTTTACAGATATTTACACTTGTTGTTTCGTTGACTGTCATTAATTTGTTTTTTTTTCTTCTGTTTTTTTCTGTTTACGTAACTCAATTTACAAAATGGAAAACTTAAAATATCTCATTATTTACGAGTACGAGTTCCACCGTGGCACCAGTGCTGCGAAAACGACTTGAAGAGTTAATGACGTACATGGCGGTCGTGTTGCCGGGGAAAACACTGGTTGTTTTTTGTTCCAACGTTTTCGTTCTGGAAATTTCGACCTGCAGAACAAACCCCGTGGACGGCCGAAGATCCAAGTTGATAATGAAGAATTGAAGGCTATTGTGGAAGCGGATCCATCGCAAACAACGTCCGAGATAGTAATAGGCTGCGGTGTTATTGATTTAACTGTTTTAATCCACTTGAAGCAAATTGGGAAGATTAAAAAGCTTTGAAAAGTGGTTATTTATGGATTGACTGAAGCAAACCATCAACGACTGCGTCGACTGTCTGCGTTACATTACTGAACCGGCACAATATGAAGGGATTTTAAATAGAAACTATAATGAAGAATGTATTCTCTACGATAATCGGAAGCGCTCATCGCAATGGTTGGATCCTGGTCAGCCAGCCAAATCCGGCCCAAAGCGAAAATTTACTCCAAAAAAATTTTTTTGCATGAGGAGGCCACGCACCTTGCGTAGGCGGGGAGGGCGCAGCAATGCGATGCACGTAATACGTTTGAAAATTGAACTTGACCTCAGTCGTTGTCACAGTCCCCTATTTTACGGAAGGGGCTATTTTGCACCGGTATCCACGAGATATAAATTTAAGATTTAATTGGTAAATATTGAATCCTTTTGTAAATAAAACATTGTATTATTGAAAATAACCTGATTCTACCTTTTAAATATGCCTGCATTAAAAAATAAAAGTATAAAACTTAGTAACTTTTTTTAAAGGAATAATGTAGTCCAGTCCTTAGTCTGAGTAAGTATGAAGGGAGACTGGATTCACAGTGCGGACGAGTTGTTGGATAAATTGTGATTTTATTTTAATTCATTGTAGGTACTTAGTAGGTAGTTCTCGCGAAGAGCTTGGGTTTTGACAAACTTCTTTAAAGCAGCTGAATTAATCAATTTGAATTTTAAGATAGGTATTAATTCCTAGTTTTAAATTGACCTTTATTTGACCGACTAAGAAAAAAGCGCGGGACTTCTTACAAAATACAGAGTAATGAATAACCGAGGGAGCGACAATTTTTTTGTTTCGTTTCTTCTGTGCTTTTTATCAAGATTTTTAAAAAGTCGTAAAAAAATGTTGGTGGGATTGATGTAGAGAGGCTGCCTGCAAGAGATGGTCAACTAATTACAAATAACCCTGTGTATGTAATCAAGTATTAGAAAATTTACAAATATAGACAAGTAGTTCTTAGTTTTGGGTAGGAAATTTTTTATTAATAAAGTTAATATTGTGCAGTCAGAAAAAGTTACACTGCACTCATATCGTAGACCAAATAAAGATAGAGATTCGACTTGTGGAAAACGCTTATTGGAGATTATGTTTTGTCATTAGATTCTTAAACAGTTGGACAATATTTAAATTAATTTCTTCTTTTTTAATTGGTGTAAAAATTGTAATAAAATAATAAAAGGCTGATTTTGACCAAAAAATGTGTTTCGACTATTGTAAAAAATATTTTAACAAACAAAAGTACGAAACCACGTGTTATTTTTTTATTATACCTTAGAAAATTGGATATTTGAATCATGGTTAGTAATACTATCGCTCTAGTCGGCGAATAGTTTACTGGTCCAGATAACAGATGGCGCTTTGCGGCACAACCGTGGAACGCGTGCGGCGTGAGTTAGGTCTATATCTCTAATCTCTATACACAGAGGCACTCTGTGTTTCAATCATTCAAGTCTTACGTATAGGGAAATCGTTGTTTGTCCTGCTATTTATTCTTGTTGTAGTGTTAATTTTTTATATTTTTTTTGTATTTCTTTTGGTATTATAGATTTTTTTTTAAATATCGTTTGTGTCATGTGTATGGATGCATAAAACCATCTTTATATGTATCCTATATGTAATATTACTAAATATGTATTTTCAATATGGACCGGCCTCTTATAATTTAAAAATATATCCATTACGTAATGGCTTTCTAGTAAAAAAAATAAAGTTGTAAGTAGTTTGGTAAGTACCTGTTTGGTTTGGTACAGCGCCATCATACACGAGGTAGCAGACAGTATGAAGACGCACGTTGCATACTGATAATATTCATCCAGCGACCACAGGATGATGGAAAATATTTGAAACAGATAAAATGGATTGAATACTTCATTGACGAATAGCGTCCAGTAAGTCTTTACTTCAACCTCCACCGAGTTACCTCCATACAACTTTATTCTAAAAAAAGAAAAATAAACAAATTACATAAACATTCAGTCTACATACATACCTTTTGTGATTTTAGTGTCTAAACAACTCATTACTCACAGTTCGTTCTGTTGTCTCTTATTGATACCATTAGGAGTCTCCATCAACAAATTAATAGTCATTTTATCGTTCAGTGTTAAAACATTGACAAAGGACCCTTGCTCGTTGAGCCAGATGTACCGGCTGTGCTCGAATACGAAATACCGTAGCTTGCTATCCCGGTTGGTGAGACTCAGGTCCACGTCATGAACTTTTTCAATGTAAAATGTGTCTTCCCCCTCAGTCACTGACACAATAATAAAGCTATTAAAATACAGAATCAATAATAATAATAGTTATTTTATTGTCAATGTTTTTGATTTGTTACTCTTACCACATATTTTTTTAGCCGTTCTCAAACTGCATCTTGTGTATTTGAATCTGTGCAATTTCGGGTAGTAGGAAAGTACGAAATACGGTAGACCGCAAAAAATGGCGCATATTGAGTGAAATAGGAAGGCTCGTAATTTAGAATATTGGAAGCCGTGTATCTTAACGACTTGCTCCTCGGCGTTGTTCTCGAGTATTTGCCACTGTGCTTCACCGATAACTTCGTATTCATCTGGAACATGAACAAGACGGGCTGCATTCCTTACTGGGGATAACTGTTGGTTGTGGCGATAGCATATTACATCGTGTTTGCATTATCTTTGCTTCACTAAAATAAAAACACACACTTAAGTCTACTACGACCAACTTAAAGAGTCCTTATCCACATACTCATCTACAACTATTATCTGCTTAAGTTGGAATGTTAGAAAACACAAGCATAATTAATAAACTATAATTTTTATAAAACTACAGACATTAGAGACCTAATAAGAAAAATGTCAATATATTTAGTATAAGTGCATGTGCTAAATGTAACACATACCATTTCATAGCAATCACTAACTATAAGCTGTTACTAAAAAAATCTTAACTTGAATGTCATTCACTAATATGTTTACTGAGCATAAATATTAAATAATATACTATAATTACTCATTAATAAATCTGGACAAATACAATAAAGCAATATAACAATACATTTCCCAAGTGAATATTTCTATTGTAAAATAAGAATGGATTGCACAATGCGACATAACAGAAGACTTTAAAGACATTAATATTAAAAAAAGAGTTTATCAGTCATTTCTACATTTTAACATGAATTGAATGTTAAGGATTGAGCAGTGTTGGTGCTTCAAATAATAGATCTTATCTTATCATGTATGTATTAAGTATATCAACTAACCTTGCAACTACAATACTAGACTTTTTACTGGACAATATACTATAACTAGACTTTAATTTATTGGACAGTAAACTGACCTCAATAATATATATTTAACATTTTTTGATATTTGTCATATTTATATGTTTAAGTACCTACGACAAAGAATACTGTTAAAAACATTTTATTAATAAATTATTATGCAATATATTACTGAATAATATTTAGTTAAATGGTTTCATGCATACAAGTTAATTCTAGTATTAAATATTATTTTTATAACAATTAATTCTCTATTGATATTATGACTCAACCACCCAACATATTTAAAATTTTGCCATTAATCCTTTAATAAAAAAGCAGCAATATATAAATATATAGCAACATTCACTAAATCATCACATAAACAACAAAAAAGTGACGGAATATATTTTTAGTTGGTGTTATATAAAGTGCAAACACAAGGTGCTATCCACACACAATAAAGACCAACACTGCACACAGTACTTATTAAAATGTTTTTAAAGAAGTATACTAATGTGTTGATCTTTATTCCAACAGTATCCCCAGCATAGTAAAAGGTGACAAAATATTTTTTGCTTCAGAGAATAATTACAAGCAATTTATTAAATTAGGGAGTTACTACAATATGGTGATGTAAAATACTCCATTCTTCAAAAATACTGTTAATTTGTATTTTTTAAGGATTGGGAAAACTAAAATGTGTTTAATAATGAGTTAGTTAATTTTATAATAGTCTGGAATAGTTGACATCATTACTTTTAGTAAGCAAGAAACTTGTCTGTTAAAAAGCTAAAGAATATTTTTTGAAATATATATAATATAATTGCTATATACATATATTAAATAACAAAACAATATCATTGTTCTTAACATGAAAGATCAGCTGCCTTAAAGTGTTCTGTATTACACAAAGATGAGTTGAGCTAATAGAAATGACCTATATCAAATTAATCATCTGGAAGGTTGTCTTTGGCATTCAATGAAGCATGGTTTTAATGGTTATATATAACATTAAAATGTGTGTGTTAAGAATTTTATTTAGTTTGGTATTTCCCCTCTTGTGTTATAAAAACCACTAAAATATTTAATATATAATATGCTATACATTAATTAACTAAATTAAATATTTTGAAATATTGTAGAAATATAAATACTGGGACACCAGGTAAATGTATATGTATCTGATGTCCAGGTATTGAATAAGCATGAACATAGGCATGAAAATGAATTTATTTTACAGTCAATAATAGGACAAACTGTAACATAGGTTTTCAAAGAGTGGTTGGCATTTTTATTGAATATAAGATTTAAATCATTGTGTGTTAATTTGGTGATTAACATAGTTTATAAATAAAATTAAACAAGTATTCGGTCAATAATCAGTACTATACATACCATTTCCGACAGAATCTTTATTCATGTTCAGCATTCCCAGAAAATTGACTACTCTTAAAATCACTCAAACACTTAAGGCATAATAATTGGCTGTTAATTAATAATTTACGTTTTCATTCACTTCTGCTAGCTCATTTTTAAAAAATATTATAGGAACGAAATCCCGTAAAATAAAATAACGCTCTCACATCCCACCTTACTCAACTATCAAGTAAATGAAATGAATCATTTTATAGTACTCTGTGGAATGAATCACAGAGTACGTAGCTTATAGAAAATAGATATAAGTGATAACTCACTACTTCGTACCTTCTATTATAAATATTATCTATGAATATGGACCTTAGATTATATTCTGCAAATATAGTGCTGTACCGAATTTTATTTATTGTCTTTGTACAGACGTCATAATACGGATATAAGGTCGATCCGTAAGCTAAATGTAAAGAATTCTTTACTAATATTATATTTCTCAGTCTGTCGGTTACGCCTTTAAGGCTTACACACTAACCCTAGAGTTAAAGACCCAGGGTCATTATTTTAGACAAATCCTGGTCGTCGGAAAGACATAGGTTACTTTGGTTACTTTATATATGATATATACGAGTATAACCTAAATAAATTAATTTTAAAAATACTACAATGCACGTTTGGGTATAATATTTTTCAATTGTTTTCCAACGTTAATTAAATTTAAGTAATCCTAATTAATATTATTAAGGAGGATGTGATTTTGTTAGTATGTCATGCTTTTATATTATAACTACTTAACTTGAAACTCCGCATACAGGTTGCGAGGTGTACAGAAAAGAAACCCCTCAGTGGGTTAAATTTATATATCTTATCTAATGCTAGAGCTTAGTATAGAGTGCTATCCGGCAGTAATTCTTTTATACGCTTATTGTTGTAATTTTATAAGAATTACAAAAACAAATAGTTACTAAAAATAAATAAAATTAACCTTTAACACAGATTATATCATAATATATTAGTTTACAGAAATACCTAAGAGATGGCGCAAAAATATAAAGTTGTAGACAGATGACAAGCAGCTGAAAAGTCGGAAAACTGATTTGCGTACGTCCGGTGTGTTTGAAATGTCAAGAGATCGTATTTATTGATTTTGGCGCGAATAACCTAAAAAAATTAACAGTATTATATAAACAAAATATAATAGAAAGTAAGCTGTATTCTTAAAATGTCTCAGGGTGGATTATCGGATGTTAAAACTAATTATATGGAAATAGGTGAATATAATTTTTCCTGGCCCGGGGAAAATGGTACTTTCCATGATTTCGGATCTTTAAATTATACAATGCCATCAGGTATGTACACCTTTATTCATGCTTTTTTTATGGAAATTGAATTAAAACCTTAACTTTATACAGGGCCGTGGTATTGGCCTTGGTGTCCCTCGTGGAGAGTCTTCCAACATCCGTTATTTCAAGTAAGTTTCTAGTTTATTATATGTTACTGATAGTTTAGACAAATCTCATTTAATGTAAATTGTATTTAATGTTATTAGCTCTCGAACATGCTCTTTGTTGCCGCGTATTGTGCTCCCAGTACTAAAAAGGGTCAACTTTGGATGCATACTATTTTAATATTTGGTAAGTTTCAAATGGCTACATAGAAAGTTCAACTTTTTGTGGATGACAGTTTTTTTTAGTATATTTGGTTATTGTGTCGTTCTGTCAGGGTTTATGCTCTACTCGGTATGGGCCTGGCACGTGATATGCTCTCCCGACGCATTCTCCTGGAACTTCGGCTTCGTGTTCCTTAATCTAGCGCAGGTTGTCTATCTGGTGTATGAGATGAGACCTGTTAAGTTTGACCCTGAGCTGGAGGAAGTCTACCACACACTCTTCGAACCTTTTAAGGTAGGAACAATATCTACAATATATTTATTATATATATCATCTCCCTGCCCTTTTCCCACTTTATGTGGGGTCGGCACAACATTTTCTCCTTTTCCATTCTTACCTGTCAGCCGTCATCTCAACAGTCACTTCTTTTTTACTCATGTCATCTTTCACACAATCCATCTATCTTTTCTTTGGTCTACCTCGACCCACATGTCCTTCCACATCCAAATCTGGCATTCTTCTTGTTAAATGGCATTCGTCCCTTCTCATAACATGCATGGGCATGTTATTTCATCCATAGTCCATACCTGGTATGGACCAGGCAAGCCTTTTATTCTTCATTTTATCTGTTAGTGGCGTCATTTTCAAACTTCCTCTGATATAAGTATTACGTATCCTATCCAATCTTGTTATCCCACACGTCCATCTCAACATTCGCATTTCCGCTGCATGCAATCTCCTCTCATCCATCCCTCTGGTTGCCCAACACTCTGAACTCATACATCACATACATCACATCACACACACATCACATCACATTTGTATATTTCCCCTTAATTTTAAAGGGCATACGTGGATCGCAAGGCGCAATCAATATACATATATAATTTAATTTGAACCAAGTGAAATGTTTTTCTCAAATGCGAATATTCTTAAAGAATTGATCAATTAGTAGTTACATTATAATTCTACTGTTCATGTATGAATTTATTATTCGTCAACTAAACAGTTTATTGATAAATGTTACTTATTATATTCCATGTCTTATACATTCTTCTTTAGTTTTTCAATTTTCTTTAACTTTAATCCGACCTTAATTCGATAGTCTGAGATGTCTTAGCAATGTAACTTACAGACTAACTTTACTAGTTTAACTTAAAAATAGCTTCTTACGTAAACTATATAAAGTATATTAACAACACATTGTTTTATAAAAATAAAGTAAGGAGTAATAAAATGATTTGACGTATTAGAATTTTTATTTAAAAACACGGTAAAACATAAAAAAAAATCCTTTTAGATGAGTATGAGACCTACCTAATGCGGAATTTCTTGCTTTGTATCAAAAGAGCAAAAACTCAATGAGATGGATAAAAATAATTAGATTTGTATATTAAAGTAAAATCGATGTTTCTTTATATAATTTTAGTCCTTTTATCTGTTCGAGTGGTACTGAAGTTCTGCAAGCAACTTAACAGATTTAGATTAAACTTAACAGTCTGGAAGAATGAACTCAACGGTGTGTTTTTTTTTAAGGTCATCGCATATTTCAGTATCCCTAGTACGAGTTTTGACTTCACGACAAATGACAGTTTACAAGACATTCAAGTCATACGTATAATTATTACACACTCACTCAATTAAAACTATGGAGATAATCAATAAATCTGGTAAAAATTATATTATTTAACATGATTTATAGAATGCTCCTAAAAACTACAGAAAATTTTTATTTTTAACACTTTTTTTAAAATATGTCAATAGATTTTGATTAAAATCACACAAACACTAAAATACTTTTATTACAGATTTTAATATTACCGGCGATTAGCTATCTCTCTATCTCAATCTCTGTGTGTTACTCTTACATGAATGTTTCGCTTCTTAACACATTTGATCGTCTTATCAATAACGTACGTATCAGTCTCGTACTTCGCATGTAGGGTCACATCTCCAACTATCTCCAACATATATTCTAAACTTAAATGTTTAATAATCTGAAATGATACTTTAATAATCAGGTGCACTCTTTTTTTCCTCCTATATGACCCATGTCCTTCTAATAGTTTGAAATGTCGTTTTAATTTAACACTTTAAAAGTTTTCTTGTCGCACTGACTCAATTTAACTCATTAACCACACAGGCTATAAAACTATGGAACACATTACCTAGCTACATTAAGAAAGCTCCTAACAAAAATATTGTCAAGTGTCCTGTTAAAAACATTTTCTATCTCAGTCAGTTAATCTATAAAATAGATTTATTAATTAGGATTTTTTCTCCATATTTTTTCCTAAGAAAATTTAGTTACAAATGAGGATGAAAACATTCTATATATACTGTTTTTATTTTGTTTTTTTATGTACCTGTATGTGGTCACTACTTGATGACTGATTGATGCTGGAGAAGAATGAAATAGATACTGTTACAACTCGTACTAGGGTACAGGTCTCATCGTAGTAGTTATAGGTGTCCCGGCTGCAGTTCAAGCGCATGGTGTCTCCGGACTTCGCCCACGTGATGTCGCTCCACGCGGGGGAGGCCTACGCCATGCAGAACCTCACCAAGACGGATCGCTTGGGACTTCTGCTGTCTGGGAAGGTACGTTGTTTTTTTTATTTTAATTTTATATTTGTTTGCTCATTCAATTCGGTCTTTTATTTTTGATTTTCATTGTCAATAAACTTCTATTATTTACCAAAATCTATTAAAATGTCGGGTCGCTAAGCTTACTAAATATTATATAACTATGTTCGTAGCATTGTCACTTCCCGTGCCCTAGTAGTGCTCTAGTAGTGTTCTAGTAGTGCTCTAGTAGTGTTCTAGTAGTGCTCTAGTAGTGTTCTAGTAGTGCTCTAGTAGATAAGATAAGAACCAGTTTTGTATATCTCCAAAATAATCAAGTCAACAAAAAATTAAATAAAAAATTAAAAAAAACCGCGATAGAAATAGACGCCTGAAAAGAATAAAAATATTATTATTATGTAGTTATTGAAGTCGTTATGTTGCGGCAGGAGACCTTTGGAGTTACAATGACGATGGTGTCTGTTTTACAACATTTACGGAGCTAATGAATAAGGACTTACACTATACGACTTGATGTTGTTATTTCATTATTTTTCTTGGTAACTTGCTTGCAATTTGTTTTATTCCTTTATTTAGTGGGCCCTCGACGCAATGACTTCAATAAGTACATAATAATATTATTTGTTTCCGTTTCAGACGTCTTTTTGTATCGGGATTTCTTTATTATTTTATTTTTTGTTTTTTAAAATGATTTTACTTTTTTCTATGTTGTACAAAATAAAGCTTATTTCACCTGTCTAGGTTGTTACCATCAATATTGCATAAGACCTTTCACCAGTGCCAATAAAGGCTGCATATCTTGGAGACGACTGCTTCTATTTCGCGCAACCATAGCTAAGAACCAACTCGATGAACCAGGCTTGCAATTAAAAAGAATCGCATTCAAATCCGTCCACGCGTTGGTTGCTAGCTTGCACCTTAGAAACCAAACCGTGTGTACTGTCTCAAAATATTTGTAACGTTTTTATTACTTCAAGTATTTAGCTAAAAATTGGTACGCAGTATGTGTAATATATATATACTATCAAGTAAAAGAACATTTGTTTATTGTTTTTAATTTATAACATAAAAATAATTATTACAAAAATTAAAATTATAGTTTACATACATAGGTTATAGTTTACATACAGAACTTCACCCATATAAGATAGAATTTAAAACTGTACATTTATAAATAAATAAATAAATATAAAATAAATAAACATAACTTAATGAAAATAATTATAAAGTTTAATAATATGAAACTATTATTTTGTATTTGTCTTATCTATTTCTTCTTCAGACCGCAATCCTTTGACATACAAATTATGTATATACACGAATCCTTATTCTGGAATCAATTCCATATTTTTTTCTTTTTTTCTTCAGACTTTGGTAATCGTCCACTTTCTCCAGCTGTAATAAGTGAATGGATATCAATTCGTATTTCCTCGAATTGTACGTTAACTTCACGTCCAACCATGTTGTATTTTTATTAAAGAAACGTTCTTTTGTTCGGTTAGATTTGATCCAGCGCTCGTTAAAAGCTGCTATGAGCGATTTTCAATACTTTTCAGGACAAATTATTTATTTCTTCTAAGTATTTTTTAATAACTTCTGAATTTATGCGATGGTCAATGAAAAATACGCATAACACTCGTCGAGACAACAAATTCATTCATTTTGAATAGTTACTTCGCAGAGTTAAGATTCTATGTCGAAGCACAATAAAGCAATAGTAATGTTTCACACAAGGAACCACAGACTATAACCACATCCGACAGACCGAAAAAAATAATACATTGCACAGAGTATTCCCACCTTACTTAAACTTTCATTTACTTATTAATACATAATATTATTAAGGAATAAAATGTCAAAATAATATTTTTTCCAAAAACCTTCCAATGCAAATCTTAAAATATTTTCTTATACATTTGGCATTTTCTCCGACCACGCATTTTTTGTCTTAATTCAAAATGGGGCAACTTAAGGCATTTTTTTTGCCTTGGCTTCTATATGACTTGTTTTATGTGATACAGTCAAAATTA
The DNA here is from genome assembly GCA_959347355.1 of Napeogenes inachia. Lineage (NCBI taxonomy): Eukaryota > Metazoa > Arthropoda > Insecta > Lepidoptera > Nymphalidae > Napeogenes > Napeogenes inachia. Next base: position 1,005,625 of record OY365799.1, on the reverse strand, counting down.
CGACATCGGCAGACATCGCTAACTGTTAAAAGTCTATTAAAAGTTTTTAATAAGGAGAAATTATTAGGTACTGTAATTTTTTTAATACCTCCTATTTTTACTTAAACGTCCATTTAAATGCTTTTTAAACAGAGTACTTAATAACCATTCAAACAATATATAACACTTATTATATATTATCATTGAAAATAATAAAAATATGACCATGCAAACTTGAAGAATTCTGAGCTACACAATCGACGTTATTTTGCAGTCTGGTTTTATTTTAAAAAAATAATATTCTATTTTAAATGCTTAATAATATGTATTAGAAATTCAGTCAGCTATGTGCATTAACAAAATTTTCAATACAGAATATTCACAAACCATTTTTGAGACGGTTTGCACGGTTTCATCCCTTAGTGCATTGCCACAGATACACAGATACACAGGTCAAACTTATAACACCAATCTTTTTAGGTCGGAGGTTAGAAAATAACCAAAATTAAAATTAACGGTGAAATTTGAAACAATAAAATGCGATGAAATTTTGATCATTAAAATATTTAAAATTTCATTGCATATTGAAACTCAAATATTCCTAGAACCTCATGAAATATAAATTTGATAATCCCCACAAAGATAATTAATTAAAACCAGGAAGCGGTGAGCGGTCGATACACTCACGTACCAATATACTAATGATTCATTAATTCGCTCATTATGTTGTTGTTGTTGTTGTTGTTGTTAAACTCTTTATTGTACACAATAACACAATATAAATTACAATATATATAAAATAGAAAAAAAAAACAATTATTAAAGTATACAAAGGCGGACTTATCCCTTGAAGAGATCTCTTCCAGTCAACCCTTGAATTCTTATAAAAAAAAAAATAACAAATAACATGTAACATGGTAGAAAACTAAAAATTTGAAATAAAAATAGTAACAATAATAAATGTGTACAAAAACATACATAACAATAATAAAAAAGTACTAACTAAAAACTCTTATAAATAAGTAATAAAGAAAAAAAAAAAACTAATTAATTACTACCGATCACACTCATAAAACTTGCGGAGGTTGTGCTTAAATGACTTTAACGAAGGCGATTTTCGGATGTCAGGCGGCAGATTATTCCAAAGTTTTACCCCAAGAGCAGTAAATGACTTGGCATAGCAGTCTGAATTACAGGTTGGAAACGTAAGTCTTAAATTATCAGTAGATCTCAGGCGACTTCCACTAATGCCGGCTTGGTACCTAAAACGCTCTTTTAAGTATGTAGGTGTCATAGGGTTAAATAAAATATTGTAAAGCAGAGCCAGTGTGTGCAAGTGTCTTCGTAATTTGATCAGGGGTAAATTTAATTTCTTACGTGATTCCGTAATATGATCGTATTTACGTAAATTAAAAACAAATCTTATTGCCACATTTTGGAGACGTTCGAGCTTGCACACTAACTCTTCTGATGAGTCAAGAAACACCACATCACAATAATCTATTAAAGGCAAAATAAGTGACTTGGCCAGCATAGCCTTAGTTTTTACTGGGAGAAAATTTTGGAGTCGTTTAAGCGAATGAAAGGAGGAAAATACCTTACGACTAACATTAGTAATATGGGGTGCCCAGGAAAGCGTTTGATCTAACGTGATGCCTAAATTACGAACAGTAGAGGAAAGAGGAATAGGTGTACCATCAAGTAAGATGTCAGGCAGTTCTGTTCGCTGTTGTACAGATACGAAATACTTACTACCTACAATTATTGCCTGTGATTTTAGGGGATTTATTAAAAGGCCAAAGAATTTTGCCCACTTTGCAATAGAGACAAGATCACCGTTTATCTTATGAATAGCATCAGCAAGGTTTGTGATCGAGGCCGCAGTATAAATTTGCAAATCATCAGCATATAAGTGGTAAGAACAAGTAAGAGAGGAAGTAATGTTATTAATGAAAAAAGAGAATAAAAGTGGAGAGAGAACCCCGCCCTGGGGTACACCCGCTGTGACTGTACAAGGTTTAGACAGAGTATTGTTGTCTTTAACTAATTGGAGACGGCCTAAAAGATATGACCGAAACCAAGAAATAGCAACTGGTGACATGTTAATTTGACTGAGACAACCTATGAGAATGTCGAAATCAATACAGTTGAAGGCATTACTGAAATCGAGAAGTACTAGAACTGTCAATTTTTTATTGTTTATGTTGAAACGAATATCGTCAGTGATCTTAATAAGAGCTGTCGTGGTACTGTGTCCAGGTCGAAACCCTGACTGAAATGGACTAATTAAGTCGTAACGAAGTAAATGGTTAGAAAAAGCACGATGAACAATATGCTCAAGTATTTTAGAGAGAAAGGGGAGAATAGAGATAGGACGAAAGTCGGTAAAGTTTGTTGGATTTTTTTTTTTTTTTGGAAGAGCTATAACTTGAGCAACTTTCCACTCAGTAGGGAAAACACCATGAAGTAAAGAAAAATTAAGTATATGAGCTAGAAAAGGAGAAATAAGGTGTTTTATAGGCAAAATCATATCTAGACCAATACCATCGTTTCCTATCGATTTAGATTTAATGCTTTGGATAACATTCGAAACTTCAGACGCCATTACTTCCTCAAACTCAAACACCGGTATGTTATGTCGTATATTTTGTAAGTATGCTAATGTCTGCTCTTTATGGAAAGAAGTGAGATATGTTGGGCAAGAAGAAGAAGTAAAATGAGTGTTGAGTGCATCCGGATCAAAAGCGGTTTGAAACTCGCTTTCACGTTTGCCTAATCCAAGAGTTTTCAGGAAGCTCCATAGCTTATCGGGTGGTGAATCCTGAATCCTAGAGTGGATATGTCGTCTCTTAGCAGCACGACATAACTTACAGCATTTAGTTTTTAAAGCCTTATAGACTTCATGGTTAATATCTGAGCGTTCCCGTCTATATTTCAAAAATTATTTTGTAATAATTATCTGAAGTACTTACATTGTATAAATTCTGTAACTCGGTGCTTGACGGATAATTAACACTGAGGTAGTTTAAAATATTGTTGGTGATGACACGTGTCAGTGTTAGCGAGGTACCAAAGTTTATATATATGGCGATACTGTTTAAAATATACGACTAGAGTCGTGTAGACAAAGCCTCAGCCTAATGTATAGGTGAAGCCTAGTAGTCAGTCGACTTCATCTCGTATGCGGGCTGGCTCGACCGCGGATCTACCGCTCCTATAAAAGATTGACATCAAACTATAACGAGATCTACGTCTCTCACAATGAGGATGATCGGATTTCTCTTTCTCTCCTCAAGGAAGGCTCTCTCTCTCCTCTCTGTCTCGTTGAAGGCTTCCCAGCGGTGGTCGCAGGAGGCGACGAACTAGCAAGTTTTCATAGTTACAAATGTCATAGGACGACGTCAGCACTAACACATCAACAAAATAAGTAGTCAAAATAAAATTCTTGATATTTAGTGAATGGGATAAATAAAAAAATAGACATTCAAATAAAATAAATCTTTCCTGTTTTACTAAAACAAGCATGCACTTGTCGGTAAACGAATTTCACGCCTCATGAATTCTACTGAAAAGACTTCGGGGCCGCTTCGCCTCATTTGAAACAAAAAACGAATGTTCCTCTATTATTTCAGTTTCTATTTATGAAACATTCATATTAGGTCTAAACGTGTACCTCAATAAAATAATTAGCAATAATATTGTTATAACTGTCAATACGAAGGTGAACGTGATGAGCGGTCACCAATTCCTTCATCCCATCTTGCCGTGTGAGTTCCTGGACTCACCAGAGTTTGAATCAAGCAGAGCCACGATTGATGAAAAATTTAAGGTCAGTACTAATATATATACTTATAAATATTATTTATTATTTATTTGTAACATCACAATAAATATCTTAATATATAGGTATTATACTACCGACCACCTCTTAACCGCGACTCTCTGTCCTCGTGTACTAGGTAGGGAACTCGTAGGGAGAAAAACAGAAATTAATTAAGTTCAAGATAATCGTATAGGATCGTAAGTTGTTTTAAAAAACAAAACTCTACGAATACTTCGTCGTACCGTGCACTATCATGTAGAACACACAGTAGCTGTTTGAAAATATGTATGTTTATCTATACTGCAAAGTTAGAAACATTAGTTAGGATTTTCGAAAGATAGCTAATAGATGTCACCACCGTCCCGATTAAGACGATCACATATAGAATGCTTAATTTACCGAGGCAGACAGCGATACCCATAGGTTGCGGGTTCGAATCCCTGCCCGTACGGTGATACTAAAATCATAATCCTCATATTTATTTTTTCATTTATTCAAAATAACAAATATTAAGTTCATCGATATGTTTTACCTTGTTTTGAAGTAATATATACGAAAAATAAAAGTAAAGAAGTACGTCTTCATGTTCTACATAAAACTACCTTACAAAGTCATATTAGTTCCATCTCAATTGAAGACGTTTCAAAGTAGATTTCTATGTTACACTCCGGGTACACTTAAACTGATTTGCATTTGTCTTACTATACAGCTTCATTGAACGTAAACGTGGAATAAAACATAATTCCTTGAGTAATTAATTAATGAAGTGATCTAAGAATGTTAAGTTCCCGCACGTTGTTACATATCTGTACGTCACTATATTATATACACTGATGCATTCATCTGAACCCTCCGTTCGACGTGAAATGTCAACCAAACGAGTGACTCGGAAAGGTCTTTTTGGAGAATCATAATAATTGTATTTTTAGATTATTTTAAATACATTTATTAGAACTTAATACTATTTCGACGCTAACTAAGTATTATTGTTAATTTTGAATTCTATAAAAATGATGGCATAACAACGACCACATAAGCAAATCTAGTTAATTTCGTTGCATTTCTTTGTTTCTATAAACACTAACAGCTCGGTGTATACTCTTGTATTAATATAAAGGTAGTTCAAAGTAAGTAAATAAGTTATCGCTGCGGGGAAGTACTACTCGTAGTAGTGCCCGCGGAGGAAGCAGTGCGCTCTCAACAAACATAGATGATAGCGCTGTACGGTGCACCTCACTTTACGTGATTACTATATTAATTGGGTTCCGTAGAAAATGTACACGAGGTTATTATTTACTATAATTAAGTGTTTATTTCATTAAGAGATTATTAAGAAATACCAGGTGGTCAGCGTTAGCTATATTAGGTAATAGTATTAATATGAATTTAAATAGAAAACTACCGAAAGATTTGGTTATTTTCAAAGTTAGCCAACTACCAGCTCTAAAGGTGGCGTATATTTAACTTGGTATATTTACAGATAATAAAGACTATTGCTAATTCCTATAAAACGCTTGGTCGTAATTATTTACTCTGTGAAAATAAATAAAATTATAAGAATCGTATAGATTCCATAGTTATTACGACACGGTTCCATAATATATAATAACAGTCGTATGCAAAATATACTCCTAATAATATACTCCTCCTAATAATATACTCCTCCTGGGAGTACTCTGACCGTGTCTTTAAAGGTGGGTTTATTTGTTTACTCGTGAGAAGTGAATGCATTATTTCTAAGAAATATAACCTAAGGACTCTATTAGGATAATAAACATTTTATATATATTTTATAAATTCCTTTATTTCCTACATTCATTCTATTCAATGTTAATCATTTGTTAGACGGAGACCGAGGGTGGGGGGGGGGGGGGGTATAGCGTGCCCCCTTAGTCCTTCTTAGAGCAATAAATGTCGTTGTAATCTATCAATAGAATTATAATATCGTACTGACTCACCGCCTCATCACGATATCTCCGATACTGACTGCTTATTGCCTTCAAATTTAACATTCATTTACTTTTTTGCAAGAATAACGGATTATAGTAAATTAACGAAATTGCTTAACGAAGTCCAATTCATAAATGATACTATTGTCAGAATTAGAAAAATCAAGTACCTACCACATACCTATTATAATTTAAATTTATTTATTATATTTTAAATTATACGTAATTGGAGTGGTGGTTATATTGGGAATATTTAATATTAAAATTAAATCTATATAAATAATAAAATTAAAATTATTTTTCATCATAAAATGCATTAATTTTGAAAGTACAAGTCGTGTCTTTTTTATCACATTTCATACGCAAAGTCTATAAAGAAATATTGAAGTAACTAATATACGGAACCCTTTGGACGTGTCTGAGGTTCGTTCAGTTTTTCCACTTAATCGAGTTGTATGGTAATGTTGCAGCCATAAAGTCTAAACGATATCACGTTCCATTACTGATTATAACTCATAAAAACGAAGTGTAGACGAACATAAAACATCTCGCTACTCAAAAGTAATTTGAAAACTGTTCAAAGCATATCATATCTCGTTTAGATAAAATTGGTTTGCGAAAGTAAAGGAACAATTTTAAAAACAAACTTTGTTATATCACTTCAATCCAAAGAAAATAGATAGAGATAGGTAGTGTATATGGAATGGTTTTAGTTGCAATCGTGGTTAAGACTTGTCTTATTAGGTACACGTCGACGTACCTCAGCACGAGGCTCACCCGTACTCCATTTCGGTGACCTAGTTGTCGTCCGATACCTCCATAAACCTGAGGGCGGTGTAAACGCTCGAACTAGGTTAAATATCGATGAAATTTAAACACCTTCGTATATGCTCCGAGCCCTATGTAAGCTCGAGAAACTAATCGCTCGACACGAACACGGCTCGAGCAGTTTACTTAAAGCACTCGTTCGGCAATCATCAAATGAACAATAAATTATTCGCCAAACAAACTGTTTACATAAAAGCGAATAGAACAACGTACCACTCGTGCAATTGTCTGTCTAAACATTTGAGAAACCCTTTATCTAGAAGTACATGTAAACTTGCATCGGTTGGTTCCGTCAGGTATCTATAGTGGCGGCGTCGTCGTGTCGCTACGTGTATTGGCAACGGAGCTCCTTAGAGTATTTGTTCGTGAAGGAGCCCTACCTCGCGTGCGTCGTGACCACGCTGATAGCGCGGGACATTACCACCAAGCTGTACGCCATGAACAACAAGATAGTGACCGAGAGAGGCTCCCACCTAGACATCCGGCTGCCCAGTATATCCCACGCCCTAGCGCGCAGTCCCAGCAAGTTACGAGCCAGGGCGCCGCCCCCGCCCACCACCGTGCAGCCCGTGCCCACCAGTGAGTATACCAACTGTACCCACCAAGGTGTAACAAGTCAGATAGTGACCGAGACACTCATTACCCGTAAACCGGCGACCCTCTATTAACTTTTCTGGTGTTACAAGAGAAACCTGGGTGCATGTTTTGCCCTCCTATAGAATGAACTATATAATAATTAATGTAGTGTTGTTTGTTTGTAATCTATATTATATGCAGGTAGAATGTCCAGGTTAAAGTCTTAGTTAAATAATACGTATATAGATTAATTTAAAAATGACATGATTTATGGTTTGATGTTCTGTAATACGTTGAAATTACAATCGCTGATTAAAAAGATACATCAATTACGGAGAAAATTAAAAAACTGTTTTGGCTGCCGGCCATTGTCGAAAGCAGTCTTAGTGACTGAGTAATGTTTCAGCCGTAGTGACAAAGTACTTACAGAACTATATCAGACTGAACAACTTTAACGAAATTGCTTGACATAGGTATGTACTTTTCAGGATATAAATATGGGTTAAGTCCATATTGAACTTTTACTTAAATCTCAGACTACAGACTTATTAACTCTAGTCATTTTATGATTTTATATTATCTACTTATTGTAAATAATAATCTACTTATTGCAATTGTAGTAGTAGTAGTTGTTGTTATTAGTCACTGCTTAATATTAATATGGATATATATATCTCAAAGGCACTATCTCTCGGATTAATTGTTTACGTCGCTCTGTCTCCGAGCAAATAATATCACTTTCATTATAAGTTTAATATCAAATTATTATCTAGATGTTACATTAAAAAATGTTAACTAATTCGATGATGTAATGCTGGCTCGTACTAACGAAAGATAACAGATGAAAAACTTTTTTTTCTCTCGCACAGGTTATTGGTCTCGCGATTCCGTAACAGCGGCGAACTTAGCAAAGCGTAACGGTATTACCACCTCGTACCCTGAAGACGAGGAGCTGATACCTCTAGCGGCGGCCTCATGCGACGATCTCTCACTAGCGGACAGCTGCCACGACACCTCTTCCAAGTACCACAGCTGCGAGGGAGTCGACACTGACGAGGATCTACGACACTGACCGCGATCTACGACATTGACGAGGATCTACCACACTGAAGAGTATCCACGACACTAACCGACATGTACGACACTGTCGAGGCTCTACGACACTGACGAGTATCCTTGACACTGATGGGGATCTACGACACTGACGAGTATCCTTGACACTGATGGGGATCTACGACACTGACGAGTATCCTTGACACTGATGGGGATCTACGACACTGTCGAGTAGTTACGACACTGACGAGTAGATACGACACTGATCGGGACCTACGACACTGACGAGGATCTAAGACACTGACGAGTAGTTACGACACTGACGAGTAGATACGACACTGATCGGGACCTACGACACTGACGAGGATCTAAGACACTGACGAGTAGTTACGACACTGACGAGTAGATACGACACTGATCAGGACCTACGACACTGACGAGGATCTACGACACTGACGAGTATCCTTGACACTGATGGGGATCTACGACACTGACGAGTATCCTTGACACTGATGGGGATCTACGACACTGACGAGTATCCTTGACACTGATGGGGATCTACGACACTGACGAGTAGTTACGACACTGACGAGTAGATACGACACTGATCGGGACCTACGACACTGACGAGGATCTAAGACACTGACGAGTAGTTACGACACTGACGAGTAGATACGACACTGATCAGGACCTACGACACTGACGAGGATCTACGACACTGACGAGTATCCTTGACACTGATGGGGATCTACGACACTGACGAGTATCCTTGACACTGATGGGGATCTACGACACTGTCGAGTAGTTACGACACTGACGAGTAGATACGACACTGACAAGGATCTACGACACTGACGGAGAGACCTTCAACAAGTGCTCGTATTGGTTAATGAACAAAACCATTGGAAAAGCTTATATCATCCGATGTATGTAATTGATATATTATTAAGTATATGTATATTGTTAGGAACTTACAATGACAATGCTACCTACTACATGTTGTATGTACATCACCCACATAATAATGTTATCGAATAAAATATTTAATTAATTTGTTTTAGTTTTTTATAATTCTCCTAATTATTATAGTTATTTAAAGTAGCTTTTAAAGTTTATACACAATATTATAAGTTTGTGTTATCTTACTCATAGTTGCAGTTAATATACCTACTATAGTCTTGCCATAAATATTGTAACAAAGAATTATATTTTTTTAAATTGCAAATAACATTTATTACTTTTACAGTGTGTTAGTTTAATACACAAATATAAAACAATTAAAAATATAAAAAGCTTATTCGAAGTGGTGTCCATTGGCTGCAATATAGTCCATTAAAAATTGAGGCCAGTTATCAATAGAAGTTAGCGCTCTTTCCATGGGAAATTCCTACTGCCAATCGTATGGATTGTTTAAGGGACTCTAAATTATCATGGCGTTTAGAACAAGTTGTACTCCAAAACTGACCATAAATCATAATCCAGCGCATTGAGATCGCTACTAGACGACCCCCAGTCTTCAGCTCTGATGAAGTCCGAGTTGTTCGCTTCCAACGAAGATTGTGTGGACCGAGCTTTATGACCTGGCGCCGAGTCTTGCTGGAAGGACCATACTTGGTTATTGAACATGGTGTTATTTAGGGACTTAATTATCTTCTCAAGAATGGTATTTTTCATTATGTGGGATAATGTCCACGGTACACTCTGTCGACTAATTGGGAGGCTTCCTTAGAGCTTTGTGCATAAATACGGTTTTTTTATTTGTTAAAATGTTGTTGTTCCGTCGGGGAACCGTTGTACGTAAGTTGACGATGGTGTCTGTTTTACGAAGTTAACTTACTTGCATTTTAATTTCTTCCTTTATTAAACGGTCCCTCGATGCAACGAATTCAATAAGTACATAATAATATTATTTTTATTCTCTTTAGAGGTCTTTTTGTATCGCGAGTTTTTTTTTCTTCTGCTTTTTAAAGTTATGTTACTTGTTTTTGAATTCTACTAAATGAACCTACAGACACACAACATTTTCAATTGCTTAAGTATTTCTATTAATCTATCCTAATATTATAAAGTGGTAGATTTGTTTGTTTGTTTGTTTGAATTGAATAGGCTCCGAAACTACTGGACCGATTTAATAAAATATTTTTCCTTTAGAATCCTACATTATCCCTCTGATGTACAAAGGTTACATTTAATACAAGAAATATGTACATTATATTTAATAAAATAAGGATCCTCGTGAAAGTTTCGACAATGTAATAAATTATAAATGTATTAAATAACATGATTCATAACTTTTAATATGGGTAGATAGGTAGGTATCATATATACGAATATTAATAAATATAAACATTTAGAGTTAAAATCACTAATAACACTATGATGAAGGGATTTATATTATTACTAGGTGTTGCCCGTGATTCTTTATGACTACGATCATAAGCCATATAATAGAACTCTCTTACCGCAAAGAATCGCCAACGACAGTCGTTCTATTCTTTAAAGCACTTTATGACACTGTTCACAAATACACTAAACTGTTTACCATATAGACTCTTAACTATCACTGTTACACAACTTAGTCTCTCGATCACACACTCAGCGGTTTATTATAACTGTTACACTTTTATCACAATAGTACCACCCCACAACTTGTACTCCCAATTTCACACTGCCTTCTCTTAACCGAGCTGCGATTTATATAGTTCTTATTCTTAGTCAAATCAGTATCCAATATTACATTTATTTTATTAATTAAACTTCTATACAGAGATTCAATTGTTTTAGTCAAATCAACAACTTATATCTTTATTTTTAGTCAAAACCAAACTACTACATGTATAAAAGCTAACACATATAAATATATTTTTTACAGTCTACGTGGACGCAGTCACGGGCAACAGCTATCCCTAATAAAGTACTTTACTTGAGTAAGTAAGTGTAAAAACCTTTTGTCCTTCATAACAAGGCTTTTTTTCCTATATAGAGCGGGAGAAGCCGCTGGGAACAGCTAATTGTTGCATAAGAACCTCTCAACATGGATACATGGATAAAAACCATCTCGACGAACATAGCTTTCGATTAAAAAAAACCGCATTCAAATCCGTCAACGCGTTTGGCAGCAATTTTGCCACAGACAGATACACAGATACACAGATCGACAGGTCAAACTTATAACACCCCTCTTTTTAGTCGGGGGTTAAAAAAATAGAATTATATAAACTATTAAATTACTTTTATAAAAGTGATCCTCACGAAAGTAGGTATATCGTAAAGTTATTTGATATTAAATAAGGATTTCGTAGTGCTAACTTAATCTATTGTTTTCGACGTTTTACCCATTTAAAAACGTGTATAAACAGTGTATCAGGATTTCTAATCGTTGTACTTTTGCATATGTCTTATAAGAGCACATTCTAAACCATTTCCAATGAAAATCGTGTAATAACACAGAAGACAAACGTTATTGTTGTATTTGTAGTGTCGTGACGTCATTGGTCGTATAGGTCACCTGATGATGTTTTTGCACGAAATTTAATTATCATCGGGTAAAATATTTTATTTTTAATAATATAATCACTTTTTGAGAGAAAACGTAATACTAACAATGAATAAAACAACGTAATACTAACTAGTTTTTCGTTGTATTATTCATTGAGTTTATTTCTATGCAAATTTCTTGGTTATCTAAGTCATTATGTAAGTGATGAGGAACAAGCAAACCAAAGGGTCTATAATAAGGTATTTTCATAGTTATCATGACCCTATTTCCTTCTGGACTTCAATTTCCGAAGCTTTAACATACGATAACGTTTCGTTGAAAGAAATGAAAACAATGGTCTATACTACATGGTTCATAAATAATAACAAATCATTAACTTGTCTTGGTAATTTTCTTCCTTTACGTAACTTTAAATCGTATCTTATGATTTATTCTAAATATTTATATTTCCTAACGCCATTTTCCACAACCGACCAGACCCAGACAAATGTACCAATAAGATCTTTCTCCTCTAAGGTTCTATTGTAACTAAAACACTGCAAATGAGATGGTAATGTTTCATTCAGATCACGCGATGTACCAGTTACAACAACAGCAACAAGTGAAACAACAGTCGTAATCGATTCTCTAGTTGTAAGTTATTATTATTATTAGTTTATGATATTAGGTCCTTATTAATGACATTTTTTATTTTATTAATATTATTGTAATTAATCAAAGTATGAACCATTGTTTTCTATGCAACTTTGCCATCTTATAGGTAGATTCCTTTACTAAAAAAACTTTGAAGGCGATTTGGACTGCCCCATCGGGGTTGAATTTTTTCCCTTGAAAGAAGTTATCCAAATTTCGAAAAAAAATAGTAGTCTGTTGGAGCAAGGTCCGGGGAGTTCAGTGGATGTCTTGGACATTCTTACTAAAGCTCTTCTAATTTGTTAGCAGTCTGTTGTGCTGTGTGTGGTCTAGCGTTATCGTGAAGCAGCATTGGTGTGGAGCGATTTAACAGTCTAGGTAGTTTAACAGCTAGTTTTTCCATCATGGTTTGCAATTGCTAACAATAGACAGCTGCCATGATACCCTGCCCAGACCCTGAGAAAACTGTAACGAACAATACTAGCACTAGTCCACCAAATGCTTAACCAAAAATTTTTTTGGTAAATTTTTGCTTGGGGTCGGATTTGGCTGGCTGACCAGGATCCAAACATTACGATGAGCGTTTCCGATTATCGTAGAGAATTCATGACGGTCAATGAAACAAAAATACATGTCTTATTTTTTCTTAGCTATTTAGCCGTAAAAATTTCGTATTCCTTAAAAGTTGGAGTCGGTGTGACACTGCATCCGAACCTCCCTCTGATTGTAACATTTTACTGTTCAATCGGGTGAAGGGAGCAACAATGAGGAGCACCCTGTGTTTGTGCACACACTTGAGCACCAAAATATCTCCTGCACAAATGACTGTTTCCGAATTATGGACTGCGAGTGACACAAAGACCTATGACGATGGACAGAGGTAGAGAGGTCTGACTGTGATGCCAACTGGGTTTTGTCGGATGTCTGCACATATGCGGTTCAGGGTCAGGTGGTCATTTCAGCGTGGAGTCAGTAGTACCCTGAATGACAAAGCAGCCCTATTAAGGGAGGTACTGCTTCCTCCGCTCATCCGGGGAGGGGTCTAGAAACGGTATCCCAAAAAACGCATGGCCTACACCCATTCAAAGTAGCAATCGCGGCTGCTTTTGCACCACCGTCTTTTGGAAAACCATAAAATCCAAAATTTTGACTTTCGGCGCATGGAATGTACGCACACTCCTTGATCGCGACAGCGCCCAGTACCCAGAACGAAAAACCGCTATAGTAGCCCGAGAATTACACCACTATGGTGTAGATATCGCTGCCCTGAGTGAGACTCACTTGCCCAACGAAGGGAAACTGGTGAAGCATGACGGCCGGTGCACTTTCTATTGGAAAGGTACCCCTGCGGCCGAACCCAGGCGTTGTGGTGTCGGCTTTGCGATAAAAACCAGTATACATAATAAGCTCAAGGAATGTCCTGTATACAACAACAGTGTCCAGTGTCTCGACAACTTCATGAATGTAGTCAGCGTCTATGCGCCAACAATGGATAGAGGTGATAAGGTTAAGGACAAATTTAAATGTTTATAAAATTATTTTATTGTATTTTATATTTAGTTTTTAATAGAGGTATGGATAGAGGTGATGAGGTAAAGGACAAATTTTTGAAGAGGTCATGCAACTTTTCTCCAAGTTATGTCCTAGAGCAATATAATTATACTTTAACGCTCGAGACGGGCGTGACTTAGAAGCTTGCCCAGGGTTACCACTTACCTAACTGGCGAATACAAACACTATGTTTAGACTTCCCGCCATTACTCAAGTATGGTGGAATTGAGTTACATGTTACAGCTACAGGAGAAAAGTAGAGAACAAAGTCAGCCACTATACCTTTGCGTATTTGACCATGAAAAAGCCTTTGACAGCGTGCCTCGTGAAGCCTTGAGTATGATGCTGGCGAAACTTGGGTGCACGAATAAGTTTGTAAAACTAGTGCGTCTCCTGCATGATGATATGCATTGTTGTGTCAGTGTGAAGGGCGAATCTCGGAGTATTTCGGTGTCAAGGATGCGTACTGGCACCAACTCTGTTTGCCCTTTACTTTGCAGTCATAGTCCTGGAGTGTCAAAAATCTATTTAGAGTTTTTAATAAGGATACAATATTAGATATTGTATTTTTTATACCTCTCTTGTTTTTACTTAAACGTCCACTTAAATGCTTGTTACAAAGAGTATTTAATAACCATTCTAACCATAATAAACATTCATTCAGCCCGTCGGTCGAGTGGTTAGCGCAGACGCCTTACGTGTCACGGCGCAATGGGGCTCGGGTTCGATTCCCGGCGGAGACAGGCATTTATGTGATGAGCATAGATGTCTGTGTTTCTGGGTTTTGGTCGTTTATTAAATACTAGCTGTTGCCTGCGGCTCCGCCCGCTTGTAGGTCGCTTTTCGCGTAATCTGAGGAAACAATTTCATAGAACATCATTTTTGCGTAACTTTCACCGTTTTCGCAGCGCACGCAGTTTTTTGTTTATTCTTTTACACCTTGCGTTAGAATATTCAAGTTTTAGTAATCATCCCTATTTTTTTGAAAATGAAACATAGCCTATGTCACTCGGGAATAGTGTAGCTTGCCAACGGTGAAAGAATTTTTGAAATCGGTCCAGTAGTTTCGGAGCCTATTCATTTCAAACATACAAAAAAATAATCAAACCTTTCCTCTTTATAATATTAGTATAGATATTCTCAATATTTATATGTGTATTTCTATGTATTTGTATCGTTGTCTAACACCCTTAACACAAGCAAATAATTTGCTTAGGTACTTAGGGGTTAGACCAGTGTGTGTAATTTGTCATGATATTATTATTATTATATATATTATTAGTGGTTCTCTAATATATAAATCATGTTATTATAAGTACATATAAACCCTCCCCTTGAATCACTCTATCTATTAAAAAAACTGTATCAAAATCCGTTGTGTAGTTTTAGATTAAGATCTAAGCATTTAGGGACAGACGCGGAAAGCGACTTTGCTTTATAGTATATAATGATATAACACACATAATAGTAATGAATGCTTTATGCCATAGAAAATAAATATTTTACCCTTGTAACTTTGTAAATTCTCAAATTAAAGCATTGTAGGGCTTAATATCAAAGGTCATTGCTCTCTTTCACCAAATTGAAGAAGTATATAAGTAATATTACGCTATGATCGTTACTTAACTAAAGTAAACTTCTTTACAATGATCGATTTCAGACATCCAAGGTGCCCTAGATGAAGTTTGTTAATAACGAAACTACTTATGAAGTGGTTCTATCTACTTAATAATTGTCTAATTGCCAAATTAACTTCCATCATGGTCAAATTTCTGCTTTAAAATCGTTTATAAAATAAAAAAAAACATAATGACTTTATTAACACAGACGTTTATCATTATCATGACAATGTCTCATTTTAGTAGTCAGGTGGGAAACAACACCGCGTTATATATCAAGACAAGTTGTATTAAGATGCGCGGTACCTACTGACTATAAATCAACTCAAAAGGACTTACATTTTTACCTTATCTTACTACTTATCTTACTACATATGAAGTGAAAGTACTTTTAAAGTTAAATACTGTGATCAGTAATTACATGATTGTACTGATGTATATAAGGTACCTACCAGTGCGTCGTCTCCTGCGTTGTATCTGATGCACGATTTGGTCCACAATATTTTGATAAATACATTTTGAGCTCATCTTTTGCTGGAAAGAGAGAAAACTGTGGAAGTTACGAAAGATCTCAACCAGACAGTTACTTCCCGTCTTATTCACGTTTATAAAATATGTACAAATGATATTTTTAAGTTTTCAATTAATATTTATTCAAAATAAAGAACTTAAAAGTTATTGCAATAGTCTTGAATTCAAAGGGTCGCTGCTATTGCAAGATGCTAATCTTCAGATTTAAGTACGGATGTGGTCAAGGCTGCGGCGGCCGCAATGGAAACGAACATTTAACTCTTTCTAACGTCTAAGCATTATACGATTTAACGTTTCAGGTTATCAAGATGGCCTGAGGCCTGTGGCCTATAGCGCCGGACGTTAATAAACTTTTATTGTACATCGATTAAGTCGTCTATATCACAAATAACAGGGAAAAGTTTTTTCGGTGCCCATACACTTCAGTTCGAGATTTTCATTTAAAATTCCATTAAAATGGTCAAAAGCTTCAAATGGCTTTGCTCTTACATAAAGAGCTCAGGTAAACTGTTTATATTAAGAATATAATTTTTATTTTCTGTGCGAAAGTTGTTACTTTAATAGCATTTAATACGTTGACAACTTAAAACAACGAGTAGTTAGCCTTAAAGCAATTGTCCTGCAACTTTTAATGTCATATGAAACTTGTTAAGTGATTTCTCAATTTGTATTTATGGGGATCATAAATATATTATCACTTACACACGCTTACAAACATCTTTGACATTATGGATTTGGTACAATGTAATTTTAATTCAATATAGTATTATAGTCAGTATGCAACTGTTAAGACTGCTGTTGGAGTGCTGCCAGCTGCTAATCGTCACGCAGTTATACTTTCAATCGCGGAGGCCGGTCCACTTTAGGCTCTCATAAATAAAATAATTCATGCCACTTAGCGATAATTTGCCCTTTCATGGCGACTTTATTAGTAAAAGGATAACCAGATTTTTTTATTTTATGGAAAGTTTAAGACTGGTATGTATCTTGTATTTATTACAAATTGAATCTAACTTTATTATTTCATTCATGTTATCGTAATTAATTATATAAATTTTCAATTATGTGAAAAAAATCAGAAGTGGTAAATTATATTATTTGTTTTTGAGAAAATTCGCCAAGTTAACGCTGAATGATGTGACTTGTCTTCCTAATTCGATACCCAAAAATTTTTGGACCTGTGCCGAATTTCAAATTCGTGTCAATACTTGGGTTAGTGATATTGATGCATTTGTTGTTTTAAGAGTACAGTATTTATTTGATATTGATCATTTAAAAAAAAATGCTGTTTTAATTATCTTGAAAAAAATAATAGTATATGTCGCCTAATTGATTATACAAGTTTGCTACAAAACACTATACTATCAATATTTTAAAATATAAACTTCGTCGGAAGATTTTAAAATGTAGGTTAATCAAAAATATTTGTAATTGTTTTTTTTTTGAAGTTGTGTTAATCGAAGAAGTTGATGTTGTACAATAATTTTATTGATAATATCTATGTAGGGAGGTCGTGGCGAGATGTGAGTGCGGGCGGGGGCGGGCGGAGGGCGGGCGGGGCGCAGGCGAGGGCCGCGCGTGCGTGCGGCGGCCGCGCCCGTGGCAGCGGAGGGCCGACAGTAGTAGCGCTCCACCGCTCAGCGCCCGCTCTCGCCCTCCGCCGCTGCCGCTCCACTGCTACTATGCGACTCGCGTGTTGCGCTCCCTTCTGTTGTAGTGCTTTATGATGGTACGGCATGAAAGTGCAAGATATGCGGACGTTCCGTGAACGGCACCCTACCAGTTTCACCACCGCCACAAGTGGGCGGAGAGACGGGACGCTTTCTCGGCTGCTCAGGTGAGCGGCCTCTAGCATCTCACGGCGCTGATAAAGACGCTGCCATCGAGGGGTCGATAAATAATACCTTACAGATGAATCTCTTGCGGCCGATTATGTATGACTTTAGTCTACGTCGTAGACTGCGTATAGTTTATATACCCTATATAGACCATATGCTTCTGAGTTCCTCGTCTTCTTGCAGATGGTTAAAATAATATAACCTGTAAGACGGGTTAATTGTAATTTCCAAATGCATAAATATAAAATATACAAAAGAAAACTTCACCTTACATAAAACAGCATGTAAGAACCTTTCTTGTTAAAATAACTACACATTTAGAGTAAAACTGCATCAGAGTTATCTTCATCGAATCTGTGTAACTTCATTCAAAGCTGATGATACGGAATCTTAACCAGCTTTCTGAGCTGCCTTTTCATACGTCGACTTCAGTAGTAAAGAAATTAAACGCAGCATCATTAAAGTGACACGGTATTTATTTAAAACAGTAAAGTCATCCTGCATATATGTACAAAGATGGCTATAATTATGTCTTTAATATGAACATTAAATCTACGTCTTTACTATTAATATTAAAAGTGGAACGAGGCATTTTTTTCCTCGTAATAAAAAAATGGTCATAATTCGATGTTAGATCATTCTAAGATAGAATAGTTAGTTAGGTAGTTATATTACATTAGTTTTTGACATTATAAATAACAATGTCATAAAAGCAAAATTATTCACAAGAAAAAAGACGTGACTGGCTTTCTTGCTCCTTGATTCGTCACCAAATATTAGTATTACAATATTATCTTTCCGTCGATAAGGCTCGGGCTGTCTTCATCAATCTTTAGTCGTTATATAGGTACGTGCTGTATGTATACAGATGTAGATAGGATTTCAGTGAATGTTGCTTAACGGATAACTTCTACAATTATTTGTTTTTTATATAGCAATAATAAATATTTGCAATCTGTAAGAAATGTAGAGCAACGTGGGGAAAACTATCTACTAGGAGTTCATTCATAGTCTAGTCTTGTGTAACAAATCTATCTGGTCGTAGCGTGATCACAATCTCAACGTAATCTGCCGAGTTTTATAAAGATATAAAACTGGGATTTGCAAATTCCAAATAAGTCTTTGATAAATCATACATTAATACTGTCATTATGTAAATATAACTATGATTTCTATACAGACAGAATACAATCAATTTGCAATAAATATTTGTCAATAATCTTGAAATCTTTGTTCTAACAAGCTAATACTACTCGCTAGCTGTAGCGTGTTTTAACAGATATTTTTTTCAAAGTTTCGAAAACGGAAATGCATACACCGACTGTTTGCATAATGTCTTGCTGACTTAATGAGATTCTTCCACATGTAGCCGAATTACTTTGTCCACTTTGGAAATATCACGTTTATTTACTCGAACGTGATACTATTTATTCGGAAGGAAAACATGCTGCTTTAGTTTAACGTTTTCCAAACACGCATCCAACAAGGATTTGTTGCGTACCATATGTAAGTATTTTATTGAGTATTCTAGGAAATAAGAGTAACTTGAATGAATAGCAAATAGAAAGTAATATTAAATAGGCACACCAATTATGTAAGTAAAACTAACACATAACATTATGTTGATATGTAAGAGGATATTGGGGGATCGTGGACGCGGTGGCGACAGTACGTCGCCTGGTGGCAGTGCCAGCTCTCAGTATGACTAAGACGAAATAAATGTTCAGAATATTAACACAGAGCGGGTGCTTTGTATTGCAAGAATTAGCATATTTGTACTTCGTACCATACATTGATAGAATGAATGTCCTATATACGACTAAAAATGAGTCTTATTTTAAGGTCAATATATATACCATATAAT
This sequence comes from Napeogenes inachia, assembly GCA_959347355.1. NCBI lineage: Eukaryota > Metazoa > Arthropoda > Insecta > Lepidoptera > Nymphalidae > Napeogenes > Napeogenes inachia. The sequence continues at coordinate 985,882 of OY365799.1, read as the reverse complement.
TATTTTTTATGTCGTATTTCAAGGCTTATGTATGGCGTGAAGTTAAATGTTACTAAACACAAATAATGATTGTTACAACAGTATCTGTTAAGATACTTAGCAATTGTTATGGATCGCTCAAACGGTCTAATGGTTTCTATTGTGTCTAAGAATTCTTGCTTTCATAGACTTTCCTACACCAAAGGGTTTATACTTCTTTTAAAATGTCAACGACATCACTGAACCTTGCATATTTTAACATTGATAAAGAGTATATTATTTATTGTTAAACTCATAATCTTGTCACCTAAAGCATTCTTTATATGTACAACATAACTCACAACCAATTTTACCGACTTAAAATGTGTTAACCAAGAAAAGATTTTTACGTTTTAGAATGTATTTTTTTTATTTAACCCTAAAAGTTACCAACCAACTCATACAACAATTATTATTTAACACAAGTTAGTATATAACTTACAATTTTCATAATTTATAATCAATAATACAAATCTAACAAATACATGTTAGACATCAATAATATGTCTCGTAGACCCTACGTTCGTAGACGTTTGCTCGTGTAGCCCTTGTAACAATTAGTTTTTTATATTTTCGTAGTTAGATATCTACTCGATTACATTATTTATTCATATATTTTTAAACAAAGTGTTGAATAAATTATAGTAATTAGAATTCTGTGAATAAAATATTATCAACTTGTTTGTTTGTTTGTGATATGAATAACACTTAAAGCAAAACGTATTAAAACATGTTAAAGCTTTCATAATTTGTATATTTATTTGTAAATAATTTATAAAATATTGTAGGTAACTTAATAGCGTTTGTTTATATTAGGTGTATTTATTGAAAAGTATTTCTACGGTGCTCGTAGCGTAGCGTGAGAGCCAACTGGCTATTATACTTTTGTATAATTTTCTAATTGCTTATTGGGCTTTAAATTTACACATGTCAGTAAATCGCGTGCTGTAAATTTGTTAAATATTTATTTATAACTAAAAATTAGAAGTCCGTCAATATATTTCTTAGAAAATAATATATAATTACTGAATTGAATACTAATATGAATTGAATAGAAATCCCATTATTGTGTAAAAAAATCAGGATTCAAATCTTTTTCTTAAGCGATCAGAGTTAAATAAAAATTAAAAATCAAAATCGAAGTTTGCAATTTCATACAAGGATACATAACTACACGATTTCAAAGAGTAGGTTCATGAACTTAAACCTCTACGAAACTCTGTGAGAACTTATGGTACCCTAAAAGATTATTTATTAATTTCCATAAAAAGTGAAATTTTAATATATGCATACATTTTGTATATTGACCAAGGTTTACGAAATAATTGTTTAGTTATATTAGTCTCAATTATACAAATATATTAAACTCTGTCCATTATGTTATTTTAACAACTTAGTCCGATGCCATTGGCTTCAAAAATGGTCAAAAATACAAAAAAATTGTAACAGGAAACCTTTTGGGAAAGCAAGAAAATATTTTAAAAATTAAAGAAAAAATAAATAAAAGGCGATCTGAGATCGGGAAAAGGGTGGGGGTGAGCTTTTAAGGGTTAAAAACTGTTTATTTCAATGTCCGGCAAAACTACGAGTCCTATGAAAAAAAGTTAAATGGCAAAATTGTAGGTAATTATAAGACCTACAATTCATTTATTTGCAATTTTTTACATAACCTCAATTTAAACACAAAATGCAAAAAACTAGTTTTTGGTTTTTAATTTTTATCTTTTACAAAAAAAAATCTTTATGAAATCTCGTGAAAACTTTCCTTTTCATGTCCCAAACACGCTGGTAAGGTAAGTTGTCACCGAAGTTGCTTGTAAGGTAAGGTAAGTTGTCACCAAATTTCATCAAGATTTTTTTTCTAAATGATTAAAATAAAAAACCAAAAACATGGTTCTCTGCATTTTTTACCAAATTTTTGAGGTTATGTAATAAAAATAAAAAAAAATACAAATAGGTCTTATAATTACCTACAATTTTGCCATTAACCTTTTTATTCATAGGACTCGTAGTTTTGCCGGAAACCGAAATAAACCGTATTTACCTTAAAAACCCACCGAACTCGGAAAGTCTTTAAATTATTTTCCTTTTAAGTTTTTTAATATTTAAGTGCGTTTCCAAAAGGGATCATCCTGTTACTATTTTTTCCGTTCTAAGAAAGTATTGGCAATGGATTAACTCTCATGACGTCATATAAAAAAAATGTAAACTTTTACTTGAAAAAAGGTAGAACATATAAATCAAATGACCGGACTTCGGAAAAAAAATTACAGTACAGATTATGTTTACAACGCATTTGTGTGGTGTATATATATACTGTGCAAAATATTAATATTTGAAATGATTTTGTAATATTATTGTTTTGTTTATTAAATATTTTAATAACTGATAGTGGGACTACAACACCTAATGAGGGGTATTATGAGCTCTATTGAATAATACATTTATTTTTAAAGTAATGGTGCTACAGTCTGTCGTACGTGACGAGGCTCCGCTTCCATTCTTACACAACTGAGACGGTTTGCGGTCCGCTGAATACGAAATTTTCCTTTAGTTTTCTCTTATGTGCGATATTTTTATAGATATGTTTGGTTCAATAAGTGGAATAAAATGAGGATTTAGAAAAATAAATCCTATAATATAAACAAAGTAAGATATAAAAAAGATAACTGATTATGATAAGTTAATACTCTTTCCATAGTATGCAATAAAAAAGTAAATCCAAAACTCGAAGTACCTTTAAAGCTGTAGTACCTTTAAAACTGTTTAGAAGTTTGGGGTTATGCAATATGATACAAATCTGTCGTTGTAATAACTGTCACAGTCACTGTCACTGTTACTGTACCGTGAGGCGGCGACCAGGAGGTGTCTCGGATAAGAAACAAACAAATGAAATGTGTCTGGGTACTTCAGCTAGGAAAAACAGAATACTGTGTGGTCAGTTGGATCTTGCTTAGATTATTCTACTCTATGTCCGATCAACTACTTCCTTAACTAATATTTCCCGCAGGAGTTTTATTTTCTTTTATGTTCATAAAAGCAGTATAATATATTTTAAATAAAATCACATATCGTTTGGAAAATAAACGTCAAAGTCTAAATGCGGAGTGACTTGGTTAATCTAGCGACCTAGTTAACTTAATTATGTTCTAAAATAACTCCGAATGATACTTAATTGACGGTTCATGTTCAGTCGTGAGTTGTTTTAACGAGTATCAGAACTATTACTACGTGAGCTGCTACTACTGCTACTTCTGAATTAAATAATAGTATAGCTTGTTAGTAATATTAAACCGTGATTAATTTAATTAATGAGTCCTAACTAGTTTATTTAAATTTATTTGTTTATGGGAACTTTCAATCGTACATTTATACTATGTATTGCCAACAACTTCGTCTGACCTCTCTCGCTTCCGGCTCAAACTATAAGCCACTTATCATAATTTAATTTATAAAAATCTGTACATCATGAGTTTTGTTTAAATGAGTTTTTAATAGATATTAAACCAACACCTCACAAAAGATACTTTAAATTCTTCGATTAGCTTTTTTAACTCCGGCCCCAAAAAGAGGGGTGGTATAAGTTTAACCTGTGTATCTGTGTGTCTGTGTGTGGCGACGTAGCAGCCAAACGCGTGGACCGATTTGTGTGTGATCCTACAGTCTAAGTCCTCATTCATTTGCTCCGAAAGTTTTGTAAAATAATTGTCAACGTCCATACAGAGGTCCTCCGACGTAACAACTTCAATAAGTGGGTACATAATAATCTTATTTTTTTCTTTTGAGATGTTTTTTGTAGCGTTTATTTTTTTTGTATTGTTATTATACATAGAATTGCTATTTTGCGTATCCCTGTAAAAAACGAAAAAAACAATAGTTCCGGAATAAAAGTATCCAGTATGGTTTCCAATCACAACATAACAAAATTTTCAAAAAAATGTCAAGCCAATTTTACGTCATACGAGAAGTAAGTAAGTACTGTATCATTTGCTGAACAACAATATTTTTTAAAATGTATAGTTATGTTGAATGTACATTTTTTTTATATCTATAGATATATCAATATATAGATAGATGAGGTAAATACTGAGAAGGACTCTAATGATTTAATAGTTTTTTTGGTTTCAATGGAGAGAATGTCTAATGTCGATTCCCTCCATCCTCTTTTATCACACGTAAGCTCAGTGGAGGTTTCCTTTTCTCCTACATAATATGTCACGCACTCCACCTATGTCTTCTTAGGACCTCCTCCTCTCATATCTACATTCACACCTAATACTCTTCTCGTTCCATCCTTTTCCTTCCGCATTACTTGGGGGGGACACACATATACAAAAAATATATATTTTTTAATTTACCATTGCATAGATTGGTGACCTTTTTGTATGAAAATCTTATTAAGAAATGACACATTTGGTTTGACAGCAGGTCGACATACAACGCACAGTATATACCAGCCACTGAAAATGTATAGCATGTTATAATAAATATAACAATATTTTTTGTGCTTAGCCCATATCTTATTTTCTTCATTAGTAAATTACAACCGGGCGGAGACGACGCTGGTATTATTAAATAACAACCAGTTAATGTAAATCATTGTATTAAGTAATTAGTTTTTTATGAAGTAACCTTTTCAGTTATGAAGGTAGTAAATTGTAAGGTACTAACAACAGGCACAGTGCTGTACAGAGCTCGTTACTTCAAAACTATTTTCGTTCTATGCTTTCATGAATGATTCATTTATTCTTTTCATCGTTCTTCCGGCGGGCGGGGGGCGGGGGGCGGAGGGTCTTATTATCTAGCTCTTTTTAGTGGCAAATGTTTTCGTTAGTTTTCCAGCCGCGATCAAACTTGTATTTCATTTCCATTGTTCAATTAAAATTAAGGTCATTTTATTAGTGAGCCGCACTTCTTAGTGCCGACTTTTCATTGTTTTTTTATTCTCATTAGTAAATATATAATGTTAAAAATGTTAAAATGAAATATATATTTAGCATAGTTAAAATTTGTAGTATAAACGCTTAATGCAATAACTAGTTTTGTCCAGTCATTTTACCCGTGACTTAAAAAGGTTTGTTACAGACCAACAAAATATTTTTTAGATAACGATTAACTTCTAAACCATCAAAACATCATTAAAATCCATATATATTGTTTGTTTTGTTTTGTCCATAATTTGTTTTTGTTTGATTCAAACATATAAAAAAGATATATTTCATCTTCATAAGTCCCCCAATGTTCATGGTATCTTACAGTTTAAAAACTATAGTGTATTGAGAGAGGTCAGTTTTCTTTTATTGTTATTTTATTTATAGAAAACAATAAAAACTAATAACGTATTAGTTTTTGGTAATACTCTTTTGTTTATGATTTATTTATGATAAATAGGTATTTAGGTCGAAATTAAATTATTTAATTAGAGAATATGCAACCTATACCTAAAGGAAAAATTATCATTAGTCTTAAATTAGAGGTAACCTTTTTTAAAAATAAGTAAATATATTTAAAAATTGATAATAGGGAACATTCACATATTTTTTTTTTGACGTAAATTAATCATTTACCTCTCTATATCGTAGAAAAAAATATAAATAGGCTTGAAAAGATTCTAGTTTTTATTCAAAGTGAAAATTAAAACATTGAGTAAATTTGACCCGTTTAAACACCGCCATTTTGCGCGCGTTTTGCGTGACGTCAAATGATACATCCAGTGAATGTTTACTATGAACTTTTTAGTTATTTCATAGATATTTTAAGTTTTAATTGCTTTACAAGTCATGGAAGAAGATAAAAATCATCTTACGAGTATTGTATAGTACCGGAGTGCAAAAATAGTATTAGAAAAACACCCGACAAAGTGTTTTTTGTATTCCAAGAGATGCGAAAATACAAAAACAATGGTGTATTGTAATTAAAAGGGATTACATATGTCCTAAATCGTGTTTATATGGTTGTGAAGATCAATTTAACGTAAGTATACTTTATTTATAATAAGTTTTATCTAATAGTTTAAATTTATAGTAAGTATTAAACATTAGAAAATTTAAGTTTAAAATTAACCTAACCTATCTTACAAATTTCAGTATAACTTTCTATAAAACCGTAATATTTTTTTGTTTTACGCAATTTTTATGGTCTGTCGATTTATTTCAGGTTAAGGAAGATACAGCTAATTGTATTGAATATAATATGTGTAACGAAACAACAAGGAGAAAGATGTAATCTAAGTTTGAAGAAAGGAGTTGTTCCTTATATATTTTTGTGGCAAAAACACCAGCTGATAGAATCAGAATGTGCATAGTCAAAAGGCAAAGATTGACATCGGTTAATAAGGTCTTTTCAGAGTTAGTTATCAAAAGTAATGTTTAAAAAATGATGACCTTCATAAAGAAGTGATATACTTTAAGTAAGTCCTAGTACTGCCCATACAAATGTCTGTGATATTAATCAGCCAAGACTCAGTACTTCTCCTATTGAATGTGATGATCATAAGGCAGAGCCTTGCTTTTCGCATATAAAAGATAAATTACCAAGTGACTAAGCTGTACAAGTTAATATTAAACCGAAGTAAAGGTGTCAATGTAAATATACCTGCTGAAAAACAGAATGTAGCATTGTCACCATTTCCTCATTTAACACACAACATTGTTACACAACAGTTTTAAAAGTAAAACTATCTGTTTTAAAAAGAAAATTGTTTACTGAAAATACAGCTGATAATACTTCTATAGCATCTTATATCTTCTATATCTGCTGATTATCAACCAAGTTATTTATCTGAGTCAAGTGAAGTGAAAAATGATTCAGAGGCAGAAACATTTTAAAAATGTATTGTGTAGTAGCATGCTAAATGCTATTGAAAAAGAGTTTGTAGGTATTTGTTTTGTTAGAGTTGTTTGAGTATTTAGAAAATGTTTTTAAGATTACCTAAACAATTGTATCATTTAATAAAACCTTTAAGCACGAAAATATAAGTTTAAATTATTTATTTTTCTCAGTCACACTGATACCACAGTATGAACATAAATGCCGATATATTGAATGGTGTGTCAAATGACGTCACATTTCCTTTCGACCAATGGTGGCGCGTTTTGGAATTTTGAATTTCGCTCCCTAAATTTACACTTTTCATAAATTATTTTATGGCCTTAAATGATTAGTAAATTAAAAAAAAATGATTTTATTATACTAAGATGATAAAAAGTAATCGAAAAAAAAATATTTGAGACCATTTAATTTTTTTTGCATGTTTCCTATTATTATAGTTTTAAAGAGAGACTTCAATTTACAAACATGACCCGTTCCATCTGGGAACTGAAATATATGAAACAATATCATAATATCCCGAAACTGAATTTAAAGATATTATAATCATTTATAGCGACCATGAATTGAATACAGTGACGCCAGTAGCGTCCGCTGTCCACAAATAAACTATTAATAACGTTTCAATTGTATATTGTCGTATATATTTCGAAGTTCAGTAAATTTTCGAAAGTAGGTATATCTCGTTTCCAGGAGACGAGAAGTTTTTTAAATTAAAATGTTAACATAATTAAGCCTTTTATGTAGTTGAAAATAATTTTGCCGACTAACTGATAGACTTAGGTAACGTGTGTTGTTTACTATATAATAGAAATTTTGAATATTGTTGAAAGTTTGGTTAAAAGCAGACTTCATCAAAATGTATCTTCGAGCCTAGAAGAATACCTATGTATTTAAAATTTAATTCAAAGTCAGCAAAAACATTTCAAAGATTAACTTCCAAAGATATATCATAAAAATAACGTATATCCTATCGTACAATTGTAGTTAGATATTTTAAAAGAGTCGTAGTTGACTTGTTAGAGTTCACAATGTATTGTATGTATGTCTGCCTTATTGCTTTATAGACGATGCTTAGATCAGGTAGATGTATGAACTTTAATGAACAGGCACAAAGTCTTATAATCGTATCATTTATATGTCTGTTATTTTTTATCTGATTACGAAGTAACTGATGAGTTTTTCTGACAAAATCTTTGCGACAAAATTTCTGACAGAATAATCATGTATCGTTTGAAAAATGAGTTGCAGTCGATGGAACATAAGTTATTTAGAAACTTTAAGTACTTTATATTGGATGGATAAATATTCGACAAATTGCTAAAGTTTCCAGTTATCTGTGTTTGGATTCACGTACTCAAGTGAGGTTTATAAATGTCTTAGGCTGTTAATTATTCCTGACAATTCTTAGATAAGACTTCTAAATCTAAAACTAAATAGTAAATAATTTAACTTCTGTTTTGTAAATAGTAAACATATTTAAAGATAAACTAAAGTTTATATTAGGTAATTCACATATGACTTAATTTCTAAATAAATGTAGAGACAAATTTTATGAATATGAACGACTTATGGACAGACCATCTCCGTCATTCTATCCACTTAGCTATCGTATACCTAAGTATTCACCTAGATGAATTTAACATTTTACATATAAACTTTTTTCACCACATAAGTAATATCTAGCATATTTCTTTTAAATGTTACTTATTTCATAAAAATGTTTTAAAATACACGTATTTCCTGTGGTAGCATGTATGTACAAAATGTTTATTGGTTTTGTTTAGGGGTTTTTTAGGGGTTTTCGAGATTACTGTTAGTGGGAAGAAAATGAGGTGTTGGCAACACTGGTACATAGTATACTGTGTTGTAATATCAAGAACAGCATTTCACCATTTTCTTAAAATAGCAGCTTATAGCGATATAATATAAAAAAATATTTTTCCATTCGTGACGTCTAATCACACACAGGTCACACGTGAGTTACTTAAATATCCCCGCTCCGATAATATATCACTCATACGACTGACAACGAGCATTTAATAACAGGACTGTTAAAGTGTAACTTATAAACATATACACTATAACCGTTAGGTATATTTGAAACTGACGGAGACGTATCTCATCAATCTATGTGGTAATTGGAACGTCAATACTTTTGTGATTAAATTTTATTAAAAGCAGTCCTAAAACTTCTTTATATTATGTTTCATTTGTAGTGTTGGTACCTACCGACCAGTTGGTCGGTAGGTACTGGAGCACTATACTATATCATATGATGTTAATCAATCTCAAATTCTCAATCAAATATACTTAGTCTGGCCATAAATACTGTTACTTATATTAAACTGTTGTTGATATTAAAATGGAGTGGGGTGATAAATAGAACGGAATCGTTGTGATTTCATTACACAAAGTAGGTATGGAGCCAAATGCAATTTTTAAAACTCTCCATAGTATTAGTATGGAGAGTTTTAAGGAGTACAAACATTTGACTAATACCATGGTATTAGTCAAATGTTTGTGTACCGGGCTATTAATAGGTACAATGAGACTTTCTCTGTTTGTGACAGATAAAGATATGACCGTCCACGTAGTGTTCGTACGAAAAAGGTGGTCGAAGCAGTAAGGGAAAGAATTCGAAGAAATCCTGTCCGAAAGCAAAAGATTTTATCTCGGGAAATGAAGATAGCACCTAGAACCATGTCGCGTATTTTAAGAGATGACGTAAGACTTGCAGCGTATAAGAGACGCACTGGTCATTTCTTAACTGTTAAAGATGTATAGGGTGGTAAAATCGAAACTACTGAAGCGCTACGCAAAGGGAGGTCACAGATTTTTTTTTTCGGATGAGATTTTTTTACAATTGAGCAACATTTTAACAAACAAAATGACCGTATTTAAGCTCAAAGCACTAAACAAGGTTTCCAATCAGTCGACAGAGTGCAACGTGTTCATTATCCGACTTCAGTGATGGTTTGGTGGGGTGTTAGCTACGAAGGAATGATTGAGCCATATTTTTGTTAAAAAGCTGTCAATACATCGGCACAAGTTTATCAAGATACCATTCTTGAGAAGGTAGTTAAGGTCCTTAAATACACCATGTTCATGCCATGGTAATTTAGAGTCCCTAAAATAATCCATACGATTGGCAGCGAAGAATTTCCTCATGCGAAGAGCGCGTGCTTTTATTGATAACTGGCCTCAACGTTTAAAGGACTGTACTGCAGCCAATGGACACCACTTCTAATAAGCTTTTTATATTTTTAATTGTTTATATTTGTGTGTTAAACTAACACACTATAAGGTGTAATAAATGTTATTACCAATTCAAAAAATATATTTTTTTCTTTGTTACAATATTTATGGCAAAACTAGGTAATGTGGAGTTTTAAAACAAATGGAGCTCTTAAGAGACATTTGACTTTCAAGTATGTGCTTATGTCACTAGCTGTATCTTATAGTAATAGTTCGATTCAGTTTCTATATTTCTTTTCTTAAAATGGTACCTACATAATGAACTTTAATCACCACTCCTTATGTATTAGAGTTTCATTCAGAGATCATTTCCTCGTGTTATTATTATTGAGAAGGTAACAAATCTAGTTTTTAAAACATTTTTTATAAGTTCTATACCTTAATTTTTATTTGAACTTAGTGCACGTTATTTAGTGTTAGTGTCTTATTGAATTAGGAAACTTTAATTAAATAAACAAACGGGTCTATGATATGGAGACATAACTTAATAATATCAAAATAACTTTATCTATTATTAACTCGATCGCAAACATTTTATTTAAATACATACAATTAGAAACTATTTATTCTTCCCAGTTGTATATAGGGACTAGAAATATTATTTATTTTCAAGATGACGGTAACTTATTGCAGATAGTGTGCAGCGGGTGGCGCGTGGGCGGTAGGGTGTGGTGATGGAGTTGGTAATACTGAAGGCCCGAGCCCAGGTGAATCGTCTCGTGTGGAGTGAGCGGCGCGCGGGCAAGGAGCGCGACGGCGGCGGCGCGCGGGCCGCGGCGGCGGTGCGCGCGCGCATGGCTCCCGCCCGACCCGCGCCGGCGACCGCCGCGCCCTGGCTCAACGCCACGCTAGCTTACAACCTCTCCCGCTTCAACACCACCTTCGACACCGATTACGAACTCCTCAACTCCAGCTCCACTGACGAACATGACAACCATTGGTTCTGCGCCAAGTGGACTAGCGCACAGCAGGATCTCTTTCAGGTTCATGTTTTTTATTTGTGTTATTTAACACATGGATAAATACAATGCACTATATTTTAAGTATCATTGTTAAATATATATTTTCGCTTTTTTTGTTATTTTTATAGTAAATTACACTAGTATGTAACAAACAGTTTTTATTTTACGCTCTTAGATCTTTGCGAATGATACCTACTACTTAATAAGTCAAGAAGAAAGATCGCTTGAGACGAGACCCTCTTAAAATGTAGCTTTTAGGTACTTCAATTAATAAAATAGTAGCTCATAGTTTATTTTTTTTAGTGTTCTATAAAGTAATGTTAATTCTAAAATGAACCATTTTCCAGTTCAGTTACTACCTACTAGTAAATACTACTAACTGAATTCATTTCGAAAATCATAATACTTTTGTTGAATGAACCAAATGTTTACTGCACTTGATCACTCACATCATTTAAAACCTCAACTCAAATCAATCAGGTAAATCAAATAATGCCACTAAGATAATTAAGGCTATCTTCTGTTAGGCTGCAAATCTTTGCTTCGCGATCGCATTTCTTGCGCCAAAGAGTTTCAAGCAGAGCATCCTGGTGCTACGCGCGCTGGCGGCTGCCGGAGCGGTGCTGATGGGGATGTGGGCCGGGGCGGAAGTGTGCGCGCCGGATGTGCTCGCCTGGAGCCTAGCTCTAGTACTTGTCAACTCCATACACACTATCTTCTTGATTATAAGGTATATTCACTTCGATGTTAGGTTGGACGTTTTAGTGTGGTAGATTAGATGATTAGATTTATGCATAGATATCTAGTAGTTTTGATGTTTTGGTAATCGATTTCATAGTTACTCACACGAGGCAATATAAATACAAGAGTACACTCATTATAAACCGAAGCCCTAGTTCCCTTATATTATGTGTGTTTTACGATACATTTTCTCAGGTTTCTACCGCCGGCGTTGTCATTAGAGCTGACAGATTTATACCTGAAACTATTCAAGCCTCTGAAAGTGAATAAGAAGCACTTTCAGGAGTTAACTCGTGAAGCGCGGGTCATCAGAATTGATCAAGGAGAGGCGTATGCTGTTGAAGAAGTCACGCCTGCAGACGAAAGACTGTCAATATTATTAAAGGGAAAGTATGTTAACCATGAAATAGATGAAGTTTTGATAATAAACCGGTATCATGCTATGAATTATACGAGTATGAGCGAATCAAAGTTCACCAAACCTCTGTCTAAAGCAAGCGAGCGAAACCGAAAGCGGACCGTGTCAAGATGGCGGGCTAAATGATAACAAGTTCCTAAATATAAGATATATTCCATATTTATTGGTATCACGATGCATGAACAATATTATATAAAGTAATGTTTACAACTTTAGCCAGTATTCATTGATCGACATGATTATCATGTCTTGATACAGTTTTTAAAGTCTGTAGAAGAACTATTAAAAAGACCAATTTATTAAAGTACTATTAATAAACTTTAGTGAGTGTTTCTTTGAAAATATCTTTGATGAGTATCTGCTGCTTATTAATTCAGTAGTTGAAATAAGCTCATCATTTTCAGAGAGATAGAGATACATTAGAAGGCACAGTTAATGTAGTTTTCATTAGTGTTCTTAGACTTTAGTAAGCAATTAGGCTTCGGCGGTTTAGAGAGGTTTGTTCCGAATGGTTTTGGCAGTCGTAAACAGGTATCGTGTTAAATTGGGCTTGGTCGAACCCACTAAGGTGACTTCAGGCAGTATCAATTCTCCTATAACCAGCCAAAAAACATTATAAAAGTTTTTTCGAAATATGTTTCTACTTATTATTCTACATGTTTAATTACTTTCCCTAATTTTAAGTTAGTTTCGATAGAAAGGGATATTTGATAACATAATAAAATCTTATAGGTCGTGTTACATCACTACCCGTATTGTTCGCGATCGAAGCCGCGAGCCGCTCCGTAGTATTATATAATAAAGATGATTGCTCTATAAAACAAAACACAGCAGACAACTTAATTGTATTTGATATCACTTTGCTATTGATATTGTTTTCATTTTTAAAATAATTGAGGTTATAATTATGAATAACAATATAAGTACAAGTAAGTAACTATCACGCTGTTTACGTAGAGATGCAGCGAAGTGTTCGCTATTTTGCTGCACGTGAGATATAATAGTCGTAGCGTCAATTTCCTCCGCCCACGCAAGCCGGTTCGCGGTCAAAATCCATTTCGCTAAGTTCGTGCCGCGCTGTCTAGAATCTTGATGCTTTCGTCCGGGTACTTGGACTTGGCAGCGATATGTTTTACTTGGAATCAATGTTATAGTTCTAAGTGAGATGTGTTTTGGTGATTTACCAGCTGGATATCTTCTGGTCAATGTACTAATAATCGATATTTTTACAGTTTATAATGTGAAAGCATTTTCAAAGCTGTGAATGTTGTAAAAAATATATTAAAAGCTTTAATTAATTTGTAGACTCAAATAAAATAATCAATACACTTAAGTTTTTTGCTACAAACTGCTCTGTGACCCAGTTTATATTTAATATAAATATCTTATATTTTGATATTTTGTTAGAATGCGAGTAAGTTGCGACGAGACGCATCTTCATTATATTCAGCCCTACCAGTTCGTAGACTCACCGGAGTGGGAGGCGAACCGAGAGCAGTCTGACGATGTCTTTCAGGTGAGATATATATACATATATAATATATATTTTATGACTGAAGTTGTGTTTTTATTTTCCTTGGACTAAAATGTTTAAGTTAACAAAGTTCTAGCGTTCTTGAATAACTTGTTTGATATTGTATTTTTTATTTTCGTCAAAAAGTTATTTTTTTTCTACTGTCGACTCCTCTCTCCCAATTGTTGCCTTGCCAAGATCTATTCAAATGATTGGCTTCAAGTTAGGCTGGTTTAGACGTTCAAATATGTGATTTTATAAAAAGACAAATAGTTCTGTAAGAACTACTAGAACTAACCCTGTTGTCATTGTCAGCTCCAACTATTGATTAAGTTTCAATAATAATATAAACATCAACAGAGTAATATACAGCTTTGTGATGACACATAGTTCAGACATCGAATTCTCTTAACAAATAATATACAACTAGCACAAGGTTAAATTCCTGAAAACAGTCCTTCACACATTTTAGAGTCTGAATTTACGATGGTAGTAATAAAAGAATCATTATGCACCACAGTGGAGAGTAATGACACATCTCATTGTGATTCTGGGCACGATTAACTTAAATAATTCTGAGTGAGCCCTGAATAATGTATGTAGTCTGTGGCGGATAATATATATGGACAGAAATAATTGGGATAATGCCAGATTAGAGAACTGTCGAACGGTTTTCTATAATTCAGTCTAATACAAACATCTTCTTCTGCATTAAAATAGTAATAATAAATAAAAATTCATAAGTAAAGTGAAGTGTAACAGTCATTGTGTGGAGCGTCTGGAACCGATTGCACCACATCATCTTTGGCGTTACTTTGCATCGAATATGATTGCTGGTAATTGATTTAAATCTTAGTTTTGACATGTTGTGTTACCTAAAGTCATTTTGCCGTGAATAGTATAAATGTACATTGTCAGTGGTTTTCAATAAATACAACATAATTTAATCCACATAAGCGAGTATTATTTTCAATGCGCTTCACTTGTAAAAATGTAAGAAGATACTAAGAATTGTTTTTATTTTGCCTCATCAAAAGTAGGTATTCATTATAAAGTTTTTATCAAACCGGACATCAAACTCAAGACTAGTTAATTCAAAGTCAAGTATATTTGACCGAGGGTCGTCAGGACGACTTTAGTACCTAGGTTATGTAACGACGACTAAATATAAAAAACAGGGATTTAAATATTAAGTAGGAATTGTAGAAAACATTAGGTATTTATTTATTTATTTATTTATATCTTTTCCACTTAGAATCATAATCAGTGATCACTTGTGTACGTCAACATGGAAGTGTCAGGAGGGCCTATTACGATAATAGATTTATCGTAATAAGCCCTTCTGTAAAAGAACTTTCCATCTTAATGTTAAAGCTATGAGGGTTCCAAACGCGTCCTACATGGCTATTCGCTAACTTTGACTTTTCTAATGACCATCAGCTGTGACGTCATGGCAGTTTGTTACTATAGTTACATTATAGGAAATTAGTTGTTTGACAACCATTATGTCCGCACTTACTGATAGTGATTTTCATTTTAACTGTCAAAAAAGATACGGAATAGCCCTGCAGGTCTGAGAAGAACCACACACTAAACTCAGCCGAATATATTTGTTTGTTATTGTGATCACTGTTTCACAAACGTCAATCTTAAAAGCAATTTTGGAACAACTAGAACCGTCGCAATCAATCAGAAATTAAGCCTAATATGATTTCAGGCAACGAAAATAAAATAATAATAACAGTAAAAAAAAATCTTTGGGCTGCCACACAACCAGTCACCGCAAGCAGCACCCGTTCACGAGCATAACACAAGAGCTGTAGAACGGAATATAAATATTTTTACTTAGAAAAAATATTTCAGAAACTCTCTGTGTATAAAAAATATTCTACTTAAAGAGATAAAGTTAAATAAAGGTTTTGTACTTAGGTGTAAAACTATCATAAGTATCAGATTTACCAACTAACGAGATAACACATAAGCTTTTAATGGTTTTTATTTTGCAATTGTTTTTTGGTCGGGCACTATCCTTAGTGGACGTAATCGTATGTTAGTCTAACCGTTAATAAACAATTACAAAGGTATAACAAAGTAAGTAAATCAGTTGGTGTAATAATCATTATTATTACATCAAATGATTTACCATAATCAGATTACAATGAAAAACTCTTCAAAAATAAGTAAACGACAGCATGAAGCGAAGTTAGGTAGAACATGAAAGTGTCCATCGTGTGTGCAGGTGACAGTGTCCGCGGAGGAGGGGTGCGTGTGTCTGAGCTGGCAGCGCATGCGGCTGGAGCGCGTGCTGCGTCACCGCCCCGCACTCAAGGTCGTCCTCGACTGTCTCATAGGTCAGTCATCTCTCATCACCGGATCTCCTCTGCGTTACATTTTAGTATCGATATCGTCTTGCAGTTCAATGACACTATGACACTGGGTAGTTATTTGTGGGTCTGACGAACTCTTCACTACACTTTTGGTTATATATTGATTGTTATAAATAATAATAAGCAGAAACAAAATGTAGATCTCGTAATTAGTAGGTACTGTCATGGGGGTACCCAGATTTTGTGCAAATCAGATTTCTTTTATATATTTTTGTAATTTTGGATCTTTAATTTTAATTATTATAACAACGAAAGAGCAAACGCTGGTGAAATGTCTGCGGAATCTCGCTTCTAATGAAAAGTAAAGTTTTTGCGACAAGTTTAACTTGTCACAAAAACAATAACTTTGTCTATAATATATAGAGCTAATGTAACAATTGAAAAGCCACTTCTTTCTGCATCTTAAACATTGAAATACTTTGGTATTTATGAGTTTGTTTGTTTTTAAAACTTAACTTGCCTCCCTCAGTATACCTATGGTTACTGTCAATAATACATTTATATTTACCGCACGTATACTACATAATATAATAAGTAGTATAAGCAGGAGGTACTTTTGTGTCGGTTTGAAACTTGTAGAACTACTAAAATATTTTTATCCATCTCTGCCATCGTTTCAAATATTAATCAGTGACTATAATTTAAACGCATCTTAATAAACATGTTTTTACCATTGTGAGATATTCGTTGTCCTGGAGATAGTCGGTTCGAGTCCTAACCTTTGTTGAATATTTCATTTTATTTAAAATTTCAATTGCAATAATATTTTTGTATCTTTTTAACAGCCACATAAAATACATAACATTTAAAAAAATCTTTAATTTCTTTATGTTACGTACCGATTTCTTTAACAAGCAAAATAAAATAACGCGAATACTTCAACAATCAGCATTCGTCAAACAAACTGAGAATCCTTGTTAATATTTTTGTAAGACAAGAAATGGCTCGGTATAGTGTTTCGATAATAGTGAAATAATAAAATTTAATTATGACCTTTAATAACAGTTCATAGTTTCAAAACATACGATCAGCCAAGGTTTGATTACACGCATCTACGTTAGTCGCATAAACTGAAACAACATAAGTACTCAGTACCGATAGTACGAAAGATGCGAGTAACAAAATGGATTCGTGAGTAACGTTTCGTTACTGGGTATTAGATGGCGCACCCGTTACTCAGTACCGAATACATACGGTTTGTCACAGCTCTAGTTATTTCGTATTCATATGCTTTTTTAATCTGAATAAAGTCCTGGCTGTGTATGTAATGTATATGTATGTTATTATTTTCAGTTTGATAGTGCAGCAATGTAATGCCTATATGTATAAAATAACCGCGGGTATAGGATACTGTAGAATTAACCATAAGTCTTATAGGTCTGGATAATTGTAGTTTTCACAGATTACGCGAAAAGCGACCTACACACGGGCGGAGCTACGGGCAACAGTAATATAATAGAATAGTAATTTATAATTTGAAGTGATAGTGATAAAATGGTGACAGTTAACCAACATAACTGATATTATTGGTTGAAGTAATATCGATGCTAAATTCACATAACAGGTGGATGTATGAATTACGAATGATTTTTTTTTCTTACATTTACACGTACTTACTTACGGAAGGACTGAAAAGTCTATAATATATTTGGCAATGTTTACATCATATATATTTCATATAAATAAACAATTCTAAACTATACTGCAAAATATTTATAAGGCTAAAAGATTAAGCGACACAGTAGCTCATTTATCAGAGCGACGGAACGGTTTCCCAGAGGTCGCAGATGTTGGCTCGGCTGGCGTTAATGAATTTTTTGCTTCTATATTTATTTAAAATCTTACGTCTCTTATTCATCGTTTTACTCATACTTTTATTAAACAGCAACATCTTTTAATAAAATCATAGAAATATATCAAAGCAACCTTCAGTAAATCTTTCAATGAATAAGTGCTTTTTTAAAAATAAATTGAACGCTTTTGTTGCTTGGTACGTCGAGTGAGTCGCAATTTCCTGGCACAATTAACGTATTTTCATTATCCTTAAGTCGTGCCCGAATAAAATACATAAAATAATTGAGTTCCATTAAATCGTCGAACCGATCTTTTACATTAAAATTCAATGACGCTGCAACGTTGAGTTGTGAGCGATGTGGTTGTACAGCAGTAGTAGGTATAATACACCATACACCAAACAGCGATTTACAATTCAAATAAAGTTTTCTGAACTTCGATGTCTCCTTTCATGTTATTCTAGAATCTAAAGCGGTGAATCGATGTGCTCTCGATATAGTTACAAGGTTACTCTCCGATTCGATTTATGTTTTTATAATGTTTACACATTACAAAATGTTCGCTGCCCATTGTTAGTAAGTGACGGACTAAAATTGTAAGAAATGAACATTAATATAAAAGACTTGTACTTCGAAAAATTACATGGTTTTCTATCTTAACACTTAGAAAATAAAGAGAAATAACTTTCATTAACTTAGAATAATTAAAAAAAG
This sequence comes from Napeogenes inachia, assembly GCA_959347355.1. Taxonomy (NCBI): domain Eukaryota; kingdom Metazoa; phylum Arthropoda; class Insecta; order Lepidoptera; family Nymphalidae; genus Napeogenes; species Napeogenes inachia. Next base: position 967,250 of record OY365799.1, on the reverse strand, counting down.
GGAAATACGGGGAACACAGGCTAAAAAAGACTGGTAAAATTTTCGTGACCAGTTCAGGACTTTGAAATTATTAAAGATTTTGGACTTAGAAAATTTATTGAACTGTTAATTATTTTTTGAACTTATATTTTTTTGCAACTTTAAAATCTTATTAACAGGATGGATAGTTTAATTAAGGTGTAAGTCGATATAAAGCAAAAGATAAGTGGAGATCAAGGAGGTCAAGCCAACCTTTAAGAACTCACCTAAAGCACGTATAACCAAATCTTATATTGAGACAAGATTAGAACAATGGTAAAAGTCATGGACACAATTTAAAATTAATCACTTTGAACTAGTTGGTAAAGATAGTGGCAAGGAAAAATTATCTTATATTAAAAATAATGTCTATGATCTTCTTGAAGATATATATGTCGGAGATAGATGCATATTAGTGACTTGCTTGTTCTTGATGGAGTACAGGATCCGAGGCGTAGGTCTCAGGCAATTAAACCACACACAATATGACAATTCTTGTATTAAATGTAGGTAATCAATTCTCACAAATTACTTAGTAGGTATACACTTATCAGAGTTGCGTGAACTACCGATCCCGTTTGGGGGTCCGAACTGTAAGGCTCTCACTAATCAAATCCTCCTCGACTCAAAGCTCCCCAATATTTAAAATGTCTCCGGTGCCCCTCCAAACGATTCCGGTCACGTGACTCGTTACGTCACGATGTTCACACCCCACTGTTACTATGATATCAATTGAGTTACTAATTATCGTTAAATTATCGTGATCTACGACACGGCCATACTGACAAGTCACACGCCCTCGTGTGCACGTATCACCTGCATCGAGTGACGATAACCATGCCACCTCCATCGAGTGACGATAAACACCACGCCACCTCCATCGAGTGACGATAACCACGCCACCTCCATCGAGTAGCTTTAGGATTCGCGGTTGTCCTGGGATGTAGTGGCTGAAATGAAACAAATAACTCCAAGGATAACTTGCTCGGCTATTCTGACAAAACCAGTGAATGTCACGTCTCAGGTTTTTACTCTATATACATTCTTAACACAAGGTGTGCACTACACCTTATTTACAACAGTTAAAAACTACTCTGATCATTAGATCCATCACTTTACTTTACAAAATCAATCATGATTTTACCAGACTTGCGTACTCAACTCAGCTCAACTCAATACTTTTGCAATATGATACAGTCCATCGATCATATACAAACAACTACCATGAACCAGTCCATCGGTCATGTAAAACACAAAACAGACCCATCGCCTACACGTGTTACACCACACGTGAGGTGCGGTCAACAAGTATGAGTAGGCAAGCTATTATCTGTAGTGAATTCAATATCACTTTGCTCAACTAAAACATTTAGTTCCTGAGGGATCTTGTGATCGGAATGATTTGAAATAGACTTTCTAATAGAAAATTATTAATCATAACCTCTGATAAGATCTATAACGTACTCTGGACACTATGATCGTTGCCAGTTAGAATTACTGAGTTATTTAAATGTTACACAAAAATTGTTTGCTACACATTCCAAAACAATATGAAAATGACTCACCAAAGTCCTATAGTACCATTAAGGTAGCTTACGTGATCACTCCAACCCTTCTTTCTCTGTGGCTGCCTGCTGCTGGCACTGTATCGAAACTTCTCGTACCCCTGTTGCACCTGTCGCCATTACAACTTATTGAAAAAGGAAAAATCAGTTATAATAAAGTTGAACATCATAATTGAAAATAAATGCCCACTCAATTAAAGCCTAAAGCAACTAAGCACCACTTATCATTACATTTTAAACCAAAAATGTATTCTAAAAACAACATAAAACACAAAGCATGAATCTTATTCGTCACATATGGCTTTTCACTAAGCCCTACCAACAAACCTCCTGTTTGTTTCATGGCATTGCATTTAATTCCGAGTCCCACGGACTCCCAATTGAACTAAGATTCACTACTATCACTTTTACTCGAAGATTCAATCGCTTTTACTACAACCTCTACTTCAAGTGGTACTTAACCCTCTGGCATCGCTATATATCAAAAACAAAGGTTTTTTTAACTTTTTCTATCATAAGCTCTAAAAATGAAACTTTTGCAACCCTGGTCATTGTACAATTTGTCGCGTGTTGAATTTTATCTATGGCATCTTACCCCGATCGAATATTTCTAGTCTCTGTTGCGGAAAATATTTACAAAACGTAAATAATAAGTTCTTACTTTTGCTAAATTAACTAACCGCTTTATTTTACAGCATTTACGGGCCTTGATCGGCAATAATACGCATTCACAATATACGATTAATTAATAATTGTAAGTTCGCCCGTGATTCCTACACATGTAGGTAGACAAGAAATAAAATATGCCGAAAATCGAATTACATTTTTTTTTAAAGTCTTGTCTGGTCTTAATCGGTTAAATCTTTAGAGCTATCGCGTTGCCATTGTTTTCCGAATTTAAAACAAAGTTATTTAAAACAAAAGTTTAAAACATTGTTTTCCGAGTTTAAAACAAACATTCACGTTTACGAAAATCCGGTATAAAATAATTTCGCGTCTTATCATACGTAACAAAACGACGTAAAGTTAAAGTAAAATAATTATCAGTAAAAATTAAAAAAAAACAAGATCGTGAGGATTGATTGCTAATCTCAATACCAATAACAATAATAAAGTGCTTACCACCTTATTTGATCGCTAAATTTTCTTTAACTAGCGAGTATTTAACGCAAAAATTGGAAGTAAATCGAAACGAATTCACCTTTATGCTGCGACGTATCCGATGGTAGATAAATTGCTCAGACCTCAACGCGTTGCTCGCACCGTACTTTACCAGTACCGCTGCCATAGCTGCCATCGCCACGACCGCCGTCACGACCATCAGCACTATCAGCGCCATCCACGCTGAGCCGTCACCGCCGACCGCGCAGTGCCGTCACCGCCAGCCGCTCCGCGCCGTCACCGCCAGCGCCGTGCTGTCACCGCCAGCCACGCCACGCCGTCACCGTCAGCCGCGCCGCGCCGTCATCGCCATCCGCGCCGCGCCATCATCGCCATCCGCACCGCGCCATTACCGCCATTGGCGCCGCGTCGTCACCGCCATAATTTCTCATTTCTTTTCTTTGTTCATCAGCAGCGACTTCTTCTTTCATAAAAACTTCACTAGATTTTTTTGATATGTGGGTAGATTTCAATTTTGAAGTTTCGAGATAACATAAATTTATTTTGATTGATTGATTGATTTACAACCATTGATTATCAACTATTGATTGATAGTATTGATTCTGGAAGTTCATTGTTATTGTCTTGTAGTGTGCGTTTCAAATAATAAAATCACTTAATTTTTGCTTGACGTGATATTGTAGCTTCAATAAACTTATCTCGCGGGTAGTTGGTGGTTGTAATGCCCGAGTGAATCCCATTTCTGATGTCGGAGATAGATGCATATTAGTGACTTGCTTGTTCTTGATGGAGTATTCTGGTACAGGATCCGAGGCGTAGGTTTCAGGCAATTAAACCACACACAATATGACAATTCTTGTATTAAATGTAGGTAATCAATTCTCACAAATTACTTAGTAGGTATACACTTATCAGAGTTGCGTGAACTACCGATCCCGTTTGGGGGTCCGAACTGTAAGGCTCTCACTAATCAAATCCTCCTCGACTCAAAGCTCCCCAATATTTAAAATGTCTCCGGTGCCCCTCCAAACGATTCCGGTCACGTGACTCGTTACGTCACGATGTTCACACCCCACTGTTACTATGATATCAATTGAGTTACTAATTATCGTTAAATTATCGTGATCTACGACATATATATTACCTACAAAGTTAAGTTAAAGGAATCTTTGTTAAACTTTAAAATTCTTACACAGATGAGCTCATGTCCTTCCAGAGATATTGAACCTACTTCCGTGAAACTCTCTACAATGGTTTTGCCAAGTTTTCGGGCCAGTGTGTAGAATGGCAGACTCTTCATGATTTATTCGACTCCCTCATACCTGAAAACTCCTCTTTAGCAAACGTGCAAAAGTTGCAATATTTTAAGAATCACGTTACGGTTGAAGCAGAGCAACTTCAACAAAGAAATATTCCAATCACAGAAGCGAATTACGAGACTTGTTGGGTTTAATTAAAGCAAAGATGTAGTAACAAAGGGCACATTGCAAATTGTGTTTTGTCTAGATTGGTAATATATCTTGTATCATTAAAGTTTGACTTAGAGACAAGAAAGCAATGGGGGCAGAAAATAAGCGAGTTTTGGGATATATTTACAACTTAAAATGAACTTAAAACATTTTTAGAGTCAAGATTCAAAACTTTGGAGTATTTAGAACCAAGTAGAAAAAATATTACCTTAAAAGAAAAAATAGAGAAGAGTTAGGTATTTAAGATCACTACTTTTTCATGTTCGTTTTGTGCAGAAGGTCACAAGCTACATCAATGTAAGAAGATCTGTAAGGAGAGTTTGTAAATGAGTGATGGCCGAGTGGGTATGTGGGACTACCCGGCAGCATAGAGAACGCTACCATTTTTAAGGGTACCCACTAAAATAAACTACGGTCGACCTCATCGCCTGAGTGGGGCCCCGGTCAACTTAGGGACACCCTCACCACGTAGGTCTATGTCGGACGAAAGAGGTCACCCCCTTTCCTGCCCAGGCGCTACGGCTGTAAAAAGCACTCAGGCTGAACCCGTCTCCTTCTACCCAGCCTCCCCGCCGGCAACATCGCCGCTCACGGCGCCATCGCCTCGACCCTCGGATCACTGCGCTCCACGCTCAAGGCATCAGCTTTCACCCGGAAATCCAAGGGAAACCTACCAACATAAGAATGATGTGGGTCAAGTAATTTCTAATTATTGTTCTTATGTTGATAATGTCGTCCTAGGTACTGCTATAGTAAGAGTGTTAAGTAGTAAAAACAAATGTTATTTTTTAAGAGCTTTGCTGCACCAGGGTTCTCAAGCCTCATTTATCACGGAGCATTGTGCTCAAATGCTGGGCCTTCGTAAATCTAAATTGAGGGTAGTTGTTGTGAGATGAGGTGATAAATGCGGTGCTATTACGCAAATGGGTTGCTTTTAGGGAAGACTTACCAGCTTTTAACCAATTTGTGATACCTCGATGGATGCATACAAGAAAAGATATCAAAGAAGTTACTTTACATGGGGTTTGTGACGCTTCGAATGACGCGTATGCAGCGGTCGTATATTCTAGAACGGTTGATTCGTGTGGCAGGATTTATATCACTCTTTTGGTAGCAAGAACAAAGTTTTGCTCCACTGACGCAGATTTCCATTCCAAGGCTAAAGCTTTGCGGAGCAGAACTTCTTGCTTCTTTATTGTATGAAAGCGCTAGGGTTTTCGAGATCACAGTTTCGAGCTTGTTTGGACTCATCTATTGTTCTGGCTTGGTTAAAAGTAGAAACAAGCCGTTGGAAGACCTTCGTCGCTAATAGGGTGACAAAGATTCTTGCCGTTATAGGCAATGAGCGATGGTACCATATAGAATCCGTACATAACTCAGATGATTGTGCATCTCGTGGTTTGAGTGCGAGCAATTGCATTAAACATGATTTGTGGCTTCATGGTCCTAATTGGCTATGTGTTTGTCATTACCCAAAATAACATTTTCTTGTACCTCAAACCAATATACAGGAGAAGTCCATTAAGGTTTATACTATTATGAATGATAAGTCCGATACAATAACGGATCTTAAAGTCTGGACCAAATACTTCTCATGTATCAAATCAAATCAAATCAAAATCAGTTTATTGCATTTAAGTGAAAAACACATTTATGCCAAGTCATATTTAAAATCTACTGCCGCTTCTTAAGGTGCTTTGGGTCGCAGAGAAGAAACGACAAGAAACTCTCGCCAGCACATCTTTTTAACATAACTAGTTAACAATGTTATTGAAAATGTTTACTTATTAAAATGTTCTTTTTAAATAACAAATTAAACAACAATAACAATTAAATAAACATTATCTGAACATCACATAAATAATTATACAACATAAGACTTATTTTTTAAACAACAAATTAACAAATTAAATTAATTTAAATTAAAATAATCTTTATCAGAAACATCACATAAATTATCATACAGCATAATTTCATTATAAAATATCATTCATTATTAAATCATATCATTCCTTATTAAATATCAAATTAACAAATTAAATAAAATTAAAAAATCATATAAACTTTATCTGGACTTCACATAATTATTATAATATATAACAGTCATTACAAAAAAAAAAAAAAACAAACAAAAAAAATCAAAAAATAAATAGCCCTTATGTAAAACTTCGCATACATTGTCATGCAACCAAACCAGAAGCAAACAAAAAAATCTAAAATATGAAATCACAGGAGTTACAATAAATCTCGTTTACACAAATTGGCTTCTCTCGTTTATATCCTTATCAGAGCTGGAAATCGGTAAGGACCACGCCTCATTGTCATTTAAGTATTCGTTAATATCGTAGTAAGCTTTTTTATATAGAGCTTGTTTAATATATTTTTTAAACATTTTCTCAGTTAAGTTTAAGATACTTTCAGGTAATTTATTATAAAAAAGTACACTGTAGCCCATAAAAGAAGTGCTAATTTTTTTTAGTCTGTAATTTGGAAAAGCTAGTTTATTTTTATTTCTTGTATTGTAACTATGGTTATCGCTTTTTTTAAGAAACAGCGAGATGTTTTTACGAACGTACATTATATTTTCGTAAATGTATTGGGAAGCAAGCGTTAAAATTTTTATTTCTTTAAATAAATCTCTTAAGGATTCATAGGAACGAAGCTGATAAATGGCTCTAATCGCTCTTTTTTGCAAAATAAATATTGCCTGTGCATCCGCAGCTCTACCCCACAATAGTATGCCATATGACATGATACTGTGGAAGTAGCTGAAGTACACCAATCTTGCAGTTGGTATGTCCGTTAGGTGTCTTATTTTCCTTACGGCATAGGCTGCTGCACTCAATCTTCCCGATAAAGCCTCAATATGTGGACTCCATTGCAATTTCACGTCCAGTGTTATTCCAAGAAATTTGGCATTTTTAATGAAATCTATTTTTTCTGTACCTAACACTAAATCATGCGAAACCTGTGTAGTTTTAGTCAAAGAAAACTTCATGCATCTAGTTTTTGCCGAGTTCATTACTAAATTATTCACGGTGAACCAGTATAAAACTCTTTCTAGGGCCTTATTGATATTTTGTACATCACACGATTTCCTATTTATTTTAAAAATAAGCGATGTGTCGTCAGCAAATAGAACTATGTCTGATAGTGTATCCACCATGTTTGGCAAATCGTTTATATAGACGAGAAAAAGAAAAGGGCCTAGTATTGAGCCTTGTGGTACTCCCATCCTTGCAACAGATCCTGAAGATTTTTTATCGTTTATTTGAACTTTTTGAATTCTATTTTGCAGGTATGATTCTAGAAAATTCAGTGCTACATCATTTATGCCATAATGTTTTAATTTGAGAAGTACTGTTTTATGACATACACAATCAAATGCTTTGGAAAGATCGCAGAATACTCCTATTGCATCATTACAGTCATCCCAGGCTTTGTAAACATGCTGTAGTAGTTTAGCTCCTGCATCTGTGGTTGAACGTCCTTTTGTGAACCCAAATTGGTGTTCATTGAGTAAACCTTTAATTTCAAAGTGACAAAGCATTTGACAAAGCATAATCTTTTCAAAAATTTTACTAAATACAGGAAGGATCGCTACAGGTCTATAATTTCCAACATCCTCTTTACTACCTGTTTTATATATTGGTATAATTTTACTGCATTTTAAAAGGTCAGGAAAGGTCCCTTGCTCGATACTAATATTAAATATGTAAGCTAAATGTGTTGCAACAGTATTAATAATTAGGCTAATAAACTTTATTGACATACCCCAAAGATCCTCTGATTTTTTTATGTTAAGGGATTTAAATGTTTTAACAATATCGTTAGCGTTTACGTGCTCAAATTTAAAATTAGTGTCACATTTCGCAACATTTGCTTTTAAAAGATTTTCTGCTAGGTAGGGAGAAGAGTTAAGATTTTCGGTTATTTTTACAGGGATATTAGTAAAAAAGGTTTCGAATTCTTGAGCTATATCTGCATTTGATTGAATTATACCCTTTTCCGTTTTAATTTCATAATTGGTATCGCATCTTTTAACATTTTGGTTGGTTTCTTTATTGATTATGTCCCAAGTCACTTTAATCTTATTATCGGCAGTTTTAATTTTATTGCTTAAGTATTTAGTTTTAGCCGCAGAACAGACTTTTTTAAATGTTTTTGAATAATTTCTCACATAATCTATAAATATCGTGTCTCGACGGTATTTCTTTTCCCCGTATAATTCGTACAATTTATTTCTACTTATTCGGATACCCTTCGTAGCCCAATCGCAAAACTTATATTGTGAATTAATTTCAAAAGTTTTAGTTCTAAATGTGTATTCAAACTCTTCATTAATTACGCGAAAACATTCTGCGTAGAATTGATTTGCATCAATTTTGTCATCATTAGGGATGGGTAATCTATTTAATAGCGTATTATTTATTTTTTTAATTTTATTACCTCTTATGGGCCTGTAAGTCCCTATCCGTTTTGTGTTGTTGTAATCAAGTCGAAAAGTAACGCTTTGGCCACAATGGTCTGATGTTAGGCAATTTATTATCTCCTTGTCTGAAAAATCACTTTTACAATAAAAATTATCAATGCAGGTGGCCGTGGTTTGTGTAATTCTAGTTGGTTCTAAAAATACATTTTGCAAATTAAAGGATTTAAATAAACTTATTATTCTAATTGAGTGATTATTTGATTCCAAGAGGTCTACGTTAAAGTCACCGCAGGTTATAATGAACTTATTACTTTTGGAGGCAACATCCAATACATCTTCCATAACTGATTCAAACACCGTAAAATTAGAATCATAGGGGGGTCTATACACATTAATGACAATGTAATTTTCCAGCTCCACACAAGATAATTCAATAGTACATTCAACAGAAAGCCCTACAATGTCCTTTCTCTCTTTGGTTTTAAGATTATTTTTAAGTAACACAAGAGAGCCCCCACGTGTTTTGGTCTGTCTGCAAAAGTAACTAGCCACATGGTAGTTTTCTAAGCTAATTATCATTTCAGAACTTTTAAGCCAATGTTCTGTTAAGCACAGAATATCTACATTTAGCTGGCTTTCTAAAAATTGTTCAATTTCTAGTTCTTTGCCGGAAAAGCATTGGATATTCTGATGAACTATTCTTAGGGTACAATGCTTATCCTTTGTCTTCTTAACTAGTTTAAAGGTTGAGAATTTATCAGTACTTTTATCGGTTCACTAGATTTTAGTTCATTCTGAATATTATAAGTAGAGTGATGATTTCTGGCTTTCGCTTTCCTATGCGGAGTTGTAATATTACGTGCACTGCTGTCGAAATTATTGATATTGTACGCTATTAGTGCAACTACTTCGCGTTTAAATTTCCTTGGAAGATACATATTATCCGTCCTTAATTTAAAATTATTGATAAAGTTATTGGTGTCAAAGAACGTAAAGATGTCATTATGACGACATGTCAAATTATGTAAGAGAACATTTAATTTATGAATATTGTCATTCTGTCGTTGAGATAGTGTTACAGAATAAGGAAATGCACATAGTATTATTTGTTTAGCCGGCAGTGTTAATAAAATGTCAAAGTTTTTTATTATGTCACTTTTACGAACTCCCATACTATTTCCTAATAAAATTACAATATTTGTGTTATTGGTTATTTCAACTGACATTATTCTATTCATTATGTGGCAGTAAGATCCGCCAGGAATGCAAAAGTTTGTGATATTCTCATGTACGAGGTTATGAATTAGAGAACCTAGACCGATACCTAACCCATCTGAAAAAATCAAAGTTTGTGATGAATTTTTATTACAATGTATCGTTGCACTACTCGATAGACGATCATATACAACAGCCTCTGATATATTTAATGTTCTATTGAGGGATTTCGGGTTATATGCGTTATTACAGCCACACGTGTGATTATTCATGAGTGACGAGAAGCGATCAGCATTATCATTGCTCAGTTTAACAAGTTCACCCATGGCTAACACATGCTGCTCAATTTCTTTGTTTGCTAGCTGGTATTTATAACTAAGACTATCATAGGATGTCCGAAGATCCTCAATGTCAGCATACAATTGTTTAGTTTGAGTTTCAGATTCGTGCAAAAGTTTTTCACTTAGACTTAATTTTTCTCTTAGAGTCTTACAAATCTTATTTAATTTTACACTTTTAACCTTATTTGATACAAAGTTTTGACACTTATTTAAAACTTTACAAACCTTTTTGTATTTCTTTGACTTATTCTTACTACCAAATTTCGGCATAGGACAATTTTTTAAGTTTGAATCGGTGTTGATCAATTCCCTAAAAAGACTTTGGGTATTTTCTTCTTTAACACACTGTTCATTGGCCTGGAATCCTTCGATGGTCTCCTGAGCTTCCAAAAGTTGGCGCTCTAAATGGGCAATCCTGTTCAGGGCACTTTCATAGGTATAAGTGCATTTTTCAACTTCGTCCAGTGCTGATTTCAGGGAGCCGCACTCGCACTGTGCTTCCCTCAGTTGGATGTGCAGCTCATACAACTCTTTTTTTAAGGCTGTATTTCTATCAACAACCTTTTTCACCTCTGCTTCACTATCCTCTCTTTCCAGTAGTAACTGATTTTTTTCTCTCTCCGTTTCTTTCAGCGTTGTTAAGGCAACCTTCAGCTGACTTTCAATACTTTGCATTTTAGCATTCCGGGTCATCATGTTAGTAGTAAAGTAATCAGTCCCAACACTAGTTTGTTATACAAAGTAACTTACAAACTAACTTATTAATTAAAAAAAATATATATATATATATATATATATTATGTGGGAAAAAGAAATAAATGAATCAAAGATTTAAATATAGAAATAATAATAATAATAACAATTAAAATAGTTATAATAGTTGCAACAATATATTAATAATAATAATCCAAATATTAGTAATTTAAGGAATAAATAACTTAATAATACAAAAAATAATGATAGCCGTAGTAATAATAAAAATCCAAAAATAAAAAAATAAAATAAAAATATCATCCATACAAATTTACTAAAACTGTCGATACGAACTCAGAGCACAAGCATATTATAGGAATTAGCGTAACTCGTTAGCCAATACACCAAATCGATGTGACACTTTGGAATCGAAATTAGCCGTACATATTTTTAACCAAACACTGCAGTTTTGTCTTGGTATTCGCTAATTGGTTCTCAATAACTTGCGGTCGTTCACCTTTGCACTACGCACTGCACTTGAACATGGCCGATTTACTGATTTTATATTAGCACTTATTTTATTTGTTCAAATATTATCTTTTAGTTTAAAGTTCTGGTCATCTGTTTAGCACAAACTTTAACAGATTTAATTCTGTTACTTATTATCCACTTTTTAATTAGCAGGTACTACTTTTTATATCAATTTTTAGTAATTCTTATAGGAGCACACAAAAACACGTCCACATGACTCCAATCGTTTGTCCGTCTCAATGAAACTTGTACGCGTTATGGCTTGGTATAGAAGATTTTTATTTAAATGTAAAAAATCTATAAAAATCTTACCATCTTAACTAACTGTAGATGAGTTAAATAGCTCACTAAATTTGTGTCTAATCCATTGTCAAAAATCAGCAGTTTCGAATGAAATAGAATGGTTAAAAAAATGACAAATGTAATATCAAAGAAAAGTCGGCTTAAGTCTTTGTGTCCTTTTTTTAGTCGTTAATGGAATCATGCGAGTCCAAGGCCGAATACAGCACAGTGATTTAGAGTATACCGTTAAACATCCAATAACTATTCCTTCAGGTTATCATGTATCAAAATTGACTATAGGAGAGGCGCACGAAAAGACTCTTCATGGTGGGTTGCAGTGAATGTTAAAATATCTTAGATCTAAATATTGGATTTTAAATGTTAAAGGCATGTTTAAAAAACATATGGTAAGTATGCCAAGTATCGTGCTACAACTCAACAACCATTTATGGGAAATTTACCAAAGGCGAGAGTCACTATGAGCCGTCCGTTTTCTCGTTGTGGTATTGATTACGCCCCGCGTATTAATGTAAGATTATCCAAAAGTAGGGGCTCTCGATCTCATAAAGGCTATATCTGTTTAATTGTTTGCATGGCAACTCATGCTATCCATCTAGAAGTTGTAAGTGGCATGACGACTGAAGGCTTCCTTTCAGCGTTTAAGAGATTTGTTGCACGTCGTGGTCATTGCCATGAAGTACATAGTGATAATGGGATAAATTTTGTTGGAGCATCTAAAGAGTTGCAAAAGTTATTTAAGGTTGAAAATGTGAGCTTTGTGGATGAGGTTTCAGAAAGTCTAGCCAATATAGGCACTAAATGGTCACACATACCACAGTCTCCAAATTTTGGCAAGTTGTGGGAAGCAGGGGTCAAATCGACGAAGTTTCACTTACGTCGTGTGCTCGACGGAACAACATTAACTAACGAAGAACTTTCTACAGTTTTAACTCAAGTCGAGGCTTGTTTAAACTTTATCAAATGGCTTCAAATAATGATGAGCCTATAGCACTAACGCCCGGACACTTCTTGATAGGCGAAACTCCAGTAACTGTGCCAGACTATAATTTTATAAAAAACCACGTGGGTAGTTTACGACGTTGGCAATTCACGCAAACGCTTGTACAACATTTGGCGCAGATGGTCACAAGAGTATTTAACTACCTTGCTACAAAGAAATAAATGAGCTCGGATTACATCTGAGCCTAGTTGTGGAGATTTTGTTCTGGTGAAAGAAGATGATCTTCCTCCATCTATGTGGTATTTTAGGAATTATATCGGATACCCACTCTGGTGCAGATAATATGTAAGAATGGTGTAAGAGACCTGTGTCCAAGTTGTGTATATTACCAACCACTAAGGAATGATAATTTTTTTACACTATATTATATATATATATATATATATATATATATATATATATATATATATATATATATATATATATATATATATACTATTTTACAGTATATTTCGTTGTTTACATATAACAGTTGTTAAAATTGATTTATTTTATTTCTTTGGTAGACTAAGTAGTTGTTGTTTTTGAGTCAACAGATGGCGGTAGTAAAATATTGGTTAAATCTGAATCACGCTATCGTGCTGTATTCTATTTAGTTCATAAGGATTTTTTGTTCTTTTGAATAAATCCTTTAGAGAACGCGAATGCGACAGGCTTGAGGGACTGGCCCCGACGCACCACTACCAGGCTTTCTGGTCGTTGGAACGGGCTCTTGCACGCGATACCGTAACGCTTGCTCTCAACCTCCAGTGGGACCTCCTTTAGAGGACATGGATCTTGACAAGGTTAGATCGATTATAAAGTCTCTCAAGACTAAGAAGTCCCCAGGCCAAGATAACGTAAGTAACAGGGTTCTTAAAATCCTTCCGCCTCATTTGCTTTACCTATTGGTATCAATATTTAATACTCTACTGGCCGGGTGCTCATTCCCGGATCAGTGAAAGGAGGCCATTGTTATAGGTATACATAAGCCGGGTCAACCCCGCAATCTCCCTTCTAGTTACTGCCCGATTAGCTTACTCAATACACTAGGCAAATTATATGAGAAAATAGTTCTCATTAGGCTCCATAGGGAAACAGAGAGGTCAAAATTAATTCCAAATGAGCAGTTCGGTTTCCGTGCCAATCATTCGTGTACCCATTTAGTGCACCGCCTAACGGAGCACATTCTCTCTAACAGGCGTAAATATAATCGTAATAAAACAGGAGCGCTCTTCTTCGATGTGGCAATGGCATTTGATAAGGTTGATACAAGCTACTACGACTCGGGGTGTCGGATAGGCTCGTATTTTTAATACGAGACTACTTTACGAATCGTTCCTTCCGCTACAAAGTAGAGGGGACACTGTCATCCCCCCGTTCCCTCAGGGCGGGTGTCCCTCAGGGCTCCGTCCTCTCGCCCTGTATACACCTCTATACGTGCGATACCCCTAATCTCGCACCGGGTATTAAATTAGCCTTATTCGCGGTTGACATCGCAGTCTTTACCTCCGGTAGGGACTCCCATGCAGTCGCCGCTCGCCTTCAATCCGCGGCCAACACCCTAGGTGACTGGTTTAGGAAATGGAGGATTGAGTTAAACCCATTGAGTTAATCTTTCGGCAATCATATCAGAACGGTTAGGAACAGAGCGGCCTTCTTTCTAGGCCGACTCTATCCCCTCGTGTGCAAGCGGAGTAAACAGTCCCTTAGAAATAAGGTCAAACTTTACAAAGTTTGTATACGCACTGTCATGTCTTATGCGAGTGTCGCCTTCGCTCACGCCAATCTGAAACCCTTTCAGGTGATTCAGAATAGATTCATGCGCACTGCCACAGGCGCGCCGTGGTACATGCGCAGTGCAGAACTCCATAGAGACCTAGGTTTACCTACAATAGCGCAATATTTCAAGGAGCTCTCTCAGAGTTTCTTTTTATTCTTGGCCGAGGTACATCCGAACCCACTGGTGGTTGAAGCGACCACCTATCAGCCTAGAGTCACCCCGTTAGCTTTTAAAAGAAGACCCAAGTCAATTCTTATTGACTCAGATGACAAAATAACTAATGACAACAGAGTACAGACGATTAGCTTACACTATATCACACACCTACACACACCGCCTTCGCCGGCGAAGGCGAGGCCCTAAACGCACGCTGCCTCGGCGTTCTGCCGTCGGGGGGCGTTAGTGTCATTATACCCTTCTATCCCATCCTATAAATACTTTGTCTTAAGCCGAGGTCGGCCTCTTATAGGCACCCTTAAGGCAGACTTGTCCCCCGGAGCCCTCTGACCCGGGATTTTCAAGGGCGGGTCTCAGTACTCGCCCACCCCCCGGTGACGCTGTAATAGCCACTTGGCTAACAGAATAGTCATTACAAAAAAATAAACAAAATTTGAATAAATATGGATCAGGATTACAGTATTTTTGGACAAGTACGTAATTAAATTTACAATTACCTTATGTTATTTTATACCCTGTGCGATGTTCAGTGCTACGTGCACAAATTATGTGAGCAGAAAAGACTTCAGCTCTGGCACTTTTCATATACCAGGTTTCTAGAGACGACACTTAATTAATATCAAAGACAATTATTTCTTTAATTGTAATTATGTAAGAAAGAACTAAGTATTTCCTAATACTATAATGGGAGTTTAAGCTCAACTGTTTTTTTTCACGAGATGAACACAGTGTTACAAAATTTAGATATTAACCTATTCTTTTGCTACTCTAATATTAAATATAATTAACCATTTAACCCTGCATTATATTAATTGTAGTTGTCGGCAATAATACTTTTTCTATCATATTATTCTATATTTAAATGTCTACTTAATATTAAACAGGTTTTATTTGATAATTTAGAAGCTATTAGTTACAAGTACTGACAGCTTCTAAATTAATATAGAGCAATGCATTAGTTTTAGTGGTTTTTAATTTGCTCATTTTAATATTAGTAAATAGCCAATACCACCACTTTTTTTGTTACATATTAACATTGCACACGACGGACACGCTTTCTGATTTGGTAAAACCATATTACAATAGTTGGAGCATAGTTCACACGATGTTTTACATTTACATACATGTCCATTCCGTAAATTTATTAAGTGCGTAATTTAGTGGTAAATTATTCCTAATACAATACTTGACATTTGGATTGTCGGTGTACATTACATAAAAATACAACAACATTCTCACTCTTTAACTATTTTAATTTTTTAATTCAACTAATTAATATACAAATGGACGATTTACAGGTAAAGACATAACGCACAAGCTGTACTCTGTAAGCGAGGGTCTAGGCGCGGGCGGAGCGGGCGAGGGCGAAGGTCCCTCGGCGCACCTCACTCGTTCCGCCAGCGTCGACGCCGTGCACGAAGGAGCCCGAGGAAGGCTGCGGAGTCTGGCGTGGCGGACTCGGTCTACTTCTAAAAAAGGTTATCTACAGTTTAGAGTTACAGAAACCAATGTAAAGGAATATATTTACTTCAAATCTGGAAAACATAGCTTTTCTTAATTATTCAGGCAAAATGGTTTTACAGGAAGCTCATACTGGAAGCCGGTGGTGGCGCGACAGTTTCTCAGACAGTCGCCGTTCGGACGCGGCGCGGTGCCGCCGCCCCCGGCCCGCCTGCTGCCACAGGCGTCATCCGCCAGCCTGCAGGCGCCGGCGCCGCCTCGTCGCCGCAGTCCCCCGCGCCGGACCGCGTCGTTCCGCCGCAGTCGCGAGGTGAAGTTCGCGGAGGTGCCGACGGCGGGCGAGCCGGCCGTGTGACGCGGGCCGCGGCTCCAGCCCGAGCTGGTGCCGCCGGTCGCGCCCGCCCGTCTGTCTCCGGCCTCCCCGTCGCCTCCCTGACCGCACGCCCCCGACGAGCCGGCTCCGCACACCACTGACTTCTAGTGTCTCAGGGCTCGACTCGCCGGTGACCTCCTTCACCCGTCGAGGTCATTCTCGATAAAGTTAGTGCTATATTTGATAGAAAAATGAGCTTCCCATACGTGTACCTTTATTACGAGTCTCGTTCGCACAAAACGTGAACGTGTAACAGT
This sequence comes from Napeogenes inachia, assembly GCA_959347355.1. Lineage (NCBI taxonomy): Eukaryota > Metazoa > Arthropoda > Insecta > Lepidoptera > Nymphalidae > Napeogenes > Napeogenes inachia. The sequence continues at coordinate 950,531 of OY365799.1, read as the reverse complement.
TAGTGTCGCGGAGTGTCAGGCGGAGTGTCAGAAGTGTCGCAGTGGATACCGGACCGTGAGTGACGAATGACGATGAGTTACGATTTAGAAAATAGTTATTATGTAAAAAGTAGACTTACCTAGTCAGTGTTAATGTATTTGTATGTGTTTTTTTGCCAACGAGTCGCTCGATACCATAATTTTTTTCCTTTCCTTGAACAGTCTCGGCTATAGAACATGACTGAACAAAATATGCTGCTAGTAATCTGTAGATCGAATCTTTACAAACATATGGAATTGAGCATTCATATTATTCACAAGTATCTATAACATAATTTTATATCAAAGTTGAATTTTAAATATATATTCATGAAAACTAAAATATCAAAGCCTAATGTTATTTTTTGTATGTGTTTGTTGTTGAATATATTTTGTAGATAAGAGGTATATATATATAAATGTAGTTCCGTGGAAGTGAGAGATGTCCATCAAGCTGAATGATCAAAAACAACTGAAATTAAAAAGAAACGCAATACAGTTACACATCTTGCTAGATTTGAAATTGGTGCAACAGACAGAAAATAAATAACATCAAAAAATAGAAACAAATAGAAATAGTTACGTATAGTTATAAATAAGGAGTATCCAGAGAGAGATTAAAATGTTATAAAAAATGAACACGTGTATTTGTATTTTTTTAGATTGTTAGTCCAAAGATCACTTTCTAAAAGTTGTTGTTTAATCTTAATGATCTTAATCCTGTTATAATTTATATTCAAAACTTGAGGTTGGAGACGTCTTTAATCTTAATTCGCTAACTCTAGAACGATTCAAAAAGTGAAAAACCATAGGATCAATACAATTGTTTTCATACTTATGTGTTTTTATTTTCAAATTAGTATTGTTTTTTGTTTCAGTATTTTTAACCAGTATTCCTAATTATTTACATAATAACCGACTGTGTATAGGGCGATTCATTTGTATATAAATTTATTTGAAACTTAAGTCACTGAAAAGGAACCTTATTGTGTAGGTACTTAAGATTAACAAAAAAATTAAACCATAAAGTATAGTAGGTGTAAAGAATTGTTACCATTAAAAAAGTGTTCTCAGCGAATAAGACGTAGGCACACAATGTAAAAAAAATGTTTAACGTTTTAAACTTTTATAATTTTCTAAAAAATAAACAGTTAATTAATTCTTATAAAAAAAAAACAAATAAAGCAATTCAGATATCTAAATTCTTAAAACTTTATTGTGGTCTATTTACGTAACAATATTATATTTTGCATAGTTTTTATTTCGCATATTTAACACTTAGTCTCATAATTTGCAAATTCTGTCTTTACTAGGATTTTTCTAAGAAATAACTTTTGCAGGATGTTAAAATAAAGGCACTTGTCATTCCATTAAACAATGTTTTTATCTCTTACTTTTTTATACGATTATTAAAAACATCCTAATTGGAACATTAAAATGTGACAGTTATACCTACTGGGTTATTATATAAGTAATTAGTTTGCCACCTCTTGCAGGTAGCCTCTCTGCATCAATCTTAACAATATTTGTTCTACAACTTTTTAAAAATCTTAATAAACAGCACAATAAACGAAAACAAAAAAAATATTTGCTCCCTCTTTTACTTATTACTCTGTATTTTGTAAGAAGGACTTAAAAGGTTAATGCCCGGGCGCCACACCTACGCTCACAGTTAATGTCAGTTCTGAGGCAACAAATAAATTTTGTATAAGAAAATTCAAATTTTAAAAATATTAATTTTAAAAAGTCGTAGAAAAAATGTTGTTAGGATTGATGTAGAGAGGCTGCCTGCAAGAGATGGTCAACTAATTACAAATAACCCTGCGTATCGATTTCCACAAGTACAGTCGTGTCTGGAGGAATTTTATTTTTTTTTTTATGTCTGTCTATGCTGTTAGCCCTGTTGGCTATTACAGCGTCACCGGGGGAGCGGGTGTAGGAAAGAAATGTAATACTAGTGAAGTCGGATTGCTTTTTGTTTTGTGTTGTCTGTCATTGAATACATTGAATACATACGTGATGTTATGATATCTGTATACACAGGTATTTTCTTTTTAATCGAAGTGTAATATGAGAAACATTTTACAATCTTTGATTATGAAAATATTGCTTAAGGTATTTTGCTATAATTAAGGAACACTGATTTAAAAAAATCGTCTAAGCGTAAGTCGCTTCGTAAGTCTACTGGAAATAAATACTCCGGTAGATGTGTTATAATTTTAAAAAATAAAAGAAATTAAATCAGAGACAATTTTCGACATCTGTAAAAGCAAACTCAATAAATATTTATTATTATAATAATAATTTATTTTATAACGTATTTTTCAATTTACGACATATATTACTATATGTTGTAAATTAACCCATTTTCATTAAATGGGGAGATTTGTAGACAGGTGCGTGTGGCAACCCTACGCACTCACACTAACACAGTCGGTGCGAGCTCAAGATAAACCAGTCACTATATTTATAATTGATTTTATACTCACTTATAGTTCGAATTCAGTACAAATTTATAATCATTTTTATTTTTTTATAGTATAATATTTTATTTTATTTTAAAAAAAATAATATAAAGTGTAATATTGTAAACGTAATTATAGGTAATATAATAATAAATCAGACTGAACTGTTTTATAGAAATATCTAAATTAACACACGACAGTCATACTACTGATGATTTTAATGGACGTATAATTCTTAATATTTTTCTGGATGTTGTAATAGATAGACTCTCTGTGAGGACGTTATCCGATGAGTTAAATCAATACGCGTCTTTATAGGCTTATGTAGGGTTATTAAATGCTAAGAAAATCCATTTTTGACCGAAACTTAAACACGAAATATTATTGACACGAAAATATGTATATCTACACGGTATTGTGACAATCTCTTTTCAACTTTTAGCGTATCAGAGCACATTTCCATATTTGTACCACGTGATAAATTATTTGTGAACATCACTTTATAAGTTTCCATATTATATTATATCTTAGACGTCATCTACCACGTTGTTGTTGTCGCTTTATGACCGTACACTGTACAGTGTCAGACTAGACGAGCAACTAGTGCTCATAATACTGTGTATATAAGCCTCGTCGAACCTTCCCTCGACGTCCTGAAACCAGGACTGGCCGTCTCTCGGTTATCTCACGCTTTACAATCTTATAATGTCCTAAATTCACAATGTCTACAAGGTGACGGCTCGCTCCTGGAGTCACGATGCCGCCGCAGATACATATCGTTCTATGTCTTCTCTTGTCTCGTTACTCGTTAGTTATTTGTGTAATGTAGCGCTCGCTGTTTACAAATAACAAGACGCTGAACTGTATTACATCAGCGCATATAAAACATTTGAACGGTTCTTATCAGTTCTGCTAATGTCATAACATAAGAGGAGTTCGGTGTTGTGATACTAAAGTACGCGTGACTCTTTACAAACGATGTTATTGGCTTCTAAATTATATAAGGCTGCATTCGCACTGTTCTCGATGTTATAATCTCTTTTTATAATACAAGAGTGTAGACCTTGCTTTTATGTTGTAATAAAATTATATTGGAAAAGGCTAGTGAATTTTTGATAACTAAAAACACCTAGTAATGAAATTAAATTTATTAAGGTATTAATGGCAAAATTTATTTTATAAAACAAACTTCGTGTTGCGAACGAAAAGTGTACACATAAGTGTTTGTTAAATATTATGCTTCTTGAAGGTTTAGTTGTAATTTAATTGTATGTTATTCAGTAAACTATCTTGACGACTTCAACACTTAACTGAGTTCGATACTGTCCTTGTTGATATTAGTAAATATGTATATGGGGGCAGACATTGTTAAGGTTCAAATACTACCGAATATTATTGTAATAAGCACAACAAGTCATAATTTATATTTTGGTAATAAGGTCTTCCACTGTTGTCCATTAGTGAGTCTTCTATACTACAAATGAGTTGTGAATTCATTGACTTCCAGCAACAGAATATTTTAAAGTAAAATCGAATGTATCCATTTATACTCTTAAATTACTTTTATAATTATTTTTAGTTCATTTTATCTATATTTTTTATGATATGGAATTGTTGTTAATAAAGATTATTATTATTATTATTATATACTTAAATGTTGTTTTTTCTTAGTAAGAACTCTGTTTTAAGTTAGCGTACGATGGAACATGAACCGACTACTTGTTCCTCTGTTTTAATTTATATAATTATAATTAAATGTACATTTTGTGTATCCTTCTTGATAGTTAGACGTGTTAACTGTACCTATAGGTCATGACAACCTCATAAATATCCATTTATTGATAGACTTCTAGCGAAACCAGATTAGAAGCATTACACTTATTTGTACTGTTATGTTTTCATAGTTAATAAAAGATTATACTATGTACGGCCGAAATTATTAATCGATCTACAAACCGAGATTGAAATCAACCTTAGATGGCTTAATTTAAACTCAATCTACTAGTTATTTCCACCGGTAACTCAAAACCGCATTTAATCTTTCAGGATGAATTATTAATTTCGGCCGATAGTGTGCTTATTTACGTGGGTTGGTACCGAACCAGATCTATCCGAGGTCCACACACGCTGTCAACAGTTGGACAGTGTAATGATCTAGCAGGTACTGGTACTGGCAGAGCGCCTCTGTGATACACATTAGCTACTTAGTATAGAAGTCGTCGTTAAAACATTCTGTACTCGCAATCTAATGTTCTGATTATGGGTTGCCGCGTCTCGTGCATTCATTACCGTTATCGAATATTATTATTGTATTTATTCACTTTATTAACATGTTTATTATATCTTTAATAAAAACAATTGCTTATTACGTATATTATTTAATGTTCCTTCAAGTCAATAGTACGTATGAGTTGTTCATTCAACGGTGACTATTAGTTCGAAATACACATTTGAACCTTGACTCTCTGAAATGTTAGTGACGTGTGCTCAAGTGACAGTTGGCTGGAACGAATAATTGTTTCAATTTGTTAATCAATCCAGCCCCTGAGCCCCTGATAATGCCCCGATAAGAGTCAGTCGCGTGCAGCGAGTGCTGGCGACATGTCGTAACCACGCTTGTAAATAAATAACATGTGCTATTGTACGAGATGGCTTTCGTAACTAGAAGATTTAGTTTACTTAATTTGCGAACTCTTAAAAGCAACCATCTCTCCGCAACGATAAGCGTAAGTTATATTTTTATTAAAATGTGTATAATATCAAAATAATAATTGTTTTTACCTAATTATATCAAGACAACATATCATAGATATGTGCATTGACTTTAAGAGATAGTGGGTACTTTGTCTTTTTTGGTTATAAAATATTATATAGATATGCTGTTTCTATTTGGATAATTAATTACAAAACACATAAGATTAGTTAGTCAGATAAGAAGCAACTTTGCCAAATTTTATCACAAAAACATTCCTTATCTAAATAACGCTTATTTAAGGAACAGTTTAATTTATTTTATAGAAATCAAATAATTATTTATTATATGTTTATGATAAAACTAACTCGAAGTATAGAGTATGTATAATATTTAGGTGTGAGTGTCGGGACGTTTATAATAAATTTACATAGTGAATACTAATCCATGAATGCTTATAAACATATTGACAGTTTTGTAAGTTAGGTGAATTAATCAAATGATTTGTTGTTTTTGTACATGTTTACGACATTTTCAGAGGAAATTAACTTCTAGACAATATACAAAATTGTTGATAACATCTAGATTCGAAAATAAATTAAATATTAGAAGTTTTCAAACTACTAAGATTTTTAATAAAAGCGTCGCCTTCAAACTTTCTGATATCGGGGAGGGAATAAAAGAAGTCGTCATAAAAGAGTGGTAAGAACCATACGTATTATAATCCCTTGATATTTTTTTATTTACTTTATTGCTTTTGTACTGCACTTGATTGTTCTGTACTAGATTTTCAAATATAAATAAATATTGTAAAACATATTTCATTGTCGGTAGCAATATTTTTAAATTTGACATGAAAAAATATAAAAAAAATATGAAAAAAATACTTACCATAGTAAGTATTTTTTTCTTTTTTGGAGGAAAATGTTAAGCTTTTATTTTACATGTATATTAAATTTCTAAATGTCATGCCTAATATAACATCTCATTTATCTTTTTTTCAGGTTTATCAAAGTAGGTGACAGAGTTCAGCAGTTCGACAATATATGCGAGGTTCAAAGTGATAAAGCAGCGGTCACAATCAGCAGTCGATACGATGGAGTAGTCACTAAAATATATCACAAGGTGGATGAGACCGCGTTGGTCGGCCAACCACTCGTCGATATAGAAGTGGAGAACACCGAGGATGAAGGTTGGTTTTAAAAAAGTCCTTTTGACCCTATTTTAATTAAAAGACCGGACTTACTACACCCATTTAATTAATAAATCAACGACGATTTGGAATTGAATTTAAATATGACCTGTCTACTTGAATACTACGAGGTCAAAAAGTTCGCAGAATGAGAGGGGAAGGAGGATGAAATTAAACACCAAACTATTTTTTGACTGACTCTTGTGTCGACTCAGGTTCATAGTGATGAGCTCAGGTTTCATCACCAGTAACGTTTCGGGCCATAACTCCTTCCTTTCTTTCCCCACAGAGTTCCAAAAACTGACGAGAACACTCGACACGCTCACTTTTTGAAGTGGCGTGAGCATTCAAAATTCAAAAAATTCAAAATTCAAAATATCTTTATTCAAGTAGGCATTTACACGCACTTTTGAATCGTCAATTACATTAAATTGGTCAGTATAGTCAGTCTGTGAGTAAGCTACCACCAGCTCGGAATGCTGTTCTGCTGAGAAGAGCTGGCCAGAAATTCAACAGTTGCTCTTTTTAAATAAAATTTAACAATGTTTGACTTATAAATTATAACATCAACCCTGCAAATGAGTCAATTTTATTTATTTTATAAACTTAAATGCAATTTTGGAACAACTAGAACCGTCGCAATCAATCGGAAAAGAAGCCCAATGATTTCAGGCAACGAAAATTAAATAATAATAACAGTAAATATATACATGTATATATATATATATATATATATATATATATATATATATATATATATATATATATATATATATATATATATAAATCTTCGGCCTGCCACACAACCAGTCACCGCAAGCAGCACCCGTTCACGAGCATAACACAAGAGCCAGCCATCACCCCCTTCGCACATATTTGAGGGAGGGAGGCAACCCGACTCCCGATGCTACCGCAAGTAGTGACTTCTAAGGAATCGGTGTGATGCAGAAGGTCGATAAAGCAAAATTAATTTACAACAAAAAACAAATTGCGGAGATTACTAGCTATTCGCAATACAGATTTATGACCCAAGATTTATGATACAATGACCCAAGTTCCACACATATCGATCAACCAAAAACTCTTGAATGTTATAGTAAGATTTATTTAACACTATTTTTACCAACATGGGTCAATTGACCCCATTTCATTCGGAAAATCTAGGCTTTTAAAAATTGTCGGTATAAATAGTGTTAATAATATACCTTTAATTTTAGATTTGAAATCAAGAAAAGGAAGATCTAAGATATCTTGTGGAACCTTATTATATATGCGTATACTCACCGCATATTTGACCGCCCCGTTGGTCGAGTGGTTAGCGCAAACGCCTAACGTGTCACGGCGCAATGGGGCTCGGGTTCGATCCCCGGCGGAGACAGGCATTTATGTGATGAGCATAGATGTCTGTGTTTCTGGGTTTGGTCGTTTATTAAATATATTTTCAGTATTTATATGTGTATTTCTATGTATTTGTATCGTTGTCTAACACCCTTAACACAAGCGAATAATTTGCTTACTTAGGGGTTAGATCAATGTGTGTAATTTGTCCTGATATTATTATATTATTATTATATTATTATTATTACTCAAGCCCATGAAGGATTTCTTAACTTTTTGAAGTCTAAATTTAGGCGTTACAAGCCTATTTTTATTTCTTGTATTGATAGTATGTCTGTCGCTGTTTTTTTTATAGTCATTTAAATTTTGGCGTATATATAGTAAGTTATTAAAAATGTATTGAGAAGCGACCGTAAGAATACCGATTTCTTTAAAAACTTCTCTTAGGGAGTCTCTAGCTTTTAAGTTACAAATAGCCCGTATAGCTCGTTTTTGTAAAATGAATATAGAATTAATTTCGGCAGCGCTGCCCCATAGTAAGATACCGTAAGACAATATACTGTGAAAATAACTAAAATAAACGAGTCGAGCCGTATTAGCGTCTGTTAATTGTCTTACTTTTTTAATTGCAAAGACGGCTGAGCTAAGTTTGCTTGTGAGTGTCGAGAGATGGGGGTTCCACTGGAGCTTTTTATCTAAAGTTATACCTAAGAAAGTTGTCGAGTCAGTCAGTTCTAACACTTCATTGTTAAGGAATAAACTACAATCCCGACTTTTTACATTAGGAAGTGTAAATTCCATGCATTTAGTTTTCTTAGTATTTAATACCAAATTATTAATTTCAAACCAATGAAGAACACGTGACAGAGCACAGTTAACTTTGTCAAAATTAGGTTTATTACGATCAACTTTAAAAATAAGTGAGGTATCATCAGCAAAAAGTACAATGTCACATAGTCCTTTTACGTAAAAGGGCAAATCATTAATATAGAGTAAAAATAAGAAAGGGCCTAGAATAGATCCTTGTGGAACACCCATTTTTAGGTGAGATCCAACCGATTTACAATTATTTACATCAACCGTCTGAACTCTTTGATTCAAGTAAGAGGCAATAAGATCAAGCGCAGCATTACGCACGCCATAGTGATTAAGTTTGCAAAGTAATGTTTGATGGTCCACGCAATCAAAGGCTTTAGATAAATCACAAAACACTCCGATTGCATTCTGTGACTTTTCCCATGCGTCGTAAATGTGCTTAAGAAGCGCGGCACCCGCATCAGTTGTTGATTTGCCTTTGGTGAAACCATATTGTTCACTATGCATGATTTCATTGCTATAAACAAATTCTGACATTTGGTTTAGTATAATTTTTTCGAAAATTTTACTTAAAGTGGGTAAAATAGAGATAGGTCTATAATTTCCGGGTATTAGTCTATCGCCACTTTTGAACAAAGGAACTACTTTACTATTTTTCATTAAATCTGGGAAAGTACCGGTTTCAATACATTTGTTAAAAATTAAGGATAATTGTGGAGCAATATCATTTATAATACTTATTAGTAATTTTACTGATATACCCCAAAGATCACCGGTTTTTTTCATATTTAGATTTCTAAAAGTTTTAACAATTTCATATGATGTAACAGGTTTAAAAACAAAACATTTATTACTAACTCTTACGTTATTCGTCAATTCGAAGATTGCATCACATGGTGAGGAATTTAAATTACGCGTGACTGTTGAAGGAATTTCGTTAAAAAAAGTCTCAAAAATAGCCGCCACCGTTGAATTTGAATTTATTTCAATATTATCTATTTTTAACTTAATAGGTCCATGAGCAGCCCTATTTTTCCCAGAAACACTAGATAAAACATCCCAAGTTGCCTTTATTTTATTTTCTGAGTTTAAGATTTTATTTCTTATGTAAATCGACTTAGCTTGTATGCAAACGGTCTTAAATATTTTAGAACAAATCCTAACTTTATTCAAGAATACCGGATCTTGATTCCATTGCCTCTCACTATATAAATCATATAACTTATCTCTACTTTTATATATTCCCACGGTAGCCCAATCACTAAATTTAAGTTTTAGGTATTTAGTCATAGTTTTTGGCTTAAAAACATTATTAAATTCTTGTAACAAAAAACCGAAAATGTTATTATATAAATTATTTGGATTATCATCGCTCATGTTTACTTTACCCACTTTTTGCTGAACATTATTCTTAAATGTTAGGACCCGGTTTTTTGTAATTGGTCTACAAGTAAACTTTTGGGGCTTTTCACTTTCGTGTTTAATTAATAGAGAAAATTTTAGACCACAGTGGTCTGAACTTAAATTTGTCATTACTGTTTCTTCATAAATGTTACAGCGACAGAACACATTATCAATACAAGTCGCGGAAATACTAGTAATACGAGTAGGTTCAAAAAAGACGTTCAGTAAGTTAAAAGATTTAAACAAATTTAATAAACGTACACTAGACGAATTTTCTTGTAACATATCTACATTGAAATCACCGCAAACAATCACGGACTTGTTTTTATGACAAAGCTTAGTTAAAATATCCTCCATTTTGTTTTCAAATTCATCAAAGTCACTAGAGGGGGGTCGGTACACGCACAAAATAATATGTTCATTGAGCTCAATGCAGGATAGTTCAATAATTCGCTCGACAGAGAGCGCCACTATATCTGATCGAGACTTTAACACTACATCGTTACGAGCTAAGATAAGTGAGCCACCGCGAATAGCTTTCTCTCTACAGAACGAACTTGACAATTTATAATTTTCTACATTTATAATATTGTTATTCTTTGATAACCAGTGCTCTGTAATGCACAATAAACTTATGTCATATTTTTGAACAAAGAGTTCTACTTCCAATTCCTTGCCACCTAAGCCTTGTATATTTTGATGGACAATATTTAACAACTTAGGCTTTGTCTTATCCATTAGTTTAAAGTGGAACGCTTATGTTCTGTCAGTAATATATTATTTAAAGTACATTTATTTTTCGTTATATCTGTTATAACGAAGTTTTTTAAATTAAATGCTACTAAAGTAGCAATTTGTTTTTTATAATATAAAGGCAGATACATTGTACCTTTTGTCATCCTAAACCTATTATAAATAAATTTATTTACATCAAAGTAAAAGAATGCATCACTATGACGGTATGTCAAATTATATAATGTCAAATTTAAATTATATATATATTTATTTTGTTTGTCTGAATAAGAAGATGAATATGGAAATGCACAAATTACAATTTTACAATTATTCTTATTATGTAATTTTAATAATTTTTCAATATTACTAATTATTTCAATTTTCTTAATCGACAAACCATCTCCATGTAATAGTAATTCTCGGAACCCATCCTGCACTGACCTTAGTCACACCAAGATGATGATGTAGAATGTTCAAAATACTTGTTTCGGATACTCTAATTATTGCTGCAAGCTGCTTGTTCTTCAACCGGCCATCTTCCAATACAAGTTTTTCTACTTTTTGGACGATTTCCGAAGTAGTGGTTTCAATGGCCGTCCAGTGCGGAGGTCGTCTTCAATCGACTCTCTTTCTTGTTTGAAAAGATCATAGTTTTACCAGGAGTAGAGTCCTCGTAAACCGCCAAGAGCTCTTGAAAAATAATCTAAGCAGATTTTCCTTGCTTGGTAAGGAACTTAATAACGGCGCGGTGTTCAATTTTCTCCATACTGGCTGACTTCTTCCCGAATCAGTTATTTACAGGTCGATAACTCGAAAGTTAATAACCCGATTAGGTTCGAGCTTGGTATATATACTATTAATGAGATGTTCAACTGGTGACTATCTGGACGAGTAAACCTACCCCCACCAACCCTTCCATTCTGAAAACTTTTTGGCCTTCCAGCGTAGTTCAAACAAGAGTTTATGAGAGAAATGATTATATTATCACCAAACACAGTCAAGAATCATCTTGACGGCCAGAGCTTTTGTTTAACAAAAATGCACATAAATTAATTCATAAGTTTGGAAGTTAAAATGCAACATGTATACACACAAATACATTTATAGACATGAATGTTAAGGTCCATTGGGTTGACAATGGTAGATTAAAAAAATGTGCAGATTATGTAAATTAGTTATTCATTTGTAATTGCATAAGTTGTTAGATAACTAAAACAATATTTTGTACATATTTGAATACATTAGTGTGGGTAGGTAGCATAGTAATTGGCATGCGGTAGATGTCTTTTCTTTTTAGTTTTTGCTTGTTTATTGTCGGTTATTTTTTTAAATACTTACATTAAAGAACCGTGTCTGGTGACCTTTTGTTTTCGACCAATTGTAATAAAAAATCCCATTTTAACAGTACATAACTCCTTTTTTAAGAATAACTCATATATGTGTACAAATTGCGTCAATTACAAATTACAGAACCCACCAAGGAAAATGCTGTTCTCAAAGTTTCAACCGACATTATTAAAACACAAAATAAGAGCGACGAAAGGATAAAGGTATTGACAACACCAGCTGTTAGAAGAATTGCCGCTCAGTTCAAAGTAAGAATTTAAATTTTAATGAAACTTATTTACGTGAGAAGATGGCGTATGCTTTCCAAAATCACGTTATAATTCAATATACATAACATAGTTATTGTTATTGGAATAACGAAGCGTTTCCATAATTAGCCGGAAGTTATGAAAAGCTTCGTTTTATTTATAAAAAAAGTAAATATACCTTTTAATGCTTTATTACATTTTAAGGTAGATTTAAGTAACGTAAACGCCACGGGGAGAAATGGAAGAGTGCTTAAAGAAGACGTTCTGTCCCATCTCAATATAAACTCTGACAAGTCTAATATTATACCACCAGAAGATTTATCGATGAAGACAGCATTTATACCCGTAGCCAGTGCTACTGCTAGACTTGAAACTATTTTGGAGGATAAGATAGTTCCTATTACCGGTTTTACTAAGGCTATGATGAAATCTATGACTGAAGCTATGGTACAAAATAACTATATTATATTTACATTTACTTTATTTAATCTTCAAATTCCTATATACAAACAAAATATACTCAACAATTATCTTATTATACGCTGAATTATTTTTTGTTTTAGAAAATACCACATTTTGTATTCAGTGATGAATACGATGTAACCAAATTAGTACAATCGAGAGAAAATCTGAAAGTAGTAGCCCAAAACAGAGGAGTGAAACTAACTTACATGCCTATTATTATAAAAGCCTCATCTCTGAGCATCAAAGAGTACCCGCTGGTCAACAGCGCTCTCGACGGCGCCTGTCAAAATATTATCTACAAAGCTAGTCACAATATTGGGGTTGCGATGGATACACCCAACGGTTTAATTGTACCCGTTATAAAGGTAAATTAACATATATTTTCCTAACTTAATACTACCGTGACTCGTATCTATAATGATGGAGTATGTTACAGGACGTGCAAAATAAGAGTATAATTGAAATAGCGAGAGAGTTAAATGCCGTTCAAGAAAAAGGTTCCAAGGGTCAGCTTGGAGTTAATGACCTCACTGGTGGAACCTTTACAATTTCTAACATCGGAATTGTGAGTATTACATAAAGAAATCCTAATGGCGTTGTCATTTTAATCTGTGAATGATCTGTGAATGAAAAATGATGTATTTTGATTTAAGCGTATATGTCCAGTTAATAACTAAATCCGTCCTTAATATATGATATGTACTATAATACTATAATTTTATTTATCACATGGTTCTTTACTTAAAAATAAATGATATTTCCAGGTTGGTGGCACTTATACTAAGCCCATAATATTTCCCCCCCAAGTGTCAATCGGTGCTCTCGGGAAAATACAGGTGAATAATGTTATTTTTTGAAGGCATTCTATTATAGCTTTGTTAAGGATTTGTAAACGTTTGTAGTGCGAAGGATCTAGAATGGAATCTGTAAAATAATGCTTGATAATAAAATAGAGAAAAATTAGGATTCAATGAAATAATATCATGTTACCTCTTGAATAATTAATATTTTTTACTATGAAAACTTTGCAGATAGAAGAAAACTATTTAGATGTTTGTATTACAGGTCCTACCAAGGTTCGATTCAGAAGGTCAGGTGGTCAAGGCCCACATACTGTCGGTGAGCTGGTCTGCGGACCACAGGGTCATCGATGGAGTCACTATGGCACGGTTTTCAAATCAACTTAAACAATATCTCGAAAACCCATACACGCTACTTCTAGATCTATGAAAATTGTTTTTTTTATTATGCTGGTCATATTTTACTTGTCGTTATATCTAAGAAATATAATACAAAGATTTAATTTCAAATCAGTGTAATTATTTTTACAAACTTTTAGGCTTAACGTGTAAAACTATCGTCTCAAAACTTCAAATCTGGTAACTTTAAAGTATGCTATGGTCCATTCTGGTATGCAGTGCGGTGTGTACTCTCGATGGAAACGAGCAAATATTTCTGTAAATATCAGTGCATCTATGCTATTTATGGGAACCCACTTCAATGCTAGAAATGCCATATCCACGTCACAAAATTTTTTATCTAAAATAATATTTATTAAGTAAGTAAATTTTACGTTACGCTTTTTACCTGCTATAAACCATTCTTTTCAATTTTTTTTTAATATATTGAATATACATAATAAGTTGATAAGGAATGAGTACCAGCTATCCTTATGAAGTATACTTTTCTCGGTGACGATATCTGTATGTCTTCACATGTTAGGACGAGCAATCGTCGTTGCTTTTCACTCCAGTTGTGTTCTAGTTCGCGGAGTAAACTTAATCGAGCAGCTTTTGTGAGCAACCCGTTTAAATCACCTAACTGTCCTTGGCTTATCACCTCCGTCACCCGGGATATTGCCTATTATAAAGATAGGTTTGCAACAAAGTACTTTAGCGAAAGATAAATTTATAGCAAAGCAAAACACTTACCTGTTTAGTGCCTAATTTGAATTCTGTTTCTTGAAATGAGGGATCCCAGACATGTCGTAATACACTGAAATCGATTTTGACCATCAACCAACTGAACGGATTTTGTACCAGTATCAGTTTAGGAATACGTCGGCTCGGATTCTTCGGCTTGTCTTTCCGACGAAACATAAACGTTCTTTCATAGTTCTTAAGAAAATCAAAGTTTAATCTTGACACTCGCCAACTTTGGCAATTGTTTGCACTTCTTCTAGGTTCAAGAGATTTAAAACTTATCAAATTTTCTTTAGTAACCGATGATATGCTATGATTACAAACAAACTGTGGTATGAAAGTTTTCGAAATAGTTGCATAATGGCTATTTTTCGCTGCCGTTTCCTTTAAAGCGATTCGCGCTGCAATTGTCCAGCAAGCTTTGACAAACAGTTTGGTCGCGCCGATCATCTGTTGTAAAACAAATAAATATTCAGAGATGATCCTATTATCTATATTATATAATATTTTATCGATTCTGAATATCTGTTGGTATCTGTAGGAATAAGTTTAGGTACATATCTACTCAAAAATACTAAAAAAAAATCTTTCAAAAATTCTTTATTATTTAATATAAACATGTTTAATAATATAAAAAAAAAGCTTCGTGCCTTCTTTTAAGTGCTTAAGCACCTGTGCCAGAAGGAACCACTCTTGCTTAGCTTAATAGGGTAACTAATACTGTATACATTTATACTTTGTATTTAACTAAACTATAAAATATGTACCTGACTCTAGGTATCAAACACCTAAATGTTATTTTTACAGATAACGTGGACATAGTCACGGGCAACGACTAGTATTATAACAAATAAACAACAATTCATACATAGGTTTTAACATTTTAACTTATATTATCAATCTAAGTTACAAACTGAGGAAAGGTTATTGTAAATAAACTGAATAAATAATGTTATTTTATCTTTATCATTCTCAACAAATTATTATTATTTTATTTTTAATTATTTTGGCTGAAATTGACTTTAGCAAAAAGAGATTTTGGTGTAAACTTTTATATTTTTAGACACTACTCCTCGAGATGAGTCGAATGACACCATTCCCATCTGGCGCAGACCAAGAATAAGGAAACATGACTTAACGCAAATGACAGTGGTGTATGGTTAGGTTATGTTAAGTCTTTTTTTTTTGTATTCCATTGAATTTAGAAAAAAAAAACAACTTTCTTATTTCTCGTCTGCGCCAAATGAGAGTAGTGTCAATCAACTCAGCTCGATGAGTAGTGTCGGAATATATATATAGAAATATATCAAAATCTCTTTTTGCTAAAGTTAATTCTTACCATTATTTTAAATTAATATACGTACAAATATTAGTTATTTACAAAAATATCTGTTAAGTTAGATTGTTATAAAGAAACACCATTTACTAATTTAACTACATTACACTTAACTATAATTTATATAACTCAGTTATAACTATTTGTAGCTAACAATTAGTTATTTCGACACTGTTCAGGATTATTAGTTAGTTCATAAATACAATTTATTTGCAATTATTTAAAATTATTTAAAATTATGTATACATGTATACTTTCGTAATCCAAATGCAAATAAACTGTATTTATGAACTAACTAATAATCCTGAACAGTGTCGAAATATATATATATAATTTTTGACAGCCTGTTAAGGCTTGCATTAATGAAATAATAATAATAGAATGGTCGTAATCGTCTATTACTTACCATCTTTTCATTGCAACGTTATCGCATATTTTAATTGTATATTTGAAGCACTTGTAAATTTATCATGTTTTATGTTGATTCATTAAATATGTCACAAATATACGTAAAAATGACATTAGGTGACGTCAAAAAAATATTCGAAAATGTCTCAATATCTAAATGGCATTGTTACCGAGCAAGTTAGAGTTTAGTCATTTAATTATTTTATTCGTATATTTGTATTTCACATAACTGTTATATACTTAAAAAGCATGTTCACTTGCAGTTCATTTAACGAGCTTTTCTATTTCCTAAAATATTCATTTGATAAATTATCTAATATTTCTTCTTATCTAATCCGGAGAATGAGAGTTTTATTCAAATACCGAGTCATCACAACATCTGAATAATAAGGTGCTTTGGATACAGGAGGGCTTCAGCGGTTTATATAGAGTTCACTTCCGGAAACAGCTTACAGATAATTTTCTGGAAAAAGGAAAAAATGAGCATATAAGTCATCTGATGGCAAATGATCACCGCTGCCAGGACTTTTTTAATCATCAGAAGCACAACAAGCAAGCATGAAAAGTTGAGGAATGAGGACAGTTTTTAACCATTCGCCATTGCCATTCTAACGCAGATCTCCCAATGTAGTCAACGTCAATCAGTCAATGAACGGAGTCATTCAGTATGGTGATCATTAATTTAGCCTTTTAGAAAATACTTAATTTAGAATTCTGTCTTTCTTTCTTAATTGTATACCTACCTAGTGTTTCTGGGATTCCGCAGCAATATTACCTGCTCATTACCAAATATAATTTGTTCAGCATATTTTACTGTATATTTTAAATACACTACTTCTAACAAATATTTAGATTTTATCTTTGTATTTAGTAGTAATCTATCCTAATATGTATATTATTAAGCCGAAGAAAGCCGAATAATCCTAAAAAAGCTAATTTCTGGAACTAAAAGTAAAAGTACGCGTGACAGCGTAACTTTTTATTATATAAAAAGGTTATAAGTTATATAAAATCACATTTACAACCATTACAATTAGTATTAAAAAAATACATTTTATATATAACCAAGTATTAAGAGCGGGTTTCTTTTACTACTCTTTGTTTTCCGAGTAGGTACAGTACACGTTCTTATGTTCTTAGTTCACGCGAACGGAGTCGAGGGGAACAGCTAGTTATTTATATGAATCCAATAACAATAAAATAAACAATTACATTTATGGATCGTAAAGTAGAAGAGAAACATTCTGATGTCATCGCAGTAGGTAGATCATGAATTTATTACTTGTAAGGATGTAAAAACAGATAGAAAATTGTAGGAGATAATGAAGGGCGTAACTCTCGTGTGCATATACCTACCTACCTAGTTATAACACGTGGATTAGAAAATACAGTGACCTTGTTCATCGAGCCGCCAGCGAGATCGTGACTTGGAACTCGCAGGATGTATAAGTATGATGCTCACAATTTATCTCCATATCTTTTTTTTTTTCTAGTCAAAGTAGTCGTTCAGTTGCAACTACAAAACCAGCGATCTACGAATATCTTATAAAATAAATTTTAAAAACCCCCTATACAAAAAGACCTCTAAAAAGAATAAAAATAATATTATTATGTACTTATTGAAGTCGTTGCGTCGGGGGACCGTTGTACGTACGTTGATAGTGTATATATTACGAAGTTAATCATTGAGGACTTAGACTATACGATTCGATATCGTAATTTCTTTATTTACCTTGGTAACTTACTTGCATTTTAATTTATTCCGTTTTTAAGCGGTCTACCGACGCAACGACTTCAATAAGTAGGTACATAATAATATTATTTTTATTAATTTTTTTTTCTTTTTAAAGTTTTGTTACTGGTTTCATTATTATACTAAATGAACCTACGGACACAAATTTTCACTTGCTTAAGTATTTCTATCAATATTGCATAAGAACCTTTTACCCGCAACAATAAAACCTCAATATCTTGGAGATGACCGTTTCTCTTTCGACCAACCACAGCTAAGAACCATCTCAACGAATCAGGCTTTTCGATTAAAAAAAATCGCAAACTAATCCGTCCACGCGTTTGGCTGCTACATTGCCAAAGACAGACACACAGATACACAGATCAACAGGTCAAACTTATAACACCCCTCTTTTTGACTCGGGGGTTAAAAACTACAAACAGTTATTCTATATTTCTGAATGTTACATTTAACTACTTTTATGAATCCAGTTTTGTGTTTGGGAACATCGTTAGCAGAGCAAGCCACGCTGAAAGTCGAGCCGAAGCGTTTAACTGTTTAACCTAACGACAGGTCTTAAATATCAACACTTATCACAACTCTTCATCAACTATGATAACTATTTTGTTATTTGATTTTTAAGTAATTATTTTATTATACGATAAAATCAAACATTAAATCAGTGATTGTTACTTTATCTTCGTCCACCTTTATATAAATCTGATTGAAATAATAATTCTGATTTTAAATATACTTGGCAATCGGTAAGTTTCATTAAATATTATTTTTTATTGAGAAAAATAATGTGAAAACCAACATTTTGTGTTTCAAATAGGCGTACATTGCAATTGTGAAACTTTGGACTGTAGTTCCAAACGTTAGGTCGAGGGAAAGAAACTGGTAATAACCCCAAGGATACATACTTGCTTACAACATTTCAATTATTCATAATATTGACTATTTCAGCCACAGTCAGAATTGATGTGTCAACTAAATTTTAATTTGCGTAAAGTGGACCCGGAAATAGAAACTAGAACAACTGACCTCGCCGCTAGTTGTTCTATGACGTTCACACATTTATTAGATTTCTCTCATACTTTGAATATTTAAATAGTGGTATATAATAGTAATTTTTAAGGCAAAATATATGCATTAGCCTTATCTTCGAAATAATAACGCCGCTAGATAACACATTGGAAGTGGTTAGGAACAGTATCAAAACATGTGTACAGTCGCCACAAATTGGTTACTGCAAAACCTTAAATAAATAAATAAATAAATAAATAGTTCCCTATCGTCAACAGTCCTTTATATTATTACAAAAAGCTTTGGATGTAAGGACGCTTGTAATGTAAGTTTTAAATATATATGCGTTAGGTCGGTAACAAAGTTTGGTAATTAAAACGCTAAAAACAGTAAAAACGCTAATTACATTGTTAAAAATGATTATTTTTGCTTAAGTGACTGTAAGCTTACACTATACATTATATTTGCCATTATAGCCCTTTTTGGTAAATTAAAAATGGATTCTAATCTGCTCCTGATGCAGAGAGAATGCTGTAAAAAAGTACGGTACCGTATGGAAGTATGCAAGGTAAATCAATAAAACCATGAGGATATCAATTAACTGTCTGACTTTAACACTGAACTTCAACATTGTACTAATATTACAATATAACATAATATAACATTGTACTAATATTACAATATAACATAATATAACATTGTACTAATATTACAATATAACATAATATAACATTGTACAATATTAGCGCCCGCTATGATTTTGATTCTAAAGGTTTAGGTTAGATAAGTTAAATTACGGTTTCTTTAATATTCACAATAACGTTCTTATTTAGAAATTTAGACCTATTTGGTGTATAATATTAATAATAATTCAGACATATTATTTTATTCCAAAGCTAAAGGTGATTTGCTATAAACCCTTTGGTACGAACCACGTTTCTATCTATCTATCTCCGAATGTTTGCAAAAAGTCTTTGTCTTTTTTAAATACTTTATAAATAAGAGATCTTAATACATCTAGCAAATAACAGACCAAGATTATAAAGTCAGTTTTTAGGTTACGTTTGATTTTATTTATTAAAATATCTTTCAACATGTATACTAATCGAAATGTATTGAATCATGGTCATTTTACGCAGTTATTTCTGACGCTCGGAAACAAACTATAACATTCAGAGCTCAGTATAATTACTTGTGCAGGCATTATTAGATTTCCAACGCAGCTGAAGAGCGGTACACACTTTACAGCGTTACACATTGGGTACGTCCACTTTATTAGATGTAGCTTCAAATAATGTTTTTAAATGCATTTAAGATATAAATAGAGTTTAATAAAATATAATTTTAATATTCATTATTTGTTATGTTTATATATTAAAAAACTTTACAGGAAGTAGATACTGTTCATCTAACTGTGCGTCACATTTGGATGTTTATAATTGCTTTAGAATTATCTCACATAATTTACAAAATGTGAGTGTGCGTAAACGCCTTTACCACGAAATGGTACAATAAAATCGAGCGTTTCATCATTCGCTTTGAATGATTGTTTTTTCGCATTAAAAATATTATTCGAATGTTAATATAAGATCATTGCTTTCGATAGAGTCATGTGGTTTATTCTTGGTGTGGTGGCACTGGCCGTGGGGACACAGGCTTGCAATCCCAGCGTCACCACAGTCAGTGGGACCCACGCTCCTGGGACTGTGTGCTCAGGAGCTTTGATATTCGCCGATGACTTTGAAGAGTTTGACCTTGAAAAGTGGCAACATGAAAATACTTTGGCTGGAGGTGGAGTAAGTAGACCTATTTTAGTAATAAAATTAAGAAAACAATATTGACAAATTTCAAATAATCGAGTCGCTTCTTGAAATACCTACTCATAATTATTAATGCCTATAAAGGTATTTAAAAAAATATAGAATGAAAAATAAAACCAACATGGGCAGGGATTCGAACCTGTGATCTCTCTAAAACCGTCGCTCTACTAATTGATGTCACCAAAGTCCTGATACCGACGACTATATATAGAATGTATTTTTCACACATACCGAGCTATATTACAAAAATATTAAAAGAACTAATTGTTTAATATAATTTAGCAACTAACACAAATAAATATCTACTGTCGAATAGAATTGGGAGTTCCAATACTACAGCAACAACCGCTCTAACTCGTTTACACGAGACGGCAAGTTGTTTATCCGTCCAACCCTGACGTCTGACCAGTTCAGCACCAGCTTCTTGGTGAGTGGAAACCTGAACGTAGAAGGTGGAGCACCGGCTGATAGGTACGCCATTATATACAAACAATATTTATGTGATTGACAATTTCCCCTGCGATATTCAAATCGTAATTTTGAGTTTGGGTGTATTTTGTATGTGTGTTAGTAAAACACAATGCTACAACACAGGCATTTAGTCGATATGAAGGTTAAAAAAACAATAATTGTTGTGATGATTTCATAAGCCATAAATAAACTAGAGTATAATTATATAGAGTATAATTATATATTGAGATTTATCGTATAGACATACAATAATAAGAATGGTACGAATGTTCGTGAACGACTACAAAAGTTAACATTTAAAAACCGCTAAAGCCCACCTCGAGGGATGGAAAAATGTTAAAATTGTAGGTAGCTAGAAATTTTCTTGATTTACAGCGACATTTAATACAAACATTAAATATTAAGTAGGCACCTATGGCCTCTGATAACGTGATATTTTTATTTTACTCGTATCTACACATTTATTTATTAACATCATGGAAATATCAGATATAGATTAATGATTTTATAGTACAAAGTATTTTGTTATCAATAATTACTTGAACATATTAAAAAAAACAAATTCTAGTAGATAATATTTCTGCGATTTAAAGATTCATAATCTCATTTTACTATATTAACCTCTATATATAGGTATTAGGTATTAGGTAGGTACTATTCAACATCATGTTCAAAATATCTTCATCCAAGTAGGCTATCAGACGCACTTTTGAATCGTCAATGATTACATTAAATTGGTCAGTATCAGTCAGTCTGTGAGTAAACTACCACCAGCTCGGAATGCTGCTCTGTTGAGAAGAGCTGGGAAAAACTTAACAGTTGCTCTTTTAAAATTAAATTTAAGAATGTTTGACTTATACATTATAACATCAACCTTTAAAACTTACATATTTATAAATCAATGAGTTAATGACCTAATTTCCACACATTTCACTCAACCAGGAACTCTTGAATGTTATAATGAGATTAATTTAATAACATACTTTTAATTGTAGATTTCAAACTAAGAAACGAAGATCTATGATATCTTGTGGTACTTTATTATATATGCATACTCAAGCCCATGAAGGATTTGTTAACTTTTTAAAGTCAAAATTGAAACGATTTTATTTTTATTTCTTGTTTTTCTCGTATATCTGCCGCTGTTTTTTTATATAAATACATATTTAAATTTTGGCGTATATGTAATATGTTATTTAAAAAGGTGTTGAGAAGCGACAGTAAGAATACCAATTTCCTTAAAAATCTCTGCGGGAATCTCTAGCATTTAAGTTATAAATAGCCCCATTTTTGTAAAATAAATATAGAATTAATTGCGGCAGTACTGCCCCTTATTGAAATACCGTAAGACATAATACTATGAAAATAACTAAAATAAACGTGTGAAGCCGTATTAACGTCTGTTAATTATCTTACTTTTTTATTTGTAAAGACGGCTGAGCTGAGTTTGCCTGCGAGCGTTGAGAGATGGGAGATCGTATCCCTCTCTACTACCTTCTGTTGTCAATTAAAATTTTTATTTTACATTATTCATATTATAAAATCAATTTAATTTTAAAAACATGCGCTCTCATAAATACCAAAGTATTTTAATGTACAATAAGCGAATTTGTGAAAAATGCAGAAGGTTTAGAAAAACTTTTTCAGGAAGATTAGTCGAGGACAAGAAAAGTGATTTTTCAGTTGTTACATTAGCTCAATGTATTATAGATAAATACAATTCTCTAGTAAAAGTTGTCCCAAACACTTTAGTCTAAAATCTTCATTTGTAGCAAAATTCGGTAAAGACAGATCACCAGCTTTTGCTCTTTTATTAACCCCCGACTAAAAAGAGGGGTGTTATAAGTTTGACCTGTCGATCTGTGTATCTGTGTATCTGTCTGTGGCAAATTTCAATATAATATTGTTCTCGTATTAAATATAACCTTTGTACATCATAATATAGGATTCTAATGCTAAAAGATTTTTTTAAAAATCTGTCCCGTAGTTTCGGAGCCTATTCAATTCAAACAAACAAACAAATCTTTCCTACTTAAACAATTAAAAATTTTGTGTGTCTGTAGGTTCATTTAGTACAATTCAGAAACTAGTAACATAGCTTTAAAAAGCAGAAAAAAAAATAAATTAAAAATTAAAAAACTCCCGATACAAAAAGACCTCTAAAAAGAATAAAAATAATATTATTATGTACTTATTGAATTCGTTGCGTCGGGGGACCGTTGTACGTACGTTGATAATTTAAAAGTTTAATAAAAGATGTAATTAAAATGCAAGTAAGTTAACAAGGCAAATAAAGAAATTACGATATCGAATCGTATAGTCTAAGTCCTCAATGATTAACTTCGTAATATATACACTATCAACGTACGTACAACGGTCCCCCGACGCAACGAATTCAATAACTACATAATAATATTATTTTTATTCTTTTTAGAGGTCTTTTTGTATCGGGGTTTTTTAAATTTTTTAATTATTTTTTTGTTAAACCATGCTCACACAGTTAAAATTACAGCTACAAAATTACAAAAACATATTTGAGCAAACTGATTTGATTTTTATTTTATAGATGTACCAACCCCAAATGGTTTGGATGTGAACGCACGGGCAATCCCACAAATATTTTAAATCCTATTAAGAGCGCTCGTATCCGCACGGTTCACTCGTTCAGCTTCCGCTATGGACGCGTTGAGGTGCGGGCGAAAATGCCCGCAGGAGACTGGTTGTGGCCTGGTGAGATAACTTGTTTAGCTTTCTTCCTAATTGTAACATATTTTTTTCTTAATTTCTTATTTTTTCCTTATTTCATACAACGCTTGTCAATTTTCAAAATTTTACAGCTATTTGGTTAATGCCAGCATACAACTCATATGGCACATGGCCCGCCTCTGGTGAAATAGATCTGGTGGAATCCCGTGGAAATCGCAACATGTTTCAAAATGGAGTCCACATTGGAACGCAAGAAGCTGGTTCTACTTTACATTTTGGACCTTACCCTGAGTGGAACGGTTGGGAAAAAACACATTGGGTTAGACGTAACAACAAGGGATATAACAATGACTTCCATCGTTATCAACTTGAGTGGACTCCAGGTGGGTAATTGACTTAATAAAAGTCAGTAGATATTTTTTTTCAATTGCGAAAAATATTCAAGAAATGCTTTAAAGAACTACTGACCATAAGACTTCAATATTACATGGCTATTCAACAGATTATTTGAAATTCATGATTGATGACGTTGAGCTGGGAACAGTTGCCCCTGGAGACAAAGGTTTCTGGGAGTTTGGTGGTTTTAGCAGCAACCCTAACGTACACAATCCATGGCAGTATGGTACCAAGATGGCACCATTCGACCAAAAGGTAATAAAACAAATAACTGATCGAGAACACAATTACAAACAATTTTATTTAAAAACCAAATGAAATGTTTCAGTTTTATCTAATAATTAATTTGGCTGTCGGTGGCACCAACGGTTTCTTCCCCGATGGAGTCTCAAACCCTACACCTAAACCCTGGTCTAATAATTCACCACAAGTAAGTAAAAGTGCATTACAACTCTTAACGATTATCTTTGATTTGATAATAAGCATTGTCTTTAAAGTATTACGCACGTATGCTACAAATACGTTAGAGTTATTTCTAATTAAAAAAAAACATATGTTTTTAGGCCGCTACAGACTTTTGGAATGCTCGTAACTCATGGCTACCAACGTGGACGAGGTATGATAGCGAGGGAAAGTCCGCCTCCTTGCAAGTGGACTATGTCAGAGTTTGGGCTTTGTAGATAATTCAATTTAAATAAACATGTTTTATATTATGTAATAGTTTTCACTTATTTTCACATTTCTAGGCCATGGCCATTATATTAATCACTATTAATTTGACTGTGGATTGCCTTACAATAGTCTAACAGACAGGAGTATCGATTCAATGTTTAGAGAATTCATCTTGAATATTAAATAAGTGTACATGGAAGTCAGTAGTATGTAGTGTCTACGATTTGCGAGGCTATTTAAATAAATTAACTTTATCAAAAGTCTTAATTTTAATAGAAAAATTTTGTTGGAGACTATCTAGGAGTCAGGATACTGTTAAAGCATTTTGTGTGCATCCTAATTTCTATGTCCGAAACCATAGAAACCTTAGTTTGAGGTAGATAACTAATTAGTTCACTTACTGACAGACACCTGAATCTTTTGCTCTTCTTTTTCTGTTCTTCGGGTTCAACTTTGCGATCTAGTTTAACATTGAAAAGATAGGTACCACAACCGAAATTAATGTTTCATGCCTGTAGCCACGTTAAACTTATTTTAAATATCGATTAAATATAGATAGAATGAATATTACAGTATACCGAAAAGTGACATCCATTGTTTAGAATTTTCGAAAGATCATACAATATTACTGGCATGCCAACATATAATGTTACTGGCATGCTAGCATACAATGTTACTGGCATCGGTTTAATCACACCCTCGGTGACTCTCTCACAGTCAATAGGAGGAACAGCGTTAGAGATTCTTAAAAAGGGCTTAACCAGAGATCTTTCTGCAGACCAATATATATTTTAGAGATACATAGTTTTGAAAACAAAACCTTGACTCAATCGATTGTCTTAACTTTTAAGGGTCAGGTACTTCCTACCAATAATTATTTTTACTACACCTACTCTCCCCATTGAAACATGAATTTCTAATTTTTATTTGTATATATTGTTTCTCTTATCGACACACCAAAACACATGGTTGATCCCAACCCAGATGCTTTAAATGTGTTACATATTTTCGTTCAGGTAACTGTCATGCTAAACGATTATAGAAGACTACAAATATGACAACAACTGACTAAACAATCATACATCTATTGAAATTACTGTAGAAGACACTTTCATCATTAGTTATACATAAGTGTTTGCTTTGAGGTTATATAAAGTTGATCTATCATCACTACAAGTTGTAAACAAACACGAAGTGAGCAACGCAACAAGTCAATCATGCAAAACATTGATACCAACCTAATACATAAATACGTTCCATTCCACGCAGCCAGTAGTTCAACGAAGTTTAGTTATTGCTAATTGCTATGACCTCACTAACCGCAGAAACGACAACGTTGTTGATAAATATGATGAAACCAGAACTCTTAAACAGTTTCAAAAAGGCTCCCGAGGAAGACGGAATAACCTATGAGCTCGTTAGGGCTGTAGAGAAATCAGTCCTTAACTCGGTGCTAACCAATGGGACTACCCCGAGCTATAGGCCAATTACACTTTTGAGCCACAATTATCTGCTGCATTTCAGAGTCTTCACAAAATGTCTGGCATTCATATTTGAGAAATTCCTGCCACCGAAGCAGGCTGGATTTCGTAAAGGTTTGGTTTTGGTGGATCAGAACAAAGCTTTCGACTTCGTTGAAACCTGGGCTATTCTGGAGTCTTTGCAGCGCTGCAAAGGCAACTGGCGATATGTTCTGAGGTTTTGTGAAATCTCTACTAATCTCTACAACAATGTCAGTCCAAGTACAGAAACACTAACAAGTCCTATCCAGTTGAGTTGAGGTGCAAGACAAGGTAACGTTATATTCCCGAAACTGTTCACCAATGCGCTGAAGGATGTTTTCAAGACATTTTAGCGGAATTAAATGGACATCAATGTCAATGGTGAATATCTAACGCATCTTCGCTTTGGCGATGGCATAAACATAGATGCAGAATCACTGCAAGACCTACAAGAAATGCTGTCTGGTCTCAATCCTACCTCATGACTTGAAGAGGGTAACTGGCAGTGATTGGATGGCGAAGACTGGCGATCGGTTCCTATGGCGTACTCTGGCGGAGGCCTAAGTCCAGCAGCAAATAATAAGCATAAATTACAATAAATTATGTTTGTACTTTGTAAATTACAAAAATTTATTATAACATATTATTTTATCAGACAAATTAAGAAAGGTTATTTATGTAACCACAAAGCATAGATGCCATAAGGAAGTGGTGACAGACGCAGTTCGAGTCAGCCAGTAGAAAACACGTGCCATTTTTATTAGGAATACCGTTTATATTACTTACTATTACCGTTTGCGTTAAACTATTAGTTTTCCGTTTTTAGGATCCCATACCCAAAGGGTAAAAATGAAACCCTATTACTAAGACCTCGTTGTCTGTAACAGTCCTTTTGTCTGTTGATATTTATATATATACAGATGATGTATATTTGTTGGCGCTATACGGGTTAATTGGAAAGTTTTAAGAACCGATCACTGATATAAAAGTTTAAATTTGGAAATCCCTTTTCCAATACGTACAAAGGGTACGTTTTATCAAAATCGAAATCTACGCGTACGAAGTCGCAGTCACAGCTAGTGTCAAATATGTTCTAAAAACAAAATAAAATAAATACTTTAAGCAACAAACTATATTTTTGCTTCATATTTATAAGGACTTAAGGAAGATGCTTGAAATATTCACTGAATATTTATATATATACTCATTTAAAAAATAATACTACAAATTGGGGCTACAACAAACGTGAATTTTTGCTCTTTATTAACAACCGCAACAGGTAGGCGCTTGAAATATTCACAGAATATTTAGTTGTCTATTAACTTTATTTATAAATAACTAAATAAAAACAAAAAAATATATTTAAGGGGGGCGCCCATACCACATACGTTATCTTTTTGATGTTTTTATATATAATGGTACGGAACCATTCGTGTGCGAGTCCAACTTCCAGCACTTGGCCTGTTCTTTTCCCTCTTTTTTTTACGAATTAACATTTTTTGTATTACACTGACACCAGATAAAATATATTTTAAAGAAATTAATTATAATAAAAAAAACAAATGTCCAGTAATTTTTTGTTATGCGGACCTTTTGGCGCCCCTTTCTGATTAGCGCCCGGGGCATGATGACACACCTTGAAAACTAACATCACAGATCTAAGTCACGTGATAAAACGATTGAAATGGAAAAACGATGCCGGTAAAACGATGGGTTCTCAAATGTTATGTACGAATGTCCTGAACGACAACAAGTACTTACAGTTTAGGGCTTGCAGCTATTCAGACCAGGCGCCCGACGATCTTCAATGTCTTATTCTCAAAGTTCAGGGGGTACACACTTACGTTCAACGATCACAATAACTCCTCGGCCAAGGAAGACGTTAAATTACACTGGGAAACACAAATCTTCAAAGAAATTAAATGTTTGGCGGGTTTTGCAACAGACGATTGAATTGTTAGCGCGACGACGCGATCACCATTTTTCGAATGAATTGTCCGCCAATCACCCGATACTGTATGCCCTGTTCGAGCCGTGCTATTGGTCAGACCAATGACGTGCACAAGATTTGAATTAAGAATAAGTTAAGCGAGTAGCGAACATACCGCCCACCAAAATACAGCTGGTATTTTCCTGATTAAGTTGGAATTAATTTAAACTTATCAAATAGATGTATGAAATAAAAATTACATGCTACGATACGATAAATACAAGCTAGATATATAAATAAATACGAAAATCAATAAGGAATAGGTATATGTAAACTTAAGATTCTATAGGAAGAGGACATCATTTGACTAAGGGTCTTTTAATGACACTTTCTTTTATTTTAATAGTTGACACTCTGATAATACCATCAGGGCCCGAATGTAATTCGATAATTCTTCCTAAAGACCTGTGTAAAGGTGTACGATTATCGTTATGATAACTACTACCGAATTAACATTTAAGGGTTTACACGATTTCGTCTATTTTGAACGTTGTGTTAATGAGTTTTGTTGTGTTAGGAGCTAGGGCTAAACAAGGAAAGCGGGTTACCTGCGGTCTAGTGCTGGTTCCCTGCGCGGATAACGCGCCGCCGGTGTGCAAGATGTTGGTGGCCACCAAATGAATCTGTTTAGGCTCCTTCTCGTTGCAAATGTTGATTACTGGATTCGAATATACTCGAGAACCCGTGTGCTTAACGGCTGCCGCTATAGATACACTTCCGGGATTTAACTATCGACCGAACTCGGGCGCGGCGGAGCAGCAAGAGAGAGAATCTTTCCTTAAGACTCTTACATTACGATATTATTTTTGAGGTACCCGCTTTTTAGGATGTTAAGGAAAAGTTGGGAAAGGATGTGTTCAAGTTAAAACTAATTAAACTAAACCTAACAAGTTTAAATATTCGTTTTTCCACCGCATACAAAAATTCTGAAGGAACGATTGGATGAGCTGCCAACGATTTAATCGATGTAATTTAATATTATAATAATCAGAGTCTGGAACAGTTGTTAGCGGTTCTTGAGTTAGGAAATGGCCTGGGGTTAGAACGTTGAGATCATTTGGGTCTGCACTCAACGGACATAATGGCCTCGAATTTAAAACTGCTTCGACCTGGAAAAACAAAATATAAATCGACGCAAGGCTGCCAAAAAACCGTCGGCCGACAATGACGAAACTAATTCAAGATGAACAGCTTTTGTAGCTAAACAAACGAATGAACAAAGATATGCTTTGTCTATCTTGCCTCCACGGTAGACACCAAGTTTGATGTGAAAAGGACCGCCAAAGTCAACTCCCACTATAGAAAAGGGTTTGATCTGGTTAACACGATAAGATGGAAGATCACTCATAAAAGGTTGTAACGGTTGAGGTTGTGTTTTAAAACACCATATACATTTAGAAAGACAACGACGAATAGCGCGTTTAGCAGATAAAATCTAAAAACGGGTTGGAATGGGTTGGAATTGAGGGGATGCAGTAAATGGTTTTTTTAGCGGTGAACGCACAAACTTGTGTCTTGGAGGGTTTGAAGCGGACTAAATTGTCCCCACCCCAATCGGATACTCTGGAAAGAGTAGTCTCGATTTGAGACACGAGTTGTGCGCGACTTTCCTCCACAACGGAACGGGGGATGTTTGCACGGCCTGTGTATAGCGCATCTCCGGTGCTATCGTCTCCATAGCAATGAATGCCATCAATAGACAGCATATCATTTATATGCAGAAGAAACAGTGTCGAAGAAAGTACAGAGCCTTGCGGGACACCAGCGTTTATATCCAAGCTTTCGGAGCAACAGCCGTCTACGACGGCTCTTATGCGTCGGCCGGATAAAAAGCTGGCAACCCATTTGCACAAACCCTCGGGAAGTCCGTATGATGGCAACTTCGTCAGAAGGCCCCGGTGCCGCACCCTATCGAACGCCTTAGCTATGTCTAGGCTAACTGCCAATGCCTCACCTTGACTCTCAATGGCTGTAGCCCAACGGTGTGTCATATACACTAGAAGATTACCAGTCGAGCGACTATGGCGAAAACCGTATTGACGGTCACTGAGCAGGTCGTTTTCTTCCAGGTGTCTGAGGAGTTTTGTGTTGACCACGCGTTCCATCACCTTGGAGAGAAGGGAGGTGATAGCGATAGGCCTCTAATTCGACGGGTCCGATCTATCGGCCTTTTTGGGCACCGGGAGCACGTGGGCGGTCTTCCACGAAGACGGTACGTGTCTATAGTGGTAGGAAAGTGCGAAGAGTAGCCTTAATAAAGGACACAACTCAGGAGCACACTGTTTGAGCACCACTGACGGAATACTGTCGGGCCCACTCGACTTATGAACATCAATATTAAGCAACTCCCGTCGGACATCTCTTTGTGAGATGTTCACTTCCACCAAGGAGTAGCCGCAACACGGGATAGTAGGTGGTGCGGTGCTTTCATCGACGATCAAAGTCGAGTTAGAGGCAAAAAGAGTACCTAAGAGATCGGCATTCTCTTTCGCACTATGGGCCATATTGCTATCGGTATTCTGCAGTAATGGAGGGGACGACTGACAAAAGTTTCCCTCAGCAGCTTTGGCTAGTGACCAGAAGGCACGACTCCCAGAGGGGTAGCCAACTAGTTTCTCGCCAAATCTGCTGATGAAATCGAATTTCGTGGCAAATGTTTTTTAGTGGACCTGGAGACAGCATTCAGTTTGTGTTTCATATCTGAGAGATTGGGAACATGGTTGTTACGAGCCGTGTTCCATGCCCCGTATGCGGCTTGCTCAATTTGTCCAGCAGCCTTACAGGACCGATTAAACCACGGTCGTTTCTTTGTCCTATTAATAAATGCTCCATGTTAATGTTTAACGTCCGTCTATAGACATATACTAATTTATTTGAAAATAAATAAAGATATAAAAGAATAATAAATTTAATTATTTTAATCGATTGCTACAATTATGCCGTGTATTTAGGGAAGTATATAAAGTAAAAGAAAAAAAATATTATTTCTGTTATTGTTTTGTTTTCAAGAATATCCAACCTTTTTTGTCCTAGTACATTTTGATGTCATCGTAGCAAAAGAATTTGTTGTTTGTATACAAAACAAGTACAAAATTGTAAAGACGAGATAAGGAGAGGTTATTCTCGTAAACATGTTACTAGGAATTACAATGAACTTGTGATGCAAGCGACAACTTAGACTCTTGAACTCGAGGGAGGTATGTACTGTGCACACAATTTATAATATTCATTACATTCTTACTACAAACCAGCTCATAGATAAAATAGTCTTAATTTTTTTTTCTTTATTTATTCAAGGGCTTTTGGTTTAATAAAAACATGCCAGCCTTATCGTATCTTACCTACTCTCAAATTTATAATAAAATGAACTATTAAAAAAAAAATCAATTAACCGTGCCTCCAAAAGTTTGAGGAGGAAAGGATGCGATGAAATCTACCAACATCTAAAAAACTTAATATAAAAACTACATAGTTGTTTTATAGTTTCAAGGTGTGTTTAAAGTTTTAGTTAGGTGGACACCTGTTTTGTGTTTGGTAACATCGATGATAGTAATCAATACTAAGGTCATTCATGGTTCCGCAGCCGTTCTATTTAAATCTTGAAACATAATTAACAAATAAAATAAATGGTACTATGATTTAAAGAGTTTTAGTATATTTTAATCGCATTGTATCGAATTATGGTCATTCTACACAGTTATTTCTCACGCTCAGAAACAGACCTTAAAGCGCTCCGAGCACGTTGTATAATTATTATTAGATTTCCAACGCAGCTAACGAGCAGTCCAGCACACCTTGGTACGTCTTACTTATTAAATGTAGCTTTAAAATACATGTCAAATATGGATAGAGTTTAATAAAATATATTTTTACTAACTACTTAATAGTTGCAATGCAATAGAAAACTTTACAAGAAGTATAGCTTGCATATAATGTTGCAATAAAAATCGAGCGTTTCGTCCGGTCCGCGCACGAATTTGTAAAAATGCAACAAAAACAAATGATTGTTCTTTTACTAGGCGTTCGACAGGGTCTGGCACAATGGACTGGTGTACAAGTTATACCAGTTCAAGGTGTCGGACAGACTCGTACTCATCATACGGGACTACCTGACGAATCGCTCCTTTCGCTACAGAGTGGAAGGCGTCTTGTCAACCCCCCGCCCCATCAGGGCGGGTGTTCCCCAGGGTTCAGTTCTCTCGCCCATCCTCTATTCCATCTACGCTAGCGATATTCCTAGACCACGATCTAAAGTGCACCTTGCCATGTACGCGGACGATACCGCGCTTTACACGTCCTCTAAGGATCACTGGGAGATATACCAACGTCTCCAATCCGCAGTCGACTCCCTTGAGAGTTGGCTGCGGAAATGGCGGATCGAGGTAAACCCTGAGAAGAGCGTTTCGGTGCTCTTCGAACGGGGCCCCCCAAGGATCCTCCCGCGAATCAAACTCTTTGATAAACCGATACCTTGGAAAGACGAGGCAAAATACCTAGGAGTAACGTTAGATAGAAAGTTAGTTTTCACTGCGCATATTAGGACCGTTCGTAGCAGAGCGGCCTACATATTAGGTCGTTTATATCCGCTGTTAGGCAAGCGGAGTAAAATGTCCCTTCGCAATAAGGTGACACTTTACAAAGCTTGCATACGTTCCGTCATGTCCTATGCGAGTCCCGCTTTTGCGCACGCTAATCTGAAACCCCTTCAGGTGATTCAGAACAGGTTTACACGGATTGCAACCGGGGCGCCGTGGTTCGTACGCAACATCGATCTCCATAGAGACTTGAACCTTCCGACCATCGCTCAGTACTTCAAGGGGCTTTCCCAAAAGTACTTTGAACGTGCTGAGCGACACCCGAACCCACTGGTGGCTGACGCCGCAGAGTATAGACCACGTAAGACTACTTTAGTCAGAAAAAGAAGACCCAAGTCGGTACTCGTTGACCCCGACGACGCGTTCACAGTAGGTAATAACGTGTACGCGTAGGCATAATTGACACCACACAACATACAGACACACACCGTCTGTACCGGTATAGACGAGGTCCCAACTGAGTAAGTGCTCCGTTGCTCCGGCGTTCTGCCGTCGGAGGACGCTAGTGTCCAAATTTCCTTAGCTTCCCTCCTGACTAACGACGCCCCGAGCCGAGGTCCGTGTCTCAATCTGAGACGCCCTCGGGACGTCGTTCCCCATGGGGGCCCATCTGGCCCCCCCTTTTTAAGGGTGGGTCTCCTGACCCACCCATTCCCCCGGTGACGCTGTAATAGCCAACAGGGCTAACAGCATAGACAGACACAAAAAAAAAAAAGTTCTTTTACTTTAAAAATCTTATTGGAATGATAACAATAAAAATATTGCGTTAGATGGTCATGTGGTTCATTCTTGGCGTGGTGGCACTGGCCACGGGGACACAGGCCTGCCATAAGAGTATCACCACAGTGAGCGGGACGCACGCTCCTTGGCATGTGTGCTCAGGATCATTAATATTCGCTGACGACTTTGAAGACTTTGACCTCGAAATTTGGGAACATGAGAACACTTTGGCTGGAGGTGGGGTAAGTGGACCTATTTTATGTGAAAATAGTAAAAAAAAAAATTATACAAAATACACAGAGAAATTACAAAAATTAAAATGGGATTTTCCTAAGACATTTCAAATAATCAATACACATATTATGTCATAATAAGCGTTAAGTTCCAGTTGAAATTAAAAAGATATAAATATCCTTGAGTCAATATATTGTCTAATCTTACCTCAATCAGTGTAATTTTATTTGCTTGTGTGTTTCATTATTTTATCTATGCGTATGAGTAATATGTTTTGTAGTTCCCATTTAAGTAATCGTAGGTAATAACTCAAATAAAATTATTTTATGTTTAAAGTAAACAGTTTTTTGTATAATTTAGCAACTAACAAAAATAAATATCTACTGTCGAATAGAATTGGGAGTTCCAATACTACAGCAACAACCGCTCTAACTCGTTTACTCGAGACGGCAAGTTGTTTATCCGTCCAACCCTGACGTCTGACCAGTTCAGCACCAGCTTCTTGGATAGTGGCAACCTGAATGTAGAAGGTGGAGCACCGGCTGATAGGTTAGTCTTATTCATATTCAAATAAAATTTTATTATAACGACTGTTAGTCTAGTGGCCCTGATAACAAATGGTCGTGGGTTCATTCCCACACGGGAATGTGTATTTTTCGGAAACACGACACACACGCAAAACAGGCATTAATTCTCAGCGGAGTTGTTTAGAGTTAAAAACAGAAAAAAATGAAATTATTAATAAATACACAACGTGAAACCTAAACCAACATTTATTGTTTATTATAGCGATGATTTCATAAGTTATTAAAAAAACAGTATAAATGAATAAATTACGTTTAAGATAAACTTGTTTCTTAAAATGTATACCCACTTTATGTTTATTTTTATGAAGCATACAAAGACATAAATACGAATATTCGTAAACGATTGATATATGTTAAACTATAAATAGCTACAAGATTACTTGACAATTTTCGACATTTTACAGACATTTACATTTTATTTTACCCCATTCGGCTATTTTTAAAACCATTTTTAAAACCTTCTCAACATAAGTCACAAGTTTCTTTCGGCACTCGTCAACGTTTTCCTAAAGGAGTCGTGCACGGCCGGAATATACCGCATATATAACAGTGGTGGGTGTATCCCACATATAATTGATAAGCAGAAGGTACAATCTAGGGGGTAGCACGCAACTCTAGAGTATACCAGCATTCACGGACTTGGGGTTCGAGCAAAATCCAGGTTAGAAAGTTGTGATCTACTTACTTTCATTTAAACTCTCGGGAATTCCATAAGAAGGAAGCTTCGAAAGAAGCGCCTTGTGTCTTACAAGATCGATGGCTTTCGAAATATCCAAACTAACTACCCGACCCACTTAAAATGGTAACATTGGCTTACGTATGGAAAGCTGACAGTTTATAATGGCAACAGGGTTATAATGGGGCAGACCTTAGGGATGTGATGGAGAAGGGAGGTCTTCCATGAGTTCGGGACTACACCTTTTAAATAGGAGTGCCGAAATAAACGCGTTAGTGCCGAAGCCGATTCAGGAGTACTTGTTCGGATCGAAATTGGAGAAATGACATTCTGGAAAAGTAGAGTTCATCGTATGTGTGTCTGTAGGAGCACATTGAGCTTTGACACCGCGAAGTGGTAGGCGATATGTTTCCCTTATCGGCCATAGTAGAGTTTGAGTCAAAAAGATTGCCAAAAAGTTCGAATTTCTTTTTGGTGGTGTAAGTTAGGGAATCATTTCCTTCTCAAGTTAGGGAATCATTCCCTTCTCAAGTTAGGGAATCATTCCCATCTCAAGTTAGGGAATCATTCCCTTCTCCAGTTAGGGAATCATTTCCTTCTGAGAGTCCAGGCAACTTCTACTGCCGAGGGCAGCTTTTGAGAGCGCCCAAAATTTTCGTATCCTGGGGCGATAATTTGCCAGCTGTTCCCGCATTTTGAGAATAAACTTTAATTCTAGTGATTTGAATAATCAGTATCTTCTCAGTAGAGCACCATTCCGAGCGTTTGGCACCTTACTTTACTATATAGTGACCACTACTGACCATTTTTAAGTAATCTTGTAATGCTCAGAATAATCAAATACTTGATTATACTGACCATATTAAAGTAATCATTGACGATTCAAAAGTGCGTGTAAATATCTACTTGAATAAAGATATTTTGAATTTAAATTTCTGATTCCAATCTAAAAACTCAATATTTTTTTTATTCGTACTATTACTAATTTGACCTCCGAATATAAAATGACAAATATTTGTTTTATCCATTAATGTTCTCTATATTTTATACGTAAAATATGTTTAGTGAGCATCGATAATTCTTTTCACTTCATCAGCATGCATAACGATCATTGTAATAATACTTTCATTACAATGAAAGCAATATGGTATGATATTTTACACTTCATATATTTTTTTTATAGATGTACCAACGCTAAATGGTTTGGATGTGAACGCACGGGCAATCCCACAAATATTTTAAATCCTATTAAGAGCGCTCGTATCCGCACGGTTCACTCGTTCAGCTTCCGCTATGGACGCGTTGAGGTGCGGGCGAAAATGCCCGCAGGAGACTGGTTGTGGCCTGGTGAGATAAGTTATTTAGTTTTCTGCCTACTTATAGCCTTTTTTCTTCTTCACTTCTTATTATTCTTTTTTCTAATTCATAGAATGCTTTTAATTTCTCAAAAAATTACAGCTATTTGGTTGCTGCCAGCATACAACTCATATGGCACATGGCCCGCCTCTGGTGAAATAGCCCTGGTGGAATCCCGCGGAAACCGCAACCTATCTCGAGATGGAGTCCACATTGGTGTGCAAGAAGCTGCTTCTACTTTAAATTATGGCCCTTACCCTGAGTGGAACGGTTGGGAAAAAACACATTGGGTTAGAAATAACGACAAGGGATATGACAACGAATTCCATTGTTATCAACTTGAGTGGACTCCAGGTGGGTAATTGATTTAAGAAATGTTTTTTCTATGCCTATAATGTAGGTACGTAAGTAGCTACTCTTGCTAACTGCGGCCTATTTCCAAGTAATGTTGTAAGAAACCATTGATCCTATGATTACAATACGGATTTGCTATTCAATAGATTTTTTGAGATTCTTGATTGATGACGTTGAGCTGGGAAGAGCTGCCCCTGGAGACAAAGGTTTCTGGGAGCTCGGTGGTTTTAGTAGCAACCCTAACGTACACAATCCATGGCAGTATGGTACCAAGATGGCACCATTCGACCAAAAGGTAATAAAACAAATAACTGATCGAGAACACAATTACAAACAATTTTATTTAAAAAACAAATGAAATGTTTCAGTTTTATCTAATAATTAATTTGGCTGTCGGTGGCATCAACGGTTATTTCCCCGATGGAGCATCAAACCCTACACCAAAACCCTGGTCTAATAATTCACCACAAGTAAGTAAATAGTAGTTTATGATACTGTTGCATAATAAGGGTTCTGATAACACGAGTGTGTTTTAAAAAAACGAGCCGCAGGCCAGTTTTTTTATAATATCACACAAGTGTTATAAGACCAAGTTATGTACAGTGTCATACACTACTTTATCTACTCTCATACTATATATAATACGTAAAACAATATTGCAAATAAAACGCTGAATATAACAACAGATTTTTTAAATGTCAAATATTGGAGCCAAGGCGCAAACGTCGAGTGCGCATGCGTGTTGCGTCGCCGCGGACTCTTTCATTGAAACCTTTTTTATTTAAAGTAGAGGTTCAACTTCCTTGGTCCAGCTGGAGGTTGTATAAGTGTATCGTTATGATTAAAAAGTTATATTATGATACAAGACCTGTATCGTAATATTTTTATTACTTTTTTATTTTTAGACTGTACGTAATGTCTGTCATGAGAATTTTGTTTTCAGTTTTATAATATTTGTATTATAGTATCAGAATAGATAAAAGTGCATTACAACTCTTAACGATTAACTAATCATTGTAGTAACTTTGAGCACTGCTTATGCAGTGTATACGCAAGCATTTTTTGAATAAAATGTTTATAAAATCTTTTTCCAGGCCGCTACAGACTTCTGGGATGCCCGTGACTCATGGCTGCCAACATGGACGATGAACAACGAGACAACCTCCTTGCAAGTCGACTATGTCAGAGTTTGGGCTTTGTAGGTAATTAAAATAAAAAAATATAACGTAATAGTTTTTATTTTCACTTAATTTAAGAAGAGTTTGGAATGTAATAGGTTTATATTTTTATATAAATTTAATAATAATATTCGAGAGAGCTGTTATATGAAGAACCCGGTAGAAAACATTCACTAATACTTAAGAATACCCTTTAATATATTTATTAAATTACAAGGTTCGGAAATTATATCTATTTTTTCTCAACAAATCAATTAAAATCTTAAATTAAAACATTTTCATGTTATTTTTATTTTTGTTTATTTAATATGTTAAAATAATTTCAATTATTTCTAGAGTAGGGGAGAGGTGGCATGAAAGGGACATTTTTGGATTTAAGGTCCTAGTAAGTGAAGGAGACAATATTTAGAACAGAAAGAAATAGAATAGGAAACGTTAATTATTAAATAATTGAAATGAAATGCAATAATTGTCATTAATATATATTTTTTTATTTATTTTTGCATCTTTAAAAAAGTTGTATTTTGTCCCTTTCATAAATGGACGGTATTGAAAGGGACACAGTTATTTATGAAAGGGACAGTGCCCAATTTCGAGTAAATGTGTGACGTTAACTAGTTAGATATAATTTAAATCAAATTTAACAGTCACTAGAATAATAAACATTGTTAAATCTTACTGTATAAATCTTAAAGACTAGTAATAAACTTTTTTATGTAACCTAAATGAAAATCAACAATATTAAAATATTTTTCTGAGAAAAATTGAATTTAACAATTATTAATATCTTTTATCAAGGCACTTATTTGTAATCGTTTTACTAGTAAATAACAAGAAATTAAATAATTTTATAAAATTAAGAACGAATCAACAATTTAAAATAACTTTTAAGACTTAGACTTACTCAACAGTCTTACAGAAATACCTTTTTGTATAACTTCATTAACTACCTCTTCAATTTTCTGAGCAACGACACGCGTTCGCTTCTTAGGTGGCATTATTAACTGCAAAATAAGTAAAAAAACAATACAAATCTGGTACAAAATAGCAGTTTTGAAAGGGACAGTTATGAAGGGGACGTCCCATTCATAACCGTTTGTTGTGTCCCTTTCATAAATATCATTCAAAAATTTTCATCTTAACCATAACATCTACAATATTAAATTAAATTTTACTAACCTTCTGTTCTTGCTTCTGTGAATGTCCAAGCTGTTTTAAACAGTGATTCACACTTAAATAAGAAAATCGCAGTACTCAAAAAAACGTTTCCAATTTATAACAAAAAAAATACAATTCTATACAAAAAAAAACACTCGCACTTTACCGCCATGTAAGAAATGATAGGAGTATAAAGTTAGCCGCGAAAGAACTTGCTTCAAGGTTGCCATACGACAAAAATAATGATGTTTGGAAATATTTTTTATTTTACGGGTAATTTGAGTTGTCCCTTTCAATACGTGTCCCTTTCATGCCACCTCTCCCCTACTATCTACAATGAACTAATGAAAACTTTTATATTTCTAGTACTGTAGTATTGTAATTTATTCCAAAATAACGATTTAATAAGTAAAATTGCTTCCCTCTAATTAGTTCAAAGTTCAAACTCCAAACTTAACAAACCTTATATAATGAAGGATAAACGCAAAATATAACAAGAAAACAACAATAAGGAAAGACAGCTATATTTATATCAATTATATACTAAGCTTAAAGGATGACTTATAATAAATATCACCATCGAATAATCATTTAATTAATATAATGATAGATAGTTGGAAAGTCAAGTTCCTTGCGTAATTGCAATATACATATTTATAAAACTTAAAAAAATACGTATATATATATATTTTTTTTTTTCTGACAAAATTAAAAAATCAAAAAGAATATTTAACCAACACCGGTTTTTACCGATATTTTGTTTTTAATTGCATATTTGATATTTGTTTCTCCGACTTCCATGATGATGTACAAGTATATTAGTTTTGCAAAATCAGTCCATACGATAAAACCTGGGACTGTGGTAGTGGTGGGTCTTGTGCGAGGCGAGTGGTGAGGACAGTACGTGTGGTGGGATGATGGCGCGACGCTTGTCCGGGAACTGACTGGCGTAGTAGCGACGCTCTATTACCTGCACATATTAACAGTAGGAGTGGAAGAACTACCCCACCCGGCCAAAACTCAAGTGATTGTGAGTAAGATGACACAATACAGATTACCCAAATAATTATTAAATAATATCTATTTAAAAAAATAGTGTACACTATCACCGACGTTTAAATAGATCGCTAGGTTGATTCGATTACAGTGGGTGGTTGTAACTACGAACACTAGAAATCCCAAAAAGGAGAGTCGTAGAAGAGTACACCGTAAATTTTATAACATGATGTAGTAGGAAAATGTGGGGCTAATGGCGCTAGACTAGCCAGGAGTCTCTAGTAGCCTATGCCTAGTGTAGCTCAGGAAGTACGAAGAGCAGATCTTGGATCGTCGTTCGTCGCAGCCTCCTGATAAATAACACACGAGGCAAAACATACATATATAAACACACAACTAACAGAGAGTTGTAAGAGACATCTTTGAAGTATCAGATTTTTAATCGACGTCAATGGTGTATTTTTCTTATCTCGAAATACGTTTTAATCGACGTTTTTGGGTACAGATTATTCCTGCTAGCGACAGGATATAGACCATAAAACTAAAAACAAAGTGTGTATACTTAAGCATTATTTAATTCATACACAGACCGGTATTGTAGTGACGACCTAGACTCTCAAAGCTTTCCCATTCTCAATAAAATGCCCATTTAAATTCCCATAAATTTACATCGAAGTATCGATGTCAAAATTGTAATAGATGCACATTTTCTAAACGCTCCAATTCAGCGTACCCATATGTTGGGACTAGTACAAGGTAACCAGAAAGAAAATCAAAGAAAGTTAGGCCTTGGTCTCCTAGGCTCCAGGTGATCTTGGAATTGATAACCCAATGACCAGGATCAGTATTCCGATCATTGCGGAGAGAGAAGTTTTCTCGAAGAGCGGTAATACGACGAAAGGTTTTTTTTTGTGGTTAACGCGTAACCTTGTGTTATTTGATTTTGAACAGGAATCACTTTGCCACCGTTCGAAATGTTTTCTAGGGAAGTTTCAAATCGAGACTTAAGGTTTTTGCGGTGACATTTTCCCGAGAGAACTTTGCAGGTCTCTCATACTCGCGGTGCTCTCAACCTCATAACTAGACCTAAAAGAAAGTCGGTCCACCCGCAACAACTCTTGGCAACTCCATATAAAAATTCTAAAAAGTGTTTTGCAAAAAAGGGATTCTGAGGCAACACGTCCTCCAGCACTGACTGGAGGCGAGCGCTCACGACTGACGACTGTATCGATCTCCTTAGGTCATCTAGTAGTGTTACTAACTCATTGTATATTATATTTATATTAATATTCTGAGTATTTTTTATGAATTTATAAAATAATTCTCAATGATCTGACGTAGGTGCTTCTACATATTGTATTATTGCGGTTGTCATTATTGTTTGTTTTGTAATCGGTATGTTTAGACAGTAGGATACATATACTTAGTCTGGCCATAAATAATAATAATAATATCAGGACAATTTACAGACATTGATCCTTAAGTAAGCAAATCATTTGCTTGTTAAGGGTGTTAGACAACGATACAAATACGTACATAGAAATATACATTAACATTAACATTTATATATACATTAACACAATATATCTAATAAACGCCCAAACCCAGATATACAAGACATCTATGCTCATCACATATATCCCAGTCTCTGCCGGTAATCGAACCCGAGCCCCATTTGGCCTCTTCACGTTGAGCGTCTGCGCCAACCACTCGACCAACGGGGCGGTAAACAATTAAAAATAAAAAAAAATACATGTGAATTTGGAATCTGTCATTTTTATACGATTGTTCATTGTGTTTACTGTTTTTTTTTATTTTGGCGCCAAAACATTGTACAATATCTTGCGATATTAGAATGGAGTGGCGTGATAAAGAGAACGGACTCGCTGTGATTACATTACACAAAGTAGGTATGAAGCCAAATGCAATTTTTAAAACTCTCCATACACTTGGCATTAGTCAAATATTTGTGTACCGGGCTAGTAATAGGTACAATGAGACTTCCTCTGTTTGTGACAAAGAAAGATCTGGCCGTCCACGTAGTGTTCGTGGTGAAAAGTGGTCAAAGCAGTAAAGGAAAGAATTCGAAGAAATCCTGTCCGAAAGCAAAAGATTTTATCTCGGGAAATGAAGATAGCACCTAGAACAATGTCGCGTATTTTAAGAGATGACGTAGGACTTGCAACCTTTAAGAGACGCACTGGTCATTTAACTGATAAATTTAAGATGAATAGGATTGTAAAATCGAAACAACTACTGAAGTGGTAGGCAAAGGGAGGTCACAGAAAAATTTTGTTTACGATTTTAACAAACAAAATGGGCCGTATTTATGCTCAAAGCTCTTCACAATTATTCGAAGCTTCCCAATTAGTCAACAGAGTGCAATGTGGGCACTATCCCACTTCAGTGATGGTTTGGTGGGGTGTTAGATATGAAGGGGGACTGAGCCATATTTTTGTGAAAAAGGTATCAAAACATTTGCACAAGTATGTATCAAGATACCATTCTTGAGAAGGTATTTAAGTCCCTAAATAACACCATGTTCAATAACCAAGTATGGTCCTTCCAGCAAGACTCGGCGCCAGGTCATAAAGCTCGGTCCACACAATCTTCCTTGGAAGCGAACAGCTCGGACTTCATCAGAGCTGAAGACTGGGGGTCGTCTAGTCTATCTTAATGCGCTGAATTATGATATATGGTCAGTTTTAGAATACAACTTGCTCTAAACGCCATGATAATTTGGAGTCCCTAAAACAATCCATACAATTGGCAGTGAAGAATTTCCCCATGGAAAGAGCGCGTGCTTCTTTTGATAACTGGCCTCAACTTTTAAAAGACTGCATTGCAGTCAATGTAATGCACTTCGAATAAGTTTTTTATATTCGTAATTGTTTTATATTTGTGTATTAAACTAAGACACTGTAAAAATAATAAATGTAATTTGCAATTAAAAAAATATTTTTTTCTTTGTTACAATATTTATGGCAAAACTAGGTATATATTATAGTATTATTAGCGTATACCTTGTCAAAGAATCTTGTTAATTTCACGGAGTTACTGGTGCCTGGAGCTAGAGACCTGAAAATTTGAGATTTTTATTTTAATCTACGAGTAAAACCGTCCAACCATGAACGTGCTAAAATGAACCATATCATATGCGTTTGTAAACCGACAACTACCTCGCCTGGTAACAGTTGACAAATATTTCATCAGCTCCACACTGCTCCGCTATGCTACTTGCTAATCTTCTGTATTGATTCTTTCGCTGCTTCTCTTCCGCCAAATCATATTTAGTCCCTATTACCAGAATTGGGATCTATAAATAAAAGATTTTTTAATAGATAACTTTTAAAGTTTTATGGAAGGTTCTCGCATCACTTCACTCACTTGAGTAGACCCTAGAAACTGTTCCGGGTCTACGTCCATGTGTTGATAATTTTGATTTGAACCATCTTGGTTTAAGATTTCCGCAAGCCATTTTTGCAAATTCACTTGACTTTTCCTATTTGTTAGATCATGTACTAAAATAATACCTAAAACAAATAAAAATTCTAAATGTATTGAATGGAACGATAATTGCGTTACTAATATGCTAGCATGGCTCGCAAGCAGTTTCCGTCTTACCGTGAGTGGGCTGGTAGAATACGTTTCTTGTATTCCTGTGGTTATTGGACCCGCCGACGTCCCACAGCTCTACGAAAAATGTATTCTGAGCCTGAGTCCCTTCTTTGTACTTATGGAGTTTAACCTCCACGGAGCACCCGACCGTCCATCCCGGAGACAGCAGCGGCTTGTTGTGTGCGATTAAGTAGGTCAGTGACGTCTTGCCGACTCCTTGTGAAATAATAGCATTTATATCAATATGCTTAATATTGATGTCAATCAAATTTTTACTTAATAATTATTTTGTATTTTCTTTTAATAAAAAAGTTTTATTTGTTTATAGGGTCATTTCGCCTGTTTGCTTCCATCGCCAGTTTGCGTCCATTCGATGGCTATCCTTTCATAAAATACTCGAAAATAATTTCATGAACTTTCTAACAAAACCAAATGTAATTTCTGCCAATACCTCAATATATAGGAGATACACAGTCATAAACAAAATTTCCTTGAGCGCAATCCTTCCCTTTAAAAAAAAATAATTTATCTGAGTCACGGGACAAAAGACTGCGAATGTCTTAAATGTTAGTAAAAAAATAGTGAGCAGCAACACCACTCACGGTTA
This sequence comes from Napeogenes inachia, assembly GCA_959347355.1. Lineage (NCBI taxonomy): Eukaryota > Metazoa > Arthropoda > Insecta > Lepidoptera > Nymphalidae > Napeogenes > Napeogenes inachia. Next base: position 905,751 of record OY365799.1, on the reverse strand, counting down.
GTTTTACATTGTTTTATGTGAAGTTAAGGATACATAGATGTTTCTAGGTCTTAATAATAAAGAAAGGAAAAACATAATTATGAATTTACTTAAGTTTTTTAATTGTTGACAGTTAAAATAAGGTGGACGCAAACTAGCACATACAAATTTTAAAAATTCCACTTTGCGTCCGCAGTGGACGCGAATTTTATGACCTATTATTTAGGACAGACCAGATTGCGTCCACCTTTGGTTTCTTGTTATCTATTTATAAAAGTAATTAAAAATGTATAGTTTATTTAAATTTAATACAATTGTATATACCTACGATCAATAATATCTTAATGTAATTATAATAAAAAAAAATAACGTAATTTATTAACGGCTCCTGATTGAACAAATTAGAAATTGTGAAATCACAGTGTATCAAGGTGCAACTCTGAAACTCATGACATGAATAAAAATGATTTTGCCTATACACCTTTTTTACAGTTACCTGTAGCTTAGTTCAATAATGTCTTCAGATGAAGTTCTTATTTTACCACTAGAAGATATGGCAACTCATACTACACCAAGTCTTGAGAAAACTAAGCAACAAATATCAAAACCCCCTCCGACTGCTTTTATTCATTTAGCATCAACTGTATCACCATCTATTTCACCTATAGAAAAGCCTCCTAGTTTACAATCATCTTCATTATTTATTCAAGGCATTTCACATTCAGAAACCTTTGATCCATTTAAAACCCACCTGATGTTGGCTGAAATTTTTAGCATAGCAAGAAAATTTAATCAAAGAACTCCAGCGGCCATATCTTCGTCTGCATCGAGAAAGTATTATGAACATAAAGAGTAGATGGAGAAAAAAAAACAAAGCAGTAAGAAAAAGAAATTAAGAACGAATAGAGAAAAAAAACTTCAAGGAACTGCTCCAAAACGTAGGAAAAAGACACTTCCTGTTAAAGTCACAGTAGATACTGATACTCTGAAAAGTAAATTTACCAGCCGTGGATAGTACAAAGTGCGCTGAATGTAATGACATACTTATATCAGATGTAGATGAAGACGGCGAAGAAAACATTGGCTGTGACAAATATATAAGATGATATATTTGTTATTAAAAATATTTTAAAATTTAATTAGTTAAATATTTAGACATAAAACAATAAATTGTTAAAATCTAATCTTTCTGAATAATAATTAATAAAAATCTCCCCTACATTCTATATATAAGTTGGTGGACGCAAACTGGACATGAGTGGACGCAATTTAGATTTTATGGACGCAAACTGGGTAAATCGCCCAAATCTGATATTTATCACTTTTATATTTAAATCGTTATATCTTTCCACCAAAACTTTAAATGAATATAAAAAAAGACAATATTATTAACACTGTACATAAGTTTTTATTCAAAACTAGTGCTAAATCATTTTTATTTTCTCTTTCAAAGTCAGCAACTCCACTAAATGGACGCAAACAGGCGAAATGACCCTAATCAACTGAGATGGCCATTTCTCCAATAAGCAATTAGCATTTGGTCCAAAAATGTTTTTTTCCTCTATTATCATAAAGTTTTGACTTACAAAAATAAATTATGTTTTTATTTTGGTATACAAACACATAATCTCAAAATGTTAAAAGTAAAATCACAAAGAATAATTTCGTCCCTGGTTTTAAACACAGACGTATTGCAATAACACCAAAAATATTTTTCCTGACAGATTTTATTTAATTAATAAAAAACCTATCTAATATATACACATTTCTTTTAGATTTCAAATACAAACGCCAAATAGCTTCACTTATTTATATAATTTTAATTTGCAATCATAGACACAAAACCATGATATTAACTGATTTAATAGTTTATGTTATTAGGGCAAAAGATATTAATACTAAACTAGTGCCTAAATTTAAGGAGAACTTAAACAACTACAGACAGTTAAATAAACTTTCCCGCCAATAGGTATAAAAGATATTATATTGTATAACCTGTCAGAAAACTGTCATTATGTCATGGCCACAAACATGTTGGCAATTGTTAGTTTGTGTGTAATTTAGGGAACACTATTAAAATTATTGAAAATTTAAGTTAATGCAGTAAACAACACGACTTAATGAAGTTTATTTACCGGAATCACCAAGGACGACGACCTTGACCTTCTCAATTGCAGCCATTCAAAGGTAAATCTTGTAAAACAAATACCGCAATTATGTTTGGTTCACGATATATTTTGATTTTTGATATTGTCATTTGACAGTTGACGTTAGCTTTTCAATAATCTTCTACCAACCTTATAAACAATGTTAAATGTTGGCATAGTAAAAACAATATGTATTAATATTTATCTAATCTTACAAATCTAAAATTGGTTCATTTCTAACGTTTCTACTTTAGTTCTCATTAGTTTTAATTACTTTATTATATTTTTACACAATTAAGTACGTTTTTTAGCATTTTAAAGTTATAAACCTTAAACATTGTTGGCCTTAGTTGTTTTGTTTTTTTTTTTACTTCTGGTAACAATAGTCAGCATTTCGGATTTTTGCCGTCGTAGTTCGTACTTGACTAACTTGTGTTTCCCGTTTCTCTACTGTGCGGTATTCTAGACGAGAAAACTTTGATAAAATCAATAATAAATAATGCGTCCGCCATTGTGTACTGAATATCATGTTTTCAGCATTTTGTAAATAGCTTTAAATTAAAATGCAACGATTTTATATTTTATACATCGAAACATTAACTTTATTATAACGATGAACATGTACTGTAAAGTTATAATTGTGCTTCTATCAATTAAATCTGTGCATCTTTATTGTGGCCCATACAATGGACAAATATGTAAGCACTATATAACCGGATTTGTATGGTTTAACCATACCGGAGGCCTGGAAAATGAGAAAATTGCAGCTGGTCTATGGAAAGAAATGATATCCGCCTTGAAAGAACCTTGCCGCAGCAAAGCTGAAAAGCTGCTTTGCTCTTATGCTTTTCCAAAGTGCATTAATAAAGATGGAGTAGGTGATTATGCTCTGCCTTTATGTTATGAAGATTGTATGGCTGTTAAAATGCAGTTTTGTTACAATGACTGGATTGTTATAGAAGAACAAAAAAATCGTGGTGTATATTTTGAGTCAAGAGGGCACTTTAGATTTCCAGAATGTGAAAAGTTGCCAAAATTTTCCGGAAAAGGGTCTCATGTAAGTTGTAACAATGCAGGTATCATAGATATGGACTACAGTCAAGTAACAACTACATGTATTCATGGCAATGGTAGGTATTACCAGGGTAACATGAATGTTACAGAGACTGGGTTAGCCTGTCAGGCATGGGAGTCCCAACAGCCACATCAACACACCAGACCACCGTTAGTTTTTCCAGAGGTGCAAAATGCCACAAATTTTTGCAGAAATGCTGGTGGTGAAGAAAGAAAACCATGGTGTTACACTATGGATCCAAATGTTAGATGGGAAGTATGTGATGTACCAATGTGTGCCAACTCAAGTGAAGAAATAGACAATATAAATGGACCAATTATTATGGAAAACTATTTTACACCAACATTTGTGTTATTGTTGTCAGTAGGTGGCCTTGGATGCATTTTGGGGATAGCCTCAATAGCACTCCTTTGCCATTATTTTTTAAAAAGTCATTATTCTAAATGTAATGTATCAAACCGCAGAAATTTGCAAAATGTTGATATTGATTTAGATAAGCTACCAAGTAATCTAGCTTATCACACGACTGGAGCACAATTAAATCCTAAATTGGAAAAGTTGGAATTTCCAAGGAATAATATAATTTATATTCGTGATTTAGGACAAGGAGCTTTTGGCAGAGTTTTTCAGGCAAAAGCACCTGGCTTAGTTCCAGAAGAGGAATTTACTTTAGTTGCTGTTAAAATGCTCAAAGATGAGGCTTCACATGATTTACAATTAGATTTTGAACGAGAAGCTTGCTTATTAGCAGACTTTGACCATCCAAACATTGTCAAATTATTAGGTGTATGTGCAATAGGGCGTCCTATGTGTTTATTATTTGAATTTATGGGTAAGGGTGATTTAAATGAGTACTTAAGAGCCTGCAGCACAGCACCAAATTTTCCTCCAGCTGTTGAAAACAGAGAGGATTTAAGACTTCTTTTAGCTCCACTTGGTCATTTAGATCTTCTACATATTTCCCGGCAAATAGCTTCTGGTATGGTCTACCTTTCTGATAGGAAATTTGTTCATCGTGACCTTGCTACTAGGAATTGTCTCATTAATGATGAAATGGTTGTAAAAATTGCTGATTTTGGATTATCACATAAGATTTATTTGCAAGATTATTATAAAGGTGACGAGCATGATGCCATCCCTGTGAGATGGATGCCTCTAGAGAGTATATTGTATAATAAATATACATTAGAATCAGATGTGTGGGCATATGGTGTATGCCTTTGGGAAATATTTTCTTTTGCTCTCCAACCATACTTTGGTATGACTCATGAAGAAGTAGTGAGATTTTTAAAAGATGGTAACTGTCTTGCTTGCCCTGATAACACACCCAGATGTGTTTATGATTTAATGAAGCAATGCTGGAACCATCAACCCAGTGATCGTCCAAATTTTAGAGTGATATACCAAACAATTGACAATATACAAATGATACTCGAGAGAACTCATTCTAATTAATTTTTAAAAGCATTAAGGAAATTGGAATTTTAAATGATAAAGGAAATATTTTATCTATTATAATGTCTGTACTGTCTTGCCCCTAGATGTAAATAACACTTAGGTAGACCTCTCATAAATTGTATGAAATTTTAATATAAGTATATATTGTGTGAATTGGTGTTTCAGCTATCATTTAAAATGTTATTAAATGTGATAGATCAAACAATACACTTGAGTGAATGGATTAGGACAGATGACACTTATTATATAATATAGTTTCAGAGATATTTTGCACAGCTAATTCCTCAAAAAAAAAAATGCTCACAATGCCTAATTGGACCATACTGTAGTAGTACCCTTTCTGTTCTAAGGATGTAACTATAAATTGTAGATATTTTAATAATCAGCAGTTAAAAGACTGATTTTGTTTAATGTTCCTTTTTAGTAGTAGATGTATGATACTCTAAACACGCAGGTTGTTTTATGTTTAGTGTTAATGATATAGCTTTACTTTGCTCTGCTTTTTATTGTGTACTCGTTATGTATTATAATTATGAAAGCATACCTTGGATACAATTTTAATTTTGCCAAAAGAACTAAGAATTTAACACAATGTGTGCCAAGACAATTTAAAATAACTAATATACATACTAACATAAAGTCTAGCATTTTGCAAAATGGAATTAAAGAAATTATATTCTCTTACAGAACAATCCCTAAATTATATTTGTTTAACAAGCTAAGTATGTTAATTGACATTTATATGAATATTTTGTCTTAGTTTCAAATATAGTAGATCTCAACTATCCTTATTATTTTTATTTAATAAAAAGCTTATTTATCCACAATTAATATGAAGCCATCCAGTATGTTATGATTGTATAAATGATTTCACTGCCAAATGAAATTTGAAACTTGTATGTAATATTTGCACTGGCTGCTAAATCTGTTTAATTTTGTATTTAATTAATATTTTGTAACAAGTATTTTTGTGAGACATTATACATTTAATTTATTAACTTGTGTTAATATTTGTCGTTAAGAATAAATGATTCGATTTTAAAATGTTTTATAATTTAATTTCTTTAAAAATAAACAAAAAAAAACTATTATATTTTATTCAATATGAGATAGGTATTTTCCTTTTACTAAGCCATTGCCGTTATTACCAAGTCGTCAAACAAAGGGCCATTATGTTCACCCTTTCCCCGACGTCTTTGAAACAGAAATTACTTCAAACTTGTTTGTGCTCTGTTACACGATATCGAATAGGGAAGCCATCGTCGAGCAAAACATGTTGAGTAAACAGTAGTAATGTAAGCTCTCGGATAAACACCCCGGACCGTAATAAACCCCTTATTTTAATAAATTATGTACTAATACTAAATGTTTGTCAAGCTGACCTAATTGTCGGAACATACATTATTAGTTATTGTATAATGTGATTTCTCGTTTGCATCATGAAATGTGTTTCATGATATAAATGTGTATTTCATTTATTTCTTACAAAACCGGAAATCCTTATCAAGTGATACATGTACAAATCATGATAATTCTGTTTTCCGAATAGGTAGGTATCATCACACCTACATGCGATAATATCTATTTTATACCAACTTTTCTATTTATTACCACATTAATCACGTCTTTTATATAGGTAGACTTAAGTGTTAATTTGTGTCTAAATAGCGTATTGATATTAAGTGATAGACACATTATACATATAAATCGTTTTCACGTTTACGTGATAGTCTACAGACTACGTCCATAAAATGACTACGTAATCACGTAATACCTAATATTTTTTTCCCGTTCTAAAATCCTTTATATATATATATATATATATATATATATATATATATATATTATATATACCCCTCAACCATAAAGCTTACAGTCGCGGGTTATGTATCGATTCGTATAGAGAACCTTGCCTTTTTTAAGGATACCTACTAAAATTTTAAAGGTTGCCCACATCGCCTAAAACGGCCGCCACGGGATCTTTTTGGCACTGACCATGAAGCCCTACCGAAACCCATATGATCACCCCCAATTAGAGCATCCTAACGACAATTCTATAGTTTGTGAGAGGGGTTATCCTCTCCTTCTCCAAGGTACCTCTCCCTAGCTGTAGGGAAGAAAACGGTGATCGTTCTCCCACCTTCTCTTCCCCAACAGTCCTCTTCAGGGCGGGTTAGCGGCAGAGGTTGAATCTCTGTACCGCTGCGCGGTGTCCTTTGCATTAATTCCATGCTAGAAGAATGAGGCGAATCCCGCCAAGATGTCACAAACCGTGTCGAAAAACCCGTAGCAAGAATTGCAGAAGGAGGTTGCCTTCCTTGGTGCAACTTTGGGCAGGTTATTCAGCACCCATGCCCCGATAAACCGAAAGACCGAACCCGAATCAGTCTTCAGAGTTAAGGCGAGCGAGAGGAGAACCGAGACGTAATCTCAAGATCACACCCCTGATGTCTACGACCTGTTGGGATAGAGAGGGACATAAATGGGCTAACAGGTCACAGCAATTTCTATGTTCCACTCGCAATGTTCATATTCGTCTCTAGATAGCCATGTCGCCAAGGTTTTTTTTTATTGCAGGAACCCATCATGGGTACACACCTCCATTCAGGGGATGATGGAGGTAGTTATGTGAGACTCCTACTTACTAAACCAGGCTTTTTGCATGCTTGATAGATTGTGAAGGGATCCCCTTCCCCCCAACCAAGCCTGCTTTGTCTGAAGAGGGCTGAAACCCCATTCTAGCCGAACTCGGTCTCGGGGAATCAGGTGGGTAACCCGACTCGACCATCATCGATCGAGTTCAGCTCCGCCGCGGTTGTCTCCCCGAGAGGAGACCATCGGTCAGGCCCCCTAGAAGTGCAGATTCTGGATACAACCCAGAGGGTACAGTGGCTCGGATCAAGCCGCGCACCACACGCCGGGCCGCACTAAAGCCAGCTCAAGACAGGGGACCCAACGTCGAACCCGACAAATCGGAAACCCACCTCGCCCAGACTAACCATCGCCAAGCGCAACCGTGGCATCGCACTCGGCAACGATTAGCCCAGGCAACGTCCCGGAGTGTCTCTACACCAAGCACTCTCAAAAAAGTGCTTGGTAGAAAGAGGTCTAGACCCTAACCGCCGCAGACGGCCTCTCCCTCAGCAAGAAAGAAACCGCTGCGCACCCCTCCATACAGCTACGGGACTCCACTCCACAGTCCACTCTGCTATTAGAGAAGTACCAGGAGCGACCCCGCAGCTAACAAGCGAAAAGGACCGCAGCGAAAAGGACCTGCGTTCTCCCACCCTGGTTAGCCAACGGGAGAACCCGAAGGTTCTCGGTAACCGTTGTTGCCCAGGGAGCACCACTAGGAGGTTGCCGGCGTTCGCCCCCCCAGCCATATCGCCAACCTAATCCTACATTAGTTTTCTAATTATAAGATTTCAATATGATATTTATTTCATTAGTGATATAAAAAAAAACTCAAAATGTAATTTAATATTAAAAAAATAAGCAGAATAGTGTATTTTTGGTATGTATTTAAATTAATCCTCTATATGTACCTATTCGTATAAAATAAGACGAATATGGCCAATATTTTGTTAGTATGACTGAGGAACGTCTGGTGACTGAAGTGCCGAGCAGCTTAAAGCAGCTGGCCAGGCTCGTCGTGAGGGGCTTCTACACTATCGAGGATGCTCTGATCGTGGACATGCTAGTTAGAAATCCTTGTAAGTTTTTATGTCTGTTGTTTGTTATGTTAGGAACATTCAAAGTAAATTCAATAGTCTTTATCAAGGACTGCCCTTTTTGTCTAGGCAGAAAGAACAAAAAACTCATTGTTAAAATAATAAATCTTAAGAGTTATATTTTTGTCCTTTGAGTTTTCCTTAAAACACCTTATTTTAATGTTTGACCTTTCGTGTTTGTTTTATTTTCAGGTATGAAAGAAGATGACATTTGTGAATTATTAAAATTCGAACGGAAAATGTTAAGGGCTCGAATAGCAACTCTCAAAAATGATAAGTTTATCCAAGTTAGACTCAAGATGGAAACTGGTAAGATATACAAAAAATATAGCTTTGCTTACTGTACCTAAATAATATAAACTAGATACTTATTGCTTTGTTACATTCAGACCACTAGAGAATAGTTTTGGTAAATCGTTCCTGAAATACTCGATAACTTATTGGGGTTATAGTTTATAGTGTAAGTATTAATAAAAAACACGTTACTTTATTTACCCTGGTTAATAAAAAATAATTAAAAATTAAATGTAAACTTTTTTTCTGTGGGTGAAATAAAGAGTATTAAAAAAGAATTCAATCATCCTTTATTCTTTCGAATTTTCCGAGGAAACGAATTAAAAAGCATTAAACTTTTTTAATTCTTTTTGAAGTGAAACTTCTTTAGAAACGTTGTGATTTCAAACCTGATGCAACGGAAAAAACGACAGGTAAGAGACACAAATATAAAAATATGTAGAATGAAGCCGGTAAAGAATGAGACAGAAATATACACACTATTTTACACTGTATGCGGCTGCGTATTACAGCTTTTTAGTAAGATGTCAGCGTGGTTTGTTATTCTTTGACAGTGTGCTTGTTTTCGTATAGCTTCATCTCTTTTACACCATGTTGCTATGGAAATACCAAATAATCAAAATGACAAGTATGTGGATTATAAAACACAATTTACATTAACCAAAAATAAAATTATCGGATTAGAGTTTTTCTTGGTGGTAGACCATAACATCGGGTCGCCGGCAAAGTTACCACCCATCGGGCAAAGTCGTGCCGCAAAGCGACATAGTCGTGTTCCGGCACGTTGCTCGATGAAGCCGTTTATGGGAAATGGGTTTGAACAGCTGCGGTACGTTGGCGAACCGGTTGACGTCGAGTTGGTGTTTGTTTTGTCGGGTGTCTAGTCTAGGAGGGTAGCGGGATCCGAAGCGACGGTTTTCCGCTGGCCGCCCGCAGATAGTTGGGGGCCCAATTAGTGGGTTAGCCACCCACGAAAGGCTGCCCCGCCAGCTGCGAAAAATCCCAGGGTGGCTCCATCGTGCTGGTTGGCGACCAGACGAGGAGGCCCGATGGCGATCCCTGGGGGGGTTCGGGCGTCCCCGCAGTCTCCAGACTAGCCTCCCAGCGACAAGACATCACCAATTTCGAAGTCGGGTTTGATACGTGCCGCCTCGTTCAACTGCCATTTCCCATCCCTATTCACTTTTATTTATTTTATTATATGAAAAAGGTAAAAAAAAGAAACAAGTTGACACAGCGGTTGCACTCCTCCTCATACAAAGTGCACCTGACTAATATAAGGGGTTTGCACTCAAATCTTTTAGCTGTCCACCACCACCTGGAGACAGAGCAGCCGCACTTGCTCTTTTTGACGGAGACGCAGATACAATGTCCTTTGAGCGCTACATACTTGGATTATCCCGGTTACTCGTTGGAGCACAACTTTCGCTCACGGGCCGGAGTCAGTATGTACGCGCGGAACGACCTCTGTATTCAGCGTCTCCGTCACCTTGAAGACCCCACTTTTTCTTCCCTATGGGTTCTAGTGGACACAGGAAACGAAAAAATCCTGTATTCCTGTGTCTACCGTTCGCACAGCGGTGACCAGGAGACAACTCGTTTATTTGAGTATCTTAGTGAGGCTGCAGATATGGCTCTGTATCAGTACCCTTCGGCGCAGCTCGTCTTTCTGGGGGACTTTAATGCCTGTCATCAGGACTGGCTGTTCCCGTACCAGAAGACCGACCATGCTGGACGAGAAGCGCGGAAATTTGCGTTGTCCTTGGACCTCTTTCAGCTGGTGAAGCAAGCGACAAGGGTACCAGATGTGGTAGGCCATACAGCCAATTGCCTGGACCTTCTGCTGACAACTGATCCGGACAGGTATCGTGTAGAAGTCACCTCCCCCTTGGGAACCTCCGATCACTGTCTGGTGAAATCTGTGTTTACATATTCCCCACCAGCTTTCGAACCTCATGGTGTTAGGCGAGTATGGAAATACAAGTCAGCAGATTGGGATGAGATGCGACACTTTTTTGCGTCTTATCCTTGGCGGCAGGTCTGCTTCTCTTCTTTGGATCCGTCGAGTTGCGCGGATGCTATAACCGATGTGGTGCATCAGGCAATGGAGTATTTTATTCCTTTTGCTGACGTACCCATCGGTGGCAAAGCTCGCCCATGGTTTAATGCCGAATGTGGTCATGCTCAAGACCGAAAACATTCGGCATATCTCATTTGGGCTGATGCTCGAACCCGCAAAACTCCGGATGTAAGTTTGAAGAAGAGAGCCTTTAACCAAGCTGCCAAGTCCTACAAGAAGGCATTGCGGAAGGCTCGTCTTGATCGGATCGTTAAGAATGGCGAAAAGCTCTCTGTCAGACCAACTGGCAGTCGAGCTTTCTGGTCTCTTGCCAAAGCGATCGAGTCGAACTTCTGCCAACCCTCACTGCCTGCTCTGCTGAAGCCTGATGGATCCCTGGCCCACACTGCAACAGAGAAAGCGAATGTATTTGCTTCTCTGTTTGCTGAGAATTCGCATCTAGACACTGGCAATGCTTCTCCAGCACATCTTCCTCACTGCGGTATTTCGATGCCTGAAATCCGCATCACTAACAAAGAGGTATGGAGAACATTGTGTCGTTTAGATGTGAATAAAGCCAGTGGTCCTGATGGTATACCAGCCATTCTGCTCAAGACATGCGCAGCTGAGTTGTCTCCTATACTGACACGTCTGTATCGCCTCTCTTTCATGACTGGAATAGTGCCGAAATCCTGGAAGCTTGCTAATGTGCAACCCGTGCCCAAAAAAGGCAGCCGTGCCGACCCTGTCAATTACAGACCGATTTCAATCACCTCCATACTCTGTAAGATTATGGAGCGTGTATTGAACTCGCGCCTACTAGCATACCTAGAAGGTAACGATCTCCTCAGTGACCGACAGTACGGGTTTCGCCGTAATAGGTCTACTGGGGACCTCCTAGTGTATGGTACTCACATTTTAGGCGAGGCCATCGAGAAGAACGGAGAAGCGGTCGCCGTCTCTCTGGACGTCTCGAGGGCATTTGACAGGGTCTGGCATGCGAGCCTTATATGCAAGCTTTCAGCGTACGGTATATCTCCTGGTCTGATCGGCTGGGTAACGGACTTTCTGAGCCACAGATCTCTCCGAGTAGTTGTCGACGGGTGTTCCTCGGAACCCTTGACAATAAATGCCGGAGTGCCTCAGGGGTCCGTTCTTTCTGCAACTCTGTTTCTGCTGCACATTAATGATCTGTTGAAGCCCGGTATCTATGGGTATGCAGACGACAGCACAGTTGTAGAAAGATATCTGCCGAGTACTCGGGCTAGTCGAGATCAAGTACAGTCTGAAAGAGAAGCCATGGTGCAACGTTTGAATGACAAACTTCAGGCAGTCTCCGCATGGAGCAATGCCAATCTTGTCAAGTTCAACGCCACCAAAACGCAGACGTGTCTATTCACCGCCAAAAGGAGCCCTTTCACCTTGGCTCCTACTTTCCAGAATGTATCCTTGGAATACAGTGACCGGCTTCAGTTGTTAGGCTTAGAGATTTCCTCGAACCTCAACTTTGGTCGGTTCATTGAGTCCAGAGCAAGAGCAGCAGCAGCAAAGCTTGCCGTTCTTGCGAAGGTTCGGCAGTACTTTACACCGGGACAGCTTCTTGTTTTATACAAAGCACAGATCCGGTCGTGTGTAGAGTACTGTGGACACATATTTGCTGGTGCCGCAAAGTCTCATCTTGCGGTTCTGGACTCAATTGAGAGGCGAGCAAAGAGGCTTATAGGCGATCCCGAATTGGTCGAAGCCGACCTCCAAAGCCTTGAACACAGGCGTAAAATTGCTAGCCTCTCAGTATTCTATAGGATACATTTTGGTGAGTGTGCGCAGGAATTACACGAGTTGATTCCCCCGTCCCCCTTCCATCACCGGACGTCCCGACGCACGGCAGGTATCCATCCTTTTGTTGTGGACATTCCACCTGTCCGAACGAAGCGCTTTGCTTCCTCATTTTTAGTGCGTACAGCAAAGGACTGGAACAATTTGCCTGCGTCGGTATTTCCGGCCAAATATAATGTGGGTGTCTTCAAGAGAAGAGTGAATAGGTTGCTAGGGCAATGCGACTTACCATCTAAGACTACATTCCACTTACCATCAGGTGGAATGTAGTCAAGCATTGCCCTAGATCATATAAAAAAAAAAAAAAAAAAAAAAAAAAAAAGAGTTTTATAGTTAAATAATGAATTGTAAAATACCTAGGACAAACAAAACCTCGAAACAACAGAAACAATTAAGAAGAATAATTTTATTTGTGATATAGTGACGATCCAACATGTTAAGAAGTCTAAAGTTATTATTTTTAAAGTGAATTGTGTACATTTGTCTGTTTTTTTATGGTACTTATGTGTTTCTTTTATGAGAATATTATACGTCAGAAACAGTCGATTTACTTCTTACGTTTTAACTAATTAATATTAATGTAAATTATGACGTTTTTCTGTTACGCGCCATCTTTATTTCTAAGTCACATTTTTCTATTACGCGCCATATATGAAGTGAAACTTTTTTATCGACGGATGGAAGAAATTTTATAGCAATGTCAAAAAGTTGTAACGTTTTTCTGTTACGCGCCATCTTTATTTTTGCTTAAACTTTATCTAATTTAACTAAATTAGCCATTCCTGTAAAGTTGTAATTAGTGAATTATTTTTCAAAAAATTATGTCATAAAGAAGTTTCACTTCTTACATGTGTACACTAATACACATGTTTATATATTTTTTTTATTTTTTTCAATTCTCCGTGATACAGAAATTGCTACATTATTTTAGTATTAAAAAGAATTAGTTAGTATTTTTTTTAATTCTTGTTTATTCTTTTGAATTTTTGCGATAACAAATTGCTACATTATTTTAGAATTAAACATTTTAGAATTAAAATAAGTTTCAAATATTGAATCCTTTTCTATCGTTTTCAATCCTAAAATGATAATAATTTGAAAACATGTAGGGCAATCAAAATAAAATTTATTTCAAGTTTGATAGAGTATCAATAGTATTAAAAAAGTGTGCTTTTTCTTTCTTTTTTAATCAGGGTAACGTCTATTTTTAATACGCTTTTGTTAGCTTGGGTTGTATGTATGTATGTATGTATGTATGTATGTATGTATGAATGTAACGGAATCTTCGAGCTTAATTTTCAAAAGGTTCCAGCGATCCGATTAAATTGAAACTTTGCACACGTATCAAGGACCGATGACAATGCAATAATTTGATAAAAGTTTCCCAAAAAAAAAAAAAATAAATAAATAAAAAATAAAAAATAAACAATAGTTTAAAAAACTAAAAAAACACGCTTTTATTGCTAACCGAACTAAAAACTAGAAAATAATTTTTAATGACAAAGAGTATAAAATTACAGTAGTAGAAGATCGAACAATTAATCATAGTGAATCGCCTTAATATAAAATTATAATAAAATTTAAGTTATTAACAGAATAATTCAATTCTGAGTAAAAAGCGTGGGGTGCTCGATATTTAAGGTATTACAATCATTCTATTAGCAACTATCTATGAGAGGATAGTTATGAATCACAGTAAAATGCACCCCACGATTTTTACTCAGAATTGAATTATTCTGTTAATAACTTAAATTTTATTATAATTTTATATTAAGGCGATTCACTATGATTAATTGTTCGATCTTTTACTACTGTAATTTTATACTCTTTGTCATTAAAAAATATTTTCTAGTTTTTAGTTCGGTTAGCAATAAAAGCGTGTTTTTTTAGTTTTTTAAACTATTGTTTATTATGAGAAAACTCAGAAACTTGTTTTGGAATTAATAGTATGTATATGATGATTACCAGATATGTAGTTTTTTTTTAAATAATACTGCAGGTCTGGATGGCAAAGCACAAAAGGTGAATTACTATTTTATAAACTACAAAACTTTTGTAAACGTGGTGAAGTACAAGTTGGACTTGATGCGTAAGCGTATGGAGACTGAAGAGCGAGACGCAACTAGTCGCGCCAGCTTCAAGTGTCCTTCTTGTGGCAAGACATTCACAGACCTCGAGGTAAAAACATATTTTAGTTTCAAATAAAATTTAAGTGTAATCTTCTGGAACCGCAGGTTTTATTATATAAAATATACCTTAAACGGAAACAGCCCAATAAATGAACAATTTCCTACAATTATAACTATAATATCGGTCGTCCCCAGTTACATAATTAAAACCTTACGTCACCGGGCACGGTACCATGACATATATATTTGTAACAACAGGCCGACCAGCTCTACGACACGATGACGCAGGAGTTCCGCTGCACATTCTGCAGCCAAGTGGTGGAGGAGGACCAGTCCGCCCTCCCCAAGAAAGATTCCAGATTATTGTTGGCGAAATTTAACGAGCAACTGGAGACGCTTTACATATTGCTGAGGGAAGTCGAGGGCATCAAACTGGCGCCGGAGATCCTGGAGCCGGAACCCGTGGACATAAACACCATACGAGGGTCAGTATCGTACATGGTGGGAGACCAAACAAACAAATCGACGTCACTCACGAGGAACCGTCCCGGATCATCTCGACTCTTCGTTCTGTCCGCAGGCTGTCGGCCAAGCACATGACGGGTCGTCCCGGCGGCGGCGAGTGGTCGGGCGAGGCCACGCGCAGCCAGGGACTGGCCGTCGAGGAGACCCGCGTCGACATCACCATCGGAGACCACGAGAGACCAGACCTCAAGCAGCGCAAGGAGCGACCCGTCTGGATGGTGGAAAGCACCATCGCCGCTGATGAACAGGTCTACACACACACACACACACACACCACTGTGACTACTATTACTTCTCGTACTAAACAAAAACAAATACATATAAGACGATGTATTTCCACCGGACGGAACTATAACCAGGTTACGAGACCGGCGTTTTCCTAAACTGGTCGTTTATGTACAGAATACAGGCACGGTTATAGTTAACGGTCCTAGATTCGAATATCGGTTCGCCCAAAATGATGAGCCGAAGTGCACTATTATTGGAGCTATAAGAGATTCGATGAAAGTGCCCTGGCTTCTCGGAGTAGAAGGCGACTGCTTTAGATAAGAACTAAAACCAACTTCCACAGGGCTCCGGCTCGGAGCTGGAGCGTGCGGCCATGGGCGCCAGCGGGGGCGGGAGCGTCGCGGGGGCGGGGCAGGGCGCCGGCGCGGGCCGCCCGCCCCCCCGGGAAAGGGGTGACGACATCATGTCGGTGCTACTGGCGCACGAGAAACAGAACAGCGGTACTACACACACACACACACACACACACACACACACACACACACACACACACACACACACACACACACACACACACACACACACACACACACACACACAGCTCGACAGTTGCCTGGCAGCTTTCCGAAGCCTCTACGCAATGACATCGTTATTTTTACTCAAAAAATTTTTAAATTCTGAGTGTTGAGAAGAAAAATGCTAAATTTTCAGGAAACGCCGCCGCGAACGCCATCAAGGGTGCGGAGCCCGAGAGTTCCGATTCGAGTGACGATGAGTCTAAGGATCCCTACAGACTCAAAGATGAAATGGCCGCAGTGGGTGAGACTCACCTTCATACCTACTTTACCTATCGCTTATTTTGAACACTCGCCATCTTAACTTTTATTATTTTTTTCAGCTGAAATGGAGAGCGAAGAATCGGAATCCGAAGACAACGCCCCGACGGTGATGGTGAACGGAAAGCCGGTGGCTCTGACGAGTATAGACGATGACGTCATCGCCCGCATGACGCCCGCCGAGAAGGAGACGTACATACAAGTGTACCAAGAATACTACAGCCACATGTACGACTAGACTACAATAAACGTACTTACAAATGGACTACTTGTATTCATTGCCTTATCGAGGCATCGATTTAGGTTTTTCCTTAGTGCTCTTAGGTGCTTGCCACCTGACCATTTGAGTTTTTTTAAAACTATTAAACGATTTGTTGATTTACACAATACAGTAGAACCCCGATTATTTTCATTAAATAAAACCAAGCCTTGCGTACCGCCATAACCAGCTTGTGTTGCGAGCTGTCTTAGTTGAGTCGTCAGTGTTTCTTAACACGGTGACAGCGGTGTGGTAGCTGCTGGTGTCGGTTCTGTATGCGTTGTATCCGTGAGTGGCCTCACACGGGGAGCGCCGATGCCCTCCTTACCCTACTTCAGTTATAACAATTCTATCAAACCACTTAATAGCTGACATCTCCAATTTGGTATTTAAATAAAGTAAATTAGTGTTTGGTATTTAAATAATGTAATAACAGGGGAAACGGCAAAGGTCACTAGGACCTTCCTGCCTGATGTAATCAGTACAAACAAAATAATGATGCGACTAGAAATGGACTCCCTGACGGCACAGATTTTAACCGGCCACGGGGCTTCACGCAGTATTTGCACCGCTTCAAGCTAACTGAAAGAGCGACTTGTAAGTATGACGACATGACTGAAGAGAACATCAGCCATCTGATTACAGAGAGTCCCAGATTCATAATAAAAAGACCTAAAAGACCTTGGATTTGTTGAGAATTAGAAAGTTATTACAACCAGTTTATTGCCATTTTACTCTCTTCCGCTGTCTTACACATACCGATCAAAAGATCCTTCTATTCCGTGGTGGGATGGTGAGTGTACAGATTTGTTCAGTAGAAGAAAAAAGCAGAAATTGATTACCTACACAATATGTATGTCCACTTATGATTTCACATGCTACAAACAATTTAATGCAAGGTCTATGAGATTAGCATCAAAAAAGAATAAACGTGGTTGGATAAGCTTCTGTGAATCTTAACTTACCGTTCTCCAGCTTCTATAGTATGGAACAAAATCAGACGATTTCCTAATGCAGTCGATTAAAGTAATCGCAGCAGTAATAATCCATCTGATTAATTAGAATCCTTTTCGATTAAGATTGCTCCTCCCTTTGTTCCTCACGAAGACCTCTTTCCTTTACCTTCTATAACCCGTACTGAGTCCAATGAAGTTTTAGATTCCAACTTTACGTTTGAAGAATTACAACGTGCACTCACCGGGCTCAAAGACTCAACTCCTGGCATGGATGGCATCCCATATTCTTTTCTTGTCAAATTAAATGACAATGCAAAACATTGTTATGATCATGATGATCATGATGAATGATCAACAAATTTTTCGAAACAGGATATATTCCGGATGCCTGGAAAACTCAGATCATAATTTCTATACTAAAACCAGGTCTACCCCTCCTTCCAAATTCTTATTGTCTTATAGCATTAACTTCTACTTTAGCCAAAATAATGGAACATTTAATTAAAAACCGTTTAGAGTGGATAATTGAAAACAGAGGTTTACTTGCTAGATCTCAGTTTGGTTTGAGATAAGAGTTAGGCACCACAGATAGTTTAGGTCTTTAAATACAGATATTCAATTGGCATTTAGCAAAAGTCAATATCTCGTAGGATTATTTCTTGACACTGAAGCTGCTTATGATAATGTTTTACTTCCGATACTCAGGCAGAAAATGCAACAGCTGAATATTCCAGTGAGGTTAATTCATATCATACTAAACTTTCTATTCCCTAGAACCATTCATATTCAATCTTCCTTATTCGGTCTGGAAAGGTCTTCCCCAAAGATCTGTTATGAGTCCTTTACATTTACACTTATGAACTGGATCTCACTGTTGAAAATTTGTGTAGTTCTCTGCAATATGCAGAGAATTTAGCTCTATATTGCAATTCTAATTATATCAGCGAAATTACTTACCGTTTAAATTCCGCTTTAATTATATTAGTACAATGGTTAGTAAACTATGGTCTTTCTTTTTCCTTAAGCAAGTGTAAGGCTATCATTTTCACTAGAAAACTTCCAAACTTCAATTATCAACATATCTCATGAGGATCGACACATATCTGTTGCGAATAAAATCAAATTTCTTGGTATTGTTTTGGACTCAAGGCTAAATGGAACAGCACATACAGATTACATTATTAAAAAAAATCACAAAATAGTTTGGAATGTATGAACTCACAGACTAACAGTTGTTCATGTGAGTGTAATAATAAGTTATTTTCTGTAAAACCAACATTGTCCTCCCCCGCTAAAATATTGTGTGACAGGGTTGATATCCCTGTTTCTAATAATAGTGGCTCCCTCAAATTAACTCCTGTATATGACACTTATATGTTTAGCGATAATATTGGAAAAGGAATGGGATCTGTACTAAATTCTTATTTTGTAAAACAAAAAGTATTCAACAGCTGTTCACCTGACAATAATTTAATGAATATTACTAGACAAATAAAAAATTCAAGTAAACAATTTACTAAGTCAACAAATATAATAATTTTTGTAGGAAATAGAGATAATGTAAATCATTTGGAATTTAAAAAATGTTTTGAAACTATAAGTAACTTAGATGTCAATAAAATTGTCTGGTTTTCATTACCCTATAATCAAGGTTTGCCACAGGCCGAAAATAAAATTAGATATAAGATAAATTTACTGATATATAATTTATGTTTGTATAATGACAAATTTCATGTGATTGACACTAACACTAATGTTAGTAACTTTTATAATTTGACTAATGGTAGGTATTACCTATCTCCATATATTAAAAGACAGGTAGCTTCATCGCTATTATATTATTTTACTATGACAGCCAATAATTTGGCTAAAATTGTTTCTATTGAACAACATTCAGTTACTTGTATAAGTAAAAACAGCTTGGAAATAAATCCAACTAGTAATAGTAGTATTAGTAGTAGTTTAAACTAGACATTAAGACAGTAGAGATATCCTCTAGCCAAATAATTAAGATATCAAATAATGATATTAATGATCATTATAGAAATACAAAAATTGTTAAAATAAATAATAAAAAACATAATATAAACTGTATCAACCTGGTGCATCAGAACATTCAGTGTATTAGAAATAAGGAATTAGAAATTGAATTGTTTTTAAAAACTTTTAATATTAGTGTTTTTTGTCTCACTGAGCATTGGCTTAAGAATGATGAATTAATATTTAATTTCAATAACCACCAGGTTGGTAGTTCGTTCAACAGAGTTAATTCCATACATGGTGGCTCTTTAATTATTTTAAATAAACAGCTAAAATTCAAAGAACGCAAGGACCTAGTGAGCCACTCTGTTGAGCGGACAACTGAACTTGCTTCAGTTGAGTTAGAAGAGTTCATAATTGTAAATGTTTATAGGCCACCGTCATCTAACTTTGAACATTTTGAAAAGATTATGGATGAGGTATTGTATATACTATCACATTCTAGTAAAAAGGTAATCATTTGTGGAGACTTCAATATTAATATTCTTGAACAAAATTCAATAAGTATAAAGTTTTTAAATTTGTTCAAATCTTATAATCTTTTACACATGTTTATGGAGCCTACTAGAGTCACAACCACTAGTGCCACTTGTATTGATAACATTTTTACAAGTGTTATTCCAAATTTTAAATGTTTATTCAATACATTAGATTCTGACCACTATGGCCAATTTATTAAATTCAGTTGTAGCAAGGGAGAAAAATCAAAACAGAAAATAAGTTTTATACCAGTGACTGTAGAACGTATCGAACAAATTAAAAATGGGTTAGTACGCTATTTGCCTTTGATGAAAAATTCAAACCCCAATATTATGTATAATGACTTTTTTAGTACTTTCACTAAATTATTTAACTTTATATTTACTCCTAAAACAGTGGTTGTTAATGATAAATTAGTGTTTAGTGATTGGGCATCTGCTGAGTTACACAAAAATAGAGAAAAATTATATAATATGTATGCGGAATTGATGTTTAACACTAGTAATGAGTTTAGGGATGAAGTAAAATTATTTTCCAAATCTTTTAAAAAACAATGTAAAATAGCAAAAAATCAACATATTCAAAATAAAATAGGAAATAGCATTAATAAAATAAAAACTACTTGGAAAATAATTAATGAGGAAACTGGAAGAGCTAAATCCCAGAGGATCGACTTTAAATTAAATATAGATAATAAATATGTCACGTCTGACCTCGAGGTTGCTACTGCTTTTGAAACCTTTTTTACTAATATTCCAGTGACTACAACGTTATCTTTAAATTCTTCTACCGCTATGGGTTTACTTAGAGAGAATGTAGATCAATGTGTTAGTAGTTTTAAGTTTGAAAAAGTTAATGCTCAAGAAGTAATCAAAGTATTTAGATCAATTTGCGTTAAAAAGACTAGTGATCTTTGGGGGTTTTCTGTTGACATACTTAAGTCCATAATTGACATTGTAGCGCCAGACTTAGCATTAATATTTAATAATTGTTTAGAATATGGTATATTTCCTGATCTAATGAAACAAAGTAAAATAACTCCATTATTCAAATCCGGCTGTTCATTAGATCCTAGTAACTATAGACCTATTTCAGTCTTACCCACTTTTAGTAAGATTTTTGAGAAAATAATTCTTAATCAACTTGTGGCATATTTCAGTAAAAACAATCTCTTACACAAAAACCAGTTTGGTTTCACTGCCGGTCGCTCTACAACAGATGCTGGTGTTGAGCTATTACTAAACATATTTGAAGCCTGGGAAGGATCACAGGATGCACTTGGCATTTTCTGTGATCTATCTAAGGCGTTTGACTGCGTTCAACATGAAATCCTTATAAAAAAGTTAGAACATTATGGAGTTAAAAATAAGTCCCTAGATTTAATTAGTTCATATCTTAATGATAGAATTCAAAAAGTTGATGTAAATGGAAAACGTTCCCCTGGTTCTTTGGTAAAAATAGGTGTGCCACAGGGCTCTATCTTAGGGCCTTTCTTGTTCCTCATTTACATAAATGACTTACCTCACCTTGTGAGGGGAAAACATGGGATAGTGTTGTTTGCTGATGATACTTCTCTTACTTTTAAAGTTAATAGACGGCAATCTGTTATTGACGATGTAAACAATGCTCTCTCAGATGTTGTACAATGGTTTAACGCCAATAATTTGTTGCTTAATAAAAAAAAGACAAAATGTGTCAAATTTAGTTTACCAAATGTTAAAAATGTTAGAACCAATGTACAATTAAATAATGAGGACTTGGACTTGGTCAAATCTACTACTTTCTTGGGCATTACTTTAGATGAAAAATTGCAATGGGGTCCTCATATATTCGATTTGTCAAGCAGACTAAGTTCTGCTGCATACGCGGTTAAAAAAATACGTCGATTAACAAATATGGAAACTGCTCGATTAGTATACTTTAGTTACTTTCATAGCTTAATGTCATACGGTATACTCTTATGGGGCAATGCGACTGACATTGATACCATATTTACATTGCAGAAGAGGGCTGTTCGCGCAATATATAATATGAGACCAAGAGACTCTTTAAGAGACAAATTTAAAGAATTTAAAATTATGACTGTTTACAATCAATATATTTATGAAAATTTAATTTACGTTCATAAAAATATTTCAAAATTCAAGAAAAATTGTGATTTACATAAAATTAATACAAGACAAAAAAATAAACTCGCTATGCCCGGCACTAGGCTCCATAAAATAGGTAAATCCTTTAAGGGTAATTGTATACGTTTTTATAATAAGCTCCCAAATGAAGCCTTAAGTCTATCATTAAATAAATTTAAATTATATGTTAAAAATAATTTAATAAAAAAATCCTACTATAGTGTAAAGGATTACATAGACGACGGTATGGCCTGGGAATGAATCTGTATTGTATTGCGAATAGCTAGTAATCTCCGCAATTGTTTTTTGTTGTAAATTATTTTGCTTTATCGACCTTCTGCATCACACCGATTCCTTAGAAGTCATTACTTGCGGTAGCATCGGGAGTCGGGTTGCCTCCCTCCCTCAAATATGTGCGAAGGGGGTGATGGCTGGCTCTTGTGTTATGCTCGTGAACGGGTGCTGCTTGCGGTGACTGGTTGTGTGGCAGGCCGAGAATTTATATATATATGTTTTTTCTGTTATTATTATTTAATTTTCGTTGCCTGAAATCATTAGGCTTCTTTTCCTATTGATTGCGACGGTTCTAGTTGTTCCAAATTTGCATTTAAGTTTGACGTTTGTGAAACAGTGATCACAATAACAAAAAATATATCCGGCTGAGTTTGTTGTGTGGTTCTTCTCAGACCGGACGCGTTTGGAACCCTCATAGCTTTAACATTAAGATGGAAAGTGCTTTCTCAGAAGGGCTTATTACGATAAATCTAGTATCGTAATAGGCCCTCCTGACACTTCCATGTTGACGTACACAAGTGATCACTGATTATGATTCTAAGTGGAAAAGATATAAATAAATAAATAAATAATAAAAAAAATGTGAAAAACGGTCTAACATTCTCCGCTTCCTATCAGGTGTTTGGTGGGGTGCTCATCTCTTCTCACAAAAAGTATTATATAACGCTAAGGATTATTTACTTTAAATCGAATCAATAAATCAGAAATTAATAAATTAAACAAAATTCAGTACAAATGTTTTGCGAATAATTTTAGGCGCTATGAAATCCTCTCCCACTAATGCTTTATAATTAGAATATGTTGACCCTCCTATCCAATTACGAGGTCAATATGTGAGCGACCGTTTTATTTCTAAAATTTTTAAAACAACATCTCATCCTTTAATAAGTTGCTTGCACGAATTAAATGATACCATACGTCCTAATCAAAATATTCCAGACCTTCTTAAAAGTTTCCGTAAATTTATTGGCCTTCCCCACCCGATTCATAGTTCACCTATTCCCCTCCTATTATTCTAAATTTAGGTTTAACATAAACATTAACTCTGAATGGCCGGAATTCACAGCCATCTAGATGCTTCCAACTATCCAATGACGGTGACGTCGGAGTGGCTTGCTTTGTGCCGAAATATAAAATTATACTCTAATTTAAATGTCTCCCCATGACATCAATTTTTACAGGAGAGACTGTTGCTATATTAGAAGCATTACTTTTTGCCGAATCCCATAATATCCGACAAACAATAATAATAATAATAATATACTTTATTAATACAGTCAGTTAAAAAAAAACAGGCACAGAGAGTTAAAAAAATAAAAACAATATAAAATAAAAACAAAAATTAAAACTACTTATAGGTATACAATTAGGCGGTCTTATCGCTAGGTAGCGATCTCTTCCAGACAACCTTATAATAATACTGACAGACTCATTAAGTTGCTTTCAAGCAATTAAAGAAAACCCCTTTCGAAGGAAGAGTAAGTTCTCAATCATTTTTAAAATTCGAGAAGTATTGTTTTCCTGGTGTCAAAAGAACACACAGACTCACTTATCAAGTATATGACGTTCTCGTAGCTAATATTCGTCGTTCCTTAAATGTAGAATGTTTTGTTGTTAAGTCCTTTTGTCTGGTTTATTTGTAAATTTATTAAATGTAATAATATAAAACTATAAAACATAATATTATAAAAACTTATAACATACTTAAATAAATATATATTATGCTTTTGTGTTGTCTTAGGTGCTGGTCAACATTATAACTATGGAATTCATATTTACAAAAAATTCAATATTTTTCAAACTGTTTCATGTTTTTTCCACTCTGTACTACAAGTAGGTATTAGAAATAAAAAGTGTTTTGCAGAATATTCCATACATATACGTGAATGAAGCCATAACAAAAAATAATATGTAATAATTGTTCTGAGAGTCATAAAATAAACAAGGTCTTTTTATTCTTGTCAAATAGATTAGATGCGTTTGAGTCACTTAGCTTAAAATTAAATATAAAAGATTATTTACAATCATTATTCTGTTTTGGAAAAGTGGTGTCCGGTGACTGTGGTGTTTGATCTTGTGGTGCAAGTGTATTTCACTGAGCTAACTGTGGTTTTGTTTAAGAAACTCAAAATATTTTGAATCAGATTTTTTCTGATGCTAAAATATACCCTCAAAATATTTATTAAATTGTACCCCTGTAGAAAATTGATGGCAACGAGTACAGTTGCGAATTGTTGTGTTGCTCAATAATTTCTTATCATCATAATTTTTAAGCTGTATTCGTAAGTACGGGATTAGTGCATCTTCTGTTGGAGCGGTCGCGAGGAGTTAGGAGTATTTTTCTGTATTTGGAAGTCGAGACTATTAGGGCAGCAATATGGATCTTTGTTGCGAAGCT
This sequence comes from Napeogenes inachia, assembly GCA_959347355.1. NCBI lineage: Eukaryota > Metazoa > Arthropoda > Insecta > Lepidoptera > Nymphalidae > Napeogenes > Napeogenes inachia. The sequence continues at coordinate 880,898 of OY365799.1, read as the reverse complement.
TGCAGAAAATATGTTGAACCGAAAACATTTCTGCAATGTAGCTTGTGCAAGACAAATTATCATCATATGTGCATAAATATAAAAAAGGCACAGTTTTCTAAGCTCTCCGCGGAGTTTCTGTCTTCCTGGATTTGTCCTTCTTGCAATAATATAGCACGCCGTGGTTCGAATAGTAACACACCGGTACGGTCACAGTTTCCTACTGAGCCCAATAACCTGTCATGTGTTGGGCTTAAGACCTCAGAGAAGGACTGTACCCCTGTTCGTAATGTTTCCACAACAAGAGGAAGTAAAAGACCAGCGTTGAACTCACCACCTGATGTGCCTTACGTAACTAGTGACAAGGTTCGTGCCATTGTGGAAGATGTTGTAAGGGCAGAACTAGACACTATGTTGGAGCAAATTAAATGTAACATGATTGACATAATTAATAAGGAATTAGCGCCATTGAAGAAGGAGATAGGTGAAGTTAATGAGGCCATGGCTTTCATCAACAATAAGTTTGAGTCAATTAAAGCAGATCAAATGAGTACGAATAAATCCTTGATTGATCTAAAGGAAGAAAACAGAAGAATAGACAACACTTTGTCAGATTTAACACAACGTTTAAATTACCTGGAACAACAATCTCGATTGAACAACATTGAGATTCAATGTGTTCCTGAAAATAGAAATGAAAATTTATACACACTAGTAAAACAGTTAGGAACGGCGGTAAACTATGAAATAAATGACAAGGAAATTCTTCATTGCACTCGTACGGCTAAAATTAATAAAGACAACATACGCCCTAAGGCGATTGTCGTTCAGCTTGCCTCTCCTAGAATTCGTGATAGTTTCCTAGCTTCGGTGATTAAATTTAACAAGGCGCATACAAATAATAAATTAAACTCGGCGCACTTGGGATTTACAGGCCACAGTAATCCAATTTATGTAATGGAACATCTATCTCCGACAACTAAGGCTCTACATGCTGCAACAAGACAAAAGGCCAAGGAAAAGGGATTTAAGTTTGTTTGGGTGAGAAACGGCAAAGTCTTTGTCAGGAAAAATACTGAATCTGAACACATGCTCATTAGAAACATGGAATCTTTGAAGAAACTTAATTAGCGTAATTGTTGTATATTTCTTTTTTCTTTCTCTTTATTGTTAAATGTTTATAAAACTGGTAATGGTAATATTTATTATCAAAGTTCGATTGCATTCAGTTATACTATCAAAACAGTCGTGGTTTAAGAACAAAAACAATGGACTTTTATTGTAGCGTTTGTTGTGGTGATTATGATGTTATTGTGATATGTGAGACATGGCTTAATGATTCGGTTCTTGACAGTGAATTATTCGACAGTCGGTACATGGTGTATAGAAGGGACAGAGAAAGTATTGGGAGTCAGCGAGGTAAGGAAGGCGGTGGAGTCCTGATAGCTATAAGTAAAAAAATAAATTCAAAACGGATGATTGAGTGGGAAAGTAACTGTGAAGATCTCTGGGTGATGCTAGATATACCTGTAGGACGTAGTGTTTATAAATTAGCTATTTGTGCAATTTATCTGCCGCCACCCGTAACTAAGTCGGCGTTAAAATATTTGTTAGATGGTTGTAATGCGATATTTGAGAAAAATTGTGAAATGCAGGTATGTATCATGGGTGATTTTAATTTAGGAATGATTAATTGGAATATATTGGAAAATTCAAGCCAACCGCAAGCACTTTCAGACACCAGTCAATATCTTGTTGACTTTGCTAATTTTAATAATTTAAAACAGTTCAATGGCGTAACAAATGCTTCTGGTCGCATTTTAGACTTGATGTTATCTAATAAATCATGTTTAGTAAGGGAAAATGTGAATGCATTTAGTATTATTGATGCGCATCACCCTCCGTTGGATGTTGTTGTACGTTTTAATAACAAATTAAAGTTACCGTATAATACCAGTCACAGGTATAATTTTCATAAGGCAAATTATGAACTACTTCGTAAATACTTGGGAGAGTTAGACTGGGATGAACTGTTGAGTGGAGTTGGCGAGGTTAATCATATGCTGGAGATCTTTTACCATAATTTACGTTCAGCCATAAATAAATTTGTACCATTGTGTAGACCTAGGAATATGAACCATCCCCCATGGTTTAATCGTGGGTTGTTGAGGGCATTGAATCAAAAAAACAGAATTCGGAAACGCTATAATATGTACCAAAATCCTCTGGATGGCATTGCATTAAAACTGTTTAGAAAGCGCTGTGATAGGTTGGCAAAAGATTGCTATCAGAAGTACATTACTGAGATTGAAGAACAACTTTTAATAAATCCCAACTCTTTTTGGACCTATGTCAAGGTAAGACGCAATGGTTCAAGTAACTACCCACTTGCGATGACTAATGGATCCGTGACTGCTTCTGACGGTGTTCAAATTTGTGAATTGTTTGCTAATTACTTTTCATCGGTATATTCTGTGGAAAGTGATAAGTCTTCTAAATATGAATCCAAATATTTGAAATCCATTGAAAAAAGTAGCCATTCTCTTGAGGTTCTGGAAATATGTTACAATGAGCTATTGAATAAATTAAAAACTCTTGACTCTAGAAAGGGTGCTGGATCTGACTTAATACCACCTGTTTTTATTAAGATGTGTGCATCTGAACTGGTCCATCCATTGAAGCTTATTTATGATCGTTCTTTAATTTCTGGTCGATTTCCTTCATTGTGGAAGATTGCTAAGATGGTACCTATTCACAAGTCTTTGAACAAAGAGCACGTTTCTAACTATAGGCCTGTGTCAGTTTTGCCGACTTTTGCAAAAATTTTTGAATCCTTAATTTGTCCTCACTTTTACAGACACCTAAAGCTTTTTCTCAGTGAACACCAGCACGGATTTGTCAAATCTCGATCGACGAGTACTAACTTGTTACCTTTTACTGAGTTATTATTTAGAGCAGTTGACTCAGGTTTAGAGGCTGATGTCCTATACACAGACTTAAGTAAGGCTTTTGATAAAGTTTCTCACGAAATGCTTATTTATAAATTAAATGTTTATGGTATTTCAGGATCGTTCTTGGAATGGTTAAAGACATATTTGATAGACAGATATTTTTATGTAGCGGTGAATGGTTATCAATCTACTGTTCGTGGAATTTCCTCCGGTGTCCCTCAGGGATCTCATTTGGGTCCATTGCTATTTAATCTTTTTATCAACGATATTGCCGATTGTTTTGTTTATTCCACTTTCTTTATGTATGCAGACGATGTGAAGTTTGTAAGGGTAATTAAATCAGATGATGACCAAACATTGCTACAGAGGGATCTAGATGCTCTGGTTAAATGGTGCGATAATAATAAAATGTATCTTAATTCTAAGAAGTGTCGGTTTGTTAAGTTTAGTCGAAAATGTAATAAAAGTGTGTCTAAGTATTACATTAAGGGAGAAGTTATTAAAGAAGAGACCAGCATTCGTGATCTAGGCGTACTGTACGACCATAAACTAACTTTTTGTGGCCATATAGATGATGTAACTCAAAGGGCATCCAGAATGCTCGGATTCGTCTTGAGGATCTGTAAATCATTTCGGAATGCTAAAACAAAAATATTTCTCTTTAACACCTTAATAAGAAGTATCTTGGAATATTGTAGTGTGGTTTGGCGTCCTCACTATGCCACGCATATACTTCGCCTGGAACGAATACAGAAGCGTTTTCTCTGGCATTTGTCCTATTCCGGAGGTGTAAATAAAAAATTGCCGTGTTATGAAAGTCGCCTGGATTATTTTAATATGGTTACCTTGTGTGATCGTAGATGTTTAATTGATGCTATGTTTGTCTTTAGGATTGGCAAGAACAAAATTGATTCTCCATGTATGCTAAGATTATTTGACTTTAGGATCCCTAGTAGAATTCCACGTCGCCCTATTACCCCACTTTGTCCACCACGAAGTAGAACCGTTCTAGGGTCTAATTCTCCTTATGCAAGATTATGTAAGGTGATTAATAGTTGTAGTGATAACATTGACTTGAACCATGATACTGCTTCTACATTTTACAAGTCCATTGTTGATTGTTTAGTAAAATAAATATGTTTAATTCTTTTTAATTTCTTCTTTTTGTGTGGTTAGGATTAGTGTTAAACTTTGCGATTATATAATAATAGATATAATATAGAATATATATAATTTTTGGATATTATATATATTTCTTAGTTTCACTGACTTATTCGCATTCTATTTTGTGTTTGCATTTGGTGTTTACCTTTAAGTAGTTGTTGCACTGTTGCTATGGTTATGTGAATGTATATACTGTATACTTTTGTATGTGTAAACAATTGTTGGTGAACCTTGAAAATAAATAAATAAATAAATAAAAAGTCTATTATTGATCACAGGATCTTAAATAAAATTCTTTAATTATTTCAAAACAATTTTATATTTTAAATATAAATTAACAAAATATTTCGTTTAACGTTTATATATACAGTTGGATTACAGTGATACAGATTACAGTCATATACAAAACGAGTCTAAAAATAAGTAACATTGCCAAAAAAACGACAAATGAACAATTATAAATAATACTGAAGTTTATTCACAATCATTTGTACTCGCGTTTGTTGCAATATCAATATATATTTTATGTACAATACAAATTCAAATATCTATTATAAAAAAGGTAAGGGGCGAACATTTAATATAACTGTAAAAAAATATAAACTAATAAAATATATTTAAAACACGATATATTTTAAATGAATCACATGACTATGTATTTATAGTACCGGGTTACTTCATCACATCTGCAACTTCTCGTCCATCAGTAACACACTTCACACAACGAACTAACTAATGTATGGAAACATTATTATCCTTCACAAAAGGCACTTACACTAACAATAAATAATGTGTAGAACATTAATAATTAAAACACTTAGATCATCAAAGTGTGAACACAATTATTAATAGATTATTGTCACTTAAAAACTTGTAGAATCTCATTTTTAATGTTATGCTAACATCACTGTCAATACTAAACATTGTCCTCACGACAGCATCTTACTATTTCTATTTTAATATTATTGTACAAAATATGAAATGATATGTTTCAACCGCCCCGTTGGTCGAGTGGTTAGCGCAGACGCCTAACGTGTCACGGCGCTACGGGGCTCGGGTTCGATTCCCGGCGGAGACAGGCATTTATGTGATGAGTGTTTCTGGGTTTGGTCGTTTATTAAATATATTCTCAGTATTTATGTGTATTTCTATGTATTTGTATCGGTGTCTTAACACCCTTAACACAAGCAAATAATTTGCTTACTTAGACCAATGTGTGTAATTTGTGTGGGTTAGATCAATGTGTGTAATTTGTCCTGCTATTATTATTATTATTATTATTGCTATTTAACAAACATAAGTAAAAAATTGTTTGCAAGAAATGTCTAAAATAAATAAATAACCTATTATCTAAAGCATTAAAAAACAATAGTTGCACAAACATCCTATCACTTATTGATGTCCGTTTGTTATCTTCTATATTATATAAGTCGTATAATAAATATATCAATTGACTTCCTATGTATGTATGTATGTATGTAAGTGTGTATGACACAAGCTAGTAGATATCCTTCCCCCACTTGTCCCAGTACTCGTCCGTCTGCATCTCCATGATCCTGGAGAGACATCGCTGGCAGGCAAACATCTCTTCTTCACCAGTAAATATTGCAGCCTTGGCATCTTCCTATAATATTTATGAATATTATTTTAGTTACATATCTCATTGAAACATTTAGTTTACGTGTAGTACAACTCTGGTAACTCGGATCATTAATTACACAATTTTAATAACCATTTAATTATTTTACCTTATATTGGAAAGCCGTGTTAGAATCCTATTAATTCAAAATAATGTACAAGTAACTGTAACTCACGGAATCTTTAGTAATCTTTAAGTCGTCCATCAGCGCTCTGTCGGCGTCTCCGAAGCCATCCTTCACTTCATCTAACATGAACAGATGTTTGGGGTCAATGGCCGCAGAGATCACGACCTGCCGAATTAATAACAAAAATGTAAAACTAAAATATATATTAAAGCGATACAGAGCGTTTTTAGTTTTTAAACATTTTCATTTATTGTCCCAGTCGAGTTATAGATACGGAATGATATTAATACATTATATTTAATATAGGTACAATAGAAGAGCGGGAGTTACTTTGGTAATACCTGCCGTGATGTCAGCTTATTGTTTAAGTCATGAAGGATGTGTAGACTGACATTTTTATTTGTTTATTTTCAAGGCGTAAAGAAAAAGAATGTTTTATAAAAATTTGTGATGCGCCGAATATTCGGTGAGTATTGGGTATGCGGTATATACGGCATCTTTTTACTATTCATATTCGGCCGCATTATTCAGTATTGGTGACGAATATATTCGGTTCGAGTTTTTTATATTTTTTTTAATAACACAACACGGTAAAGAACTAAAAGACAACTAAGATTTATGTCATTAGAAGTTAAAAAAATCTTATAAATAATATGTTGAATAAAGCTTAATAATATAAAGCAATCTAGCTTCAAATCAACATTTTTTTCGAAATAAATCATGTAAACGTATTTATTTTATTATTGCTAACTAATTAGTATTTAGTACAGTCATCATTTACCTATTTAGAAACTTAAATCGGAATTTATTTTTAAGTTTCAAAACAGTATTTTTAAACTACAAATCAACTTATTTAATCATCTGACCAGCAGCCACACGTAACGTACAAGTAAGAACCTGTCAATGACAAATAATCAATGAAAGGTTAAACCGAATAGTAGTCGGTTATTCGGTGAAACCACTATTCGGCGCATCTTTACTAAAAATGTATCGGGTTATTATGTTTTATCTAATGACAGATGGCTTGTGTGATATGTCTTCAGACGAGTGGGGAGGGGGGGTTTGCAGATTAGTTATAAATAGATTATAGAATGAAGATAAACATAACGGTCTGTTAGTTGTTATTGCTTCATTGTTATTTGTTACTCACCCGTACTTTATTGTCATACAGTGTGTCAATCAATGTTATAAATCTTCTTATTTGCGATCTGTGTATCACAATAGATAGTTGAGGTAAATCCCTAATGAACACGGTGTGGAAAGTTTTAGATATCACGAGGTAATCGCTGGCTCCTAAAGGCTGTAAAAATCTAAATTATTTGCATTTAGAAAACTACTGTAAAGACTATTAAAGTTTATAATAGCTTTTAGTTAAAAATGTCATGATATTCAATATCTTCATATATGAGTTAAAATTATTATAATATACATAAACAAAAATTACGCTAGTCGAATAGAATGACAAAAGTATGGTATAAGATAAGCTTAGGTCCATACATGATTGTTATATGTGTGAGTGTATGTCTATGTATATGTAGGTAGTCTGTTCAGTCTCTATTTATTATAAACTTACTCTATCACATAATTCTTCAAATGTAGAATCCAGAACTCGACCACAAGTTTTGGTAAATTTGACATTCCTTCCCATTATATTTATTACTCGAAGTCTTACAGTATCAGTCTCCTTCGAGGCGAGAAATTTAAATAACGTATCTACACCATTATTACCAGCTGTCAATTCACTATTTCTGAAATCATTGTTACTAACATAATTACTATAATATTTATAAGACTGCAAATATATTATAAAAGTATCAAAAAAATAAATTATGAATAGTATGAAACTGTAGATGAAAAAAACTAAATTTACAATATAACAGCTGTAATTCATTCGTATCATTGAAATAAAAATATATACAAATACTTACAAAAAGTATTTTCCATATTTATTTCCGGAGCCTCTTAACCTGTAGTCAATACCGGAGTCCAATTGAATAATGTTACAGTGTGATTTCAAAATCGGTATAAATGGTAAGAAGTTGGATCGTTGCAGTCCGTTCTTGTACAAGTCGTCAGGTTGCCTGTTGCTTGTAGCTACAACTACACAACCATTGTCAAATAACTGAGTGAATAATCTTTTTAAAATCATGGCGTCCCCTATATCTGTTACCTACGAAACATTTATTTTGAATATTATTAAAAAAATACCTCAGCATTTGATAATAGCATTTGAAACAATAAAAAATGTTGCGTTAAATTACTGTACTATATTCCACTGAGCAATATTTTATACTATCATATCAATTTGTATAAAATGTTGCTAAGGAGGCCATTTATTTAAACACATTAATTTCTTAAAGTAAGGTCAGATTTCGTAACCGGGTTCAAATAAAACAAATGGCTGTAACATTCCTAACGTATGTCCTATTTCCTAAATATGTTAAGAGCCTCTACAGCCCATGCCACATGTGGATAGGGTTGCCAACAATGCTTTATAATAAAGTATTATACTTTATTTTTGGTAATTATACTTTTGCATACAAAAAAAGTATGTAAAAATACTTTATTTCCCACCTTTACTGCGATGCATAGAACAGAACAGTAATTATGGGATTTATGGGTAAGTAGTTAACTATTTAACACATGAGTTAGAACAGATGATGAAACGTTTTATAATTACTGAAATGTATCTAATATTTCATCCACCAAACTAGATGATAAATAAATATCAGATAAATTATATGACAAAATGGTTTGATTTTAGTGAACATGCGACTTTCAACTGACAACAACTGACTTTCCACACTTCCTACCATGTCTTTGAGATAAAACTTGAACATTTTGAAATGGTAATAATTTTAATTAGATAAGAATTGTTTATTTATTTAAATTTCAATGTTGATTGTCCAACAGCTTTGAAAAATTAAAAGTAGTAAAAAAGAATAGTTTTTGCTAAAAACACACAAAAATATGTTTTTAGGACAATATGAGCTTAAAATGTAAAAATGAAAAAAAATCTTAAAAATACTTTTATTTTCCTACTCAAACAATTTTATGTTTTTTTCCGTCAAAAAAAGTTAGTAACCCTATATGTGGACGTCAAATAACTATTTATCTATATGTATTGTTTAAATTATAATTTATATAATATACCTAGTCTTGCGATAAATATTATAATAAGAAAAAAAATGTTTTTATTTTTTTAAATTGTTTTTAATTTCTTTTTACAGTGTGTTAGTTTAATGCACAAATATAAAACAATTGAAAATATATAAAGTTTATTCGAAGTGGTGTCCATTGGCTGCAAAACAATCCTTTAAAACTTGAGGCCAGTTATCAGAAGAAGCTAGCGCTCTTTCCATGGGGAAATTCTGCACTGCCAATCGTATGGATTGTTTTAGGGACTCCAAATTATCAAGGCGTTTAGAGCAAGCTATACTCTCTAAAACTGACCATAAATCATAATCCAGCGGATTAAGATCGGTACTAGACGACCCTCAGTCTTCAGCTCTGATGAAGTCCGAGTTGTTCGCTTCCAACCAAGACTGCGTAGACCGAGCTTTATGACCTGGCGCCGAGTCTTGCTGGAAGGACCATACTTGGTTATTGAACATGGTGTTATTTAGGGACTTAACTACCTTCTCAAGAATGATATCTTGATACATACTTGTGCCGATGTTTTGATACCTTATTTACAAAAATATGGCTTAGTCACTCCTTCCAACACCCCACCAAACCATCACTGAAGTGGGATAATGCCCACATTGCACTCTGTTGACTAATTGGGAAGCTTCGAATAATTGGGAAGAGCTTTGAGCATAAATACGGCACATTTTGTTTGTTAAAATCGTAAACAAAATTTTTCTGTGACCTCCCCTTGCCTACCACTTCAGTAGTTTTTTCGATTTTACAATCCTATTCATCTTAAATTTATCAGTTAAATGACCAGTGCGTCTCTTAAAGGTTGCAAGTCCTACGTCATCTCTTAAAATACGCGACATGGTTCTAGGTGCTATATTCATTTCCCGAGATAAAATATTTTGCTTTCGGACAGGATTTCTTCGAATTCTTTCCTTTACTGCTTTGACCACTTTACACCACGAACACTACGTGGACGGGCAGATCTTTCTTTGTCAGAAATAGAGGAAGTCTCATTGTACTTCCTCTAGCCCGGTACACAAACATTTGACTAATGCCAAGTGTATGGAGAGTTTTAAAAATTGCATTTGGCTCCATTATCCATACCTACTTAGTGTAATGCAATCACAGCGATTCCGTTCTCTTTATCACGCCACTCCATTTTAATATCGCAAAATATTGTACAATGTTTTGGCGCCAAAGTAAGAAAACACAATGAATGAGTATAAAAATGACAGATTCCACATTCAAATGTAATATTTTTTTATTTTTAATTGTAACAGTATTTATGGCCAGACCGCCAGACTAAGTATATAAAAATCAATGTGGACTATAAAAGGACAAAATAACTTGGCCATTTAAATGAGACCACATTTAATGTATAATATAGTTAGTTTGTGTCGACTGTCGAACCTGTACAATACAAATAACATGGAACTGAAGAATTTACTAAAACAAATTCTAATAATTTTCAATAAAATAGTGTTCTTCATTAGGGACGCATTTACAAAACTAATAGGTAGAAAATCGCATCACTACATAGAAAAATCTCGACTACGGACACTTACGCGTGTATAGTGGGAGAGTATTATAATAATAATAATAATAAGTCTTTATTTCGATCAACACAGGCACATTATGTTTACAGTTTGTTTATTATTACAAATTAAAATTAAAATTAAAATTAATCACAACAAAATAAAATTAATTATGTCACAAAATTAAATTAAAATAAAAAAAAATAAAAAATTATCCCAATATACAATTAATCCAATTATAATAATAATAAAATAAGTAATAAAAAATATTGTAAGCATTTCGAATGTCATTTACACTTAAACTAAGTTACTAATATACTAATAAAATGCTTTAACAAATGTGAATCGGTTTTAGATGCTAACATTCTCAGAACACTGTTAGAACTTAACCGCATTCCTTTCAGCAGTGAAAACGTTTTATTTCTTATTATGGCATAAAAGTCGTTTGTCCTTTCGGAGGCAAACATGCCTGAAGCTGAACAAAAACGCGGTAAGCCCAACAGCATTCTGAATCCATTATTATACTGGACCCTCAGTGTGTCCATCGCTCTTTGTGTATAGTTGACCCACAAAGCCCCCGTATAGAAGTTTTGACAGTAAGCTTTAAACAGCGTTATTTTAGTATCCTTACTACATCGGGCAAACCTTCGGGCCTTTCGATATATAATATTTTTTCTCATATATTTAATGTTTAATTATTACTTCTTGAAATTATTTTTATATTATTGATTGAGATTGCACATTTGGGAAATCTGAGAGCTACGAGTATGTAATCTTTCTTTTTTATTTCTTAATTCTTCTTTCTTTCTTTTATTTTTTAATTCGTCTATGAGATCCACAAGCATCCATTCATCAGGGATGGAGATTAGGACGCATAATCTTCAAATCACTCCTTAAAGTCGGACAGTAAGATCTCATCAAAAGCTACAAAACAAGCCTATGCTCGGTGCACCCAGCTCAATTCGGGTATGGGACAGACGAAAAACCCAGACAAAAAATATATAAAAACTATAAAGAATTAAGTTAGGTTTGATTACATATTTTGTGTTCATACAGCGATAGCCATACAGTGACCGCTCCCGAGTCCGCACAACGGCCTCACGCCGACTGTGGTGATAAATGGTAATTGAATTATAGAAATATTTGTTAAAAAGGATCAACTAAAATAAAACATAAAATGAACCTCATTGATATACATTAAGAGTCATGTGTATCTGGGTGTTTATCTAACGGGAAAATTGATGTCCCAAGCAATTTGCACATTGTTTTGGATATTTTTTATTTAAGAAAATATCTAAAACTATAGTACATTTCAGTATAGCTGTACTTGTTGACCATGTAAATGTTCTATATCTTTTTTTCTTTTAATCCCAACCTGTCAAAACACAGTCCCCTGGCACGTCCCCATCCCAGAATCTTCACTTTAAATATAATTTTTTAAATAATATTTATGTGCGAGTAACAAATTTAAAGTATATTATAAAACTAAATATACTGAAAATTATATATGTTGAACAAACACTACGTAAATGTAATAATAATTATTCGAAATTACCGCCTGAATGTTGTCCTAAATATTTAAACACAATCCTCTGGTTAATTTGAAAAAATAAAACAAAATTATATAGTCTATGATAACGACTCAATTTTGTGTTGAATGAGTCGCTGACAGTGTGAAGTTCGATCATATCGAGTCAGAACCGAGACATCATTTTGCGGGTAGTTTCATTTTTTGCCATAGTTACTGAATCACGCGTCGGGGCCGTTATGCGTAACAGTCCCCTGGTAAGTAGTTTGAGTAGTAATTTTTTCTAATTAGTATATGGTTTTCATATATCGATTACCAAAATAAACGTACAGTTACTTATTTAGCTGTGAAATAAACTAGGATTCGTAAATAATGAATACAATCCTGTTTAGTGCCAGAAAACACAGTCCCCTGGTGACAGTCCCCTTGCGACAATCCCCTGTTTCGAGCAACACAGGGGATTTTTATAGTTTCCAGTAGATTGTTTTTTATATAAATTTAAATAAAATTAGCTACTAAATGGATTATATGCAGTTATTATACGTAAGTACAGTAATTACTAATATAGCTAACGGCTTACCATGCCAGTTACCACCCAAAAAAAAAATGACGAGGGAATAAATATTAGAAAAACAAGAAAAAAGCAGCAAAATTTTCATACAAATGTTATAAGAATGATCCTCAAAAGAGGAAGGAGGTCAATGAAAAAAAAGCACCGAAAAAAAAAAAACTTCTAAAATTGAAAACAGCAGAGTAATCTTCCGGCCTTTTATAGACTTGAAAATCGCTTATTATTAGCTTTCATTCTATACATTCAAAACCCTATTTTAAAACAAAAAGTGTGCAGGAAAAATTTCATGCAAAACTTTCCCGTTAGTGGAGAAATCTACAGATACGTGATAAAAAATAAAAATATTTTTATTTATTTTCTGATATATTACTTAACTTATTTAGGATTTTTTTCTTACACATTTTTAGTTGAGTATGTCTACTTATCTAAGGTTTTTTTTATGCTTAAATATATCATAATATTTACGACAAAAATGTACCTAAACTCCTCCAGATTTTGTAAAATACGTGACGGAAAATCGTTTGTTTAGTATTAAAAACTACAATATTACAGTATTTTCTCTGAAGACACTAAAGATTAAGAAACATTCTATGTGTTGCAATTATTGGTTTCACTACATTTTAGTTTCATTTTATAGCATTATATACCTAAAAGTTGATAATTTTGGATATAACCGTAAACGCATTCTTAATTTATTAGACTTGTCAAAACACACAGTGTTATTTTCTTTATACTGTTTGAACACTATAATATTGTTTAATTATACTTTATATATATAATAAACTCCACTAAGTTTCAGACACAAATAATAATATCTTATTATTTTTATACCATGTGTGAGTTTTATTATAATAATTTTGCAGTTACATTTTTAGAAACATACTCAATTAGCAACAACCTCTAATTAATGACATTTTTGTCTTCAAAATATTTGTAGTGTGATGTCATCATGGGTTTTTTAGAAATATTGCCTTGAAACTGAATAAATTAAAAATATAGCTCAGGAATAAACCCCAACTAGACTGCTATCATAAGAATATATTAATTATGATTTATTTGTCTAATTTATAAATTAAAATAATAATTAGAGATGCGGCGACTATTCGGCAAGTATTCGGCTTATTCGGTATCTTTTTCTCTATTTGTATTCGGCCGAAGTTCGAGTATTTCTATTTTCTTTGTCACACAACACGGTAAAGAACTAAAAGACAAAACTAAGATTTTTGTCATAGTATAATTGAAAGAAATTCTATAAATGTATTGAATAAAGCTTAATAATATAAAGCAATGGACCTTCAAATCAACATTAATTTGGAAACATATCAAGTCAACAAATTCATTTTATAACTTCAAATCTATAATTAGTATTTTGTATAGTCAACATTTGTTTTATACTTTAAATCAGTATTTATTTTTAAACTTAAAAACAACAGATTTGGTTACTCAGAGAAACCACTATTCGGCACATCTCTAACAATAATGATAAAAAAAATGAATGATTGAATGATGAATGAATGATTATATATTTAATAAATATGTACATATATATATAGAACCTTAAAAGAAATAAGTACTCGATCATTATTGTGTTTAATATTTCTAATTACTAATAATATCTCAATACCTTTGTACAAACTTGTATTTTAGTTTTATTATTACTTACTTGAAATTCATCAAAACATATTAGCCATGACTCTTCAGTAATGTCAGCAGCGACGGGAGGGATGGGGTCAAATGGCTTAGAACTTTCATCTCTAAAGGAACTGGCTCCTTTTCCGGATTTGATTTTAAGTTCATGTATTCTAGCATGTATATTCAACATAAAAGAATTAAAGTGAACTCTAAGTTTTTCTTTGATCTAAAAAAAAAATTACAATAAATTGTTCATTAACATTATATAAAAAAAAAACAAATAGAAATATACTGCAACTTACTGGAACTGTCTCATAAAATAGATCCATTAACATTGTTTTCCCACCACCAACACTGCCATAAATGTAAAGCCCCTTTGGTGCAATAATTTTTTGTGGTTCCTTTTTTCTAAATAAACTAAATAATGATTCACCTATTTTAGGTTGAATTATTGGTCTTTGGAACACTGAAACCTCTTGATAAAGCTCTTGTAATTGTTGAACCACCTTTTCTTGATGAGAATCTTTGGTTAACATACCACTATTCACTTTTTCTGAATACACAGTCCAAGGACTGTCATTTAGTCTTGGATTTTCTTGAGCTCGAGATGATAATAACTTCAGACAATGATGGCAATATCCAAATGAGTTTTTTGCTTTTATAACAGTCGCACCCCGAACTAACATTTTTGTAAATAATGTTGAATTATATCTATTATTTATTACATAAGTTTTTTTCAATATGTATTTTACTATGTGAGAGAGTTTAATAAATTGCTTTTATCATTAATCACAAAAGTAAAGAGAATACTATTAGATCAACGGCGACAAACTAAATAAAATACTATAGGGGCCAACGATTTTATGCTTTGCGGTTTGCCAGATGATCGGTGTTGGCAGACGGGATCGGGGAAATACCATAAGTCATAACACATTATGTCATGTGAAAAATATGACAAGGACATCTGACATTAAGATACTACACATATGTAGAGAAGGCAACTTAAGCTTCAAGCATTTAATAAAAACTGCTTTTCAGAGTAAGCACAAAAGTCTGTTTAAAATATTAAGCCGATAACGTTGAAATGTTTTGACAACAATTCGTCCATTTGAAAAGGAATCTTAAACCGCTTGCTCGAAGATGCATTTTAAAACTGAAATAGCAAACGTTTAACGTAATAAGCACAAGCGTATTGGCTTTTATTCATATAATGAAAATGTACCATTCTGTCGATAGTAATAAGACTCAATTTGATATTTTCATTGATTTTAGCAACAAGCATTAGAATATTAGCTTTTGTTAATACGAGGAAAATGTAACTTTCTCTGCATTGAAATAAGACTCAATTTCATATTTTTATTAATTTCATCAATAATCATAAGTATTTTTGGCTTTTATTGATACGATGAAAATGTATCTTTCCAGATATAGAAATAAGACTCAATTTAATATTTTTATTGATTTCGACAATAATCATAAGCATTTTAGCTTTTATTGATACGATGAAAATGTATCTTTCTATCTATAGAAATAAGACTCAATTTAATATTTTTATTGATTTCGTCAATAATCATAAGCATTTTCGCTTTTATTGATACGATGAAAATGTATTTTTCTAACTACGAAGATAAGACCCAATTTCATATATTTAATGATTTCATCAATAATCATAAGCATATTAGCTTTTATTGATACGATGAAAATGTATCTTTCTAGCTATAGAGATAAGACTCAATTTAATATTTTCATTGAATTTATCAACAATCATGAGCATATTAGGTTTTTTAATTCGATGAAAATGTATCGTTCTAATTATGTGTCTAAGGCACATTTTAATATTGATATTGATTTTATCAGTAATCATTTTATATATTATATTAGCTTTTATTAATACTATATATATTAAAAATGTATCGTTTACTTACATTGCAAATAATAAATATTTTAAGTTTTAATTAATTATTTTCATGATTAATTATAACTTAAAATATTACATTAAAATGTGTAATAGTTCTTTATTATTTATTTGATATTGGAGTTTACTTCTTAAGAATAAATTTTCAAATAAGACAATTGAAATTAAAAATAATAATAATATTTTGTGATCGAATGTTCTCGTAACGTTTTTACATGCAATTTTAACAACGCCATCTAGTTTTACCATAACAAAAACATAACTACATCTGTTAAACATCTCAGTACAGCGTGACACCGCTAGGTGGCGCGACAAAAAGTCATGGGTTCATTGCTTAACACTTGTTAATTTCTATATTTTTCTTTTATGTTTATAAAAAATATGAAAAGCGTTTTAGAAAAATAAGCTTTTTAATAAGCCTGTTTAAAAATTCAAGCATTAAACTTAAATTCGTTGTTCAGATAAAGCCGTTTATCACACCTCTACACATATGTCATATTATTGTAGTATTTTAATGTCAGATGTCCGTTGTCATATTTTTCATTCTTCTTGCTTTCTTTCTTTAACTTTATGGCAAAGCATTGTGTGCATTATGCCAATAGTCAAAACATGGGCAACTTTTGACGTCTTTAAATTTGGTAACTTTCAGAATAGTATTAATTTTTTACAAATATGATAGAGGAAAACTGGTAATAAAGTTATTAGACTCAGTATTACTTAATTATATGTACATAATATAATTTATAAAGATTGGAGCCATGGAAAGAGGCATAAACTAAATACAACAAATAATATAATAGTTAGAAAGTAATTGTGTAAATGATATAATAATGCTACTAAGTATGCTAATACTAATTCATATTTTACAACGTTAATTTTTAACTTGGAGTACATTAAAATCTGTAAGAGAATTATAAATGTTTATATTTATTTCATATAGAAGCGAGGTTAATGATGTTTGTAGAGGACTTCTTCCATGTCTGCACCTAGGGATATGCAAAAAGAATCGATACTTAGCGGAACTCGATACTTTTAGTTTAATATATGGAGGGTAGAAGTGTAAGGAGGGCCATCTCTGTATATTGAAAAGTGTCTGTCGAAAGGGAACAAATTAGGGCCGCGCTGTAGTAGCAAGAGGAAAGATTTTAAAATGTTTGAAAATATCTATAAATATGTATAGCCATGTTAAGCTTATTTAAATTTATACAAATATAGAATAAAAAAATAAACCAATACGGGCAGGGATTCGAACCCGCGACTACTGGGAAACCGTCCCGTCGCTCTACCAACTAAGCTACCTCATAGAATGAACCATTCAATATTAGAAAACAATTAACTAAATGTTAACTAATGAAATTGGATTGAGAAAATAATTGTAGAAATGCCATAATATCGTTTATTAAAGATTTTTGTGATTGCTGTGTTGTGTTTTTATTATTTTAAGCTGAATCGATGTGAGGTTAATTGGTGTCTTTATAAAAAATAAGGAACAAATGCAATCAGATGGTAAGAGTAGCTAACCGGCATTTCATACACTCCAATATTTCGACGGCTTTGATATGGCTAGTTCATCTTACTGGCAAACCAAAGTTGAATTTATTTTCCCCTGATGTATTAAATCGTCATTTCTCATCTGTTGAATCTCTCAAACCAAATATAAAACAGAACACCATCTCCTTCATATCTTCCATACCGTTATGTGTCTCCACATCCTTCTCATTTTCTCTAGTATCTGAGGAAGAAATAAAAAAACTTGTGCACTCCATAAAATCAAATGCTGTTGGTGACGATGATATAAGCCGCCATATGTTCGTCACTTTAATTGACGTGATTCTTCCAATTCCAATTCTATTATAAATACTTCACTATCCATCTATTTATTTCCTTTCACTTAGCGTAAAGCACACGTCATCCCCATTCCTAAAGTTCACAATTCTACTGCCCCTAAAGATTTGAGACCTATTTCTACCTTACCTTACCTATCTAAAATCCTCGAATCAACAGTTTTACAATTATCTAATTTTGTTGATAACAATAAACTTCTTTCGAAATTTTAATTTTGGTTTCATCCTGGTTACAGTACAAGCACTGCTCTCCTTAAATTCGTGGAAGATGTCAGAGATGCGATGGACGGTGGTCAATTAACTATGTTAGTACTCATTGATTTTTCCAACGCTTTTAACTCAGTTGACCATGACAGTCTGATGGCACTCATTTCTTCCGAGAAAATAAATTGGTTCTTATTCTATATTCGTGGTCACCAGCAAGCTGTTCGCATTGGCAACACCATGTCAGAGTGGTGGGACATAGCAGCAGGTTGCCAGAAGGCGGTATACTCTCTTCACTTATTTTCATTATTTATTAATTTCATTTCAAAAGACTTTAGAGCCTTTTATCATCTGTATGCTAAAGACCTTTAACTTTATGCACATACATAGTGTTAGGCTTACTAACACTATTGATACGGCTATCGCGACCATTAATAAAGACTTGCAACACATTTATGATTGGTGCCTCCAGTTTGGTATTAAAGTTAATCCGTTAAAATGCCAGGTAACAATTCTAGGCAGTCAACGATAGCTGTGCAAATTGGCATCATTTGACCTTCCAATCCTTAACTATAATGTTATACCCATTCCCTTTACGCAAATTGACAAAAATATTGGCCTAAACATTGACAGGACATTAAGCTGGAATGCTCACTATATCGACATAAAAACATATTACCGATTCCAACTAAGACTCTGTTAGTGCAATCACTTATGTTCCTCTCATTGATTATACTGATGTTTGTTGCTCTGACATCTCCGAATACAAACTTAAATAAATTGGATCGTCTTCTTAACAATTGCATTCGTTCCAGAGTTTTGTATCGTATAGTGCAAAGTTCTTTCACACTATACGCTACAAAACTCTGGAACGGACTCCCGGAAAACATAAGGCGTTCTCCTAGCAAAGTGACTTTCAAAAACTCTGTTCTGACATATCTGTCCTGGCAATAGAAGAATTATTATAAATTAATTTTACGTATGTATGTATACATTTATATATGTATTTATATATCTTTATATGTATGTAAGACATATGTATGTGTTTTTTTTAATAATTTTTTTACATCTACCTATTACATTATTAACGACAATATTTATACAATAATTAATTTAATTGAATATAACAACAATGTTTTTATTTGTTTGTTTTATGCAATGTATATGTAGTAATATTGTTTTAGTTATTGTTAAGTTTTGGTTACATAATTTTAGCGCCTGATATAAAATAATTCTTTTACTGTTTTTCTGGGTTGACTGGCAGAGAATGTTTTTAGCACTAAGTCCGCCTTTTGTACCATTTTTTTGGCTTTAAATAATTTGTAAGATTAAATAGATAAATAAATAAATAAGATAGTATTGTTTGCTGATGACACTTCTTTAAAATTTAAAGTAAAACGGCAACAGGTTATGTATGACAATGTAAGCAAGGCTCTCTCTAGAATAGTGCATTGGTTGAGAGTTAACCACCTGTTGCTTAATAATAAAAAGACTAAACATCTTCGATTTTCTACTTCCAATATTGAACAGGTGCAAACTAATGTACTTTTAAATGAGGAAGCGCTGGAAGTGGTGGAATCCACATTTTTTCTAGAAATCACTGTTAATTGACTAGTAAATTTATTTATTGGATTGGCTAGTAAAATTAGCTCTGCCCCATGCGCTGTTAAAAAAGTTGATCCCTAACTGACGAGATTACTGTAAGTTAGTTTATTATAGTTATTTTCATAGTATGATGTCTTAAGCTATCGTCCTGTGGGGTAGTGCTACCGATATAAATACCATTTTCGTTTTACAAAAAAGAGCTATCCTTGCAATTTACAACGTGGGCCCTAGAGATTCTTTACGAGATAAATTTGAGCAAATTAATGTATTTAATTATATATGTTTGAAAAACTTAAATTTTATTAAGCACAGTGATATACACACTATCAATACGAGGAACAAACACAATCTCGCGCAACCTGTTACTTAACTTAAACGAGGTGAGTAAATCTTTCATGGGGCAATGTATACATGTTTGTGGGAAAGTGATAGGATGTGGGAATTATTTTGCCGAGCTGGTTGTAGCTTTGACAATGAAAAAATGTTTTGTATAAAACTTATTTTCTATAAAGATTTTTGATTTGATTTGATAAAATATAACAATGATAGTGATAAAGGCACCAAAAATTTATTTAAAATATTTTCATGTGCAACTTTATATAACCTTTACATATCTCA
The DNA here is from genome assembly GCA_959347355.1 of Napeogenes inachia. NCBI lineage: Eukaryota > Metazoa > Arthropoda > Insecta > Lepidoptera > Nymphalidae > Napeogenes > Napeogenes inachia. The sequence continues at coordinate 860,445 of OY365799.1, read as the reverse complement.
TATTCGGTAAGTAGGTCCTTATTACACCCAAATGGGGCTTGTAAGTGACCAATTAGCGCTCTAGGTTATTAATGTAGCTAGAAAGGCTCCAGGGCGGTAAGTAATTTAAAAAAAAAAAAAAAAAAAAAAAAATAAACAATAGTTTAAAAACTAAAAAAACACGCTTTTATTGCTAACCGAACTATAAAACTAGAAAATATTTTTTAATGACAAAGAGTATAAAATTACAGTAGTAGAAGATCGAATAATTAATCATAGTGAATCGCCTTAATATAAAATTATAATAAAATTTAACACGTTCACTGCGTTACGAGGTCTATAAGATGTCTTGCGGGACTTTCGTATTGTGCGGGGACTGAAATGCTGTTGTTTCACTCCTTGCGGGGGGCTCTAACTTGCAAAGTTCTTTATGTATGAGCAAGACAAATATACACATTTGTATCCTACTTGTAGGTGAGTTCATAGACATAATAAAAAAAATTAGGGATGGATTAGGTCCCTAACGCACAGTACTATAATTTTTTCATTACTTGCGTTAGGGGATATTTTAATACTCGTGGAATTATAGGCCTCGTAGACGCAAGAGCGGGTGGGGGGGCGTTGCGGGCGCTGCGTGTCTCGTTTTAGTGTTGTTCAAGTATCGATGTGAGGGGACGCGTGCACGCTTTGAAAATAACTTCGCGTAAATAAATCAACGTGTTTATATTTTCTAATTGTTTTGTTTTGATAAACAATGAGTTACCTTAAAACGAAAAAGTGTAAAAAGTCAATCGATTTTTATGATCAAATTTTTATTGTGCGCAAAACATTACGATTTGCGCACAATGTAAAAAGTCAATGTGCTTACCATGTTTTAATGATAAACATTTTTTATAGTTTACAATAAATAATTAATTCGTAAAAAAACTTTTTCTATCGACAAATGACATTTTACTTAATTCCCATCACTAGTCACTTCACATATTGCTCTATCTCTGGTTGCGGAACGAGATACAATCGATGTCTAATTTTTGATTTGGATTTGTGGCTTATTCTTATGTCATAACTGCGTGCGAACCTAGCAAAATATAGAACAGTAGACTATCTTTGACCCACGAAATTTTTAAGTATATGTCATTGTTTTTGTTGAAGATATAAATTATTTTCAGAATTGTACTTTTAGGGGACTGATTAGGTCCCCAACGCACCCGGGGATAAATTAGTTTCGAGATCTTTTAGATCCCTAACGCACCAGCTGAAAGTTTTTTAATTATGATGTCGCAGTGAACGTGTTAAGTTATTAACAGAATAATTCAATTCTGAGTAAAAATCGTGGGGTGCATTTTACTGTGATTCATAACTATCCTCTCATAGATAGTTGCCAATAGAATGATTGTAATACCTTAAATATCGAGCACCCCCCGCTTTTTACTCAGAATTGAATTATTCTGTTAATAACTTAAATTTTATTATAATTTTATATTAAGGCGATTCACTATGATTAATTGTTCGGTCTTCTACTACTGTAATTTTATACTCTTTGTCATTAAAAAATATTTTCTAGTTTTATAGTTCGGTTAGCAATAAAAGCGTGTTTTTTTAGTTTTTTAAACTATTGTTTATTTTTAATTTTTATTTTTTTTTATTTTTTTTGGGAAACTTTTATCAAATTATTGCATTGTCATTGGTCCTTGATACGTGTGCAAAGTTTCAATTTAATCGGATCGCTGGAACCTGGTGAAAATTAAGCTCGAAGATTCCGTTACATTCATACATACATACATACAACCCAAGCTAATAAAAGCGTATTAAAAACAACACTTCACTCTTTCAAAAAGTTCGCGTACTTCTAACCTCCATACAGGCAATAGACATCATGCATTCAGCCCAATGATCAAAGAGGTCGCATCGCTATTCAGCCTTGTCTTCGTATGAGATAATAGCCATCAATTTTAAATATCGAACAGCAAAGCCGCATTTCTTTTATAAAATATTTTACTTCTTTTTAATGAAATAAGGCGGGAATAAGAATTAACCTACCCAAGAAACACGTGTCCTTAAAATTTGAACATTGTTCTCATTTCACTATAAATTTTAAGTAATAAAATGTTTTATTCTTGTAATGCTGGTTTTTTTTCTACCTACCTCACAATCGTAATGTAAAGCAGAGTAGTTAGCTCGGGTGTAAGCATCAATTGCACCCTCGAACTATAGGCGCCCTCGCTGCACTCGTGCGCCTAAATATCTCGGGCTGCAATCGATGCCTTACAGCCCTTGGCTACTAATCTACTATTAACTATTGGTAAGGAGGCTCTAAGTTTAATTAACATGGTTTTATAATAAAAATGATTTAGAGTGGATCACGATGAAGGTACATACGAGGTGTGATAAATATGTACGGTGAACGAATTTTTATACCGGCAATAGCTGATGCTACAGCCATATGTTGTAATTTGTTAAGTAGCTTGATCCGCTGACACAGGCAGGGACAAGTTGTATCACGTTTGAACATGTCAGTCAGCTGTCATAGCCGCTAGAGTGAGGTTGTGTTTATCGTGTCTGTCGCGCAACATGGATTTCGAACAACGCATTAACATTGAGTTTTGTTTTAAGTTGCAAAAAAGTGCTAAAGAAGCTCATGAAATGTTAAAATCGGTATACGGCGATAATGTAGTAACTCTAAAGACTATGTACAAGTGGTATGACCGATTTAAAAACGGAAATGAGTGTGTTGAAGACGAGCAGCGTGCGAGACGTCCAGTCACTTCAAAAACAGATGAAAATGTGCAAAAAGTGGAAACAATGATTTGTTCAAACAGCGGACTGACTATTCGAGAGCTATCTGAAGACCTTAACATCTCGTATGGCTCCGTCCAAAGCATTTTAACAGATGAATTGCATATGAGACGAGTGAGCGCAAAATTTGTTCCCAGACTTTTGAGTGCTATTCGTGAGTTTTTGGCAGAAAAAAATGTTCCTGTCTGTCCACATCCGCCATACTCACCGGATTTAGCACCGTGCGACTTCTGGCTCTTCCCAAAAATTAAAAGTGTGCTTAAAGGAAAACGTTTTGATACCATTGCTGACATTGAAAGGGCCACGACCGAGCAGCTGAAAGCCCTTCCAAAAGATGCCTTCCAGAAATGCATCCAGTCATGGAGTCAACGTTGGAATAAGTGCATTGCTAGCCAAGGAGAGTACTTTGAAGGAGATTAAATCAGATTCTATGTAAGCGTGATACTTTTTATAATATAACATTATTCACCGTATTTATTGATCACACCAGGTATACATATTTGTAAATTACATTATTACATATGTTGGGTAATGATCCAGAAAGCTACTTGGTGACGCTTTCTTCGTCATTAGTACCGATCACTATCTGGTGAAAACTGTGTCTGTTTACTCCCGTACCTCCGAAACGACCCACTCGGAGGATCCAGCGATTCCAGTCACCACTTGTATCGTGGAATCCGACGAGTGGGTACGCCAATGCGGTATGCACTTTATTGCATCTTTCCCTAGGCAGTGCACTTGCTTCTCCTTGAGTGCCGAGAACTTGAATAGATTTCATTTCTGATGTACTGCGCAAAAAAAAAATGATGTTATATTTCATTTTCTGATTTAACATCAACTGCTAAAGCAAGCTAACAAGCTTCCTGGTGTACCTGGAATGGGATATAGCTTTCAGAGTAATCGATCCACTGAGGACTTTTAGTGTATGCTACGCATATTTGGAGTGAGGTTGTTAAGAAATTATTAAAATTATTGGTGCCCTGATTAAAAAAAATAATAAAATAGGATTGAAACAGCACACTTGTTGAAACCTACTTGATAGTCTTCCATACTCTTAATTCTCTTAAAATGAATTCTTTTTGATTCTCCTTCTAAATGAATGAGAATGAAAAAATAAAAAAAAGAATTTAAAAAGTTAATGATTTTTAATTCTCGTTTCCTCGGCGAGAGAAATAGGAAGAATAGAGGAGGATTGAAAAGTTCTACATATGAGTTCTTTTTAATACTCTTTAATTCTCCACGGAGAATTAAAAACAATGAATTTACTTTTTGATTCTTTTTTTTTTAACCATGGGTGGTTTCTCCGGGCATTTCCAAGGTATTCCACAGGATACAGCATTGCAAGCAAGTTTTTTTTACACTTTTTATAGGTTGTACTCTGGTTTCTGTGTAAATTCATACAGTAGGTATATTAGACTTCAGGCTTTATTTAATGATGAAAGTAGTCAATAATGGTTGCTGAATCTCGGAGTCTGATTAAATGGCTATTTATGCCGGTGCTCGTTAATAAATCAAGGGTCATTGCTCTCTGCAACTATCTTCTTGCTGGATAGATTCTTCAAGTAATGACTCTGTGAAAAAGTAATTATGACCTGTATCAATTTTAGTATTTTAACTTAATTATTTAATGCGGTATTTTAGAATCGCGTGTACGTAAGTGTACGATAAGTACTTAATAACAATGATGATGCATACCTGCGTAGTGACTGTCTAGTGTACTGTGTACTGTACCTACGATATCTGACGTATCTGGTCACGCAAATTAAATATGTCTTCTGATTGGATTGACCGATTTACTCTTTGAATACGCACGTATTTAAATTAAGGACAGTTCATTCCAATTAAAACAATAGTTTTTTGCGTGATGTGTACAGACAAACAGACACATAGACAAAAATTACTAATACTAAGTCTATATATATATATATATATATATATATATATATATATATATATATATATATATATATCATTGAAATAATACCTATATTATATTTAGATTTTGTCTCAATACTGTTTTATTGTAAGTGCAATAAACATAAATATAGTTTTGTGCAACCTTAATAAAATAAACCATCTATTATTATTATTATTATTATTATTATGTTATTTCTAATGAATATCTATTTGATCTCTACTTAACTCTGAATAATTTAAAAAAGGACATAATGCCTTGTACCTAATTGCCTCAATTTAAAATTGCAAATGTGATGGTCAAGAGGAGTCTGAGTGTTCATCATCATGTTAGTCATGTTGTCAGTTAAAGAGGACCTGTCCCTTTAGATACATAACTTATAATTTATAACTTACTAGCTGTTGCCCGCGGCTCCGCCCGCTTGTAGGTCGCTTTTCGCATAATCTGTGGAAACCTATAATAGTGTTATAGTTAATTCTATAGTATCTTATTCCCGTGGGAATTTTATACATATAGGCATTACATTGCTACGATATGAAACTGAAAATGAAACTGAACACACACACACACACACACACACACACACACACACACACAAACCATTATGCAGATATACGTAATAAAGCATATGATAATATGAATACGAAATAATTTGGACCAAATATTATGTTTTGATTAATGTACAATTAAGGAAGTACTTTGTATTTTTTTTATGACTATGCTGTTAGCCAAGTGGCTATTACAGCGTCACCGGGGGAGTGGGCGAGTACTGAGACCCGCCCTTGAAAAACCCGGGCCTAAGGGGCCCGGGAAACACGTCTGCCTTAAGGGTGCCTGTAAGAGGCCATCCTCGGCTTAAGACAGCGTATTTATAGGATAGGATAGAAGGGTATAATGACACTAACGCCCCCCACGGCAGAACGCCGAGGCGTTTAGTGCCTCGCCTTCGCCGGCGAAGGCAGTTTATGTATGTGTGTGATACAGTGTAAGCTAATCGTCTGTTGTCAGTCGTTATTTTGTCATCTGAGTCGATAAGAATCGACTTGGATCTTCTTTTAAAAGCTAACGGGGTGACTCTAGGCTAGTAGGTGGTCGCTTCAACCACCAGTGGGTTCGGATGTACCTCGACCCTATCGAAGACGCTCTGAGAGAGCTCCTTGAAATATTGCGCTATTGTAGGTAAACCTAGGTCTCTATGGAGGTCTGCACTGCGCATGTACCACGGCGCGCCCGTGGCAATGAGCATGAATCTATTCTGAATCGCCTGACGGGGTTTCAGATTGGCGTGAGCGAAGGCGACACTCGCATAAGACATGGCAGTGCGTATACAAACTTTGTAAAGTGTGACCTTATTTCTAAGGTACAGTTTACTCCGCTTACACACGAGGGGATAGAGTCGGCCTAGAAAGAAGGGCGCTCTGTTTCTAACCGATCTGATGTGTTTGTCGAAAGATAATTTACTATCGAGCGTTACTCCTTAGTACTTGGCTTCTTTTTGCCAGTTAATAGGTCGGTCAAAGATGCTAACTCTCCTTAGCTCCCCCGTATCGACCCTTACCCGATAGAAGAGCACGGCGGCACTCTTCTGTGGGTTTAACTCAATCCTCCACTTCCTAAACCAATCACCTAGGGTGTTGGCCGCGGATTGGAGGCGAGCGGCGACGATATGAGTGTCCCTACTGGAGGTAAAGACTGCGGTGTCGTCCGCGAATAAGGCTAATTTAATACCCGGTGCGAGATTCGGAGTATCGCACGTATAGAGCGTGTATACAGGGCGAGAGGACGCAGCCCTGAGGGACACCCACCCTGAGGGAACGGGGGGATGACAGTGTCCCCTCTACTTTGTAGCGGAAGGAACGATTCGAAAGGTAGTCTGTATTAAAAATACGAGCCTATCCGATACCCCGAGTCGTAGTAGCTTGTACACCAACCCGTTGTGCCAGACCTTATCAAATGCCTTCGCCACATCGAAGATGAGCGCTCCTGTTTTATTACGGTTAAATTTACGCCTATGAGAAAGAATGTGCTCCGTTAGGCGGTGCACTAGGTGGGTACACGAGTGATTGGCACGAATGCCGAACTGCTCATTTGGAATTAATTTTAACCTCTCGATTTCCCTATTGAGCCCAATGAGAACTATTTTCTCGTATAATTTGCCTAATGTGATATGAGAAAAGTAAACTAACCGGGCGGTAACTAGAAGGGAGATTGCGGGGTTTACCCGGCTAATGAATCCCTATAACAATGGCTTCCTTCCACTGATCCGGGAATGAGCACCCGGACAGTAGAGTATTAAATATAGAAACCAAAAGGTAAAGCAAATGAGGTGGGAGGATTTTAAGAACCCTGTTACTTACGCTATCTGGCCCTGGGGATTTCTTAGTCTTGAGAGACTTTATAATCGATCTAACCTCGCCGAGATCCGTGTCCTCTAAAGGAGGGCCCACTGGAGGTTGAGAGCAACGGCTACGGACAAAACTATCTACGTGAAATTACTTTGTAGAATTTTAAACTGCTGTACCATATGCGCAAACATAATTATAGCGAGTTCTAAAAGAAGTCAGCGCTATCTATTGAGATTTTATGTAACTAAATTTAAAATGGGCATATGTAAATTAAATACGTTTATATAAACCGCATTCAACTCTGTTTAAAAGTTTTGAAACGGTGCTTGTAGTAAATATTCAATTGACCATAACTTTTTTTTCCCTTAACCGATTTTGACGAAACAAAGTTTTGTTAACGCACCAGATTATATAATCCACCTGTGAAGACGGCGTTCAAATCCTTAAGTAGTAGTTTCGATGTTGTAAAGTACCAGACAGACAGAAAAAAAAACAAAAAATGTTTTTTTCGTTTCTATTACTCGTCTTTAATCGCTCCCTATCAGTTTTTTGGAAAAATATTTTATGTACAAACACTCGATTTTTACTGAATTATTATATATTTGACATTGAGACAATAGTAACTTACAATTACTTCAGTTTCATGTTACTTCCAATAAATCTTCTCTATTATCATAAACGCGCCTAAAGATTTTTTTAACATGGTCGTGCGCGTTAGACATTCTAAGATTGTACCTACTTAGTAATTATTAGGGGAAACTGATTTTCTTTTATAATATACTGGAACTTAACATGCTTAATTAAACGTTATGTAGATGTAGAGATTTATGTAAGTATGTATTCTTAAAATCGTGACTGGTCACTTAAATACAAATTATGTATAAAATTTTCTATGTACAAACCAGCAACTGTGAAAAAGAAAAAGACTGTGAAAGACTGTGAAAAAGTGAACGTAAACGCAGAGGGTTAGTGTCGATTTCTGAAGATAGTTATGACTGTATGTTTGTCGGTTTATTTTCTTTTTCTAGACATAACATTTAATAATATAAGTAGTGTGTATTTGGGGGTTCTGGCTCATTTGTATTGGGGGTGTTCTGGCTCAGCGGGGGCCTCGCTCCTGGCTCAGCGGGGGTCTTGCTCAAGTTCGGGTCTACAAGGGGGGATCAAAAAGTTCGCGGAATGAGGGGTATGGAGGGGGAAAAGGCAACTTTTTACTACCTGCACTAGTTGTGACCCTCATTAAGAGTATAAATACTAAGTTTCAAAACAATTAGGTCATAATTCACTGAGCTACACGTCAATCTACAAGTCAATCCGGAAGAATTTTTGCAAGCAGCGGCGAGTTGAGTGTTGTCGCGAGTTTTTGGCGCTCTGTGGTGACCAAAAGGATGAAGTTTTGAACCGAATTGTGACTAGCGATGAAACTTGGGTTCATCATTATGAGCCTGAGGCTAAACAAGACTCCATGGAGTGGCACAAAAAGGGCACACCATCCCCGAAGAAATTTAAAGTGTCTCCGACGGCTGGAAAGCTCATGGCTTCTGTTTTCTGGGATTCAGAAGGAATCCTCCTTATTGATTATAAGGAAAAGGGTGTTTCTATAACTGGGAAGTACTACGCTACATTATTAGAACGTCTGCGAGTTGCTGTGAGGGAGAAAAGACAGGAAGAGAAAATGAAAAAAGAGCTTCGAGGGAAGAAATTTTCCAGTAATGAAGAAGTGAAGAGCGCTATTTCGGCCTATTTTGACGACAAAGAGAAATCATTTTTTTTCGATGGTATTAATAAATTAATTGATAGGTCTAATAAATGTATTAGAGTTAAGGGGGAATATATTGAGAAGGAAAAATAATTTTGTGTTTTATTTCTTACTTTTTACCCTCCATTCCGCGAACTTTTTGACCCACCTGCGTAATTCTAAAAAAAAAAGGGTTTCGCTATCATCTAAATCGTTTGCTGCCATCCCCGTTTCGCTAGCTTTGACGGTTACAGAGAAAGTTTTTTCATTTAGACTACCGGATCCCCTCGCCCGGCGTTATCGCCGAAGGCCGATAAGACCATTCATTCCCTACTCAACTCGTCAACTCGCTTAGCGTTATAGTCGAGTGCCTGTTTATGAGGATGTTTGTTTTATGCAATAATACCACAATTTAAAATTTTACATTTTATTTTAAATAACACTTTTTCAACAATTTTTCAATTATTATTTCATTGCACAGGGTTTTATCTTCATCGAATATCCTCACGAAGTTCTGCATGCTCTGACCGTAGAACACGTGATGTAGGTATACCAAGCAGTACTCACCACACACCGAAATCCACTCGTTTTGTATTTTCTTACTATTAAAATACCATATTTTACAGTTTCTGTTAAGAAATGCTTTATGGAAGCCTATCGGTGCTCGGCCATATGAATCAAAATATTGGCCGATTTTGTTTTTGTCTACATGTATGGCTACCCAGTGAGACCCTGGCTGAGTATCATAATCTAGATTGCTTACTAAAAATGTAGGGGCTTCAATATGTATCGGCAATCTGTTTGCAGGAAATACATTCATTTGTAACAATGGATTAATCCTATTTAATCATTCCAGAATTTGTAGGGTATTCATATTTTAGAATAGATAACACGTGCTCTATCATGCTTAGACATGTAGTGAATAGTTAGGTATCTTAAAACATGTCTTTATAGTAAGAAGATTATGTACAGCAAGGAATGCATACGCCAAATCGTTGGAATTTATAAACTAGTTACGTTGAAATACCAAAAGAAATAGTTTTAGGAATTTAGGATACTAACCAACACATGGAATCAATCAACAAAATAATTTACAGTATAACAAAAGAAAATAACACAGACAGATAATTGCAAAAAAATGTGTTTCAATAATAACAATTAACGATATATGAATGTATTGATTTTCTTTACAACACAAAAATCTGTTACTTGAATACACTGTACTAGTTTCAATGTAATAAGGTATTATAAAAATAAAGGCTTGAAATTCATTTTATCATTTTATTTATAAACAAAATGAACAACTTAACCTTAAATAAAATAGAAAATCTTAACTACTATAATCTATGATTACATTGCGATGCTTGTCTATTTCAATAACATTATCGAATTCGGCATAAACAATACAGTTAATAGTTTGAGTTAGAGAAGATTCAAAACGAAGTTCTAATCTTACACTACCATTCCTTATCACATTCCAATGACTTGAGGAGTTAGCTGATAGATCAGGTGTTAAGTCAAAAGCTAAGAGACAATAACCTTTTGCACACTGTTCTCTAGATATTTCATTACCCTCATTTAAAAAAATGTATTCCTTTTCCAGAGAATAACGAATGGAAAGCTGAAGTGAAAATGTTACTTTCAAATGATGGTTGCAATGCTTTAGAAGGTATTTGTCGACCGTCAATGTATAAACAAAATGAACTCGTCTGATAGTTCTGGAAATTAAAAGGATTTTTAACAAGAGCACCATTGAGCGCTGCATTATTTATAAATCCAACAATACATCTTTTTGGAATTTGCCCAAGAAATATACTATCCAGAATTTTTCCTTGAACACATGAAGGTATAGTTAGAACTAGGATAAACTAGTTAGGATACTTCGCTGTTGTAGAAGCTAAAACTTTTTGATGTGCAAGTAAAACAATCGGATTAATTCTGGTTCTACGAAATATGAGAGTAGCATCCGAAATACATACAGTTAACTTTAAATCAATTGAATATGCCACTAAATTAAAGATTTCTCTAGATCTTACTAATTTAACAGACATATCAACCCCATTTATCAAAAAAAATTCTTGATTGAATAAATCACTATGTAAATGTCCAATCATTTCAACTTCTTTGCTTTCGGCTATAAACTCTTGACGTTTTTTAAATCCTTTGTTGGATTTGTCGGTTGATTCCATCTTTTCAGAAGTATCTTCATACCAGAGATCGCAAGTCAGGTTTAGAGTTTTTAGCGGCTGGAGCATAATTAAGTAATGTCTCTATATATGAACGGTAAGCATATGTGTTATTGGGAGGTGAAATAAGTTTTTGATTTAAATAGATATCAAGCTGACTGAAAAGTGAATGCAACCAATTATTAACTGGAGCCACAACTGCCGATGAATTAAGTTTCGTAGAGTCTTGGTTTATAACTTTTGCTTTTATGTGTATTAGCGTGTGAGATAAATCCATGTAATCATCACCAGCTCCCGGTACTTGAAACTCTGTAGGTCTAACTCTCTAACCATCATCAGCAAGTGAAGAAATTGGTTTGTAATGTATCCATGAGCTATTTTCTATACTAGTTTGCGTAGAGGGCAAGGCGAACAAATCTAATTCGGACTTAATACATTCACAGGAATGGTTATGTAAAAATGACATTTTATTATTAAAGAAAAAATTTCTTTACTTACTTTTTTAGTAAATTTCTTGCTCTTATTAACTTTCCCGTTGACGGTAGGCGATGAACTGAATGAAGTCAGACGTTTTCTCTTCATTATATATCCTGAACAGGACATATTAATATCGTCGATTTTAGCATCTGCCTTTCTTTTCAGACTGGAGCCTGCTTCCTTTAGCCATTATTTAATAGTTTCTTCCATAGATCTAGAGGCCGCCATATCAGATAAAAGTCCTACACCAGCGTTTAAAGCTTCTTTACCGATAGCTCGGGCACCACTAGCCAGTAATGGAAAAACACATCGAAACAAACCTCCTAAAAAGCTACCAATTCCGTGACCTAGTGGGTACGGGGCTCCCTTATAAATAACTCCAATACCAGATCCGGCTTGGTGTGAATAATAATGTTCATAAGGACAAATAATTTCATTACTGTGAGAATGCATGATTACAATTTTCTAAATGGAGTTTAATACACACTGTTCCAAACTGGAATGGTATTTTTCGACCGGTGTTTGTTCTTATATCTATTTCAATTATATCAAACTCTCTTCGCATTACTGGTAAGGTAAGTGAGGTGGCGAAAAGACATGCATTTTGTTGGCTCCGCAAATATACTTAGATGGGTCTAATGGTATTATTCTTAATAAGGGTGTCATAACATCTCCAATTATTTGTGTTCCAATAATATCGCAGTAAACAAACAACTGTGGCGGCAACCCCAAATGAAGATTAGCTGGACATTTTCCTAGTCCTTTTTCTACTAGATTCTTATTTGGTTCGAACCCAAGTTGAAGCGATAGCTGAGTTGATAAGGATAATGATTTTATTTTTTCGTTCATTACAACAACATGAACATACTTTGATAATTCATCATATCAAAATTTTACTTGTTCATTTATATTATTTAAGACCGTCAATATATGGTTAATATTATCATAGTTTGTTGCTGGAATATGTTTTTTGTAGTAAACGGTTGAAGTACCTACTTCATTGGGTATTTTCATTGTTTTAGTCAGATATACCATACTTTCATGTTCTTGCACAGTAAACATTGTACAGGGATATTGAAATTCAATCGACTATGATTATATGCATATATTAAATCTTGTAAAACATCTATGTACCTGTAAGTGTTTCTGTGAGTAAAATATCGCCACATTTTCATTTTTAAAGTCTCTCAACAACACTAGCCTTAATGTCGGGATTGTTTGTAGTACCTATAATAATTAATATTCTTGATTTTAAAGTAACGTTGTAAATCTTTGGAAACGAACTCCGTACCTTTATCGGACTGTATATGAGTACTGTACTGGGGTACTGTTCGCTTCTTCAAATATACTTTTAAAAGAATTTTTATAGTTAGAGAATGAACTTGAAAGATATTAAACGTAACAGAGATTCACCTTTTTTCAAATACGTTTTTGGTATACGACTCAGTATTTGATTTGTTTAATAAAGAGGATCAATTTCCGACGCTGATTTAAATTCAAGCTTTTCTTCCTTCAATGCTTGGTTCGAGACTGAATCTTTGGTATCAATTCCATCATTTATATTCGTTTCCATGTTTATTTCATTATTGGTAATTCAATAGGCCGTCGATTTTCTTCATTGAAATTTAAATATCTTTGTAAAATTTGTAAGTAAAGAATGCATTTCTTTCTATCATCCATATTGCTATTTAAAATAGTTTTCATCTCACCATCTAATCTAGATGTTGGATTATCATCATTATTATGGTGATTTAACTTTTCAATAACACTTGATTCAATTAGTAACATCTCTTTAGCATGTTGCATTTTACAATCTGTTAGTTTACAGAAGCGATTGAACAATTACACTCAAAATTGAACCTAATATTATCGGTAAAAATGCACCACCTTTTTGAATAATTATCTTCTTCCTTATTTTATTTATGCCTTTTTTGACTAACTTGCGTAGAACAGATTTATATTTTTGTAACTTTTTCTTATGTTTATCTTCGAGGGGTACTTTCCCTTGCAAAACGTTATGAATATACTCACAAATACAGATTATCTCATCTTCATCACAAGATTTTAACAAAGCTGCTCTATTTTTTGGTTTGAGCCTATCCAATGCTAACAATAAGTCTTTCTGCGTGATGACACTTCAGGGCATTATTTATAAATGATTGGAATTTGTTGGTTATCAGCGTATTTAAAACCCTTTGTAGGTACGTATACTTGACAGTAACCATACGAAGGAAAAATATTTGTTTTTATACGACATGTATCGCTTGTACCTTGCTTGAAATCAAACATTAAGTATCCATGAGCTACAAAATGTTTCATTTTGTACATCCATTCACTGCAATAGTAGCTGGGCCAAGTTGGGTTGGGTTGTGGAAAATCGAATTTTGTAAAAAACTTTTTAAAGTCTACAGTTGATATTTGTAATACTTCATTTGCTCAGATAATGTGGTGTTTTGATGAAATGCAACCCTTGTACAATAATTTACAGAATGTAATTTTTTATCAGGGCATTCCAGATCTAAATATGTTTGATGGTAAAAAACCAAATCTTATCATAATTGATGATGAGGGATTCCGATGGTCGAATTGTCGATATATTCACTAAGGGTAGTCATCATAGAAACTTAAGCGTATTTTACATAACACAAATCTCTTTCATCAAGGGAAGGGACAAAGAGATATTTCTTTAAACTCTAGTTATATGATTTATTTCAAAAATCCTCTAGACAAAACTCAAATCCGACATTTGGCACGACAAATATTGCCAGAAAACACAAAATTCCTTGAAGATGCTTACAGAGGTGCAACAAAAGAATACGTGTGAATTATTAAAAGAGTAAATTAGAAGTGAAGACTTTTATTGGATAAAAAGCATTTTATTTTATTTCATAAAGAACTTAAAATACTATACATATAATAATTTTATTTTATTACATTTAGTCTAGAACATAACATTTTTTATATCTTAATATTAGCAACTTTACAATTTAAAGATAATACATGTCTTAATAACAATGATAATAATCGACAATCAATAAAAAATATTAAAGCTCCGCTTACATAAACATCGCTATTTCAATTTATAGTGACCCCAAGCCAATGTGTACACGTTATTTGGTAAAATATGCCTTTTTGTATCATTATAGGCTAACAGAACATACTTTATTAATTTGCTGCGTAAAAATGGCGTGTTTTATTGATCTGAATCTTAACATTTTATCATATTTAATTTTTTGCTTTAGTTGTTAATTTTGTATTCGTTTCTATTGCATACATTTTAGATCTTAAGCCAACGAATTCCTTAACAATATTTCCGTTGTTTTCATTTTTAAAAAGTCCTAACTGTTTTTTATTTATTAGCGGATAATCAAATAAAATCTTTAAGGGATAATCGGATGTATCAAATCGCACAGCAAGATCAGGTTTTTTATCATCATAAAAATTTGATTAATTAAGCTATCAGTATCGGTAATTTAGTTTTGTTTTAAAATTTTGGTAACATGTAATCATAATGAAATTCGTACATGAGGGTTTTTGATATATCTAAAATGGAAAATCCTAAGTATATTGGTTTGTCATAACTGATTTTAGTCTTTTGTAAATGAACAGCTACTAAATTTTCTGAAAAAATCGATAAAGTTTTAAATTCAAGTTTAGATATTAAATCTTGGACACCTAAACTTTTTCCTATATTTTCCCAATGAGTTATTAACTAAACATTTACTCTTTTTTCAACATTTTCCATGGTTTTACCGAAAACAGAATTATTCAAATTTAAAGAAATCTTTTTCGAAGTTAGATTCAGCTCTTTTTCTTAAATCCATATTTAAATCAATATATTTTTTTAAACATTGACTCTGTCTAAATTTTGAAACACTATGTACTTGTGCTAATTTAAGGCCTAATTTTAAATATTGTTTTAAATTTCTATAGTGAATATTATATTTTTCTTTGTTGTTTAAATTTGGAATAAGTTTTTTGTCCTCTGATCTACCTATGGATATATTTTCTGGACATAATGGTAAATCTGAATGCATATCATTAAGGTGTTCAGGATATTCCAAATAAACTTCCAAAATGAAACCAAAGTCTGATGTATCTTCAACTTCATAATTTGTCTCTGGACTAACCCACTCAAATTTATCCAGAGGAAGGTATTGTGACATAGCCAATCCATTAAGGTTATTAGCATCAAAGTAAGTTATGTAAGATGTGGGTTCGTTTTTATTAAAATCGTTTAAGTGCTTATTATTAGCTTTTGCATAGCGATTACTACATTGAGATACACCTCCCCGAATCCCTGATTTAATGAATGATATTTGATCTATGTCCGTCAATAACTATAATCTAACTTTTGTTAATTTTAACATTGCATCCCAACTAAGTCCCGGTGCTCTATAATAGTGAGCAGCATCTAAATCATACGTTTTAAGACAAAGATTTCTGAATTTTTCAAATAAATGTCTTTAAATATAAGTTTGAATAGTCTAATATATTTCGACAGCCAAAATGTTGCCAAACGTCTTGAACTCGATGGTAATCGTCTTCCGTTATGTTTGTACCATTCAATGAGTTATAAAAATCATCTATACTTGGTAATTATGTACAGTTTAAAAAGTCAAATGATTTCATGAACTCATACTCATAGACTCCTTTCTTTCGTAGGCGATTGAAATCTTCTATCTTTGGAAAGTTTTTTTTAAGATCATGAAATTCTTCATCTTTTAAATTTTGAGCTAATTTATCAAGACTACATGACAAAAATCTAAACGATTCCACAAATCTCAAACTAACTTTTTGATTATTAATGTAAATGCTTTTAGAAAATGAAATATATTTTTCTTTATTTTGTGGTATTAAGTCTATTCCACCTTCTACAAAATTAAGAGCATGAATAATGAAATGAGCATCGTAATTGCTCAAATTATGTATAAAAATAGGGATGTATCGCGGGACATGACATTTATTTATACAGATTTCATGTCCTTTAAAATCACCAGTTTCCGGCCCAGTGGAAAAAGTCCATAGTTCCATAAGCCGGGCAAACCCCGGCATCTGCCTAGTAGTTACCGTCCCATTAGTCTTCTCAGTTCCTTAGGGAAAGTATATACGAGAATCATCCTCTGTAGACTTAGATCGGAAGTCGAGAGACTTAAACTCATCCCAAATGAGCTGTTCGGCTTTAGAGCCAACCATTCATGTTCCCATCAGGCGCAACGCCTCACGGAGCACATATTGATAGGGGCCACTGTGAGGGCCAAGAAGCATAGGACAGGAGCGCTCTTCCTCGATGTAGCTAAGGCGTTCGACAGGGTCTGGCACAATGGACTGGTTTACAAGCTATACCAGTTCAAGGTGTCGGACAGACTCGTACTCATCATACGGGACTACCTGTAGAATCGCTCCTTTCGCTACAGAGTGAAAGGCGTTCTGTCAACCCCCCGCTCCATCAGGGTTCAGTTCTCTCGCCCATCCTCTATTCCATCTACGCTAGCGATATTCCTAGGCCGCGACCTAAAGTGCACCTTGCCATGTACGCGGACAATACCGTGCTTTACACGTCCTCTAAGGATGATTGGGAGATATACCAACGTCTCCAATCCGCAGTCGACTCCCTCGAGAAATGGCGGATCGATAAACCCTGAGAAGAGCGTTTCGGTGCTCTTCGAACGGGGCCCCCCAAGGATCCTCCCGCGAATCAAACTCTTTGATAAACCGATACCTTGGAAAGACGAGACAAAATCCCTAGGAGTAACGTTAGATAGAAAGTTAGTTTTCACTACGCATATTAGGACCGTTCCTAGCAGAGCGGCCTACATATTAGGTCGTTTATATCCGCTGTTAGGCAAGCGGAGTAAAATGTCCCTTCGCAATAAGGTGACACTTTACAAAGCTTGCATACGTTCCGTCATGTCCTATGCGAGTCCCGCTTTTGCGCACGCTAATCTGAAACCCCTTCAGGTGATTCAGAACAAGTTTACACGGATTGCAACCGGGGCGTCGTGGTTCGTACGCAACATCGATCTACATGGAGACTTAGACCTTCCGACCATCGCTCAGTACTTCAAGGGGCTTTCCCAAAAGTACTTTGAACGTGATGAGCGACACCCGAACCCACAGGTGGCTGACGCCGCAGAGTATAGACCACGTAAGACTACTTTAATCAGAAAAAGAAGACCCAAGTCGGTTCTCGTTGACCCCGACGACGCTATCACAGTAGGTAATAATGTACGCGTAGGCATAAGTGACACCACACAACATACAGACACACCGTCTAGACCGGTATAGACGAGGTCCCAACTGTGTAATTGCTCCGTTGCTCCGGCGTTCTGCCGTCAGAGGACGCTGGTGTCCAAATTTCCTTAGCTTCCCTCCTGACTAACGACGCCCCGAGCCGAGGTCCGTGTCTCAATCTGAGACGCCCTCGGGACGTCGTTTTCTATGGGGGCCCGTCTGGCCCCCCCTTTTAAGGGCGGGTCTCCTGACCCACCCGCTCCCCCGGTGACGCTATAATAGCCAACAGGGCTAACAGCATAGACAGGAAAAAAAAAAAAAGGTAGTAAAATGTACTAAACACCCATCACATATATGAAGAGCTACTTTTTTATTTATTAATTGTGCGCTTGCTAAAGGAGATTAGTTTTTAATATAACAGTGGTGATAATTACTATCATTTTGCAAGAGTAATAAATTAATATGATTAGTTTTACGACATTTACTAAAGTATCCATAATAATTAATATCCATATAATCAATAAAGTGGTCCAACTATAAAATGCTTTTTCGTCTTGATATCCCATTCTGAACCAAAGACATTTATACTAATATTGTTTTGTTTTTCCACTTTAGGTATATCATTCAATTTGACCGGGAAGGATATCCCATTAAGTTTAATTCTATGAGAATTTACAGTATAAGATGATGGTCGATCCGAATTTTTGTTCACGGGGTATAAAGCCGAAAGTATAGACCACTTTAAGCATCTGAGTTTTAAATATTTATTACAGCTTTTTTAAGTTTTATATCTTTTGGTAAGTCAATGTATGAACCACTACGAAATGGACTAAATTTGTTTATATTTAATTCTATGTAATTTATATGTTTTAGACTCCAACCACTATCTTTTCTTTCAAAACAACTAATTTTATTTGACTGCGTATCTTTCAACGATATCATAAAAATGTTTAAATCGTCAGCTTCAGTTAATATAAAATTACTTGTTTAAAAATCAAAAGAGTTATTTATTTGTTTTGTTTCATGAACCAAATCCGCATGTAGAACAAAGTTAATCTTTAAAGAACTATGTTGTTTGTTAACTTCATTGATTAAAAAAATCATATCACTTTTGATAGATTGCAAAAATAATTCTGGTGTTTGGAATGTTATGTCAGATTCTTTTTTACTTTCAATTTTAAAAGATATTGTGCGCTGTCCAAAAGTGGAACCTACAACGGACATATTGGCAAGGGAGCAGTGTGATTTTAAAACATTATTTTTGTGTAAATTACTCTTGGTATGATTGACAAAATATCTTCTATTAAGGTAAATGTTAAAAAATTCACAGAGTACCTTATTCCCATCTTCGGTTGAAGTTGACGGTTCCTGGTGTCGTGGTTTCTTGTCTTGATCACTTCTTTGTCCGGAGTCAAACCATTAATATTTTTGCTCCACAACCTGTCTGCAATAGTAATAATGGCGGCTGACTGTAGATGAACAATCTCAAACAACAAAATCAATATATTGATTACTTTTAATACACCGAAATACATTATTTACTAAACACCGATTAGTCACTGATTTCACTAAGTACATACTTTTAAATATTTGTCTGTGCTATTTCTTTCGTTATACTGTAAATTATTTTGTTGATTGATTCCATGTGTTGGTTAGTATCCTAAATTCCTAAAACTATTTCTTTTGGTATTTCAACGTAACTAGTTTATAAATTCCAACGATTTGGCGTATGCATTCCTTGCTGTACATAATCTTCTTACTATAAAGACATGTTTTAAGATACCTAACTATTCACTACATGTCTATGCATGATAGAGCACGTGTTATCTATTCTAAAATATGAATACCCTACAAATTCTGGAATGATTAAATAGGATTAATCCATTGTTACAAATGAATGTATTTCCTGCAAACAGATTGCCGATACATATTGAAGCCCCTACATTTTTAGTAAGCAATCTAGATTATGATACTCAGCCAGGGTCTCACTGGGTAGCCATACATGTAGACAAAAACAAAATCGGCCAATATTTTGATTCATATGGCCGAGCACCGATAGGCTTCCATAAAGCATTTCTTAACAGAAACTGTAAAATATGGTATTTTAATAGTAAGAAAATACAAAACGAGTGGATTTCGGTGTGTGGTGAGTACTGCTTGGTATACCTACATCACGTGTTCTACGGTCAGAGCATGCAGAACTTCGTGAGGATATTCGATGAAGATAAAACCCTGTGCAATGATATAATTATTGATAATTTATTCAAGTGTTATTTTAAATAAAATGTTAAATTTTAATTTGTCGTATTATTGTATAAAACAAAAGTCTTTATAAAATAGAGTATTCGGTTAGGTTATGTTTTTGGTTAGGTTATGTTAGGTTAGATTACATTTATAAAACCCTGTACAGTGATATAATAATTGATAATTTGTGGTATTATTGCATAAAACAAAAATCTATATAAAATAGATTATTTGGTTTTGTTATGTTAGGTTGTATAGAATATATTTATAAAACCCTGTGCAATGAAATAATAATTGAAAAATTGTTGAAAAAGTGTTATTTAAAATAAAATGTAAAATTTTAAATTGTGGTATTATTGCATAAAACAAACATCCTCATAAACAGGCACTCGACTATAACGCTAAGCGAGTTGACGAGTTGAGTAGGGAATGAATGGTCTTATCGGCCTTCGGCGATAACGCCGGGCGAGGGGATCCGGTAGTCTAAATGAAAAAACTTTCTCTGTAACCGTCAAAGCTAGCGAAACGGGGATGGCAGCAAACGATTTAGATGATAGCGAAACCCTTTTTTTTTAGAATTACGCAGGTGGGTCAAAAAGTTCGCGGAATGGAGGGTAAAAAGTAAGAAATAAAACACAAAATTATTTTTCCTTCTCAATATATTCCCCCTTAACTCTAATACATTTATTAGACCTATCAATTAATTTATTAATACCATCGAAAAAAAATGATTTCTCTTTGTCGTCAAAATAGGCCGAAATAGCGCTCTTCACTTCTTCATTACTGGAAAATTTCTTCCCTCGAAGCTCTTTTTTCATTTTCTCTTCCTGTCTTTTCTCCCTCACAGCAACTCGCAGACGTTCTAATAATGTAGCGTAGTACTTCCCAGTTATAGAAACACCCTTTTCCTTATAATCAATAAGGAGGATTCCTTCTGAATCCCAGAAAACAGAAGCCATGAGCTTTCCAGCCGTCGGAGACACTTTAAATTTCTTCGGGGATGGTGTGCCCTTTTTGTGCCACTCCATGGAGTCTTGTTTAGCCTCAGGCTCATAATGATGAACCCAAGTTTCATCGCTAGTCACAATTCGGTTCAAAACTTCATCCTTTTGGTCACCACAGAGCGCCAAAAACTCGCGACAACACTCAACTCGCCGCTGCTTGCAAAAATTCTTCCGGATTGACTTGTTGATTGACGTGTAGCTCAGTGAATTATGACCTAATTGTTTTGAAACTTAGTATTTATACTCTTAATGAGGGTCACAACTAGTGCAGGTAGTAAAAAGTTGCCTTTTCCCCCTCCATACCCCTCATTCCGCGAACTTTTTGATCCCCCCTTGTAGACCCGAACTTGAGCAAGACCCCCGCTGAGCCAGGAGCGAGGCCCCCGCTGAGCCAGAACACCCCCAATACAAATGAGCCAGAACCCCCAAATACACACTACTTATATTATTAAATGTTATGTCTAGAAAAAGAAAATAAACCGACAAACATACAGTCATAACTATCTTCAGAAATCGACACTAACCCTCTGCGTTTACGTTCACTTTTTCACAGTCTTTCACAGTCTTTTTCTTTTTCACAGTTGCTGGTTTGTACATAGAAAATTTTATACATAATTTGTATTTAAGTGACCAGTCACGATTTTAAGAATACATACTTACATAAATCTCTACATCTACATAACGTTTAATTAAGCATGTTAAGTTCCAGTATATTATAAAAGAAAATCAGTTTCCCCTAATAATTACTAAGTAGGTACAATCTTAGAATGTCTAACGCGCACGACCATGTTAAAAAAATCTTTAGGCGCGTTTATGATAATAGAGAAGATTTATTGGAAGTAACATGAAACTGAAGTAATTGTAAGTTACTATTGTCTCAATGTCAAATATATAATAATTCAGGCACTAAACGCCTCGGCGTTCTGCCGTGGGGGGCGTTAGTGTCATTATACCCTTCTATCCTATCCTATAAATACGCTGGTACTTCTCTGATAGCAGAGTGGACTGTGGAGTGGTTCCGCGGCTGTGTGGGGGGGGGGTCCGCGGCGGTCGCTTTCTTGCTGAGGGAGAGGCTGCCTGCGGCGGTTAGGGTCTGGACCTCTTTCTACCAAGCACTTTAGAGAGGGTGCTTGGAGGGGAGACGGTCCGAGACGTTGCCTGGATTAATCGTTACCGAGCGCGACGCCACGGTTGCGCTTGGTGATGGTTGGTCTGGGCGTGGTGGGTTCCCGACTTATGCCTTTTTCTTGCTGGTCTCGGCTGATCACCGTGGCCGACGGTAATGGCCCGTCGGGTTCGAAGTTGGGCCCCCTACGTGAGCGGACTCACGTTCGACTCCAGTGTGTTGCAGTGAAGCTGTCTGCGCATCACTGGGTCTTATGGGAGTGTGCTCTTCCAGGGGGTCTGACCGGTGGTCTCCTCTCGGGGAGATAACCGGCGGCGGAGCTGGACACGGTCAATGGTCGAGTCGGTCTGTCCAACTGGCTCGATTCTGAGACTGAGTCCAGCTAGAAGGGGGTCTCGGCCCCCTTCAGAGCCAGCAGGCTTGGATGGGGGGAAGGGGATCCCTCCACGATCTATCAAGCCTGCGAAAAAGGGATGGGTGCTCCTCGTTGCGGGGTGCCCTCTCCGTGGATCACGTCGGGGCATCGCGGTGAGTGCGAAAGCGATCCCGTGGTGTCCCATTATGACGGTGGCGGCAACCGTCAGGTTTAGTGAGTAGGAGTCTCACATAACCACCTCCATCATCCCCTTGATGGAGGTGTGTATCCATGAGGATTCCTGACGTTAAAAAAAAAAAAAAAAAAAAAGGAATCTCTGACAATCATAAGATTGTCGTTGCTATTATCCGATAGGTTTGTAATAATAATCTTTGAATGTATTTTCTTCAAATGTATTTTGCAACAATACCATTCATTTTAATCACAAACATAACACACGCACTAGATTAAAAGTGATTAGATCCATGTAAGACATATTGAAAGAAATACAACACGAATAAATATTTAAAAATAGTTAGCTTACCTCCATGGCGACTCCAAAGAAATTTAATGTAACCACACAATAACTTGTAACTTGGATATACTGTACTGCACTGTATGCAGGCAGACGGCAACTGTTATGTGGTGATCCTCTTTCGTTTAGGACCTAGATAATCTCCTTACTATAAAGACATGTTTTAAGATACCTAACTATTCACTACATGTCTATGCATGATAGAGCACGTGTTATCTATTCTAAAATATGAATACCCTACAAATTCAGGAAAGCTTAAATAGGTGTAATCCATTGTTACAAATGAATGTATTTCCTGCAAACAGATTGCCGATACATATTGAAGCCCCTACATTTTTAGTAAGCAATCTAGATTATAAAACTCAGCCAGGGTCTCACTAGGTAGCCATACATGTAGACAAAAACAAAATCGTCCAATATTTTGATTCATTTGGCCGAGCACAACGTGTTCATCACGTGTTCTACGGTCAGAGGATGCAGAACTTCGTGAGGATATTCGATGAAGATGAAACCCTGTGCAATGATATAATTATTTATAATTTATTCAAGTGTTATTTTAAATAAAATGTTAAATTTTAATTTGTCGTATTATTGTATAAAACAAAAATCTTTATAAAATAGAGTATTTGGTTAGGTTATGTTTTTGGTTAGGTTATGTTTTTGGTTAGGTTATGTTTTTGGTTAGGTTATGTTAGGTTAGATTACATTTGCCGGGGCGCCACGATGAGTGCGAAAGCGATCCCGTGGCGTCCCAGTTGAGCGTCGTGGGCAGCCGTTGGTTTTTTAGTGGGGTGCCTTAGGCAGTCGCCGGGTGCCGCACATACCGCCCTGAAATCGCCTTCCTGGCTTGGGTGACGATGCGGAAACGCATTTTTCCAACGATAAAAAACAAAAAAAAAAAAAGGTTAGATTACATTTATAAAACCCAATGATATAATAATTGATAATTTGTGGTATTATTGCATAAAACAAAAATCTATATAAAATAGATTATTTGGTTATGTTACGTTAGGTTGTATAGAATATATTTATAAAACCCTTTGCAATGAAATAATAATTGAAAAATTATTCACGTGTTATTTAAAATGAAATGTAAAATTTTAAATTTTGGTATTATTGCATAAAACAAACATCCTCATAAGCCGGCACTCGACTATAACGCTAAGCCAGTTGACGAGTTGAGTAGGGAATGAATGGTTTTATCGGCCTTCGGCGATAACGCCGGGCGAGGCGATCCGGTAGTCTAAATGAAAAAACTATCTCTGTTACCGACAGAACTAGCGCAACGGGGATGGCAGCAAACGATTTAGATGATAGCAAAACCTCTTTTTTTTTTTATATAGGATTAGACCCGAACTTGAGCAAGACCTCCGCTGAGCCAGGAGCGAGGCCCCCGCTGAGCCAGAACACCCCCAATACAAATGATCCAGAAACCCCGAATACACACTACTAATATATGTATATAGGTACCTACTTACTAACGTGGGATAGTTCAGTACAGTACAGTACAGTACAGTAAAGATATTTTTAAATAAAAGTATTAGTGTTTAGAAATGCAGCGTACAATACAAAAAAACAGAATACAAATACTGCATTCCATTCCGTTATTGAACAGTTGCAATAGCTTTATATAAATAAAGTATGAAAAATAAACCGATACGAGCAGGAATTCGAACCCATGACCTCTGGAAAACCGTCCTGTTGCTCTACCAATTGAGTTACCGTGTCCTATCCGCGTCGATGAATTAAGCATTCTATATGTGATCGTCTTTATAGGAACGGTGGTGACATCTATAAGTATTCTTTCGAAAATCCTAACCAATGTTTCTAACTTTGCAGTAAAGATAAGCATTGAGAAGATGCCAGTACCGAAATCGGTACAGCGATGGGACAGTTCCCAGAGGACGCGGGTTCGAATCCCTGCTCGTATCGGTTTATTTTTAATTTTATATTTATTTAAATTGAAATATGTTTAACATGGCTATACATGTTTTTAAATATTTTCAAACAGTTTCAATAGCTTTTTAATATACATTTAGATCAAAGATACCTATTCTATTTTTATAATAGCTACGAATTAATCAAAACCCTAAGGTGTAAGTCGATTACCTCCTAAACTTAACAGACATAACAAACATCCTTAAACAGGAGTTCCTGTTCAAGTTTGAAGGCAGTTTATATTTATTTCAATTATTGCCAATTTACATCTGAAGACATTAAGTAAACATTACTCAATTCAGCAAAATAAATATTAAAGCACCTAACCGATCTTAAATTAAAAAAAAAAACTAACAAAAACTCCATCTTGCCCGCGCTCTCTAACAATGCACAATGGTGTCCGCTACAACAATGCACTATCCCTTGTGAATATTTAATGTTAAATATCCGCATCTTCTTATTCCACCTCTAAAATAATGTTTAACCAAAATCTTTTAAGTACATGTATCACTTGCATGGCGTCAATAAAAAATAAGTGGCTATTAAAGTATTGTTTGTTATTTAATTTGTAAGAAGCAACAGCTATGAGGACCTGGGAACTATAAGTGTCAACAATATTGTAACCTCATTACAACAAAAGAGTCATGAGCAAATTACCCCACTTTGCAATAATAAGAATATCTTCAGAAAAGAGGATGTGCTCAAATTGAAATCGACGTCCTGAGTGCATTCATCTGGTGAGTGCATAATATATGTACGAGTATATTATGTTTATTATATACTGCAATCAGTTTGACAAGGATGTCACAAGTTAAATGTGATAGTCCGTTAAGATGTAGTTAGGGAAATGTAACATATTTTAAGGTAAAATATATTTCGAAAAGTTACACCGCAGAAAAATTATTGGAAATTCGAAATATATTTTAAATAAACAAAATAGACATCGTTTTCTAATCGTGTAATTTTTTTTAAAGCTAAAAAGTCTTTTATTGGTGCTATCTTTGAAGGGCTTATAACCTAATACGATGTGTATTGTATATACTTAATCCCTACAAGTATAACATAAAAAACATTTTAATAATTCATGTTACTCGAAACGTCCATAAACAGGATCATCACAGACTTAAACCTTAACCAGAAGCTTCGCGACTCGTCCGTTTAATTCTTCTTTTTTTTCTGTCTGACCCCGGTGTTGGCTCTTGGAAATTCGTCTCGACACTCTTAAAGCGCGATATTTTCAACTATTACTCATCTTACACGTACTGCTATAAACTTTATGAGACCGTAACACCACACCACCACATGCAGTATTAAGTCTTTTTAAGCACTACGCAACTAACTGTACTATATTTTTTATGTGATAAGTATTTATATAATGTTTTATAATTATAAAGTTCTGTTGGTTGTATTTTATATTCCCATGTTTATAAAAAGACAGAATGTATTTAATTAGATTATGGGTAGGTACCTAAACTATATAGGTAAAACATTATACTATATATGTATTTTTCATAGTTTATATTTTTTGTATGATTAAAAGTAACGAAACTCGATCAAATACTTTATATATTTATTTAAAAACAACATCAAGTGACATCAACATATTTACTTGAAAAGAAATGAGTGAGTGGTGCCACGCATGAAGATAAAACTAGTGGCTACTTACTTTGTTTGTGAATCAATAATTCAGGGATTACATTGAAATATAATAGAATTAATAATATGGAGTCGTATTGTTGTCAATGTCAAGGTTACCTTCGGCGAACTGACCTACGGAACCTAAATTGCTCTTGAACTCGCTCGCACAGTGGCCTCAATTGCGCCGTCTAATGTCCCGGTTAACAACCTCGGCTGTCAAGGTGCCTAGTGTTGTTCATTGAGTGCAAGAACTCATTAAATGATGATCCGTCGGTTGATATAGGTACTATAAACATATGTCTAAACAGCAGACGGTCTGCCACGACGAAGTGCATACTGCTTGTTACAAAGCTTACTTATTAAATGTCTAATTTAAAAAACAAAGCATTTCACTCTATTTCTAACGACATCGTGAGATATGAAAGTATTTACTAAATGCGTGACTCTAAACTGTATTTGCCGCCGTAAAGACATTGAGAATAAAAAAAATTATTGTGAGTGTAAAAATAAACTGTAATTATAGATAACAACATCAAAATGTTAGATGTTAAGTTCTATCTATACATATAATAAAATTGTCACTGATCGATTTCTGTACATGGAAAATATTAAAAAAATATATAATGGGGGGCCTATATAAGAGCAGGAAAACCCAAAATAAGTGTTTTTTATTTTGTTTGTTTGTCTGTATGTTTGTGCACCCTAATATCAGAAACGGCTGAACCAATATTGTCACTGTCTTCACTTAACATTTAGTGTTTATTTCATTAAAATCGCTTAAGAAATAAACAAGTTATGTCAATTTATGTCAATCACGTGATAGGTATCAAGCAAATCTTCTTTTGGTATATCTATACATGTAATAAATCTGTAGAGGAGTAGTCTTTGTAAATTGAAAATTAAAGAAGAAGGGATAACTAACAGAATTCACTTCTCATATTTTTGAAGATTTTGTCTGTTTATCTGTTTCTCTGTTAGTTGTGCACGCAACACGAAAATATACATGGCTATTGTAAATAACTTTTATACATAGAAATTGAGCGTCACGTAAGTAACATTACTTTTAACTTTCATAGCACAATCTTCATTCTATCAAAAGATGTATGTATTTAAAAATATTCCAGAAATGTATCTTTAAACATATAATAAAACTGTAACTGATCGCTTTCTGTACATTGAACACATTTTCAAAAAGTATAATTGGTTACTTTATATATAATAATATATAAAAACATTTTTTTTTCATTTTGTCTGTTTGTCTGTATGTTGTTATGTGTATATGTATGTCTTTATGTCTGTGCACGCTAATCTCAGAAACAGCTCAACCGGTTTGGATGAAGTTTTCGGGAATATATTGTCATGGGCGTAACATTTAGTTTTTTTTTTATTTAAATCGGTTAACAAATAAACAAGTTAATAATTTCCTAATTTCGTACCATTGCGGTAAGACATTTTTTAACAGTGTTTCGCCCCTCAGGAAATAATAATATCCTATCCAATAAAATTCTACTACCTCCTCTGTAAAAAAATAAAAAAATATATAAAAATAAACTAAAACCTCGACCTACACGCAAAAACTACTTACCGGAGTTTTATAAAACTCTGAACGGGTACGTTTTATCGAAACAAAATCTACGCGTACGAAGTCGCAGGCGCAGCTGTTGTACAATATAAATGATTAGATCCAATATACAAGAATGTAATCAAGTTGTGATGCGTCTGTCGGAGGATATTTTTGCAACGTCTAAGGGTGGTCGAAACATGCGGGCACAGCTGCAATTGATATTCGTCTTAGATAGCTGCTGCCTCTATATATAGATCTGCAGCTCTTTTATTAACAGCGGATGCTGTTTGCGTGAGCTTGAGATATCCGGACGTTAAAATAAATAATAAAATAACTCTAATCCGAGTCTTCTATACTTAGTACATACGTAGAAAATATCATATGAGGGATGTAGGAAAACAAATATTTACAACGATAATTTATAACTCTAAGTAGTGTAATTGAATTAAATAGTAACATTGTACCTAATCATTTAATTGTAAACATAGATTATAAATTATTTTAAAAGGCATCTAGAACTAGCTGCTAGTGATGGTAGAAGTTATCTAATAATGTTATAGGTATAGAGTCTGTAGTCTGGATGTGTAAGGCGACGTTTGATTTCTGGCAATTAAGGTGACTGCGAGCAGCCAAAACAATCGATCGCTACAAATGGCAGGCCGTCTCGATACGAGGTCTAGTGTCTACTAGGAACAGATACTAAAAAGATATCTTAAATTAAATATTTCATATACCATTATGTAGTAATACGAACATGAAACGTAAAAATCTATGTAGATAGATAGATGGTAGGACGGTCTTACGCTAAAATTATATCTTGCAATTTAAAAGTTAGCATCTTAATATGTGACACATTTGAATATAAATAAATTGTTTGCGCAGTGCGCTACTTATATCTTTATGAACTTTCTGAACAGCATGGTATAAAAACGAGAGATTATAATATACCTACCTATTTGTAAACGTACGTAACAGTGTCATGTCCTTGCTGTGAATGATAACAAATGTTATTTATAAAAATGACAAACTTCATACGCATCAACTAATTTGGCGACTCGTCTCGTTTTTCAACAGAATACTTTGTATTTTAATAAATATTCAAGTGGCTGATTAACATTACACTTATATTTACTGATATATTGCGAAAGCAATCTTTGATTCCTTTTCCACACCACCTGAGAGGTAAGAACCGAAGGTGCGCTTTTTTTATAGAGGTGTCCCCGGTAGGCCTAATCCTCTAGCGAGGTGACCCATGCGGTCCTGTAATCAAAATGTTCTATATAAAAACATATTATAATCTTACTACGCGATCAAATTGCTGGGTCATGTGTCAGGAATTGTGTCACATAGTACGAAGGCGGTCCGTTCATCTCGATCGTCGATTACGAGTTCGGGGCAGTGTTGGTCACCGTGCGGGCTGACCGTGCGGGCTGACCGTACTAGCTGACTGGCACACGACGCCTACACCTACACCGACTGGCAACTAACGACCTAGGCCATCTTACAAATATAGGTCACAGTATTTACTTTGTCTTAGGACAACATATGCGTTTCAGAGTTATTTAAATTCTATCATTTATATCACCGTAATGAACACAAGTTTCTGACTTCTGGGTGTTATTAGTTCTAGCATTATTATTTCTTAAATTCATTAGTAGTGTATTGCATGAGTTATATCGATCGTTACTGCTAATAGATATAAAGTAATATTACTAACTGCAATCTAATATTTCACTTCGATTTAATGACAATATTTTATACATTCACGTGAGAGGTGTCGTGGTGGCGGCCACGCACCCTTCGACGTGCCTGATAAATACTATATTAAATATCTCATACAAAACTGTTCATTCTATATCCAGGCAAAGCAAACAAACATCGCTGATAGTATATTACTTCAAATATACAATTCAAACATTTGTGATCGATTAAAAATATTTAACTGATGCAAATACAACGCACTAACAATTAACAATATGGAGAAAGAAAAAACATAGAGTTGAGTTATTAATGTTTTAAACAAAATTACTTGTAGGTAAGTAAGACTGATGATCACATCTGATAGGACTGAGAGGTATCAGTACTATATAACTTAAATTAGAATAATAAACTATTGTTTTCAATTCCTCTAAGATCGTTAAAAGGAGCATTATAATTAATATTAATTAATTATATTCTGTAGAAAACTCTCACAAAAGTAAGAGTGCTTCCATACAAACTGTAAGAATCTCCGTAGTCTATATTTGCCTATGTCTAGTTACTAAATATTAAAAAACGGGCTGAATAAAAAAGTTAGAAATAAATTTACTAACTAAATTGCTACTATTTAACTAAATTATCTGTTTTAGATATTTCCGTAATATAATATCAGTAGGTAAATAAGAAAATTAAAAGTCTTTGTGCAAGTAATAAGTAATGTAAAACATCTAATTAGTGGGTCTGTTCGCGTTTCGAAGTGGTTGAAGACTCGTTATCAGCGCCGGTCGAAGCCCCTTAGCTTTACCAGATTACGTATTTGCATGCACTTAGATAACCTCGTATTCATATTACTATTATTATGGAACACCTATAATGCTGCTTCTATAAGTTCTATGTCAAAGTTAAAACTGTCTTATGTGACCGCATTATTATATTATTTTTGTTTATTTTTTTTTTCATTATAATCTAATAAAAAGTATTTTTTAAATCCTTAATTGTGTTTCAGTTATCAAAAAAGATATACTCGTTAATTAATTTTGATGGCAAATTTACAGTAAACCCAAGCACATTAATATTCTAAAGTTGTTAGAAGTCACCGCGATAGACATCTTACCTTAGAGACAATGGCGTACTACCTAAGACATGTCCGACTCAAACGATATTTTGCTAATTAAAATTGGCGATGCGTGAGGCGATCACGGAGTGCCTTACCCACTTATAAGCTGCACACGTGCCTGTCAATGAACTTTGGAGACCAAGTTAGGCGAATAGATGTTTGCACGTGTAGTCCGCGAAAAATTTTAGCTCCTGCGCTCTCCCATCTAACATAACATTCTTAATGGTAATCAATTCACAGCCACAATTAGGCACACGATACGGACGGGGCTACGGAGACAGACAGTCCTTATAACCTACTTAGACCGAGACACAATTAATAGATTATATGGGCATATCGTACATCGCATACTTATATCTATCCCGGGAGCAACGAACTTGGCTCTTTTACGGGAATATTACAATCAATCGTCAAATAAGTGAACAATTGGCAAAAGTCGGGACATTCGTACTAACGGGCAAACACGAGGACATTATCCGTTCGAGCGAGGAAGTCATCCTGCTCGGTGTGGGTGACGAAGGTCCGCGAGGCGGCGGGAGCGTCAGCCTGCACCCCCGGCGGCGGCGGACGGCGCTCGAACCGCTCCATGAGATCCGGCGGTACTCGCGGCAGCTGTCTCCCGGTCGTGTTCGGCGCCTGGGCGAAACCCAGCTTGGCCAGCAGGCTCTCCTTGATCACCCTCAGGCTATGCTCGCGGGCGTTCTCGTAGGAGCGACAGGACGCGCAGACGACCGGAGCGGCCGGAGGCTCCTGCGGGCAGGCGAGGTCGGCGGCGACGGCCGCCAGCCACGCGGCGAGCAGCAGCAGGCTCGCGGGCCTGGCCCGCGGCCCGCGCGACGCGCCCAGCGCACGCGTGGTACGGCAGAGCGGGGAGGAGCGCGGGCGGCTCGGCGATGCGACGGAGCGTGTTTGGCCGCGGGCGGCGCGTGCGACACTGCGCAGTGCGGCCAGCGCGCCGGTGCCGCCGCCGCGGGCCCGCAGCCCCCACGCCGCCGCGCCCTGAGCCGTGACTCATCGCGCCCACAGCGGGGGAAAATGAGGAAAGGCGCCCAGCGTACCTTACCGCCCGCCCCGTACGAGACCTTTAATATACTTCTCGGACCTCTCTACCGAATAGAAGTATCCAGTAATTAATTTATCTTAAGACAATCTTTAATTAACATTTCAAAAGCTGAATACATTAAATAGGTAAGAACTAATGGAATACATTAAATAGGTAAGAAGTAATGGAGGTACGCGTACATACTTATTTTAGAGTACAACCGAATCCTCCCAGGATATAAGATATTATATAAATATATTTCATACATAACGGAATTAAAGGAAGTGAACGGAACCTTTCCCAGACATAGTGAATGAAAGATAATATCAAAAAAATGTATTCCATCAATTGATTTATTCGATAGTTGGAACGAAAACCACAACAAAACTAATAAAAAATATGTTTTTTAGTTCATGTCCTTTAATAAATCTAATTGATTAGAAATAAAAGCCAAATCCTAATACATAATAAAATACGACTATCGGAATGATAAAAAAGATGTTTGAAAATATCTATACACATGTATAGTCATGTTAAGCTTATTTAAATTTATATAAAATATAGAAGATAGTAAGTATATATGTATATATATATTATTATTATTAACCAAACTTATAATAATAATAGTTGTAAATATATAAATATATTTAACAGTTTAATATATTTAACATATCAATAATACAGAGTAATACAGAGTCATACAGAGTAGGCACAAGTACATGATATTTAAAAAAAATAAATTAAAAATTGCTAAAACCCCCGATACAAAAAGACCTCTAAAAAGAATAAAAATAATATTATCATGTATTTATTGAAGTCGATGCGTCGGGGGACCGTTGTACGTACGTGGACAATGGTGTCTATTTTATGAAGTTAATCATTGTGGACTTAGACTATACGATTCGATATCTATAAGGTAATTTCTTTATTTGCCTTGTTAACTTACTTGCATTTTAATTTCTTCCTTTATTAAACGGTCCCCCGACGCAATGACTTCAATAAGTACATAATAATATTATTCTTATTCTTTTTAGAGGTCTTTTTGTATCAGGAGTTTTTTTTTTCTGCTTTTAAAGTTATGTTACTGGTTTATGAATTGTACTAAATGAACAGACACACAAAATTTTCAATTGTTTAAGTATTTCTATTAATCTATCCTAATATTATAAAGAGAAGAAATTGTTTGTTTGTTTGAATTGAATAGGCTCCGAAACTATTGGACCGACTTAATAAAATATTTTACCTTCAGAGTAAGGATAATGTAGGAAACATTATCCTTCTGATGTACAAAGGTTATATTTTTAATACGAGAAATATATATATTTTATCATTACATAGTATAAAGCAAAGTCGCTTTTTGCATCTGTCCCTGTCTGTATGTATGCTTGGATCTTTAAAACTACACAACGGATTTTGATGCATTTTTTTATTAGATAGATCACTCTATTCAAAAGGAAGATTTATATGTATAATAACATGCTTAATATATTAGAGAACCACTGATAATATCAAGATTTCTAATGCGAAGTCGTAAACAAACACATTGATTTGCGTTTCCAATGCAAACGCTGGCTGAACTCTACGAGATAGATCAAAATAATGTACTAAGTATTGTATAATATAGTATTGTATACTTAAATAGTTCTACAAGAAAGTCCGCGAAGTATATGTTTATCTCTTAGGGATAACCCACAATAGTCAATTTTTATCCTTTACTTTTTACGAGAAATAATGGCTTATTTACGAAGCGATTTCAAGAAATGCAGCTTTAATCTTCATCTTATTAAGTAACTTAAATATATTTTACATTTAATATTAAACCATACAGCTTATACAGCATGTAATTTAAATGAATATTTTCGAACACATTACAGATTTAAAATATAGGGACATCGCGTCTGCGTCGGTACGGTCGGCCGACGCACTCTGGTATGGAACCGTGCAAACCGTCTCAAAAATGGCTTTTGTGAATTTTCAGTATTGAAAATTTTTAATACATATTATTTATCATTTAAAATAGTTTTTTTTTAACAAAACCAGACTGGCAAGTTAATGGTCACAATAACGTCGATTGTGTAGCTCAGAATTTCTCAAGTTTACATGGTCATATTTTAATTATGTTCAATGAAAATCTATAAGTGTGATATCTGGTTATAATGGTTGTTAAGTAATCTGTTTAAAAAAAAATGTCGTTTAAAACAAGAGAGGTATAAAAAATTACCATATCTAATGTTGTATCCTTATTAAAAACTTTAAATAGATTTTTAACAGTGAGCGATGTCTGCCGATGTCACAATTTAGATAGTATCACTAAAACGAGTCATATAGAAGCCAGTATAAAAAGAGGGAAAGGGAAATTGTTTTACTACGAATTTAAGGCGTGCGAAGCCGCGGGCAAAAGCTAGTATTTAATAAAATAAGGATCCGCGTGAAAGTTTCGACAATGTAATAAATTATAAATGTATGAAGTAACATGTTTCAAGAC
Source organism: Napeogenes inachia (assembly GCA_959347355.1). NCBI lineage: Eukaryota > Metazoa > Arthropoda > Insecta > Lepidoptera > Nymphalidae > Napeogenes > Napeogenes inachia. The sequence continues at coordinate 826,029 of OY365799.1, read as the reverse complement.
TTTTTCATATGGGTAGGTAGGTACGAATATTAATGAATATAAACATTTAAAGTTAAAATGATTTACAATCACTTATAACAGTATGATGAATGGAATTATATTATCACTAGCTGTTGCTCGTGATTCTTTATGACTACGATCATAAGCCATATAAATATATTTTTACAGTCTACGTGGACGCAGTCTAGGGCAACAGCTATCCCTAATAAAGTACTTTACCCAAGTAAGTGTAACAACTTTTGACCTTCATAACAAAGCTTTTTTTCCTAAATCGCACGGGCGAAGCCGCTGGGAACAGCTAATTATTGCGTAAGAACCTCTCCCCCGCACGAATAAAACGTCAATATCTTGGAGATGACTGTTTCTATTTCGACCAAACATGAATAAGAACCATCTCGACGAACATAGTTTTCGATTTAAAAAAACCGCATTCAAATCCGTCCACGAGTTTGGCCGCAAATTTTCCACAGACAGATACACAGATACACAGATCGACAGGTCAAACTTATAACACCCCTCTTTTGAGTCGGGAGTTAAAAACTTTTTATCACAACATTAATGTGTAGGTATTATTCTAGATTCTAGAACCTACAATTTAGAGAATTTCTAATTCAGTCAGTCGGTACTTAGTTCCAACTGAGTGTATATTTTATACATAAACTAAAACACCGTAAGTAAATAATTTCTAAATCAAGTGTTTGCAGACCAAACAATATTTTTCAGCAGTTTATTTATGAGAAGAACTGAACAGATCAAACACCTACACCGTTTTTATTCAGAAGAATAAATATTTTGACGTGACTGCCACGAAGAGGAAGATTGAGAGTTAACAACTTTATTATAAACAGTTTAACAGAGTATCGTTTTAAATATGAATTTCTAATTAGATGTTTTATTTCTTTGCTAGATACAGAGTAGATATGTCTTGGACATTTTGTAAACATTATAAAGGACGGGTCAACTTATTAAACAAATTCGAATTAACTTGAATATGTTCTTTTTCACTCCTATAAGAGCAAATATCAAATAGATTTTCTGTTATTTCCAACTCTTTCTTAATTTTTAAGAAAAAATGTTTGTGTTTTATTTATGCTTCTTTTCAAGCTAAAAATTACGTACAAATCTAAAATTTTATGTAATTTGGTGTGGTCATAACTGATACTCTCAGCAGACATTTATTTATATAAATAAGTACCTACTTAAAAGTACTTTAGACTTACTGCATAAAAAAAAATATTACGCCTGAAAAATATAGTGTTTTGTTTTAGAACTTCAAAAAAAATAGAACTAAACGGCTGTCAAAATGACATATTTTATATAGGTATTACCTAAATCTAAACAAAACATGTGTTAGTCAGATGACTTTACGAATTTCAACTTAGTATAATAAAAGATGTACTTATCTTAAAGAGAACAAAATTAGATTTTAAAATATTATACTTAATATCAGTGAGACTCATACACCAAACTTCATTATTGTTTCTGTGAAGTAGTTTTATTGGATTGTTTTATCTATCAATCAACAGTTTTTGCTTTTTCCTTTTATAATTTAAATATTTTGCTGAGTAAAAAGTATACTATATCTAGGTTTTCTGGTGTAATAGAAATTAAGCATACATTAAAATAAATAGAATTGTTTTGTTCTCATGGTCTCCTGAGATTGATACGCTTGAGACCTATATTGCTCAATTTTATAGCAAATAGGTACCTAGGTTCTAACTTAGCTCTGATGTAGAAGGTAAACACACATTAGCTCACATCTCGAGTGCCAATCTGTATTTTTTTAACTTAACGCGGAGAGCAGAAAAACGCTGGTACCTACTAGGATCCGCCACAATGCGCAGCGGGAGTTGAGCTGAGCGCCCTTCCCCTGTTTTATGCTACTAAAGTCGGTCCATACCGCGCCCGACGACTTTCAATGAAGTCGCTGGCACCAGAAAGGTTAAGAGTAACGATTGGCGAGCGCGCGCAGGTTAAGTTAAGCTTAAGTCTATGGGAGATTCAGTTGTTTGATCATATGTTTAAAACGAAACAATATTTTTTTATTCGGTTAAGATAAATATAAAATCTTAAAGATACTATATATAATCTCTAATCCTAGAGCCCTGGAGTGGAATGTGGTGAACAAACAAGATAAGACCTGAATTAACAATGTAAATAGCCTATTTCTTGAAAATAATAATTAATTGACTTCTGGGGACAATCAGTCAGCTCAGTTAAACCGATACTTAGTATAATTGATCAATCAATCAATCTATTTAGCAATACTATTTAACAGATGTACCTATTGACAGCGGTGTATTCTCCGATCTCACGAAGTACAGTAAGACTATACCAATATTTAAAGCAGGTAGCACTACTGTACCCTCTAACTTTAGAAGTAGCTACACTGCCTATTTTTATTAAAATATTTAAAAAAATATTTAAAATCAATTAAATGCCCATTTTATTCCCACGCAAACATGTAAACAGTTTGATTTCACAAGGCGTCGCTCAACAACCGACTTTGTTTTTGAGCTATTAAAGTATATTTTTGATCCATGGGAGAATTCAATAGATGCTTTGGGTGCTTTCTGTGAGCGTTTCTTTCCAAAGCGTTTGATTACGTTCAACATGAGACACTAATCTGAAAATTATGTCATAATTGTGTGAGGGAAACCGCACTAAAGCTGATTGTTCCGTTCATATACAACAGGAAGCAGATAGTGGATGTAAATGGTAAACGAACTGTTGGGTCAAGCATAAAAATCGATGTCCCACAGAGTTAAATTTTAGGACCATTTCTATATACATAAATGATTTACCATATCAAATCCAAAACGGTAGCGAAGTTGTATTATTTGCAGATAACACATCACTCTTACTTAAAATTAAAACGAGGCGAGACTGTTCTAAGTAACGTAAACCATTGTCTAACCAAACTTATTCATTGGCTTAACGTAAATAATTTACACTTGAATAATAATAAAACTAAATGCATTAAATTTTTAACACCAAATGTAAAGGAAGCCAAACCCAGTGTACAGGTAGATAGTAAAGATTTAGAACTTGTGAACAGCACGATATTCTTAGGTATTACCCTAGATGAAAAACTTTAATGGGGTTTACATATTACTAAAATCGCGAATAGACTTAGCTCGGCAGCTTTTACAGTTAAGACAATACGCCAGCTAACAGACAAAGTTACAGCGTGGCTTGTTTATTTCAGCTACTTCCACAGCGTGATATCTTATAGTTTACTTTTATGATATCTGTCTTTTATGGGGACACGGAGCTGTGATATTCAAGCTATTTTCATATTGCAAAAAAGCTATTCGGGCAATCTATAACCTGCCTAGTAGGCACTCCTTAAGAGAAATATTTAAATAAATGAAAATTTTAACTTCACCGTGTCAATATATATTTGATCATTTAATATACGTGCATAAAAACTTAGAAAGATGTAAAATTAATAGTGATGTGCACTCTGCACAAATTTGTTTCAATTCACAGAGGATGATTCTCTCATATACTTTCCCTAAGGAACTAAGAAGACTAATGGGACGGTAACTACTAGGCAGATGCCGGGGTTTTCCCGGCTTATGGAACCCTATCACTATGGCCTCTTTCGACTGGGCCGGAAACGAGCAACCGGCCAGTAGAACGTTAAAAATGGTAACCAATAGGTAAATTAAAGGAGGCGGAAGAAGTTTTATCACTTTGTTAGTGATCCTATCGGGACCTGGCGATTTCTTGGCGTGAAGCGCCCTAACTATGGACGTCACCTCGTCTAGATTCGTTTCCTTGATTGGCGAACCGACTGGTGGCTGAAAACACATTATATTGACCGATTTGTCGACTATTTCAACATGATCGCGATCAACCGATTGAGCAGACAGATGGCACTGGCTCTCTAGACTGTCGGCTAAGCACTCAGCTTTGTCAAGGTCGTCAAACGCGATGGCGGAGTTAGGTCCAACCAAGGGAGACCAACCAACCAGATACGCCTATCTGAGACAGTGTACGCCTTCAACGCTCTCTGCAACCGCCAGAATGCCTGGTGTGTTGGAGAGAGCGCCACAAGCGTCCTATCCCAACCGCTATCTCTGAATTCGTCGAGAGCTTGTCTGACTCCCTCTGGAGACGGCGCAGCCTCCGTCGGTTGTCATCTGTCGGGTATCGGACGTGAGCTCTAATCGCGGCGTTTTTACGGGTGATGAGAAGTCTAATGTCCGGAGGGAGTGCTCGGTAACCCTCGAAGTTCACTCGGACCTCCCTCGAGGACTTTCCTATGCTGTCTACCAAATGTTTCGTGAAGTTAGTCGCGGCTGAGACAGCGTCCCCGACCGATGTAAGCTGGTCAGGAATTTTGTTCAGGTGCGCTGATACGGGGGAATGGAGTTGTTCTCGAAGCTTTGTCCAGTTAATAATTGATTTTGTCGCGGGCTCCCTAGGGGGGGGAAGTCCTAGCTGAAATAGGACCGGTCGATGGTCAGAGTCTAGCTCGGATAGCGTCTCGATAGAACGTAACTGGAGTGTCACGCCCTTCAAGAGTACTATGTCGAGCACGTCGGGTTTGTCATGTCGGAAGTCTGTGTCGCAGTATCTCGTGGGACTCAAAGGCGCGGTGATCTCGAAGTCGAGACCAGCCTTGTAACTTAGCCTATCAAGGAGATTTCCTCTACTGTTTGCGACAGTAGGGTTCCAGCGGGGATGTTTGCAATGTCTGTCGCCAGCCAGAATGGTTGCGTTACCTAATTGGAATAAGGACTTAAGGTCATTCTCAACTAAGGCTTTATTGGGAGAAACATAGACGGATGTTAGTACGATCGACTGATGGCCGGTCATACCTACCTGACATAATGACGCTTCTACGTTACCTAGTTGGGGCGGATCGAGCGGAGTGCAATGAAGAGACCTTCTGTAGTAGATGATGGTTCCCCCCTTCGCGGTTGCCCTATCGTTCCTATCGAGACGGTAATTCGCGATGCGCGGATCACGATTACACGGCTTCAGAAAGGTCTCTTGTACTAACAGGACGTCTATCTGGTGCGTGACCACGAAGTCGCGCACTAGATCTATCTGCTTAAGTAGCCCGTTCGCGTTGAATGTAGCGACAGTCAGAGAGCGAGGTTTTACCCTTCCACGCGATGTCATCATGTTGACATCGTGTGTTCGTATATCGATTTGATTAGGACGGCGTGCTTGAGGAGCACTTCCATCCTCGCGGAAGGGTTCCGCGCGGAAACCCTCATTTCGTTCGAAAAGACTAGGAGCTCTTCGATGTCTATTACACCGAAGAGGCTCGTGACCCACGCGAGCGAACTCTCAACTACGTCGGTGGAGTTACGAACCGGCGGTGGCGGCAACGACTGGGGGACGGGCTGTGGGATAATCCTCGGAGGCTTCACCCAAGCGTTCGGGATCGCGTTCGCGGGTGCCTGAGGGGCCTGGGATGCCCGAGGGGCCGCGGGCCTCCTAGGGGCTAGAGGAGCCCATGGAGGCTGGGTGAACCGAGGAGGATGCCTTGCCGGCTGTGTCCTGCGCGGCGCTTTGGGGCACCCGCGTATATTTCGCGGGGTGGCCCTTCTGTCCGCACAGGACGCAGCTAGGAGGATCCTAAGGGACCGGTCTCTTACGCGGACAGCCGGCTGTCGCGTGGTCGTATAGGCACTTGACGCACCTTGGACGCGCGTGACATAAACGTTGGGAATGCCCATAGAGCTGGCAGCGATAACACTGACCAGGAAAACCGCGACCGCGTGGAGGTTCGACCCTAAGGCCGGAGAGTTGGCAGACTGCCTTAACGTTAAAAATTTGCTTTTCTTCCGGGGAAAGCTCGAGATGAACGAGTACGAGATCGAATGGGACCGACCCTAGTTGTCGCTCGGTACATGCGGTGCACCGAGATGACGGGGAAGGATTGGGACTTAAGGTCCTCCAAAATCGGTTCAGTAGTGAGCTCCACGGGGAGCCCTTGGATATCCACCGTTAAGCGGCGTTCACCCTCTAGCGCGCGCAGAGTGTCCCACTTAGACTTGTCCCTTATGTAAAGCGGCGGCGGCGCGGGGGACTTCCGTGGCGCTGAAGGCGCCTACGCGGGCGCTGAAGGCGCGATCGGCGCGCGTTTGTCAGTCGGGCCCGGGCCTGAAGAACGGTCGGGCGACGCGGGTTCGCTACTAGCGGGTTTTGAGGCCCGTTTTCGCGGGACGTTTGAGGAGAGCGCTTTCGTCGCCTTCCTCTTGGCCGATTTGGTCTGCACGGTCGTGAAACCGTCGTCCTCGTCAGCGTCCGAGAAAAGGGACGAACTCCCCGACTCGGAATCCAAGGCAGTCTGCTCCGTAGGAGTGGCGGCCTCGACCTCCATGTCGGAGGTGCTCTCGGTCGCGATCGCGGCGCGCGAGGTCGAGGGCAGAGACTCGGTGCCTAACAAGACAGAGTAGCGCAGGCATAAATGTGGCGCAATTTCTTGGACCCAACAAAAAAAATTGCGACTTTGACAGATCTACGGGTTCCGCCGCGGATTTGGGGTCCGTGGTGGAGCCCGGAGACAAGAGCAGGGAGGCGAGTGCCTTACGTGAAAACCCTATCGGATCTCTGTCAGTAGGTGGCAAAGGTGTGCCTAATACCCTAACGACTGTGTGACTTACACGACGCAGGCTATTACGACGAAGTCTTTGAATTCCGTTTCGTTCGTACGAACGGTCGGTGCAGGTGGTCGGCGCAGGTGGGTGGGCGGTCAGCGTGACGGCCCAGGTAGGTGGCGCGGGTAGGCGGAGCAGGTAAAAGGGACATGCGTCCCGGTCGACTGCTCAACGGTGATTGTATTAAGATATGAATAACATTTTAAGCTCATGAATGCATTATTTATTTACATATTGTATCAGCTCGTGACAATTAGGCCTAATAAATTTGAACCTTCATCTTTTAGGAACGATGATGTCAATGTTGACATTTGACAATTAACAATTTTCAAGTGGCATTTCAAAAAGAAGTCGGTTGTTTATTTATTTACATTTTACATATCAAATTAAAATACTTAGTTCAAATGTTTCAGTTATACTTATAAGAACTTGAGAGGAAATTCATGTAAAGTTTAAAAAAAATATGTATAAATGCAGAATATGTTTATTAAGTAAGAGTAATGTACGACAGTTTTCTGAATTACATGAAGGCATATCATATGCCTCTATGCTCAACTATGTTGCCGATATTAAGGTTAGTTTAGGTTAAATATCATTTTGAATAACCGATAATCATTAAAATCATTTTAATATGCAATATAAAAGACAAATTTTTAGATAGTAGAAGAAAGCAAACAAGTTTTATGTCATCTATGTAGCCAGAAACTCGAAGACAGCTACTTCTTTAGGCTACTGATAATTAGGTGAGAAATCAGTATCTTTCATACTAAACTGTTATTTATAAGTGGGTATGGGTATAACCTATTATATTGTATGTCTGATGCACAATATACCATTATAAATGTACAAATACCATACCAATGTCTTTTCTCAGGTCTAACCAAGAACTGAATATAAATTGTAGATTGTTAAAATTTGACTCTTTAAAAGATTTAAAAGCTCACATTAAGGAAACTGATATAACTTCTAGTAATAAACAACAAATAAAGAACAAAACAATAATTGAATGTCAGAATGATAATTCTCTCATCAGAAGAGTTGAGAGTGCCAAAGAGAAGTTGACCTCTAAATATAATCTAGACACAGACAATAAGGATGAAGAAGATGTTTGTACCTGAATAATACTTGCTTGCTTTGCATTTTATTTCCTAACATTAAACATTTTCTTGTTTTTATTTTCAGACACCTAACAATAGTGGATCAAATGAAAGAAGTTATGATTGTGATATAAATGAGGAAAAAGATATTGAAATTTTGGTTGCAAAGAAAAAGGAAGTTAATAAAAATTCAGGTGATGGAAAAAACATGATGGAAAAAACATGATGGAAAAAACATGATAATATTATGAATATTACTTTTTAATATATTACATATTTTTTTTTAGATAATAATTTAAAGAAATATCAATTAGTTAGAAATGTTCTCATAAAACCTAAATACTTAGAAGGAATAAGAATGATTCCTTCTATTACTAAACGGATTAAAAAACCTCCCAAGCAAACTGACAAGAGGACTAAAAGAGAAGACATATGTCCATATTGTGGAATAAAGACCAAAACTATGAACACTCATTCACTCATACATACAGGTACTCCTATATCTTATTATTATATTAAAGCTATACATATATTTTAATTATATTAGTGTTATTAAACTAATCCTTAACAATAAATATAAAATATTGAATAATAATATTGCAGTTAGACAAAAGTTTGAATGCAACGAGTGTGCCCGAAAGTTCTATACTAAATCAAGTTTGGAGCATCACATTAAGTCTCATTTGAATGAACATATCTATAAGTGTGACAAATGTGTCGCCACTTTTAATACCAAAGGAGGTTTGAAGAGGTGCCTGCTTTCATGTACTGGATAAATTTATCAAATAACAGACTTTGTTTTAACCTGCTATCCATTCCGACAATATTGGCCGTATTTATAGGATTGCAAGTTTTACGATGGAAGTTTTTATCTATTTATTGTACAATATAGTATCCCATTTGTTAGTGCCTTATGTTATTAATTGATCGTGACAAATGTGTTTAACAATGTTTTGACAATTTTTAGAAGAATATTTAAACATAAAAGTGTTTTTAAATGTGTTTTTAATTGTCCCTTAAATGTGTTTTTAATTGTCTAAAATGACTCATCTCAAAGTCTTAATCCTTTTAAAAGATATTGATATCTTTTGTTTCAGACATGTGCTCAGTCATACAGACGTGAAGGATCATAAATGCCACATATGTAGTAAAGCATTTAGATGGGTTTGTTCAGTCGCCGCTACTGCTTCTATATGATAGGCTGTTAAACTTATATGTCTATTTAGAGTTTAAAGTATTTTCTCAAAAGCTAAATAGTATAGATAACTATAAGTGTGGTCGTACATGTTATTTTGTTTCAGAGAAACGGTCTCCATCGACACATTCTCATTCACAACATAAATGCAAAACCATTTCGCTGTGAAGCTTGTAATATGTCGTTCTTGAATAAATACACTCTTAAAGTACACAGTCGCGTCCACACCGGGGAGAGACCTTACAACTGCCAGGTACCACCGACTCTATCATCTCTCAGTGGTCGTAGTGGTCCAGTCCAGTGATACATCATAACTAATCATCAGTTTGATGCCATCGTGAAGTGCTACATATAATATATTTCGTTGCAGATCTGTTCCAAGCCGTACAGTTACAAACGAGACTTCAACAGACACTGCCTGAGTAAGCACGGCGTGTTACTGGACCGTAGGTCCGTCTACATCATGAACGATGAAATTCTGAAGAGAGAAAAAGTACTCATGAAGGACCTGATGCTGCGCGTCCGAGGAGAACCCACGCAGAGGGAGCCCCTGCACGCCTTTACCGGACCACAGAGGGCGCTGGCTTTTGCCAAAGCTGTTAAAGCGATGCAAGACCACAGAGTACCCGTAGATGTTCATCTATGAACATACACTTACATACATACATACACCGTGGCTTGTGTATTTGTGATGAGTTATGTAATTTTAATTGTATGATATATGTATTAAATATATTACTACTTTATAATTTTACTCCTAAAATATGAAATAGTCCACATAAGATCGGGTTGACGAGATGTTTTTGAATAAGTTTTTTTTTTTTATAGAGACGGTTATTTGTAACTAATAGGAAATATGCATAAAATTTAAAATGGTCTCAAATATTTTTTTCTCGAATACTTATTATCACCTTATTAAAAACATTTTTTTTTATTTACCTACGTAATATTTAAAGCCATACCTAATATATATTGTAAAAAATGTAAATTACGCTCCTTTATTTTGTCGAAAGGAAATGTGATGTCATCTGACACGATATTCAAATTATCGGCGTCGAAGCTCTTCCTGTGGTATTAGTGTTTCTGATAAAAATAAATAATTTAAACCTATATTTTCGTCCTTAAAAGTTTTATTAAATCAATTTTTGTCTTTTGACTACGCACATTCTCATTCTCTCAGCTGGTGTTTTTGGCACAAAAATATATGAGGCACAAACTCAAATTATCTTTATTCAAGTAACCATTTACACGCACTTTTGAATCGTCAATTACATTAAATTGGTCAGTATAGTCAGTCTGTGAGTAAGCTACCACCAGCTCGGAATGCAGTTTTGCTGAGAAGAGCCAGAAACTCAACAGTTGCTCTTTTTAAATAAAATTTAACCATGTTAGACTTATACATTATAACATCAACCCTGCAAATGAGTCAATGACCCAAGTTCCACACATTTCGATCAACCAAAAACTCTTGAATGTTATAGTAAGATTTATTTAATAATATACCTTTAATTTTAGATTTAAAACCAAGAAAAGGAAGATCTAAGATGTCTTGTGGAACCTTATTATATATGCGTATACTCAAGCCCATGAAGGATTTAATAACTTTTTGAAGTCGAAATTTAGGCGGTACGAGCCTATTTTTATTTCTTGTATTGATCGTATGTCTGTCGCAGTTTTTATTATAGTCATTTAAATTTTGGCGTCTTTTTTCTTCAAACTTAGATTACATTTTCTCTTTGCTGTTCCGTTATATTATATTCAATACAACTTAATGAAAAAATCGACAACCATAAAAAATCGTAAAACCAAAAAAAATAGGGTTTTTATAGAAACTTATGCTGCATTTTTGTAAATCAGGGTAGGTTAATTTTAAACCAAAATTTCTAATGTTTAATAACTAATGCAAAACTTACTTCTTACTAATTTACGAGACGTACCTATATCTCTAAGTCAAATGTAAAAGTAATATTAAGTTAACAACAAGGTAATTGCTAAGATTCTTTTTTCTGTACGCCCTTTTATTGTGTAGCATTTAAAAAAGTAATAAATACATTTTTGACCAAAAACAAAATAATACTTGGCGCTTTTACAAAACCGGTGATAGCGAGTATAAAATAAATTTTAAAAACTATTTTGTATATCTTTATTTATCATATTAAGTTTTATTAAATTGAGAATTCATAAATAACGAACTTATATATTAACATAAAAAGTGCTAATATAATAACAAAAACAACGATAACATGTAATGATTTATTATTTATAGAAAATATATACAGGGTTATTTGTAAATAATTGGCCTCCTCTTGCAGGCAGCCTCTACTGATCAATCCTAACAACATTACGAATCTTGATGAACAACTCAAAATACCCGAAACAAATTTTTTTGCTCCTTCTTTTACTTATTACTCTGTGTTCTGTAAGAAGCACTTAAAAGGTTAACGCCCGGGCATCACACCTCCGCTCAGAGTTAATGCCAATTCAGAGGCAACCAATAAATTTTGTATAGGAAAACTTAAATTTTAAAAAGTTACATTCAAACAAATGTCGGGATTCATGTAGAGAGGCTGCTTGCAAGAGGTGACCAATAAGGAATGAATATGTTTGTTTTTTTTTTAGTTAAATTAATCATTTACCTCTTTATATCGTAGAAAAAAATACAAATAGGCTTAAAAATATTCTAGATATTTTATAAAGTGAAAATGAAAACATTGAATAAATTTGAGCCGTTCAAACGCCGTCATCTTGCGCGCGCTTTGCGTGAGGGCAAATGACACGTCCAGTGAATGTTTACTCGAAACTTTTTAGCTACTTAATACATAATATTTTAAGTTTTAATTGTTACACAAATCATGGAAGAAGACAAAAACCATCTTACAGGTTCCGGAGTGCAAAAACAGTATTAGAAAAACACCCAAAAAAGTGTTTTTTATGTTCCAAAAGATTCCACATAACCCTTTTTTTAAATATAAGAGTGTGAAGTGTATATTAATAGAACAATGTATGTTATAGTTGTTAAAGGCTACCAAAACTTTAATGTTGTGACCACTCATTGTATTCGGTTACCATCCTACGCCATATCACATTACCTATAATCCTTTATACTTTTACCTAAATAATGTGTTGTATTGCCTTAGAGTTAACCCGATACCCAATAAATAACCGAAATTAGTATCAGTTACAATCGTGCACTTTTCACGCTAATGGAGGTATTCACAGACCTTTCAATCAAATCGCAATATATAAAGCCAGATAATAAATTATTATGCCATTCCCGTAGAAGCTGATAACATGGTAGGATTTTATATCTACTACTTCTATTCAGTAATCTAGAAAAATATTATTTGCTTAACATTTGAGTTTTATGATTTTTCAGATGAGATCATCAATTACCTTTCTCCAAATCTGTGCGGTAGCTCTAATAAGTGTTCAGCCATTGGTTTCGGTATTAGCTTATAAAAAGACCTCCAATTTTGATCAGTTCATGTTTGAGAATCAAAGAACCCGAATGAAACAGAATTATGTATTGCAAAGAGCAGTAAATAATAGAAACAACATCGACAACATTGATGTTACATACGTTTCGGAGCCTTTAGACCCTACTAATGACCCAGAAGAGTTACCCGCGCTCATAGTCGACTACGCAAACATGATCAGAAATGACATAATATTGTTAGACAATTCAGTAGAAACTCGAACGAGGAAAAGGGGTAATATAAAGGTGGAGAAGTATGACGTGAGTGCACAATAGTAGTAGTAGTAGTCTACGTATAATGCATCGAACAGTAATTGACTGGTATAATTTTGTTGTAGCAACGCAGCATCCGAGACGTACCTTGTAGTTGCGAATTAGAAAGTGTAAGTTGTTAATAATAAGTCTTTTGTTTATTTTTATATGTAATATAACGAATCTAGTTTTGATGTCCATATTTCAGAGGGACCCCGTCATATTGGGGGATGACTATGTTCCGCGCTCGCTTGAAACGAGAAATTGCAACATTAAGCTTTGTCCATCTTTTTACAGTTGCCAAGAACGCTCTTATAACGTACGTAACGTTTTGAATTTTACAATAAGGATTGGTAATTAATTGTGCTTTATACTTTTAAAAAGTATTCAATTACATATTTTTTAGATAACTGTGCTTAAAAGACGAAGGCATAGCGACAGATCCGAAGAAGAGTTACCGGATGATCTTAAATCCCGATGGGTCGCTTTAAAGAAGCCCGTCATAATTGGCTGCGTCTGTATGCGGGATAATGTCAGCACTGACCGAAGATGAGAAACTGATATAGCCACTCGGACAAACCTTCACAACAATGCTCTGCCAGTGCTTATAATAATATTATTCATAAGATTTTTTATATTGATCTGAAAATAAATGCGACACAAATGTACATACAAAAATGTTTATAATTCATTGACAACCGACTTAATAAATAATAATTATATAGAACCAAAAAAAATACGAGTGACCAGTAAAGGACTTGAACAAATATCCGTGTGGTGGTAGAAGGTTCACGAACGATAGTTATTAAGATAGAAGATATAAATTGATTTAATACGAAAACGTGATCAAATAGTAGGTACACTATATATTTATATACATTCTAATTGTAAGCCGATGTTTCCATACACTTCTTGCGATTATAGTCCGTCACTAGGCGATCAATCAAGTAACCAAAAAATGGTTTCAGATTGACAAAAATTCTGCGTTTTTTTTAATGCCCACAGCTTTAGTGTAGGTAGTGTAGTTTTGGAGGTTTTTTCATGATTGTTATCATCTATCGTATCACCCAGTCTTTTCAAGTCCACAAGGTGTTCTATGACACGTCACACGAACCAACTTTTTGATATACTAAATTACTTATCCAGGGCCTGATTAACCCTTAGGCTAATTAGGCTGCAGCCTAGGGCGCGAGGATCGGGGGGAGAAGGGGAGGGGGAGGGAGGGGGGCTGCGCGATGGAATCGTATCTTCGCAAACACTATACCTAAATTTAGTTTAATTACATATTTCAACTAAACCGAGAAAAACACTAAAATCATTAGGCAGGAACACCCGTAGTAAAACCAAGCCGAGATGTCTAACAAGGAATAAAGGTGTTTTGAGTCTAACACTTAGGTAGGTGGGTTTAAGACTTCATACCTTGGAACTAATGTTACTAAAAATATACAAACAATCGTTTAAACCAGTCGACGTCAACCAGACAACCAACAGCACACGCAGTTCTAGTGAAAGTTGCCTCGATACCATAAAAATATCATCCCGGAGCAATCGTCGCAATACGTAGAGTGGTAATGGTAAAAGATATGTAATAAAATAACTTTCTATGTTTAATTTTTTATCTTACTAAAAGGTATTTACAATTAAACTATAATGCACTTCGGTTTTAATGAACAAAACAAATAATTACATTTCACTCAACAATGTTTTTAAATAATAAAGCAACTGTTAGGGCGATGTTTGTGAGACTGGTTCTTAATCGCAATCACATTTGACACAATTTTACAAATTCGCATTTAATGCAATATGTTAAATTTTTAGCAGAAATTTAAATATATTTGGGATTCTTAATTAGTCTAAAACATTCCCTTGATGGATGTCCTCCTGACTGCTAAAATGCCGTCAAATTCAGTTCAGCTCAGTTATTTTGAAATGACAAAAAAACATATTTTTTTTTAAGGATAACATGATTTAATCCCAACGAATACTGTAAATTCACACACAACACGAAATAGATCTTTACTTATATTCGTTCAGCAAAACTCATCATTTTATATGATATAATTATCAACTCATAATAATTCTAACTCGTGAAAGATGTTAAATACTTTAACCACAATTTACTGACACAAAATATCTTGATACTTAACATTTGTGTTTATAACCTTGAAATTGCTGAAAGACTTTAGACTGAAACATTTCAAACCAAAAAGAAGTAAATTGATATCCTTCGTTCTGTTCGGTAGCTACAATGGCACAGACAAACCGACACCCAGTAGGACTGGCACGGGCATAACACTATATTTTTTCGAGTTCAATTAAAAATAGATGATGACAATATGTACAATTTTTAATATTAATTAAAGAACGATACACACATGGCAGGTATTGGTACAGTTAGTGATTACAACAGCTCGGGTCATTTGATAGTTACACTGATGGTATTGAGAATATGGATTTGACAGTTATGACGTAACAAAGTGTAGTTTATTGACCTTCGAGCTCGGGAGGATCCTGAAACAGTATACAGTGTGTAGTAGTAGTAGTAGTAGTAGTAGTACAACAAACGACCGACCGACCCATCAATGTATTTATAGGTATCGAGAATCATCCAGTTCTAATCATGTAACCCTTTTCACATAATAAATAAAAAGAAACCGAATAACATGTATTTAAATTTAATTAGATTACTTAGTATAATCAATTTAGGTGATTTTGTTAACCGATTTTCCGATAGAGTCCGGTCACGAGACTCGTTCTCCTCTCACCGGTTCATAGTCTCAGTACTGTAGTTAGAAATAGTGTGTTTTATTTACAATTCTTAAAAATTATTTGATTAAAATTCCGGCATTATATTGTTATGTTTGTTGTTGTTAAATTACGTTTAATTACACCACGGTCTAAAGGGTCTCGTGGGTGTGTTTAGACAGTCTAGTCTGTGATGTGGTGCAAGGTCTCGTCGGTGTGTTAAGACGGTCTAGCCCGTAGTGTGGTGAACAGTCTCGTGGGTGTGTTAACACTGTGTAGTCCGTTGTGTTAAACGGTCTCGTGGGTATGTTTTTACGGTGTAGTCCGTAGTGTGGTGCACGGTCTCGTGAGTGTGTTTAGACAGTCTAGTCTGTTGTGTGTTAAACGGTCTCGTGGGTATGTTTATACGGTGTAGTCCGTAGTGTGGTGCACGGTCTCGTGAGTGTGTTTAGACAGTCTAGTCTGTTGTGTGTTAAACGGTCTCGTGGGTATGTTTATACGGTGTAGTCCGTAGTGTGGTGCACGGTCTCGTGAGTGTGTTTAGACAGTCTAGTCTGTTGTGTGTTAAACGGTCTCGTGGGTTTGTTTATACGGTGTAGTCCGTAGTGTGGTGCACGGTCTCGTGGGCGGCCGGCGTGGGCACGTCCGTTAGTCTGTCGAGGTGAGGCAGGATCTGTGCGACCGCGGCCTCTCCGGCCAAGCCTAGCTCTCGACGCAAGACATCTTCCGTCACTGTATGGATGGACTTAAATTTCAGGTTGATGCCGTGCACCTTGTACACGTGGTTGTTCAAGTTGACCTTGTAACTGAACGCCACGTTGCAAATCTGCAAAAAAATTAGAATCGTGTTAAACCCAATAATAAATAGAGCAGAAGAAGAATAGTGACAGAATTAGCTTTGCAGTCTTTCTTCCTGCGCTCTGGCGTGTATGTTGTATTGCAAATATACCCCACGGCGATAACGAGCTTCCTTCTTTTTCTCTCTCGACTCATAATACATTTCAAACTGACGGAGGACAAAAATAAAAGTTGCAAAGTAAGGAAGCTACCTGACAGGAGTAGGGTCGTTCCCCCGTGTGCATCCGCTCGTGGTTCTGTAGCTGGTGCTTGGCGTTGAAGGACATGGCGCAGGTCCCGCACTTGAAGGGCTTGTAGCCGGCGTGGATGCGCAGGTGACGGTTCAGGTCGCACCGCTGGAAACACGTGGGACCTTGACATCATTTCGAAACGTAATACGCAATGTAGGTAGCTACAATGCTTTATAATACTTACTGCAATAAACTTTTTGGAACATAAGTTACATGGAAATGGCCTGTCTCCCTTGTGTATAAGATTATGTCTGTAAAAAAAAATCACACTAGTCAATTACGAAAAATAATAATATATTATATATATATTTTCTTTCAAATCGATATGTAATTTTAGTATAAATGTATTTTTGTTACCTAGCCAGAGACTTCTGCGTGTAGAAGCCGGCTCCGCACACCTCGCAGATGTGGTCCTTGATGCCGTTATGTTTTTTTAAATGCACCAGTAAGTTACTCTTCTGTACAAACGAGCGCGGACATTCTGAACATGTGAATTTTTTCTTTTCTGCAAATCACAAATCAAATAAAATCTCAATTATGTAGTACTGTAAATACAATTTGAATATCTGCTTATCAATATGAAGTTCGAGGAAGTCTTAGTAGAGGGTAGGGTTTAACGGCGAGGTCGAAGTCGAGTAGTTTATTGGCTAAATGCGAGTTTCTATAACATATACCGCAGGAATGAAGTTGCCAATAGAACTAGACGGGGCCAGCTGGGCGTCTGCGAGTCTTGGTGGGAAGTACACAAACTCATAATACGAAGTACACTAACTCATAATACGAATTACACTAACTCATAATACGAATTACGCTTACTCATAATACGAAGTACGCTAACTCATAATACGAAGTACGCTAACTCATAACACGAAGTACGCTAACTCATAATACGAAGTACACTAACTCATAATACGAAGTACGCTAACTCATAATACGAATTACGCTTACTCATAATACGAAGTACGCTAACTCATAATACGAAGTACGCTAACTCATAACACGAAGTACGCTAACTCATAATACGAAGTACACTAACTCATAATACGAAGTACGCTAACTCAAAATACGAAGTACGCTAACTCAAAATACGAAGTACACTAACTCATAATACGAAGTACACTAACTCATAATACGAAGTACACTAACTCATAATACGAAGTACACTAACTCAACAAACAAACTAAATAACAAACAAAATATAAAATTCATCAATGAATTACATAATAATATATTTTATGCAATTCCTCACTTTGCCTCCCCCCTTATATTATATATGTACAAATTAAAAGTATAGTACCTTCATGAGTAGCGATGTGGTTCCCTAAGCTGAATGTTAAAATACCACATATTGGACAAACGAGTTTCTCTCTCTCTTTCAAAACCCCCTTAGCATTCTTGACCCTCCTCAGTGTGCTGTTGCTTCTGGGTGGTCTGTCTTTTGGTTCAATTTTTGTTTTATAATTCTTGTGTATTTTTAATACTGTTAGATCTTTTGGTCTCCTTAGAAGAACGGGAGGACCTCTCACACCATTTTTACTAATGGGATCTAAAATTAAAATAATAGTTGTAATAAGCAATTATGATATTTTTATATACAAGTGTTTTTGAGTAATCCTTGTTTTAAGTGTGAAATAAGTAACAGTAGTGGTGTTATCGAAAGCTTCTAATGTAATGGGTAATAACTTCTAAGCAATAAAAGTGAAAAAGTTCCAGGCAATAAATACCTAGTATTATAATAATTCATTCCATCCCATGCAGAAAAGAACAAAAACACTATTTAAAAAATTCAATAGGTAATAAAAGGAACTTACAACAGGTTATAGTTGTAGTTTTTGCTTTCATATCCCCAAAATATTCATCATTGGAATCCTCATCTTCTATAAGTTGTTGTTTGTATTGCTTTATGACCTTTACCTTTCTAACAACAGGTTTCTTGGCCTTAAAAACTTTTATATCTGCCAAAGTTGGCTTTTTAAACTTAATTTTGGACTTTTCCACAGGTGGAAGATAATCATCATCGTCATCATCATGAAATATGTCATCGTCAAGAAATTCTGGCTAAAAAAATAAGCAAAAATACAAATACATAAATAATAATATGTGGATAGTGAAAGTGAGAGAGAATGGATACATAAGGAATTACAAATTAATAATAAAATTCACTACTATACTCACATCAGCATCATAGGATTTGATTTCATGCGATGAGTTCAAGTCCCCACTTGAATCTACTTTTCTTATAACGGTATCCGCAATTATAATATCTCTACCTTCTATGGGCTCTAACGGTGTGATATTTTTATTTTCAATATCTATTTCCATTTCCCATTTTGGCTCAGGTTTTATTGTTAAAGGACCAATTTCACTTTTAATATCAGTAAATGAATCAAATGCAATCTTTTTGGTTGGCATTTTTTCATTTGCCTTTGCTACTAATAATCGTAGTTTTCGGTCAGATCTAAATAACAAGATATAATTCCACATAAACAAGGTTTTTATACATTAAATGTAAATCTCTCACAAATTCAATTAGAAAAATAAAAATACAATAATATTGTTATTTGTAAAAAATGGTAGGTGATAAAATTAAATCAAGTACACAATCATGTCTTTATCATAAAAATTCACATATGCAAGCAGATTTTGTTAAAGAGAGTGCTTTAGGTTGATTTAATAAATAGGTTAAACCATCTATATACAAAATGCCCACAAAAATGTGTGATTGTCAGTATAAGTAACAATGTCTATCCTTATGTCTAACCTTAAATAAAAATTTTTGTTATTGTTTAGTGGTTGACCGAGTTGTTTAAAAATTATAGTCATATCATAGGTTCATAATTTTAAATTACCTCCAAAATGTAAAGATACTCGATTTGTTAAGAAGTCGTATTTTATAGAATGGTAATGATTTTATAGAATAATATTATCAAAATGTAGGTGATATACAAAAGATGTTATAAACTATAAATTTATGAAACTTACCTTTCTGCAACAGTTTTTAAAAGATATGCCTTTTCTAGAGCTGTACAACATTTGTAACAAATTTTCTCTGGTAACCCATCGTTTGAACATACCTAGTAATCAAAATTATACACATTATAGCGCTTTCGTTCAAAATTATTTTTTATTTGTATTGAAATTTGAATTCAATAATTACGACTTTTGGTTTTTGCTTACCTTAACGTCTGCTATTGCTGTAAGCATTTCTGCATAGTTACCGGATAACTTGTATTTAAAAAGAGGACATAAAGATTTTTTATTTGACATACATATTCGACACGATTCGTAGTCAACTCCAGTAGTAGGATCTAACATTTTTCAAAAACCTATTTGTAAATATTGAAGTGAAGAACCAAATCCGTAAGTTGTACAATTGTCGGAAATCGTCGAATCTATCAAAATTTAAAGGGCTTGAATCTTGATGTCGATGAAAAATCCACGACAAACGAAACAATGATTGTACCACAGAGTACATAAAATATACTACTAAATTGTACTAACCGTCTAACGAAAAGTCAAGTCTAGAGGTCTACAGAATCCCATGTTTAGTTATACATAAAGATGGTAAATTAATCATATTTCTTAACACATATTGAGAATAGTAATACTTTCACAACATAATTAAATTAAATTTTTTAAAAACCCCGGATCTAAAAAAGCCTCTCAAAAAAGTAAAATAATATAATTTTGTACTTATTGAAGTCGTTGCGTCTGCACTGCCCCCGACGCAACGACCGTACGATAATTATCGTACATGTACGATAATTTAGGCCCAACGTACAATGTACGATTGCGATTCGTTATCGTAAGCAAATGTACGATAATTTTCGATTATACATTTTTTTTCAAAATAAACACACAGATTAAAGTTTGTGTAGCAGAAACAATGACATTGACTACATAGCGACCCTGTCAATCATACCAGACCTTGGCCCTTATTCTCTATAAGCAAATAGTCGCGTTACGTACCGCGTTACGATAAATTCGTGAAATCTTCATGGGATCGTATTGTCTATGCCATTGTCAAATCTAAAAACATGTTGTTGTGCGTTATGGGCTTGTTTTTAAATGTCAAAATAACATGTTGTGAAATCGCGCGTTTACAAAAAACGTGGTAAGTGTTGGCTCGTTTCTATAAAAATAAATATATCGGTATTTAATTAAAAAAAGTATTATAAAGTTAAAAAATAACTTATATTCTTTATTATAATTATAATTTACATTATTTACAATTATTTTTAATTTAATAAATACGAGCATTACCAAAACATGTATGATGGTTCTTTTGTAGCTTTATCGTTATGTAATGTATTAAAACGATCATTTAAAATGCCATTGAAAAAAGAGTTTATTTGTTACCTAACTATAAATTGCAATTAAAAATACAATAAACAAGACAAAACACTTAAAACTTGTTACTTCAATTTTTTTCCTATTTTCGTTCTAAAACTAATCGGTAATTAAGAAAAATTTTAAGATTATTTTTTGGTTTCAAACCTACAAAAACATTATTATTAACCTTATAAAATAAGATTTACGGTAGCTTAAAATAAATTTAAGGTAACGCTTTATTTAAAATAAACCTACTTAAAACAAATAATAAAAATCTTTTTAAAACCGGTACCTTCGAATAAAAACCGATGTTAGATTCATTGACGTACCCCTAATGTGAAATCAAAAACTGCATATAGATAATATCGTGGCACGTTAAAGTTTAGAACGCGTTATGATGTATATAAATTGACATAAATACTTGTAATGTCATCAAATATCAATGTTATGTCATTGTAATTTCTACCACATTACATTCTCAGACAAATATCCTAAAATAAATAAATAAATAATAGAGAATAAAGTTTCAAATAGAATTTACATTGAGATTTTTATATTATTTAGTGTAATAATTGTTGCATTACAAAGTCGGTGTTGAAGAAAACTAGAAGACCATTTATACTCGTATGTCATAGACGGGAATTTGACAAACATTTTTTAAAGTTACAAGTTTTGAGTGTTTTGTGTTATTGATTGTGTTTACAATTATGTTTTAATTTCGTAATAAATAAAATCTCTCTTTAAGAGGTATTTTAAATTATCCCTATAACATAGAACATAAATATAAAATAACGAAGAAACAATGACAGAGCTTTGGTAGTAGTCGCATTTATTACAATAACAACATTTATAAAAAATATACTTTATAATTATTATAAATAATGTCCGTTATTTCTTAATTTTAATAATACTTTGTTAAATTGAATAATTAATAAATTGATTTTAATAGAAAAGTACCAAAACGTACTGACGTTATTATAAACGCGCAAGCTCAAAGCACGTTAATTTTGACTTTTGAAAACAAGCCCATAACACACGACAACGTGTTTTAATATTTGACATTGGCATAGTGAACACGATTCCACGATTTTATCGTAACGCCGTGCGTAATTGGTCATAGCGAATACGTTATTGCATACAATTTTTAATTTCACATCTTGCCGCGTTTATGTATCGCGTTTAGGTTTACAGCGCGTTGTGACGTCACGCGTTATTCGTAAGAAATCTCGTGTATCATACAGAATAAGGGCCCTTATTTTTAACTTATTTCTTTGAATAAATTTAATGATTGATCGATTCACTTTCAAGTCACTTATTTTTTCGTACAATTTTTGAATACCCCAATT
This sequence comes from Napeogenes inachia, assembly GCA_959347355.1. Taxonomy (NCBI): domain Eukaryota; kingdom Metazoa; phylum Arthropoda; class Insecta; order Lepidoptera; family Nymphalidae; genus Napeogenes; species Napeogenes inachia. The sequence goes on along the minus strand of OY365799.1, from coordinate 803,876 downwards.
TTTGCACCATTTTGCAGTGTACCCAAGTGAAAATCAAAAAATAAAGACGTGACTGGCGGTCAAGCATAATGTAAGTTCATGACAATGTCTGTTATATTAATAATGAATGCTTTCATACGTTTTTTGAAGTTGTACGATAATTTTTAGACGGGTTCGATAATTTTACACCCCTTGATTACAGAAATATTAAACATATTAATTCTATGCCTTTGATACGATCATTGCATCATTCCAGGTTGGCAACAATGGTCGGGGAACGGTTGTACGTAGGTTGACGATGGTGTCTATTTTACGAAGTTAATCATTGAGGACTTAGATTAAAAGATTCTATATCGTATTTCTTTATTTTCCTTGTTTAACTTACTTGCATTTTAATTTCTTCCTTTATTAAACAGTCCCCCGACGCAACAACTTCCATATGTACGTAATAATATTATTTTATTCTTTTTACAGGTCTTTATGTATCGGTGTTTTTTTATTTAATTTTTTTGCTTTTTAAGTTATGTTATTGGATTCATTATTATGATAAATGAACCTACAGATGCACACATTTCATTTGTTTATGTATTTCTATCAATATTGCATAAGAACTTTTCACCCGCTCCAATAAAACCTCAATATCTTGGAGACAACTGTTTTATTTGTTTATTCTCTATTGTTCCAACAAAAACTGTTACAATTGGCGGAATTAATGCTAAACAGCATTCTGTAACAGTCAAGCTTGGGGATGTAAAGAGAAGTATAAGTATAAGAGGCCCCCTTTAGGATACCGAAACACGCTCGCCGTCACTGTCTCTAACCCTCTCCCTACCTAACCAAATTTGGAAAAAACCTACTAATGCCTTCATCGAAATACGTTCTAGAAATGAACTGATGCTAATTCTAGAAAGGCCAAGGACTTTAAGTAAGTTAAAAAAGATTTTGCTGTTATACCTCTCGCTCCCAGTTCTACCGCGTACAAGCTTTTTATAATTAAAAGTATCTTTTATTCAAAATTAACAACAAGTACCATTGAGCAATACTAATACAACTTTTTATAATTAAAAGTCTTTTTCTTCTTCTTCCTGGCATTCATCCCGACGTATGTCAGGGCTGCCTTCCTGTTCAACCTACCCCACTTTGCACTTTGGTCTTTGACGTGCTCTGTGGTTAGACTATTGGTTCTCTTTTCCAACTTAACGGCTGGCTCAGGACCTATATGGATAGTACCCAAGTCTGGGCTCCCGCAAGCCATATACTCGGTGCGTTGATACATTTAAAATAGCCGTTCTTAAGCGTTCCCTTTCAGAGGTTAACTTAGGCTCCAGCTCCAGTTTTATCTCTCCAAGTAGTTGTCGAAGGGTTCCTCGGAACCCTTGACAATAAATGCCAGAGTGCCTCAGGGGTCCGTTCTTGCTGCAAATCTTTTTCTGCTGCACATTAACGATCTACTGCAGATATCTATGGGTATAGACGACAGCACAGTTGTAGATAGATGTCTGCTGAGTTCTCGGACTAGTAGAAATGAAGTACAGTCCGAAAGAGAAGCCATGGTGCAACGTTTGAATGACAAGCTTCAGGCAATCTCCGCATGGGGCATTGAAAATCTTTTCAAACCCTGGTGAACCTGGTGAGCCCTGGTGAACCACTACTGTAATCTGGAAGGTCTTAAAGTCACCGATGGCAGTCCTAACCATAAGCAACGTGGTACATGTCTACTGATAGTCTCAATATGAGTCTCATGGATCCCTTTGTATCGGAATGCCCACCACATTCACAGACGAGGCACACAGTAAAAGGTCTTCTGCAAATCTAAAAAAGTTATGTGCAGAGCTCTCCTTTTTTTTTCCTGTATGCTTCCATTAGAGTTCTCTGGGCAAAAATGGTGTCTATGGTACTCGATCCTGGCTGAAATCTATATGGAGACTTATAAACGGTGCACTTTTGGCAGATACTGAGGTCGATTATGCGCTTTAAGACCTTCATGGTATATATATCTTCATAACTCATAAGCTTAATGCCCCCACACCACAGTCTTGAACACTGCCTTTTCCCTTGTAAATAGGTTTGATAAAACTATGCCGCCACAGGTCAGGCATCTTTCCAGTGTTCAAAATATGGTCGAAAAGGGCAATAAGCACGAGCAGACCAAGAGAACCAAACGATTTTCACGGCTTCGATAGGAATATCTATCTAAATCAGGTCTCACCGTTTTTCCGTTCTTAATGCGTCGAAGGCAATCATGAGTTTCGTCAAAGGTTATGTGGGTAAATCCGAAGTTAGGTGGTGGGTCAGAAGCCTGCACGTATGCTGAGTAATCAGCAGCTCGTGAAAGTAGCTTTTCCTTTTCTCCTTTACAGATGCATAACAACAAAGCAGCGTGCTCTGGAAATGTCTGACGCAAAGACATTTTGCGATATATCGCGTCACTGTATCCCGAGCATGTACCATTTTAATTATATATTATACGTTTCAATTAATATATTATCAAGTTTTATTTATACAATACATTAGAATATAAATATGAAATTATAAACACTAAAATACTTATAAACTTGTATAACTATGTAAAGCTTATTCAAATTTGTATTAAATAGAGATGAAAAATAAATCGATACTGGCAAAGATACAAATTTGCCACTTCTGGGAAATCTGTACCTAGACGGGATGGGTTCCGGTAACCATGTATTTTACATTTATTTATAATTAACAAAAATAAATAAATGGATTTGTGTAGAAGGAGAATAATATTTTTAGTGAAAGTTAAAATATGAATAAGATAAAGTTAGTTAAATCAACAATCGCCCCCCTAAATGACACCAGTGCCCCCAAATCTTTCTCAGTCCCTTACCGCCCCCCTCTAGACTTCAAGCGCCCACAGGGGGGCGTTCCTATATACGGGGTTATTTGTAATTAATCGACCACCTCTTGCAGGCAGCCTCTTTACATCAAGCCTAACAACATTTGTTCTACGACTTTTTAAAATTAATAGTTTTTAATTTTCCATACAAAATTTATTTGTTGTCTCCGAACTCGTTATTACGTCAGTATGGCGCCCGAGAGTTGCCCTTTTAAGTACTTTTTACAAAATACAGAGTAATAAGAGGGAGCAAGTATATATATATATATATAACACACTGGGTTATTTTTTATTACTTGACTACCTCTTACAGGCAGCCTCTCTACATCAATCCCAACAACATTTATTCTATAACTTTTCACAAATCGTGATAAACAACACAAAAAAAAACAAACAAAAAAATTTTTACTGCCTCTTTTACTTATTACTCTTAAGATATATATAGAGTTCACTTTATTACAACGAAAATTATCTTTTATAATGAACGTAGTCTATTTTATTTTTTTCAACCACAGACTATTTTAAAATTTAATTGTCAAATCAAAAAGCAATGCGGCCTACGTTAACAGTAACTCAAAACGCATTTTTCGTCTGTGTCTTAATTCTTTTTATTATAATTTACAAATAATAGATGTTAAACTTGATTTTTAAGAAAGATATATATCTCCTCGCAATTTTTTATAGTTACATCTTATAAAATGTTATAATGGCCACTTTTGAAAATAGGTTGAGTCGTAGAAAAGGTAAATATTTTTAAAGTCTGTTTTTTTCATAATTGTTAGTATAAAGAGGGTAGAAATATTGACATATTCGTTTTTGCTCTGGAAGGAAAATATTTTAATACAGTGTTATAAAATCATCTAATGAAGAATCGATATACTTGCAGGTAAACATGGAGGCGATACTTATAGGTTAGACACTAAAAATAAAACTCCTGAAGAAAATATAATTGAAATAGTGCAAGGTCTGTATTCAAAAAAGTCATTCCATAATGATACCTCACCCACGAACAAGAATCTACCCTCAGAGTTTAGGTCAGGCTTTAGAATTCAGAAGAGTGGTTCTGATAGCTACAGATGGTCATATTTTGATGCATTGGTTACTCTGTTACATAAAGAAGATAGAAATAACTTAGGATTTACCACAGATGAGTTGATGACTTGGTAAGTTAAAATTAACGGTCATAGTTAGTAATGTTTTTATTTATGTTAGGTAATAAAGTGAGAAGTGAAGAGAGAGAAATATTCTAATGAATGAAGTAATTGCTTATTAACTCCTAGATATTTGTAAAGCAATAAATAAAAATCTTCAATAGTAGTAACAAAAAGTAAGTGAGATAGATAATTTCTGAACTGCAGTTGAAGTAAACAATTGTCCAAGCATGTGATGTTTTTGTTTAATGAATAATACAGTGTTGTTCACTGTTGGTTGAACTTCCCACGAGAGTATAGTATTGTGAATCATAAACGTATTCATTTCTTATGTGACTTACTTCAATGATGCATTCAGATTAGTTTGTGTTAAAATTGTCAGAAATGGTCATTTCCATTTACCCTTGGGACCAGATTTTTGATAGTATTTTTATAAAACATGTTGTTTTTATTGCAAATTAATAAGGAACTATTAAAATAGGTATAATTTAAGGTCTATTTGTTGTTATCATGAATACGTATTTGTCTTGTACATTTAGATTGCTAGTTAGATTCACAAATATCTGGTGTATAATCTAATAATGTACAATAGTGGTTATTAAATGTGTTCTCTTTTTAGTATCCGCATAAGCCTGGTGGATGATTCCATGGTTATAAGAGCAGCTGCATTAAGAGTTCTGAGATACTTGATCAGAACCGAGAGTGATGTTGCTACATTCAATAATTTAAAATTGCCATACCTTGTGATAAGGTAATTGTTTTTCTTTTGTATTTTGTTAAAACAACAGTTTTTTCATAAATATGTATTATGTCATAGACTATGATGATAAGTAGGTCAATAATTGATGATGGGATCTTATAGAGAACATCTCAAATTAAATGTATTTTTAAGGTTCCATATTCAAAACGTAAAAAACGGAACCCTATTACTAAGACTTTGATGTCTGTCTGCATCTTCAGGCTGTCTCTTGTGAAATGTGATAACTAAAAAGTTAAAATGATGTATTACTGTTGCCGCTATAACAACAAATAATTGAAACAATTACCAATTATACAACAAATAATTAAAACAATTATAAATTATATAATGGTAGGGGAGGGGTATATAATGTAAGGGGGAGGGGGTGTATCAACGTTAAGTCTCAGTGGTGCTTATCTTGCTAGTGGGTAAACATCTAAAAAACGCTGAGCTTTTGAGCTAAGTTGCGTCTGAACCTGTGAGTGCAAGACAGTCCTAGTCGCCAATCGTTCAAATCTCACGTCCACGCTGACAAGCAAGCAACTTACACATTGCTATTGTCGGGCCAACAGACTGCCAGTGGGCCGTCTACCCCTCTATGATAACAGCTAACCGTGTGAGGTGAAGACGAGTCGGTGCCTTAAAGCCGAGTTTCTAACCAGGAGAGCCAACCCTGAAACAAAAACCCCAATCCTACGGTGAGGATCGCGCCTAGGGGTTGAGTGATATTGGGTAAATGAATCGCAAGTGCCACCTCGACAGACCAGGCGAAATGTCGTTGTAACCCTAGTCTTTTCTGGGGAATAGGTGTAATCTCAAGAGTGTAATTTATATTGATCCTACTTGTGGGACCAACATGAATGATATCATAAATATAAACGGACAAAATCAACAACCTGAACAATTCTGTGCTGATAAGAGTAACCAGGCCTCTGCCTCAGTGAACACTGCTGGAAAATGTATATATCTACAACAAGCATTCCATCCAAGCCTTTTTACAAGAACTAGAAGTACATCAGTTTGAAGTACCTCTCTAATAAAACTCTCAACGCAAATAACCCAATACAATAAATAACTTAAAAGATAAAAATCTGGAAAAAACTACTCTCAAACCGCCTGACTGGCAAAGAGTCGCTGTACCTAGAAACCAAAAATGGAAAAAAAAATATCACAGTCACCATCCCCAGAAAATGTAAAAACCCAGAACCGCTTCAAAGACTAAACTGTTGACGAAGCAGAGGATTCTAGTACACCAAAAAAAAAGACAGTTCAGCAAACTGCCTCCTATAATTCTATATAAGAATAAGAATAATCTTTATCGGAACAAAAAAATATAAAAGTACAAAAAATATAATGATCGAAAATGCTTGCATTAGTTATATAACTGTGTCGCAGACATTAACGCCAACCTCCAGACTAAGATTGTTCCAAAGAACAAAATAAACAAAAATAAACAAAATATATAGAAAAGTATATTGACAGGAACAACAGCAAATATAAAACATTAAAAACCAAAACTGTATGGGTGTATGTGTAGGGATGTATGTGTACGTGTGTGTGTGTACGTGTGTGTGTGTGTGCCTAATGCAATAGCAAATTATTGATTGAGCAAGAGCGGAATAGCTATTTTAGGAGCCCTATTCTAAAAAAATCTAGCGAACCTTGAATATTTCTAAATACGTCAATTAATTTTCTGACTTCTGACACAACTATACAAGAATGAGCATATCATTCTTTGAGAGACAGTTGTCTATACAAACACTTAGATATTCAATTTTAGTGGTATATATATATATATATATATATATATATATATATATATACATATACACTCATATATTATAAAATTATAAATCCCCACCTTATATATATAATAGCAGCCATTATATATATAAGGTGTTATTCATTTTTTTTCACTAGCCAGTGTGTATGGCACCGAAATATTTGTTTATTAAAAATAATAATAATAATAACTTTTTGTATTATTTAAATATTCAATATAATTGTTAATTTTTATACTTATTAGTGTTTTGTATATCTATATTAGTGTTTTTAAAAATGTCTTTTTTTTTAATAATATTATAAAAGAAGAATAAAGAAAATTATTCATCTGAGGATTTTCTTAGTGCTGCTAGTTCGATTCGATTCACTCCACTTATTATAAAACTTGATTATATTTTTACATCTAAAAATGGCTGCTATTTTCTACATCTAAAAATGCGCAGAGTATTCCGGTTCACTATTCTGATTTTTTATCATCTCACCTAGGTCATAGGATTTAACATCTCTGTCGATTGTATTCTCGTAACTGAGTCTTGTTTAAAGCCCTCTCTTTCTTTTTCAATTTACTCCTTACCGGGTTATAATCTGATCCGAAATGATCGAGATGACAAAAGGGGTGGTGGGGTATGTATCTACCATCGTAATAATATTTCTTTTACTATAAATGCTCAATCTCCTCCTGACACATACAATTTAGAATACCTTGTTCTTGAAATTCGTGCCCACTATTGAAACTTGCTTCTCGGTGTGGTATATATGCCCATCCCAATTTATATTTCTTCTCTGGACCAAATTTTAGACTCGTTGTCCTCTAGTTATAGTGATAGTATAATTATGGGCGATCTAAATACGTGGCTCACTAAAGGTGATGGCAGATCCCACAGACTTAGATCATTAATTGGTTTCTACAATATGACTACTCTTCCCCTTTTAGAAACTCACTACTCACCTAATGCTATTCCTTTCGCTTCTTAATCTTATTTTCGTTGTTAACCCTGAAAAGGTTATAACGCACTGTGAACTGATTGCACCTTTCTCGTATCAGGACCTATTGTACCTTCAGTACAATTTTTTCCTGCCCAAGCTTAAAGGTAAGGTTGTTATGCGTAGAATGCTCAGATGTATAAACTGGGATAATTTAAAAACTGACGTATCGAGATTAGATTGGTCCTGTTTGTTTACTTGGCGAGAACAATTGATGAAAAGGTTGCTGCATTTATGAATGGTATTACTAAGTTATATGACTTCTATGCCCCACTTAAATCGGTATGAGTTAAGCACTTTCCTGCCCCTTGGCTTACCTCAGAAATTAAATGGTAAATCGTGATAAGGCTAAGCGGCGATACAGGAAAAATGGCACCCAGGAAAATTTACGATCCTACAAGCAATTGCGTAATCTCTGCAACAGGATGTGTAGGAATGCAAAGCGTCGCTACATATACTCTCAATTAATAATTCAACTCCAAATGTGGAATTTTTTAAATCGTTAGGTGTGGGGAAGGCCTCTGAAAAACTTCATCAGTTCAACGATAAAAAACTTAATTTCTTGTTCTCTACTCCTTTCGTCAATATATCCGATACAGAGAGATTAGCTACCATTCATAAATTAAACATGGCTCCCCGACTACCCCGTTAGCCCTGTTGGCTATTACAGCGTCACCGGGGGTCCATTCAACTTTCGTCCTAGGTCCATATTACCAATACTATCTAAAGTCCTTGAACATGCAGTACTCCAACAGCTCACGCATTTCCTAAACACTCATAACGTATGCTACTTAGATGCTACAGAAGAGCTACTAGACAAGTTAGATCGACTTCAGTATGTATGTATTCGTTTCATATATGGACTGCGTAAATACGATCATATATCTGACTTCCGACGTCAACTAAAGTGGCTCCCTATTCGACTCCGCCGGAATACTCACGTCCTAACTACTCTTTTTAACGTATTGGCTAAATCTTCCCCTCCTTATCTACGACTATTTTTTGCAGAATCTTTCGCAATAAAAGCAGCACAATTGTGGAATTCATTACCCCTGAAATTTATAATTGTACCACAGTTATTTTTTTTTAAGCATAAATTGAAGCAGCACTCTCTCACTATCAATATATATATATTTATAAGTATATATATATATATATTTATAAATAAGTTAATAATAATATTAATAACAGTAATTCAATATATATATATATATATATTTACATATTATATATATCTCAATTGTATATGTAACGAAGTTATGTATCCACCAATGGTTTATTTTGTTAAGAAAATTTCTTTTCGCACGTCAATTTTTGGTTGAAGAGATCTCTTTGTAAGAATCTCAAGAAATAAAAATAAACTCGCTATGCCCGGCACTAGGCTCCATAAAATAGGTAAATCTTTTAAGGGTAATTGTATACGTTTTTATAATAAGCTCCCAAATGAAGCCTTAAGCCTCTCATTAAATAAATTTAAATTATATGTTAAAAATAATTTAATAAAAAATCCTACTATAGTGTAAAGGATTACATCGTCTACCCCCGGTGACGCTGTAATAGCCAACAGGGCTAACAGCATAGACAAAAAAAAAAAAAAAATACATCGACGACGGTATGGCCTGGGAATGAATCTGTATTGTATTGCCAATAGCTAGTAATCTCCGCAATTTGTTTTTTGTTGTAACTTAATTTTGCTTTATCGACCTTCTGCATCACACCGATTCCTTAGAAGTCACTACTTGCGGTAGCATAGGGAGTCGGGTTGCCTGCCTCCCTCAAATATGTGCGAAGGGGGTGATGGCTGGCTCGTTATGGCTGTGTTATGCTCGTGAACGGGTGCTGCTTGCGGTGACTGGTTATGTGGCAGGCCGAAGATTTATATATATATATATATATATATATATATATGTATATTTTCTGTTATTATTATTTAATTTTCGTTGCCTAAAATCATTTCGACGGTTCTAGTTGTTCCAAAATTGCATTTAAGTTTGACGTTTGTGAAACAGTGATCACAATCACTCATCACATCACAATCAGTGACCACAAACTTTTTTTTGGGCCTACAGGCCCAAAAAAAAGCTTGACATGCTAGACTTCTTCATTGTCAGAGGACTCTCGAGGCACTATCTCAAGCCAGAGTCGTGTCATAGTAGCAACTCTGATCATACTCCTGTAATTCTAACGACAATGCTACGAAGAACCTGAGACCTTGTCCACTAAATCTACTGACTGGGAGGAATTCAGAGAATATATAGAGGAAACTGTACAACTACTCAAATCCCTAAAACCACCTGAAGAAATAGAAGATGCCATAAGCTACATTACTATTCTAGTACAATGTTTGGCTATGAAAAATAAAAGGGATACTACTGGAAACTTTCCTCTTGATATATTAAAAAAAACGTACTAGAAAAAAGAAGACTGAGAAGGGTCTGGCATCAATCCGTATGCTGCCCCTGCTAAACTGTAATGAAGCCATCCCCAAGCACCAATTTCGGTTCAGGACACTACACACCAACCAACACCTTTGAGTGAGTGGAGTGAGTGGAGTGAGTGTTGTGAGTGTTGAGTGACCGTTGAGTGGGTTCATCGGGTTTACGACAACATACGGCGTGCCCTCGAAAACAAAGAGCACTGCACTGTTTTATTTCTTGACATCCAACAGGCGTATGACAAAGTATGGCATAAGGGCTTCCTCTCTAAAATAAAAAAATCTACCACACACCTACTATAGTCTGATGAGTTCCTATTTGACAGCTCGCATGATCCAGGTACGAGAAAGTGAAGATACATAAGAAATCAAATAGATCTTGGCATGAGTGCCACAGGAGTCCGTTTTGTATACCCTGTACACTGCAGACTTTCCACAGTCATCAGAAGTGATAAATGTTACGTTTGCTGATGACACTGCACTATTAGCGAGTAGCACAGATCCAGAAACTGACATGGAAAAACCGTATTAAAATGAAGCGTGATGAAACAAACATACGGTTCCGGAGTTTGTACTGGCTGATGGCACGCAATTCTAAACTATCTGTGGATAATAAGTTCCTAATCTACAAAATGATTCTCAAACCAGTGTGGATGTACTGGATCCCACTGTGAGAAAGCACTTGTAATTCCAACATTTCCATCATACAGAGACTACAAACTTCGTACTTTGTATACTTCGTACGTTGTCGAATGCTCCATGGTTTCTTACCAACTCCGAAATACATGAAGCTTTGAAAATCAACACAGTAAATAAAGAGATCTAGCACTCTCCCACTAGCTACAGAATTCGTCTCGGCAGCCACCCGAATGACCTGGTTGACAAATTAATTTATATCAATTATAGTAAACGATTTAAACGCCATGATATCCAGAGATTAGAGTCTCGATTGTAAAATAGGAGTGCCTCCCACCTCACAACATGTTACAGAATACAGAGTAACAAGTAAAAGTGGGAGCAAAACTTTCTTTGGTTCGTGTTTTGTGTGTTGTTTATCAATATATATATATATATATATATATATATATATATATATATATATACACAGGGTTATTTTTAATTACATAAATTATTAATTTAGTTAAAAATAACCCCATATATATATATATATATATACACAGGGTTATTTTTAATTACATAAATTATTAATTTAGTTAAAAATAACCCCATATATATATATGGTATAGAACCTCTCGTGCCCGAGTGCAACTCGCACTAGGCTGGTTTTTCTTAATAAATATACTTTTAGTTTATTAAATGATACAACTATACTCAAATTTTCACATTTTTAAAATGCAGGAGGCACAGATTATTGTACTTTTATTCATAAATCTAACCAATCTTTAGCAGAGAAATATATGAGAAAAAGATTTCATATTACTTTTGAGTTTTTATTTCCAATAATAGCCTTCTTACAAATAATTTATCATTTATAGATCAATGGACCTCATGCTTCGTAACGAGGAGGAGCGCGCTCAGGCGTTGAAAGTCGTCCGACGAGTGATTGCGGTGGTGGGGGCCATCGAGCCCGGCACCAGGAGGCACAGAGCTGCGTACATCGACCGGGGGCTGCTGAGATGCCTGGCCGCCGTGGCTAGGGCGGGCAGCGCCGGCGACGGCAGCGGAGACAGGCTGTCCAGGCCGGCGATCGCCACCCTGGCGGAGATCTGTACGTTCACCGACCTGCGATCCCGGATCCCGGAAACACATACATAGAATTTTATTTTATTGTATTATTATATTAAATCTTTTCAGGCGTATTAAACCCGGAGCTGTTCATATCGTGCGGCGGCGTGACGGCGGTGACACGGCAGCTGGCGGAGTGCGCCACGCCCCGCATGGCCGAGGCGTTGTGCGGCGTGCTGCTGCATACCCTCAACGACCCGCGCTCGCGCCGGGCGGCCAGGATCGACCTCACGTGCCTCAACTCCCCCTACTGCGATTTTCACTTCAGGCCCGCGGGCACCGACACCAGCAGGTAAGCGGGACTCCTCCACGAAACATCCGACCGGCTCCGGCGCTCCATTACCGTCTTCTCCGCAGGGACGAGCGCGAGATGCGGTTCACCTGCAGCCGCCTGTCGCTGCTGTGCGTGCTGCGCAGCTGGCCGGGCCTGCTGCACTTCTGCCGGCCCGGCGCCGCCGCCGGCCTCGCCGCGCTGGTCGCCGCGCTGTACTTGCCGCGCCTGGAGGTTCGAGTGAGTGGTGACATGTCTCTTTCACTTTTATATTTCTATCTCGCTCGCCGCGCTGTACTTGCCGCGCCTCGAGGTTCGAGTGAGTGGTGACATGTCTCTTTCACTTTTATATTTCTATCTCGCTCGCCGCGCTGTACTTGCCGCGCCTCGAGGTTCGAGTGAGTGGTGACATGTCTCTTTCACTTTTATATTTCTATCTCGCTCGCCGCGCTGTACTTGCCGCGCCTCGAGGTTCGAGTGAGTGGTGACATGTCTCTTTCACTTTTATATTTCTATCTCGCTCGCCGCGCTGTACTTGCCGCGCCTCGAGGTTCGAGTGAGTGGTGACATGTCTCTTTCACTTTTATATTTCTATCTCGCTCGCCGCGCTGTACTTGCCGCGCCTCGAGGTTCGAGTGAGTGGTGACATGTCTCTTTCACTTTTCTATTTTTATCTCGCTCGCCTTTTTAGATGAAGGAGGCCTCTGTTATAGATGCGATGTAAACTTGTGATGTCGACCTTGGATATCCTTATTCTTTTAATTGTGCTTTTCTTTCTCCAGAAAGCCATATTGGATCTCCTGTACGAGCTGGTGGGTCTGCCTCAACCGGAATGGACCGATGAAATATCCGTCGCCTTGGATGCCGTGGATCCGTCTGATTTTCAAGTGAGTGATTGAAATAATCTTCTTTAAGCTTTCTCTGGAGAGTTGGAATGTTCTGCCCCCTAGTACGGTACCTATGATGTAATTATTTAACTAACAAGATAATTGATATATTTTAAAATGATTCGAATGGTGGATGATCTGATAGAGAGTAAATCACAATTTACAAAAACAACATTGGATTGTTGTTGGACTTCCGTTTGTTTGGATTGGCCACGGATCATCGCACAAAAAAGAGACTTCGAGAATACGATATGCTGCTTCATATATTCTATCTCATTCTTTCGCATGTGCAAGGCGCACGCTACGGATATGTTGTCTCGTTTTACTTGAAATTCGCTTATCCTGAGGATCCTGGCAAGGATGACGGGAGGAATTGATAAAATTATTGCATTGTCATCGGTCCTTGATAAGTATGCCAAAATTCAAATTAATCTGACACTTCAAAGTAGGCAAAAATCACGTTCAAAGATTCCGTTACATAGATAGATAGATACATCCGAAGCTAACACCAAACATTGAATCCGAAGCTAACACGAAAGCGTGTTAAAAAACACTAAACATTGAAAGTGCGACGGTTGAATCAGTATTTTATAAGTAACCTTGAGAACTTCTCAAAAATCAAATATATATTGAATGTCAGGACTCGTGGCGACTAAATCAAGGTTTCGTAGCGGCCGAGGGCGTGGCCATCCTTCCGCACCTGGCTGCCACCGGACCAGACATCATCGAGATACACCTCGCCCTTCTACTACAGTGTTTCTTGGAGGTCAGTCATATCATTAGTCATTATCTCATTAAGTAAATACCTGGACGAGATTTTACGAGACATCAATTGTTTTCAGGTCGGACTCCTGGACGGACTGGCGGAAGTGATAGTGACGAGCGATACTTTTATATCGGTGAGGGCGACCGTGCTCCTGGGACAACTCTTGCATCTAGTGCACCTGCTTCTCCCTCCTCAAATATGTAACGTGACTCCGGCCCTGCCCTCGCTGATCTCGCAGGCGGCGGCCGGGAAGCCTCAAGCCTTAGCGGCCGTCGCGGCCTTGAGGAGGCTGCACTCCATGCACGAGGCCAGACCCGCCACCAACAGCCTGTTCCTAGACAACATCGTACAGTATTGCAGCGGTGCATTTAGAACTAAAATAGAAGATACTTCGAAGAGCCGGAAAGAAAAGAGCAATGCGAGCATGGCCAGACCGAAAACTACCCGCGGCCTGCAAGACCATAATAGTATTGAGTTTTTAAATGACTCGGACAACGAGTACGAGCCCCAGCAGAGGCACAGCGTGGGCTCCAGGGCCGACCTGGCCGCCAGGAACGTCGGAGCGCTGGTCAAGAGTCAGAGTGTCAGCTCTCGAACCACTGCCGCCGTCAGTAAAGTCACCAAGTCCGCCAAGTTCTTTAGCCTCTTCGAGCGCGATAGTGACAGTCTGATGAGGGCGTCCCTCGTCATGCAGAACAAGGATGGCAACACCTGGAATTGGGAGATAATTAGAACGATACTAAAGGTTAGAACCGGCCGGCACTTTAAGTATGGAATTATTATTGAGGCTTATGATGATATGTATCGTTTATTTTAGGAATCTGATAGAACGCCGCTGTTGAATCTCAACGACAGCGGCCACAAGGCGTGGGCCGGACGAATTATTAACTATTTAAAACCATCTGCTAACAAGTACTCGCACACAGACCTGTCCACTACCTGCAACGGACACTCGCCCACTCGAGCGGGCTGCCAGCTCATCCGCCACCTCCTGCGGCACTCCGACGTCAGTAACCCTGCGATTACGACGAATATATCTTTACGAAATAATAGAATCGACTACAAGCTACATGTTTTTATCTGTTTCTAGACTGATTCGCAGCGACTGTTAGAAGAATTATTTACGGACGTGAGTCGTCAGATAGAGGCCATCGAGACCGGTCGCAAGGCACACGAGTGTCTGTTCAGTCCGCAGCATATGTGTAACACTATGTGCCAAATGTATTTTCTATTTATCGGACAATTGTGTCATTCGCATTCCGGGCTGAGACTCTTCAAACAAACTAAATTATATGAGAAGTAAGTCAGAAATAAATTTAAGTAGACCTAAACGTGGTTTTTACTAGTGAATATGTAGTTTAATATATTATTTTATAGTCTCCTGGAACTATCGACGAAGACTCATCACAGTTGTTATGTAAAACTAGTGATATCTAGTTTAGACTACACGATAGATTCGTGCCCCCGCGATATCCTCGCCAAGACCCTGACGTGTAACATCCAAGCCTCGCGGCTGTACTCCACGCAGTTCCTGAACGTTCTCCTACGAGCCTCGCGTAAGTCCAGGGATCTAGTACGAAAGAAGTCTAAACTAAAGAAGAATTTACTGCAAGATATCTGGAAGTTTTCTCATAGAGATGATAATGTAGTTAACGGGTTGGACATGGAGTCATGGATATTACAAATGTTAGTTGGCCAAGTAAAAGACGAGTTTAAAACGGTCGTAAAGACTGCTTTCACTATTTTAGAAGAAGCTTACAGCGTGCCGGTGAGTAAAGGTCAACGGAACAATATATTTGAACGTAATAAATGGCAATAATATAGTACTTCTCTATTTTAGGTGTACCTTGATAAATTGATGTCGTTGAAGGATGTGCTGGCGCTGAACTGTCGTCTCGATAAGTCGGCCGAGCCATCTACCATAGACTTCTCGGTGCTGGGCGACAGAGGTTACCTGCTGTGGCTGGGACTCGAAGTGGCTTCTGCATCACAAGTGGCCGATGCCACTTCCATAACTTTTGTAAAGAAACATTTGGATTTTTGGAACAAGTCTTATAACTATAGGTATGTTGATACATCAAGTAATTAAAGTTAACTCATTTTAGGTTATGTTCTAATATTACTTATCCGAAAAATATTTTACTATTTAGAATATACTTTTTTATGATTCACCTAGTATAGTAAGAAGATGTCGTCTTTGAACATCTACAATATGGTATAGTTGAAAATGCGTTGCCATCTCTGAGGGATGAGAATTTAGGGTACTAGGACACCGAGAGCGAGAGGTTGAGTATCTGACTCTGTCTCACACCGTAGGAAACGTCACTTCTTTTTAAATCCAATGTTCTGTGAGAGTTTAGAACTAATCTGATTAAGTCAGGGCGTATATAAATTGCAGTTAGATGATTACGGCCAGACTGCACTAACTACATCAGTTCACCCGTCATCCTTACTAGTTACTAACTACAAACAACTACATCTTACACCTTTATTTAAACAGATACGTACGTCTAGTAGAGGCGGTGGTACACGAAGCCCTGACAGTATCAGAAGGTTCGAGACGGGCTCGCAACGCGCGTCGATCTGCTCGACCGCCGCCTCATCTACTGGCCACACTCGCGCATCTGTGCACGCACAGGAACGGAGCACCGCCCTTCACCAAGGGACTGCTGGCCGCCACCCTGCCCCCGCACTACAAGGTCAGTGTGGCGACGTCACGTGCACGCACAGGAACGGAGCACCGCCCTTCACCAAGGGACTGCTGGCCGCCACCCTGCCCCCGCACTACAAGGTCAGTGTGGCGACGTCACGTGCACGCACAGGAACGGAGCACCGCCCTTCACCAAGGGACTGCTGGCCGCCACCCTGCCCCCGCACTACAAGGTCAGTGTGGCGACGTCACGTGCACGCACAGGAACGGAGCACCGCCCTTCACCAAGGGACTGCTGGCCGCCACCCTGCACCCGCACTACAAGGTCAGTGTGGTGACGTCACGTGCATGCACAGGAACGGAGCACCGCCCTTCACCAAGGGACTGCTGGCCGCCACCCTGCACCCGCACTACAAGGTCAGTGTGGTGACGTCACGTGCACGCACAGGAACGGAGCACCGCCCTTCACCAAGGGACTGCTGGCCGCCACCCTGCCCCCGTACTTCAAGGCCAGTGTGGTGACGTCACGTGCACGCACAGGAACGGAGCACTGCCCTTCACTAAGGGACTGCTGGCCGCCACCCTGCACCCGCACTACAAGGTCAGTGTGGTGACGTCACGTGCACGCACAGGAACGGAGCACCGCCCTTCACCAAGGGACTGCTGGCCGCCATCCTGCGCCCGCATTACAAGGTCAGTGTGGTGACGTCTCGTGTACGCACAGGAACGGAGCACCGCCCTTCACCAAGGGACTGCTGGCCGCCATCCTGCGCCCGCATTACAAGGTCAGTGTGGTGACGTCACGTGCACGCACAGGAACGGAGCACCGCCCTTCACCAAGGGACTGCTGGCCGCCACCCTGCCCCCGCACTACAAGGTCAGTGTGGCGACGTCACGTGCACGCACAGGAACGGAGCACCGCCCTTCACCAAGGGACTGCTGGCCGCCACCCTGCCCCCGCACTACAAGGTCAGTGTGGTGACGTCACGTGCACGCCGAGATCCTGTAGCATCCATTAATAGCAAAACAAGCGCATACTCGGTGCGTTTAGAATCTAGATCTATTCGTCTAGGAGATCCACTAGCATTGATGAATCGAAGTAACGGGATCAGGGTACCTTCGGGTCACTCCATTAAGTCAAACATAGACAAATCGGTAATAATCCGTAGGTAATTAAAGCAAAACTAAATAAAAAAATACAACAAGTTAAAAATACCAAATATGTATGTATTGTGTAAACTGTAAAGTATTAAGGTTAAATATTTTCTGATATAAATAAAATAAATTATTTAAGGATTTTTCTCCCACTTTTTTAGTTTAGTATATCTTCGTAGAGAAGGTATTTTTTTATTTTTAAATATATTATAATAAATACAACAAAAATATACCTAAACTTCTCCGATGCTGTAAAATATGTGTCAAGAAGTGACGGAAAATCAAATTTCAATATAATTTTTATGTAAAAAAATTACAACGTTAATTTTTTTTCTCTGCAAAAACTAAAAATAAAGAATTATTCTATGCGTTGCAATTATTGGTTTCATTACACTTAGTTTGGTTTTGTAGCATTATGTTCCGAAAACTTCCTAATTTTGGGCATAACCGTAGTAAACCCATTCTTAAGCAGTTTTATTAACATATTTTTTTTTATTTGCATTACATAATATGTTAAATCTTTATGTATTTACTATGTACCTGTAGTTGTACATAAATAAAACTATGTTAAACTATAACTTAACACAGATTCTCCAAAAAAAACAATGCGAGACGGAGCAAGAAATCGTTGATCTGAAGGCTTCTTTATGGGCGGTTGGAAACGCAGCCGTGACTTCACAAAGCCTGCAACAAATGATGAATCTAAGTAACGGTTTTCTCGAAGATTCCATACCTGTTCACATAGTGCGTCTTGCGAAGTATAGTCCCGTATACGCAGTACGGGCGACCGCGTTCTATGTTCTGGGCCTTATCGGTAGCACATTTGACGGTGCTAACTTGTTACAGGAGCTAGGTAATAAATAGTTCTTTTGAAACATTTAAGTGTTTAAAAAAATATATCTTAATAAGCTTATTTTTTAGGTTGGTTATGCGTACGACACACTAGGCATGACCAATTCCCTGTTATCCCAGACGAGAATTACATTCAAATGATGGATCCACACGAGAATTCTCTATCGCTTATAACATCACCTAACAAACGTTTTAATTTCGACATGGATTTGAGCGAACACTCCGACCATACCGATCAAAGTACGGCGGAGAGTCTTCACTCTGAGAATGTTAAATTAAACAGAACGATAAGCTCCATCGATCACTCGGAGATAGATCAGGATGTGGTTGACCACAAAATAAACTTTCTCGAACGTCGCGAGCCAGAAAAGAGGAAGTCTCACACGCTGCCGCCTCAAGGTTCTAGTTCTCACGAACGAACCCTGACCGAATCCAGGACTGTAGACATACTGCGAGACTGCTCGGTGTACGAGCGGCCTCATCGTATGCATATTGAGAGATTCGTCAAAATGAACTCCTTCGATCATAGCCACGAAGGCAGGGTGAGGAACACCAGCGAGTCGAGTACGAGCGGAGTGAGCAGCTGCGACTCCTTCCTCGGAAAATATGTCCTTCCGTAAGTTGGTTGGTTGTAATTATCATTGATAAACCTACTTGGTCAACTTTATTCAAAAATCGTCAACAATAAACGATGGCCTAAAAATAAACAATGGTTCTTATAATCCAGTTGGATCAATCGATCGATTCTGTTATTAAACCATAACGTTACGAAAATGCTCTTCGTAAAGAACACAATTGATTTGAATTTTGATTGAATTCAATAATAGAATAATAGATCTCGTGATATATAAATGTGTTCGTCCGCAGCGAGCGCGTGGTGAAGCTGAGTCCGATTCCGAGCTCATCGTCGCTGCAGGCACTGCGCGGTTCCACGCGCACCAGACACCCGCGACCGCCCTCCGCCACCAGTACCGCACCCATCACACTATTATCACTAACACGCGCACCAGACACCCGCGACCGCCCTCCGCCACCAGTACCGCACCCATCACACTACTATCACTAACACGCGCACCAGACACCCGCGACCGCCCTTCGCCACCAGTACCGCACCCATCACACTACTTTCACTGACACGCGCACCAGACACCCGCGACCGCCCTTCGCCACCAGTACCGCACCCATCACACTACTATCACTGACACGCGCACCAGACACCCGCGACCGCCCTTCGCCACCAGTACCGCACCCATCACACTACTATCACTGACACGCGCACCAGACACCCGCGACCGCTCTCCGCCACCAGTACCGCTCCCATCACACTACTATCACTGACACGCGCACCAGACACCCGCGACCGCCCTTCGCCACCAGTACTGCACCCATCACACTACTATCACTGGACGCGCACCAGACACCCGCGACCGCCCTCCGCCACCAGTACCGCACCCATCACACTACTATCACTGACATGCGCACCAGACACCCGCGACCGCCCTTCGCCACCAGTACCGCACCCCTCACACTACTATCACTGACACGCGCACCAGACACCCGCGACCGCCCTTCTCCACCAGTACCGCACCCATCACACTACTATCACTAACACGCGCACCAGACACCCGCGACCGCCCTTCGCCACCAGTACCGCACCCATCACACTACTATCACTGACACGCGCACCAGACACCTGCGACCGCTCTTCGCCACCAGTACCGCACCCATCACACTACTATCACTAACACGCGCACCAGACACCCGCGACCGCCCTTCGCCACCAGTACTGCACCCATCACACTACTATCACTGGACGCGCACCAGACACCCGCGACCGCCCTCCGCCACCAGTACCGCACCCATCACACTACTATCACTGACACGCGCACCAGACACTCGCGACCGCCCTTCACCACCAGTACCGCACCCATCACACTACTATCACTGACACGCGCACCAGACACCCGCGACCGCCCTTCGCCACCAGTACCGCACCCATCACACTACTATCACTGACACCGACAATAAAGTGAAGCAGGTTTCGACGCTTGTCTTACCTTACCTAACCGAAGCCAAAAAACGAACCGTGGCATTATACCGTGATCTCGATTTAAATGAATACGTAGTTGATGCATGCTTTAGTGTGTATCAAGCTGGTGCGTCGGTGGCAACACGTTCCTCTACACCAGTGTTATTTCCTGTAGGATGTAAAGTAACGTATTCGTATTTGCTGGCAGGCTTCACGACGCAGGACGTCGCCAGCTCGCCTCCTACACAGAATGACATGAGTGGATATGCGACCCTTCTTTCTTTGAATAAACATAGAAGGTAAACAGAGTTTTCTTTATAGTACACTAGCTTTTCCGCAGCATCGCATGCCTTAAATTCGTAGTAAAACTAATATATTAAGCATGTTATTACACACATAAACCTTCATTTTGCATCACACTATCTATTAAAAAAAACTGCATCAAAATCCGTTGTGTAGTTTTAAAGATCTATGCATACATACAGACATAGGGTCAGACGCGGAAAGTGACTTGCTTTATACTATGTTATGAAGTATTAACTGCGTAGTAGGTTTTATTGTGACTAACACTAACTTTACTTTGGTGGATCCACCGTGGTGGTTGGCAACAGATGAGGCCCCACGGCGAGCCCTGGGGGGTTCGGGGTCCCCGCAGTCTCCAGACTAGCCTCCCAGTGGCACGACATCATCAATTTCGGGTTCGATACGTACCGCCTCGTTCAAATGCCGAATAAAGAAGGGCGATCAAAAGAAAAACTTTTTAAAGCGGTTACACTCCTTATTCAAAATGCACCTTACTAATATCAGGTGCTTGCACTCTAATCCTACCTGTCCACAACCACCTGGAGACAGAGCAGCTGCACTTGTTCTTTTTGACGGAGACGCAGATACAATGTCCTTTGAGCGCAGCGCACTTGGATTATCGCGGTTACTCGTTAGAGCACAACTTCCGCTCACGGGCCGAAGTCTGTGTGTACGCGCGGAACTACCTCTGTATCCAGCCAAAGACCCCAGTCCAAAGACCCCACTTTTAATGGATGTAGGAAACGAAAAAATCCTGTATTCCTGTCTCTACCATTCGCACAGCGGTGACCAGGAGACAACTCGATTATCTGAGTAACTCGGCGAGGCTGCCGATATGGCTCTGCATCAGCTCCCTTCAGCGCAGCTCGTCTTTCTGGAGGGCTTTTAATATGTCTATGGGTATGCAGACGACAGCACAGTTGTAAAAAGTTTATCTGCCGAGTAATCGGGCTAGTAGAGATCAAGTACAGTCTGAAAGAGAAGCCATGGTGCAACGTTTGAATGACAAAGTTCAGGCAGTCTCCGCATGGGGCAATGCCAATCTTGTCAAATTCAACACCACTAAAACGCATGTCAAAAACAAAGTGTCTTATCACCGCCAAAAGGAATCCTTTTACCTTGGTTCCTACTTTTCAGAATGTATCTTTGGAATACAGTGACCGGCTTCAGTTGTTAGGTTTAGAGATTTCCGCGAACCTCCACTTTGGTCGATGCATTGAGTCCAGAGAAAGAGCAGCTGCAGCAAAGCGTGCTGTCCATGCTGCTGTGCTGTGTGCTATGTTGTTGCGAAGATCCGACAGTACTTTACAACGGCACAGCTACTTTTATTATACAGATCCGGTCGTGTGTGGAGTGCTGTGATCACATTTGCTGGTGCCGCAAAGGCTCACCCTGAATTGGTTGAGTCAGCCTCCACAGCTTTGAACACGGACGTAGAATTGCTAGCCTCTCTGTATTCTATAGGATACATTTTGTTAAGTGTGCGCAGGAATTACGCGATCTTATCCCCACGTCCCCCTTCCATCACCGGATGTTCCGACGCACGGCAGGCATCCATCCTTACGTTGTGGACGTTCCCCATGTCCGAACGAAGCGTTTTACTTCGACTCTTTTAGTTCATACCACGAAGGATTGATACAGCTTGCCTGCGTCAGTATTGTCGTCCGACTACATTTCCACCTTCCATCATATGAAATGTAGTTAAGCACTAACTTACTCCTTTCTCTACTCCTCTCTACTTTTAATGTGGATGATGACAGCAGTCGCAAGACTCACATCGCTTCCCATGCTGCGGTTTCAGAGGTCTATACCGGACATTCTCTTTCGTATAAAAATGTATATGCTTTAGTGGGTTGTCCAAACATGTACTCTGGAGTTGACTCCTGTGCTTGCACTTTGCGCAGGAACCATTATTATTCCTCCTCTTATTAGCTTTAACGCTCTTCGAGCGCTTTCCTCTTTCCTCTAAGTACGGAGTACTGGACCTCAACACTACGACCGATGGTCAGTTTCGTCGCTATCACGAGAGCAAGGCTAAGCTAGCCACCATTAAATTTAAGTAATAAATAGAACGAAGGAGTACTTCAAGTCGGACGACCGGCTGGCTTTTTATGGTGACATATAGTAAAAATCAACTTCAACTCTGTTAGCCCCAGTATCAGCTTCTACTAACGGCAACACCATTCCAACTACCTGAATGCATGGCGTTCTTCAATAGTGAGGCTCTAAAATGGTTTGCTGCCACTAAGAAGTGGCACATATTTCTTTCGGTGATATTTCCATTTCGATACGACCTTGGAACCATCAAAAAGAGCGCCTCCCTGTATTACAAGAGTCTCCCCGGCGGTACTCCCCGTCATCTGGTGACCGCACGGTCGCTTGATCTGCTTTAAATATAAAAACAAATAATAAGTTACAAGAAGTAGTTTTAAAAATTTTCGTTCACAATTATCTCCGTTGGCTTTAATACAGTTTTTAAAACGTTGAAGCCACTAATCAATAGAAAAACCACATGTCTCTACGGGAAAATTCTTCACTGACAGTCTTGTTTGCTGTTTTAGGGACTTCAAATTATTATAGTGTTTAGAGTATTTAGGGAATGTTTGTGTAAAAGTTGCTACAAATCATAATCCGATTAGTTAAGATTACACTACATCTACAAGACAGACAGTCTTAGCTGAGAAAACAATGAATATTCATATAAGAATGACATTTAAAATTAAAATGTGACATGTTTTATTTGTTATTGTAACAGTAGTAGTTTTCAGAATGGCTAAGTAATCTAAAGGTAAGCAAAAGTTGCGTATATTTCGCATAAGTTAATTTACATAGAGCCGGAAAGTTAGCTTAAAATGTGACCATCGAAATAAAAGAGAAAACAAATGAGACTATCTATCTGTCTCTTTATCTTACATGTGTGATTAGAGAAAGATAGGTCGCGGTCTATCATCTTGTATTATTGTCTTCTTTACCATTTGTCTGACATATATATGTAGTGTAAGTATATGTATATATGTATATTTATACATTTCCAGACCGCACTACGTGTCGGAGAGCGACGCGATGGCCGCCAGTGACATCGATGTCTTAAATTGGCTGCCGTTTGATTCTAATCACCAGCCGAAAGTATTTTCCTCGTTACGTGACAGATCTAAATCTACAAGAGAAAGAATGACTAAATATAGGTACGCATATACCACGCCATGTGGTCTGTGGCTACTGTAAAATAAATATATACAGGGTTAGTTGTAACTAATTGGCCACCTCTTGAAGGCAGCCTCTCTACGTCAATCCCAACAACATTTGTTTTACGACTTGTTAAAATTAATAGTTTTAAAAATTTTAGTTTTTCCCATACAAAATTTATTTACTGTCTCTGAACTTGCATTGACCTTGAGCATGAGGAGACCGCGCAACTTTCATAGGCGAAATCATTACACAAATATCTTTAGTTTTATTTTGTAATTGTTTAGGTATGGAGTCTAATTCTGATTCCTACCACATGGCTGATCAGAATAGTTATTTTAACAGTCTAGATAGTGATTTCATACCCATTCAAAACTTTATTAAAAATGAAATAAGAAACAAATTTAAAGAATTAAAAATTATGACTGTTTACAATCAATATATTTATGAAAATTTAATTTACGTTCATAAAAATATTTCAAAATTCAAGAAAAATTGTGATTTACATAAAATTAACACAAGACAAAAAAATAAACTCGCTATGCCCGGCACTAGGCTCCATAAAATAGGTAAATCCTTTAAGGGTAATTGTATACGTTTTTAAAATAAGCTCCCAAATGAAGCCTTAAGCCTATCATTAAATAAATTTAAATTATATGTTAAAAATAATTTAATAAAAAAATCCTACTATAGTGTAAAGGATTACATCGACGACGGTATGGCCTGGGAATGAATCTGTATTGTATTGCGAATAGCTAGTAATCTCCGCATTTTGTTTTTTGTTGTAAATTATTTTGCTTTATCGACCTTCTGCATCACACCGATTCCTTAGAAGTCACTACTTGCGGTAGCATCGGGAGTCGGGTTGCCTCCCTCCCTCAAATATGTGCGAAGGGGGTGATGGCTGGCTCTTGTGTTATGCTCGTGAACGGGTGCTGCTTGCGGTGACTGGTTGTGTGGCAGGCCGAAGATTTATATATATATGTTTTTTCTGTTATTATTATTTAATTTTCATTGCCTGAAATCATTAGGCTTCTTTTCCTATTGATTGCGACGGTTCTAGTTGTTCCAAATTTGCATTTAAGTTTGACGTTTGTGAAACAGTGATCACAATAACAAAAAATATATCCGGCTGAGTTTGTTGTGTGGTTCTTCTCAGACCAGGACGCGATTGGAACCCTCATAGCTTTAACATTAAGATGGAAAGTGCTTTTTCAGAAGGGCTTATTACGATAAATCTAGTATCGTAATAGGCCCTCCTGACACTTCCATGTGGACGTACACAAGTGATCACTGATTATGATTCTAAGTGGAAAAGATATAAATAAATAAATAAATAAATAAATGAGTTGGAGCCATTCCAAAACAATTTTAATAACTGTTACATCAACGCACCAAGCATCATTTAGATCTTGTTAATACTTTCCGAATCTTGGTTAAGGCCATCTCTTGCTTGTACTAATTTTCACTTCCTGGCTTCAGAAGAAATGACCGAATTTTCAAAGCCGGTGATAATGTCGGCATCTATCTTTGCAACCATTTCAAATACAAAATCATTCTTCAATCTCCTGCGTCTCTCTAATATTGGCAGAAGTTATTGACATTGCCTACTCCTCTCCAAATGTAACATATTTCTCTATACTTGAGAACATTCCTCTTTCCTGCACCTCACCACTCATAGTCATGGGTGACTTTAACACTGGCTTGCTTAGGCAAGATTCAAGGTCAAATCAACTACGACAGTTAACCGACTCTTAATTTGGAAATACTAGCACTCGGTCCGACACGTCACACCAATTCCTCATCATCTTTGTTGGACCTTATTATTTGCTCGGACACCAGTGTCAGTAACTTTGGTCCAATAGCGGCTCCTGCTTTTTCGTATCATGACTTAATTTTTATTTTATACCGAGTTAAGGTGCTTAAATGCAAACCCCAATAACTTCTACTTTGTAATTATAATAATATTGACAACGAAGCGATTGCATTGGAAGCATGTGTTGTAAATTGGAGCGTGGAGAAGGAATTGGGAACAATCGAAGAAATGGTTCAATTCTTAAACAATAATATTTTAAAACTCTTCGCCGTCATGCCAATTCGTAAAATTAAAGTCAGCTACCGTTCAGCGCCATGCTTTAACGAAGATTTAAAAAAGGCCATGATAAAAAGGGATTGTGTCGTGCCTTTCGTAAACTTAATAATGACCGTTCACAACACAACTGGTCTGTATATAAGGCTGCAATAAATTGGTGTAACCAATTCTGTGGTAAACTCAAACGCCAATATAATCTCAATAAAACCTGCTCATCCGCAGCAGAAACCTTAAAATTTCTAAAGACTCGGTGTAAGCAAATCTCGACATTTGAAAAGTTTTTCTGTGGTCATCAATTGTCTTAATCGCTATTTTTCTTTTACTAAAACTGTTGACTCCCAATAAAGAACTGAAACCATTTAATCAATTCCCTGTTCCCTTAGGCCCGATATCTAATTTACTTCGCTCCAATTGACGAAGCCGAAGCCTGTTGTGAAGCATCTTTTAGCCATAACATCAAAGGCTACTGGTTGTGACGGTATTAATCGTACTATGTTAACATTCATTATCGATTCTCCCACTTTTGTGGCGCTAAGCTCACATTCTCCCACATCCAAAGATCACCAATTATACGTTACCCTTACATTTCCGTCATCGTCGTCATTTGAATATTACCGTTTTTATCCAATATAATTGAATCCGTCGTTCACTCCCAACTTTCCCTATTTCCGAAGACATTCGTCAAGGTATGGAAAACAAATCTGTAACCATTCTTGTACTGGTTGACTTCAGTAAAGCATTTTGCACTGTTGATCACAAACTCTTACTTGCGTTGCTGTCCAGGTCGAGAGCTCGGATTCGACTATCAGATGGTTCTCCTCATATTTGCGAGGGCGCCAGCAGGCCATCCGCACCGATGAGGGCCTCTCTGATTGGTGTGAAGTGGTTGCTGGAGTCCCCTAAGGCGGAATTTCGTCTCCTTTATTATTTTCTCTATTTATTAATTCTATTACCTCTGACTTAAATTGTCAATACCGCTTTTACGCCGAAGACTTGCAGCTTTACATGCAAACAGAAGTAAATTTAATTGAACAAGCTAGTCACACCTTAAACGCTGCTCTGGAGCATATGTTGCATTGGTCTAACGATTTTGGTATCGTAGTAAACCCGTGTAAGTGCCAACAATTTTTATTTGTAGTTACCGCCAATTAGCCCATATTGACTAAAATTCATTACCAAATGTAGTTTATAACCATATTGTAGTACCCTTTTCTCCTCAAGTAAAAAAAGTTAGGAATATTTCTAGACAGTTCTCTTAATTGGCAATATCGACTTAAGGAACTGTCACGTAAGTTTTATAGTACATTTCACCCATCATTAAGACTTAAACACTTCCTGCCCCATGGGGCAAAATTACAGTTGATTAACTTGTTACTGCTACCTATCCTTGACTATGCCGGTGTGTGCTATGTCGATGCCAATGAAGTTCTCCTAAATAAATTAGATCGTCTACTTAATACCTGTATCCGCTGTATTTTCGAACAGCGTAAGTTTTACCACATGTCCGACTATAGTCGAGTAGACTATAGGTCAAAGCTAAAATGGTTGCCCATTCGTAAACGTAGAAACTTACGGACTCCTTGTTTATATATACTCTATTTTGTTTAATCCTTCACTCCTGTTTATTTAAAACGCAATTTCTCATTTTAAGCGCATGTACATGACAGGTTGCTTCGTTTCTCCAGCAACCTATTGCTCCATACACCCCTTCATCATACTGGTTTCTTGTCCATCTCATTTACTGTAACCGCTGTCAGACTATGGAACGAATGACCGGAACATAGAAGGAAAGCCCCAAGTCGTGTATCGTTTAAACGGCAAGCGAAGGAACTGTATCTCAAATAATAAAGTATTTATCTATAGACCACATTCAAAATATCTTTATTCAAGTACGCATTTACACGCACTTTTGAATCGACAATTACATTAAATTGGTCAGTATAGTCAGTCTGTGAGTAAGCTACCACCAGCTCGGAATGCTGTTCTGCTGAGAAGAGCTGGCCAGAAACTCAACAGTTGCTCTTTTTAAATAAAATTTAACAATGTTTGACTTATAAATTATAACATCAACCCTGCAAATGAGTCAATGACCCAAGTTCCACACATTTCGATCAACCAAAAACTCTTGAATGTTATAGTAAGATTTATTTAATAATAGGCTAATATAACCTATACCTTTAATTTTAGATTTGAAACCAAGAAAAGGAAGATCTAAGATATCTTGTGGAACCTTATTATATATGCGTATACTCAAGTCCATGATTTCTTATATATCTTATGTATTAATTATAATATGTCATATATATTATATTTCATATTATTTTTATGCATTTATATACAGGGTGCTTCAAAAAAATGTATACACACTTTGAACTTCCATAGAAAATTTATTTACCGTTCTACAAAGTAAAATTTCAGGAAAATAGAAAGCTGAAAATCCAATGTAAATGAAACATAAATAACAAATGTTAATACTGTTCAAATTGGTGACCTGCAGCATCAATACAATTCTGAGTACGAGTCACCACAGATTCTGTACATCATATCAAAACGTCCAATGAGATTTCTCTACACACTGCTTGAATCTCATTCCAAAGAATGTCTAGGTTACGTGGTTTACGTTTGTACACCTCATCTTTTACTGTGCCCCACAAAAAGAAATCCAGTGGTGTAAGGTCTGGAGAGCGTGCTGGAAACTCGATTGGCCCCCTGCGTCCTATCCACTGGCCCGACAAATTTTGATCCAGGTAAGCTCGTACGTCCCTGTGATAGTGCGGCGGAGCACCATCTTGTTGAAAATAAAAATCATCATTACCGTATAATGCACGAATGGCAGGAAATATGGAATCAGCAAGCATTGTTAGGTTATTAATACCAGTTACAGTGCCTTCAAATCGAAAAGGTCCAATGAGTCCCCTTGAAGACAAACCGCACCACACATTTACACCAGGCAAATTTACAGCTTTTTCAATTGTAATGTGAGGATTTTCTTCACACCAGTAAACACAATTGTGCCTATTAACAGTTCCATTAAGTTTGAATTGGGCTTCATCCGACCAAATGATGCTACCCATAAATCCCGGTTCACGTATCACCATCTCCTGAATCCATTCACAAAATTGCAACCTTCGATCTGGATCGTCGTCATTTAGCTGTTGCACCAGCCTTGGAATGTAAACACGATACTTGCCTCTCTTCAGAATGCGTAGCACGCTGCTAGCACTTACATCACTTTCACGTGCCCCTTGCCTTGAAGATTTGTTAGGAGAGCGTTGAAACAGTTCCAAGACTGCCGTTGATGACTCATCACTTGTAGCTGTTCGAGGCCGACCTGAATGACCTTTATGCACATCACACACTGTTCCATGAACTTCGAATTTGTCTCGTATGCGTGTAATTGTTAATCTTGAAGGTGGTTCTGTATCATACTCCCTTCTCCACTGTCTTTGAACTTCATTTACATTCTCAAACTTCCAGTACCACTTAATAACCTGCTTACGTTCTTCAAAACTCAAACGTACGTCCCCCATGTTGATATTACAAATTCCAACTGATTATGACAACGATTATGCTAGCACCTGGCGAAGAAATATAACATTAGCCTTGTAGAGCGGGAAAACTACAATAGTTCAAAGTGTGTATACATTTTTTTGAAGCACCCTGTATATATGGGTAGTCTTATAATATTATTTTTTTATTTATATTGTATATTATGCAATAAAGAATTAAATAAATAAATAAATAGGCTGATTTCTACCTTTTGAAATACGCCTGTATTAAAAATAAAAATTTTGTTTTATTAATTTTTTTGAAGGAATAATAAAGCCAGTACTAAGCCTGATTAAGTATGAACGAAACATGATTCAGAGTGCGGACGAGTTGCTAGATAAATTGTCATTTCGTTTTAATTCATTGTAGGTACTTAGAAGGTAGGTTCCCTATCGTGTTTGGGGTTTAACAAACTTATTTATTAGTATAAATTATTATATTAGGTATAAATTTCCTAGTGTAAATTTGACTTCAATATGATCGGCTTGGAGAAAACATACATAATTTTTGTTACTTCTTACAAAATACAGAGTAATAAATAACCGAGGAAGCAAACATTTTTTTGTTTCTTTTGTTGTGTTATTTCTCAAGATTTCTAAAAAGTCGTAAAACAAATGTTGGGATTGGCGCAGAGATGCTGCCTGCAAGGTAGCCAATTAGTTACAAATGACCCTGTATATATAATTGAAGACTAATTTATAATAATTAACTTCCAGTCTCTTAGAATACGACTGGAAACCGTTAACGCAAAACGAAGGTTCTAGAATAGTATCGTCGACGTCATCCAACTTGCGAGCGATGCCTTCAATACCAACAACGCAATATTATATGGGAATATGCTTGCCGAGGAACCTGGTGGACCTTTTTCCAGTGTGAGTGTTGTATCTTTATAACTCTCTAGGCCAGTGTGAGTGTTGTATCTTTATTAATGTCTAGGCCAGTGTAAGTGTTGTATCTTTATTACCGTCTAGACCAGTGTGAATGTTGTATATTTATAACTGTCTAGGCCAGTGTGAGTGTTGTATCTTTATAACCGTCTAGACCACTGTGAGTGTTGTATCTTTATAACCGTCTAGGCCAGTGTGAGTGTTGTATCTTTATAACCGTCTAGGCCAGTGTGAGTGTTGTATCTTTATAACCGCCTAGGCCAGTGTGAGTGTTGTATCTTTATAACCGTCTAGGCCAGTGTGAGTGTTGTATCTTTATAACTCTAGGCCAGTGTGAGTGTTGTATTTTTGTAACCGTCTGGGCCAGTGTGAGTGTTGTATCTTTATAACCGTCTAGGCCAGTGTGAGTGTTGTATCTTTATAACCGTCTAGGCCGGTGTGAGTGTTGTATTTTTGTAACCGTCTGGGCCAGTGTGAGTGTTGTATCTTTATAACCGTCTAGGCCATTGTGAGTGTTGTATCTTTATAACCGTCTAGGCCAGTGTGAGTGTTGTATCTTTATAACCGCCTATTCCAATGTGAGTGCTGTATCTTTATGATTTTATATTTCAATATTTACAAAAACACTAACTATAGTAGTAATAGTAGTAATATCTGCAACTCGAAATTATTTATTTTTTATTTCGTGTACAAAAGTTTAACATACAACAAAATATATACATAAATGTACTCGTAGGATCAGCTTATGTATATAGATATATAAAGAGATCTCTTCCTGCTACCCGTGAAATTGAATAGAAATATTATATTGCTTACAAAACGATCAATTTGGGGTATCTTCGTTTTCGACTGGATTCGATCAAGTCCATTTGTTAAAATTCGACACTTCTTCTGATATAATTGTCTTAAAGTGAGAACGAGGGAGCATCGACCGCGGGTGAAGACAAGGCGACGAACAGAGTGACCTCCGACATAGAGGACGGGCCTCGCCGCGCTCCAGACACGCAGTACTCGCCGGGACCCAGTAAGGATATACTACACCTTCCAATAATACATTTACAAATATTTAATACAATATAGTTTCATCGTACAATTTAAAATATACGATTATGACGACGAGTGTTTTTAAAAGGAGCGAATCTTCGCGCGTCCAATACGACCATCGGAAACAACGGACACGAAACTAACATGAGGACGGAAACTGACGATGCGGATAGAAGTAAATCTGAAGTGACGGGCGCGGACGGGAGGGACGGACGGGACGGACGGGACGGCGGGGTCGGTGAGGTCGGTGAGGTCGGTGAGGTCGGCTCGTGGAGGCACGTGTCGTCGGAGTGCCTCGCCTGCGTCACCAGCGGGCCGCCCTCCTCGCAACAACTCAGGGAGGCGTTCTTCGCCGGTGAGTAATTTGACATGTAAAGCTATCGTCCGCTATTCCTGACTATATCCTGACACTTCCATGTTGACGTACACAAGTGATCACTGATTATGATTCTAAGTGGAAAAGATATAAATAAAATAAATATTTGCATATATTTTAAATTAAAATACTTAATGGGCATCCGTACCGTCCCTAGAGCTGGAGAGTCCGGTCGGTCCGTCGCGTCCGTCGCGTCCGTCGTCCGTCAGTCCGCAGGCGCTGCTGCTACACAACGTGCTGTTCATGGCCAACCCCATACACCTGAGACAGGTACCGGCTGAGGTTTTATTACCTATATTACGTCTAATCTGAGAGGTGCCGTCCGATACCTCGGCAAGTCGGCACATCGAAAGATGGGGTCGGCGTCAAAAACGTCGGCCCTCCTCTGCTACTTCTCCGCTACTAATCCGCTACTCCTCCGCTACTCCTCCGCTACTCCTCCGCTACTCCTCCGTTACTTCATCGATAGCCGACGATATAGCGCTACTCTTTCTTTTCTTTTACTAAACGAATCGATCAGAGACCGGCTAGTCACCGCGCGTATGTGTGTTTGTCCCAGACGCGGTCGTCTCTGCTGTCCCTGAAGCAGCGCCACCCAGAGGTGTTCGTGTTCCCGTGCGTGTACTCGTCGGTGTGTCGCCTGCTGTCGCGCCACACCTACCTGCTGTGCGCGCGTCGCTTCCTGCAGGAGCTGTTCCTGGACACGGACTTCGCGTGCTTCCAGGACGAGCCAGCAGCCATCCTCAAGCGACACACGTCGCGCGCTCAGTGATAGTGACGTGAGAACACAGCGCGCCACAGTGCAGTGTGCAGTGTATCTATCATCGACGATGCGGAATCTTTTGTTATCGAACCTCGATCAGGCGACGGCATATTTTATCGGATAATAATTATTACACTCGACTTTTTCTTTGCATTAATAATGTACGGAAGTACGCAATTATAACAAAATTTTAAAGAAGCTATTAAAAATAAAATAAACTTAACGTTGTTACGGTGGGAGCCGGATGTAACGATTTATAAAAATACAATAAATAAAACGTGTTGTGTTCGTGAGCGGTTGGAAGCAGTGTCGTCCCGTTCTCGTATGAACAGACTGATCGAGGATTATTTTTTTTAGTTTAATGTTAGAATACATCACTGGGGGTCTCGTGCTGCCCTCGGCAAGGGGCCGTCTCGCCCCATTGTTTAATGCCCGTCAATTAAATAGATAAAAGTTCCCGAACCGAAGTACTTGTTCTACATGTAACAGTCATGAATATGTTCCTTTAAAAGTAGGCAAGGTAGTGTTTAGTCCTCCATACTATTTATAATAAAACATTATTATATAATATAACTGCATAAAAATAGGCTACTTAGAGAATGGTTAAATATGTCGGTTGTCATGACCGACTTGTACATATATCATAAATATACCGCTAGTAATAACATTCCCAAAACAATACAAAATCACATAAACTTCTCGAAATATATAAATCTGACAATAGCTCTGGCATGGCCGCGGGCAATTTAATACTACATGAATAGTCTTCAATGAAGTGACTACAGACAGACGTGAGGCAAAGTCAAATATTGCGAAACAATTATTTATATTAAAAAAAAATGTTTTACTATCAATATGTTTGTAAATTCTAATGTTGTAAATAGTATTCTTGCTTTAATGTTTGTTTGTTTATTAATCTTAAATATTTAAAATGATAATTAACGCGCCTCGTCCTAGAATTAAGAGTTACGAGGCCGATTTATTGTTCAACATTTTGATTCAACTGAACCACTGCCCTTAAAATTTTTAAGTTCACTGCCTTTAACTTTATATTTTTTTATAACTCATTCGAAGATGTTAATGCACTGTTAATACGTATACGTGTGGAAACGAAAAACAAACAAGTTATATGGTATTATATTTTACATGTTTGAAGGATTATTTTTAATCTGGTGTTAATATTAAATTGACAAGTAATTCATCTCGTAATCGCATTGTAGTGCTACGTCATCATCCCACCTGCAGAGCCTGGCTGCCTCCATCCTGTAGAGGCAGTAGATACTGTCACCATTGTGTTCAACCAATATAAAACAAACTTGTAAATGCATTTAATTGACTTCATCCTTGTGTATAGTTGTTGCACCGAACAGTTTTTGTTGTTATATTATTATAATTAAGCTATTGCATAGCTTCTATCACGGCCTCGAGCGTGGAGACCGAATCCAGAAATTCCGTAACGAAAATAACCTAACACCCTCCACTCCGACCGGCACAGCGGTGATACTTTTTAGTTTTGCCATCTATCGATGAATAGCCAAACTTTTAATGACTGAAATATCACGCTTGTCTCTTTAGTTCAGCAACTCGCCTCTAGGTGGCATTGGTTATATCGGCGTTACTACGCATGCGTAATCCTCCTCTTCGCCCCGCTCTAAAGTGTAAGGTATAAAATTACGTTACGGTCTACGGAGTACCTACTTTATAGGAGTGGGTAATATGGTTTTTGTCATGTTAAACGCCCGACAATTTATATATTGATATCACTGTTAACATTAAGCGAAGTGAAAAAGAGAGGTTATGAAAAAATACTATTTTATTGTAGCGGTAAAAACTAATTTATTCACATTAAATCGTTCAATATCTAGTTTGATAGAAATAGTAAAGTGCCAATATACCTACCTACATCTTCTTCAATCATTTCTACCATTGTCTGGTATGTATGTATGTATGTATGGTATATATGCATAGTTAAAAAATATCAAAAGCCCCATAAACGAGTAATTTATTCAATAAAAAAAGAACAAAAAAATATTGCATCAATAAATAAAAAATAATTGCATTATAAGTTGATAATTATTTTTTAAAGCTATTGCATAGCTTTCATCGCAGGCTTGGAGCACGGAGACCGAATCAAGAAATTCCGTAAGGAAAAAATGTGACACCCCCACTCCGCCTACTATGTAGCTCGGCCGAGTATTATGTACATATCATTTAAAAAATAGCTCAAGCTCCATGTTGATAATATGTATTTAATACTGTATTGCTTACTAGTCAAGGTTTAGTTTAGAATAAATGTTTTACTTGTACAAAGGTATTTTTTCAATAAGCCTTTTCATTCTGTTATCGTGTTACAAAAGACCCTAAGTATAAGTACTTAACATATATAATTGAACTTTATAAGTGAGATTTAAGGTTTAAAATATTTTTAGCTAATAATAATATTAACTGTTTTATGACACTACATAGCAATGACAACTTCTCATAGTAATTTGTTCAATAAAAGAAAATAAAAATGTTTTTTTTTTATCGGTCACCACGCTCAACTTCAATTAATATAAAAGAAAATGAACGTGAATTAACACCTTAGAAAAAACGTGAATTAATTATAATTGCATAAATTGATAAAAAATGCTATGCAATAGCTTTACCGCGGCAGTCCCCGAGCACCGCACGTTTTTATTAATTACAAACTGTACGGATGGAAGTGTAATTGTAACGTTATTTGAGTGTCATTTATTTACTATACATTGTGATGTCAAATCTTGTGAATGTCAAGATGGTGTAGGTTAAGTTACCCTTGTTTTGTTTGTTTGTTATGTAACTCGTAAGGTCCTCAAAGAT
Organism: Napeogenes inachia; assembly: GCA_959347355.1. Lineage (NCBI taxonomy): Eukaryota > Metazoa > Arthropoda > Insecta > Lepidoptera > Nymphalidae > Napeogenes > Napeogenes inachia. The sequence goes on along the minus strand of OY365799.1, from coordinate 768,550 downwards.
ATATAACAGTATTCCTATAATCATTTAACTGGTATCGATTTTAGTTAGATTAATCGAAGTTTGCATTTATCCTTCATAAATTAAAACATGCTGTAGGTATTATTATATTAGAACCTTTGTTGTAATCGGTAGTTTCTCGACTTTTATGTTCTTCAACAATAAAGCCTACGCCGTTAATACTATTAAGACAATTTGTAAATAAGTAATTGTCCATGTTTTTTTTAAGTTATTTATATTATGTAAATGGGAGTCCCTCTTCTCTTATATAAGTACCTACTATTAACAATGTTTATATTAAAACATCTAGATAAAGAAGCAAAATGTTGTGCCATTGAGCCGGTTCCTTGAATATCATACCACTTATTAAATTCCTTATTAATATAATTAACATGTAAACTGTTTTGCATTAATTATTCACTATAATCATTATATAATTTTATACTACTGGTTCCTTTTATTTTTTCAGTAATGTTCATTGACAACATTACATTTAGATATCATAAGGTCTCGTTGGTGATCCAAATATTTTGTTTTTTTGCTTTCTTTCTTCCTTGTGAATTATTAAAAGCCCTGAAATAATGCCATTTTTTCAAGAAGCAATTCTACTCATACTAAGTAAAGTCAAAAGTGAATCAAGTTTCACACACACCATTACGACAGTTGTCACAGCACCAGTGGAGCCAACTTAGGGGTTTTCCTCCTAAATTTAGGGGGAAATTAAATGCATCTGGTTTTTTAAGGGGACAAAATGTTTAGAGGTTTTTAAATTTCGATAAACAAAAAAAGACAAAATAAGAAAAAGTTTTTACAGCTGCTGTACTCCTCATTTAAAGTGCACCTCAGTAATATCACTTGCTTGCACTCTAATATCTTACCTGTCCATCACCACCTGGTGACAGAGCAACCGCACCTGTTCTTTTTGAGACACAGATACAATGTCCTTTAAATGCTGCGCACCTGGATTATCCCGGATGCACGTTAGAGCACAACTTTCATTCTTTCATCCAGCTTTCGAACCTCATGGTGATAGGCGAGTATGGATATACAAGTCAGAAGATTGGGATGAGATGCGGCACTTTTTTGCGTCTTATATGTCTTGCGAAAAAAAATGGTGACCTTCACAAAGAAGTGATATACTAAGTAAGTCCTAGTACTCCCCATACAAATGTCTGTGATATTAATCAGCCAGGACTCAGTACTTCTCCTATTGAATGTGATGATCATAAGGCAGAGCCTTGCTTTTCGCATATTGAAGATAAATTACCAAGTGACTAAGCTGTGCAAGTTAATTTTAAACCGAAGTATGGAAGTAAAGGTGTCAATGTAAATATACCTGCTGAAAAACAAAATGTAGCATTGCCACCATTTCCTCATTTAACACACAACATTGATATACAACAGTTTTACCAGTAAAACTATCTGTTTTAAAAATAAAATTGTTTACTGAAAACACAGCTGATAATATTTCTATAGCATCTTATATCTTCTATATCTGCTGATTATCAACCAAGTTATTTATCTGGAGTCAAGTGAAGTGGAAAATTCAATTCTGAGTAAAAATCGTGGGGTGCATTTTACTGTGATTCATAACTATCCTCTCATAGATACCTAGTTGCTAATAGAATGATTGTAATACCTTAAATTTCGAGCATCCCACGCTTTTTACTCAGAATTGAATTATTCTGATAATAACTTAAATTTTATTATAATTTTATATTAAGGCGATTCACTATGATTAATTGTTCGATCTTCAACTACTGTAATTTTATACTCTTTGTCATTAAAAATTATTTTGTAGTTTTTATTTTGGTTAGCAATAAAAGCGTGTTTTTTTAGGTTTTTAAACTATTGTTTATTTATTTATTTTTTTTTTTTTTATTTTTTTTTTTTGGGAAACTTTTTTCAAATTATTGCATTGTCATCGGTCCTTGACACGTGTGCAAAGTTTTAATTTAATCGGATCGCTGGAACCTGGTGAAAATTAAGCTCGAAGATTCCGTTACATTCATACATACATACATACATACATACATACATACATACATACATACATACATACATACATACAACCCAAGCTAATAAAAGCGTATTAAAAAGTAGGCTGAATGATTAGAAACCATCAATTTGAAAGAGCCGCGTCCTTCGACATTAAAAGAACCGTCGTCTGACATTTCAAACTCTCAAGCTGTAGTTAATAAAGCTACAATACAACTATAATAGACGGCCCTAATAAAACTGTGACTATGCACTTTAATAATTGTACAAATATAAATATTAACATTTAATTTTTTTCTAATAAACTGTTCTTATTCATAGCTTGCATTTTACTTGTTTCCTCATAGATGTGATAAAAAGCAGATTGTGCACCTCGGGACTAAAGCTACTTTAAGCTCGAGTGATGTACTTTGAATCCCTCGCTCGCTCTGGATTAAAAAAACACTCTCCCTTTAAAGTAGTGCTTTAGTCCCACGGTAAAAAATCTACTATTATGGCCTTAAATAATTAGTAAATAAATAAAAAATCTTTTTATTATAATAAGATGACTCTGTTTTTATTTGAGAAAAAAATATATAAGACCATTTAAAATTTTGTGCATATTCCCTATTGTCGAGTACGAATAGGAAGACTAATAAAAATATTATAACAAAATATGTAGAAAACGTCGCAACGTTCTAAGATGTTATACGAGTACGATAAACAAGATACAACTGTCAACTAATAGCAACCGCTTTAGTAATTAGTAGGTCCTCTGACTGCGGTAGGTCACAGTTACATAGGTAGCACCTTTGAATAGGTGAGCCATAGGTATTTGTATGAGCGTCAGTGACAGACAGTAAAAAAGATGCAAGATGTCACACTGTTTGTCTTTGTCTTGTGATTAGACAGAGAAGATGTCACACTGTTTATCTTTGTCTTGTGCAAAGAAAAATTCATGACGCGTTTTTAATTTAAATACTTTAACATTTTTTTAAGACATCCTATAAATGTTTGAGGTTTTTACTATTTTATTAAGAACGCTTTAAAACATTTGTGTCAAACATTTTTGACACTACAAATTGAAGACTTTTGAATCAACACGAAAATTCAAATATTAGTATTATTCCAGTTTAAAACGAAAGTTATTAATAAATACAGTATTTTTTATTGTTATTATATTTTCTCATGTAGAATAATATATTACAATAAGTCATATTTTAAGGGCAATAATAATTGTTGTACTTTACTCTAAGGAGACTCGAATTAAGTGTTACAAATCTGTTTGTTTTTGCCTTAACTAGAATAATATAAACAATACATAAGAAAAAATAAAATAGATATCAAAAATACTGTATTTATTTATTAATAACTTTCGTGTTAAGCTAGAATAACTAAAATTTGTGTTCTCGTATCGACTCAATATAGTCTTCAAAAGATGTTTTACACAAATGTTTTAACTCATCATTACATAGTATAAAGCAAAGTCGCTTTTTGCGTCTGTCCCTATGTCTGTATGTATGTATGCTTAGATCTTTAAAACTACACAACGGATTTTGATGCATTTTTTTTATTAGATAGATCACTCTATTCAAAAAGAAGATTTATATGTATAATAACATGCTTAATATATTAGAGAATCACTGATAATATCAAGATTTATAATGCGAAGTCGTAAACAAACATATTGTTTTGCATTATTAAAATTTTCCGGGCTGATATGCCGTGGTCTAACGGATCTTGTAGGTCATTTCTATTGTACCGGGGGACCGTTGTAAATAGGTTGACGATGGTGTCCATTTTACGAAGTTAATGAGGATTTAGACTATACGATTCGACATCGTAATTACTTTATTATCCTTGGTAACTTACTTGCATTTTAATTTCTACCTTTATTATGCGGTGCCCCGACACAACGACTTCAATAAGTACATAATAATATTATTTTTATTCTTTATAGAGCTCTTTTTGTATCGGGGGTTTTTTTATTTTTTTTTATGATTTTTAAAGTTATGTGACTGGTTTCAATATGTACTAAATGAACAAAATTTTCACTAGTTATAAGTATTTCTATCAATATTGCATAAGAACCTTTACCCGCACCAATAAATCCTCAATATCCTGGAGACGATCGTTACTATTTCGATCAAACATAGCTAACAACCATCTCGACGAACCAGTCTTTTGATTAAATAAAACCGCAATCAAATCCGTCCATGCGTTTGGCTGCTACGCTTCCAAAGACAGACACACAGGTACAGATCGACAGGTCAATTTTATAACACCCCTCTTTTTGACTTAACATAACTGGCTTTCCATACTACTTTCCATACTTTCTAGTATGTCTTTGAAAGATGAGATTACATTTTGAAATGGTATTAAATTTAATTAGAAACGAATTGTTTATTTATTTAAATTTCAATGTTGATTGTCAAACAAACTTTGAAACATTTAAAAATAGAAAGAAAAAGTTATTTTGTGCTAAAAGCACATAAAAGTTCGTTTTTAAGGCAATATTTTTTTTTCTTTCTCTCTTTTTTCGTTATAAGAATGATGTCTTGTCTAGTCCTTGATGGAATCTCAATCCTCAAAGTCCTGTACCAACATCATTAACCTCGCTGATATTTAATAAAATATAAACATTTATAATTCTCTTATAGATTTTACTTTTTTCCAAAGAAAAAATTAACCCTGTGAAACTTTAATTAGTATCAGCATACATATAAAAATTACTTTCAAACTATTATATTATTTGTTGTATTTAGTTTTTGCCTCTTTTCATGGCTCCAACCTTTATAGACTAAATTACTATTATATTATGTATATAAATACTATTATATTATGTAGATAATATTATCTACATAATATAATAGTAATGTTTCCCTAGTTTTGATCATTGGCATAATGCACACAATGCTTTGCCATAATGTTAAATAAAGAAAGAACCACAGAGTACTATAAAGAAAGAACTAAGCCCAGTGTAGCCAACTTAGGAGTTTTCCCCCTAAATTTAGGGGGAAATTAGGCGGTACGGGGTTTTTTTAAAGGAACAAAATGTTTAGGGGTTTTTAAATTTCGATAAATATTTGAAAAAAACCGTATTATCGGTATAATTTTCAAACAAGGTTGTAACTGCTGACACATATTTTTTGGTTTATTGACATTAGAATAGTAACATTAAATTAAAATTTCAAAAACATCATTTAATTTCAAGAAGAATGTTATAAGTTAAGGTTGTGTAAAATTTAAAGAATCCACATACTTTATTTGTTAAATTTGTAGTTTAAGAGTTTTTTAGAGGTTTTCGAGATTACATTTAGGGGGAAAAAAAATCAGGTGTTGGCAGCACTGGCACTGACTCGAAAATCGAAAGTCAAGACAGTAAACTTCAATTTTTAATTCATCATCACAAAATTTACTGCAAAATAATACATCATTAAAGATCTAATTTGAATACTGAAGTGTTATTGTAGTTGTATTCTCTTGATTTAATTAATTAATCTTATTTAACAGTTGATTTGATTTTAATCATGAACGAAAACATGGTATTATCGGATACTGAAGATATTTCAGATAATAATGATGTACTAGAGGAATGGACTAAAGAAGAAAAATTCGAATTGTTACAGGCTTTAAAGGACAATGGGTCACAATGTATTCAGTTAATAAGTAATTATATTTCTACTAAAACTGAAAAGGAAATTCAATTGGCTATAAATTATTATAAGAGTAAAGCGTTATCCCATTCTACATTGACGCAAAGAACTGCTCGTAGAATAACTACTCTTCCAACCATACCTTTAAGTGTTTGGGCGAAAAATATTATAGATAGTCATGGTTTCGAAAGACTTGGAACAGAGACAGCTACTGCTTTACGTCTCATTGCAGAATATGAGGATAGGCCTGCACCTGTGTGTACTAGCAACATAGATTTTAAAAAAGCTTACTCTATGCTTGCTGATGCTCTAGAAGGCAAAACTATGCCTCATGACCGTTTTGTAATGCCTATTTTTGAGAAATGTATTCTTGAAACTGCCCTTACTAGTAAAGCGTTCATGAAAAGTAGTGCATACAAACACGTTATTCAATCTATTAATAACAACAGTCAAGAAGTTAACCTTTTTAAAGCACCCCAAGAAGATAATGAACTTATAACTTTACGGCACTTGGCTTGTCAAATAAGTTACAATCCATTAAATATTCCTGAAAAATATTTGAAATCTTCAATTTATAGTTAATTGACATTTATTGTCCTTAGTTTATAACTGTACATTATAAGTAGTAATTTTATTAAATAAATTACAATAATCATAATAATTGCATTATGTTTCAACAAATTAAGAATTCAGCCATTCAATAAACCTGTTAAATAACCTCAGTGCTACTTTTACTACTCTATCCCAAAAGCCGGGTTCCTCTTCGACTCCTTGAGCCGCAAGTGTTGCATAATCATCTTCATCATTATCCAAATTTTCCAACTGCCTTTTCTCTCTTACATAATTATCCCTCAGAAGAAAACTTCTATCTGTAATAATAAAGTTCCTGAATAATTAATAATTAAGTGAAATATACTAAACAAATTTAATCAAATGCTCCCTCAATTACCATTTTTTTTACATCTTACAATAATAAATTGTTACATGTTGTGTACTAGGTATGTGCAATGCAGCAAATTTTGTTTATTTGACTAAATAAATAAATGAATATTCACTCACCGGAATTTACTTTAGAAATCTGAAAATAATAAAATTCTCAATAAATTGAGATGCAATTAAATTTAAATAGTAATTTAATTGACATACCTGATAACAAGATACGTATGATATTATAATGAGAAATGATGTTATTAAAAATAACGTTGGGAGATAGTTGCGTATCATTGCGCTGGTGCTTATTACTATGCCTCGTGACTTTGAACTTGTATTTTATAGAGAGGCGTGGTATTCACTGGATACAGCGGAAATCATGACTTGTAATCATTGATAGTTTAACAAATATAAATGAATTGCCTTTTTTCCTCATCTTTGTTATAATTAGTCACTTATGTTTTGCTACTACCGAGTACAAAATGTTAACTTCAATAAATTAATACCTATTAAATATCAGTAACATATTGCTCTTAGGAGTCGAACCGGTGAGTTGTGAATACGACATTCTTTGTTGCAGGGAAAACATAATTAGGTTGTTTGACCAATAGGCAATATTAATGTTTTTTTTACTTAAATTAATCATTTACCTTTTTAAAATATACTAGTTATTTTTCAAAGTGAATGTTAAAACATTGAGTAAATTTGAGCCGCCCAAACGCCATCATTTTGCGCGCGTTTTGCGCGACATCACATTACTCGTCCAGTGTGTGTTTACTCTAAACTTTTTAGTTACTTCCTACATATTTTAAGTTTTAATTGCTATACAAATCATGGAAGAAGCCAAAAACCATCTTACAAGTATTATATAGAAAAACACCCGATAAAGTGTTATTTTAACCCCGGCTCCTATTCAAAAACAGGGTTGTTATAAGTTTGACCTGTCGATCTGTGTATCTGTGTGTCTGTCTGTAACATTCTAGCAGCCAAATGCGTGGACGGATTTGACTACAGGTTTTTTTAATCACAAGCCTGGTTCGTCAAGATGGTTCTTACCTATGTTTGGTTGACATAGAAACAGTCGTCTCCAAGATATTGAGGTTTTATTGGTGCGGGTGAAAGGTTCTTATGCAATATTGATAGAAATACTTAAACAAGTGAAACATTGTGTGTCCGTAGGTTCATTTAGTGCAATAAAGAAACCAGTAACATAATTATAAAATACCCCCGATACAAAGAGACCTCTTTAAAGGATACAAATCATATTATTATTTTTCACCTTCCGACCATCGCTCAGTACTTCAAGGGGCTTTCCCAAAAGTAATATATAAATATATATCTCTCATATTTATAATTAATACATAATAATATTATTCTTATCCTTTTTTTTAAAAACTGTATTCGTTCCCTTATTTTGTGAAAAAATAAGAGAACGAAATTCAAACTTCAACCATTGCTCGAAAGGAAATGTGACGATGATCATCGATGTTAACTCATGGCCTCACACTCAATCAATAATAATATCACAGGTCAAATTATACATACTGATCTAACCTCTAAGAAAGCAAATTATCTGCTTGCGTTAAGGGTGTTAGACAACGATATAGATACGTAGAAATACACATTAAATACTCCAAATATAATAATACATAATAAATGACCAAACCCAGAAATACAGGCATCTATGCTCATCACATACATCTGCACAATCTGAAAGACTGTTTTCTAAAGCTGGTTCTATTCTCAATAGATTAAAAGGTTCTTATTTAAAAAATAATACAAATATTTAATGTATTAATTATGTGTAGGTATATAATGTAAAATAATAATATTATTTTTATACTTTTTAGCGGTCTTTTGTATCGGGGGATTTTTAAATTTTTTATTAATTTTTTTGTATTCCAAGTGATACGAAAATACAATAACAGTGTGTGAGGTAATGAGAAGGGATAATATATCTCCGAAATCGTGTTTATATTGTTGTAAGATCATTTTAACGTAAGTATAGTTTATTTAAATACAGCATAGTATAAGTTAGTAAAATGTAAGTTTTGAACAAGACAATTGTTGACAAGAGAAAGATGAAAATAAGTATTCAGGAAAAAATATTTGACACATAAATACGTTTAAAGGTGACAGAATTTAGATCTTAAGGTACTTAAGATCTTACTTGAATATGTGACAATATATATCTTAAACGATATTTAGTTGTTTTACTTAAGCCCTGATTTCTATATTTTTCATTACAGGTAGGTTTAATAATCTAGAATTTTTAATATTATCACATTTTGTGTTTGTCTGTACCATATTACATGTTGCGGGTAGGGCTGCTATGAACAGTTGACCTTAGTTCCGCACCATAGCGTACATACAATACTATCGCAAAACATAGGTATGTACCTAGATATCTATTCTGTATGTAATTTACATTGCAAAACCTATAGGTATCTTATTAATATAAGTTTTAAGTTACAGAACGGATGCGTTCGTACCTATCTACGATCCTTCTCTCGTAGCAACTACTAGCGTCGTAGTCATTTTTAGGGCTCTTATGTCTTCTTTATCTTTGTTATGTGGTAGAAGGTTGCTAGATGTCTTTTAGTACTTACAAGTGCGGATGTTAATACACGTCCAGAATTTGTTTGAACTTGGGACTCGTCGACACTACTTTATACATAAATATATATTATTCAAATACTTATTAAAAATAAAACAGCAATTTAAGGTTTTGCTATATTTTTGTAGAAGATACTTTCTAATACTGTTTATCAACATATCAGCATCCATCTGTTCTTGTCTCAATTATCTGGAGTCTGTGAAACATGTTCATTTCTTACTCTCATCTATTGTACGTCATTTTGGTGGAAACTCCTTCTTTGCAGTAGGTTTTTTTCTACCAACTCGTGTCTTTTTCAATAGCAATCTTCTCTTATAATCATCATCAATCATACTCTAGACTGAGTGTTACATTTTTAGCCGTTCGTATTACGTGACTCCACATTTACATTCCGCACCACAAACGATTACTTGTACAGGTTCATTTAGTACAATTTCGAAACAATAACAGAACTAAAAAGCCGAAAAACAAATATAAAAATCCCCATACAGATTTAAAGAAGATAAAAAGAATATTATTGTATACTTATTCAAGTCGTTGCATCGGGGGATCGCTAAATAAAAAAAAAAACAAAATGCAAGTAAGTTATCAAGCCAAATAACGAAATAATAATATCAAATCGTATAGAGTATAGACTAAGTCCTCATTCATTAACTCCGAAAATTTTGTAAAATAGACACCATCGCCAACAAATCTACAACGGTTTCCCGACTCAGAAAATCTAATAGGATTTATACATACATAAGTATTACAAATTAATCAACATTATTACATTTTGGAATAATTTTATGGTTGACAAGTAGAAAGAAAATTTGGGGCAGTCTATTTCATATTGTTTAAGATTTTAAAAAAAGAAATAAATTCATATTGTTATTTATTGTAAATATTTAGAACTATGAATGTTACACAGGCTACTTCTTGGAGGCCCCAAAGCCTGAAAAACCCATAATTTGAGCGAGTTCAGATTGAGCTGGTCCGTCTTCAGGCTCTTCAGTTTCCTGAAGCTTGCGTTTCTTATCCCGCCGTCTCTCACGGCGTAGTTCCTTGTGCCTGGCTTCCTCTTCGGCAGCTTCTTTTAGCCTTGTATCAAGTTCATATTCACTTTTTTTTTCTTCTAACCTTCGTTTATTTAATGCAAACCTTGCCTTTACCTGAAACACACATACCATCATCATTAGTTTTGAGAATCATTCATATTCTTTAATGAACACATTTTTTTTTAGACTAATGTGAAAAAAGTTGCACCATACATTGTTAAAACTAATTAAAATATAGCATATGAAAGTGTTTTATTTTCAATACATATAATAAGTTTGCTTTTATACTGGCTTGTAATTAAAAAAAATATATTTTCAGTGGTTTATGTTTTCTTAAAATTAACTTTTTATATAGGAATTTCTTAAAATCTTATATTTTAATTGATTATCTCCTAGTTTCTGTACAAAAAAATAATACGTTCCATACCGATGTTGTAGTATCAAACTGTGATCAGTTGATATATACAGGGTTATTTGAAATTAATGTTTGAAAATATCTATAAACATGTATAGCTATGTTACGCTATTTAAATTTATATAAATTTATTTGTAATTAGTTGACCACCTCTTGCAGGCAGCCTCTTTCAACTCCCGGGCGCCATACCTACGCTCAGAGTTAATGTTAGTTCAGAGGCAACAAATAAATTTTGTATGAGAAAACTTACATTTTAAAAACTATTAATTTTTAAAAGTCGTACAACAAATGTTGTTAGGGTTGATGTAGAGTGGCTGCCTGCAAGAGGTGGTCAACTAATTAAAAATAAAATAACTAAGTAAAAATAACCTTATATAAATTACCCTACCCTAGTTACGTTAAATGATACACCCAAAGACTCACTAAACGTAGTAAATAATTATTATGATTTGGCCGCTTCTGCATGCTTTTTGGGGAAATCACCACTCTTTTCTATGACTATGTTTTTAACAGACACAATAGAAATTAAAGAGGTATTATCTTCGCTGAGATCAAACAGTGCACCAGGATGGGATATGATAACCTCCAATATTTAAAAATTAGTTGCTCCCTTAATAATCAAACTGGTACATTTCCACAAGCATGTAAATATGCAATCGTCAGTCCTATTTACAAATCAGGCGATAAAAAAAACCCATCCAACTATAGGCCCATCTCTATACTTTCTTCTGTCTCTACGGTAATTGAAAGGATTGCCGGTAAACGGCTAGTAAGATATCTGGATAAACACAAGTTGCTGAGCAACTGCCAATATGGATTCAGAGAACGTAAATCTATGGAAGATGCTTTACTAACACTCACATCACTTATTACTCAATACATGGACAAAAAAAAAGAAATGTTTAGGAATCTTTCTTAACCTTCAGAAAGCCTTTGACACAGTGTCTATACCAATACTTCTTCAGAGAATGGAAAATATTGGTGTACGTGGAATTATCTTGCAGTGGTTTTCTAGTTATCTTAGAGACAGGAGCCAAAAAGTTCGTGTACTAAAATATGAGAGTGATAGTGGTATTAGCAGATTTGGGGTCCCACAAGGTAGTAATTTAAGACCAACACTTTTCTTTATATATATAAATAATCTTTGCCAAATACAAGCCGCCGGAATGGAACTTATCATGTTTGCTAATGACACCATACTTCTTTTCCATGGAAATACTTGGAACCATGTATTTCAGCTAGCAGAAAATGGTTTGTCTAAAGTCACAGAAAATGGCTTGAGGACAACCTACTTTCTCTCAACACCAATAAATGCAACTATTTGTGTTTTAGCAAAACAACTACAGGTAACCCCAATCCTAACTTAGAACTAAGGATTCATATATATCCTTGCAATAGAAACCCACTGGATAACCAATGCCTTTGCCCAATAATGCCTAGAGCCTACACAATCAAATACTTGGGTGTCGTAATAGACGTTAATTTAAGATGGGAGAGCCACACAACATTTTTGGTAAGTAAAATAAGAAAACTAATTCCAATTGTTAGAAGCCTATGTGTAGTTGCTGATAAATCACTAATGGTCAGTACATAAAAACCCTATGTGAATGTCTTATTCAACACTGTATCTGAGCATGGGGGGGCGCGGCTAGTAGTCACATACTTACCGTAGAACGAGCACAACGCGCGGTACTTAAAAGTTGCAATGTCTTTATCTTTTCGACACCCTAGTCAAGCATTGTATGAAGAAACACAGGTTTTATCTGTGCGAAAATTATTCTTCTACCAGGCGTTGAGAAATTATCATAGAAAAGTAGTTCCCTATCATCCAGTATCACGAAAAAGACTAGACCGCTGTCCAGTTCCTCGATGTATCAGAACTAGCGCACGTAAGCATACCTTATACATTGCCCCTTATTTATATAATAAAATGTCCTTTGATTGCAAGAACAAACAAATATAAAGGGTTTCAAATAATGTTTTCAAAAAAATAATATTTATGTGGTTAACAAAGTTTGATTATGATGATGTTGAGAAACTACTTTTGCTACAGAAATAATAACACAACATACACACATGAACACAATCACAGACAGACACATACATACACACACACACACAGAGCGCTGAAATATGCTATGGAGTGTATGGATGTTTCTATTTATATATATTTACATGAAATTCAGTTTAGTTACTGTCTTCTGTTACCATTTGGGATACTTATTTTAAGGAGAAGAAACTGCCATCCGAGACACAGCTTAAACTAGTTTGGATGTCAGAGGATTCATTAATATGAGGAGCTGCTCAATAAATTAGACCGCCTTCAAAACTTGTGCATCCGCTTTATTTTCGGATTGCGCAAGTTTGATCACATTACAGACTTTAGACGTCAACTTAAGTGGCTCCCAATTCGCCTTCGCCGGAATATGCATGTTTTAACCACGCTGTACAACATCCTTGCAAATTTAGCTCCCTCTTACTTGTACGAAAGATTCCATTTATCATTACCAAGCAGCCGTCCTAAACGTTCCTGTGTTACAGCTAAAACCTTCAATGTGCCTTACTATAATTCCTCTTTATTTTCTAAATCGTTTACCATACATGCAGCACGTTTATGGAATACTCTACCATATCATATTCAAAATAGCCCATCTACATTATCTTTCAAACAAAGACTAAAGCTTTATTACCTCTCCCAATTATAAACATATATATTTACTAGCAGACTCGGCCACGCGTTGCTGTGGTTGCTAAGGTTTTGGATATACTTATTACATTGTAGTAAACTATTTAAGAAGTCACGGTATTAGAAAAACCCCCGACCGCTAAGTAAAGGAAAAAATTTAAAATGCAAGTAAATTTATCAAGGCCAATAACGAAATAACAATATTTTGATATAAAATAATATTGTGACTTAAAATTAAGATGTAAGTTATCCTATGTTTCAAGTTGGATCAAACTACACACGGTGTGCAAATTAGATTAAAATCGGTTAAGTAGTTTAGGAGTCCATCGCGGACAAACAACATGACACGTAATTTATATATATTAAGATATATTTATTTGTATGTATGTATATATATTTATATATATATATGGGAATATGTATTTATATATTTATTTTATATTCTTTAAAATCTATATTTGTATCCAGTTTTATCATATATGTAGTGTGTACCTATTTCTGCCCATTAAAATTAACTGTGTCACTCTCACGGGTAGCTGGTAGAGATCTCTTATTAAAGATAAGTTTATCCTATGTATTTTTAGTTTTCCTTTTGCATTGTTTTTTATCACTTAACCTGGTACATAAATAAATAATAATAAATAATAATATCAGTGTTTTATGTTTTTTTAAAAGGGGCAATAAAGATACTTATAATTATTTATATAAAAAAGAGAATAATATTCAAACATCTAATCAACATAGTTTTTACAGACCAAACAAAGCATTTTAATTGGTGGCTAAAAAAGTATTCAACATTCTTTATATTATTTTTTTTGTAAAATTAAGTTCAACCAAACAACTAAAAACGAAATATCTCATAGCAATTATGTAATTGCACTACAACTTGTGTGTTGTCACAGACAAAACCACATAAAAATGTTAAGATTTCTATAGCCTATATGTTACTCTGATACACAAGCTATACATTGCCAAGTCTCATCAAAATTCCTTCAGTGCTATTATGTCAATGTGATTGAGTAACAAACATCCAAACTTTAGATGACAGATGATGTGTATGAAATGATTACTATTGATTGCGGTAAAAATCTGATGGGCAAAACAAAAACTATTAATTATAACTTCTAAATTCTAATTACATATATCACACTCAATTGAAATACACTAAAAGATTGAAACATCATATTATTAATACCTGATCTAGACTACTTCTTTCTATTTTCATAGACATGCCCAAGTTCCTCTGATGTTTCTTGCCATTGATGTGGTCCAAAAAGTTTATGGAATCTTTAACCACACAGTCACATACATTACAATAGTATCCCCCAGACTGTGAAGTAGGTGTATTTTTTGTAATCACCACACTCTTTCCTAATTTTGAATCCAAATCGACTTTATATTCGCGTTGTTTTAAAAGCTCTCTTTTAACCGGTGCAGCTAAAATGAAAAAGCATGTTAATTTTACATGGATATTAGTTTGAAATAAAGGTCGTTAGAATAGGATCAATGTTAGAAATCTCTTACGTTTCTTTTTTGCATTTTCCTCTTCATCAAATTCCGCTTGCAGCCGTTCAATTGCAATTCTTTCGAACTCCTCTTTGTCCCATTTTCTTCGATGATCGTCCGGTCTCAAACTCATGGCGAGTGCTAAAGATTGCTAGCTATGTTTTAAAAAACGATATTATTGATAACGTAGTAACTGAATTTATCCAACAATATTAATTGTTATTCAAGTGTGACCCTTGTACTATTTATTGTTTGTCGCAAAAAGCAGCAGCAGTCAGTAAATAGACTACAGATAACAGAATGTTCACAGAATGATCAATGACATATGACGTGACAATAAGTGTTGCCAACCTGGAATGATGCGCCGATCGTACCAAGCAGCGTAAAATTATCGTATCTGTCCAAAAATCATTACACATTTTCAAATAACGTATGAAAGTATTAATCAGACATTGTCATGAACCTACATTATGCTCACCCGCCCTTATTATTACATGGGTACACCGCATTGAAAATGGCGCGAAAATTTGGGTGATTCAAAAATGTACTAAAAAATAAGTGACTTGAACATTGATCGATTCATCATTAAATTTATTCAAAGAAATAAGGTAATAATAAGGTTTGTTATGATTGACAGGGTCACTATGTAGACAGTGCCATTATTTCTGCTACATAAACTTCAATCTGCGATTTTATTTTGAAAAAAAATGTATAATCGAAAATTATCGTACATTTGCGTACGTTAATGAATCGCAATCGTACATCGTACGTTGGGCCCAAATTACCGTACATGTACGATAATTATCGTACGGTTGCCAACACTACGTGACGGTTTTCTTCTTCTTTGAACGAACGACTAGGTTAAGGTCTTGACCATATTGCTTGGAATGAAAAATCCCCGTTTCCAAGCTTTTCCTTAAGTACTTATTAAGGAAATCATTTATTCTACGTTTTTGATTAACAATATTTCTTAAATCAATAATACAATAATAAAACACCCCAATCTTCATTATGAACTAGTCTGAATGAAAAAGTCTATTACCGACTTAAATAATTTATTAAAATTAATACTGGTGTATTATTTATTGTATTTTTTTTATTTAATTTATTTATTTATCTATCTATACTTACAACTATCTTTACAGGTTTAACCCCAATACAATAGTGAAGCAAGTATTTAACACTTACATAGCATAACTTATAATATATAGTGCCACCTTAGAGTGAATTCAGTCTGCGTACAGCAAAATATATACATATATATCTTTTCTGCGATAAAGGTTTAGGGTACGAATAGCAAGCGACTGCTGCACCTCTCTGAGGAGATTCGTGCGCCGGCTTGGTATCGCAAACAGCCGTGGTTGGTGACGCCGCCACACATACCTATCCGGCGCATTTAGGTGTAACATGGCCAATATATCAAGATTGTATATTTTGCCCCTGAGTAATTTAAAGATATATAATGTAAGTGTGAGCTCTTTTCTGACTCGCAACTCGTGATATCCAACCATACGTAGTACAAATAATTGGTTGGTTGTATAAGTGGGTAGTAGGGATACACTCCGTATAATCGTAGATATAAAAATCTTACAAATTAATTTGTGCTCGCTCCATCGTGAGTATATATTTGTGCTCATGAGGGCCCCAGATGACTGCATTGCATTCTAATTGACTCCTCACCAGGGTGTTATATAAAGCGAGGACCGCTGTTAAATTTATAAAATTGCAAGCCGTACGCAACATAAATCTTAAATTCTTATACACTTTTTTACAGCATTTCACTACATAATTACGAAACGTTAGCTCCGTGTTTAGAGACAGACCTAGGTCCCTAACTTCCGCGACCCTGGCCATTGGCGTACCATATATACTGTAGTTGTGTACAATTGGACAGTGTTAGCGCGAGAAGGTGATGGTAATACACTTTTTAGTGTTAAATTCTAAATAATTATCCATGCATGGAGCAAGGAAAATTATTTAGAATTTTAATACGCTATTTATATCCTCTTACAGTCGTTCACAGTTATCTCCAGTATTTATAGTAAGCGATAACTTCATCATCGGCAAATAGCAAGGTCTTCGCATGTTTAGCTGCCTTAGGCAAATCATTCACCATGATCAAAAACTGAAGAGGTCTTAGGTTACTGCCCTGACTCACGCCTGAGCATGTAATGGCGCCGATACTCTTCCTGCATATAAAACGTACTGCTGTCTGCCCCTCATGTAACTGGCAAAGAAATAAATGTGTCGGAGTAAATTCGGGGTGAAACCGGCCATTGCTAACTTTCAATTGAATCTATTCAAAAGCGCTTTCTTAGATAGGTTAGCTTTAGGTTCAATTTAAGTCGTTAACTACCTACGTATGACGTCCGTCTTAAATACTTCGGTTTAACATCTCTTGTCACTAGACCTAGAACTCAGGATTTTGCTTCATTTCACAAAATTATAAATATCAAATTGGATACTAGAGAACTACTAAGCCACTTTTCACTAAAAACTGGTAGCACTCGCACTCAATTATTTTTTCATATACCTGTATGTCGAAATAATTTAGCATTTAACAACCCAGTGTTCAGAATGTGTAGAGCTCACAATGAACTGTGTAAAACTTTGGACATCAATGCACGAAGTCTACCTGTTTATTTAAGAAAATGCATAATATTTAAGAAAATGTATAATAGCTATAGTATAAGTTTTATAGTAACTTTAATAGTTGTATTTTGTTTGTGGTTTGTAATATATGACCTTATTATCATAATTTTATATTTTAGTTTATTGTATTTTTTTTTGTTTATTTAGTTTTTAGTGTTTTTCTTTTTGAATCCAGATGTGCTTATGTCTAAGACAGCGAAATACCTCTAGCTAAACTATTAAAATTGTTTTAAGTTACATGTTGTGCGTAGCTATGATCGGGGTTCAAACTTATAATTTGTATAAATCTTCTTTTTATTTTTAGTTTTTACTCTGTAGTTATGCCTTATAATAAATAAATAAATAGAGTAAAAATAAAAAGGACCAAGAATAGATCCTTGTGGAACACCCATTTAAAAGTGAGAATCACCCGATTTACAATTATTTATATCAACCGTCTAAACTCTTTATAGTTAATTAGTTCATTGGAATAGTGATTAAGTTTGCATAGTAATGTTTGATGGTCTACCCAATCAAAGGCTTTAGGTAAATCACAAAACACCCCGATTGCATTCTGTGACTTCTCCCATGCGTCATAAATATGCTTAAGAAGCGTGACACGCGCATCCTTTGTTGATTTGCCTTTGGTGAAACCATATTGTTCGCTATGCATGATTTTAATGCTATAAACAAATTCTATCATTTGGTTTAGAATATTTTTTTCGAAGATTTTACTTAAGTTAGTTAAAATAGAGATAAGCCTATAATTTCCGGGTTCTAGTCTATCGCCACTTTTGAAGAAAGGAACTACTTTTCTATTTTTCATTAAATCTGGGAATGTACCGGTTTCAATATATTTTTTAAAAATTAAGTGTATTTGTGGAGCAATATCATTTATAATAGTTATAAGTATTTTTTCTGACATACGCCAAAGATCCCCGTTTTTTTTTCATATTTAGGTTTTTAAAAGTTTTAACAATTTCATATGATGTAATAGGTTTAAAAACAAAACATTTATTACTGACTCTTACGTTATTCGTCAATTCGGTGATTGCATCAAGTGGTGAAGAATTTAAATTACGCATAACTGTTAAAGGAATTTCGTTAAAAAAAGTCTCAAATATAGCCGCCACATTTAAATCTGAATTTATTTCAATATTATATATTTTTAACTTAATAGGTTTATTAAGCCCAGCTATTACCAGCCCTAGGTTTCCCAGAAACACTAGATAAAACATGCCAAGTTGCCCTCATTTTAATTTCTGAGTTTAAGATTTTATTTCTTATATAAATCGACCTAGCGTGTACGCAAACGTTCTTAAATATTTTAGAGAAATTCCTAACTTTGTTCAAGAATCTTGATTCCATGTGCTCTCACCATATAAGTCATATAACTTATCTCTACTTTTATATATTTCCATGGTAGCCCATTCACCAAATTAAGGTTTCAGATATTTTGTAATAGTTTTGGCTCAAAAATGTTATAAAATTCTTGAGACAAAAATTCAAAAACGTTATTATATAAATTATTGTTATTATTATCGGTATTCACTTTTTGCTCAACAGCATTCTTAAATGTAAGAACCGGTTTTTTTTCTAATTAGTTGTCAAGTAAACTTTTGGGGCTCTTCTTGCTTGCTTGGAAAATTTAAAACCACAGTGATCTGAACTTAAATTCGTCATTACTGTTTCTAGATAAATGTTACAGCGACAGAACACAGTATCAAGTCGCGGAAACACTAGTAATGCGAGCAGGTACAGAAAAGACGTTCAATAAGTTAAAAGATTTAAACAATTTAATAAACGTAAACTAGACAAAATTACTTGTTATATATCTACATTGAAATCACCGCACACTATCACGGACTTGTATTTTTGACAAAGCTTGGTTAAAATATCCTCCATTTTGTTTTCAAATTCATCAAAGACACCAGAAGGGGGTCAGTACACGCATAAAATAGAATGTTAATTGAGCTCAATGCAGGATAGGTCAATAATTCGCTCGACAGAGAGCGTCACTAATGTCTGATCGAGACTTAAACACTACATCGTTACGAGCTAGGTAGAGTAAGTGAGCCACCGCGAATAGCTTTCTCTCTACAGAACGAACTTGACAATTTATAATTTTGTACATTTATGATATTGTTATTCTTTGACAACCAGTGCTCTATAATGCACAATAAACTAATGTTATATTTTTGAACAAACAGTTCCACTTCCGATTCCTTGACACCTAAGCCTTGTATATTTTGATGGACAATATTAAACATCTTCGTCTTTGTCTTATCATTTAGTTTAAAGTGGAACGCTAAGGGTCTGTCAGTACTTACTACATAATTTAAATTACATTACAAACAATTTTTTTTTATTAAATGCTACTAAAGTAGCAATGTGTTTTTTATATTATAGAGGCAAATACGATATACCTTTTGTCATCCTTAAACTATAATAAATAAATTTAAATACATCAAAGTAAAACAATGCGTCAGTAGACGGTATGCCAGATTATAATATAATGTCAAATTTAAATTATATATATTTTTAAGATTCATGTAGAAATTTAATTAAAAAAATAATAAGAATTCAAAGTAATTGTCAAATTCACGTATTTCACGTATTTCACGTATTTAATACGACGAAAGCCAGATTACGACGTCATAATTAATTTAGTAATAAAACTATGACATAAAACGACAAATCTACCACAGTAATAAAATGTAAACGTAAAATAAGCTACTCAAAGTAGGTACTCAAAGATCACATCGACAATCACTATTCACACCTGCAGAGCTTCCGCTCTCAAACGACTATGACACGATAATTCATAATCCTAACACTTGTTTACTAATTTTACTAATTAGTAACTAATTTTACTAGACTCCTAACAATATATTTGTTTTGTTTGTCCGAATAAGAAGATGAATACGGAAATGTACAAATTACAAATTTACAATTATTCTTATTTTGTAATTTCAGTATTTTTTCTTTATTTTTAATAATTTCCATTTTCTTAATGGACAAACCATCTCGATGTAACAGTACAATAGTATTGTTTTCAGGCAACTTTAAGTCAAAGTTAATTATTTTATCCAGGAGAGCATATATTATAAACATTATTAATTCCCAATAGATATAGCTTGAATACCGTCAGGTCCTGGGATTTTATTGGGGTCCGTCCGTCCGTATCCGTTTTAATGCATTTATAACTGAAGCTTTAGAGATTTTAACTTGGTTTTGAGCATGCATTGACTGACATTGCGTTGCAGTGATATTATTATTTGAGTTGTGAGCAGATAAAAATCACGAGGCAAAATGATTACAGATATCCGTCCCATTTCTTCCCTAATTTTTTTTTTCGAAATTTATTTTTGACGGATACGTACTATTACGATGGCGTTTCTTTAATGCAATTAAAGAAATAGCAAAAAAAAATTGGGTTTAGAAATTATACAAGATTCAATTAATTTTACACATTGAAAATAGTTTATACGTGTTAGTCCTGAGTCCCTTTCTAAATGGTATAAAATTTTATCAAAAGGATATTTAAATTCGAAAGAAGGAACACGATCCTTTTTTCATTTAATAAGCGAATAAGGTTTTTGTTATACCGCACACATCCGCGACTCCAATAGCGACTATCTTTTCTGATCTAACTCGGGCGGAGACATCTGAAGTCCATCGCGCCATCTCGGGCCTACGGAATGTGGGTACCTCTATCAACGACCCGGCCGCGCGGCCTATGAACGCAGGCGGCGCTCCTGCACCCCACCCTCCTCCGTCGCGTCGGCACGCCACTACACAGCTCCGCCTAGAACACCGCGCCCGGGTTCTATGGTGGGATCTCGCCCAGAACGCATACTTTCTAGCATGAGATGGTGCTATACCCCCCTAACGATCTGACAGCCATGACACTCTGAGCTCTGCACAAGAGGGTTCGTTTGCGGACAGCTCTGTATCTACCTTTTTTTTTTAACGTTAGGAATCCTCATAGATACACACCGCCATCCAGGGGATGATGGAGGTGGTTATGTGAGACTCCTATTCACTAAACCTGACGGTTGCCGCCGCCGTCATAATGGGACACCACGGGATCGCTTTCGCACTCACCGCGATGCCCCGACGTGATCCACGGAGAGGGCACCCCACAACGAGGAGCACCCATCCCTTTTTCGCAGGCTTGATAGATTGTGGAGGGATCCTCTTCTCCCTACCTAAGCCTGCTGCCTCTGAAGGGGGTCGAGACTCCCTTCTGGCCGGACCCGGTCTCAGGGAATCAGTTGTAAAACCCGACTCGACCATCATCGACCGTGCCCAGCCCCACCGCGGTAGTCTCCCCGAGAGGAGACCACCGGTCAGGCCCCCTAGGAGCGCAGACTCTAGATACGACCCAGCGGGCTCAGCGGCTCTGGTCAAGCCGCGAGCCACGCGCCGGGTCGCACCAAAGCCCACTCAAGGCCGACGACCCAACTTCGAACCCGACAAGTCGGGAACCCACCACGCCCAGACTAACCATCGCCAAGCGCAACTGTGGCATCGCACTCGGCAACGATCAACCCAGGCAACGTCTCGAACCGTCTCCCCACCAAGAAATGTTCTGTCAATGCTTGGTAGAAAGAGGTCCAGACCCCTAAACGATGCAGACGGCCTCTTCCTCATTAAGAAAGAGACCGCCACGCCTCTCTATATAACCGCGGGACCACTCCACAGTCTACTCTGCTAATCAGAGAAGTACCAGGAGCGATCCCGCTGCTAGCCCCGCCAAAGAGGGCCTGCGCCCTCTCACCCTCGACACCCAGGCCAACTTTCCACCAACGAAGGCCGATGGAAAGAGGCCCGAGCCCTCCCCCGCGGGCAGGCCACCCCGAAAGGTTACCCGCCCTGGCCAGCCATGGACCGGACACAAACCCCCATGACCGACTCCCACCGCGCCGGGTTAATACCCGGCTAATGCCAACGGGAGAACCCGAAGGTTCTCAGTAACCGTTGTTGCCCAGGGAGCACCACGAGTAGGTTCCCGGCGTTCGCCCCCCAGCTCTGTATCTACCTTTTTTTTATTTAACGTCAGGAATCCTCATGGATACACACCTCCATCAAGGGGATGATGGAGGTGGTTATGTGAGACTCCTACTCACTAAACCTGACGGTTGCCGCCGCCGTCATAATGGGACACCACGGGATCGCTTTCGCACTCACCGCGATGCCCCGACGTGATCCACGGAGAGGGCACCCCGCAACGAGGAGCACCCATCCCTTTTTCGCAGGCTTGATAGATCGTGGAGGGATCCCCTTCCCCCCATCCAAGCCTGCTGGCTCTGAAGGGGGCCGAGACCCCCTTCTAGCTGGACTCAGTCTCAGAATCGAGCCAGTTGGACAGACCGACTCGACCATTGACCGTGTCCAGCTCCGCCGCCGGTTATCTCCCCGAGAGGAGACCACCGGTCAGACCCCCTGGAAGAGCACACTCCCATAAGACCCAGTGATGCGCAGACAGCTTCACTGCAACACACTGGAGTCGAACGTGAGTCCGCTCACGTAGGGGGCCCAACTTCGAACCCGACGGGCCTTTACCGCCGGCCACGGTGATCAGCCGAGACCAGCAAGAAAAAGGCATAAGTCGGGAACCCACCACGCCCAGACCAACCATCACCAAGCGCAACCGTGGCGTCGCGCTCGGTAACGATTAATCCAGGCAACGTCTCGGACCGTCTCCCCACCAAGCACCCTCTCTAAAGTGCTTGGTAGAAAGAGGTCCAGACCCTAACCGCCGCAGGCAGCCTCTCCCTCAGCAAGAAAGCGACCGCCGCGGACCCCCCCCCACACAGCCGCGGAACCACTCCACAGTCCACTCTGCTATCAGAGAAGTACCAGGAGTAATTCCGCAGCCGACCCCGGCAAAGAGGGCCTGCGCCCTCCCACCCTCAACGCCCAGGCCAACTTTCCAACGTGATCAGCTCTGTATCTACCTAAACTAACCACGTCTCTACCTAAACCAACCACAGACATGCTCAACCAAAAGTGAAAACCTACATAATAAATACGTATTACAATTTTTACTTCAAAAACATGCGATTTCATAAAATAGTTACATAGATAAAAGGGTTACAATAACAATAACAAATCTATGTATGATGATAGTTCTGATCTCAGATATAATCTGAATTCGTTTCTGAATTCTCAAAAAACTTTCAAATAGGCGGTGCAAAATTTCTACTTTTCCATTTAGAATTTTAAGGAATGAACTCATTATCTAACTTTCATCTCTTAATAAATATGGAAATCAAAGAAAGTTCAAACAAATCAAACTTTCCCACAAAGGAAGATAACTTTACAATTCGTTGAAAATTTTGTTTTTTATAAATAATGAGGTAAGACACCCATACTATTTGTTTCTAAGAAAGAATATTTGGTATCTCAGATCATATCAGTAGACATGATCGGTATTTTTAACACCCTGCTTATAATATATAGTGGTATTTTATGTATTGGAGGTTATAATTTTTTCGATACAAAGGAATGTTGGACAGTCCTTAAAGAGGATCGAACAAAACAATTCATTCACTCAAACACTATAGTTCTCACCAATACTTTACTTGTATCTTTATATATTTTCCTTTATAGATAATTATATTTAATAATTACTAAAGAGAAATAAAACCACTTTCAAGTATAATTCACTTTATATTGAATTTTATAAGCACTCGCGACAGTAGTTCAAATACGAATGAATTCACATACCGACTTTATTATTAACATTGTCTCGTTGTCAAAATCACAATCAATTATACATTGAAACATTTCATATTACCCTCTACAATAATAATAATAATAATATAATAATAAGCTATTAAAATGATAATATATGTACGTTTATAATTTATAACATTTAAAGTCGGTAACAACTCGGCCATCCGTCGCCTTTACGAGTCTCTCGTAAACCAAACAAATTTACAATGATCAATTGTTATTCTTAAATGTATCAATTATATACTTAATTAAATTTATTTTTTTATATATTATCAAAATGAATACTATTTTTATAGAAATAATAATACTACATTTGGCTTTATATTCGATACATTAATATATAAATATTATACTGTTAACCCTTATAATTCCTTAATAAGGCAAATTTAAGAAACTAAGTGATTCTTGACGTTAATCACTTATACTTGACAACATAATCAAATTCGGCGGATCCTTGACGTTGATCGGCCGTATTAGAGACGACTTATCAATAACACATTAGCTGATCCTTGACGTTGATCAGTCAACATGCCTCCGATCTGATCCTTGACGTTGATCATTTCAGAGATGTACAAATCCTTGACGTTGACTTGCACATATTGCATCATCGTTCTACTTCTCATCTCGTCATATCTCATATATTCATAACCATAACATCATTTTATTATCAACTTAATTACTACTAACAATTCATACTTAATTTTCTTTACTTATTTGACAATAATATAGGCAATAATAGGTACTTCAAACAGACAAACCTACACATAATACCTATAATATACGCACTAATGTATAAAAGAGTACATTTTAAATTACATTTTCCGATAACATAATAATACCTGCCTAAATTAATTTTTGTTTACATCACTAGTTACATCCTTACTAACATCAAGTGGTAATTTATGTATATTGTTAATTACATTATTACTTACATTTTCATCTAAAACATTGTTCATGGATTCACTATCAGACGAGTGCTCATTATCTGAAGACATTGGTTGCGTAAAATTTAGCCACGGGAATATTTTATCAATTGCTACTACTGATTCATACCGCTTACTCTTTCTAGTAATAGGAGTGTCTTCGATAACAAATCTATCATTTGGAAGTACCTTTTTGATACGATAGGGACCCTGACATTTAGGTTCTAATTTTTTTGATTGCCCTTCTATGCCGGTAGAAGTCTTAACAATTTTAACAAGATCGCCTTCTTTTAATACTACGTTTGTCTTTCGATGTTTGTCAAAATTAGTTTTGGCTTTTTCTGCCTGTGTCTGTATATTTTTACTAGCCTCGAGTCTGAGTTGCGTCAAGTAATTTTCGGTCAAGTCTGGAGTCACGTTGGGAAAAATTTCGTTTAATTTTCCCTGGGAAGGGTTAGTAGCGTTATAGCCGAATAAAAGTTCTGTCGGAGTCTTTTTGGTAGTGGCGTTAATGGTGGTGTTGATTCCTAATTGTATATCCTTTAAATGCTCATCCCATTTACCGTTTGGCCTATCATGATTCATAGCCCCAAGCGCGGCCAGGATTGTACGATTGTACCGTTCAACCTGACCGTTTGCCCGTGGTGTTGCTACTGCATTGCGGATATGTTTAATCCCCGTAGATTCCATAAATGTCTTAAACGCTCTACTAGTAAAACTTGTCCCTTGATCCGTGATTACGCGCACTGGTGTACCAAAATAGCTAAAATGTTCCTTAAAAACTTTAATGCTTGTGGGAGACTTTGTATTTCTAACAGCTGTAATATTAATAAATTTTGTGAAAGAGTCGATTAAAACGAGGATATATGTATTACCAAACCGAGTTCGTATGAAAGGGCCGAGATGGTCAGCATGAATTGTGTGAAAAGGCTTATCTACTTTAGGAATGGGATGCAATTCTCCAGCTTTTGGTCCACTTGGTATTTTATGATGGGCACACTCTAGACATGCTGCTACATATTTTTTTATGAAACGTCTCATCTTTGGAAACCAGTACAATGCTTGGATGCGAGCAAGTGTCTTTTCAAAGCCGAAATGACCTATATCGTCATGGTTACTTTTGAGTATTTGCCATCTCGCACCCTTTGGAACTACCCAACGTTCTTTATTATCACCGGTAATACGGAAGACTCGACTATTCTTCAATTTATAATTATTAAAAATGTCTATAACATCTTTGGTTTTTGGATCACTCAAAGTAGTAGCAATATTTTTGATTTCATCGTCAGCTTGTTGAACAGTAATAAGCCAGTCGTCCGTATTAATTGTGAGAACATCTATTATGTGAACGTCATTAATGTTAGTGTCTATAGGGCTCCTACTTAAAGCATCGACGTGTGCCATCCTTTCCCCAGACCTATACTCAATTTCACAATCATATTCTAAAAATTGTACCCACCAACGAGCAATTCTAGGAATTAAGTCCCTTTTGACAAATGTGCTACGTAGAGCATTACAGTCCGTGATTATCTTAAACTTAATACCTAGCAAGTACACTCTGAATTTTGATAATGAAGCAATGATTGCAAGAGTTTCCAATTCGAATGAGTGCAGTTTTTGTTCGTCAACGCTAGTCTGTCTACTATAATATGCAACCACTTTGAACAAGCCGCTTTCGTCTTTTTGCATAAGTATACCACCTATCCCAAGTTTACTCGCATCAGTATGTAGTTGAGTTTCCGCGTTTGGATTATATATAGTCAAAATTGGTCGTTCTATAAGACAACATTTTAAGGATTCAAACGATTTACTTTCGTCTTCGCTCCACTTCCACGGACAATCTTTTTTTAACAAAGCTGTGAGAGGACGGGCTATCAAAGCGAAATTCTTTATGAACCTCCTAAAGAAACTGGCGAGACCCAAAAATCTTCGCACTTCGTGAATATTGAGCGGTGTAGGGAATTTTGCTACAGCGTCAGTTTTAAGACTACCTGGTCGTATCCCAGACGAACTAACCTCATAGCCAAGATAATCAATTTTATCGTAGAAGAAGTTACATTTACTCATTTTTAAAGTTAACCCATTTTCTTTTAAAAGGTTGAGCACTTCTCTTAACCTAAATAATCCTTGATCAAATGAAGAAGCCGGAATTAATATATCATCCATGTAAACTAGTACATATGAACGAATAGAAGATTTTTGAATAATTTTATTCATGGTACGCTGAAATACTGAAGGCGCATTAACTAGCCCAAATGGCATCCGATTGTATTCGTATTGGCCATCGGGTGTCACGAATGCGGTCTTTTCACGCGACTCTTCAGCGATAGGGATTTGGTAGTAGCCTGATGCAAGATCCAAAGTTATGTAAAGGGAGCTACCGCTTAGTAGACCAAGTTGGTCTTCTATTCTGGGAAGAGGATAATGTTCTCGTTTAGTCTTTTTGTTGAGTGCACGATAATCGACACACAAGCGCTTTTCTCCGGACTTTTTATTAACCAGCACTATAGGGCTAGCATACGGAGAACTAGATTCACGAACTATTTCATTGTCTAACATTTCTTTTACCATGCTACGAACGTGATCCCTTTCAGAAAAAGACAATCGGTATGGACGATAAACAACGGGCACTGAGTCTTCCAGATGAATCACCATTTCATTTTCTGTTGTAAAACCTAAGTCACTTAGAGTATTTGAAAAGCAATTTTTATATTCCTTTAAAAGATTTTTAAGTTTGATCTTTTCTTCGACAGTTAAAGTATTACCAATATTAACTGATGATTCATCTGAGAAGTAATCATTTACCTTTTGAATTTGATTAACCCGCAAGATATCGTTTATTTTCAGAGAACGAGTAATGAGATCACCGAGTTTAAATTTAATGATATGTTGACCAATATTTTGAACTAAAACGGTTCCTAAGCCTTCGCTAATACAGTATTCACCTGGTAGTAGATAGTGTTGTTTGAATTTTTGTGCCCTAATAGACCCATTTACATAAACTTTCCCCGAGTATTGGTCGCCACTAGAAATTGAAACGGTCTTAATATCTCCTGGTGGAATAGTTATATCTTTAGTGCAATTTAGTAAACATTTACCTATTTTATGTTTATCAACTTTGCGAAAAATTACATCAGTGTTAGTTTTTATTATTTGAATAGTCGGCCTCTCAGTAAAGGTGTGTCCTAATATGATAGGGGTGTTAATATGTGAATCATCAACAATAAGCATTTCAACATTGTCTTCCCTAATCCCCTGGATTTCAATTTTTGCCAAAGCTAAACCTATTGGGCGAAAATTAGTATTGCCGAATCCTGAAAGTATAGGCCCTTCTACCGGTTTCCATTTAACTTCTAACCGTTGTGCATCACTAAGGCGAATTAGAGTTGTTTCGCAACCTAAGTCTACCAAACAACTAGAAATTTTGTCATTAATTTTTAAGGGCATTTTGTATTTTAAACTGGTGTATTTGTTACTTTCGATTCTTAAAACTTTTTTTGTATTATTAGAATTATCTGGATTCTTCTTTGGACAATTAGATATAGTGTGACCTCTTAAGTTACAATTTGTACATTGCACTTTGGGTTTTGGGCAACGAAAGTAGGTGTGTCCTGTTTCATTACAGTTGTAACAAACTATATGAGCATAATTATTATTTTTCAGTAAAGTCGGTTTGTCAGTTAAAGAATTTGGACCACTATTGGAATAAGTTCTCTTGTCTCTGTTTCGTAAGTCGTTGGAAACGTTTTTCTCTTGGCCTAACTTTATAGTTTTAAAATATTTAAGAATTTGCTCCGGTTCGGTATAGTCTATGGCTTGCGCTTCTAAACGAATACCCCTATCTTCTATACCAAAAATTAAACAATCAACAGCACGCCTACCCTTTATGTCACAACGATTAAGAAGGTTTATTTTGGCATAATAATATAATTCAAGTGATTCCCCATATCTAGCTTTCTTGCCTAACATATCAGTAAGAAGTTCAGCATAATTTTCTCGCGATGGGAAAGATTCTTTAAGCTTAAGCTTCCACTCAGCCCAAGTCAGTAATAGAGATGGCAACCCCTGATACCACAATTTGGCTACCCCTGACAGTTTAGGTAAAGCATAGTGGATAATTTGTTTTTCATCCCAACTATATATTTGAGCACATTCCTCTATTTTATGAATCCATGAATCTATCGTTTGTTCTTTACATAACGGATCGAATTCAGGTACAACATTATTAAGTACTGGAAATTTATCACGTTCTACAGTGTTTTTATCCTTAATACTTTGTATTACATTAATAAACTGTTCAAAAAATATTCGCTGTGAATCCGCATACCTTGATTCGTTATTGAAGTCCGAAACGCCAGGAATCGCATGAGATGAAGCAGCACCATGCTCCATATTAGCCGGTGGTGTCGCGCCAGCTTCGTGTGTCATCCCAGCATCACGTGCTGCTGGAGTGTGCGATCTGCTACTTGGTGACCGCCTCTGTCGTCTTTCATCGTTGTGTTCATGATGCTTCGAATGTGTACTTCTGCTAAGACTGTTACGCCTTGAGCGATGGTGCCTGCGAGACTTGCGTTTCCTTGAACGCCTTTCATGACTACTATTTTGTGAAGAGTCACTCTCATTGAACTGTGTTCTTTTGCTTCGCTTAGGCATCACAGTAGTAAACCTCAAACAAATTAAACACAATGACTTATTTAAACAATCGAAAAACAAAACACAACTTAAAACAACAACAAAAAACAAAAACAACAAAAAAAAAAACATTTACTAATAATGGCCTATAATTGCTTAAGACAGGTGTTTTAATCTTCTAAATTAATCAAAACTTCATAATAATATTATATTTCGTTCATTAAACACGTCTTCAAAACTAAACAAAAGAGTTTTTTTTTTTAAAGAGGGTGGATATAAATATTAAATAATTGAACTAATACTTACACTTTTTGTTTCAATATTTCCTCAAATAAATGTGGGCAGCGCAGGATTACACCAAAATATCATATATTTCAGTGCAATCCCACTTCTGAGATGTTGGACAGTCCTTAAAGAGGATCGAACAAAACAATTCATTCACTCAAACACTATAGTTCTCACCAATACTTTACTTGTATCTTTATATATTTTCCTTTATAGATAATTATATTTAATAATTACTAAAGAGAAATAAAACCACTTTCAAGTATAATTCACTTTATATTGAATTTTATAAGCACTCGCGACAGTAGTTCAAATACGAATGAATTCACATACCGACTTTATTATTAACATTGTCTCGTTGTCAAAATCACAATCAATTATACATTGAAACATTTCATATTACCCTCTACAATAATAATAATAATAATATAATAATAAGCTATTAAAATGATAATATATGTACGTTTATAATTTATAACATTTAAAGTCGGTAACAGGAAATTAGCAGGACTTAAAATAACTAAGATTTGAATTATAAGTCATGTGTGTGCTTGTGTATGCGTGCGTGTGTGTGTGTGTGTGTGTATCTGTGTGTGCGTATGTGTGTACATATGTGTGTGTGTGTGCGTGCGTGAATATGTATGTGTACGTAAAAACTTCTGTGTTTTTTCATTAATGACAGTTGCTCGGTAAAAAAAAAAAAAAAACGGTAATTGATACATCCTACTGACATAGACCACTTTCCTATGTCCTTATAATTACGCAACAATTGAGTATTATATAATATCAATTCACCATTATTGTCGTAATATTCCGACGCATCTATGATGTATTTATTAACAATACTTTTATTTTATGTATTGTTACTCATAAAAAAATTGATAGATGAGAACTTAGTTGTTTAAATATTTTTTATTGATTAAGTATAACAAAAACATTGACCCTTATACATAATAAAGTAAAATAAAGAAGGAAAATGTCTAAAATCATGCCACCTATACGTGTTTAACGGTAAGACGAGATGACCATCTCCGAACACGATTGCTGCAAAGCATTCGAAACGTCGTTAGATTTAAAATGTAAATTTAAAATTTAATTCAATATACGCGTGTTAAATCCATAAAAATAGTTTTATTTCAATGTGCAGTACTCGTGAAAACCTCAAATTAATAAGTTTGTATATGTACGTTATTATCAACTCAACCTGAAGTGTTTTAGCTTCAGCGAATAGTGGAGTTGCTTGACGCCAGCTTGCCGCCCTGAATAAATTATTATATATATTAATAAAAAATGTGGTAAAAAAAAATATAACAAAACCTTGCCCTTTTTTTAGGTTACCTTAATATTTATGAGAGAATCATCCTCTGTAGACTTAGATCGGAAGTCGAGAGACTCAAAATCATCCCAAATGAGCAGTTCGGCTTTAGAGCCAACCATTCATGTTCCCATCAGGTGCAACGCCTCACGGAGCACATACTGATAGGGGCCACTGTGAGGGCCAAGAAGCATAGGACAGGAGCGCTCTTCCTCGATGTAGCTAAGGCGTTCGACAGGGTCTGGCACAATGGACTGGTGTACAAGTTATACCAGTTCAAGGTGTCGGACAGACTCGTACTCATCATACGGGACTACCTGACGAATCGCTCCTTTCGCTACAGAGTGGAAGGCGTCTTGTCAACCCCCCGCCCCATCAGGGCGGGTGTTCCCCAGGGTTCAGTTCTCTCGCCCATCCTCTACTCCATCTACGCTAGCGATATTCCTAGGCCGCGATCTAAAGTGCACCTTGCCATGTACGCGGACGATACCGCGCTTTACACGTCCTCTAAGGATCACTGGGAGATATACCAACGTCTCCAATCCGCAGTCGACTCCCTTGAGAGTTGGCTGCGGAAATGGCGGATCGAGGTAAACCCTGAGAAGAGCGTTTCGGTGCTCTTCGAACGGGGCCCCCCAAGGATCCTCCCGCGAATCAAACTCTTTGATAAACCGATACCTTGGAAAGACGAGGCAAAATACCTAGGAGTAACGTTAGATAGAAAGTTAGTTTTCACTGCGCATATTAGGACCGTTCGTAGCAGAGCGGCCTACATATTAGGTTAGGCAAGCGGAGTAAAATGTCCCTTCGCAATAAGGTGACACTTTACAAAGCTTGCATACGTTCCGTCATGTCCTATGCGAGTCCCGCTTTTGCGCACGCTAATCTGAAACCCCTTCAGGTGATTCAGAACAGGTTTACACGGATTGCAACCGGGGCGCCGTGGTTCGTACGCAATATCGATCTCCATAGAGATTTAGACCTTCCGACCATCGCTCAGTACTTCAAGGGGCTTTCCCAAAAGTACTTTGAACGTGCTGAGCGACACCCGAACCCACTGGTGGCTGACGCCGCAGAGTATAGACCACGTAAGACTACTTTAGTCAGAAAAAGAAGACCCAAGTCGGTACTCGTTGACCCCGACGACGCGTTCACAGTAGGTAATAACGTGTACGCGTAGGCATAATTGACACCACACAACATACAGACACACACCATCTGTACCGGTATAGACGAGGTCCCAACTGAGTAAGTGCTCCGTTGCTCCGGCGTTCTGCCGTCGGAGGACGCTAGTGTCCAAATTTCCTTAGCTTCCCTCCTGACTAACGACGCCCCGAGCCGAGGTCCGTGTCTCAATCTGAGACGCCCTCGGGACGTCGTTCCCCGTGGGGGCCCATCTGGCCCCCCCTTGTTAAGGGTGGGTCTCCAGACCCACCCGCTCCCCCGGTGACGATGTAATAGCCAACAGGGCTAACAGCATAGACAGACAAAAAAAAAAAAAAAAAAAAAAAAAAAAAAAAAAAAAAAAAAAAAAAAAAAAAAAAAGGACCTTAATATTAAACAACTATTTTATAATCATTCGTAATTTGTTGATTCGTTTCAATATTTTGATGGTTAAGAAGAACCAATAAGGTGTAATTATTTAAATCGTTGTTTTATTAACTTAAATAGTAATATTTAGAATTGTTATGTCAAGTAATGGCTATTTTCGTATGCTTAAAGTAGCTTATTTGACTAAGATTATTATTTATGTGAGGAGGGATATTTCCTCGATTAATAAGTACTTGAATAAGTTACAAAAGTGAGAACCATTAAGACTTTATAATTAAAACCAGTATTTAATACCGTGTTTTACGATACTTACAATTGTTCATTTACGAGTAGTTGTTATTTTTGTACGTTTAAAGTAGATGATTTGACTATGATTATTATTTATGTGAAGAGAGAGTTAATAAAGAAGGGTATATAAACTGCGTTTAGGACGATATTCGGGACAGACGCTGCTGTATAGTACCAAGGAAGGGTTAAATACAAGTATATAAAAGTGAAGTGTGAATATTAAAATCTTTCAAACAATGCAATTGGACGTGGCCCTTATATTTTTATAATAATAATAATTATCTTTATTGGACACATCATAAGTCATAGAGAAAACAGACTACCCCGACTCCTACACTAGCAGTGCTGTGTTGCAGAAGCCAGTATCCTCCCCTTGATTACAAGTTACAATATCTTATGCCCTTAGGAATGAGTTATGAGTAATTGTAAAAACAAACAAAATATAAATAAAGCAAAAAACATAATAATAATAATAATAACAATGTGAGATTCAAAAAAAAAATTACATTAAAATATAAACAAAAAATAATAAGATTCGGACAGAAATAAACATTTTATAAGTGTGTTCAATTCTTCACTGTTTTATTTTCTCTTGTGTGTGTGTGTGTGTGTGTGCGTGAGTGTGAGTGTGTGTGTGTGTGTGTGTGTGTGTGCGTGAGTGTGAGTGTGTGTGTGTGTGTGTGTGTGTGTGTGTGTGTGTGTGTGTGTGTGTGTGCGTGCGTGAGTGTGAGTGTGTGTGTGTGTGTGTGTGTGTGTGTGTGTGTATGTGTATGTATGTGAGTATGCGCAAGTATGTTTGTTTTGTGTTTAATTATCACGCCCGCTTATGATTATTATTTGACTATAATTAAGACAAAACTGTTTACACTACAACGGGTGGCCTCTGGTCTGCGATGCCAATTTGTACCTCCACTACTTAAAAAGTATGCGCGTGCATGCTTGTGGTAACTTTTGTATAACACCGGAGTACGCCGAAAATATACGAACAATGTCAGCCGGTGGCTTTTACATAGTTTGTGTTTACGTTTACGAAAACTAATAAAATTAAACTCGATGTTCGTTACATAGTTTTAGAACAATATAAAATTTTAATTACCTATATTAATTAACTTTAACAAAAAAATATACATGTCTCGATTTCTAGAAGAATTTCAATTAATCAAAATATGATGTAATTTTTTCTTACAAAGTTTTTTTTTTATTTGAAAATATTATTGCGCCTTCCCAACATACTTGTGCCAGAGCCGCAAATAGGAGCCAAAGAGCCACATGCGGCTCTGGAGCCGTACTTTGCCGACCACTGGACTGACCTCTCGTTCACGATAGGGCGAAGAGGAGGTGGCAAGTCGTTCATTTTGTAGCTGCGTATCGGAAACTACCACGGAATGCTGTAGTTTGGTGCATGGGTATATTGAGCATATATAATGACGCTACACAGTATGTAAAGTTAAGGAAATCATCGTTAAAAATATAATAATTTATTAGAGTAAACGTTTTTGACATTTAACTATAATTCAATGAGAAAACAATAACAATCTTAGTCATTTTACAATACTAGTATTTGTTTATATAAAATAAAAGTCCAAAAACGTTACAAAAGATCTTTTTTTTTTATAATTTTTCATAAATACTGTCGGACACGAGACACGCGAGGTAATGTGTTAACTCGAGTCTCTTGACAATCCTCAATTGTGTTCTTGGAAACTTAGAAAGCTAAAAGTTTCTTGGAAACTTAGAAAGCTAAAAGTTTGCTATTGACTTTACTAAATGCGTGAGATAAAGGGGACTGTTGCCAGTCGTTTATTAGTCGGAAGAATAAATCAATTTTGATCCCCTGATAGTTGACTTATTGACAAGCTTATAGAAAGTTTTTATTATTTCATGATCGTAATAAAAATATTTCAAAGGTATTGAATTAATTGAAAATAATGGTATTAATATTCAGAAACATTTAAAATTGTTAATAAAATAACCTTAACCCTACTTAAACTTTTTTTAAACGAAAATTGAGATATATTAAAACATATCCCTCAAAATTTGAAGGAAGGCTGCCGGGACGACCCGGTCTGAACAGTAGAGTACTCGGGATCTGTATCTGGGTTTATGTAGGGCGGGCGCGGCTGAGAGAAGCATCAGCCACAACCGCCGCATAATTGTATTAGATTACTTGATACTACGTTTTTTTTTTATTTTTGTAAATACATGTAAGCTTTGTGTGATTGACTTTGAAGCAAATATCAGTTCAGCCATAAGAGGGAGCCACTGGTGAGGATAA
The DNA here is from genome assembly GCA_959347355.1 of Napeogenes inachia. Lineage (NCBI taxonomy): Eukaryota > Metazoa > Arthropoda > Insecta > Lepidoptera > Nymphalidae > Napeogenes > Napeogenes inachia. The sequence continues at coordinate 733,085 of OY365799.1, read as the reverse complement.
TGATATTGACGTGTCGTAGTTTTTGGATTGAATAGTAACATATTTCTTTAGTTCTTTAATTTCTTTAAAATTCTAAGTATTTGTGGATTTTCTTTTAATTAATTTAATAGTGGATAAGACAATTTGGTTTTTGAGAATAACGATAGTAAAGCATGAACATTTAATTGTCGATTCTCTGTTTTAGGTTAGTATTTCATTAGATATTTGTTACAAAACTTACTAATATTTAATAAATAAATCTCTGTTTTTAGATGAATCACCTTGTGTTCTGCTTTAAGAAAAACCCTACCTGACACCTGTTATATACATAATTGTGTCTTAAAGTTTGGAGAACACAAAAACCATGTTATATGTGTTATTGTATTTTTTTAAAATAAATTTCGAATTTAAATATGCCAAGTCAAACACAATAAGCGTTTAATGGTATTGTTATAGTAAAAATGTAAGTGATATGTAATTGTGATATCCTTAAAAACATATAAAATAATAAAGGGGCTCCAACCATGAACCGGCCTCAACAACATGAACGATTTTAATATTAGTTAATATCAGTTATTAGTACTGACACCAAACAAACCCTCAACTCCATTTAACCCTCTTTCCGACTGGTAACTTCGTAGTTACGTCATGACAAGACATCAATGTTGAGTATCAATCTTATAAAATAAAGATAAAGAAGAAAGAATAACTACAATAATATTTTCTTTCAGTTAAAGTATGTAAACAATCGTTTTGTATTATTTATTTACAGTTTCACCTGGATTAATAACTATTATGTACTAAATAATATAATTTCATTTATTTATATGTACCTATATCTATGAACTTTATATTTAAAAACACATTAAATACAGAATTGCTTTGGATTAAGACGGCTTTGAATTGTATTAAAACAAATTTGAAGGCTAATTACAACAACCTCATTACATTACATTTACATTCATTAATTTAAGAACGAGGCCATCAAATTACGTAAGTACTTCAAACATTACACTTACTTGGATGGTAAATCCCATTTCATCTGAGTAAGTCTAATTAGGAAAATTTAATTAACACAGTTTTTGCTCTCGAAACTTTGAATAGCTCGTAATTAAGGTTTATTTAAAAAACCTTAATATATTTTTTGACTAAAAGCAATTATCACCAAAACATGGTTATTATTTATTTTGGGAAAAACAACGTTACATATTCTATCGTGACAATTAATAGTATAGTCAAGGCTATATTAGTATTCCTATGTGCAATAAGGACAAGCCACATACGAAGACAAACTAATTCATGTTTTCTTTTAGGTTCCGATTGCATAATACACGTTTATAAACATTAGTTTTTTCTCTGTACCCACTTCTAATCTTGCCCTCAGGAAATATCTGATTGTTTTCTTTCTATGAAAGTTTAGTTTCAAAAAATGCAGTCTTCATTAAGGTTGGGTCTAGAAATGGCACTGCACAAGTGCACGATGTAATCAGAAAATGGAAAAAAATCATTCATCATCATAGTGTCCTTCTTGTCTATTACTTATGTCTACATTCTACATTATTAAACGATCCTAATAACCTCTAAGTTTTGACTTTATTATTGCCAAAATTATTTTATTGTTTATAACAGATATACAAATCTGAGATAATCTTATCTTGAATGAACTTTTAAACTTATTTATTACCTGCTACATTATTAAAACACAGATGAATAAAATGCTAAAATGCACTAATATTATTTTATTAATGGTGTAACTTAAATGTTTTATATTTTAAAACTCTTACTAATGGCGTCGTGTTTATATTTGACTAGCTGTGACAATATATTCCCGAAAACTGCTTCCAAATCGAATAATTCGTATTCGTTTCTGAGTTTAACTTGCACAAATATACAGATATTTAATTTATTTTGGGTTTTCTTGCTTATATGAATTTTTGAAAATATTTTAGATATACAGACAGCGCTCAGTGAGAGTTTTATTTATATGTATACAGATATATTTCTGGAGCACTTCAAATACATACATGTTTTGATGTAGTGAAGAGTGTGTAATGAAAGTTAAAAACTAAATGTTACTCACAGTGACGCTCAATTTCTATGTGTAAAAGTTTACATTAGCTATATATATGTTTTCCGTGATGCGTGCACAACTAAAAGACAAACAGATAACAATTTTAAAAATGCTGAAAATGGATTTTTTTAGTTACCATTTCACATCCTGGTATATTTTTTTTAATATTTTTAATTTATAAGGATTACTCCTCTACAGATTTATTACATGTATAGAATAAGATTTGTCTATTACCTATTACGCGATTGATATAAATTGACATAACTTTTTTATTTCTTAACCAATTTAGATGAAATAAACACTTAATGTTAAGTAAAGAATATTACATTATATTCCTGAAACTGCATTCAAATTGGTTAAGCCATTTCTGAGATTAGCGTGCACAAACATACAGACATACAGATATACAGACATACAGACAAACAAACAAAATGAAAAACCATTGTTTTGGATTCTCATCATGATTTTTTAAAAATATTTTAAATGTACAGAAATCGATTAGTGACAATTTTATTATATGTATAGATAATAACAATAAAGTTAAGCAATCGATGTGATTGCTAACTCAAAAATATGAGTGAACATTTTACATTAACATCAATGAGTGATGAAATTAAACTAAAAGTACAATTAATTTATTTTCGTTAAGTCATTCTAGACCAGCGAGGTTTTATTTAACAAAATTTGGAACTACCTTATAGGCTTTACAACCTTTTCCTTTTCCAATCTTTAGAATTTGTTAATCAAATCGTTATAACTACTTGATTCTAATATATTTAAAGAAGATATCTGTTAAATTACAGAACCGTAAAACAATATTTCATTTTCTGTTTCTATATTTATCCGATTGTCCGTTTATTTGTTATTTAAATATGGCTATATACTGGACGTATTTTAAAGAAATTTTGAATGGTATCTATACATATAATACTTTTAATACGGAAAATATCATATTTTGACTGAAAAATAAGTAAACTGATTTCAACTATAATAACAATACAACAAAATCTATTTAAAAAATTTCAACGATATTTTATTAGTTGTTGACTTTTTGTAAGTCAAAATAAAAAGCACCAATATGGAAATATTAAATAACGAAAATTTTTTCGATAAGTTAAAATGCAAAAGTTGCTTAGTAGCTACGGCTTGAATATATTTCATGAATGTTACTTGATTTCAAAATAGGACGTTAAGGTTCAGTCTCGCTCGCTCGCTGTAATGGCCCGTTTATCAATTATTCATGTGGACGCGACGTTACTGGGTTTAAGCCTAAGTGACTTGGGAACTTATAATGATATTATGCACTTAGGTACTAAAATGAAAAACAATCCTATTGAGATGTTAACGAAATATATACTTAAGTAACGAAATATAACTTATTGACTATTAAAAATTTAGTATTTTAAATTAGATGTACTGATCAAAAACAAAAAATATTTTAAGATAAGAAACATATACCTTATAAAAATCCCCAATTAAAAAAGATGTCTGTATCTTTCTTTTTATCGCTTTATGTTTACTCAGCGATTTATTGACTACTAGTACATCTTCTTATTGCTTAAATATGATTGTTGCAAAGCATTAGAAAATAAATGGCAAATTCAAAAGTAAATAGTTAGTATTATACTAATATTTTTAATAAAAAATAACTTTATTGAAAAACTAATAGTTCTTTTAGAATTATTTAACGGTCCCAAGGTAGAAATCAAACTACTATTTAAGATAAGGTAAGTTAATCTTTATTAAAAAAAAATATATATTTAATTATTTATTTTTTATTTAAGTTAATCTTTAAACGTCGAAATCTAACCTCGTCTAATCAAATGTAATTCTTATTATTTAATAAGATGTCTACAAAAACTTATATTTATTAAACTATACTATCATAATATTAATTATCTCTTTAAAAGATCTCTACCACTTACCCTAGGACGAAGAAGAGTTCTACTAATAGGTATAGGTATGAGTAGTATAGGTATATGTTTATTTTTATTGATTTCTATACTTAGGTAAAGATATCGTTTTTTTCTTTAATTTATTGAATACGTAATATGGTCTGTTCCATTGCGACTATTAAACATAAATTCTACAATCTCACTACAATCAATTCTACAAGTCGTAAAATAATAATGTATATTTTGTTTTATTTCAACAAAAGTAGTTACCAAATATTTTTTTTAACGCCCTTAAAGGGCGCAAAACTTCTAAATCCGTGAAAGGGAAAGTAGGACGGGATTCACAGACATCCCTTCGTGCACATTGAAAGTAAAAGGGATTTCTTTTGAACGTGTTAGCACGTGATGTGTAAAATTGTATATTAAATGAGTTTTTTAATATGTTGTCTATTGAAATTCTGACAAAGGAATTCTAATAATATGTAAACGATATTCCTAGCTAGTCAGTCTATCTGTAACACATATCTTATATGGAAACGAAAGTGCTCCCGGTGTTCAGATTGTTTTAGGTTGCATATTAAAATTCGTCACCAAAAAATCTGTTTGTTGAGTGAATGGAGTTTGCTTGTGTCATTGATTACTTGGTATTATATTATATTAAAAATATGGTACCACAGATACTCGAATGAGACTTAAAATACTAGAAATAACAATAGTTTTACTTGAAATTGAATTAACATTATAGTCACTGTTGGCACACTTCTTTATACACAATAATGTAACAATACATAACAGAATACAATAGACTTGTACTATTTGATTGTAACGCAATTCAATGTTCATGTACTATTGTACTTGTTCTAACAACTCAGTTAAGATTATACATTTTAATAGTATTCAGTAATTTCGAAGCAGCTTAGCTTTTGCAGCATTATATTAGTTATATTAGTTATTATTATATTAGTTACCTTAGTTATTATTATATTGGTTATATTAGTTATTATTATATTAGTTATATTAGTTATTATTAGAGTGAATAGGTTGCTAGGGCAATGCGCCTTACCATCTAAGACTACATTCCACTTCCCATCAGGTGGAATGTAGTCAAGCATTGCCCTAGTTCGTATAAAAAAAAAAAAAAAAAAAAAAAAAATTAGTTATACAAACACTAGCCTAAAGATGAACGGAATAACAAACTGACCCACTGAAAAACAAAAGAAAAAATGCCAAACTTTTAACGATTTACTTCTAATAAAAAATGATATCGGATAATTTGCCAACAATTGTATTGTACTTATTGTATTTCTAAAGGAATTGAGTTCAGTAGATTATTAATAATCCTTTAAAATGAAAATACAATGCGTTTAGTGAAATGGACTAATTCACAATTCTCATGGTAAAAACATAATAAAAATTCGAATATTTGTTTAAATTAGGTTACTCTCGTTATTTGACTGTACAAACAAAAAAAGTAAAAAAAACGCCATGTTAGATCACCTACCGATAGAAGGTTCAACTTCATTTTCTTTCCACGAGAAATGGGATTTACATCCCCTTATAATGCAGGACATTGTTTATGCGATTATATTATATTTTTTCAAATATGAATTATAATTTCTAATTTACCATCATAATGGTGATATAAAAGACATAATGTTATTTATAAGTGTACATTTTTCTGTTCTGACAACTTTATATTTATTTCTTTCATCATTATGTTTTCACAGTATGAAAAAAGAGGACAACTGTTAATTAAGTCTTTAAAATGCTACTTCTATGCATTAGTTATTGTTTTGAGCATCATAGTAAAAGAATGCGTCACTATGACGGTATGTCAGATTATATAATGTTCAATTATTATATATATATATATATATACATATATATATATATATATATATATATATATATATATATATATATATATATATATATATATATATATATATATTTGATTTGTTTGTCCGAATAAGATGATGAATATGGAAATTTATAAACTACAAATGTACAATTATTCTTATTATGTAGTTTTAATATTTTTTGTACAATTTTAAGAATTCCATTCCCTCAAATCTCCATGTAATAGTACTGTTCAGACAACTTAAAAACAAAATTAAATATTTTATCTACATTATGCTGGAAACAGGCTCCAGTTATGAGCGCAATTATTTATTTTTTACATTTTTATTACATTCATTATTTACATGTTTATTACTATTTTGAAAATGCATAGCCGAATCATCCAACACCAGTTTAGTTCAGAAACTAAATTTATTTTTTTAGTTAAAGACTCAAATCGCTCTAAGTTGTAGCTACATAAGAGATTATTAACTTTTTTATTTTTTAATTGATAGTTAAAAAAAACAACAAAATATAAAGTGAATCCTATGACAATATATTCCCGAAAACTCCATCCAAATCGATTAATCCATTTCTGAGATTAACGTATACAAACATACAGACAGACATACAGACGAACAGACAAAATGAAAATACATTGTTTTAAGTTCTCTTACTTATATAAAGGTCCTCCTGAGTAAATTTTTGAATATATATTTTTTTCGTGTTGTGTGCACAGCTAAAAGACAAACAGAAAAACAGACAGAGATTTAAAAAATGCTGAAAATGGATTTTGTTAGTTATTACTTCATATCCTGGTATTTTTTTAAATATTTTAAATGTACAAAGACTACTCTACAAATTTATTACATGTAGAGAATAATAAGATTTGCGAGAAGATTTGAGAATAATAATAATAATAATAAGATTTAATATTCCTGAAAACCGCATTCAAATTGGTTCAGCCGTTTCTGGCATTAGCGTGCACAAACGTACAGACAAACAGACAAACTGAAAAACGATTGTTATGGGTTCTCTTGCTCTTATAAAAGCCCCATGGTGTTTTTTTTATATTTACCGTGTACAGAAATGGATCAGTGACTATTTTATTACACGTATAGATGTTTTGAAAAATACGAAATAGCAAAAATTAAATAAAAACATCTTGTAAAATAATCAATGAAGAAACTTGAAGAGCTAAATCTCAAAAGGTGTACTTCAAATTAAATATAGATTATAAAAATGTTTCTTCTGCCCTTTAGCTTGCATTTGTTTTTTAAACTTTTTTTTCTTTATACTGTCTAAGTTAATGCTTGACTACATTCTGATAGGAAATGGAAATGTAGTCAAAGATGGCCTTACCACCTATGATTTGCAATAACTTAGTAAGCTTTCCACTCATCTCGTGAAGACACCCACATTATAGTATTCAGCTAAAGGGGTCCATTAAACCTACACTTCGGTCGCAAGTCCCAGGCATTGTTTGAACTCCTTCTCAAGCAACGGAAGGGCCCGGCACCAACACGGTGAATCGATGAAATGCCAAGAAGCTTCATCTCTGTAAGGTCTATTAATAAAATTATGCATAACATTTAAAAAGTAATAAATTTAATATAAAATTGTTTAATTTCGTTTTCAGTACAGTGTTATTTTATAATCATGAAAATGGGATTAAATTGGACGAGGACGATTTCATAAAATAGAACATCATAGTTCACTAACCGGGTCGTTTGGATCCAAATATTATTCTGTATTAAATACACAGTGCAGTAAGCATTTACATAATTTTGGAGGCCGTAATTTGATTTTACAATGATGACTAAGCCTCATGAAGTAGGTAAATATTGACTGTTAAAGGGATATTGGGGCCAGCGTGGCATGTTCCACTGAAACTAATAGTTATATAGTTTTACGACCGTGATAATACCATAATCGATTTTACATTATATTCAATATTCGCGTATGAATATATTATGGTTGAAGATATTTTATGATGCTTACAAATATCCTGAAATGTATGTCATTATTTTATTCTCACTCAAAGTATGTGTAAAAATTATTAACTCTGGAGATCTTAACGAGTATAATGAATTAATCTTACCTACCTAGTAACTGTACTGTCAATTGTTTTTTACAATTTCTAATGTTCCAATAGGATCTGACCACCTAAAGTAAACCCCCACTCTTTTTTCCGTAATAATTTTATTATATTTTGCCCATTATTCTCATATTACGAATTATTTTTTACTTTTTAGTTCGATTCATTTTTTAAAGCGTGTTTTTTATTTTTTTTTGATTAAAAAAGTTATTTGCATTAACCATTTTTTTTCGTGTTTCGTGCACTGCTAAAAGAGAAACAGATAAACAGACCAAAACGTCAAAACTGTTTGGAATGGCTTCTGTTAATTATCTATTCTCATCCAGGCTATATATTTTTTTTAATATTGTGAATGTACAGAAACCACTTCTATACAGATTTATTACATGTATAGAAAAAGATTTGCTTGGTACCTTGGTACATAAATTATTATAACTCTTTTATTTCTTAACCGATTTAAATGACATAAACACTAAATGTTAAGTGAAGACTGTGATAATATATTTCTGAAAACCGCATATCCAAATTGGGTCAGCCGTTTCCGAGATTAGCGTGCACAAACACATTTGTTATTAGCTATTTGTTGCAGGTAGGTTTTGTACGACAATTTAACAAAAAAACCATAAACAGATAAATAGAAACAAAAACAAAAATATTATACAAGTATATTGTTTAGAATAATTACGTTTTGCATTATACTTATAGATGAATACTGATTGCTTCTATTTATCATACAAGATTCAAACATTGACAAAGTCGAAGTAAAAGTCAAACATTCTTTATTCCATGAAAACATTTTACATTTATTTGGACACGTCAAGATTAACAAATATTGCAAAATAATAATAATAATCAAAATATATATGTCGGAGATAGATGTTTATTAGTGGCTTGCTCGTTATTGACGGAGTCTTCTGGTACAGGATCCGAGGCGTAGGTCTCAGGCAATTAAACCATACAGTATGATAATTCTAGTATTAAATGTAAACAGACGTTACAAATTACTGAGTAGGTAATTACCAGAGTTGCGTGAACCACCGCTTCCGTTTGAAGGGTCCGGACTGTTTCGCTCTCACTAATAAATCCCCCTCAACTCGATGCTCTCGAATATTTAAAATGTCTCAGGTCTCCAGGTAAATGGAGGGGTCTCCAAATGATTCTGACCACGTGACTCGTTTACACACCACTGTTACAATAATATCAATTAAGTTACTTAACGTGATCTGCGACATGTTTATATTATTAATTTAATATTTTGACTTGTAAAAAAAACAAATTGTATTTTAAAAGTGAAAATTCTTGAATTTCTGAAGGGTCTTTATTATAAAATAAACACATTGTACATAAAATGACTTATGAAACTTTGCCAGCCTAGTGTGAATTGAAACAAATTTGTGCAGAGTGCACATCACTATTCCTATTACATCTTGCTAAGTTTTTGTGAACGTATATTACATTATCAAATATATATTGACACGGTAAAGTTAACAGTTTAATTTATTTAAATATTTCTCTTAAGGAGTGCCTATTAGGCAGGTTATAGATTGCCCGAATAGCCCTTTTCTGCAATATGAGAATAGTTTGAATATCAGCTGCGTATCCCCATAAAAGACAGATATCATTGATATTCATTTCTATTAGAAGATACATATTTGTTGACCGAGACTGGTAGATACTATGTATACCTATGCCTATAGCCGACACTCGTAATACGTTTAGAATTTTAAATTCTTATTCTAATTCTAATCTGGCAGTTTTTTATTTTGGCTTTGTTATTTAATATCATAATTTTACTTTTAAAATTAAATGGGTTTATAACTGTTATAATACTTTTTATGTACATTAAATATCTAAAACTAATATGACTTATCTTTGCTATTTGTATTACTTTACTAGATAGTTATTGTAAATACTTGACTAATGGGCTTTGTCTATTAACTTCAACTAATCGTAACTTTAATGACTGCAATTCCTTCAACTAATCGTAACTTTAATGACTGCAATTCTTTTGCCTCAACATGTGTCGGTATAGTGGTGGATAATACTATTTATCTTGAGTTGAGCTCGTTGTGTTAACGAGCGAGTGAATAGCTCTAGAAGGACTAATCTTGAAATGGGAAAAGCTGAAATAAAACAGGGTAATTAACAAATAGTGAAGTATTATATTAAACTTATATCTTTTAATTTATATTTAATAAAATATTACTTAGTGTTGGCAACAAGCAACGTTTTATACGTTTTAAATCTACGAAAGGATTTTAAGTTGCGTTTGATGTGACGATTAATGTATCAAAGATCAATGTTTAAAATACCGTTACTCTTATTTGATTGTTATAGATGATTCTAATTTAGAAAAACACATAGTCTAATAAACACGCCACAACACAAAAACCCAATTGCAACGCCATGTATCTAATCCTCGCATAGCTGCGAATTTGATATTGATTTTCCTTTTACTTGTTCTGACAAGAGCTGTAATTGTAATGTAAAGGTTTATTTTCAACCCCCGACCCAAAAAGAGGTGTTATAAGTTGGTCCTGTGAATCTGTGTATCTGTCTGTGATACCAAACGCGCGGACGGATTTGATAGCGATTTTTTAATTTGAATTGGCCTGCGGGCCTACAATTAACTCTCATTGCGATTCAATTTAAGACCTAAATTAAATTGTTTTGATATTTCGTATCAAAAGAACGATCCGAAGACCAGTTTGGGTCGCGACTTTGACAAGTCCCAAAATGAACCGCTAACGTTTATTTGTTCATTCAATTCGTTCTATGAACTGTCTTTGCGACCTTAACTGAGCCGCTTAACTATCAAAGCTAACGATTCAATAAAAGTTGCTATTATCGTAGCCTAAACAAAATTGTTACGAATTATACATTAAAGATGCTTGATATTAACCCGTATTTATTAGTGTTAAAGATAAGTATAATATTAGTTTTAATGATAAGTATGAGTATAAACAAAAATAAATTGTCTAAAATGAGTATAAACTATAAAATGGTAAACCGACAAAGTTCTCTTTTCGGATCTGTGACTATGACTTTGAAGAAAATGTTTCACAAAGAAATATTAACATTTTGTGACCATCTTACAATTGGAGTTTTGTTTTTAAAACACATTTGTAATTTTTTTTAATTAATTGGGTACCTTCCTTAGTATACTGATGGGATCCCAGTAGAAGAAACTAAAAAATTAAAATGAAAGTTGAAATGAAAGTTGGGACCGCTAAACGAAGGAAGAAATCAAATGCAAGTAAGTTAACAAAGTAAACAACAATATCCAATAGTATAGTCGTCTAATAGACACCATTGCATCGTCAACGTACGTACAATGGTCAATTATAATTATTGAAGGTCTTTTCTATTCTATTTCTATTCTATTCTTATTGTATGGGAGGTTTCTTAAATTTTTAACCGACTTCTTAAAAAAAGAGGAGGGTCTCAATTCGGCCGGTGTATACATTTTTTTATGTATATACACCGAGGTTTCTGAACCGATTTACGTAGTTCTTTTTTCGTTTGATACGAAATAGTTTTGAATTGGTCCCATAAAAATTTGATTCAGGTAGGCCTATTTGTTTTTATTTTATTAGCATTTTTATCCAAGTTTTGAACTAGCTCCTCCGGAAGGAAATCAAAACGTGCTGTGACTAATATCATCTTTTGTTTTGGACATGTGAAGTCTGACGCGCTGCTGCTAGCCGGTTGCTGTTCGGTTTCGTATCACTTCTAATCTATGAGCCCTCTGCTCAGTCGACTCGTTCTTTAAACGCTCATTAATGAGGCCAAGTCTATTAACTCTCTGCTAAAAAAACTCATTCGCAAGACGCTCTTGGATCTTACTGAGTCTAGAATTATGCTGATCAAGAGTTTTTTGACGTAATCGTTATTTCTTATATGCCTTTGAAATTGATACCATATTTACATTGCAGAAGAGAGCTGTTCGCGCAATATATAATATGAGACCAAGAGACTCTTTAAGAAACAAATTTAAAGAATTTAAAATTATGACTGTTTATAATCAATATATTTATGAAAACTTAATTTACGTTCATAAAAATATTTCAAAGTTCAAGAAAAATTGTGATTTACATAAAATTAATACAAGAAATAAAAATAAACTCGCTATGCCCGGCACTAGGCTCCATGAAGTAGGTAAATCCTTTAAGGGTAATTGTATACGTTTTTATAATAAGCTCCCAAATGAAGCCTTAAGCCTCTCATTAAATAAATTTAAATTATATGTTAAAAATAATTTAATAAAAAAATCCTACTATAGTGTAAAGGATTACATCGACGACGGTATGGCCTGGGAATGAATCTGTATTGTATTGCGAATAGCTAGTAATCTCCGCAATTTGTTTTTTGTTGTAAATTCATTTTGCTTTATCGACCTTCTGCATCACACCGATTCCTTCGAAGTCACTACTTGCGGTAGCATCGGGAGTCGGGTTGCCTCCCTCCCTCAAATATGTGCGAAGGGGGTGATGGCTGGCTCTTGTGTTATGCTCGTGAACGGGTGCTGCTTGCGGTGACTGGTTGTGTGGCAGGCCGAAGATTTATATATATATATATTTTCTGTTATTATTATTTAATTTTCGTTGCCTGAAATCATTAGGCTTCTTTTCCGATTGATTGCGACGGTTCTAGTTGTTCCAAAATTGCACTTAAGTTTGACGTTTGTGAAACAGTGATCACAATAACAAAAATATATCCGGCTGAGTTTGTTGTGTGGTTCTTCTCAGACCAGGACGCGTTTGGAACCCTCATAGCTTTAACATTAAGATGGAAAGTGCTTTTTCAGAAGGGCTTATTACGATTACAAATGATATCACAACCGTCTGGTTTCTTCGCAGCGCGATCCACAACACTCAACCTTGTTTCATTTGTAACATTTTTGACCGATTCAGTTGATTTCAATATACCAGTTGACTTCATATATACTGACGTGAGTAAGGCGTTCGATACCGTGGACCACGATGTTCTTCTTCACAAACTTTCAACCTTCGGTATAACATCCAACTTACTAGAATGGGTTTCCTTCTAGGGTGGTTGTTAGTGGATACGCGTCTTAATCATTTTTAACGCAATCAGGTGTACCCCAAGGATCAGTGCTGGGGCCAATTTTGTTTAATATATTTGTAGACGATGTTGTGTAAATTTTCAAGCACTCCGAATGTTTTATCTACGCCGACGATCTCAAAATCGCAAAACAAAAAAAAAACAAACATGATGCTTACCTACTACAAGAGAAATTAAAAGTCTTAGTCGACTGGTGTGCAAGAAACCGCTTGGCAATGAATACAGATAAATGTAAATACATAAGGTTCTCGCGTAGAAGTTATTGAAACTCACAGATTACCATTAATAATAAGACGTTGGAAGAGGTGGACCACATCAAAGATTTGGGTATTACTTTCGATGGTAAGATCAGATTCCACTCTTATATTGACAAAATAACATTTAAGGCGTTTCAAAACCTAGGTTTTTTAATAAGAAACACTAAAGATTTTAAGAAGCCGCAGACTAAGATTGACCTTTATTCCTCCTTGGTACGACCTGGTCTAGAAAAAGCGCTTCCCATGATACATTATATTTCAAATTAATAAAGTAAAACAGCTACCAAAAAATACATAGTAGGTTGCAACACTTTAACCTGAGCAGCTTCCTTGATCGGACAGCTGTTGGACCAGTTTTTTGCTATATAATTTAGTTAATGGTACATTAACAATATTAATACATCATTTTCCCGTATCAATGAACAAAGAGGCGGTACGTGTATATTAATAACAAACAATATACACTACAAAAAGAAATTACATAAACATTTCCCCACCCTATACCTTTGAATGTTGTGGAATATTTTATTTGTTATCTGTATTTTAAATATTTTATTAGTTATCTGTATTTACAGGACACCGTTGCCTGAAGTATCATTATTTTTAAATGACTTGGAAAAATTGTTAGGTACTTTGTTAAGAAAATCTAAAAAACATGTTATTATTTGTGGAGAATCAAAAATTGAAAATTTTAAAAATTTATAAAGAAATAAATTATACGACCCGGATCGTAAGAGGTATATTTGGTATTCCGTCTACCCAGACACAGACTAACATTTACTTGGTTTTGTCCTCAATCCGACATTTACTTGGTTTTGTCCTCAATCCGACATTTACTTGGTTTTTTCCTCAATTCGCCCGTCCACGTACAGAAATCCTCTTTTCTGTCTGTTAGGTTAGGTTAGGTCTGTCTAGAAATCCTCAACTACATTTAAGAGTACCTGACATTGTTTTGGATTATGTGTCAGTATCGCGAGATCATCTGCAAAAGCTAGTATGGATTCTGTGTATTTATTGTTTAACTTTTAACTGATTACTTATATTTATAATCAATGAATGTAATTGAGACTCTAATGTTTTTTTTTTGTCTGTCTATACTGTTAGCCCTGTTGGCTATTACAGCGTCACAGGGGGATAAGAGTCTAATGAAGATCTCAAAATAGATATCAAATAGCTTAGACAAAGAGCCCAACTAATTAAATTATCTAAATAAAGAGTTTGATTTGACCTTGATCTGATAACTTTATTCCAAACTTAGAAAGTGTACTTAGTATAGATTTTAACTTGTAAGGTAAAATACAAATCCATGAAGGGTATTATTTTACAATATCTGTGTATAAATGTTAAACCAAACCATATCACTACTTACATCTTTGTCCACCATTGTCTTAGTAACGAGTGTAATAAATAATTGTTTTTGGGGACTACACTAAATTCATACAAATATTTTTTATTATTATTTTGGACGTAGAATAATTTTCTATAAAATATTTATTTATTTATTTATAAAATCTTTATTGTACAAATAAATTTATACAATTGGCGGACTTAATGCTATAGCACTCTCTACCAGTCAACCGATTAAACGAACAGAAAAAAAAATATGGTTGCCTGTAAAGTCGGTTTTACGGGCGAAGATTTACGTGACCACGTCTTTTTCTCGGTAGAATATTTATTGATATGAATATTATTAAATTGCACAATATTTTAATAATTTGAGTGATTTTGTTGAGGATAGGACGATGAAGACGTTGTCACGTAAAATCATTTTATATATTATTTATTTTATATTATATTATTGATGTTATTATTTTTTACAAAATTTATTTACAGACTTTTTCGATACATCAATTAGTTGCGGAGATATCGATCATTGAAGTTATTGTTTGCTACCAGTATTTTATATATTTATTTTTTTCAGTTATAAAAAAATACTATTTCCAATTGTGTCTACCAAGTATGGTCACATGTACTGGCCTACATATTAAATAATAATAAGTACAAATAATGTTATGTGACGTCACTTCTGATTTTATATATTTTAATATTTTTAATTTTAAAGAATTAATTTGAAAATCAAAACACTTATTCAGATCGAAGGTTCAAATTTTTGCTAAATAAATTTGAAATTAGTAAAATTTGTAATTGTAAATAATGAAGTTGAAAATTAAAACATTTACTTAAATTAGATGTTAAAATTCTTGCTCAACACATTTTAAATGAAGTTTTCTTATATCTGCCACTTTTTCTTAATATTTGTAATTTTAAAGAATCAATTTGAAAATCAAAACATTGCTCGGCGGACCGATCATGTTTGAGTGGGAGAGAGACCCAAGGCATTCTATGTGTGTGTGACTCATCGTTACGTTACCGGGCGTTACACTTTTTCATAAGTGACTCCCAGTATAACCTAATTTAAGACGTTGTCACGACAAAAAAGATAATAAAAAGCGACAAGATTAAACACGTTCTAAAATTATAACAATAGAAAACAAAATACATTTATAAATATTATAGGTTCCACACACAAAATACATCAAAATACATAAATACATAACCATAAACATATATAAACTATTAGATATATACTGCGAGAAATAGTATGACTTTTACTTGAATATGAGATAATAAATCAATTTTAAATATAATACAAATATTACTACGCAAGGTTATAGTAAAAAAAATTAAAAAAAATAAAAATAGATTATTAAATTAATTTTTCGTAAAGATATCTACGAACATGTTTTTTAAAAACTTGTTTATTCGGGGCACGTCGAAGCAAATCAGGCAAGCCGTTCCAGAGTTTAATAGCGTGTACTGTGAAAGAGTTAGAAAGAAAACCAGTATGGTGAGAAGGTACAAATAAACTAAGGTTAGAAGCTGACCGGAGATGCAAATCATGAGAGGAGCTCAGTAGTTGAAATTTTGATTATCTATATTTCGAATAAAAAAAGTGGTAAAAATAAAAAAACAAACCTGTATTTCCTTATTTTGTTTTTACTTTCTGAATATATTAGAAACTTATAGGAACATGCCTTTAAAACGCGATGTATTTACAGCTTTAGGCTTTGCTACTTCAATCCTTTCCTTATTTAAAGCGCCTTGTAATGGCCCTTTCATCTATTATTCAGTGTGGACGCGCCGTTACTGTGTTTTAGCTTTAGTACTTTGGAATTTACAATGTTAAATGCATTTAGGAATGTAGGATCTAATATGAAACCATTTCATGCTTACAAAATTTATTATTAACAAAATATAAATACATAATATACTATACTAAGGATAATATATTAAAAAAATAAGATCATATATGTGGAAAATATATATATATTACTGTTTAGCACCAACACTATACACTTTGACCTCTGGTGTGGAAATTAGAAGGGTCGTAAATAAAACCACTGGCTAACTTCTGGACTATATTCGTGTATCTGGTACTTATTAATGGAACTGGATCACATGACACTGACCACAGTCCTCACACAAACATATGCCTTAATTACTATATAAATGCTAATGACAAAATCTTACCACCGTGATCTACAAATTCCCTAATTCAGAAAGCGCCATCTGTTATCATCTTTCTAAATCAATCATCATGAACATACCGCCCACCAAGGGCATTTAGTCTTAGAATGCCCTTTTACATAGATATTGCATACAAAGGTGACACCTTTTGGTTCACAATTGTACCTTTTATTTAAATTAAACTACAGTATCGGGCTTACAATTATCAATGTACTTAATCTTAGCAACATATAAACCTTATTCTAAAAAAAAACAAGTAGAATATGAACATTGATAAAAAACAATATAACCTTTAATAAAGAACAATGTAACTTAAAAAATATATATACTACAAAAAACAATATAATTATCTATTGTTTGCGACAGCTCTATATGACCTATATAAGCTTTAAAATACTACATTATGGAAACTTATTCTACTACTTAATAAAAAATCAATCAATAATTGGTAAAATGCATACTTTAGAGGTTGGTCTCTTAATTGTTGCAGATTTTGTGCGTAATGTGATTACACGGGATACTTTATCATCACCAGGGTGTTTTTGTATTACACGACCTAACAACCATCGACTTGGTGGCAAATCGTCTTCTTTTATTAATACTATATCTCCAATTTTGGGTTCGGGAACTTGAGATGACCATTTATAACGATTCATAAGATTGCATAAGTACTCTTGAGACCAACGTCTCCAAAACGATTGCAGCATCCTTTGTATAAATTGCCAACGCGTTAAGTTATTAATGTTCGAAACTTCATAATTATGATCTGGAACGCTAACTAAAGGTTCTCCGATTAAAAAATGGCCTGGAGTTAAAGGCAAAGGTTCACCAGGGTCAGTAGTGTTAATAGCGCTTAAGGGTCGTGAATTTAAACACGACTCGACTTGACTGAGGAGTGTCGCCATTTCCTCATATGTCAAGGTAGACTCTCCAATAATGCGTTTGAGGTGAAACTTCGTAGATTTCACACCTGCTTCCCAAAGTCCACCAAAATTGGGACTGTGAGGAGGGATGAAGTGCCATTCTGTGCCATTGGTTTCTAGATGTTCTGCTATGGACTGCTGTATAGACGCTAATTGCTGTAACTCTCTGGAAGCACCTACAAAGGTGGTTCCGTTATCACTCCATATCTTAGCACAATGACCTCGCCTCGACACAAACCGTCTAAAAGCGGCTAAAAACGATTCAGTGCTCATATCACTAACGAGTTCTAGGTGAATAGCACGCGTTGACATACACACAAATAACGAAATGTAACCCTTATGAGAACGATGTCCTCTACCCTTCGTTGTTCTTATGTTAATAGGGCCAGCGTAATCAACTCCGCTGTGTAAAAATGGCCTAGTTGGAGTACAACGAGCTGAAGGAAGCGTTCCCATCCTTTGATTTTGGAAGGTTGCTTTATATCTGACACATGTGACACATTTTCGAACATAGTGTTTCACAACATTTCTAACTCCAAGAATCCAATAAGCTGTTCTTAAATAATTTCTCATTAATTGGGGACCTCCGTGGAGTGTCTTATAATGGGCATCGGCTACTATAAGGTTGGTAAGATGTGAAGAGCTAGGTAAAATAATCG
Organism: Napeogenes inachia; assembly: GCA_959347355.1. Taxonomy (NCBI): domain Eukaryota; kingdom Metazoa; phylum Arthropoda; class Insecta; order Lepidoptera; family Nymphalidae; genus Napeogenes; species Napeogenes inachia. The sequence goes on along the minus strand of OY365799.1, from coordinate 714,751 downwards.
GATGTTTCGTTTGATGATCCAATAGAGACTTGTCAAGCCTGCCTTGAACTCTAATAATACCCTTGTCATCAATAAAAGGGGTGAGTGATTTAAGTTTGCTTGATCTTGAATGTAAATAACCTTTTTCATTTAATTGTTTAAATTCCATTGTAAATGATGTTTGTTGTGTTTTTTTTATACATAATTCTAATGCTGTTTCTATTTCATTATTATTTAAATATGTCGTTTTATGTTTCCGTTTATTTAAAAATCTGCGACAATAGGCTATTACTCTTAATAGCTTAGATAGAGATGAAAACCTTTCCAAAATATTTTCGTCCGATACGATGGCAAAATTAGCTTTTAATGAATCCTCTACATTAATTGGTAAATCCTTTGGTCTTTTGTAAATAATAATTCTTTCTTTTAAAAATTGGGGACCTGAGAACCATAGTACATTTTCAACTAACTGACTTGGAAGTACTCCTCTTGACGCGCAATCTGCTGGATTTTCTTTAGTTGAGACGTGGAACCATTGTGACGCTCGCATTGTTGTCAAGATTTCTGACGTACGGTTAGCCACAAATGTCTTCCACCTACTAGGATGGCTATTTAACCATGCTAGTACTACGGTAGAATCAGTCCATGCTCTGATATCTTCTTGCGAGATGTTTAAAACTTCTCCCGTTTCAGCTAATAGTTTTGACAGTAATAAAGCTCCGCACAACTCCAATCGAGGAATACTTACTTGTTTAATAGGAGCTACTCTTGTTTTGGAAACTAGCAATGAAAGTTGAACCTCACCGATTAAATCTACTATTCGAACGTAAATTACAGCTGAATAAGCAGCCTTTGATGCGTCACAGAAACCATGTAGTTCTACATGATTATTGGTTTTTGTACCTAACCAGCGGGGTATACGAATTTGAGTAAGAAGTGATAATTCATTACGGTAAGTACACCATTCTTTTATCAAATCTTTAGTGAGCTCTTCGTCCCATCCAATGTTTGCTAACCACAATTTCTGTATGAATATTTTAGCCAACACTACACTAGGAGCTAACCAACCTAAAGGATCGAATAGACGTGCTATGTCAGAGATTACAGTTCTTTTTGTTACAGGTTTTGAAGTCACTGAAGAGAGATTCACCAAATACTGGAAGAGATCTTCGCTGCGGTTCCAGGTAAGTCCTAAAATTTTCATAGTATTATCTAATTTAATTTCTACTTCCTTTCCCTTTATTTTTGGCGTGTCCTTTAAATTTTCTTGTATTATACAATTTTCTTGATCCTCTATCATATTAAATTTATACTGATTGCTATTTTTATTACTATAATTGGGATCTGTTTGTCCCTTTTTTTTACTTGTTTCCAAGGAATGCATTATTTCAAATAATTCCGAATTGTTACTGACCCATTTTTGAAGTACAAATCCACCCTTTCCTAATAATTCTGATATTTGTTTATATATGTTTACCCCTTCTTCCACGCTCTGACAGCCTGTCATCAGATCATCCATGTAAAAACTATTTAATATTCTTTCCGCTGCAAGTGGGTATTTCTCACCTTCATCGAATACGATTTGGTGAAGAGTTCTAACAGCTTGATATGGCGCAGAAGCTGTTCCGAACGTCACTGTCATTAATTCATAATCTTTTATCTCTTTATCAACACTATCTCGCCAGAGTATGCGTTGAAATATTGCATCTTCATCGTGTATTCTTATTTGACGGTACATTTTTATTATATCTGCCGCCACGGCAATAGGATAAACTCGCCATTTTAAGACAGTATGTCGCAAATCTGCCTGTATTGTCGGTCCAACCATAAGTGTATCATTTAAAGATACTCCTTTACTGTTCTTTTCGGACGCATTAAACACCACACGAATCTTCGTGGTAAGTTTATCGTTTCTAATTATCGCATGATGAGGTAAATAGACAGCTTCTCCTTTTTTATCATCATTTTCCTTCACAGGTCTCATATGTCCTAAGTGTAAGTACTCATTTATGACATCAGTATACCCTTTTTTTAAATCTGAGTTCCTATTTAATCTTTTTTCTAATGATATAAATCTATTTTCAGCTATGGCGCGTGAACTACCAGATTTACAAAGTGGATTTTGTTCTCTAGACGGTAACCTAATTATATATCTTCCATCTTCACTTCTTGTTGTAGTTGTCTTATATAGATCTTCACATTTTTCTTCTTCTACTGTAAGTATTTTTTTATTGTTTATTAACTCTTCAATCTCCCAAAACTTCTTAAGAATATCATCTTCCTTAAACTGTGCATGCATAACACATATATTATTTGTTATATAGTTAGATGTTTTTTCAGTATTATTTAAAATAATCGCACCTGACAGTATCCAACCTAAAGTAGTACACTGTGCTATAATTGTTCCAGTGGGATTCTTAATTATCCCTTCCTTTATTATAAAGCCATATGCTTCCGCACCTAATAAAACATCAATCTTGTTAGAAGTATTAAACTCTGGATCGGCTAACTGAAGACCTTTGGTTTCGATCCAGTCCAAGGAACCTCCAGTAATGCTTCGTTCAGGCAAATACGATGTTATTTTCCTTAATACATAAGCAGTCACTTCAAATTTGTCATCCGAAGATATGCGTGATCGTATTTTTAAATTTACCATGTACTTCACAATAGTTGATCTGTTATCTCCTATTCCGGAAATAGTTCCTGCAATAGGAATCTTTTTCAGATTGAGATACTGCACAGTAGCTTCTGTGATAAAACAAGCCTGCGATCCTTGGTCAAGCAAAGCTCTTATAACTTGATAGTCACCAGTTTTTGACTTTGCTTCTATTAGAGCCGTGGCTAGTAGAATCTGTCGAGGTTGGCGAATATTACCTGTACTTACACACGATACTACAGGGTCAACCTTAATTCCAGAAGTAAAGGCATTACCTATTAGAGGTTTGACAGATTTGTCATGATTGTCTTCGGTTGCTTCACTGGGGTGGAGTAGTGAATGGTGACGTCTTTGGCAAATCCTACACTTAGTTTGTTTTTTACAATTATACGCAGTGTGATTGCTGCCTAAGCAATTGAAGCATATTTTATTTTGAACAACGAACTGACGTCTGGTCTCTGTGTCCTGATTAGCAAACTTTTTACAGAAACAGAGCTTATGACCGTCGGAACAATATTCACATTGCATTTTTACAGTACTTGCTGCAAACATTGCCCTTGCCTTATGACCTTGTGAACTACTCACCTGATGAACTAATCCTTTTTTTGGCTCTATAAATTCCAACGCCCTAAATCGATTTTCTATAAAAAACTTAAATTGTTCAAACGAAGGCAACTCGTTCGAGTCGTTTGTACTGACACTTAACTCCCATTCTTTGCGCGTTTCGGAATCTAATTTGTACGTAACAATGTGAATGATAATGACGTCCCATGTACTCACATCAATCTTTAAGTTTTTTAAAGCATTTAAGCAATCATTTGTTGTATCCAGAAGTTCTTTTAATGATGAAGCTGATTCTGAATACATTTTTTTCTGACCAAATAATCTTTTTAAAATACAGTTGGCTAAATACTTTTTATTGCTATATCTCTTTTCTAACTGTAGCCAACACTGGTTATAGTTAGAATCAGTAACAGGTGTGTGCCTTATCAGCTGTTCTGCTTCACCGCTAAGGTGACTCTTTAAGTAGTGCAGTTTTTGCACGTTGTCTAAACTATCATTTTTATGTACAAGAGAAATGAAAAGATCACAGAATGTGGTCCATTCTGCATATTTTCCTGAAAACATTGGAATAGAAATTTTTGGTAACCTTACAAATGAATTACCTGTCTTAGATGGACTACTATTATTCTCTATTAAATCTTTTGAAACACTTATTTTATTGAGCATGGTTTTTAAAAGACACTTGTATGTGACATAAGTATCTTCTGTAGTGTCATAAATTTCAATAACATCTTGCTCAAGTTCTTTCAACTGATAATTTTCGTAAAGTTTACTGTTACTTTCTCTAAATTTTACCCAATCATTTTCTAATAGCTCTTGCCGAGATTCAATATATTCCACTGTTATTCTATCTTTTGGACTTTTTTTAAAATTATTTAAACCTTTCTGAATACGATGTTGATAATTTTTTAATACATTAAGTAAACCTTCCATTATTTAACAAGAAATTATTAAACAATAAGAAACAAGACAATAAGAAATATTTTTTAACTTTAATTATAATTCAACTCTCTTAAATTTTACAAGTGTTTGAAACTTATAAATTCTAGTGGAAATCGGGCACAGGTTCCCCGTTCCTACGTTTTTTTGAAAATTATTCTAAGTACGGAACTACCATATAAGCAAATTAATAATTAGCAAACTAAAATAGCAAACTCATAAATTTTACAAGTGTTTGAAACTTATAAATTGTAGTGGAAATCGGGCATAGGTTCCCCGTTCCTTCGTTTTTTGTAAAATTATTCTAAGTACTAGACTACCACTACAACATATACTACACTACACTACTACAATCATATAATTAATAATTAGCAAACTAAATAAATCACAATACTGTATACGTCTAAATACAAATTTTAGAGTCTTAATCAATATTACAAGTCTTAATCAATATTACTAGGCTACAATATTTTACTACAACTAATTAAACTGATGTTCAAATTTGTTTGAGTCTAATTGTCCTTTTGTATATATATAAATAAAATTGTACTCACAGTTGTCTGCACTTATCCCACTCACACATACACAATTTTTCGAACTGTTGACTGTTGAGACCTTCCTCCTGTTGTTGGCGCCTCCTGTGGCGTCACAGTAACCAAGATGTTGTTGATTGCCTGATCGCGGTGTCACGCTGAACTGGCTGATATCTTCCTTGCTGAACTGGTTGCAAGTAGCGCCCTCTATATTGGCACTCAATCTTCCGCTATGGCTGAACTAGCACCACCACACTGGACGATGCAGATGCGGGGGAAACGTGTACTTTAGCTGCAGCGATCCACTGCAAGTACACGGGCGAAGCGAAAAATCGAATCCGGGCTCGATGGACCAATGTTTAGCACCAACACTATACACTTTGACCTCTGGTGTGGAAATTAGAAGGGTCGTAAATAAAACCACTGGCTAACTTCTGGACTATATTCGTGTATCTGGTACTTATTAATGGAACTGGATCACATGACACTGACCACAGTCCTCACACAAACATATGCCTTAATTACTATATAAATGCTAATGACAAAATCTTACCACCGTGATCTACAAATTCCCTAATTCAGAAAGCGCCATCTGTTATCATCTTTCTAAATCAATCATCATGAACAATTACTAATATTTTTATAGTCAATACTTATTAATAACGCTAGCTATAAATCTCAGATAAAAGAAACGTAAATAAACATGTTGTTTTTCATCCATATAAAGCGCTGTCAATGACGCCGCTGACGTTTGTACTCAAATTTTCATTATCAAAAATACATGCAACTTTCCGGGCTATAAATATTAAGATTATCTCATAAAAGTTTTAGATAGCATGCACGTACTACTACTATCCAATTTCAATATGGTGAGTGGAGGTAAGTGATGACTCTTCTCACCGTCAGCTACAATAATGTAACATGACTTTGTCGACTCTATTGTGGTGATATTTAGACTAAACTGGAAAAATATAACAAATAGCTTTAACATTTATGGAAGTATGTCAGATTATAGAATCCGATTTTAAGGTATTAAATACTAATTTGTATTAACAAATAAAAGATATGATAAATCTCATAAAAATTAAAAAAATATTTTGGGTCGGTACGGCATGAACTGATGATGACGCGCTTAGATGGTATTACTTTTCCACGGTAGTTAGCGACATCGTTGCATCATCATCATCATCTCCCTGCCTTTTTCCCACTTTATGTGGGGTCGGCACAACATGTTCTCCTCTTCCATTCTTGCCTATCAGCCGTCGTTTTAACAGTCACTCCTCTTTTATTCATGTCATCTTTCACACAATCCATCCATCTTTTCTTTGGTCTACCTCGACCCACATGTCCTTCCACATCCAAATCTAGCATTCTTCTTGTTACATGGCATTCGTCCCTTCTCATAACATGTCCATACCATGCAAGCCTTTTGCTCTTCATTTTGTCTGTCAGTGGCGCAACTTTCAAACTTCCTCTGATATAAATATTACGTATCCTATTTAATCTTGTTATCCCACACATCCATCTCAACATTCGCATTTCCGCTGCATGCAATCTCTTCTCATCCATCTGTTTGGTTGCCCAACACTCAGAACCATACATCACGACAGGTCTTATGACTGTTTTGTATATTTTACCCTTAATTTTAAGGGGCATACGTGGATCGCAAATTGTTCCTGTGACCTGTCGCCATTTCCCGCATCCCGCATTTCGTTTTGAATCAGTGATCCGAGGTACCGGAAGTCGGAGCAGACTGGAAGGGATACACCATCTAAAGCAATGGAGGCAAAACCGGATGTGCCACCGAAGTCGCAGAACAGGTGCTTCGTTTTAGTTCTGCAGACCTTTAGTCCGACACTCTCCAGTCTCTCCTGCCACCTTTCCAGCCTTCTCTGGACCTCAGACACATCCTCTCCAACAAGGACAATGTCGTCGGCGAACAGCATGCACCAGGGTGCCTCCGGCTGTATGTCCGATGTCAGTGCATCCATTACCAGGAGGAACAAATAGGGACTTAAAGCCGATCCCTGGTGTAAGCCTACAGCCACATTGAACTTGTCGGTTACGCCGGCAACAGTCCGGACATGCGTATGCGCTCTTTCATACATAGCACGTACAAGTTGTACGTACTTCCCAGGCACTTCCTTCTCTTTCATGGCCCACCACAGAACCTCACGGGGCACCCTATCGTATGCCTTTTCCAGGTCAACGAACACCATGTGCAGGTTTTTGTGCGCTCGCCTGTATTTTTCACACACTTGGCGCAGTGTGAATATGGCGTCCGTTGTTCCACGCCCGGGCATAAATCCAAATTGGTTCTGTGATACTTGACTTTCTTCTCTCATTCGTCTTTCTATTACTTTCTCCCAAATTTTCATACTATGTGACATGAGCTTTATTCCTCTATAGTTGTTACAGTTCTGTACATCACCCTTGTTTTTAAAAATGGGCACCAGTAAACTGCTGCACCATTCCTCTGGGATCGCCTCCTCTTGCAACAACTTGTTAAAGAATAAAGTCAGCCACTTAAATTATTCTCCTCATTCATCAACTTTTCAAAGTATGCCTTCCAACATTCTTTTATTTCCTCATCGTTCGTCAAAACCTTTCCTTCTTCATCTTTTATGCATTTTATATGAATCACGTCTCTTGCATTCATCTCTGTCGTTTTTGTCAGTCTATAAAGATCTTTCTGACCATGTGGGCTTTCCAGTGCCTGGTACAAGTAGTCCTGTACTTTAGCCCTTGCCACAGCGACAGCTCTTTTAGCATTTTTCTTACATTCAATATACATTCTCTTTTTATTTTGTTTCAAATCATCATTTACATCATCGGCATTCTTCCATTCCTTGAAAGCATTCTTCTTTTCTTTCAAAATCTTTTGCACTTCTTCATTCCACCACCATGTTTCTTTATCTATCTTTCCCTTACCTTTTGTTTCGCCTAGAACATCCTTCGCTTCACATCTTAAACAGGTGGCCATTTCACTCCAACATTCATTCACTGATTTACCATGCATATCCTCTTTAATTTTAGTTATTTTATCTAACATACTCTCTAGAAACTTTTTCGCAAAATCATTCTTCCCTAACAGGTACCATTTAGTTTTGGGTGGGGGTCTTGCTTTCTTTTGTGTGGCTTGAACTAATAGTTTAATATCCATTAAAAGTAGGCGGTGTTGGGAGACTAGGGCCTCACCCGGTATTATCTTACAGTTCTTAACTAAGTTAAGTCTATTGCGCTTGATTAGTAGATAATCTATTTGGGTACTATGGATGCCACTTTGGTATGTTATTAAATTTGGGTCTCGTTTTTCAAAAAAAGTATTTGTAATTGCAAGATCGAATGCCAAAGCTGCTTGCAATAGGTTCTCGCCCGCCTGGTTTCGCTTTCCAAAACCCCACCCACCATGCACTCTTTTCATATCCTCCATTCATTTTTCCCACATGTCCATTAAAATCCCCACCTATAAAAATTTCTTCTATAGGTGGTATGCCCATTATAACCGCATCAAAATTCTCCCAAAACTTATTTTTTACTATATCATCACATCCAGTCTGCGGTGAATATACACTTACAACATTTATAATAACATTACTTAATAGCAACTTAACAACTATCAGTCTATCATTTATTCTTCTAACGTCTATTACACATTTTTTCATCTCCCTATCAAGCACTACTCCCACTCCATTCTTCTTGCCATCACTCCCGCAATAATAAAACTTATATTCCGCTCCAATTTCTCTCGCTTTCATACCCTTCCACTTCGTTTCTTGTAGACAAGCCACATTTATTCTTCTTCTTTCTAAAATATCAACTAACTCACGAGCTCTTCCAGTCATCGTCCCTACGTTCCAACTCGCTATCCTCAATCTTACTTCTTGGACTTGCTTCTTACGTTGCACCCGTCCCTGATGCAACAACCCTCGTCCATTTCCCACAGATGCCGGGTGCTGCGTCTGCGCGTCGGCTGGGGGGTATGCCCTAACATTTCGCCCTAACATTATCGCTTTCTAATATACGCAAGACCATGTTGTAGAAGTTTTGGCTAATTTGTTTTTTATGACCGGCCGCCTGCCTGACGTCAACCCTCCTTGGGAACATCTGTTAAAGTTTTAGGAATATGGAAGCTTAGGAAAGGAAAGAAGGAAAATAGTGGGAGTGGGAAAGAAGGGAAAGGTGGGGGTTAGGGCTACCGGCAATCTCACTCATCGAACGAAAGGCAGCTATAATAGCCACTTTACGCAGATCCTCTGTGAGAGTGTGGTACCACCCCGGACGAGCCAGCCCATATGAAATCTGCAGTCAACTGCCTACAGCTAGGCTCTACCACCTTATACATCGTTGCATCATACTATTTAAAATTAAAATTCTCCATAATTTTTAATGAAAACCATTCAAAACCACTTAATTATAACATAATTATTTCGGGGTTATGGTATTCCTCTAATTATATTTAATATAGTTATAAATATTTTAATAGACAAATTAAATAAATATGAATAGACTATAACATCGAGTCGCCGGCAAAGTTACCACCAATCGGGCAAAGTCCTAGGAAAAACTAATGTGTTCTCTAGGATTCGGATTAACCGAAGGCTAGTCACCGATGCTGTGGGGCTGGCTATAAGGTTTCTTTTTTGGGCCCTTGTTAGAGTAAAGTTTGTTTAGGTATTATTCTTACCTCTTCCTCCCACAGTATGGTAGTCAAATGGTGAGCCCGGATCTAGATCATGATACTTAAATAGCTGGTATATGATTGATTTCCTTTTTTGATGGTTTATTTAGATTGATGTTCTTAATTTAACGTCACGACTAGTATAGATTGCTATCGGTTTCAAAAAGTTCCTCCTTCTCCATTCCCTCTCAATCCAAAGATATAATTCTAGCCAAAAAAGAGATGGAGCTGGTGTTGTTCTCTACTTATTCTCAGTGTGAATCTTTTGGTTGTTCGGTATTTTTAACTCTTTGCGTCCTATTTTCCTACAATTAGACACCATACAATGCCTACATGGAGCAAATGGGTTTTGCGAAAATTAATTATTGCATTTTAATGAATCGTATAGATGAATGTCGAATTTAAACCCCATGAGAATCTGGCGACTAGTGAGATCTTGTCCAGTAAAACATGTTTTTATTAATTGTCGTCGTCGTCATTATCCTTTATTTAATATACTTAGTCTTGCCATAAATATTATAACAAAGAAAAAAAATATTTTTTTAATTGCAAATAACATTTATTACTTTTACCGTGTGTTAGTTTAATACACAAATATAAAAAATATAAAAAGTTTACTCGAAGTAGTGTCCATTGGCTGCAACACAGTCCGTTAAACGTTGAGACCAGTTCAGTTTAGAGCAAGCTGTACTCTCTGACTCAACTGACCACAACTCATAATCCAGCGGATTAAGATCGGGACTAGACGACGGCTAGTCTTCAGTTCTGATGAAGTCCGAGACGTTCGCTTTCAACCAAGACTGTGAACCGAGATTTATTACCCGGCGCCGAGACTTGCTGGAAGGACCATACTTGGTTATTGAATATGGTGCTATTAAGGGGCTTAACTATCTTCTCAAGAAGGGTATCTTGATACACTTGTGCTGATGTTTTGATATCTTTTTCACAAAAATATGGCTCAGTCACTCCTTTATAACTAACACCCCACCAAACCATCACTGAAGTCGGATAATGCCCACGTTGCATTCTGTCGACTAATTGGGAAGCTTCCTCAGAGCTTTGAGCATAGATGCAGTCATTTTGTTTGTTAAAATTTTGCTCAATTGTAAACATTTTCTCATCTGTAAACAAAATTTTTCGGTGAGCGCTTTCAGTACCGCTTCAGTTCCTCCGCTTCGGTACCGCTTCAGTTTCCTCAAATATAGCGAAGGGGGTAATGGCTGGCTCTTGTGTTATGCTAGTGAACGGGTGCTGCTTGCGGTGACTGGTTGTGTGGTAGACCGAAGATTTTTTTAATTTTTTTTACTGTTATTATTATTTCATTTTCGTTGCCTGAAATCATTAGGCTTCATTTCCGATTGATTGCGACGGTTCTAGTTGTTCCAAAATTGCATTTAAGATTGACGTTTGTGAAACAGTGATCACAATAACAAAAAATATATCCGGCTGAGTTTGTTGTGTGGTTCTTCTCAGACCAGGACGCGTTTGAACCCTCATAGCTTTAACATTAAGATGGAAAGTGCTTTTACAAAAGGGCTTATTACGATAAATCTAGTACTGTAATAGGCCATCCTGACACTTCCATGTTGACGTACACAAGTGATCACTGATTATGATTCTAAGTGGAAAAGATATAAATAAATAAAATAAATAAAGTAGTTGTTTTGAATTTCCCACCTTATTCGTCTTTAACTTATCAGTTAAGAAATGACCAGTACGTTTCTACTGAGAAATGAGCCTAAATGAGAAAATACAATGAACAATTCAAACAATGACAGATTCCAAATTCAAATGTATTTTTTTTTTTATTGCAACAGTATTTATGGCCAGACTAAGTACCTATTCACAATATTTATAATGTGGATTTCTATGTATAGGAGTGGTTGTCTAATACCCCTAACACAAGCAAATAATTTGCCTACTAAGGGGTTAGATCAATTTGTGTAATTTGTTTAGTGATATATTATTATTTGTTTATAAGCGTATGTAGGTTTTATTAATTCTCTTTACAAACAGATTACTGTCACCGTGTGTGAGATGGGTGGCAGCCGTGTTTTCTTTAGCGCTTAATATTAGTTTAACTATTTAAACTAATATAAAAAAAGTAATAAACATCTTTTTTCATAGAAGTAATATTTAAAACTGCCTTTGTGATGTCAAAAATCACGCATCTGTATTATAAAAGTAAAGTTTGTTTGTTTTAAAATTCTACTGACGTATTTAGAAAAAAACCTATTGCATTTGATAACAAATTAATTGAAGAATGCCATAGATGAAGATTAAGTCCCATAGTCTATATTTATTTAAAATATATTGTATTAGACTATGAGAGGTAGAGAAAACAGCTGGTTAGATATAAGATACAGTACTCTTAACATAATACACCTATATGCTATTACTTTAACATAATACGTTTTTACTCTAAAAACTCGTCATTTGTATATGTTGGAAATAGCTTTTATGAATATATGTATAATAATTTTCTTATGATTAATATACATTTCGATATACTTCTAATTATTTTTTGTCTTACCTTTAAATAAAAATAATAACACTAGCAAGTATCGTGTAATCTGTGGCCATTGTTATAGTAATTAGTTGAAAAGTCTAAACCGCAAAATATTATAAATGTACCAAAAGTCAATGTTTTTGCTTGTACAATGTCAATTAATTATTTATATAAAACAAGATTTAACTAGCGTTTAATTGGATTTAGATTTGAATAAAAATAAATGTAACCTCTGTCGGGTCTCATTTATTTTTATACACACAGACACCTACGTCTCGACCTCCTGGAAACACGATAGCTGCAATGTAATCGAACATCGGATTAAATGTAAATCCAATTACACGCGATCTGAACCCTTTTAAAAATTAATTAAATATGTACTATTCTTTCAGATCTAAGAAACTATAAAGCAATTTATTGATTAGGACACATACACAGAGTCTTGTTTGTGTTATATTTAATGTACAGAATATAATAAATTTACAATAACTATGTATTAGATATTTATGTATGCTGAGGAGAGTTAATGACTTCAACACTGTGACAAACAAGACAATTATTAACTTTATATGTAATTTCAGATGTTTCTTAAAAAAACACATGAAAAACAAATATCATTTTAAACGCAATGAGATGTTTACTGAGTTTGTTTGACATTGTTAGGATATACTAATATATACAAGTGCGTCAAATACACTTTACGTAAGCGATTCGATAATTTTTGGGGTTTTTATTCCCTAAGATTAAATTAAACTCAATCTGTAGCAAAAGTTATGTTCCAACTAGTTATCCTATTTGTTTACCTAGTAAGAAAGTCTTTATATCCACAACTATTGCGAAAACAAACATTTAACAGTGGTAGAGTTATAAGTAGATAATAAGCAATGTTAACAGAAAAACTACATATGTAGTTAACAAGGAGCTTTTGCTTCTTAGTTGAAGTTTATTCTGTTAAGTTAATTCATGTTTTGAGAAATATAAATTAATTCTTCTTATACAACTAAATCCCGAAGTATAAAATGTAGGTATACTATAGTGTACGTACATCTGAATAGACATGTGTAGTATTTTAAGAATATTAATATTTTTTCTAAAGAAAACGATTGCATCACTCACACTATTACCCACGAATGAGGCTTTTGAGTATAAACCTTAACATATGTTATTTAATATACAAATAAACAGTAATCTTTGAGCAACACTATTTCTGAACAAAACATTTCTGAAAAATTAAACGTTAAAAATATAAACACTATTCTAAGAAATAAACATATTTGAATTTTATTAATCTATAGTAATTCAAATGTTTTTTAAAAGAGAAATTGGTCACTATTGACTATATTTTATACAGAAGATTATAGAGCTTCTCTTCGTTGAAGGCACTGTTAATAAAGCGTTATATTTCTCCTGTAAGCTGATTTAAATAATGTAACTACATCATTATAGAAACATTTCATATGTATATATTAATATACTTAAATGATTTTTTTATTATTTCAAACGAATTGTATATTTATGGCGTGTTTATGCCTATGCAGTACGTACAGATATACATTGTCCATGAAGTAATTATAATTCCCTAAGTTATAATATTTCTTCGTATTAAACCGAAATCTTAATATATGCAATTAGGAAGACCCTAGTCTTTTAAATACTAATAGTTGGAACTGATCATCTATCAGGTTGTTAAAAAAACACGCTTTGAAAATGAATCGAACTAAAAAGCAAAAATAATTCGTAATATGAGAATAATGGGCAAAATATAATAAAATTATTGCGGAAAAAAGAGTGGGGCGCTGTGTGCCATATATCTTCTATTAATTTGAAATTTTTTATTATATTCATTTCTAAAAATAGATTTAATTTAATGTACAAATTTATTTTTGAAAATATTCCAACACTACAATAACTTTAAGAATGCCACAAAAGTAATAGCACGAAGCGCCCCACGCGTTTTTCCGCAATAATTATATTATATTTTGCCCATTATTCTCATATTACGAATTATTTTTGCTTTTTAGTTCGATTCATTTTCAAAGCGTGTTTTTTAGTTTTTTTAACTATACTTATTTTATGGTTTTTATACTTCTGTATCAAATTCGACATACTTTTCATATATTTTTTTATTTTATAATAGAATGAAATAAAATTTTATATGAAAAATATAATATATATCATTTTATTAAATAATTATAAAAATACTAATTATAAAGCGTGTTAGTTTTGGCGTTTTGGTTGCTGTTTATGTAGGTATATTGTATCATCGCACAAAAAGGATTCTCCGAGAATACGATATGCTGCTTCATATATTCTATCTCATTCTTTCGCATGTGCAAGGCGCACGCTACTTATATATGTTTGTCTCTTTTTACTTGAAATTCGCTTATCCTGAGGATTATGACAAGGATAATAGGACGAATTGATTAAATTATTGCATTGTCATCGGTCGTTGATACGTGTGCAAAGTTTCAATTTAATCGGATCGCTGGAACCTGGTGAAAATTTAGCTCGAAGATTCCGTTACATTCATACATACATACATACATACATACATACATACATACATACATACATACAACCCAAGCTAATAAAAGCGTGTTAAAAAGATAAATTCGACAGCACCCTGTGTCAGTGTGAGTGCCGTTGCATGCAGGCTACGTGTGTGTGTACTCTGTAATACAAATAGCAATTGATTAATACTGAAGGCAGTACTTTCATAAGCCAGAAGATGAATGTGTTACTATCTAATATTTATTGTCTTTAATAACTTGGAAATATTGATTAAATTAATTAAATAAAACCAAAAACGGGACTACATACAATCTCAGTTTATGAGGTCCAAAGTTTCGCAGGTTTGTAAATTTATTCTTAAGTTTGTACATTTAGCTGATGCAATTAACAGTTTAAATGTTAAAATTTATTTGAATTGAGTTTGAATAAAGTGTATGTAAATGTAAATGTGGTATAATTGATATTCCTAAATAGATTTTGATAAAAATATTTGAACCTGTGATCTCAAGAAAAGAATTCCGTTAACAAATTAAGATATCGTATCCATGCTCGTTTCGTAAATCTACCTAGATTTCTAATGGGAAATGGGTCTGAACAGCTGCGGTGCGTTGGCGAACCGGTTTGACGTCGAGTTGGTGTCTGTTTTGTCGGGTGTCTAGTCGAGGAGGGTAGCGGGATCCGAAGCAACGGCTTTCCGCTGGCCGCCCGCAGATAGTTGGGGGCCCAATTAGTGGGTTAGCCACCCACGAAAGGCTGCCCCGCCAGCTGCGAAAAATCCCAGGGTGGCTCCATCGTGCTGGTTGGCGACCAGTCGAGGAGGCCCGATGGCGATCCCTGGGGGGGTTCGGGCGTCCCCGCAGTCTCCAGACTAGCCTCCCATTGGCAGGACATCACCAATTTCGACGTCGGGTTCGATACGTACCGCCTCGTTCAACTGCCATTTCCCATCCCTATTCACTTTTATTTTATTTTTTTTTATGAGGAAAGTTAAAAAGAAGAAAATGTTTTTACAGCGGTTGCACTCCTCCTCATTTAAAGTGCACCTCACTAATATCAGGGGTTTGCACTCCAATATCCTAGCTGTCCATCACCACCTGGAGACAGAGCAGCCGCACCTCTTCTTTTTGACGGAGACGCAGATACAAAGTCCTTTGAGCGCTGCGCACTTGCATTATCCCGGATACACGTTAGAGCACAATTTTCGCTCACGTGCCGGAGTCTGCGTGTACGCGCGGAACGACCTCTGTATCCACCGTCTCCGTCACCTTGAAGACCCCACTTTTTCTTCTATATGAGTTTTAGTAGACACAGGAAACGAAAAAATCCTGTATTCCTGTGTCTACCGTTCGCACAGCGGTGACCAGGAGACAACTCGTTTATTTGAGTATCTCGGTGAGGCTGCTGATATGGCTTTGCATCAGTACCCTTCAGCGCAGCTTGTTTTCCTGGGGGACTTTAATGCTTGTCATCAAGACTGGCTGTTCCCGTACCAGAAAACCGACCATGCTGGAAGAGAAGCGCGGAACTTTGCGTTGTCCTTGTTGCGCGAGTTGCGCGGATGCTATAACCGATGTGGTGCATCAGGCAATGGAGTATTTTATTCCTTTTGCTGAAGTTCCCGTCGGTGGCAAAGCTCGCCCATGGTTTAATGCCGAATGTGGTCATGCTCAAGACCGAAAACATTCGGCATACCTCATTTGGGCTGATGCTCGAAGCCGCAAAACTCCGGATGTAAGTACAAAGAAGAGAGCCTTTAACCTAGCTGCCAAGTCCTACAAAAAGGCATTGCGGAAGGCTCGTCTCGATCGAATCGCTAAGAATGGCGAAAAGCTCTCTGTCAAACCATCTGGCAGTCGAGCTTTCTGGTCTCTTGCGAAAGCGATCGAGTCGAATTTCTGCCAACCCTCACTGCCTGCTCTGCTGAAGCTGGATGGATCCCTGGCCCACACAGCAACAGAGAAAGCGAATGTATTTGCTTCTCTGTTTGCTGATAATTCGCATCTAGATACTGGCAATGCTTCTCCAGCACATCTTCCTCACTGCGGTATTTCGATGCCTGAAATCCGCATCACTAACAAAGAGGTATGGAGAACATTGTGTCGTTTAGATGTGAATAAAGCCAGTGGTCCTGATGGTATACCAGCCATTCTGCTCAAGACATGTGCAGCTGAGTTGTCTCCTGTACTGACACGTCTGTATCGCCTCTCTTTCAAGACTGGAATAGTGCCGAAATCCTGGAAGCTTGCCAACGTGCAACCCGTGCCCAAAAAAGGCAGCCGTGCTGATCCTGTCAACTACAGACCGATTTCAATCACCTCCATACTCTGCAAGATTATGGAGCGTGTATTGAACTCGCGCCTTCTAACATACCTAGAAGGTAACGATCTCCTCAGTGACCGACAGTACGGGTTTCGCCGTAATAGGTCTACTGGGGACCTCCTAGTGTATGTTACACACATTCTAGGCGAGGCCATCGAGAGGAACGGAGAAGCGGTCGCCGTCTCTCTGGACGTCTCGAGGGCATTTGACAGGGTCTGGCATGCGAGCCTTATAAGCAAGCTTTCAGCGTACGGTATATCTCCTGGTCTGATCGGCTGGGTAACGGACTTTCTGAGCCAGAGATCTCTCCGAGTAGTTGTCGATGGGTGTTCCTCGGAATCCTTGACAATAAATGCCGGAGTGCCTCAGGGGTCGGTTCTTTCTGCAACTCTTTTTCTGCTGCACATAAACGATCTGTTGAAGCCCGGTATCTATGGGTACGCAGACGACAGCACAGTTGTAGAAAGATATCTGCCCAGTACTCGGACTAGTCGAGATCAAGTACAGTCTGAAAGAGAAGCCATGGTGCAGCGTTTGAATGACAAACTTCAGGCAGTCTCCGCATGGAGCAATGCCAATCTTGTCAAATTCAACGCCACCAAAACGCAGACGTGTCTGTTCACCGCCAAAAGGAGCCCTTTCACCTTGGCTCCTACTTTCCAGAATGTATCCTTGGAATACAGTGACCGGCTTCAGTTGTTAGGCTTAGAGATTTCCTCGAACCTCAACTTTGGTCGGTTCATTGAGTCCAGAGCAAGAGCAGCAGCAGCAGCAAAGCTTGCCGTTCTTGCGAAGGTTCGGCAGTACTTTACACCGGGACAGCTTCTTGTTTTATACAAAGCACAGATCCGGTCGTGTGTAGAGTACTGTGGCCACATATTTGCTGGTGCCGCAAAGTCTCATCTTGCGGTTCTGGACTCAATTGAGAGGCGAGCAAAGAGGCTCATAGGCGATCCCGAGTTGGTCGAAGCCGACCTCCAAAGCCTTGAACACAGGCGTAAAATTGCTAGCCTCTCAGTATTCTATAGGATACATTTTGGTGAGTGTGCGCAGGAATTACACGATCTAATTCCCCCGGCCCCCTTCCATTATCGGACTTTCCGACGCACGGCAGGAATCCATCCTTTTGTTGTGGACATTCCACCTGTCCGAACGAAGCGCTTTGCTTCGTCTTTTTTACTGCGTACAGCAAAGGATTGGAACAGCTTGCCTGTGTCGGTATTTCCGAAAGAATACAATGTGGACACATTCAAGAGAAGAGTGAATAGGCTGCTAGGGTAATGCGCCTTACCACCTTAGACTACATTCCACTTACCATCAGGTGGAATGTAGTCAAGCATTGCCCTAGATTATATAAAAAAAAAAAAAAAAAAAAAAATATTCGTCTTTATCGTAGCGAAAACTTATTGGAGCTATTTTAAAAAAAGTCCTAAACAATGTTACTTGTATAGCCTCGGTAAGCTTATTGAGATTTATAAATGAATATAGATTGAATAAATCGATACGGGCAGGTCCTGGAAAACCACCCATTAAGCAATATTTAACTTGGTAAACCTTGGTAAATATTTAACCTGGTAGCTAAGATAAACACCTCTCATATTTTTTCCTCTGAGGTGTCTCAAACGACACTCAAGAAGATATGAGGCTGTCCTATTCTTAGCCGCCAGACTTGGACGTATATTAACTACAATGTATCACATACGAATTATTTCTGATATTTATAATTTTATAATTATTTCTATGTTACTGTGCTCTAATATAGTTTACCAAAGCTTTAATTTAGACACGTCCTCCCTCCTTTGAAGATAATAAATATTTTTTTTGTAATCAATGTGGTTTAATTACCGTGAAGCTGGTGGTTTAATTACCGTGAATTATAGTAATGGTGTACATCATTACTATAATTCTATATATTATTGTTTCATCTGTTTTGCTTCCATTTGGTGTCTCTTTTTATAAACTACGTAATTAACATTAAATACTTTACAAATTTTATCAAGAGTTCAAGTTAAAGAAGCAGACACGTCATATATACATTTGATCCGAATAGTGTAACACCAAGTTATACAGCAAGGTGGTTATAATTTTTAGACATAGGAACATTTACAATATAATACAATCCGCGTCAACGATATAACCTTATGATTGAAAATATTATTGTTTGCACGTAAATTGAAAGGTGGTTTATAGGATAAGCTAAACCAAACCGTGAAATTGATAGATTAAAATAAAGAAAAGCAACACCCAGAAGATGCGAGTATATTATTGTTTGCGGCGCTGTCTCTGTGACGCAATTTAAAAAGAACAAAGCTCAGCTTATCAGATTTATTGGCTTGATTGAAAACAACATATTGTTTTGAAAAATATTGTGTTAGTGTCGATTCTCGACTTTTATTATTTATTTCCTTTAGCAGTAATAAAAATATTTACAGATTGTTCGAAAGTGTTTTCTGTTACACGACTTTTTTTTTAATTTATTACTAGATATTATCATTTAGCCTCATTTTTTATCTAAATGATTTGATTTTTTGGTTTAAAAATATAATACTTTAAGTATATAGGTAATATAATAATATATTTTCTATAATTTTATGCAATGTTTGACTGATTATTGTAAATATGTTTACATGATGTAGTGATGATAGCACAAATAATTAATAATATTAAAATACGCTGAGTATTAAACTATGTTACTGTTATTAATGATTGTTAATACAAATATTTTGAGAATCCTGGAGCAATATTGAATGTGTTATTGAATGATTGATTATTTTTATTTATTAAGACGAGGTTTGAAGTTAAAGTGAACATCACAAATAGAATACATACATAATGATCACGAAGAGGTTGGGTGAGTTAAATTAAAGATAAGAATAGAAATGAAAGTTACAAAATATACTTACTACAAATTATACTGGGTTCATATTAATTTATAAAACTGAACAATGAAGTTATTAGAATTTTTATATTTGTATATGTATTTCATGGAAATCAAATATTATAACATTATTACAATAAAAATCTCTTTCATTTGATTTATATTTAATTCATTATTTGTTACTTTTTTTTTGTAATATTGTTGAGCAATCTTGTTCTTAATTATTTATATTTTTCATTATATAAATTGTTTATTGATAAAATTATTGATTCATTAAAATGTTGTTAATTTTCATTTATTACATAAATCCAACGACAGCTGTTATAAGAAATAAATTCAGAACATCGGAATTTGCCACTGATGTTTTCCGTTCTTATAATGTCTGTTATAATTAAGATATAGAATATCACAATACTACCTATGGATCATATCCATGATTGTATAGTCACGAGAAACACCCACTACACTATTAGTATAGGCAGTCACTACACAATTAAAACATACTAAAATTTAAAAATAATAGATATTTAGGGTTCCGTACAAAAGGGGAAAAATGACTTCGCTGTCCTTCTGTCCGAGTGTCAGTATCGTCGTTGGTGATACATACAACAAACTTGTTTTTTTTGGTCGATTTCAGTAACGTCTGCAAGTAGTCGCTTGAAATATTCACATAATATTAAATTTTGTTAAAGTATTTGTTATAGTTAGTTATTATAGTTATATCTCAAATTATTAGTTATATTTACTTTCTTACAAATATGTTACAATAAATATATATTTTGACACTATATAACTCAATCATCATGAATAGATTTATAAGAATAATGACTTAATTTCTATGAAATTTAGGTAGGTACATATTTAGGGTTTTTGCAACCAGTTGTATAAGACTAACTAATAGAAATGTAATAACAATGACACGGTAGCATAACAAGTAGATGTAGTTGATGCTCATTCTGTTCTAATGAAATAACTAAAAATATAAATATTCAAGTTTGTATCGTACATTTGTGTATCTGTTTCTCAATCGTGCAAAAATATATGAACGGTTTTGGATGGAATTTAGTACAAGCATAGTTTAAAATCAGGAATAACATATAGGATACTTTTCTACCGATAATCCGGGTTAATTACATGTTATCAAATGAAATGTTAAAAATTGTTCTTTAGATGGCGATCGCGTCCAATTAAAAGAATGATTTCGTTACAATGTAGGTATATAACAATTGCACTCGCGCAATGAACACCCGCTCACTGACATTTTTATATGATACTTGTTATGGAAATGGTCCAATAAACTACTTTCTACATTCTTTCTTCGTACCTGTCTAGATGAAAATTATCAGCAAACAGAGATGTAAATACATTCGCTTTCTCTGTCGCTGTATGGGCCAGGGATCCATCTGACTTCAGCAGAGCAGGCAGTCAGGGTTGGCAGAAGTCCATCTCGATCGCTTTGGCAAGAGACCAGAAAGCTCGACTGCTATTTGGTTTGACAGAAAACTTTACGCCATTCTTAGCGATGCGATCGAGACGAGCCTTTCGTAATGCCTTTTTTTAGGACTTGGCAGCTTGGTTAAAGGCTCTTTTCTTTGACCTTATATCGCTTCGAGTATCAGCCCAAAGCAAATCTCGCCCATGGTTCAATGCCGAATGTTTTCGGTCTTCAGCATGACCACATTCGGAATTGAACCATGGGCGAGCTTTGCCACAGATCGGTACGTTTCCACTTTCCATCAGGTGATTAACTTAGTTGGGATATCTCGCAAAAAAGTCTCGACCGATCATTCGTCTTAGCAATGTTGCAAATATTTTTTTATTCTGGTCAATTAAATTATTAGGTTCAATATTGGATTTACGAGGTTGTTTTTTTCATATTAAACAGCGCAGGCGAAGCCACTGGTAAATTCTATATATAATACAGTGAGTGTCTTTATAATTATTATGCATATATTAATTCACTTAAATTCCATTTACTGTTATTAATTATGACAATACATTCCGTTAATTGAAGGTGAATAACTAATGACATAGGTAGATTCAGATAAAGGTACCTACAGAACGCCGCCGCCTGAGCACTTACGGTGTGCAGAGAAAGATTTTCTATACAAATTTATAAAACGGTCGTAGAGACATAAATGATATTTTGAGAAAAAGTCAGTCAGTAACAAAAAAAATATATCTTTGTTTGAAAACATCTTTAAATACGTCATCAAAAATATTAATATCTTTATAATTCATATCTTTTTAACCCCCGACTAAAAAGAGGGGTGTTATAAGTTTAACCTGTCGATCTGTGTATCTGTGTATCTGTGTATCTGTCTGTGGCAAATTTCCGGCCAAACGCGTGGACGGATTTGAATGCGGTTTTTTTTAATCGAAAGCTATACTCGTCGAGATGGTTTTTATCCATGTTTGATTGAAATAGTAATAGTCGTCTCCAAGATATTGACCTTTTATTCGTGCGAGGGAGAGGTTCTTATGCAATAATTAACTGTTTGCGGCCAAACGCGTGGACGGATTTGAATGCGGTTTTGTTTAATCAAATGCTATGCTCGTCGAGATGTTTTCTATCCATGTTTGATTGAAACAGTAATAGTCGTCTTCAAGATATTGACGTTTGATGCGTGGGGAGGAGAGGTTCTTATGCAATAATTAACTGTTTGCGGCCAAACGCGTGGACGAATTTGAATGAGGTTTTGTTAAATCGAAAGCTATGCTTATTGAGATGTTTCTTATCCATGTTTGATTGAAATAAAAATAGTCGTTTTCAAGATATTGACGATTTATTCGTGCGGGGGAGAGGTTCTTATGCAATAATTAGCTGTTCCTAGCGGTGTCGCCAAAAGGATGAAGGCCAAAAGGTTTTTACACTTACGTACTGAGGTAAAGTACTTTATTAGGGATAGCTGTTGCCCGTGACTGCGTCCACGGAGACTGTAAAAATATATTTATATGGCTTATGATCGTAGTCATAAAGAATCACGGCCAACAGCTAGTGATAATAAAAATCCCTTCATCATAGTGTTATTAGTGATTGTAAATCATTTTAATTATAAATGTTTATATTTATTAATATTCGTATATATGAAACCTACCGTATATATGAAACCTACCCATATGAAAAAGTCTTGAATCATGTTACTTAATACATTTATAATTTATTACATTGTCGAAACTTTCACGTGGATCCTTATTTTATTATATTAAATATAATATATATTTCTCTTAATAAATATAGCCTATGTACCTACATCATAATATAGGATTCCAATGCTAAAAGTTTTTTTTTTACTCGTTCCCGTACTTTCGGAGCCTATTCAATTTAAAGAAACAAACAAATCTTTCCTACTTAAGCAATTGATTTTTTTTTCAGGTTCCTTTAGTACAATTCAGAAATTAGTAACATAAGTTTAAAAAGCAGAAAAAAAAAAAATTGAAAATTTAAAAAACCCCCGATACTAAAAGACCTCTAAAAAGAGTAAAAATAATATTCTTATGTACTTATTGAACTCGTTGCGTCGGGGGACCGTTTAATAAAGGAAGAAATTAAAACGCAAGTAAGTTAACAAGGCAAATAAAGAAATTACATTATCGAATCGTATGGTCTAAGTCCTCAATGATTAACTTCGTAATATATAATACACTATCAACGTACCTACAACGGTCTCCCGACGCAACGAGTTCAATAAGTACATAAGAATATTATTTTTACTCTTTTTAGAGGTCTTTTAGTATCGGGGTTTTTTTAAATTTTCAATTTAATTTTAACATTATCAATTCTTATCATTATTTAACGAACATCGTTACATATTGTAATGTTAAAAGGGGATGTAAAGCTCCAGGCTCAGCTACTTTTATGCTCTCTTTATTCACCGAGCGGGTGCCGGGCCCATCGCGTTGAAAGGAGAGGAGTGCAAACAATGCCTGGGACTTTGTTATGCGAAAAAACGATCGCTTTCACACTCCACACTCCTCTCCCCTACCTAACCAAATTTGGAAAGAACCTACTAATACCGCCTTTGAAATACGTTCTAGAAATGAACCGGTTCTTGTTCTAGAAAGGCCAAGGTCTTTAAGTTGGTTATAAAGAGATTCTGCTGTTATACCTCTCACTCCCACGTCTACCGCCTACAAACTAACTATAATTTTATTCCTGGACAGTTCGTTGGTCCAATCATAAATTAAGGTGCGCCACTTCAAAATCTCTTATGGCCACCTATTCCTTTTGAATTTCTAGGCTCATCGCGTGGAGTCAGTAGTTATCGTTTTAGTCTTGTCGAATAAAAGATTGTGTTATGTCTATGTTTTGAATTTTCCTACTTCATCCTAGCCGTACTATATTCGTTTGAGCACCTATCATAATTTTTTTATGGAATTGAAATCGCGATTCTAGCTCTGCGGCAACTTTGTCTTTTGGGAGAGAAGTTACAGTACATTTTTAGATTTTCCGATGATATGTCACTTGGTAACTCTTAGATGTTTGTAGAGCTCCAATGGTTTCTTTAATTTTAACTCCAAATTGTTTCGTTCTCTAAATAAGGTTGAAGAGTTCGCTGAGTGCGCTAACCCGAGTCATAATTTCAATGTCTTTATGATCCTTGCCTCTTAAATTACTCAACTTAGACAAAAGCGTTTTATTAATATCATAAACGAGGAAAGGCCAGTTTAGAAGTGCTGTTAAAAATATTGTATATCCAAGCTTTTTTGACGTTACTAATTGGTTGGTTGTCTATCCTTTTTGAGATCATTTAAAAAGCTGTCGATTATTACATCCAACGATGGAGTACGGCCTTGGTAATTGATTTTTTTACCTAAAAATATAAACGGAACTGCTTCCGTAACAGTACTAACGGTCTGACCGCCTATTATAACAGGATCGTAAGAGGTATATTTGGTATTCTGTCTACCCAGACACAGACTAAAGCATTTACTTGGTTTTGTCCTCAATCTGCCCATCCACGTACAGAAATCTTCAACAACATTAAGAAGAACCTGACATTGTTTTGGATTACTTATCAGTATCGCGAGATCATCTGCAAAAGCTAGTATGGATTCTGTGTATTTATTGTTAAACTTAAACCAATAATCCAACTTTTTTTCATTTTTAATTAATTTGTCCATTCAAATATTAATAACTATATTAAATATAATAGGAGAAATACAACAGCCCTAAATTAAACCAACGTTATAATTAAGTGGTTTTGAATAGTTCTCATTAAAAATTATAGAGAATTTTAATTTTGAATAGTATGATGCAATAATGTCGCGAACTTATAACAACTTTGGTAATATTTATATCAAACATATTTGTAATGAGCTCACACAAGTTTATGTAATCTTTCGGTGAGTTTAAAAAAATAATTATAATAATAAAAGATTCTAAAAGGATTATTTTTTTGTACTTTAGCCATTTCCTCAACATTGTCATGGTAGTATTTAGATTTTGAATAAAACTTTGTTGTATACGTTAAAGTCATTTACTAGCTCAAGTTTTCACTGTTCTTTTTTATATTTACTGCAAGTAACAATACATAAACGTACAATTTATGCAGCAAATAAAAATAGCTTAGAACTCAGAGCACGAAAAATTTCCTGTTGAATGATATAAAGAATATATATGTATATGGTTTATCTTTATCTATAAAGAGTTATGTTTGTTTTAAAGCAATTATGACTTTGCAGTAAGGGCACTAAGCCTTAAGTTATTAGCCTTGGACCTAGTTGGATTATAATCCTAAACTATTATTTATACTTATTTAAATTAAATTAATTAAATAAACTTAATTTGAACTTCACATAACAGAAACAAAAAAAATACAAAACATAAAATCAATGAAAATTAAATAATAATAATATATATGAAAAAACACAAGAAAGAGAAATAGTAACTGTGACATCTAAAACGGTTACCCACTCAGCTTTTGCTGGAGTAAATGATTCCAGCACTGATTTTCAGTGGCATGACGGGACTAACATTAGTGACAATTAAGCTAAAAAATATTTAAAGAAAAAAAAAGACAACAACATTCTTAACTATAACTACAAAATAATAAAGATGTAAATATACGTACACACACGCATATGTACATGTGTACATACATATACGCATATATACAAACACATACACATGCATACACACATATATATATGGGTATATACACCTACTAATAGATATGAGAAAAAAAATACATATAATACATATGTACCGCATCTTCGCAAATAAGTGTCAAATATAAAAACTATTATTTGTTTATATGCAATATAATATTAAGTAATAGTATATTTATGTATATGCATACATTCTGTAAGTTAAAAATATTTGTTTGTTTTATCTCTGTTACAGGAACGTACTAGTTAAATCATTTTGAATATTGCAGAAAAGTGAATAAATAAATCAAACCAAAAGTAGTAACACTAAAAGGGATCATGAAAACGATTACTGGAAAACTTATATTTAAAGAATGCAAAATAAAAATAATTATTTAAGATAAAAGTATTCAATAATTAATATATAATATACAATACCCACTGAATATTTAAACTTATAAAAACAATAACAGTATTTAAATAAATTATTAAAAATGATACTTTTGAAGACTAATAATAAGTGTAAATAAAGAGACAAATATTTAAATGTATATTTAAGTGTTCGTAATCTATGAAATTAAATAATTTATTAGATATTATGACGTGGACTGATATAAATTGCTACTGTTTTTGTATGTTTAGCAGATAATTTTTATATTTTGATTTAAATGTCATCTTTATGAAATTGAAAATAATTCAGCTATAGTTTATAATATAAGAATTACATAAGTAAAAACATTACTGTACTGGTTCAATTAGAGGTAACTAATTAACTAACTAAGAGACTACCCGAATACGACAACATTATGAAAACTAAAATGTCGTATTAAAGGCAATGTTTTAGTCCAAAAATTAATTTAATATACATACAGGTAAATTTAAAATTATTTCTATTGCTTACAATATTTTTTGAGAATACTTCTTAAAGTATTCTCAAAAAATGGGTATTAATAGTTTAAATTTAGCTATTTTTAGTGAATTAAGATCACCTGTAATTGGAATTAATTTTTAATCATAGGTTTGATTGATTTGCAGCAATAGTGATAACGGGAAGACTAACTATAAGTGTGGTCAGTAAGGATGTTAAAAAAAGACAAAACAAGACCAAAACAACATTTGACTACTGAAGAACCAGAGAAACCATTAGAAGACTGTATAAAATATTATCAAAATTACTTTACGGAAAAGAAATTGAAGATATTAAGAAAGATAAAAGAGTTAAGAAACGACGTATCACACTTCATCTTATTTATATGAAAAGACCTTATTAAGAGTAGGGGGAAGACTACAAAATGCATTAATTGAAGACTGTAGAAAGCAATCAATTATTATCTCAGCTAACCTGCACATTACCAAATTATTGATAAGAGAAGCACATAAGAAAACATTGCAATGTGGATTACGGCTCATGAAGGCTTATGTGCCAAGTAAATATTGGGTCTTTAATCTGATGACCAGTATTAAAAAATGTATAAGAAATGGTCAGATTTGCATCGTTGACAAGGCATAGACTAAGAACCAATTTATGGGTCAGTTACCGGCTATGAGAATCAACCTAGACCGTCCATTTTTAAATAGCGGCGTCGATTATGCTGGACCTATTTTAATGCTAACATCTAAGAGTCGGGACTATCATGCACTAAGGGAAACATTTGCCTGCTCGTTTGCAAATCTACCCGTGCCGTACATCTCCAAGCCGTGCAGACCTGTCTTTGTAAGCCTTTATCGCAGCATTCCGGAATTTTGTAGCTCGCAAAGGGCACTGTTTCTACCTGTGGAGTGACAACGGAACTAATCTAGTTGGATCAGCAAAATATTTAAAAGATTTTTTTAAAAGGAAAAAATAATTTCAACGTAGAAGTTGTTGCCCTCTTAGCTAATGATGGCACAACAGTCCATTTTATACCATCGAGAATGCCGTCATATGGAGGTTCGTAGAAAGCAGGAATCCAATCAGACAAAAGTGATTTAGCAAGAGTGAATAAGGACACAATGCTTACCTGCGAAGAAATGGCGACACTTTTAACTCAGATTGAAGCCTGTTTGTTTTCTCATCCGCTAAGTGGGATAGACAACACATCTGACACACCTCTGACCCCGGGTAATTTTATTAGTATAGTATAGTATTTTATATTATTTACATAAATTACGATCTTCAGCACAAATATGTTTGTCCCTCGACGCAACTAATTCAATAAGTACATAATAATATTATTTTTACTCTTTTTGAGGTCTTTTTGTAACGGCGGTTTTTAAAATTTTGATTTTTTTTTCTGTTTTTTAAAGTTATGTTACTGGTTTCTGAATTGTACTAAATGAACACACAGAGACACGAAATTTTCAATTGTTTAAGTATTTCTATTAATTTATCCTAATATTATAAAGATTTGTCTGAATTGAATAGGCTCCGAAACTTCGGGACCGATTTTTAAAAAATGTATTAGCATTAGAATCCTACATTATGATGTACAAGTTTATATTTAATACGAGAAATATATAAATTATATTTAATAAACTAAGGATCCACGTGAAAGTTTCGACAATGTAATAAATTATAACTGTATTAAGTAAAATGATTCAAGACTTTATATGGATAGGTAGATAGGTAGGTTTCATATTTACGAATATTCATAAATATATACATTTAGAGTTAAAATTATTTAGAATCACTAATAACACTATGATGAAGGTATTTATATTATCACTAGCTGTTGCCCGTGATTCTTTATGACTACGATCATAAGCCATATAAATATATTTTTACAGTCTACGTGGACGCAGTCACGGGCAACAGCTATCCCTAATAAAGTACTTTACCTGAGTAAGTAAGTGTAAAAACCTTTTGGCCTTCATAACAAGGCTATTTTTCTTATATAGAGCGGGAAGCCGCTGGGAACAGCTAATTATTGCATAGGAACCTCTCCCCTGCACGAATAAAACGTCAATATCTTGGAGACGACTGTTTCTATTTCGACCAAAGATAGATAAGAACTATCTCGACGAGTATAGCTTTCGATTAAAAAAACTGAATTCAAATCCGTCCACGCGTTTGGCCGCTAATTTGCCACAGACAGATACACAGATACACAGAACGACAGGTCAAACTTATAACACCCCTCTTTTTAGTCGGGGAAGCACCATTTAATATAACATAAAAACAAATAATAAATAATAATAAACATTAAATGTAACAGTTTTAATGTAATTAAAATCAGCTAGATACAAACTGTACAGCCAGAGATTTTTTATTTCAAGTTCATACATACTAGGTGCGAAAAGACTTTTCGCGACCTATTATAACCAGAGTCAATCAGTATTATAAGCAAGGACTACGGTTTCAGCATAGAGGATCTGTGAGAGTATGTACACAGGCAAGTATGGATTTACTACTAGTTGCACGGTACGCTTTACATTTCCCCTATTATATCTAGAACACATTAGGAATGCGAACGTGGATTACAAAATAATATACGAGTATATTAGAACAATAAGAAGCGTACACCTGAGCATTCCGTTAATGGGAGTGAGAGACATTAGTCGGTTAAAAGTTACACATATTATATTATAATATTACATTCGACATGCTATATAGTAGGTACTTTAACTACAACATGTATTAAAAAGTTTTAAAACATTGTATATTCCACGTAGTGATTAAATAATAAAAAAGGTAGGTACATTTATTTTATTATTATGAGCATTTGTTCTTTTATGTACTATATGGTAGTGTAATTACTAGACTCCAATGACTTTTAATTACATCTACAATCGATAAGAACTGAAATAAATTCAAATTGTTTCGTCCCTACATTTCGTTTATTATAAAGAGAGTTTTTCTTAGAAAGATAGAAAATTAACATTAGGTTTTTTTTTATCTGCATTAATACCACTGTCACTAGTGTCTAGGTAAATAATATTATAAATAATAATACTCGCAGCATATTTACATCTGGCCTTTCGGTCATAAAAATTAAATACATTGTAATGATTAATTAAAATTTTTTAGCTTTAGTGATATTCTGATACTAAGATTATACTATGATTATAGTAATCGAACTATTTCTACCGACTTTGCCTTCATGGGAGTTGTATGGACCATCGATTGGCTTTCGGACCACTTGTGCTCTATCAGTTGAGAGCTATTGATCAATACGGGAAACAAAAAATAAATTCAACATAATATATAATATTTTTTTAAAAGGCATATTTTTAGTGGAGAAATTCATATAATTTAACATATTATCTACAATGTTCTTTAAATGGTGTACGAAAAGCAAAAAGTTGCTTGTGAAAAAAAAAAAAGAAATTTGACCGGCAGTAGGTATTCGAGATTATGCGGTCAAACGAACTCATCAACTTAATTATATACTGAAGGTTAAAGATTAACAGACTGCAGGTTGTTATTTATTGATTTATGTATTGATTTTAATGAGTTGGTTCTTGGTTATTAATCATAAAAACAGTGCCTAAAAAGACTCATTTTGTAGCGTGAAATATAAATTAAATAATTATATTATAATGATTTTTCTGGCCAATTCAACTAACAAGTCGAGTATTTAAAAACATTAAAATAGGTGTTTGAAGATGTTAGAGCATTAGATATGTTAAGCTAGTTAAAAATAAAAAAAATATCAAAACGGGCAGAATTAAAACGCACGTCCTCCGGGAAATCGTCCCGTCGCGTTACTCTCACGTGAAATAAGTTTAAATAAAGGTGTATGTTTTTCATGAAAAACAAATGCAATCAATCAATCACGCCGCTGAACTTTATGACAACTCGGACTTTAATTATTTGAAATATACGTAACTTTCTGGGCAATAAATAATAAGAGTAACGAAAAAAAGTAAAAGTTGTTCACGTTTCGAAAAGTAATTTCTGTATACATTAATAACGTTCTAAGTCTTGTCTTTTCATCGCCAGCTACAGTGACGGAAAATTTGGGGCGGAAAAATGTTCTATTCATTTGATTCTTTACCAACTTTCAGAAAAATGATTTTCACAAATGTCAAAAAACATTCTTCCGTAAAAGGAGACAAAACCTATAAGGATTTTCGAAAGAAGCCTAAAAGATGTCACCACCGTCCCGATGAAGACGATAACATATATAATGTTTAATTCACCGAGGCGGAAAGCGATACGGTAGCTCAGTTGGTAGAGCGACGGGACGGTTTCCCAGTAGTCGCGGGTTCAAATCCCTGCCCGTATCGGTTTATTTTTCATTCTATATTTATATATTTTGTAATAAACGACTGGCAACAGTGCCCTTTATCTTTCTTATTTTATTTATTTAATTAGCAAACTTTTAGCTTTCTAAGTTCCAAGAACAAAATAGAGGATTTTTAAGAGAATTGAGTTAGCAAATCACTTTATGAATTTACATGACAGGATTTATGAAACATACCTAATAAGAACGATTTTTTGTAAATTTTTGGTTATGAAGTGAAAACTTCTTTAGCATCATTGTGATCTGAAACTCGATGAAACGAAAAAGAGACAGACATAAATTTATTCAACGTTTTCTCATCCTTTCTCTTTCTACTACCTCGCTAAAACATAGTATTTAAAAGGGAGCCTCTACAATCTTTTTACAATCTTATCTCTTTTCTGCTCATCACCAGTTAAATATTCTAACCATACCATTGCTACTTGTTAAGGCTCCATACCGCCTTTTATATATTTTAATATAATTTGTCACATATTGCTAAATAACTATATAGGTTTTATACAATTTGATGTAATTTTTACGTTGCCATAGTATTCTCAAATATTGTTAACTGCCTATATATTTTTTTACCTTACATTTTTCGCTTAATTTACATTTAACATTATATAATTAAACTTTGTTAAAGCGACAGCACCTCGCTTTAACGAGTAACATTTCTACTCGAAGTTAGAAATCAACCAGAAAACCCCAAGGTAGCTGTAGTAGTAGCTGTGTGGTAGTAGATAATTGGTTCACTATTAAAGATTTTTTTTAGGTGACAAAGTATTAATATTAAATAGACTTATATTAAACTTATCTATCAAAGGTTCCTCCTCCGTCTCGTGTATAGTAAAGATAAAATATGAAATAAGAATAATATGAATAATAAATATGAAATAAGATGCTTCACTACTACAGATATATATATATGCAGATATAGATTCAGATTTAATAAAGAAAATAGCGTAGATTTAATAAAGAATAATAGTGAGCGCGCCAGGTATTCGTTATTTTATAAAAGCTGAAAGTTTATCTGTGCATGACCCCAACACAGGTAGGAACGATTAGCGACTACGGAGTTTAGATCGTGGTTACTTGAGAGGGTAATAGATGGCAAAGGTATGTAAAGTATGATCTCAAATTCAATAAAGTTAAGCTTAGTTTTTTTTTAAATATTTTTTCTGAATAATAAATCATATCATTAATTGCCGGACAGTAAGTCCAGTTGCAACCCTGGACCTTACCCTTGAACTTTAAAAAAATATAATTATATATAATTATAGTATAAAAGCAAAATTATATATATGTTATTCTGAGAAGTATAAAAATACCTATTCTGAATAGCCGGACAGTTTCAATTCAAATTTCAAAGTTATTCACCTTGCCGGACACATTGAAGGTCTGTAGGTATTAGGTACTTGTCATTTATATGTATATATTTATTTATTTATTTATTTATTTAATATTAAACAATATTAATAAGACAACATTTGGCTAATAATAAGTATAATTAAAATTTGTTTGTAAATAACATAAAAATCACGCGGCCAGAGTGATTGCACGTCAACGCATTACATAGCTTTTTTGAATCAAACAAAACAAATCAACAATACAGTGAGAAGAAATCTTGGTTCAATTCTTGTCTCGCCACTGCCACACCATAATTGAATAGGTACATCAAAATCGGCCAGTCTACACATATTATTTAGACTTTTACTCTCGCCCCGCAGGAAAGCATTTTGACAGTAATTTTGAGAGTAATGTCTAACCAATTTTGATGGAGTAATGAAATTAATTTTGGAAAGTAGCTCCGAGTTGATTTTATTACAGATTAATTATATTAAAACATAATGTCAGAAACATCAATACGTTTAACCAGAAGCACGAATCATCTCTGATTTCTTGACTGCGCAGAAGTCTAAATTAAGGTATCTGACGCTGAACTGAGAAGGATGAAGGGCGTACGTAGCGCTGATTAGTTTTCCAACCGCGTTACGTCCTCCGCACCGATACGACACATTTTTACAGTTTAAATTTTAAATTAACACAATACGACTTGTAGGTAATCATTACATTACCTACTGTTTAAAATAAATAAAAAATAATATTTGTTACAAAACTATTGAGTGCGCGCAGTACAGATGCGCAGGTCTTCCCTCCAATTTTCGCTCAGGGCTAAACGTAAATGCCGCTAGTTATACTTGAGTGTATAAGAGTGAGATAGTAATATACCTAATATATGTACCTATATCACCGCCATGTTGGTCGAGTGGTTAGCGCAGACGCCTAGCGACAGCGACGCAAGGGGGCTCGGGTTCGATTCCCGACGGGGACAGGCATGTATGTGACGAGCATGGATGTCTGTATTTCAGGGTTTGGTCGTTTAATAAATATATTTTCAGTATTTATAATGTGTATTTCTATGTATTGGTACCGTTGCCTAACACCCTTAACACAAGCAATTAATTTGCTTACTTAGGGGTTAGACCAATGTGTTTAATTTGTCCAGTGTTATTATTATTATTATATGTTCCGTCTACTGCGTACTTTTACTGAGCACCTTCTATCGTATTACTATAAAAATTATAAAAGAATACAATAAAATTAAATGATATTTGTTAGTTTTTTTTATTTAATTGCTTATTACAATAGGGGGAAACAATATTTTTAGTCGTAAGAAATTATAAGAAAAACTTTTTGTCCTAATAGATTATTACAATAATAATATATTGTGTTTAGGGAAAATTTTTACAATTATATAGCCCCCTCGTAGTCATAACGGTGATAATAAGATATGTTGTACCTTTTCTAAAATGGTAATATTATTTGTCTATCACAGAGCTAATTCATCAAATTGCTCATTAATTACTTAATTATACATCAGAGAGAAGAGACGAGGTTTATTTTGATTAGAGATAAATATCATAACTTACTGTAACGACTCTCCACACCGAATACATTATACTATAGTCTATATAAACCTACACAGGAGTCATGACTTAATTAGCACTATTACAAGGATAAGTACTAGTAGTAGTTGAGGGAAATTGATAAATTATTAAATCACAAAAGAATAAGAGACTTTAAGTTCATTTGTACAGAGTTCAGTACATTTAATTTAAATATTGTTAAAGTTCGTACTCGGTATTATTTGTGTCTTTTTATTATTTTATTACTTAAACTAGCTGTTGCCCGCGGCTCCGCCCGCGTGTAGGTCGCTTTTCGCGTAATCTGTGGAAACTACAATAATCCAGACTTATCCTATGCAATTTTATACATATAGACATAACATTGGTAAGATATCAAACTGAAAATAATAATATACATACACATCACACACACACACACCCATACAGCCAGGACATTATGCAGCTATACCTACGTAATAAAGCATATGAATATGAAATAATTTTTAACAAATATTATGTTTTTGAGTAAAGTTCAATTAAAGAATTTCTTCGTAGAATTTTAAACTGCTATACCATACGCGAAAACATAATTATAACGAGTTCTAAAAAAAGTCAGCACCATCTTTTGAGATTTTATGTATCTAAATTTAAAATGGGCAAAGCTCAAATTTTATTTCTTAATTCCATAAAATCGTATTGTCCAGTATGTAATTACAATTCATTTTTTACTTATAAAACTCTAATCCGATAATTTTATTTTTGGTTAAATAAATTGTGTTTTGTAATCCACATACTTGCCATTTTGATTATTTAGTATTGCCATAGCAACATGGTGTAAAAGAGATGAAGCTATACGAAAAAAGCTGGCGCGTAACGGAAAAATGTGACGCGTAACGAAAAAATGTTACACTCAATTTTTTTCCAATAATAAGTAAATAAAGTAGTAAGAAAATAGAAGAATACATTTTTTAAAATAAATGATTATCCTAATTTAAACGAAACGTATAATTATATTTCAAATACCTACAAAAAAAAAATCCCATCTATAATTTCGTTAAACGTTTTGTAAATATAATATATGATACCATAATAAGATTCTTACCATAATAATATATTGGGTTGGGGAAAAGTTAGACAATTACAGAGTCCCTTCGGAGTTGTAAGGATCAGAATAACGAGGTTTGGTGTACTTTTAGGTAAACCGTAATCTTATTTTCGTATCACGGAGCTATTTCATTTATTACACCTTAATTACACGTAATTTGTGTGTAACACGTAAGTTTTGAATTACGAATAAATATACTTGTCACTGAGATATCATTTATTTAAACAAACTTTCTAGGTTCCTACTAAGACTTTAATCATATTTTTTTCCTTCATTCCCTGCTCGAGACGATCTTGGTATTAACTTTATAACAACTTTGTTAACATTTATATAAACCGTATGTAATGTTCACAGAGCTTACCGCAAACATTATTGCGTTATTGTAATACATTTTTTATTTTTTATCAAACAAATAAAAACATCTGAGAACTCGGGCCAGGATAAAATATAGGTCACTTTGATTTTTTCTCTTTACACGTTTTATATGTTTTTTATTTTTATTCAAAGTAACAGTTTAAGTATCTGCGCTTCAATTAATCACGTAAACAATACCATTATAAATTAATATTGATCGAGACGAGCACAAATTTAAACTTGAAAACGTTATTTTGTTTTCAAATATTACAAAATTCTTTGTGGAGTTTCTAATTAGATTAATAAGTTAAGCATTTTATTTAACCCAAAATTACATAATAATAACAATAACATAAAATAATAGCTAACTAATTAATTAAATAACTAAGAAGTAAATATTTGGTACTTACTAGGTTTTGAAAAACGGTTAAAAAACATTTAAACCAAAGGGAAAAAACACTTCTCTCTTAGGTACAGTGCCAACTGAAAGCTACATCTTAAGCTTAGAAATAATAATTAAAAATGAATAACTTGTACATCACTTGTTGTCTATTGAGACAGTTGGGACAAATAGGAGTGAAACCTTTGCCAAAAGCTTACACAATTAATTAATAGGATTTTTAATAATTATGTATAATGTCTTTATTAAAAAAAAGATTCATTATAGTAGTATATTTTCAAAATAATTCCTGTAAAAAACGTCAGATTTAGAAATGGTTCTAATCTATTTTGCTTGATAAAGTTGAATCGAGTGTTGAATTTATTGATTTGACAGTGTCATAGCTCGTCATTTTTCAAATATATATTAGATTTTTTAATTGACTTACTTCATAGGTGTTTGGGATAAACAATCGAAATCTTTTAAAACATTATCATAATATGTTCTTTGGAATAATAAACTTTAAAACTACTTTGTACGACAAAGCGTTCTTTAACTTATATCACAAGACTTAATTTTTAATTTACCAATAATTATTGATTTAGTAAAG
The DNA here is from genome assembly GCA_959347355.1 of Napeogenes inachia. NCBI lineage: Eukaryota > Metazoa > Arthropoda > Insecta > Lepidoptera > Nymphalidae > Napeogenes > Napeogenes inachia. Next base: position 678,531 of record OY365799.1, on the reverse strand, counting down.
TCGCCAAATTAAAACAAATAAGTTTTCTTCGCAACTCGAGAGTTTTAACTTTTAAGCGTAGTTAAGAGTTTACTTGTAGTTTTATCTTTTACCTAACAAAAAATCTTAATAATAAACAAAATAAAAAAAGAATTATTGTATCTTTTATAAGATCATTTATATAACCAAGTACTTTCGAGACATTATTTTAAAAATAATAGGTAAGTAATACTTTTATTAATTTCCTTAATAATCGATTATTATGCTTTAAATTAATATCTCAACATTGGAAGGTATACCTATAACATTTATTCTTTACATATTATAATTATGAACATTCATATTGTTAGACACAGGGTATGAAATAAAATTAAGCTTTAACTTTAATTTCGGTAGTGGCTTCTTTTCAATGTTTATCTATACTGCAAAGTTAGAAACATTGGTTAGGATTTTCGAAAGAAACCTAATAGGTGTCACAACCGTCCCGATAAAAACGATCACATATAGAATGCTTAATTCACCGAGGCGGACAGCGATACGGTAGCTCAGTTAGTAGAGTAACGGGGCGGTTTCCCAGTAGTCGTGGGTTCGAATCCCTGCCCGTATCGGTTTATTTTTAATTCTATATATATGTAAATCTAAATAAACTTAACATGCCTATACATGTTTATAGATATTTTCAAACAAAATTAAGCTTTGTTTGTAGTATTTATTTTCTAAAATAACGCTGACTATGGCTTTATATTGTCATCTTCAAATATCATTAGACAAGAAGACAATAAAGGGCATTATTCGCAACAAAATATCTAAATTAATAAGACTCTTTTGGTTTAAAAATATAGTTGTCTGTTACAATATGTTAAATTGATTTAAAAAAATCATTATAATTTTTACTAAATAAATATATCAATCACTAAGAAATAGCCTATTCGTTGAATCACCGCTTTTTGAGAACTCCTCTCAATGACTTGCTAAGTACTGGACCTGGAAATATAGACTGATTATTAGAGTAACGGTCAGCTGGAGGGTACGGACAAGTGAGCTATGAAGCAATTGGGTGTGATCAACAGAGTCAGTCAGATCAATTCGCGCCTACAATTTCATCCCTACCACCTAGATGAATGGCGTTCCTCAACAGTGCGGCTCTCAAAGCCACGAGCCACCAAGATATTTAATGAACTTTCTATGGCCGTGTTTTCATCTCAATGCGACAAGGATTTTTCAAAAAGAGCACCTACTCCCTTCTCAAATGCAGGCTTGTTCGTCCTTTGATATTGCAAGGGATTGTGGGCGGATCACTCTATTTGATAATACGTGGCACATGATTTATTCATGAAGTAGAGCGAGTGGCGGCAGGTGTCAGGTGTCTCTCAGGCTAGAGCTTCTAAATGCTGAAACTTAATTTTCCAGCAACACATAGATAGCATTACCCATAATCTTATACTATTGAATACGTAAGCACGAAGCGCTGTCATATTTGATCCCGCATTGCTAAGTGAATTATATCGTTATATATTTCAATCACTTAAGCTAAAATATAGTAATATCGCGTCACTGAACAATTGATAAAAGGGTCATTACGGTAAGAAAGGATAAAAGCAGCTGATCCTAAAGCTTTACATCACGCTTTTAGAGCATTATTTAGTATTTAGAGCATGAATGCATGTATGCTTTTATGTAAAAGTTATGACTAAAATATTGTTTTTATCTCAAAATAACAAAAGGTACGCTTATATTTTCGGTATAATCAAAACTACATTTCAACTAAGACAAACTTAAATAATTACTTATTGTCTTATTTTTATTTTTTTTCATATTGTTTTTTTTTCACTTTATACTCGTGAAAAGCTGATAGTCGATATATGCAGTAACTTAGTAAGTAAGTAAGTTACATTAAGAACATCATCAAACAATACAAAAATAACTTCAAAGCTATATTTGTTCTACAAACAAACACAAATGATGAAAAAATATAACCAATTGATAAATTCCTCAAACAAAATGAACAAATTTAAATAACAAACAATGAACTAAACATAAATCATATCAGATTTGTTTTGTAATAATATTATAATATTTGATTTCGATAAAAGACATACAAATGTAGGAATTCTAATAACTTCATTGTTCAGTTTTATAAATAAATATGAACCCAGTATAATTTGTAGTAAGTATATTTTGTAACTTTAATTTCTATTCCTATCTTTAATTTAACTCACCCAGGGCGAGGCCAACCTCTTCGTGATCATTATGTATGTATTCTATTTGTGATGTTCACTTTAACTTCAAACCTCGTTTTAATGAATAAAAATAATCAATCCTCATCATTCAATATATATATTCATTCAATATATCGAATGTTCGTAATGTTCTCTGTCTGTTTCTTTAGTCCCAAGGATTCTCAAATATTTGTATTAACAATCATTAATAACAGTAACATAGTTTAAAACTCAGCGTAATTTAATATTATTAATTATTTGTGCTATCATCACTACATCATGTAAACATATTTATAATAATCAGTCGAACATTACATAAAATTATAGAAAATATATTATTATATTATACATATACTTAAAGTATTGTATTTTCAAACCAAAAAACCAATCATTTAGATTAAAAATGAGGCTGATAATATCTAATAACAAATTAATAACAAAGGAATAAATCTGATAAGCTGAGCTTTGTTCTTTTTAAATTGCGTCACAGAGACAGCGCCGCAAACAATAATATACTCGCATCTTCTGGGTGTTGCTTTTCTTTATTTTAATCTATCAATTTCACGGTTTGGTTTAGCTTATCCTATAAACCACCTTTCAATTTACGTACAAACAATAATATTATTTTCATCATACGGTATATCGTTAAGGCGGATTGTATGACATTGAAAACAGACATAAAAATCATATTTACCTTGGTGTATAACCGTTATATACCTGTCTGTTTGTCTGTGTATAGGAAAAAATTGATTATCCAATTTCGAATCAATAATATATTTGTCAAATAAAAGTTAGAAAACGTGTCATTTGAAGGCAAATTGGAATATCAGCGCCATCTAGTGGCGCTAAACAGAGAGTAGAATCAGTAAAAAATACAGAGGCACATTATTCGAGACTGCAAACCTCATAAGAGAAAGAGTTATAAGAGTTATAGTAGGGAAATGATAGAGAGATTATCCTAAGCGTAAGAATTAATCAAAACATGTTTTTGAAACAACAACAGCACAAGATTTCAGGAGTCGACATTCATTTATAGGCATTGTATGGTGCCTAATTGCAGGAAACGTCCACGTGATTGGAGTCACGGGCAACAGCTAGTCATAATTTAATTTTTATTTTATGAAATCGCCCGCTAACGCTCTTTTTCATAGGCTTCTTGACGGGTTTGTTTGTAAACATAATATCATATAAATATCACCTCCATACTCTTGAAGATTATGGACCGTGTATTGAACAATCTCCTCAGTGACCGACTTATAATTTATTTCAACGACAGTATGTGTTTCGCCGAAATAGGTCCACTGGGGGCTTTCTAGTGTATACTATACACAATTTAGTCAAGGCCCTCAAGAAGAACGGAGCAGCGGTGGACGCCTCTCTAGACGTCGAGACCGTCGTCGTCGTCATCGTCGTAGACCTTATAAGCAAGGGAAGTAAAGTGAATCAGTAGAAGTTAAAATGAGTAATAAAATAATTCAGATTGTAGAAAGTAAAAAATTTCTTGGGGTTATGTTGGATAACTCACTAAGGTGGAATAAACACATAAAAGAAATATGTGATAAAGCAAGTAAATTTATTAATGTTTTAAAAATGGTAACTGGTCCTGGGTAGGGAGTTCATCCATTACATATTAAACGTTTATACATTTCGTTGGTGCAGCGCAGTCGCTTAGATTATGCAAGTTTTGTTTATAATAATAGTTCAAAAGCAGTTTTAGATAAACTAGATAAAATTCAAAATATATGTATGAGACTTATCGGTGGTTTTATAAAAACAACACCGATCCACGTAATGCAAAGTGAAGTTTGTAGGCATACAAACCTTTATTTATTCGAAGACATTTTTTGCAAACAAAATTTTGGTTAAAATGGAAATCTTTTGAATATAATGAAGTAATTAAATTACTACAAGAATTACAGGTATTATGTCGGCATAACGCTTATTGGCAGCATAAAAGGATTCCTTTGCTGTTTACTATAACCGAATATCTTGATTGTGTACCAATCTACAGAAGTAAAAAATTAGAAATTTTTTCGTTAGACACTTGGATAAGCAATGTGGATTTGCCTGCATGTATTAGATACAATATTAATTTTATTGATAAAAGTAAACGTAGTTTTGATGCACTTGAACTAAAAAGATTGTGTGAATTATTTTTGAACAATAACTTTGCTGGGTGGTATAATTTTTTTGTAGATGGATCCAAAGACAATGATAGTATTGGTGCGGCATTTTTTGATTCCCCAACAAATGAAAGTATTAAATTAAAATTTTCTTCTAATGTTTCTATTATGTACGTCGAATTGATTGCTATTTTAGAAGCTTTGAATTATATAAAATTCATTAATCTAAATAATTTTGTAGTTATGTCTGATTCTAAGAGTGCCTTGCAGCATTTGGCTTCATGCGCCTCGAATTTTCGAGGTGTACCGGTAGCTTATGATATAATAGATTCTATTTATCGGATGAAACTCATAAAAAAGAATTTGATTTTGCAATGGATTCCTGCTCACGTTGGCTTAAAGGAGAATGAAATTGCAGATAATTTAGCTAAACATGCTCGTGTAGACAGCATTTTGATTAAGTTTTTACCCTTTTACTAATACTAATACCATACAAACAGAACCTCCTAAGTATACCTGGATAGATGGAGCCAAAATGAGGAGGAAAAATATCCTCGTAGCCTTTCGGCTTTGTTCCGGACACATACCTTTAAATAGTTTTAGTTATCTTATGGGAAAACAAAGTTCACCAAATTGTCTAGAATGTGGCGTAGTGGAAGATGCTTATCATGTTATGATGGAATGTGTTCGAAACGAGTGTTTGAGTTTTTGGTAAAATTTAATTTATATGTAGAAATAGGCTTGTGCAATAGTGTTTTAGCTGTTCCAACTTTATAAGATAGTTATTAAAGGTATTAGGTGAAGGCGTCATACTTATAAATTATTATTAAGATAGTAAAATAAGTTTATATTTGTGAATATACGAATGTAGTACTATGAGGATGGAATATGTATGTAATCCTACTGTTAGCAGTAAAAGTATCTTTTGGACAAGGTTCTATGTATACATAATACATAGAACTAGGTGCAAAATTTGTAAGTGCATGTTTTTTTCTTAATATCTGTGTGTTTGACAAACAAACATTTAAATAAGCAGATTTTCATATTTATATTATAAATATGATTTATCACATAGCTACAAGTTCTTAGACATGTTGAGCTTCATAATAAATGAATACCTACTTACTTTAACGTAAGCGTATAAAGCTTTTATGGTATCTAATGGATTTTTCATTTATCAATGTCTTACTAAAGTCTTTGAAAGCAGTTTTACTTATTTGTCATATATCTTTTAAGTTACAATAATAATATCTAAGACTACATACCGTATCGCCTTGTAAATACATTTAAAATATTAGTTTGAAATGATATGGTTTGTATTGTTTTTTTTCCTACCCGCTACTAAAAATCTGTTACAGTGCCGCTATCCACCTCCATGTATCTAGTTTATCATAATGTAAAATCTTCTACAAGTGAATTAAAAAAAAAATAAGTAAATTATAAATATTCAGAACAATAAATATTTTATTTTATTTTTTTGATTTATCATACCTTTTATTTGCTAGTACAAATAAAAATGTAATACCTGAAATCGAATTAAAATTTATAATTTGATCTACTTCCAAAAGTTTTCAAACTATTTGTTCGAGCAAAAATCCTTTGTTTTGTTTTTTTTTGTGTTGTTTATCAAGATTTGTAAAAAGTGGTAGAACAATTTTTTTTGGGATTGATGTAGAGAGGATGCCTGCATGAGGTGGCCAACTAATTAAAAGTAACCCTGTATTTCTAATATAAGTTCATAGTTTTAATATTGATTATATAGTAACAATTGTAGTATTGTAACTATTTACTTAATTTATAATAATTATTATTTTTCTATCTCGCGTAAAAGGTTGTCTGTAAGAGCTTGCTTTAGCAGTAAAACCGTCTTCGCATACATTTGTGTAACTTTTTTTTTTGAATCCTATTTTTCTATATTTTAGTTTTTGTGGGTAATAAAGACTTTATCTATATATCTATCTACATTATTACAGATAATTCTCTCCAATTTTTAAAAGCTGTTTATATAAAAAAATACTTAGTCTGGCCATAAATATTGTTACAATTAAAAATAAAAAAATATTGCATTTGAATTTGGAATCTGTCATTTTTATATGATTGTTCAATGTACAATATTGTACAATATTTTGCGATAACAGAATCTCTGTGATTGCATTACACAAAGTGGATATAGAGCCAAATGCAATTTTTAAAACTCTTAATACACTTGGTATTAATCAAATGTTTATGTACCGAGCTATTAATACGTACAATGAGACTTCCTCTGTTTGTGACAGAGAAAGATCTAGCCATATACGTAGTGTTCGTACGAAGGAGGTGGTAAAAGCAGTAAGGGCAAAAATTCAAAGAAATCCTGTCCGAAAACAAAAGATGTCGCTTGAACCATGTCGCTTATTTTAAGAGATGACTTAGGACTTGCAGCCTATAAGAGACGCACTGATAAATTAAAGATAAATAGGGTGGTAAAATCGAAACAACTACTGAAGCGGTACGCAAAGAGAGTTCATAGATTTTTTTTTAGGGATGAAACAATTTTTACAATTAAGCAACATTTTAACAAACAATATGACCACATTTAAGCTCAAAGCTCTGTGGAAGCTTCGCAATTAGTTGACATAGTGCAAAAAGGTATCACCAATCATAAAGCAAGTTGTACCACTTCAAAGCCAGTGAAATACAAAAATCTGGCATGGTCACCCATTCGTTTTGAATTTCTAGGCTCATCGCGTACACTCGGTAGTTATCGTTTTCGTCTTGTCGAGTAAAAGATTTTATTATGTCTTTATCTTGAACTTTCCTATTTGATCCTAGCCCTACTTTATTCGTTTGAGCAATTATCATATTTTTTTTATTCAATTGAAGTAGAGACTAGAGCTCTGAGGCAACGTTATCTTTTGGAGGAGAAGTTACAGTATCATCTTTAGATTTTTCGATGATATGTCTTTTGGTAACTCTTAGATATTTATAGACCTCCGTTGGTTTCTTTACTTTTAAACCAAAATTGTTTCGGTCTTTAAATAAGGTTGAAGAGTCCGCTGAGCGCACTAACCCGAGCCCTAACTTCAGTATCTTTATGACGCTTGCATCTAACTTTGACAAAAGGGTTTTATGAATAAACTAGGAAAGAACAACTAAGTTGAAAAAAAAAATTGTATATCAAAACTTTTTTGATGTTACTTATTGATTGATTGTCTACTTTTTTGAGATCATTTAAAAAGCTATCGACTATGACATCTAATAATGGAGCCTTGGTGATTGATTTTATTTACCTAAAAATTTAAAAGCAGCTGCTTCCGTAACCGTACTAATGCACTGACCGCCTGTTTTAAGACCCGGATCGTAAGAGGTATATTTGGTATTATATATATACCTCGGCGTCACAAAAATCGCACCTTTTAAAAAAGCAACTTCAAAATAATTTTACTCAAACTTTGTGAATTGTAAGGATATGATTGTAGGATATCATTGGAAAGGTAATTCAATTGCCTATTAGAAAATAAAAAAACATGTGTATGCATTTTAATTCTTTAATAACAAAAAACTTAAAACATGACAAAGTGACAAAAAATAAAATTAATAACATCATAAAAAATTACAAATAAGGCCTTAAAATCTAGTGTTTCCACCCCTTGCTGTGATGGTAGCTTCCAGCCGATCCTTCATGGAGCTCACGAGGGTCACTACTCTTGCTTGGGGTATGTGGTCCCATTCGTCTTTCACGGCATCCTGGAGCTCTTGTAGAGTGGTGGGAGCAGGATCTCGTGCTCGTACGTGCCTCTTTACATCGTCCCAGAGATGCTCGATCGGGTTCAGGTCTGGACTTCGTGCTGGCCACTGCATAACATGAATCTCAACCTTTTCCAAATAGTCCCGCACAGCAAACGCAGTGTGGCAACGGGCGTTATCATGCATTAACATGAACCCATCGCCAACAAAACCAGCATACGGAACCACATGGTCTTGTAAGATCTCCGTTATGTACCGCCGAGCATTCAGCGACCCTTGCCCGCGACCACCACTAGTCCGAGAGACGCACACAAGCTCCGTTTTCCCTTCGACGGATATGCCACCCCAGAACATACAGGAACCACCTCGGTATTCAACGGATTCCTCTATGCAAGCCTGGGCAAATCGCTCTCCTCGTCTTCGGTATACTCTTCTGCGTCTGGCGTTGCAGAAAAGACATACTCGTGTCTCATCGGTGAAGAGAACGGCTTTCCACTGTTCACTCGTCCAGTTGACATGCTCTTGGGCAAATCGTAACCGCTCTCTTCGATGCTGCACGGTCAATTTTGGGCCCCTAGCAGGTCTGTGAGCTCTCAATTCCTTTTCTTTCAGTCTTCTTCTAATCGTAGAAACACTCACAGACGTTCTGCAAGCTGATCGGAGCTCTTGTTGCAACTCAACAGCATTGCTGAAGCGGTGCCGCAAGGATGTGGAAACAACGAAGCGGTCGTCTCTTTCTGACGTGCAGCGTTTTCTTCCGGATCCACGTCTTCGAGTATAGCCACCAGTCTCAAGGAACCGTTGGTATATTCGTCGAACTGAGAATCGGCTAAGGTTCAACTGTCGAGCAACGTCAACCTGTCGCAGTCCTGATTGCAATAGCGCAATGATTTGAGCGGCTTTATCAGGGGTTGTATCCATCTTCAGGTACTGTTCTCTTGCGTATGTTGTTCCGGTGTGTTCACTCTGAAGTCTGAGTAGCGGACTGACCCATTTTTTACCTTTACATGAGCTTTTATACCCTTATAAGGTAGCACAAGTAGTGCTCCTTAAGTGAGCATTTTTTTAAACATTTTTTTGATTGGTCCCTGGTTAGAAATGGTAATTGTTTTTTTAATGATACAGGTAATTAATATAAAGGTATTGAAGTGCACTTTAGAATGATATATTTTTTCATACGTAGTACTTATGTGCTAGATTCTAGGAGCGATTTACTGAAAAAAACATAGAGGTGCGATTTTTGTGACGCCGAGTTTATTTGTCTACCCAGACACAGACCAAAGTATTTTTCATGGACATTTCTTCAGAGACAGACTCAGGAGTTCCTTAACGCTTTGACTGTTTTAGACTCTACATTAGAGCCTACCAACCTACTATTCAAGAGCTTGAAGAAGAATTTCCAAAAACAGATTCAGCTCCAGAAGAACCAAAGCGCATATGGAAGCCTCCAGAACGCTTCGGTTTTTCAAACTTGTGCACAACATCTTATCTATTAATAGCCCGGTACACGAACATTTGACTAATACCAAGTGTATGGCGAGTTTTAAAATTGCATTTGGATCCATACCTAATTTGTGTAATGCAATCACAGAGATGTTGTTCTCTTTATCACTCCACTCCATTTTAATATCGCAAAATATTGTACAATGTATTAGCGCCAAAATGAGAAAACACAATGAATAATCGTATAAAAATGAAAGATTCCAAATTCAAATGTAATATTTTTTTATTTTGAATTGTAACAATATTTATGGCCAGACTAAGTAAATTTTCTTATATTATTGTAACTAAAGCTAAATTATATAAATTTGCCATTGTATTTTAGTACGTTAATAGGTTTTTCTTATATTGCTCAAATAATTATTACGACTTAACTTTAAAAATGTAATTATTGTAATTTAATTGCTACAGGGCAGAAATAATGAAGAGCATATTTGTCTTCAAGATATTAATTATTGTGTAATTGATTAAATATATCTTATTTCACATAATGTAAAATTTAGTTAAAGAAACGTTAGAAAATTCACGACATAAATAAAACAATTATTAAATAAGAAACGACCGTTTCTCATCTATTATTATGGCACTGTACTAAGGAATATGTTTGAATTTTTAAATAATTCATTTTGTAAGTATGAAATGGTTTCATATTAGATCCTACATTTCTAAATGCATTTAACATTGTAAATTCCAAAATCACTAAAGCTAAAACACAGTAACGGCGCGTTCACACTGAATAATAGATGAAAGGGCCATTACAAGGCGCCATAAATAAGGAAAGGATAAAACTAACAGAGCCTAAAGCTTTACATCTCGTTTTAAGAGCATGTAACGATGAATGTCAAATATATACAAAAATAATAGTTTATATTATAAAAACAATTTATTTTTACTATTTTGCCACTTTTGAAGTGAAACTTCTTTATCGGGGTTGGAAAAAAATTTAGTGTAACATTTTTTCGTTACGCGTCACATTTTTCCGTTACGCGCCAGCTTTTTTCGTATAGCTTCATCTCTTTTACACCATGTTGCTATGGCAATACTAAATAATCAAAACACATACTTGTCATGTGGATTACAAAACACAATTTATATTAACCAAAAATAAAATTATCGGATTTGTGTTTTTTAATTAAATTATGAATTGTAATTACATACTGGACAATACGATTTTATGGACTTGCTATTGAAACTAATAAATAAATTCAAGATTATAACATGAAGAAGAAATTATGAAATATAATTTATAATATTTTTAAAATACATTGATTGTCTGAAATAGAAGAATGAAAAGAAATACGAGTTTTGGCTGAGAAATGGAGCATTGGGGTAATGATCTTTACAAGGTCTGTTTTGCTATACCTAGAACAAACAACAACTCGAAACAGCAGAAACCATGATGAAGAATAATTTTATTTGTGATATAGTGACGATCCAACATGTTAAGAAGCCTAAAGTTATTATTTTTAAAGTAAATAATATAATAATAATAAGTATATTTTAGTAAGGATTGTGTACATTTGTCTGTCTTTATGGTGCTTATGTGTTTCTTCTATGAGAATATTATACGTCAGAAACAGTCGATTCACTTCTTACGTTTTAATTAATTAATATTAAAGAAAATTATGACGTTTTTCTGCTACGGGCCATCTTTATTTCTAAGTCATATTTTTCCGTTACGTTCCGTTACGTTACGTTATTTGAAGTGAAACTTTTTTATCGACAGATGGGAGAAATTTTATAGCAATGTCAAAAAATTGTAACGTTTTTCTGTTACGCACCATCTTTATTTTTGCTTAAACTTTATCTAATTTAGCTTAATTAGCCATTCCTGTAAAGTTGTAATTAGTGAATCATTTTTCAAAAAAAGATATCATAAAGAAGTTTCACTTCTTACATGTGTACACTAATACACACACACATATTTTTTTATCCTGGATATCATACTATTTTCAAAAATTATTAAACGTCGAAAAATAATAATAAATATTATTTGTGTACATTTATTTATTCTTTATTGCCCAAAATAAAAGAGGCGGACTTAATGCAACAAGGCATTCTCTACCAGTCAACCCGAGGAAAAAAACATTATAAATAACATGAACAATAAGGCGGTAAAACTAGAATAATCGAATTTATACTTAATTTGCATTACTATTGTAGTTATAATATTCATTATATCCAAACATATAGTCCAATATATACTTAAATACATATATATATATATATATATATATATATATATATATATATATATATATGTATATTTTTGTGTTTGTTGTGTAAGATAGATATATATATATATATATACAAACATATACATAAATAAATATAAATAACATTTAGTGTAATTCCCAAAAATAAAAATAAAAAATTATCATAATTATGACTTCTATCTTAGTGGATCAAGTACTTCAAATTATTTAATTAAGTAACTTCTGCCACAGAAAGAATAATTGTTCGAAAATTACGTTTTTAACAACAAAAACATTCATAGTAAAGAAGTGTATTAATTTAACATAATTAAATTAATTGGGCTCTTAGTCTAAAGTAATTGATAACAATGTTGATATATTCATTAGAGTCTCAATTACATTAATTTATTATAAATATAATAATTCTTATTTTTTAAGATATTTGTTATTATCCATCCCGGCTGAAATAAAAATGGGGACTAAGATTATTAGTACTGGGTACTAAGATTATTAGTATAAAAGTAAATACATATTTTATCAAGCAAATGTCGGCATCATTCGGAAAAAGCCCTTTTTGTTATCATCACGAAAAACGATAGCGTCAATAACTCTAGGGACACTAGACCGATAGACCTAACAAATTGAATAAAAAAATATTTTTTTGACGTGACAACGTCTTAAATTAGGTTAAGCTGGGAGTCACTTATGAAAAAGTGTAACGCCCGGTAACGTAACGATGAGTCACACACACATAGAATGCCTTGCGTCTCTCTCCCACTCAAACATGATCGGTCCGCCGAGCAATGTTTTGATTTTCAAATTGATTCTTTAATATTACAAATATTAAGAAAAAGTGGCAGATATAAGAAATCTTGATTTAAAATGTGTTGAGCAAGAATTTTAACATCTAATTTAAGTAAATGTTTTAATTTTCAACTTCATTATTTACAATTACAAATTTTAATTAATTTCAAATTTATTTAGCAAAAATTTGAACCTTCGATCTGAATAAGTGTTTTGATTTTCAAATTAATTCTTTAAAATTAAAAATATTAAAATATATAAAATCAGAAGTGACGTCACATAACATTATCTGTACTTATTATTATTTAATATGTAGGCCAGTACATGTGACCATACTTGGTAGACACAATTGGAAATAGTATTTTTTTATAACTGAAAAAAATATATATATAAAATACTGGTAGCAAACAATAACTTCAATGATCGATATCTCCGCAACTAATTGATGTATCGAAAAAGTCTGTAAATAAATTTTGTAAAAAATAATAACATCAATAATATAATATAAAATAAATAATATATAAAATGATTTTACGTGACAACGTCTTCATCGTCCTATCCTCAACAAAATCACTGAAATTATTAAAATATTGTGCAATTTAATAATATTCATATCAATAAATATTCTACCGAGAAAAAGACGTGGTCACGTAAATCTTCGCCCGTAAAACCGACTTTACAGGCAACCATATTTTTTTCTTATTTAAAAACAAAAATGTCACCATTCAAGATTAATAATAGATATTTCAGGCCTAATCACCGGAAAGGGTTTTTGCCCGGCATTTCTTGATGCCTGGAACATAATACGTTAATATCGGAAAGGTTTAAAGGTGCTAGAAATAGCAGAGACAAATTATGGTTAGTTAGATAGATTTAAAGAAGCCTTTGGGTCCGTCCATAATTTTTAATGAAAACCATTCAAAGCCACTCAATAATAACAAAGGTTTTTTTCAAGGTTGTTGTATTTCGCCGATTATATTACATATATTTATTAATATTTTAATAGACAAATTAATTACACATAAAAAAGGGTTTATCGGTTTACGTTTAACAATAAATACATAGAATCCATACTTGGTTTTTGCAGATGATCTCGCTATTCACGTCCGCCCGAAATACCGCCAACGGTATCCGCGTTCAAACCGCGTCTTCGTCGGACCACCGTGGTCTGACTCGTCTCCTCCGCGAACGTGGTTACGGATACCACACCTACGCGCTAGAGGATGAACGCCGCTTAACGGTGGTCATCCGAGGGCTCCCCGTGGAGCTCACTACTGAGCGGATTTTCGAGGACCTTAAGTCCCAATCGTTCCCCGTCATCTCGGTGCACCGCATGTACCGAGCGACCACTAGGGTCCCGTTCGATCTCGTTCTCGTCCATCTCGAGCTTTCCCCGGAAGGAAAGCAAATTTTTAACGTTAAGGCAGTCTGCCAACTCTCCGGCCTTAGGGTCGAACCTCCACGCGGTCGCGGTTTTCCTGGTCAGTGTCATCGCTGCCAGCTCTATGGGCATTCCCAACGTTTTTGTCACGCGCGTCCAAGGTGCGTCAAGTGCCTGGACGACCACGCGACAGCCGACTGCTCGCGGAAGGGACCGGTACCTGAGGATCCTCCCAGCTGCGTCCTGTGCGGACAGAAGGGCCATCCTGCGAATTATCGCGGGTGCCCCAAAGCGCCACGCAGGACACAGCCGGCAAGGCATCCTCCTCGGTTCGCACAGCCTCCATGGGCTCCTCTAGCCCCTAGGAGGCCCGCGGCCCCTCAGGCATCCCAGGCCCCTCAGGCACCCGCGAACGCGATCGCGAACGCTTGGGTGAAGCCTCCGAGGATTATCCCACAGCCCGTCCCCCAGTCGTTGCCGCCGCCGCCGGTTCGTAACTCCACCGACGGAGTTGCGAGTTCGCTCGCGTGCGTCACGAGCCTCTTCGGTGTAATAGATATCGAAGAGCTCCTAGTCTTTTCGAATGAAATGAGGGATTCCGCGCGGAACCCTGAAGTGCTCCTCAAGCACGCCGTCCTAATCAAATCGATATACGAACACACGATGTCAACATGATGACATCGCGTGGAAGGGTAAAACCTCGCTCTCTGACTGTCGCTACATTCAACGCGAACGGGCTACTTAAGCAGATAGATCTAGTGCGCGACTTCGTGGTCACGCACCAGATAGACGTCCTGTTAGTACAAGAGACCTTTCTGAAACCGTGTAATCGTGATCCGCGCATCGCAAATTACCGTCTCGTTAGGAACGATAGGGCAACCGCGAAGGGGGGAACCATCATCTATTACAGAAGGTCTCTTCATTGCACTCCGCTCGATCCGCCCCAACTAGTCAACGTAGAAGCGTCATTATGTCAGGTGGGTATGACCGGCCATCAGTCGATCGTACTAGCATCCGTCTATCTTTCTCCCAATAAAGCCTTAGTTGAGAGGGACCTTAAGTCCTTACTCCAATCAGGTAACGCAACCATTCTGGCCGGCGCGGCGACCTAAATTGCAAACATCCCCGCTGGAACTCCACTGTCGCAAACAGTAGAGGAAATCTCCTTGATAGGCTAAGTTACAAGGCTGGTCTGGACTTCGAGATCACCGCGCCTTTGAGTCCCACGCGATACTGCGACACAGACTTCCGACATGACAGACCCGACGTGCTCGACATAGTACTCTTGAAGGGCGTGACACTCCAGTTACGTTCTATCGAGACGCTATCCGAGCTAGACTCTGACCATCGACCGGTCCTATTTCAGCTAGGACTTCCTCCCCTTAGGGAACCCGCGACCAAAACAATTATTAACTGGACGAAGCTTCGAGAGCAACTCCATTCCCCCGTACCAGCGCACCTCGACAAAATTCCTGACCAGCTTACATCGGTCGAGGACGCTGTCTCAGCCGCGACTAACTTCACAGAACATTTGGTAGACAGCATAGGAAAGTCCTCGAGGGAGGTCCGAGTGAACTTCGAGGGTTACCGAGCACTCCCTCCGGACATTAGACTTCTCATCACCCGTAAAAACGCCGCGATTAGAGCCCATGACCGATACCCGACAGATGACAACCGACGGAGGCTGCGCCGTCTTCAGAGGGAGTCGAGACAAGCTCTCGACGACTTCAGAGATAGCGGCTGGGATAGGACGCTTGCGACGCTCTCTCCAACACACCAGGCATTCTGGCGGTTGCAGAGAGCGTTAAAGGCGGACACTGTCTCAGATATGCCTCCCTTGGTTGGACCTAACTCCGCCATCGCGTTTGACGACCCTGACAAAGCTGAGTGCTTAGCCGACAGTCTAGAGAGCCAGTGCCGTCTGTCTGCTCAATCCGTTGATCGCGATCATGTCGAAATAGTCGACAAATCGGTCAATATAATGTGTTCTCAGCCACCGGCCGGTCCGCCAATCAAGGAAACGAACCTAGACGAGGTGACGTCCATAGTTAGGGCGCTTGACGTCAAGAAATCGCCAGGTCCCGATAGGATCACTAACAAAGTGATAAAGCTTCTTCCGCCTCCTTTAATTTACCTATTGGTTACCATTTTTAACGCTCTACTGGCCGGTTGCTCGTTTCCGGCCCAGTGGAAAGAGGCCATAGTGATAGGGTTCCATAAGCCGGGCAAACCCCGGCATCTGCCTAGTAGTTACCGTCCCATTAGTCTTCTTAGTTCCTTAGGGAAAGTATATGAGAGAATCATCCTCTGTAGACTTAGATCGGAAGTCGAGAGACTCAAAATCATCCCAAATGAGCAGTTCGGCTTTAGAGCCAACCATTCATGTTCCCATCAGGTGCAACGCCTCACGGAGCACATACTGATAGGGGCCACTGTGAGGGCCAAGAAGCATAGGACAGGAGCGCTCCTCCTCGATGTAGCTAAGGCGTTCGACAGGGTCTGGCACAATGGACTGGTGTACAAGTTATACCAGTTCAAGGTGTCGGACAGACTCGTACTCATCATACGGGACTACCTGACGAATCGCTCCTTTCGCTACAGAGTGGAAGGCGTCTTGTCAACCCCCCGCCCCATCAGGGCGGGTGTTCCCCAGGGTTCAGTTCTCTCGCCCATCCTCTACTCCATCTACGCTAGCGATATTCCTAGGCCGCGATCTAAAGTGCACCTTGCCATGTACGCGGACGATACCGCGCTTTACACGTCCTCTAAGGAACGGGGCCCCCCAAGGATCCTCCCGCGAATCAAACTCTTTGATAAACCGATACCTTGGAAAGACGAGGCAAAATACCTAGGAGTAACGTTAGATAGAAAGTTAGTTTTCACTGCGCATATTAGGACCGTTCGTAGCAGAGCGGCCTACATATTAGGTCGTTTATATCCGCTGTTAGGCAAGCGGAGTAAAATGTCCCTTCGCAATAAGGTGACACTTTACAAAGCTTGCATACGTTCCGTCATGTCCTATGCGAGTCCCGCTTTTGCGCACGCTAATCTGAAACCCCTTCAGGTGATTCAGAACAGGTTTACACGGATTGCAACCGGGGCGCCGTGGTTCGTACGCAATATCGATCTCCATAGAGATTTAGACCTTCCGACCATCGCCCAGTACTTAAAGGGGCTTTCCCAAAAGTACTTTGAACGTGCTGAGCGACACCCGAACCCACTGGTGGCTGACGCCGCAGAGTATAGACCACGTAAGACTACTTTAGTCAGTAAAAGAAGACCCAAGTCGGTACTCGTTGACCCCGACGACGCGTTCACAGTAGGTAATAACGTGTACGCGTAGGCATAATTGACACCACACAACATACAGACACACACCATCTGTACCGGTATAGACGAGGTCCCAACTGAGTAAGTGCTCCGTTGCTCCGGCGTTCTGCCGTCGGAGGACGCTAGTGTCCAAATTTCCTTAGCTTCCCTCCTGACTAACGACGCCCCGAGCCGAGGTCCGTGTCTCAATCTGAGACGCCCTCGGGACGTCGTTCCCCGTGGGGGCCCATCTGGCCCCCCCTTGTTAAGGGTGGGTCTCCAGACCCACCCGCTCCCCCGGTGACGCTGTAATAGCCAACAGGGCTAACAGCATAGACAGACAAAAAAAAAAAAAAAAAGATCTCGCTATATTGACACGTAAACCAAAACAATGTCAGGTAATACTGCAAAGTTAGAGACATTGGTTAGGATCTTCGAAAGAAAACCTAATAGATGTCACCACCGTCACGATAAAGACGATCACATATAGAATGCTTAATTCAAGAGGCGGACAGCGATATGGTAGCTTAGTTGGTAGAGCGACGGGACGGTTTCCCAGTAATCGCGGGTTTGAATCCCTGCCCGTATCGGTTTATTTTGACGTGACAACGTCTTAAATTAGGTTAAGCTGGGAGTCACTTATGAAAAAGTGTAACGCCCGGTAACGTTACGATGAGTCACCGAACGAGAGAAAGGCCCGCCGAATGCCTTGCGTCTCTCTCCCACGCAAACATGATCGGTCCGCCGAGCAATGTTTTGATATTCAAATTGATTCTTTAAAATTACAAATATTAAGAAAAAGTGGCAGATATAAGAAAACTTGATTTAATTTGTGTTGAGCAAGAATTTTAACATCTAATTTAAGTAAATGTTTTAATTTTCAACTTCATTATTTACAATTACAAATTTTAATTAATTTCAAATTTATTTAGCAAAAATTTTAACCTTCGATCTGAATAAGTGTTTTGATTTTCAAATTAATTCTTTAAAATTAAAAATATTAAAATATATAAAATCAGAAGTGACGTCACATAACATTATCTGTACTTATTATTATTTAATATGTAGGCCAGTACATGTGACCATACTTGGTAGACACAATTGGAAATAGTATTTTTTTTATAACTGAAAAAAATAAATATATAAAATACTGGTAGCAAACAATAACTTCAATGATCGATATCTCCGCAACTAATTGATGTATCGAAAAAGTCTGTAAATAAATTTTGTAAAAAATAATAACATCAATAATATAATACAAAATAAATAATATATAAAATGATTTTACGTGACAACGTCTTCATCGTCCTATCCTCAACAAAATCACTCAAATTATTAAAATATTGTGCAATTTAATAATATTCATATCAATAAATATTCTACCGAGAAAAAGACGTGGTCACTTAAATCTTCGCCCGTAAAACCGACTTTACAGGCAACCATATTTTTTCATTCATATTTAGATAAATTTAAATAAGCTTAAGATGGCTATACATGTTTATAGATATTTTCAAACTGTAATTTATTTTATTTAATTTGCTCAACCTAACTTTATTAATACTGTCAGGAAGAACCATAGTTCAAATTATGTATTTAGATATTTCTTGCTTTTACTTGGGAAAAGGGGTTGTCTACTGACTTGAAATAATCGTTACTTTAATGTCTGTAATTTTTTCACCTTAACATGGGTCGGTATTGTGGTTGTGAAAAACATTTATCTTCAGCTTAGCCCGTTGTGTTAACGAGCGTGGGAATAGTTCCAAAAGTTCCAAAACGTCTAATTTTGCAATGGGAATAACAAAACAGAATAATTATTGCACTATTCTTAAACAATCATTTTTATGTATTATTTATGTTTTGTTTTTTAAAACACGAAAATTATTAAAATAAAACTATTTTTATTGATTTAACAAAACTTAAAAAAACAGAACATAAATAATGTGCCTTTCTTTATTTGCCGTTGTGAAACACTAAATAGGTACGTAACGAGCAAAACACACAAAAAAAAATTAAATATAAAAAAGATATAGTATTGTGTTTTTATCATGAATCATTCTGTTAAAAGTTTGTAGAAATAATCAACATACAACGAACATTGTCTGAATTTTTTGTTTATTTCGATGGTACCTCTGGAGGCCAAAATTTTAAAATTCGTTGATTTATATGTAGGTACCTATACGTAGCCGTAAATTTTTATTCATACATTAAGTTTTGTACATATATGTAATGAAATAAAACGGAAAATCACTGAAATATTGGATAGAAAATAAATAAATAACAGCGTCTTTTTTAATTAACAAATGAATAGAATCCTCTTTCTTAAAGTTTGATATAGAGCTTTAGATAACCTTATAGACTGTGTTCTTTATATACTAATTATATTCTACGATAATTTCGAATATTGTTTTGTTACCACATTTATGGATTGAAACTACGAATGATCGTTTCCAAATCTTTGGTAAATTCTTTGAATTTTAAGATTTCTCGAATATAATCTGTAAAAGAGTAAGTAAGTTCTTGCTACATCTTGTTTTGATTTAATTAATTAATTAATAGTAATAATTTATGATTCAAATAATATACACAAACAAAGGTTGAATAAAGTCTTCTTTTAATAATAATAAAATAATCCCTGTGCCAGAAGCCTCCGTACTTCCATATAAACCTAAAATTATAGCAAATAAATATATTTTTTATAATATAAATATTACAGACAAGACAATGTATATGTATATGTATATGTATATGTATATGTATATGTATATGTATATGTATATGTATATGTATATGTATATGTATATGTATATGTATATGTATATGTATATGTATATGTATATGTATATGTATATGTATATGTATATGTATATGTATATGTATATGTATATGTATATGTATATGTATATGTATATGTATATGTATATGTATATGTATATGTATATGTATATGTATATGTATATGTATATGCATATGTATATGTTTTCATTTATCACGTTTCCTTGCCCCACGCATCCATAAGGTTCTACGTCTCGGGTTAAACTTTTTACTTTAATTTAAATTTATATGTTTAACGTTAAAACCTACATTTAAAACGAATATGTTTGTTTTAAACGTGTACACTTAATTTATTAATATTCTGTGCTTATTGAAACTTCATTCAAGTTAAATATTTTCTCTTTTCACCTCTTTACGTAACCATATTATCTAAAATACATTAAAAACAATATTTTGTATATAACCTCATAAAACAGTCGGGCTGAAGTAAAACTTCAAAGACACGGGTGCCATCTTTTTAAAGTCGCTTGGCGATATTTTAAGTATCTATTATGATTTTTTTGATATGCCTAATACCAAATGTATCGATTAATAGTACCTGTTCATTGTTTAAAAAAAGTAACATAGTTTTTTTTATTTCGATTATAAATTCCAGTATAAATAAAATATTATATTTTTGTATTAAGGTTTTCGCTATCATATCTCATTAAAATGTGTCATTCTATGTATTACATATATATATATATATATATATATATATATATATATTTTATTCATTTTTGCAAGTGTATTTTATTAACTCAATATCTCACAGATAAAGTATAGTTCTATTTCCAAAAGGTCTAACAATGAGAGAAACGGAAATAGGAAGTAGATCGGAAGCAAAGTAGTTGTTTTCCTAAACAGCACGTGATAGAACTGAATCATTCCTATTCGGAGTGCCGACAAGCAATAAAGCAATTCTACATTGGATGTTTCTGAACAAATATCAACTGTGTACTGGTAACATTCAGAACCTCCTTATTTGTTCTCGTTCCCCCTTCAATCACCTATATCCTGATCGAAGCAGAACTATCTAAATGCAGATGAAGTGACCGTTTTGTACAATGTTCGGAGTATACGATGAAATTACTAAGCCTACCCTCATTCCGTTTGATTTTATTCTGCTGTTAAATAAAACTGTTGTATAAAAGTAATTTATATAACATATTTTTTCTCAGCCTTTTAGTTATATAAGAATAGAGTTAAAACTAGGAATAATTAAGTTGTGGTTTTAATAGGATTTATAACAAATAGAGCTTTTTTTTTTATTTTTATATTTAGAGAATTTAGAACAATGTTTAACATGTCGATGACAGATTCTTTTCATCTATAGATAGAAAAAAACATTGAGTTACGAATTATTAAACCTTATTTAATTTAACTTACATTAAAAACTTTAAGTTCAAAAATACTAAGGCACAGAATATTCTTGATACTTATATATTGTTTTAAGATTATGTTTTATAAATCCCGCCAGAGACATATCGTCCGGTCAATTTAGATGTTTGTGAAAATTCCCAGAGAGTTGAAAATTTACATACCTAAATATTATGGACACCATTATCATGAAATTGTGAAAAGTCCCCGTCGATCCCATCTCTGCAAAAAAATATTCAAAGTGAAGGTTGCCAAAATGGGTTTTATTATTTTTTCAGAAAAAACGGTTAGTTTTATGATAAAAATATATTACACAAAAATTTTAGATCATGCCATTATCTACAAAAAATTACCCGTACACATTTATTCATAAGACCAATCATTTTTGAGAAAAAACAATTACTAAATTTTCTTACGCTGTATTATCCACAATAAGTATGTCTAAGTTGCCTCTGACATCATTGGGCTTGGAATATAAGTTTTAAATACGAGTTTATCGGGATATCATAGCCGGACATAAGGAGTTTATTTTTATTTCTTGTATTAATTTTATGTAAATCACAATTTTTCTTGAACTTTGAAATATTTTTATGAACGTAAATTAATTTTTCATAAATATATTGAGTATAAACAGTCATAATTTTAAATTCTTTAAATTTGTTTCTTAAAGAGTCTCTTGGTCTCATATTATATATTGCTCGAACAGCCCTCTTCAGCAATGTAAATATGGTAACAATGTCAGCCGCATTGCCCCATAATAGTATACAGTATGACATTATGCTATGAAAGTAACTAAAGTTAACCAATCGAGGAGTTTCCATCATATTTGTTAATCGACGTATTTTTAACCGCGTATACAGCAGAACTAAGTCTAATTGACAAATCAAATATATGAGGACCCCATTGCAATTTTTCATCTAAAGTAATGCCCAAGAAAGTTGTAGATTTGACCAAGTCCAATTTATCATTGTTTATTAGTACCATAATTAACAAACCATTCAAAATATGCCAGGTAAAAAACATAAAGGAATAATAAATTATTTAATAAACTCTGATACACAAGATACAATAAATTAAATTTACTTATAAAAAAAAATATTTTCATATATTTAAAAATTCTTTTACAATACTTTAAACTATAAAACTATTAATTTTTTCTATTAAAAATACTTTAACCCCCTTTATTTTGAATATTATTTTTTTTTTTATTAATAATTAACTATTAATTAAATGTTAAAAATATTACTTGGTACTAATATTTTTAACACTTGTTAAACTAAATTTGACACATTTCGTCATGTTTCTTATTGAGCAACAAATTTACTTTAGGGACACCTTAGAATCTGGATCCTTGCCGATAAGTAAACCGTTCAATAGTTCAGGTGGTGTTTCAATTTCAGATAGTTGCACTTTTCCTTACGCGCAACAGATCCTAACAGATTCATTTTTGAATTTGAGAACATGACAATGCAGACATTCCTTGTCCATAGCACCAGGTACCACTTTCAAATGATCATAATATTCAATATCGGGCTCATACTGGAATGCTAGACGCAAAATCAAATCAGATGTAAATAAATGTTCGATGTACCTGTTGGCGTTGCTGGTCATTTGTTCTGCGTCTATTGACTGTGAAACGGCTTGATTGTCGTTGTTCTAATCTTATTATTTTCTTTATTTCATTCTTGAGGCAAGTGCCCTATGCTCACAATGCAACAGTATATCGTAGCTGGATTTGTCCTTCGGTTCTAGAGTGAAAAACATTTACAAAAAAGACGATAATTGATCAGTTATCGAATAAGATGAAAAATGAATAAATTACTAAAATGGCTATTTAAAATAGGGGTTAAAAATTTAGGTTGTATGAATTTTTCAAAGTCCCATTATAGAAAAATAAAAAAATAAAGTTTTGTCCAAAAATAAAAAAAATGTTAAGGAGAACAACCTTTATCACTTAGGGGTATGAAAAATAGATAGTATAATAGCCGATTCTCACACCTACAGATTATGCATATCAAATTTGGGAAAAATCGGCTAAAGCCGCTTCGGAGGAGTAAGGTAACTGACATTGTGACACGAGAATTTTATAAGATATTCAAGCCGTAGCTAATAAGCAATTTTTGTAATTCTTGTTGTCGAAACATTTTTCGTTATTTTTCCACATTGATGCTTTTTAATTTTGACTTACAAAAAACCAACAACAAATTACATTTCGTGGAAATCTCTTAAATAGATTTTGTTTTGTTATTATAGTTGAAATTAAATAGATTTTGTTTTGTTATTACAGTTGAAGTTAGTTTACTTATTTTTCAGTTAAAAATATGATATTTTTCGTTATTAAAGTATTATATGTGTAGGTACCATTCAAAATTTATTCAAAATGTGTCCAGTAGATTTAGTGTTATTTAAATAACAAATCAACGGACAATCGGATAAATGTAGAAACACGTAAAAGAACTCTTGTTCTGTATTTCAACAGATATATACTTTAAATATATGAGATTCAAGTTGTTACGAAGTTTTAATTAACAAATTCCTAAAGACTCTAAGAGGTAAAGATTGTAAATGTCCGAAAGAAGTTTGGAATTTGGTTAAATAGAAAGCTGGTCTGGAATGACTTAAGAAAAATAAATTAGTTGAGCTTTTAGTATAAATTCATTGATGTTAATGTAAAATGTTAGTTTCATTTAATTAAGGATGTCAAAACACTGAACTAAAGGCCAATACTAGGTAAGGCATGAGCCAAAAAATTCATTACCAAAATATTAGGTGCGAAAAATAAAGTAACTAAAAAAACTTTACTTAACTAGCGATTTTTCTTTAGTCATAAAAAAACTATACACTATAACTTATAATTTGTGATTATACATATTATGTTATTAACTAATTCAATTATGGTGTAAGATGGTCCTGCTACATATTAAAAATATTAGAATAGTCTTAGTACACATTGAAAGATAAATATTTCTCTTTCTCCCTCTTCTCTCAAGTAATATTAGTAGGTACTTGACGCCGAAGGGAGAAATTAATTAGATAATTCTAACTAAGATAAGGATGAGATCTAAGACAGACTGCCTTTGATCTGTAGTAATGTACAGGTGAGGGTGTGATGTTATTTATTGTAATTGAAAAGTTGACCATATTGTAGTTATAATATGTACGATAATTTATCATTTTCGATTCCCTTCTAAAATAATTTCAGTCCTTTCTATAGAACTTCTATCAGGAAAAGTGCTGAATTTAACACCAAAGGTCGTTAAATATAAACGGATAGGTATAAAGCATACGATTTTATTTGAACCTCTGGTGTTTCTCCGAAATTCCATTCGGGATTTGGGTCTTGGAGTGGGTTTAAAGATAGTGACGTAAAACTACCCACATCCATATAAATGTATCCATGTTCCTTTCCCGAGAGGAAGAACCATTTTGACAAATAAAAAAATACATAAATAAATAAGATATGACAAATAAAATATCTTAGCGTATTAATGGATCACAAAAAACGTATTTGCGATCAAAATAATTTTATAATCGGAAAAAGTATATTATAAAATCGGTATTACCGGAATACTAAATATTTTAAATAAATAGCTGCCAGTCACAGTCTTGTTTTTTAAGTTTATTTAAGTTCAGAAGTCACATCGATTGTTTATCTTTCAAATCACTATCATATATAAACGAAACGCCATATAATAAGTGTTCTAAAATATAAACCACATTTATACATAATACAACTATTAAATATTCAAATATATTTTATATTTTTTTCTGATGTATCGGACATAAAAAATATAAATATGTATTTCAGTTTTACTTTCTATATTTCTCTATTTACTATTACTTTATCATTTTAATATTTTTGTAATTATATATAAATCATGGTTATTCTGTATTAAATACACAGTGCAGTAAACATGGAAGCGGTAATTTCATTTTGCAACGATGACTAACCCTCATGAAGTAGTAAATAATGACTGTTAAATTAAAACTACTGAACCAGTCAATTTTATGATCAAGATAGTCGATTTGTTTATTAATATTATCAAGAGACATCTTCTTGCTTTAAGACTGTCTTTAAATACCAAATTATAAATGTTAATTAAGAGTAAAGTATATATTTGTAGAAACAAGGTTAAGAAAACTGTTCATTCTGAGTGTACCTTCTACCTATGTGGCAACAAATAAAGGTATAGAATAAATAAGTACAAATGGACTGTATTATATCCCCTGTTTGTATAAATACTATGAAGATATTTAAGATGTTTCCTGGAAATAATTTAATCAAATTGTAGCCCTAATTTCTTAATTTTTAATCTTTATGAATTACGAGAATATTTATTTTATAATTTAAGAATCAAAGTACCTACTATTTAAGTAACAAAATTAATAAAGAAATATTAGTGCATTTTAGTCATCTGTGTTTTAATAATGTAGCAGGTAATAAATAAGTTTAAAAGTTCATTCAAGATAAGATTATCTCAGATTTGTATACCTGTTATAAACAATAAAATAATTTTGGCAATAATAAAGCCAAAACTTAGAGGTTATTAGGTTCGTTTAATAATGTAGAATGTAGACATAAGTAATAGACAAAAAGGAACGTTGTAGAAAAAACATCCGTTACTTTTGCGATATTTTCGGACTTTTTTTCTATTTTTTTCTATTTTCTGATTTCATCGTGCACTTGTGCAGTGCCATTTCTAGACCCAACCTTAATGAAGACTGCATTTTTTGGAACTAACTTTCATAGAAAGGAAACAATCAGACATTTCCTGAGGGCAAGATTAGAAGTGGGTACAGAGAAAAAACTAATGTTTATAAACGTGTATTATGCAATTGGAACCTAAAAGGAAACATGAATTAGGTGGTCTTCGTATGTGGCTTGTCCTTCTTGGACATAGGAATACTAATATAGCATTGACTATACTATTAATTGTCACGATAGAATATGTTATGTTGTTTTGTGACCATATGTAATCATGTTTTGGTGATAATTGCTTTTAGTCAAAAAATATATTAAGGTTTTTTAAATAAACCTTAATTACGAGCTATTCAAAGTTTCGAGAGCAAAAATTGTGTTAATTAAATTTTCCTAATTAGGCTTACTCAGATGAAATGGGATTTACCATCCAAGTAAGTGTAATGTTTGAAGTACTTACGTAATTTGATGGCCTCGTTCTTATATTAATGAATGTTAATTTGATGTAATGAAGTTGTTGTAATTAATTAGCCTTCAAATTTGTTTGAATACAATTCAAAGCAATCTTAATCCAAAGCAATTTTTAAATATAAAGTTCAATTCAGTATTGATATAGGTACATATAAATAAATGAAATAATATTATTAAATACAAAATAGTTATTAATCCAGATGAAACTGTTAATAAATAATACAAAACGATTGTTTACATACCAATTATGCGAGCAGCAGCCGAAGGACTTAAAGAAACCAAAAATCTTTGTAACTTATTTATTAAAATTAAAATATTATAATAAAATTCTTAAGTTTAAACTATACTATGTGCTCGATTCGAAGTGTGAATCTGAAGTGACGCGATCGCCCCCAGCCATTGTCCGTTTCCTCGCTCCCCACAATGTGTTGCAATCCCGCGCTTCCAACAATGTGTTGCAATCCCACGGACTGGGTGGCTCGCTTCCAGCTACCTCAGCGGTCTACATGGTTGATGCAGTTGCCTCATGTCGAAAGAGCTAACCATTGTTCCAGTTTTCGTAGAATGTCAATTGTCGTAATTATGCAATATGTAATTTACCTTTACTGAAAGAAAATATTATTGTTATGATTCTTTCTTCTTCACCTTTATGTTATTAAATTCAAACTCAAAACTCATGTTCTGTAATGGAGTAACTACGAAGTTACAAGTCTGAAAAGTTTCTTTTTAATATCTATGACATTCCTTTATGACATATATGAGAGATTGTCAGAGTAGAATTTTATAATGTTTCAACTCTAAGAGGGTTAAATGGAGATGAGAGTTCGTTTGGTGTAAGTTACTCGTTTCTTCTGCCCTTATCCCACTATGTGGAGTCGGCACAACATGTTATTTTCTTCCACTCAGCTCTATCATTGGTCATCTCAGAATTCACTTCTTTTCTCAGCATATCATCTTTCACACAGTCCATCCAGACCTTCTTCGGCCTTCCTTTCCTCTTCTTTACATCCACATTCATCTTTAATATTCTCCTTGTCACATGACACTCATCCCTTTTATTAAAAAAGACAAATAATCCCTTTTTAAAATGCCCATACCACGCTAATCTTTTGCTTGACAGCTTTTCGGTCACGGGCTCTATTTTCATACTTCTCCTAATATACTCATTTCTAATTTTGTCCATTCTAGTTATACCACACATCCATCTTAGCATTCGCATCTCAGCAGCGTGTAATTTCCTTTCATTTGTCCCTTTCGTCGCTCAGCACTCCGAACCATACAATACGACAGGTCTTATGATCATCTTGTACATTTGCTCTTTTAGTGTAAGGGGCATTCGAGGGTCACATGTTGTCCCTGTGATCTGCCGCCATTTCATCCATCCGGAATTAATTCTATTCTTTACATCCCGATCTATCTTACCATCACCTTGCAGGACTGAACCGAGGTAGCGGAAGTCGGAGCATACAGGAAGAGATGCACCCATCTAAGGCAATTGGGGTAAAGCTGGAAGAAGCACCGAAATCACAGAACAAATACTCTGTTTTTGTCTGACTGCTCTTCATTCCGAGGTTCTCCAGTCTACTCTGCCATTTTTCCAGCCTGCTCTGCACCTCAGGTTCATTTTCTCCAACGAGCCCAATGTCATCAACAAAGAGCATGCACTAGGGACCATAATCCTGTATGTCTAATATTAAAGCATCCATCACCAGGAGAAACAGGTAAGGGCTGAGTGCCGATCCCTGGTGCAGCCTAACGACCACACCGAACTTTTCGTTTTTGCTAGCTGCTGACCAAACATTGTGCTTGCTCAATCATACATGGCATCAATCAGTCTAACATACTTCTCAGGCACACCTTTCTCTTTCAAAGCCTACCACAAAACGATGACGCTTTTGAACGATAAAAATTTTAATCAAACTTAATATTAAGTCAACTATCGGGGGATCAAAATTGTATTATTTTTCCGACTAATAAACGACTGGCAACAGTCCCCTTTATCTACGACTCTAGCAAAGTAAATAGCAAACTTTTAGCTTTTTAACACGTTCCCTGCGACATCATATTTAAAAAACTTTCTGCTGGTGTGTTAGGGATCTAAAAGATCTCGAAACTAATTTATCCCCGGTTGCGTTGGGGACCTAATCAATCCCCTAAAAGTACAATTATGAAAATAATTTATATCTTCAACAAAAACAATGACATATACTTAAAAATTTCGTGGGTCAAAGATAGTCTACTCTTCTATATTTTGCTAGGTACGCAAGCAGTTATGAAATAAGAATAAGCCACAAATACAAATCAAAAATTAGTTATCGATTGTATCTCGTTCCGCAACCAGAGATAGAGCAATATGTGAAGTGACTAGTGATGGGAATAAAATAAAATGTCATTTGTCGATAGAAAAAGTTTAATTTACGAAGTAGTTATTTATTATAAACTACGGAAAATGTTTTTCATTAAAGCAAGCACATCGACTTTTCGCATTGTGAGCAAATCGTAATGATTTTTTTTAAATTTTTTTTTATATATGACACACTTAACAGTTTGCGGCCAATATGGGATAAGATATTCTGCACAATAATAAAGATCTAGCGGCTCGCCAAAAAATGTTTTTTAGAAGCTTCAGAGCTGTTTACCGTGCATCGTAATTTTTCATAACAACTCACGCAACATCTTTTTTTTGTATCCTCGTTGGAAAACATGATCAACACATCTTCCTTCAGGAAATATTTTTTTTTATTTTACTGGATAATGCCGCGGTATTAACCGGCGATAATTTTTTTTTTTCATTTATTTATTTAAGGTCGTTTTTCAACATCAAGGTCATTAAAAACCACTGTAGACTTATAGTATATATTACAGTGTATTAAATAAGTTTATACATGTCAATTACTTTTAGAAATTTAAGGGTTTGTATACATCCATCGTCATTTAAACATTCTTTTAAGATCTTAGGTAAACTACATAGTTGTTTTTCTTTATTGTACGCTGTACATTCTACTAAAAGATGTAAAACAGTTAAGTCCAGCCCGCACTTGCATTTGGGTTTGTCAATCTTAAGAATAAGGTGGATGTGTGTTAAATTTGTGTGTCCAAAACGCAATCTAGTAATTATTACCTGGTCTTTTCGACAACTAAATGAAACTGGGGACTTGTCAAAAATAGAATTTCTTATACCAAATAATTTATCCGTATTACCTTCCTTCCAATAACTATCCCACAGAATTTTAATGTTTTGTTTTAAATACTTTTTTACTTCCGCTGGTACTGATTTGATTGTTTTGCAAATATATTCTTCCTTAGTCGCATTCCTAGCTTCTTCATCTGCTTTATCGTTACCAATTATTCCTTGATGACTTGGGATCCATACGATTTCAAATTGGAAATTGTCTTTTAAGAGATTTATAATTTTTTGTTTTATTTCTATTAATAATGAATTTGAATTATTTATATTTTGTAATGCTGTTAAACACGATTTTGAATCTGTATAAATAACATATTTTTCAGATTTACTTTTACTATTTATCAAATCTAATGTCTTAAGTATAGCAGTTGCTTCACAACTAAAAATTGAGTGGAAATCTGGGAGTCTATATCGGTGACAACTCTCACTAGATATAACTGAACATCCGGTTCTTCCATCCATTACTGACCCATCCGTATAAAAAGATTTAAATTTTGTAAATCTATCATTAACTACATGATATAGGTTTTTATAAATATATTGAGGAGTTTCACATTTTGTATTTTTAGCTAATTCTAGATTAATTGGGAATAAAATATTTTCCCATGGAGCAGTAGTAAGTAACTTTTTAGTAAAAACTGAGGGGATTTTAAATTTTAATTCTTTTAAATAACTAGCAGCTCTAATTCTTAAAGGTTGTGGTAAGGTAGGTTTCAATTCGTATTCCGTGTCCAATGATGTATTTTTAGTGTAGTAATCGTAACTTGGACTTCGGGTCGGGATAGTATATTAATAATGTAGGCAATAACCAGTTCTTTCCTTCTGAATTTTAATGACATTTCTCCAGCTTCTGCTAAAATACTTTTAATAGGACTAGTTTTAAATGCACCAATACTCAGTCTGAGAGCAGTATTTTGAATACTCTCCAAGGATTTCAAAGTGTGACTTTTTGCAGAATCATATAAAACAGAGCCGTAATCAAGCTTTTGTCTTATTAAAGCGTAGTATGTGTGTATCAGGCATTTTCTATCTGATCCCCAAGTAGTTGATGACAAAACTTTTATTATGTTTAGTCTTCTATAACATTCTGATTTCAATTCATTTATATGTGTATTCCATCTATTTTTTGTATCGAAAGTTAATCCTAAAATTTTTATGTTTTTGACCTCTTTAATTTTGTGTTCATTTAGATATAATCGTATGTTTTTAAATCTATTTTTTCTATTGGATATTATAATATACTCAGTTTTTGATTTAGAGATTTTGAAAAACCAGTTTCATTTGAGCAACTGAGAAGTTTGTCTAAGACGTTTTGAACTAGCTTTAGCATTGGTTTTAGTGTCCTACCACTACACGTTAAGGTCAAATCATCGGCAAACAAAAATCCTTTTACTGGCTTGTCAACACATGAGAGAGCATCATTTATAGCTAGCAGGAACAGAATTACACTTAGTACAGAACCTTGAGGGAGACCATTTTCGGTGGGGACACAACTAGATATAGTATCATTAATTCTTACTCTAATTAAACTATTTGAAAGAAAGTTCTTAACAAATGCCAAGGTATTTCCTTGTATATCAATGCATTGTAATAATTTTAAAACTCTATTTTTCCAAACCATTTCATAAGCCTTTTCTATATCCAAAGCTACGATAACTGTGAAATTATTTATAGCAAGACTGTCAAGTATTTCACTTTCAATGCTCATTAAATGATCTATTGTAGATCGAAATTGACGAAACCCATATTGGTATGGTGAAAGATATTTATTTGTTTCTAAATACCACCTGATTCTTTTACTAACAATTTTTTCAAGAATTTTGCATAGATTACAGGTTAGTGATATTGGTCTATAGCTAGTTTGTAAACTTGATATTTTATTAGGTTTTAATATTGGAACTACTAATGCTTCTTTCCAACTACTTGGGAAAACCTGATGATTCCATATATGATTATAGACTTGAAGCAAATATTCTAGCCCTTTTATGGGTAAATGTTTAATTATAATATTGGATATATTGTCTGGGCCTGGACTAGAATTGCCTAATTGAGACATTACTAATAATAATTTTTGCATAGAAATTTCTTTATTGATGTGATTTGAATTATCAGATAAGTTTAGTTTTAAATTTTGTTCTACAATTCTTTTATTTTGAAGGAAATTATCATTATAATTAGTAGTGCTAGAATTAAGTGCAAAGGTTTCAGCTAATATACGGGAGGTTTGAATTGGGTCAGATGTATATGAACCATCAGGTTTTTCAAGGACAATGTTATTGAAGCGTTTTTTTTGGTAGTTAAGTTTTTGAATCTTTTTCCACATATCTCCCACAGATGTTTTATTATTAATAGAAGAAACCCAATCCATCCAATAAGATTTTCTTCTTTCTTTAAGTAGTCTTCTATAGTAGGCTCTCTTTTTTTTATATTCTATTTTATAAGAAGAATTGGGGTCATGTCTAGCATATTTTTTAAAAAGTTTCAAAGCATTTTTAGTTTCTTTAAGTGCTATTTTACATTTATCATTCCACCAAGGTAAGTTATGATTTTTTAATACACCCGACGTTTTAGGTATAGCCTTGTTGGCTGCTTCTAGGATAATTTCAGTAAATTTATCAACAATATCATCAATGGGGTAGTCAGAACTGGAATTAAAATGGATTAATCTAGAAAAGTTAAGATCAACTTTTTCTTTAAACATTAACCAATTTGCTTGGTCAAATTTCCACCTTTTAGGTATTTTATTGCTATTCTGGATGTCATGTGAAATATTGGATCTTATTGAAATCGGGAAATGGTCACTGTCATATAATTCGTCCAAGGCGTTCCATTCAAAATATGGTGTTATATTTTGTGAAGCCAAAGTAAGATCTATATTGCTTGTGCGACCAGTATTGCTATCAAAATGAGTAGGTTGACCATTCTTCAGTAATAATAAATCATTGTGTTCGTCAATCCATTCAGCTAACATTTTCCCTCTGGAATCACATTTATCTGAACCCCAATAAAAATGATGACAATTAAAATCCCCCAAAACTATAAATGGTTTCGGAAGTTGACTTATAAGATTATTTAAATCTTTGGAATTTAGTGGTTTGCTATTAGGTAAATAAACATTACAAGTGGTAACATCAAAAGGAAATTTTGTTTTTATCGCTACTGCTTCTAAATTTGTATTAAGTTGTATTTCTTCAGGGAAAGTATATGGTTTTACAAATATAACTACGCCGCCACTAGCCTTGTTACAGCTTAAGCGATTCGTAAAAAAACGTTCATAACCAGTCATTTGGGCACAATAATTAGATGTGAAATTAGTTTCTTGTAAACAAATACAGTCTGGACTCAAACGATTTACCAATAATTTTATGTTTTCTATTCTTTTGAAATATCCATTAACATTCCATTGTAAAAAGTCCATATTCTATTATAATTAATAATATAGAAATTAATAATATGTAAAATAGATATATAGGTAAATTTAGTTTTACTTACGAATAAATTTAAATAGTTAAATTTCTTTATCTGATAAAATAATAGAAGGATTCAACATTTCATGCAATTTTCTCGAGAGGCGAGAACTTCTATTTTTTAAACTCTTATTCATTTTACAATGTATTTTATTACACATTTTAATCAAATCTTTTACGTTATTTGTATACGAAAAAACTAATTCTTTTATATTTTGTTTACCTCGTGCATTATCCAATAAACTTATAAATTGATCTAAGCTTAAAGGAAATGATTGGTCGCTGTTTAATTCTGACATATTATCTTGAATGTCTTTCCAAATTTTTTCTTCACTTCTTCTGTCAATCTTTCTTATTTTTTTCTTAGTCTTGGTTTTACTATCTACTTCCTCGAAGGACACATTACTGCCAGTTTCATCGGTTTCAATTTCCATTATATCTGTGTCAGTTTCTTTGGTACATGGTTTGATGAAATCTATTTTTGATGAGTCACTGGTAGTTGGGAATGGATTCGCTTTTTCGCTTTACAATCTTCTTGGTTATGAGAAAGGTCTTGTGAAGTAATTGTGTATTGTGAAGTAGGTTTTAGATTTTGTATAAAGTCATCATTTCTGTCAAATATTTTATTTATTTCTTCCGCTGTTTGGACATTCATTTCTTGTGAACAGTTTTCAACATTAGGTATGTTTTGAGGACAATTCTTAGCTAAGTGACCTATAGTGTTACAAGAAAAACATTTTAAAGCATCATTTGATACGTAAATCCAGTAATTTTTCCCTTCATAGGTCAACTGAAAAGATTCTGGAACAAGGGACTCGTCATCTGGGTTTATATATATAATTGTCTTCTGAAACTCAATATATGCGAGAATCCTGGGTCTGTCACTCCTATCTTCATAAATGTTATAGGTGACATTGTATTTATATTTAATTCTTTAAATTTCTGTTCAATGACATAATTTGGTATGACTGGACAAACGTTTGATAATACTATTCTTTTATTTCTTGTTATCAAAGGTTTTATTTCTAGAATATTTTGTTGAATATTAATCTTTTTCTTTTCTTCGATAAGGTTGTCAGCAGTTTTTTTTGAATCTAAGTAAATACAGACACGTGCATTTGATATTCGTGAAATAAATCGAATACATGATGCTGGTGTAATAGATGACATGGCAATAAGGTACTCTCTGAGTGTTATTCCATCGATTGAGTCCAATATGATAGCTTGATCTTTCTTAGGAAAACTCGTTGAGGACGTAACATTGGCATAACTTGATGTGTTAGATCTTGGCTGTGACTGTAAAGGTTGTTGGGACATTGGGTGGTTTTGAAACGTTGGGGTTGATAACATCTTTGTATTAAGGGGCTCCTGGTATTAACCAGGAGTTGCCCAATCAACTTTTAATCAACTAATAAATTCAATTTATTATTTTAACACTTTATAAAACACGATAACGAGTCTAGCGGCATAAACACGTGCGTTCAATGTGACTACCCTACGCACGGAACTGGCGATAATTTTTCTTTCTTAGAATGCTCACTAAAATTAATTGACTTTTTTTTTTTTAAAGTAACTCATTGTTTTTAACAACAATCAAGACAATTTAAAATATAAACACGTCGATATATTTATGCGAGTGCTATTTTTGAAACGTGAGCGCGTCACCTGACATCGATACTTAAACAACACTAAAACGAGACACGCTGCGCCCGCGCCGCCTACCCACCCTGTCTTGCGTCTACGAGGCGTATGATTCCACGAGTAATAAAATGTCCCCTAACGCAAGTAATGAAAAAAATTATAGTACTGTGCGTTAGGGACCTAATCCATCCCTATTTTTTTTTATTATGTCTATGAACTCACCTTCAAGTAGGATACAAATGTGTATATTTGTCGTGCTCATACATAAAGAACTTTACAAGTTAGAGCCCTCCGCAAGGAGTGAAACAACAGCATTTTAGTCCACGCACAATACGAAAGTCCCGCAAGAGACCTAATAGACCTCGTATTTCATCGAACGTTTTAAATTTCAAGAACACAATATAGGATTTTTAAGAGAATAGGGTTAGCAAATCACTTTATGAATTTACATTACAGGATTTATGAAACATACCTAATAAGAACGATTTTTTGTAAATTTTTGGTTATGAAGTGAAAACTTCTTTAGCGTCATTGTGATCTGAAACTCGATGAAACGAAAAAGAGACAGACATAAATTTATTCAACGTTTTCTCATCCTTTCTCTTTCTAATACCTCGCTAAAACATAGTATTTATAAGAGAGCCTCTACACGCCACCTTACAGATTTTTAAGTTTAAATTTAATTTTTCTAATTTGTGTTGTTTAAATTCTGTGTATTTTGTATTATTCCTTATATGCCCCCTAAAAACTGTTTTAATTGTTTTTTTTTCCTAGTTTTAACACTCTAAAAACATTGAAAATCTTTTAATATCATTTTATATTCACTATATTCTTATTTTTATTACAATCTTCTCTCTCTTCTGCTCATCACTTTACTATGTTTTTGTTGTTCTCACAGACTATAAATTATACTTATAATTACTGTAGTTAGCCAATTTCAAATATTAAAAAAAAAACATATTCTAACCATACCATTGCTACTTGTTAAGGCTCCATACCGCTTTTTATATATTTGAATATAATTTTTCACATAATGTTAAATAACTATAAAGGTTTTATACAATTTGATGTAATTTTACGTTACCATAGTATTCTCAAGTATTTTTAACTGTCTAAATATTTTATTACTTTACATTCTTCGCTTGCATTCCTCGCTCTAACGAGTAGCATTTCTATTCGAAGTTACAAATCAACCAGAAAAGCTCCAAGGTTTACTATACTGGTTAACTATTAAGAACTTTTTGATTTCAATACTCAAATATTATTTCTTGTATTTTTTTCGTCTCTTATTTCTTAATATATTTGTTTCTCATTTTTCTCACCATATTTTTTTTTTCTCTGTCTCTTTTTGTCTGTAGTTTCGGTCTGTGGAGATCCGTCTATGTGTATTAACGTGATTTTTTTAAAACATAAATTGTAGTAGAAAATGTTCTAAGTTCCAACCACGTGGGTGAGCACGTGGGTGATCATCTGATATCCTCGTTCCATCTTCCAACCCTTAACCCTGGGATCCTATCCCCCTACCCTTCCAAATCTTTCCCCCGTCCCTACAAAAATCGACGCACGAAACATTTCCCTCAAATATAAGCCGAAAGAACTTCGTTCTTACCTGGTATCCCATGATACCACAGTGTTTTTTAAAGGTTTCACTTCTACTACGTGTAAACCATTGCATACATATTTTTTATATTTTTTATTCTATATCAACAAATACTAGTATGGTAAAAAGACTAAGGTCGTTAATATTATCTCATTATAGTTCAGGCAGTTCACCGCTCGCTGCGACAGTGCAGTGTAACGACTCGAAACTAAACATTTCACGCCTACCTGCGAAAAGGAATATATTTAATTAGCTAATAAGACAAAGTGTGCAAAGTGTGGCAAGATTGCTACGAAAAAAAACCAGGAGTGCAATGCAACAAATGCAATCAGTGGTATCATGGCTCCTGCGTATCTTTATCCACCGAGCAACTTACGGCTTTATTATCAACAGATTCCATTGATTGGGAATGTCGAAGCTGCACCGCCACGGCGGGTGGTAAAGCTAAACGAATATTTGTAATTTTGCCTGACCTGGAGGATGAAGATACGGATGCAGAACGACCGAATAACGTTAACCAGGACAAACTGCTAATAGATCTTCGTCAAGAAATTCGTCAAATAAGGCAGACGGTTAAAGAAATCATCCGGGATGAACTTTAAAGTACCCTCAAGTTCTATTCTAATAAAATAGTCGAGGATGAGGAGAAACTTAAAAACCATGAAATGCGTTTAAAACTAGTAGAAAATTAGTGTAAAAATCTTAATAATATTTATAATAGTCTTAATTTAAAAAATGCTGTTCTTAAACAACAAAAAAAAGCTTAATAAAGTAGAATAAGCACAGATGCACAATAATTTTGAGATTTGTGGTATTATTGAGAAGGAGAACGAGGACGGAAGCAAATACCATCGTTACTCTGCCAGACAACCAACCTCAACCTCAACCTCAACCAAAATAAAGAAGACGTAGTAAGTGTCGTGAGAAAAAAGAAACTTAAACGACAGAGTAATGCTCAAGCGGAACGCCCTAAGGTAGATTCACCGATTGTAGTTTTATTACGTGAAGGAAGGGGAATCGATTGCATCAAGGCTTCAAAAACCACAAGTATTATAATACCCACAAGAAAGAAATTAGTAGGAGAAGGTGAGCGTTCAGTATTCATACGCGAAACATTGACCCCGATAGCAGCTTACCTTCTATGGAAAACAAAAACAGCTGTAAAAGAGACCTCAATTTGTAAATACGTGTGGTGTAAGAATGGGCAAGTTATACGTCATGCTTTTTGGTGTTTGCAGCCGGCTTCATCGAGTTATAAGACGTTGTCATGTCAATAAAAGTTATTAAATTTGATTACATAATAAATATTATATACCCCACAGAAACATAGAAATAATTGTGAAATTATAAATATCAGAACTAATTTATATGATACATAATAGTTAATATATTTCCGAGCGATCGCGGTTTAGATTAGGACAACCTCATATGTTCACGAAATGGTGCCCCGAGTGTTGAGATAGTGTCCCGAGGGTCCCGATTGTCGTTTGAGGAGCCATGGGGAAAAAATATGAGTGACTACGAAGTGGTGTTTAGAAGTTTATCCATAAGGTGGTGGAAATCGTATTTCAATGTGAAAAGTTTTTCTTATAAAAATATTTTTAACTATGAATATTAATTACACCACTATACGATTTGTTAATCGTACACGTATTTTTTTTTTTTTTTAAACTTTAATTTTAACATCCTTTAATTTTTAGTTAATCCATCACCAGAACAAATTTGAGAATAAATTTACAAACTTGCGATAATTCCCAGCGGCTTTCCCGCTATATATAGAAATAAAACTTTATTATGTAGGCCAAAAGGTTTTTACACTTATTTACTCAGGTAAAGTACTTTATTAGGGATAGCTGTTACCCGTGACTGCGTCCACGTAGTAATCGGTCCAATAGTTTCGGAGCCTATTTAATTCAAACAAATCTTTCTTCTTTATATTATTAGGATAGTTTAATAGAAATACTTAAAAAACTGTAAATTTGTGTGTCCTCAGGTTTATTAGTACAATAAAGAAATCAGTAACATAACTTTAAAAATAAGAAAAAAAAGTTAAAAAACCCCCGATAGAAAAGGACCTCTAAAAAGAATAAAAATAATATTATTTTGTACTTATTGAAGTCGTTGAATTATTGAATTAAATTTAGCTTATTGAATTATTGATCGAATATTTCTTCCCTGTTCGATACACATCGTTAAATGCTTTGGAAACAAGATCTAAACGTAGCCTTACCCTTAGGGCTCAGCTGCTTTAATCCTTTCTTTGGTTATGGCGCGTTGTAATGGTCTCTTCATCAATTATTCAGTGTGGACGCGCCGTTCCCGTGTTTTAGCTTTAGTGCTTGTGGAATTTATAATGAATTAATTTACCTTTACGTACTTACGTAAAATAAAAAAGTACTAATATGATTTATTATATTATTATAACTTAAATACCATTGCCATAGTCACTTTTTTACGACTTTACCATGAATCAACTAATTTACAAACTGATATTTATGATGATTTTCCAAATGTTTCCTAATAATTAAAGATACTTTTAAAATATTAAGTGTAATATTGCTCTTCAGTATCAAGTTTAATTGATTAATAATGATATCAGACGTCTGAATATATAAATTACTTGACATGTATATGAACAGGTACTGTAGTAATTAGTGCTGGCTGGTCTAATCGGCCTTTGGCGATAACGCTGGGCGAGGTGGTTAGGGAATGAATAAGCTGATTAGGTAATCTAAACCAAAAAGCTATCTCTGTAACCTTTTCATCCAACCATCACTCTTTTACCAGCATCGGGGTAGTCAGTTTTCCCTACCACATAGGCATCCTTGTGCCTGGCCCCAACACTTACCTTTTTAATACGCTTTTATTAGCTTGGGTTGTATGTATGTATGTATGTATGAATGTAACGGAATCTTCGAGCTTAATTTTCACCAGGTTCCAGCGATCCGATTAAATTGAAACTTTGCACACGTATCAAGGACCGATGACAATGCAATAATTTGATAAAAGGTTCCCAAAAAAAAATAAAAAATAAACAAAAGTTTAAAAAACTAAAAAAACACGCTTTTATTGCTAAACGAACTAAAAACTAGAAAATAATTTTTAATGACAAAGAGTATAAAATTACAGTAGTAGAAGATCGAACAATTAATCATAGTGAATCGCCTTAATATAAAATTATAATAAAATTAAAATTATTAACAGAATAATTCAGTTCTAAGTAAAAAACGTGGGGTGCTCGATATTTAAGGTATTACAATCATTCTATTAGCAACTATCTATGGGAGGATAGTTATGAATCACAGTAAAATGCATCGCTGATGTCACAGTTTTTAAAACTCCAAGTTTGGATCCTCCTTTGATATATATATTCGCTTAGAAAATAAATAATTAAATTAGAAGCAAATAAATATTTAAGGGTTTCTATACAACAGATATGACTTATTTTTCTTTTTTAATGTTGGTATGGAATCCTTCATGCGGTTTTTTAATATTTATTTTTTCTTTATTTTTTGCTTTAGAATACTTATTTATAACTAAATGGGTTACGCTAATGTGATTCCATTTGATTGTGGAATTTTATTTTGGAACGTAGTTATTATCGCGCGTTGTGAAAGGGGGCTAGACGGTAAAAATTCTTACCAAAAGTTGGCACGACATTTTCATTTCTATCATTATTATTTTTTGTATTATATTAAATTGCTTAGTAGTTCTTTATTATTTGTTTGATATTGGAGTTTGTTCTTTTAGAATCAATTTGCAAATAAGACAGTTTAAATGAAAATAATAGTACAAATTTTTGATCAAATATACTCGTAATGTGTTGTAACAACGCCATCTATTTATACTTTAGGGAAACATAACCACATCTGATATATAAATATATCAGTACAAAGTAAAACCGCTAGGTGGAGACAATAACTCATAGGTTTATTGATTAGCACTTTTTAATTTAGTTATTCATTTTATTTACATTTGTTATAAATTATCAGCAAAATATCATACAAAAATAGTATACAAATATTATTCATTAGCATAGCTTATATTAATAATTTAATATTTTTTATTACAATAGGTAAAATTCAAATTAAGTAAATTTGAGCCGTTTAAACGCCGTCATTTTGCGCCAGCCCTGCCTGACGTCAAATGACACCTCAATGTTTACTATGAACTTTTTATTTACTTCATACATATTTTAAGTTTTAAGTGCTTTACAAGTCATGGAAGAAGATAAAAACCATCTTACAGGTATTGTATAGTACCGGAGTTCAAAAATAGTATTAGCAAAACACCCGACAAAGTGTTTTTTATATTCCAAGAGATGCGAAAATACAAAAACAATGGTCTATGGTAATTAAAAGGGATAATATATGTCTTAAATTGTGTTTATATTGTTGTGAAGATCAATTTAAGGTAAGTATACTTTATTTATAATAAGTTTAATTTAATAGTTTAAATTTATAGTAAGTTGCATTAGCTATTGAACATAAGAAAATTTGAGTTTCAAATTAACCTAACCTAGTTTACAAAAGTTCAGTATAATTTTCTATAAAAACCGTATTCTTTTTTTGGTTTTACGAAATTTTTATGGTAGTCAATTTATTTCAGGTTAAGAAAGATACAGCTAATAATATTGAACATAATATGTATAACGAAATAACAAGGAGGAAAATATAATCTAAGTTTGAAGAAAGGTGTTGTTTCTCATATGTTTTAGTGACAAAAACACCCGCTGATAGAATGAGAATGTGTGCACTCAAAAGACAAAGATTGACATCGGTTAATGAAGCCTTTTCAGAGTTAGCTATCAAAAGTAGTGTTTAAAAAAATTGGTGACTTTTACAAAGAAGTGATATAGTAAGTAAGTCTTAGTACTGCCCATACAAATGTCTGTAATATTAATCAGCCAAGACAATATTAAATATGATCACAAGGCAGAGCCTTGCTTTTTGCATATTAAAGATATATTACCAAGTGACTAAGCTGTGCAAGTTAATATAAAACCGAAGTACAGAAGTAAAGGTGTCAATGTAAATATACCTGCTAAAAAACAAAATGTAGCATTTTTACCATTCCCTCATTCAACACACAATACTTTTACATTACCAGTAAAACTAACTATTTCACATAGTTTTACTTTACCAGTAAAACTATGTTTTAAAAAGAAAATTGTTTACTGAAAACACAGCTGATAATACTTCTACAGCATCTTATATCTTCTATATCTGCTGATTATCAACAAAGTTATTTATCTGAGTCAAGTGAAGTGGAAAATGATTACCTAAACAATCATATCATTTAATAAAACCTTTAAGCAAGAAAATATAGGTTGAAATTGTATGAACTTCGACGCCGATAATTTGAATGGCGTGTCAAATGACGTCACATATCCTTTCGACCAATGGTGGCGCGTTTTGGAAGTTTGAATTTCGCTCATTGTATAATATCTCAATGATTTCGCTCCCTTAATTTACACTTTTCACCAATTATTTTATGGCCTTTAAAAGTATTTGAGACCATTTTAAATTTAATGCATATTCCCCATTTCTTCAATAATTAATCGAAAGGAACTTCGTTCCATCCGGGTGACCCTTGACACCTCTTAGTTTTTTTTTGGTATAAGTAATTATTGGCACCTACAATAAAAATAAAACAAACATCCGAAACCGTAATAACTTAATTATTGAAAAAAAAAATATTACACGAATATGACAAAAGGTTCAATTATAATTTTAAAAATATGCGTGGTAATAAAATTTAGTCTGAATTATACGAATACAATAGTAAAAACTTAATCAGAATTAATTGGTCTTATATTCGGTAAATCCGTTTACGATTCTCGTAAACAACAGCTGCCAAAGTGTTCGCTTCAACGTTTTTGTTTCCCAGTTGACAGTGTGTGTTGAGTTCATGAATAAATTTACATCATTTATAAAGTATTGCCAGTTTTATTCAAAACAAATTGTCACACAATTATACAATTATATATTAAAACCGATTCGAAGAGTTTAGTTAATAAGTAGATATAGGTTTATCAGTAACAGTTTTTTAATTAATTGAAACTAATTTACAATCTTTTGCCTCAAAACCTCTATCGAAGTAGTACTGAGATCGAGTTTCAAAAATAATATTTTTACCGTAAGTAATAACATTGAAGTAGCCGTATTACCTGGAGTCGAGCGATCCTCTTGGTCTTCTAATATCTTGGATTCTGGTCAAACCGCGAGCCGCACACCGGGCCGCACTAATGCCCACTCAAGGCAGAAGACCCAACGTCGAATCCGACAAGTCGGGAACCCACCACGCCCAGATTAACCATCGCCAAGCGCAACCGTGGCATCGCACTTGGCAACGATTAACCCAGGCAACGTCTCGGACCGTCTCCCCACCAAGCAATGTTCTGTCAATGCTTGGTAGAAAGAGGTCCAGACCTCTAAACGACGCAAACGGCCTCTTCCTCATTAAGAAAGAGACCGCCGCGCACCCCTCCCTAAAGAGCCGCGGGACCACTCCACAGTCCACTCTGCTAATCAGAGAAGTATCAGAAGCGATCCCGTAGCTAGCCCCGGCAAAGAGGGCTTGCGCTCTCTCACCCTCGATGCCCAGGCCAACTTTTCACCAACTAAGGCCTATGGAAAGAGGCCCGAGCCCTCCCTCCCGCGGGTACTTCACCCCGAAAGGTTACCCGCCCTGGCCAGCCATGGATCGGGCACAAACCCCCATGACCGACCCCCACCGCGCCGGGTATTAGCCAACGGGAGAACCCGAAGGTTCTCAGTAACCGTTGTTGCCCAGAGAGCACCACGAGTAGGTTCCCGGGGTTCGTCCCCCAGGGGTGGTCATGCTATTACACAGGTAAACATGGAGTTTTTTTCCATAGTGTCCATTTTCATTCTGCTCGTTGCATCCTTTTTGTATGAAGTATTTTTTTGTCCCGCGCCAGAAAGCTAAAATCACTGCACAGCGCAGCCACGCGATGCCTACAGTATCTTCACTTACAAAGCAATATTCTACCTTTTGTTTAAAGTTCCCAGAGTTATGTGCATGGGCAAGCATTAAAAAACATGTTAATTTTGCGACATGAAATTGTTACCTGAACTATGCATAAGCAGGAAAATAAGTCGTATATTTAGTTTATTTTTCCATTAACAGAGTTCGGAATAGTAAGCACGTTAACTATATAAATTTGTTATGGCGCTGAAAATTTGGGTTCATATTAACTGCATCGACCAGCCATGACAGCTTATGTAACTCCTATCTCCTTAACATTTAAGTGCGGACGTTATTTTTTCTT
This sequence comes from Napeogenes inachia, assembly GCA_959347355.1. Taxonomy (NCBI): domain Eukaryota; kingdom Metazoa; phylum Arthropoda; class Insecta; order Lepidoptera; family Nymphalidae; genus Napeogenes; species Napeogenes inachia. The sequence continues at coordinate 634,745 of OY365799.1, read as the reverse complement.
AACACTCCTGTGAACGGGGAATCTCACAGATTCCTAGAGCCATCTATACTAATATTATAAAGAGGAAAGGTTTGATTATTTTTTTGTATGTTTGAAATGAATAGGCTCCGAAACTACTGGACCGATTTCAAAAATTCTTTCACCGTTGGCAAGCTACACTATTCCCGAGTGATATAGGCTGTGTTTCATTTTCAAAAAATTAGGGATGATTACTAAAACTTGAATATTCTAACGCAAGGTGTAAAAAAATAAACAAAAAACTGCGTGCGCTGCGAAAACGGTGAAAGTTACGCAAAAATGATGTTCTATGAAATTGTTCCTCTTTAAAAGTTCCACAGATTACACGAAAAACGACTTACACGCGGGCGGAGCCGCGGGCTACAGCTAGTATACAATAATTTGGAGGCATTTAATATAGGACCGTTTGAATATTAACGTTATATTATTTAACAAAAAATCAACTGTTATTACAAAAAATGTGAAAATTTTTAAAATGTATAATCATGGCACATTTCAGTCTAAATCTACTCAGATTACATTTTTAGGTATTAAAAACACTTAGTAGGTACAAAAATATCAGAGTTGCGTGAACCCCCGTTTGGGGGGGTCCGAACTGTAAGGCTTTCACCAAACAATTCTCCTTCGACTCAATGCTCTCGAATATTTAAAATGTCTCCGGTGCCCTTTCAAGTGATTCCAAACACGTGACTCGTTACGTCACGGCGTTCACACCCCACTGTTACAATGATATCAATTGAGTTACTAATTATCGTTAAAGTATCGTGATCTGCGATATATATATAAAAGAGTTTCTAAATATCATGTATTATATTTCAGCTCTAAATAAGGTCAAATCTTAAAATGATAATAATAATAATAATATCATACTAAAACACAATATAAAATGTTTGCAGAAGTAAACATTTTATATTTCTATTGTTCCATAGCCTTCCAAAGCATTCGTCATGTTCATAATACGTTATACATATATAATTATAATTATTTTAATGACTCAAATTATATACATTAGAGTAATATAAGTTCCATTTATAAATAATGAAATGTACTTCATTAGCGAATCAAAATATATTTGACTTTGGTGTCAATAAATTATTTCTGAGAGCTTATTTCTGTCAAGTTTATTTGTTCTAAACCATACTTCTGTTTAAGATAAATTTCCAATGAATTTTCTGCAATTATCAAGGTTTTAGAAATGTTGTTTTACGATCTCGGGATTTTCTCAATTACGTTTTCGTTCATGTGAAGAGTAGAAGTGAGTTTACATTTATTACTCTCCGGAAAAGTTTCAAAAGGTTTAGATTAAAAAATCAAAAGTCGAAAAATATTTCTATTTTAGTTCATATACAGGGTTATTTTTAATTAGTTGAGCACCTTTTGCAGGCAGCCTCTCTACATCAATCCCAACGACATTTGCTCTACGACTTTTAAAAAATCTTGATAAATAACTCAGAATAAACGAAACAAAAAAATTTTTGCTCCCTCGATTATTTATTACTCTGTATTTTGTAAGCAGTATAAAGTATAGGTCGCAGCAGTCTAGCACTGCACGAAATTTGTAACGTACCACGCACCTAACCATTTATTCAGATTGTTACATTTCACCTCAATTTATGAATTTAAAAAAGTAAGTTTGCTAAGACCAAAGAACGTCGCGATACCTACCTACTACCAAATTACCTCTTAAATTAAAATCTCGCGGATTCCGTTGGACATCACGCACATACCGTTCAAAGTAGTCCCCTTCGCATCCAACACAAAGACCACACCTAAAAATTAACTGTTCACCAACCACCACCAGAATATTCAATAGCAGGCTTTGCGCACATTGTCAAAAATAATAATGTCAAATTACAATAATTTTGGAGAATTAGTGTTACCATTAATTAAAAAACATCACTGTAAAATATTAAATAACAATATTTAAAATAGCTCCATCTTTTGGATCTCGAACAAAAACTTCATTCAAAGTTTTAACACCATGGACTGAGCATGGTGTTATAACTTAGAAAAATAAGCTCAAATATTAAACCTATAATTTAAATAACCGCGAAAGATTACGGAACGGTATTACAACCACCAAACCATCTGTAGAATTCGTAAAAGAAGGCTCCTCCAAAAATTAAAAGTCTTATTCAATGTTAGGCGCGGCTCCTGATTGGACTCTCATGATGGACACGTATGAAAAGCATTATAAAATCCCTGGGGATGTTGATGTTTCGTCATCCAGACCAGACTTATTACTCGGTAACATCCCCAGATATCAAATATTTCTGATTAATAGGTATTAGGAACTGACTAATGAACTGTTGAGGAATAAATTTATAGTTTGCTTGTACGCGGAAGAAGTAGGAGCGAGAAGTATAGCAACAAAATTTCTCTATAACTTACTTAAAGACCTTGGCATTTCTAGAACAAGCATCGGTTCATTTCTAGAACTTATTTCAAAAGCGGTATTAGTAGGTTCTTTCCAAGTTAGATTAGGTTAGGGAGAGGAGTGTGGATAGTGGCGGCGAGTGTGTTTACACATCATAAAAGGGCCCCTTAAACCTACACCTGGGTCGCAAGTCCCAGACATTGTTTGCACTCCTCTCCATGCAACACGATAGGCCGGCACCCGCACAGTGAATCCATGGAAAGCCAAGAAGTTTCGTATCTAATTTATATAGTTTTTGAATATAAATATTGTTGAAAAAAATAATAGATTTTCTTATAAAGAGACTGAATACGTTCCATAGTTTTGTTGCATGGCATGAAAGGAATGTTTCAAAATATTGAATTATGATATTAAAAATGATAGCACATCAGCCGGAAGGCCATTAAACTTCAATCTGATCTTCAGGTAAGAGGATGTTTTCGAGTACAATAATGCATAGTACAGAATTAAACGTGTGAATTAACTTGAGTATTTGGCGCAATTTACAAATGTAGTCATATTTTTATAAACCAAATATAAACCAGTACATAATGATATGACCTGGGTAATAAAATATAAACAATGTTTACATAAATAAGCTTAACATGGCTAGACATGTTTTTCGATATTTTTAATCATAAATAATGTTTTTCAGAAATAAATTGTACTTCTGCAAGTCTTTACGAAACATATATTGAAGTACAAAGATTGTATTTCTAATATAATATATAATAATACTAAACATACATCATTAAATTGGTTTAAAATAATTTTATTTAAATAAAAGTCTAAGTAAATATTATACTATTGTAAGGAGTTGAGGGTATTTCTAAGTAATTGGTGGGAATCTATTGCTAAAAGTAAGTAAATGTATGTCAACCTTAGGAAATATTGTGTCATTCTTATTTAAGAGTGGAAGCTCTGTAGATGTGAATGTATACGTGACAGTATGTAGTCTGTATGTAACAGGAATGTTTACGTTAGAGTGATCTTCGAGTACTGTATCTAGTTTTATAACCGTGTTAAATTACCTCGTTATTAAATAATATGAAACATGTTAACGTCGCAATTACTTTAAATTATTATTATTTTTTTTAAATTGTGTTCTTTATGATTTCTAAGAATATCATAATATTTTTTAACTTATATAGACTTAGAGCGGGACACTGCCAGTCCGTGTATCACGAGCTTATTTAAGGATTTAAATGATCGCTGCCTTACCAGATTTTAATTTAATGGCTCCTAGCGTTTATAATTCCAGATAAAAGTTCCTATTAGTTGATGTTTTTATAAGTAATTGCATGGTACACTTTAAATTTCCTTTATAATATCTAGAACAGATTAGGGAAGAAAGGTTGTGTCATAAAATATTCAATACCAAAAGAGAGAGTCCACCTGAGCGCTTCGTTAATGGGAGTTGCGATATAAGTCAGTTGAAACTTATCGAAGCTTAAAATACTAAAATGTCATATTCCAAACATTCTGTAACATTAAACATATCTTCCTTCTTTTTTGGGTTATTATCTTTAAATCTTATCTATATCAGGATGAAAAGTACGTGACACACAGAATGCTTTCATATATATTAATCTAAGATGACTAAAATAATAAGTTGTGCCTGCCAGTGGTGACAAAACATGAATTTATGAAATTATCCCTGACTTTCATAATATTTTTCGTATATTCATAATATTTTTAATCTTTTTTAAGACCATAAAATTAAGTTAAATAATTATACAAAAACTACTTCATAATATAACACGAACCCATAATAACATAACACTCACACATAACATATCATTCACACATAACTTAACACGAACACATAACATAATGTTCACACATATGACACTAGCACCTAGCCCTAAGCCCAGGAATTGCTAACCAGCAATTTCATCATTATTGAGGTTACATGTGGATAATAACGGAGATGAGGCAGATCGCTAATGCAGTTGTAAGTGAACCGAGTTTTCATGTGTAATAAATAGATGCGCAATAAAGTAGTTTATTTACTTTTCGTTCGTTCTTCCAACAATTGTCACCTCTTACAATAGCTAATATAATATAGTAATTTAATTAAATATAATTAATATTAAGTTTTGGTCGGGTTTCGCGACCCCCCCGTGACGCTGTTATAGCCGACAGGGCTAACAGCATTAACATGAACAAAAAAAAATAATAATAATAAAGTTCTTTTGCATTCTTCGGCTGTAGTTATCATAATTGGTGCAGTCGGTAGGATACAGCTAAAATTAAGTACCTAGATCTATCTTGACTTGCTTTTCCTTTGTTTGAGATAGGTTTCTTTACCCTTATTTCTAAAATTTTCCATCTAAGGCAATTGCGGACCCCTAGGTTAGCTAAAAATTCTAGATTATCGCTTTTAGATAGATAATAGAAACTTAGATATAACTTTAGAAAGTCACGAATTAGATTATTCTAAGATGTGCGACGCTTTAGTAGACAGCATCTTTAAGGCGCTTAGATTAGTACCAGAGTTTAACCTGAACATTTAAACGCGTTTTATTCATCTTTGCGATCAGTTAGTCCAGTATATTAGAAAGGACCCAGCTTACGGATTAAACAACTTAGCTTATTAAATGGCGTACTCAATAAAGTCACTGTCACTCAATAATTTTGCCGATCATCGCGATGAGACCTCTCTTTATAATGATTTGGTGCTTATGACGCAGGGCTCTGTAATGCCACAGGAATTTTACGAGAAATGTCAAAATATTTTTATAACACCTTGGATGATGCCGGGATTGCGTTGTGTTAGAAATCGAGACCGCTTACACCAAAATTACAAAAAAGTCTTAATAACTTAGTAACCAAATTAACGAGGTAAAATTATTTTCCAAATCTTTTAAAAAGCAATGTAAAATAGCAAAAAATCAATAATTAAAAATAAAATAGGAAATAGCAATAATAAAATAAAAACAACTTTAAAAATAATTAATGAGGAAACTGGAAGAGCTTAATCCCAGAGGATCGATTTTAAATTAAATATAGATAATATATATGTTATGCCTGACCTCGAGGTTGCTACTGCTTTTGAAACCTTTTTTACTAATATTCCAGTGACTACAACGTTATCTTTAAATTCTTTTACCGCTGCAGCTATGGGTTTACTTAGAGAGAATGTAGATCAATGTGTTAGCAGTTTTAATTTTGAAAAATTGAATGGTCAAGAAGTAATTAAAGTATTTAAATCAATTGGCGTTAAAAAGGCTAGTGATCTTTGGGGGTTTTCTGTTGAAATACTTAAGTCCATAATTGACATTATAGCGCCAGACTTAGCATTAATATTTAATAATTGTTTAGAATATGGTATATTTCCTGATCTAATGAAACAAAGAAAAATAGCTCCATTATTCAAATCCGACTGTTCATTAGATCCTAGTAACTGTAGACCAAAAAATTTTTATGGGGAAATGGATGAAGTGACCAGCAATTAACGCGGGTGGATCGTCCGTCCGGCAGTGGACGTCCCCTACAGAAATAATAATAATAATAATAACTGTAGACCAATTTCAGTCTTACCCACATTCAGTAAGATTTTTGAGAAAATAATTCTTAATCAATTTGTTGCATATTTCAGTAAAAACAATCTCTTACACAAAAACCAGTTTGGTTTCACTGCCGGTCGCTCTACAACAGATGCTGGTGTTGGGCTATTACTAAACATATTTGAAGCTTGGGAAGGATCACAGGATGCACTTGGCATTTTCTGTGATCTATCTAAGGCGTTCGACGGCGTTCAACATGAAATCCTTATAAAAAAGTTAGAACATTATGAAGTTAAAAATAAGTCCCTAGATTTGATTAGTTCATATCTTAATAATATAATTCAAAAAGTTGATGTAAATGGAAAACGTTCGGAGGGTTCTTTCGTAAAAAGAGGTGTGCCACAGGGCTCTATCATAGGGCTTTTCTTATTCCTCATTTACATAAATGACTTACCTCACCCAGTGAGGGAAAAACATGGGATAGTGTTGTTTGCTGATGATACTTCTCTTACTTTTAAAGTTAATAGACGGCAATCTGTTATTGACGATGTAAACAATGCTCTCTCAGATGTTATACAATGGTTTAACGCCAATAATTTGTTGCTCAATAAAAAAAAGACGAAATGTGTCAAATTTAGTTTACCAAATGTTAAAAATGTTAGAACCAATGTACAATTAAATAATGAGGATTTGGACTGGGTCAAATCTACTAGTTTTTTTGGCATTACTTTAGACGAAAAATTGCAATGGGGTCCTCATATATTTGTTTTGTCAAGCAGACTTAGTTCTGCTGCATACGCGTTTAAAAAAATACGTCGATTAACAAATATGGAAACTGCTCGATTAGTTTACTTTACTTACTTTCATAGCTTAATGTCATACGGTATACTCTTATGGGGCAATGCGGCTGACATTGATACCATATTCACATTGCAGAAGAGGGCTGTTCGCGCAATATATAATATGAGACCAAGAGACTCTTTAAGAAACAAATTTAAAGAATTTAAAATTATGACTGTTTATAATCAATATATTATGAAAATTTAATTTACGTTCATAAAAATATTTCAAAGTTCAAGAAAAATTGTGATTTAAATAAAATTAATACAAGACATAAAAATAAACTCGCTATGCCCGGCACTAGGCTCCATAAAGTAGGTAAATCCTTTAAGGGTAATTGTATACGTTTTTATAATAAGCTCCCAAATGATAAATCCTATCAAAAAATAAATTTAAATTATATGTTAAAAATAATTTAATAAAAAAATCCTACTATAGTGTAAAGGATTACATCGACGACGGTATGGCCTGGGAATGAATTGTATTGTATTGCGAATAGCTAGTAGTCTCCGCAATTTGTTTTTTGTTGTAAATTAATTTTGCTTTACCGACCTTCAGAATCACACCGATTCCTTGGAAGTCACTGCTTGCGGTAGCATCGGGAGTCGGGTTGCCTTCATCCCTCAAATATGACGAAGGGGATGATGGCTGGCTCTTGTGTTATGCTCGTGAACGGGTGCTGCTTGCGGTGACTGGTTGTGTGGCAGGTCGAAGATTTTAATATATATATTTTTTGTGTTATTATTATTTCATTTTCGTTGCCTGAAATCATTAGGCTTCTTTTCCGATTGATTGCAACGGTTCTAGTTGTTCCAAAATTGCATTTAAGATTGATTTTGTGAAACAGTGATCACAATAACAAAAAATATTTCCGACTGAGTTTGTTGTGTGGTTCTTCTCAGACCAGGACGCGTTTGGAACCCTCATAACTTTAACATTAAGATGGAAAGTGCTTTTTCAGGAGGGCTTATTACGATAAATCTAGTATCGTAATAGGCCCTCCTGACACTTCCATGTTGACGTTCACAAGTGATCACTGATTATGATTCTAAGTGGAAAAGATATAAATAAATAAATAAATTAATTTATAAATAAATAAACAAACAAACAAACAAACAAACAAACAAACAAACAAACAAACAAACAAACAAACAAACAAACAAACAAACAAACAAACAAACAAACAAACAAACAAACAAACAAACAAACAAACAAACAAACAAACAAACAAACAAACAAACAAACAAACAAACAAACAAACAAACAAACAAACAAACAAACAAACAAACAAACAAACAAACAAACAAACAAACAAACAAACAAACAAACAAACAAACAAACAAACAAACAAACAAACAAACAAACAAACAAACAAACAAACAAACAAACAAACAAACAAACAAACAAACAAACAAACAAACAAACAAACAAACAAACAAACAAACAAACAAACAAACAAACAAACAAACAAACAAACAAACAAACAAACAAACAAACAAACAAACAAACAAACAAACAAACAAACAAACAAACAAACAAACAAACAAACAAACAAACAAACAAACAAACAAACAAACAAACAAACAAACAAACAAACAAACAAACAAACAAACAAACAAACAAACAAACAAACAAACAAACAAACAAACAAACAAACAAACAAACAAACAAACAAACAAACAAACAAACAAACAAACAAACAAACAAACAAACAAACAAACAAACAAACAAACAAACAAACAAACAAACAAACAAACAAACAAACAAACAAACAAACAAACAAACAAACAAACAAACAAACAAACAAACAAACAAACAAACAAACAAACAAACAAACAAACAAACAAACAAACAAACAAACAAACAAACAAACAAACAAACAAACAAACAAACAAACAAACAAATAAATAAGTACATTATTAATTACAAAAAAAAAACGCTTTACCAACAAAACAGTAACATATTGCATAATACACCATGTATTACCAAATCTTTTTTTGAGCATCAAATCAAAATCATTATTGGCTTTTTAATTGTTTTAATATTATTTTAATTACGGTTCAAAGATATCGGTGACATTAAAGCAATTAAAGCAAACAAACAGCCTTTAAACTAATATTTTTATATATTGCAAAATTTCTCACAAAATTAATCTTATTGTACAGTCAAACTGTAATATTTCCGTGAACCATTCAATTTTATAAACTATTATTTTGTGTTAACATCTGATAATTGTCTTACTTTTTTAATTGCAGAGACGGCTGAGCTGAGTTTGCCTGCGAGTGTCGAGAGATGGGGGTTCTACTGCTTTCTATCTGAATTTATACCTAAGAAAGTTGTTGAGTCAGTTAGTTTTAACACTTCATTGTTGAGGAATAAATCACAATTTTGACTTTTTACATTCGGCAGTGTAAATTCCATGCATTTAGTTTTATTAGTACTTAATACTAAATTATTAATTTCGAACCAATGAAGAACACGTGACAGAGCATAGTTAACTTTGTCACAATTATATTATTACGATCAACTATAAAAATAAGCGAGGTATCATCAGCAAAAAGTACAATGTCACATAGTGCTTTTACGTAAAAGGGCAAATCATTAATATAGATTAAAAAAAAGAAAGGGCCTAAAATAGATTATTGTGGACCACACATTTGTACGTGAGATCCAATCGTTTTACAATTATTTACATCAACCTTCTGAACTCTTTGGTTCAAGTAAGAGGATATAAGATCAAGCGCAGTACTACGCACACCATAGTGATTAAGTTTGCATAGTAATGTTTTGTGGTCCACACAATCAAAGGCTTTAGATAAATCACAAAACACTCCGATTGCATTATGTGACGTTTCCCATGCGTCGTAAATGTGCTTAAGGAGCGTGGCACCCGCATCAGTTGTTGATTTGCATTTGCTTTTGGTGAAACCATATTGTTCACTATGCATGATGTTTAGAATATTTTTTTCGAAGATTTTACTTAAGTTAGTTAAAATATAGTTAGTTAAATAACCTATAATTTCCGGGTTCCAGTCTATCGCACCTTTTGAACTTTGTTAAAAATTAAGGATAATTATGGTGCAATATCATTTATAATAGTTATGAGTAATTTTACTGACATACCCCAAAGATCACCGGTTTTTTTCATATTTAGATTTCTAAAAATTTTAACAATTTCATATGATGTAACAGGTTTAAAAACAAAACATTTATTACTGACTCTTACGTTATTCGTCAATTCGGCAATTGCATCACATGGTGAAGAATTTAAATTACGCGTCTCTCATAAAGAAATTTCGTTAAAAACGGTCTCAAAAATAGCCGCCACATTTGAATCTGAATTTATTTCAATATTATTAATTTTTAACTTAATAGGTCCATTAGCAGCCCTAGTTTTCCCAGAAACACCAGATAAAACATCCTAAGTTGCCTTTATTATATTTTCTGAGTTTAAGATTTCATTTCTTATATAAATCGACTTAACTTGTACGCAAACGTTCTTAATATTTTAGAAAAAATCCTAACTTTATTCAAGAACACCGGATCTTGATTCCATTGCCTCTCACCATTTAAATCATATAATATTCTTGTAACAATAAATCGAAAACTTTATTATATAAATTATTTGGATTATCATCGGTCATATCTACTTTACCCACTTTTTGAAAAGATGCCACTATCGAAATTAATGTTAGATAATATCTATAAACATGTCATGTCAGCCATGTTAAGCTTATTTTAATTGTTTTGTTCCTAGGTTCGCATCCCTGCCCTTATCGGTTTATTTTTCATTCTGTATTTCTATAAATTTAAATAATATTAGGATTTTGATATTGAAGCATTCAAGCAAAAGAGAGTGCAAAATATTTTTTTATAACAAAAATTAAATTTTGTTAAAAGTAAAGTGTTTTCACATCTTTTATCCAAAATATCAATCATAGTTAATTGGTCTATCGTCATCATCATAAATACTAATTATTTACTAAACAACACTTTACTGTCATGTATGTACGTACATACAACCTAAGTTAGTTAAACTACAGCTACCTACTACATATTTACTACCATTCAACAAATGTAAATACTAACTTTGTATTCAAAACTCTCTTAATTAAAGCATTAAGGAAACAACTGGGAATACTTGTTTATATAACTTTTAAGATAAACAAAGTACAGTTTTACCTTTTATTTCAAAATGAACATGTTTTCATGGATTATGCATATACTTTAATTACCTAATTTAATAATTTTAATTAAAATGTAATACCTAATTTAGTAATTTTAATTAAGTTTGTGATACATCTTATAAAAATATTGATACAAACGTTTCAATCAGATCAATCGATATCGAGTAGGAAGTCTTAATAGTTGTGAGTCCGTTTTCGGTGCGATTATATTTTTGACTAAGATACTGTATTTTAAACACCGACCCAGAAAGAGGGGTGTTTTAAGTTTAAAATGTTTCTGCGTATCTGTGTTTGTGTCTGTCTGTGTATACTAGCAGTCAAACGAGTGAATGGATTTGGTTGCGGTTTTTTTTAACCGAAAGCCTGGTCCGTGGAGATAGCTCTTAAATGCAATCGTCTTTAAGGTTAGTACCTTTAGTAGATTTTATAGAGTTGGTGAAAGGTTGTCATGCTATATTGATACTAAAAATCCCGAGAAAATAAGTGTTTTCATAGGTCTAACAATATATAAAACTATATAAACTAGTAACAAAACTTTAAAAAGCAAAAAAAGAACATTCAATGTGTTACCGACGACCGCTAAATAAAGAAAGAATTCATAATGTAAGTAAGTTACTTAGGCAAATAACGAGATAACAATAAAAAGTCGTATAGTCTAAGTCCTCATTCATTTGCACCGAAAACTTCGGAAAATGGACACCATTGTCAACGTACGTACAACGTTGCCCCGAGCTGCGACTTCAAAAAGTGCATATTAATATATTATTTTGTATCTTTATATTTTTTTTAAGTTTTTTTGTGTCGGGGCCTTTTAAATTTTAAATTTATTTTGTTTGTGTAAATACAAAAAGATTAATTAAGGTTTATAAAATTATATATTTCAAGGAACTTTTGTCAATATATATTCAATAAGTATCGAGAATATTGAAATTATATTATGTATTTCTAATTCATATTCCTATATGGGCCAAAGTATTAGCGTCTAATCTCTATCTGCATTTTTTAGATATTAAAAGAAAAAAATGGGTTTATTTTCCATTTAACTTATAAATTTTTGATTTCATATTACTAAAAAAAATAATTTACAATGATGATGAACCTTTGATGATTTGTAATATAAAAAAAAAACTTATTTTTATTTACAGTCAGTAAATTATAAGACTAGCAACAAAAATAATTAATTTTACATCTCAGAGGTACAATATAACTTAAAAACAAAATAAATAATAATAATCAGTTTATTTCATATCATGATTGCATACAATAGTTGTCGTGGAGTCATCATTTAAGCATAAAATGCCTGTAGTTGAAGACTCCGCTCTTCCCTTATATTAAAGTAACTTTACATAATATGAAATTAAAAGTAATGGACTATAAAGATAAACAAAAATATAAAAAAGACTACCAAAAAGTGTGTGTGTGTGTGTGTGTGTGTGTGCGTGCGTGAGTGCGTGCGTGCGTGCGTGCGTGCGCATGCGTGTGTACAATATGAAAACTGAAATTAAAGAGTACAAACAGTATGAAACTATGATAAGCTTTGTTATTACCAAGATAAGAGATTCTGTTTCTGAATAATTTAAGGTTAATAACCATGACCTAACCATTTTTTTAGTGTCGTTATATTTTGTATCATAAAAATGCAATTTGTTATTTATTTTATTATACAACTCTACTGACCGTTTTTATATTGTTTCCTGGCAAATTTGTTTTTGTTTTTGGAGAGTATAGCTTAGGACAATTATTTTTTTTCCTCTGTAGTTTGGGATCGTATGGTAGAACTTTATGCGCTTTGAGAATAATATGAAATATATATAGTTTCCTTACTGTCATTAGCTAACACAGTTCATAGACCTTTTCCGTGGAAAATGTATTTTTTTTAAAGTACATAACCTTAAGAATCGATCTTTGAACGCGTTCTAGTTTTATAAGCTTAGATTTACCAGCACCACCCTATATTGTTATGCTATATATTAGGACAGATTGTACCAATAAAATATAAATTTCATTTAAAATAATCCTTTTACTATTCCTGTTTTTGTTCGCTATTATGTTTCCTGGTAGAACGTGTCTCAATTCCTTGAATACCCACATGAGCTTACGTACTCTACTCATGACTTGTTCTAGTTGCGGGTACCAAGTCATTCGTTGGTCAACTACAACTCCCAGATATTTAATTTGAGTAACTTGTTGTATAGTAGGACAGTTACAAGATGCTCTATCTGAAGTGTCATCACAGGTGTGTATGCAGAGATGAAAATCGGGTTGCGATTTGTTATATATATTAAAACAAATGAAGTTAGTTTTCTTAGTATTTAGTGTCAGCAGATTTTCCTCTAACCACGTTGTAATAATAGCCAGCCCTTTTTCTGCACTTTCCTTTGCGTCGTCCCATGCTTTCCCATTAAATACAATAGCGGTGTCATCTGCGTAGGAAACTAGTTTTGCATTCTTTAAGTTCAGGTTGCAGAGATCATTTATATAAATCAAAAATAGCGTAGGCCCTAGTACGCTTCCTTGAGGGACGCCGTATGTTACATCGGCCTCGTCACTAGCAATTTGGCCAAGTTTGACTTTTTGAGTTCTTCCAGTAAGATAGTCCTTGAATAAAGAAAATGGTATCCCACGAACCCCGATAGCCTTTAATTTACGCAAGAGAATAGAAACAGAAACGGTGTCGAAGAATTCATAAGATCTAGAAAAACCGCTATGCACTTATTTCCTTTGTCGAGCTGATCGGTCACCAGAGAAGTTAGTTCAATTACCGCATCCTCTGTTAACATTTTTTGTCTAAAACCAAATTGTGAAGGAGATAGATAGAATGTTGCATTTATTGAGAAAACTTAGAAGGCGAGTATTTAGCAGTTTTTCCAGAATTCTAGAAATCGAAGTTAATACAGATATAGGTCGATAGTTATTGATGTCGTCCATTTTACCACTCTTAAACACCGGAGTAACGATTGATTTCTTTAAAGGCGCCGGGAAACATCCTTTTTGGAAGCATAAGTTAGCTAGATGGGTGATTACGGACACAACTTCGTTTTTTAAGAATTTTGTGGGGATAGTATCCCAGCCTGGAGTACTGTCGGATCTTAAATTCATTAAAGTGCTACAAACTTCGGTTTGATCTGTTTTCAGAAGTAACATTGAGTTTACATTTGGTGGAAGTATATTCAAAAATTTTTTGGGTCTGCCAGATTTTATGTTCAGAGCCAGGTCTCTGCCTATATTTGAAAAATGGCAGTTCAAGAAGTTTGCGAATTTAATTGGTGATGATTTAACCTGACTCAGTTCTAAATTCTCTTTTCGTGATTTTCTTGTGTAAGTTATGTTTTTAATGTTCTTCCACAGCAGTCTGTTATTATTTAAAGAATGAGTTATTTGATCTTAGTTATATGCTTTTTTTACTAAACTATTGCAATTATTTCTGTAACGCAAGTACGTAACTTTAGCAATTTAATTATGAGACTTGTTCTTGGCTTTTTTTTTGTAAAGTATTGCGATTCCGAATACACCTTAGTATACCCTGAGTTATCCATGGCTTCAATATACGTTTAGTACTAGGTATAGTTGTAGTACGGGTATTTGCATTTATAATAAATAAATAAAATAATAAATAAAAAGCCATTTATTTCCTACTAATTTCGACATGTACATTTACATACTTAACTCTATATTTATTTATTTAACCTAACTTATATATATATACATATATATATATATATATATATATATATATATATATATATATATATATATATATATATATATTTGAACCTATTTTGTTTGAATAACCAGTTTATATATTTATTTTATTTCTTTGTGATATATATCCATTTCTATGCTTAGTTATTGTTAGCTTAGCACAGTTTGTAGGAACCCCATTATTGGGTAAAGGCCTCCTCCAAAGCTGCCCAATTATCTCTATCCTGTGCAATCTGCTTCCAACTTATTTCTTTTATTGCTTCGTTTAATTCCAGTAAGCGCTTGTTATATATATGTAATATTGATACATATAATATTGTTAATTCAGTATGTAGGTAAAATAAAGATATTATTATTTATGAAACTACATAATACCGTTGACAATAAATATGCGAGATATTGTTGTAGCAATAGATTTATTTAGTTTAGACTTATTTAGAACTATATATCATTGTCATTACTAGTACATTATTAAAGTAGTAAAAGATATTGATTTGACGAACTATCGGAAGTAGCCTGAAGATATTAAATATATTGTATTTACATATCTTATTAGGTAAGCCATAAATGTGTGAAAGATATAAGATTGTTATAAATATGCTAGACATTTAAAATGGTTATGTACTATTATATTGTTATTATGAGATATTTAGTGATGTTTAAAGTTGTGAATATGACTTATCTCCAGAAGCTGCCGTTGGCGCTTCTGTCGATGTTGTTATGTTATAAATATGGCTGTAAGCCTCTATTAAGGACAATCTGTGTTGGTGAACTGGCAAGATAAGTGATTCTTATACTTTAATTGTTTATTATAATATGTGTAATAACTATGGTGGGTATTTCACCGTATTGAGTTATTGGTAAATGTGTCTAAATAATTAAACTGTAATAATTATATTACTGTATTTATTATATTCATGTACCGGGAGTCATTTTGGTATATTAAATGATATATTTGTTTAGCTCTTTCTTTTCTTTAAACTTATCCAAATAATGCATTGAAATATATTATCATATTAATAGTATGAAGTAGCTCGATTAAATAATTTATACTATATTAATTCAGTGGTTTTTAATTATAGACTCTTATATTATCTAACATCAGAAGTGGGATAATCCCGGTCCACGATATCGACAGTTTGACTGCCGAAACTATAATTTATCGATAAAATCAAAAATACCCACATTGTTGTTATTTTATTTGTTAATTTGTTGTATTCCATTTTGTGTGATTTAAACTTTACTAATATGTTGAAAACCTAATTCACAGGGAAAATCACGCTGCCATCGCTATATACGTCGAAGTACCATCATCTCTACGATGTCCAGGCGTAGTTTGGGAAACGGCGGAGTGATATCTAGTTACGAAGTTTACGAAGGTTTACGAATTAAGTTTAATTAACGGTTTGTATTCTACGTATGAACTACACCATTCGGCGTCGTCATGGCGATGGGGACAAAGCGGTTGCGGTGGTCCGCATCCATGCCAGCTGAGTCTGCGGATCCGGTATGACTGTCACTGTAGCCGAGCCTGCGATGCACCGGAAGGAGAATCGATAAAAGGTCAAGTTAAGCTGAACCAACAAAACTATTGTAAATGAATAGTCTTTCAGAATGCCACTATCAATAACAACAAATGTCCAATTCAACGTGTTTAATTTATCTTGTGTTTGTTATTAAAAATTAAGTCAACAGGTCAACTAGAACTACTATAAGAAATACGAGACTATTATCGAATTATACGTGACTTACTCAGTGGAATTTATTAACTTCCGTTTCAGCTGAAGCTGATTGAACTGGATCGCGTAAAAACTGGTGAAGCTTCCAGTACGTCTCCTCCAACATCTATGCCCGAAGGGAATTCCATGGCCATCAATAAGGCCATAAGGATTCCTGGATGATGAGAGG
This sequence comes from Napeogenes inachia, assembly GCA_959347355.1. Classification (NCBI taxonomy): domain Eukaryota; kingdom Metazoa; phylum Arthropoda; class Insecta; order Lepidoptera; family Nymphalidae; genus Napeogenes; species Napeogenes inachia. The sequence continues at coordinate 618,165 of OY365799.1, read as the reverse complement.
CTGAGGATCAGCAAACATTTGAGATCTTACTTCTGTGCCATTTTGTGGTTCGACATGGCGTATCCGAGACGCTAATACAACCGATGCTGGAGTGGCGATCACAAAGGCGAAACGCCTGACGGAGATGGCGTTGATCGAGTCTCTCAAAAAGGATTCGGCAAAGGGAAGGTCGTGGCAAAACTTATGAAACGAAAAAAAAAAAAAAAACAGTTCTACATACCTTCGAATCGGTGGACTCTTATTGTGAGTGTGCTTGAAAACAAAAAGTGATTGTGTTGTACAAAATTAAGTTCTAGTGAATACTAATTCTTTGAATTAGTTTGTGGTAGTATATCGGATATTAATACCAAAATTTCATCTTTAGTAGTTTAAATATTTGGATATATGTAAAAGTAATTTGCAAAAGTAATGATACGTTTTCTAGGTACGTTAATTATGTTAAATAGCGTAATATTGTGTCAGGTAGGCCGAACAGGATATAAAAGGTTTAGGCAATTAAAGGAATCTTGTTTTCGAAAAGGAAAACCTCGTTACTGGAGTAGGTGGATAAAAAAAATGTTATTGTGGAAAATTAAAGTTGTGAAAAAAAAAAAAATTATAACAAGACAAATATTTATTTATTATTATTATATATATTTTTAAATTTTATATTTATATATATTCTATCTTACTTTTTGTATTACATATATAGTTTACTGGTATATGGTATATATATTGTATATATATTCTATTTTTTTTTTATTTAATGGGATAAAAGTTGGTTGATTTGTAACTCGGCATTAGAGCAGGTCTTAGTTATAAGATCTTAGGTTTCCGCTGGTCGGTCTTTTGCTTGGTGCAAATCTAGTTCACTAGCAGCGGGTGAAGGGATTTGACACGTCTAGGCAACTGACAAAACCTAAAAAAAAAAAAAAATGTTTCCGCTGGTCGGTCTTTTGCTTGGTGCAAATCTAGCTCACTAGCAGCGGGTGAAGGGGATTCGACACGTCTAGGCAACTGACAAAACCTAAAAAAAAAAAAAATGTTTCCGCTGGTCGGTCTTTTGCTTGGTGCAAATCTAGCTCACTAGCAGCGGGTGAAGGGGATTTGACACGTCTAGGCAACTGACAAAACATTAAAAAAAAATGTATGTGACGAGTGACAAAACATAAAAAAATACTTTTATGTAAAGGGGTTTGACGAGTCAAGGAAAATGACAAAATATAAGAAAAAAGAGGAATGTATATAATGTATATATATAAAAATATATGTATATAAGTAGGTGTGTATACTTCGAGAGCGAAGTATATGTCAGGCTGGCCGTGTTATATATATGTAATATTGATACATATAATATTGTTAATTCAGTATGTAGGTAAAATAAAGATATTATTATTTATGAAACTACATAATACCGTTGACAATAAATATGCGAGATATTGTTGTAGCAATAGATTTATTTAGTTTAGACTTATTTAGAACTATATATCATTGTCATTACTAGTACATTATTAAAGTAGTAAAAGATATTGATTTGACGAACTATCGGAAGTAGCCTGAAGATATTAAATATATTGTATTTACATATCTTATTAGGTAAGCCATAAATGTGTGAAAGATATAAGATTGTTATAAATATGCTAGACATTTAAAATGGTTATGTACTATTATATTGTTATTATGAGATATTTAGTGATGTTTAAAGTTGTGAATATGACTTATCTCCAGAAGCTGCCGTTGGCGCTTCTGTCGATGTTGTTATGTTATAAATATGGCTGTAAGCCTCTATTAAGGACAATCTGTGTTGGTGAACTGGCAAGATAAGTGATTCTTATACTTTAATTGTTTATTATAATATGTGTAATAACTATGGTGGGTATTTCACCGTATTGAGTTATTGGTAAATGTGTCTAAATAATTAAACTGTAATAATTATATTACTGTATTTATTATATTCATGTACCGGGAGTCATTTTGGTATATTAAATGATATATTTGTTTAGCTCTTTCTTTTCTTTAAACTTATCCAAATAATGCATTGAAATATATTATCATATTAATAGTATGAAGTAGCTCGATTAAATAATTTATACTATATTAATTCAGTGGTTTTTAATTATAGACTCTATAATATCTAACACGCTCGTGTGACGATAAGGTCCTGACGTTATAGGTTGAGATTTTTAATTGGGTTGAGTGTTCGTGTTGACTGCTCTCGTTCTGTGTAGTTGTGTTTGGAGGGTTGTGGTCATAATCTTCCACGGTGACCAGCCGGGTTGGAAGATGTTTTCTAATGTTTATTTTCTGTTGCTTGTTTGTGGTATTCGTGTGAGAGGAGGGGGCTGATTGCTATATGTTGCTGCCTTTGTTACCATTATTTTGCTCTGTTGTTATGTTGTTCACATTCTTGTTTACCAACTAGTTAAGTATACTTGGCTTTATATAAATATAGAATGTAAAAAACCGATACGGGCAGGGATTCGAACCCGCGACTACTGGGAAACCGTCCCGTCGCTCTACCAACTGAGCTACCGTATCGCTGTCCGTCTCGGTGAATTAAGCATTCTATATGTGATCGTCTTTATCGGGACGGTTAATTCACCGAGACGGACAGCGATACGGTAGCTCAGTTGGTAGAGCGACGGGACGGTTTCCCAGCAGTCGCGGTTTCGAATCCCTGCCCGTATCGGTTTTTTACATTCTATATTTATATAAATTTAAATAAGCTTAACATGGCTATACATGTTTAAAGATATTTTCAAAAATTGATTTCGGTAGTGGCATCTTTTCAATGTTTATCTATACTGCAAAGTTAGAAACATTGGTTAGGATTTTCGAAAGAAACCTAATAGATGTCACCACCGTCCCGATAAAGACGATCACATATAGAATGCTTAATTCACCGAGACGGACAGCGATACGGTAGCTCAGTTGGTAGAGCGACGGGACGGTTTCCCAGTAGTCGCGGGTTCGAATCCCTGCCCGTATCGGTTTTTTACATTCTATATTTATATAAATTTAAATAAGCTTAACATGGCTATACATGTTTAAAGATATTTTCAAAAAAAGTATACTTGGCTTTATGACCCCTTCAGATAGATTGTGCGATTTTGTAACGGTTTGTCAGATTGTTGTGCTCGGTTCTTTTTTTTGGGCTTGTGTGTTGGTGTTGTTTTTGGACTGAGATGCTGGACTTGATGTGTTTTCTGGTGATATTGGAAGTGGCCTTTTGTTATTGTTTTTTACTATAACTAATTTGTCATACTTTATTGTCACATTATTGCCTTTTTCTTTTTCTATTTTCGCCTGTTCTTGTAGTTCTCTTCGTTTTTGTAAGACTTGTAAAGGATAGTCTTCTTTTACATAATATTGTGTATCTTTTAGTGGCCCTTTTCCTTCCCTTTTCTATTAAGAGGTTAGTAACTAATTCTGGGTCCTCAATAAACAGTAGTTTTGCTAAGCCAGTGTTTTGCAAATAAATAAGAGCATTTTGGAAGTCAATAGTAGTCTTAGTTTTGTCTGCAGTTATCTCATTATTTGTTTTTGCCAGTGATAGAAAGGTAGTTTTATGATCTGTTGTGGTCGTCCCTAAAATTGCTATAGAAGCAGATAGTCTCTTAGAATTAATCTTCAGCATAAAATGATCAAGGCAATTTTTTTCTCTTGTAGGTAATGTATGTCCGGCCAAAATTCCATGTGACGATAATGTGGTGAGATAGTTTGTTTTATTTTTGTGCTCGTAATATGATTCTGATTCATTTGGTATCAAGTTGATGTTATCGCCTGTTATTATCACATTTAATTTTGAACTTTCATTTTGTCTAAATGTTCACTTAAAGAATCAACAAAGAGCTCAGCATTTAGGTTTGATGGAGACCTATATATGCCATAAATAAGGTTATTTAGTTCCTCAATTAGAAGACAGGAAAAAGAAGACCGGGTAAGGAATAAAATAAAGAATCTAGATTAGGTTTGAGCCAACTTTCAGAGATAAGGATAGCATGAAAGACACTATCAGAAAAAGTGTAAGAGAAATTTGTGAAGTGCTGGCGAATACTTTGCGCATTGATGTGGCCTGAGTTGAAATCATTATTATTGGCCCCAAGTTCATTTAAGAACTCATCCCGCAGAGACGAAACTGAGATATCCGAGTCTGTTGAGCAAAATGAATTTGAGCTACATGCAGAATAAAATGAATTACTTAAATCAGACATGAATTGATAAATACAGTAATAGTAAATAATTGATGTATTAGATAGGTTACAAATATAATAATACAAAATCCTATATATACTTATATATTTTATTATAATAATATACCAAATACAAACAATAATAAAAGTGTATACTAATAAAAATTATAAATTGGCAAAAGTATAAAAGGTAAAACTACTTGCACAACCAGCCAAATTACATGAGAAAAAATAACAAAAACTAAAAACAAAAAAAGCATGATCTAAGTAAGTACCGTTAGTTACATATAACTAAACAAAAAATTCTAGATTGCACAAAAACAAGTAAAATAATGACAAAGTATTGTGCAAATGTCTCTGCTACATTAAAAAATGGAATCATAACTAACCCCAATAATTAAAAAAACTAATAATATGACAGCAGTTCAAAACTAATCTACTCTAAATCACAAATACATTACAGCAACAATAATAAGGAAAAAGGAAGTTATAAAAACATAACAAAAAAACTAGCACACACATATATATTTCCAAACTGTTTATTAGTACCTACCTTCAGATATAGTACATTAACGTACTTATTTATTGGCTCAATCAACATCGCGACGCGTTGCGGCGAAGCGCTTAGTTATTTTTAAGTTACCCAAATTTTTAAATTCGCTATATCTTTTGAATGGAGTGTTCGATTAAAATAATTTAAACAGGAATGTAAAGGTATTGAACTACTGATAAATAAAAAGTAAGTTATTTAGATAAGTATAAATATCATGGTATGAATATCGACATCTTATTATCGTTGCCGATTTAAATAGTTTGTTAACTTGCGTAGATATACCCTACCGCGGACTTTTCTGTAGATAATAATGTGGTCTACAAAATTGTAGAACATTATTATTCTCCATCATCAATAGTTATTGCAGCGTACGCGGTTTAAGGTATTTCAATAGTGATTTTTATCGACGGTGGTTTATGTTATTGAAGTTTTCGCAAGAATCCCTAATTTTTTTCAAAATAAAATATAGCCTATTGTTACATAGAAATTTCATTTCTGTAGATAATTAAATATTTATAATTTTAATATTATCGATTTCTTATTATCTGTCAAATTCGTAGACAAGGTAAATTATTGTCAGCTTACAATTTCTTAATTATTATAGTCCCCAAAATGTTATTGAATATATAAACATTTTGTTTATAATTAGTATTTTAAATTTCATTTATTAATCATTATTAAGGATAGCAAATCGCTAAATATTATATAAAAACAGCTGTCATATTGTTTCAGAAGTTTAGTTGCAACCAACGTTATTTTATTGTTATATTTATTAGTATAACAATTTGTTATCAATTTATTACATTCGTTTCTTCCTTTAGATAAGTAGAGCATTGTCCTTAAATTATTTAAATATTGATCTTCTGATTATTAACGCGGCGTGTGGATAGCCACATTGTTTGCTTATTCTGCATATTTTGAATATAAAATTGAATGTCGTGATCTTTAGAGCCTTTTTTTCTTTCGGAAGCACTTCCGAATTGAATATCTTATTAGCCTTCGGGCTAATAATTTAATATGGAATAATTATAATTTCTTTTGCCGGCACTTCCCGGGCAGTTTCAAAGTTTGTTGGAACAATATTTATATTTGTCCTGATTCGACCCTCGGAGTCGACATAGGCTAATAATATTGCTTGCGAGGCCTTTATCCTCCATAAGGAGGTTTTTTGTTGGTACCCTAGAAGATACGGGTATATTTATAATTGGTTCGTGGGGGTAGAAGTGAATCTTCGGAGCGTCGTTCTGTTTGACCTGTATCCTGCTTCCTGACCAGCTGAGATTAAGAAGCTCGTCTTTATTGTAATCCCGATTATATGGTGATGTACAAAATTCATTTATACCATTAATCAACACTTCCATTTTCAAAAGTTTTATAAAGAACAAGTTTGACTGTGATTCTCCAGTACTGACAAGCAGGAGGATCATGCACATGTCTTCGCTTATTATTTGTCAGTGGCGCCTAGGATTTCTATTTTAGTAATTAATATATAAAATTTAAAATTAAGGTTTTATCTCACGTAACCCACCGCTGAGTCTAGCTGGCAATATTTTGGCATTATTTTGGCATTATTATGTCATTATTTAAGACATTCTCCTTATTTGTATAACTGTATCAATGTTAAGGTTTAATGTTTTTTTGTGTATTATTAACCAATAAAACTAATTTAAACCAAAAACCCAATTTTATTTATTTGTAACACTATGTTACTTTGGAAAGATGTACATTCATAATGGTGAAAGAATTTTTAAAATCGGTCAAGTAGTTATTGAGCTTATTCATTACAAACAAACAAATAAACAAAAAAATATTACCTCTTTATAATATTAGTTTAGTTTACTGTGGAAGTCTTCCCCCGACGCAAGGACTTCAATAAGTACATAATAATATTGTTTTTATTCTTTTAAGAGGTCTTTTTGTATCGGGGTTTTTAAAAAATTTAATTTATTTTTTAGTAGGCTGAGATACTTAGGCTATTTCTAGTTTACACGATCAAAGCGAGTTCTTTTTATGAGCACTAGACCCTTTTTCCTTACTTGTAATATTTTGTTTTTGACGTGACAACGTCTTAAATTAGGTTAAGCTGGGAGTCACTTATGAAAAAGTGTAACGCCCGGTAACGTAACGATGAGTCACACACACATAGAATGCCTTGCGTCTCTCTCCCACTCAAACATGATCGGTCCGCCGAGCAATGTTTTGATTTTCAAATTGATTCTTTAAAATTACAAATATTAAGAAAAAGTGGCAGATATAAGAAAACTTCATTTAAAATGTGTTGAGCAAGAATTTTAACATCTAATTTAAGTAAATGTTTTAATTTTCAACTTCATTATTTACAATTACAAATTTTAATTAATTTCAAATTTATTTAGCAAAAATTTGAACCTTCGATCTGAATAAGTGTTTTGATTTTCAAATTAATTCTTTAAAATTAAAAATATTAAAATATATAAAATCAGAAGTGACGTCAAATAACATTATCTGTACTTATTATTATTTAATATGTAGGCCAATACATGTGACCATACTTGGTAGACACAATTGGAAATAGTATTTTTTTATAACTGAAAAAAATATATATATAAAATACTGGTAGCAAACAATAACTTCAATGATCGATATCTCCGCAACTAATTGATGTATCGAAAAAGTCTGTAAATAAGTTTTGTAAAAAATAATAACATCAATAATATAATATAAAATAAATAATATATAAAATGATTTTACGCGACAACGTCTTCATCGTCCTATCCTCAACAAAATCACTCAAATTATTAAAATATTGTGCAATTTTATAATATTCATATCAATAAATATTCTACCGAGAAAAAGACGTGGTCACGTAAATCTTCGCCCGTAAAACCGACTTTACAGGCAACCATATTTTTTTTATTTCACCCTCGGTCGGAGTAACAGGTTTAAATGTCTAAATATAGATAAATGGATGTACAATAATATCGTCCTTCGAATTTATATTTAATCACTAGAGGTCGCTCGCGACTTCGTCCGGGTGGTTTTTAGTGTTGCCGCCGAGTTCCATACAAAATTGATATTTAAAACCCTTAAGGGTGGAATATAAAAATCTTTTCATAGTACACCATTACGTAGAAAAACAAATTTATCCTCCAATTTTACTATCTCTACGACCTGCGGTTTAGACTGTATGCTATAACTAAGTCAGTCAGAACCTATTAGATTATATTAAATTTGCAGCATTTTTCATTGCTGCTTAACTTCTATTAGTCACAGCGAGATGATATATACCCTATAGCCTTCCTGAATAAACAGACAATTCAACACAAAAAGAATTTTTCAATTAGGTCTAGCAGTCCCAGAGATTAGCGCGTTCAAACAAACAAACTCTTCAGCTTTATAATATTAGTATAGATTCAATATACTCAATGAAGAACACTATTAACTTCTTTAAAGATTAGTTATACATTTTCGTATCCGTGCAAATCCAGCTTCTATAACTTGACTATTTTCTTCGATAAATAAAAGTTTTGCACACATTCGGTACATTGACTGTCATTTTGAATCAATTCATGTTCTATTTTTTTGAATAGCTTTTGCTACTTTAAGAGTTTAGTGGCAACGGATTACGGAGTACGTACGGACGTACATCTACATATATAATTGTGTTGCTATTTGTTATTATTAAAACTGTCAATATCTTATTAATGATGTAAATTTATTCATGAAGTCACTTTCCAGCTGAAAAACAAAAACGTTGGAGCGAACGTTTTGGCAGCTGTTATTTACGAGAATTGTGAACGATTAATAAAATATAAAGTAAATAAATCTGATTAAGTTTTTATTATCGTGTTTATATAATTCAGTGGATTTTTTATTATTATTTTAAAAATATGACCTATCAAAGGTCCTATGAAATATAAGTTTTTTATAATATAGATCCCTTGCATATTCTTTTAATTTAATGTATTTTAAATTTATGTTCGTAATTTTTAACTTCAACCCATACTTAAGTATTTTTATAACACATTCTCACTCACACATTCCCACACCTATATTAAATTACACCCTAATATGTCTGAAATCTAGGTTAATAGCAAATGAATTTCATTCAAATCCTATCCCTCAACTCATGTATGTAGTGATAATATTGTCAAAATGTCAAGTGGGGATCGAAATGGTGATATTAATTATAATTCGTATATTGTAGCATTGTAACTGTTGTAAATGACATTGCAAATATTATTCTTTCCGACTTTCATATTTGCACGCCTGAAAATATTAATTTTAAAACACGACACTTACTTGAGTCTCTTAAGGTCTTGCATTTGAACATTCGAAGTGTAAACTGTACTAGTACTTTTACATAGGATACCATCTGAAGCTGATATTATTATCCTTTCAGAATGCTTGCTAAGCAAATACCCTACTTTATCTTCTCTTGAAGGTTACAATCCTACGGCCTCTAACTTTGTTTCACAGAACGATGGTGTGGTAGCTTATATAAGAAAGGAATTAGATTATGAAGTCACTCTACCTGAGTTTAATGATGCCAACTGCTTAATTATTAAATTAAACAAAAAAATTGCTATTCTTGCCATTTATCGCTCACGGTCATACACAAACATAAATTCCTTTTTAAGCAGCTTAGATAATATCATCATCATCCTCCTACCCTGTTCCCACTATTTGGGGTCGGCGCAGTATGTATTTTTCTTCCATTCAACTCTATCAACCGTCAACTCCTCACCCACGCCTTTCAAACACATGTCATTCATCACACAATCCATCCATCTCTTTTTGGGCCATCCTCCACCTTTGTATCCTTCCACACGCAGATCTAATACTCTTTTCACAACCTGTCTTTCGTCCCTCCGCATTACATGGCTATACCATGCTAATCGTCTTCCTCTCATCTTATCGGTGACTGGTGCTACTCTCATGCTTCCTCTTATATACTCATTTCGTATCTTGTCCATTCTCTTAACTCCACACATCCATCGCAACATCCGCATTTCATTTGCATGCAATCTCCTTTCGTCCTTTTTCTTAACAGGCCAGCATTCCGATCCATACATGACGACAGGTCTGATAATTGTTTTGTATATTTTCCCCTTCAATTTGATGGACATTCGGGGATCACAAGTTATGCCTGTTACCTGTCGCCATTTCATCCATCCTGAGCTGATCCTGTGTTCCACAGCGCGGTTTATATCTCCATCACCCTGCAAGAAAAGTGAACCGAGGTACTTAAAATCCGAGCAAGTAGGCAGTGCTACGCCATCTGACATGATAGAAACAGGACCGGATAATCCGCCAAAGTCACAGAACAAATACTCTGTTTTTATTCTGCTGATCCTTAGGCCAACATTCTCCAGTTTCTGTTGCCATAACGCTAGTCTACTCTGTACCTCGAGTCCATCTTCACCAACGAGAACGATGTCGTCGGCGAATAGCATGCACCAGGGTGCCTCTTCCTGGATGTCTGACGTCAAGGCGTCCATAATCAACAGGAAAAGGTAGGGGCTTAGGGCTGACCCTTGGTGCAAGCCTACAGCCACACCGAATTCATCGGTATTGCCAGCAGACAACCGAACGTGTGTACATGATGAAATGTACATAGTACGAATCAGCTCCACATACTTACCTGGCACTCTTTTCTCTTTCAAGGTCCACCACAAACCTCTCGGGGTACACGGTCGTATGCCTTTTCTAGGTCTATGAACACCATATGCAAGTTTTTGTGAACCCGTCTGTATTTTTGGCATAATTGGCGAAGAGCGAATGTGGAATCCGTAGTCCCTCGGCCCGGCATGAACCCGAATTGGTTTTGGGTAATTTCACTCTCTTCTCTTATTCTTTTCTCAAGTATTTTTTCCCACACTTTCATCGTATGTGACATAAGCTTTATGCCTCGGTAGTTATTACAATCCTGAACATCACCCTTGTTTTTAAAGATGGGCACTAGCGTACTACTGCACCATTCATCCGGTATCGTGTTCTCATGCAGCAACTTACCAAAGAATAAAGTCAGCCACCTCCTTCCATCCGCATCACACAATTTCCACACTTTGACTGGTATTTCATCTGGTCCCACCGCTCTTCCATTCTTCATACTCTTTACGGCCATTTTCACTTCTTCCTCACAAATTTCCCTCACCAGACCTATGTTTAACGGCGGATCTTCTGGTGTTTACTGGCAAGGACTCTGACTAGTATGTCCATTAGCAATAACCGGTGTTGTGAGACTAGTGTTTCTCCTGGCAATATTTTACAGTCCTTGACGCAGTTGATTCTATTCCTTTTTACCAGAAAATAATCAATCTGCGTCTTGTTCAGGCCGCTTTTGTACGTAACGAGGTGTTGTTCTCGTTTCTGGAACCATGTATTTGTTATTGCCAGGTCGAATGCAGTAGCCGCTTGTAGGAGGGCCTCTCCTTCCTTGTTACGTGTTCCATACCCCCAGCCTCCGTGACCTCTTTCATACCCTCCATTCATTCTTCCTACATGGCCATTAAAGTCACCACCGATATATATCTCTTCACTGTTTGGTATACTTATTACTAGGGCATCAAAGTCCGCCTAAAACTTCTCTTTCATACTTTCCTCACAGCCTGCTTGAGGGGCATACACACTTACAATATTCATAACCACATTCTCTAGCATCAGTCTGAAAACGATCATTCTATCATTTTTCCTTTCAACCTCTGTAACTCTTTCTTTCATCTCTCTATCCAATACAATCCCTACCCTATTTCGCTTCCCATCGCTGCCACAATAATAGAACTTATATCCTTCTCCAATCTCTCTCGCCCTAGCACCTTTCCATTTCGTTTCCTGCAAGCACGCTACATTTATTCTTCGTCTTTTCAAAACATCTGCTAACTCTCTTCCTCTTCCATTCATCGTGCCTACGTTCCAACTGGCAAACCTCAACTTAACATTCTTCACACTTCGGGCTCGCTTCTTACGTCGTACCCGCTCCGAGTGGTACGACAACCCTTGTCCATTTCTCACAGGGGCCGGGTGCTGCTCCTGCGCGGCGCCTGGGGGGACGCCCTAACCCTATCGCGCATCATATTAACCTTTTCCATACTGCATGTGTTTTGGCTTTTTCTTTTACAGTCGGCCGCCTGCCTGACACCAACCCTCCTTGGGAATGTGTTCGTTATTTGAATAGAAAGGAAAAGGGTGAGGACGTAGGGCAAGGAAGGTAGAGTTTAGATAGGGATAATAGGTTTAAGGGATACTACTTACTTGGAATATAAGGTATAAGTCAGTAGTAGCTCGGGGGGCCGGGATCGCATACCCGTATATCATAGCATGGTCACCGAAGTAATAGATCAGTATGATATCCCCTGGCCGGAAGCAGCTTAGATAATATATTGACTCAATTAAATATTTTTGCTACAATTATTTTGGTGGGTGATATTAATATAAATATTTCTTAAGATAGTATAGACTTACATTCGGATGGGTATATCGTATTGATAGAAGCACTACTAAAATCATTTCAACAAAACAATTAACGATAATTTGCTTCATGTTCATCAAAGTATTTTTAAAAACCTGTTCCTATTAAAAAAAAGGCATAGTTATGTATATAAATTATATCGACTTAGTATGTTAACAGCATTTATATTAAATTCGCTAAAATTCTCTGAGATTAGAAAAAACTTGTATTTTCATTTATCCTATAAACATTTTGGTGGTCGTTACTCGTTATTAAAAGCTATTATTGCTAATAGGGCTATTGTCACCACTCCTATGCGTCAGTAGTATAGTATAATGTGATTGATGTGGTAACTCCTTACAGTAAATAATGTTACTATCTGTCTATTTAGCTAATGCAGGTGTAATAAATGAATTAGCTCTGTGATACGTAAATACCATTAGAAATAAGGTTTGGGAAATGGTTCATTAAATCTAGTTATTCCAATCCTTATAAGTCCCAAGTGACTCTGTAATTGTCTAACTTTTCCATTAACTCAATATATTATTACGGAAATAATCTGTGGGAATATTAACATTCACTTCATTACCATATGTTTAGATAGATTAAAATTTAACTGTAAAGTTATAAGTTAATACGTTTTCTTTGAAATATGAGATTATGTTCCTTAAAAGATATTAAGATATGTTAAAAAATCTATACAATATTTTTTTTTCTGTTTCATTTCAATACTTATTTTGCAAATAACATACTTTTTTGACGTGACAACGTCTTAAATTAGGTTATACTGGGAGTCACTTATGAAAAAGTGTAACGCCCGGTAACGTAACGATGAGTCACACACACATAGAATGCCTTGCGTCTCTCTCCCACTCAAACATGATCGGTCCGCCGAGCAATGTTTTGATTTTCAAATTGATTCTTTAAAATTACAAATATTAAGAAAAAGTGGCAGATATAAGAAAACTTGATTTAAAATGTGTTGAGCAAGAATTTTAACATCTAATTTAAGTAAATGTTTTAATTTTCAACTTCATTATTTACAATTACAAATTTTAATTAATTTCAAATTTATTTAGCAAAAATTTGAACCTTCGATCTGAATAAGTGTTTTGATTTTCAAATTAATTCTTTAAAATTAAAAATATTAAAATATTTAAAATCAGAAGTGACGTCACATAACATTATCTGTACTTATTATTATTTAATATGTAGGCCAATATGTGACCATACTTGGTAGACACAATTGGAAATAGTATTTTTTTATAACTGAAAAAAATATAAAATACTGGTAGCAAACAATAACTTCAATGATCGATATCTCCGCAACTAATTGATGTATCGAAAAAGTCTGTAAATAAATTTTGTAAAAAATAATAACATCAATAATATAATATAAAATAAATAATATATAAAATGATTTTACGTGACAACGTCTTCATCGTCCTATCCTCAACAAAATCACTTAAATTATTAAAATATTGTGCAATTTAATAATATTCATATCAATAAATATTCTACCGAGAAAAAGACGTGGTCACGTAAATCTTCGCCCGTAAAACCGACTTTACAGGCAAATAATATAAAAATATTTTTTTAAGTAATTATTTTTTACGTCACTGTTTTTTTCTTTGGTAAAATGTATTAATTACACGCTTACTATAAATGTGGTTTATATGGTATATCAAAGTAAATACTCGACTGCTGTCATTCTCATACAGGGAGATACCGAGTAGTTAGTCGAGAGAATTAATGAGTCCACGCCATTTAGTGGCGAGTTCTACATGTGTGTATAAATGTCCAAAATGACTTTCAGGAATAATATTTTAATTATGGAACAAGATAGTACTGAGGCTTATCTTATTTCAACAGTGTAAATTTAATTAAATTAATAAAGTAGTAGTGGTAATTAGTCATTTCGATTGATATCTGTCGGTCTATTTCGTAAATACTCTCTGTGTTGGTTCTAAAAAACTTGTGTGAAGGAAAAATTTAATGTGCGAATAAAGAAACGTAAACAAAATAAAGGTTTTATTTAGGGTTCTTAATTTTATACAGAACCCGTAGTAACTACATTAAAAAAGATACAATTATATAATAACTTTTCTAATTCACATTGAACTTGATAAGTGAATACACAATTAAATTGGATAGTAGGTAGATATAGTTGTCTCCTCTTTAACTGCAACATTGTTTTCTATTATATAAATGATCATATACAATTTTATAATTTTGTATTCATTTGATCTTTCATGCATGCAATAATGTCTTTTAGGATATTTCATTACACGAGACTAGAAAATCAAATCACTAGTATCAAAAAGGAAAATTTTCATGTGTCGTTGAAATATACAATTTCAATTGGCATTATTTTTTTAAATAAATGCAGAATGAAAAAAATAATCAGTATTGGCTGAAGGAAGATAAAGATACGAACCCACGTCCTTCGGAAAACAATCCGGTCTCTGAGAATTGAGCCAACATATAGCTTCGATAAAGCTAAATTTATTTACTAATCGAAGTGGGTCGCGCTACGTTTACTCAGTTGATGTATGTATGTTGAAATGGGGATAAGAAATAATTCGTAATAGTCTTTAAGATCCCATCATAGGTCGACCTTCACCAAGCTGGTCAATGAGTTAATTAATATTTGACTTTGAGCACTTTGTCGCACTTATTCACTTGCAATAATATTTTACTTTTTAAAACTCTTTACCTGCCTGATTTTTTGAAGACAAACTTGTCTACACCACCGTACTCATTAACCAGACCGATGCAAGTTACTATCGATATATCTAAATGTAAGTTAAATTAAAATACAGATTGTTTCATTTAGCGAAATCTGGTTTTCCTTTAAACTGTATAAATTTTTCACCTTTTACTAAAGATTTCGGTGGATGAGAACACCGAAAAGAGTCTAACTCTATAGTAAAGGCGACGCGATTGAGTGAGAAAACTATCCCGTGGTGTTGTCCTCACCTTGCCCTGGGTGCGGGCATATATTCATAATGATCCTATACTACAAGCAAAGGAGTAATTTTACTTAAGAGCGCATGATACGATCGATGGATGTATTGTTCCTATTCTAATTTGCAAGGTTGAGGCTAACCTATATTGAATGAATCGGAACTTCTCTCGATTGTACGATGTAATCACTTGTACCAACTGTATATATTCAGGCCCCCCTTATATGCCCTTGTTAATACTTCCATAATAATATATATCCTTGTTAATATTCATAACATTAGTCATCGAGTGAGGACGATGTAGGACGAGGACAAGTGAAGCTCTGTGCTGTATGATCTTATGCGTTCCACGTTATCAAACCCCTTTGTAAATACTCTTTAATAATCGGTGATAGGACATCTCCTTAAGGATTAATAAACCAGTAAATATTTTCAATTATTTGTGTTGAGTTAAGCGGGCCCACGCTTTTTGTTTACATTAGTCGAGCAGTACACTCGATTCGGGAGTGAAATTCTTATTTTTTTTTTATATGCACCAGTTTGAAATTAAGCCATTTAATTTCTGACCTCACTCGCTTGACAATCAGTAAGAATGCCTGTCAACCTAGTGAAGTTATGGTTATTATATAATTTAACAGACAAAAATGTTTACTATAAAGATTTCAGACGACCACAAGAAGTATCTACAATCTTTATATAAATAAACCAATATCAAAACTGAAATTTCGTTTAAACGAGTATATTTTTGCCTTTTTTTTAATTTAATTGAAAATTGACAACATCATTGACATGTGAGATTGTCAAGTCAATAGTTTAAGACGTACACAATGTATACGTGAAGAAACTGGTAGTGTTATATTACTGTCATTGTTACTTAATATTTCTTAATTTAAGTAATAGCTTAATATGTTTACGAAAATTTAAAAGATGAAAATCCATTATCGTAACTTTTTCGAACCCCACGTTCTCTTCTATCAACAGAGAAAACGCAAAAATTGATTTTTTAATGTTTAATAATCACTAAAAGGTTTAATTTTTAGGTTTAACTCGATCAATTGTCCTAAGTCATCACATCATGTACTTAGTATTATGATCCTTGATATTATTACAATAACGAATGAACAGTTCCATAACGAGCTCAGCGTGCTAGTGACAGCACTCGTTTGTTTCTGTAGTACACGCTTGATTCACCCTCTACACATTCTTCGAGCTAATATCTTATAATTTTTAGTTTACTGTTGATAAAGAGTCATTAAGAGTTTTGATTTTTCTTTTAAAGTCTTAAGAAAGTTTAAAATTTTTTATTCTTTAATAAGCAAAGGTATAGAGAAATAAATTATTTTATTAAATTTTTTTAACACTTTATAAATTTAAAACCAATGATTTAGTTTCAATTTGATGTGATAATAACAGTTTTTAAAAACTGTCCATGTTTTTATTATAATTTGCAATTAGTAGTGTTTTTTAAGCATGGTAGTTATTATTTTTAAAATGCAAACTATTATTATAAAGCCCGATCACATTTAGCTTTGTTTATATCTGTTTATGGTGTTGTTAGCCTTCTCAGGTACTACGCTTCGCTACGTTATATTACTCACATTCACCGTTGAGCAGTCGACCGGGACACATGTCCCTCTTACCTGCTCCGCCTATCCGCGCCACCTACCTGGGCCGTCACGCTGACCGCCCAGCCACCTGCACCGACCACCTGCACCGACCGTTCGTACACCTGCGCCAGTCAAGATAACGACCTCCATTGTGTGCAAGCCAGCGGTGTGATTGTGTTTGTGTGTGAGTCATCGCCGCAAGCACACCTGCGGGCCGGCGAGCCTGCATAGGGGTCCAACAAGTCCGACGTCGCCCTAGTTAGGGTACGAAACGCAATTCAAAGACTTCGTCGTAATAGCCTGCGTCGTGTAAGTACACAGTCGTTAGGGTATTAGGCACACCTCTGTCACCTACTGACAGAGATTCGATAGGGTTCACGTTAGGCACTCGCCTCCCTGCTCACGCAGGGAGGACGGCTCATATCTCCGGGCTCCACCATGGACCTCAAATCCGCGGCGGAACCCGAAGATCTGTCCAAGTCGCAGTTCTATGGTTGGGTCCACGGAATTGCGCCTCAATTATGCCTGCGCTACTCTGTCTTGTTAGGCATCGAGTCCCCGCCCTCGACCTCGCGCGCCGCGGTCGTGACCGAGAGCACCTCCGACATGGAGGTCGAGGCCGCCACTCCTACGGAGCAGACGGCCTCGGATTCCGAGTCGGGGAGTTCGTCCCCTTCCTCGGACGCTGACGAGGACGACGGTTTCACGACCGTGCAGACCAAATCGGCCAAGAGGAAGGCGACGAAAGCGCTCTCCTCGAACGTCCCGCGAAAACGGGCCTCAAAACCCGCTAGTAGCGAACCCGCGTCGCCCGACCGTTCTTCGGGCCCGGGCCCGACTCGCGAACGCGCGCCGATCGCGCCCGAAGCGCCCGCGTCCGCGTCGCCGTCGTCCGCGCCTTCAGCGCCCGCGGAGGCACCTTCAGCGCCTGCGCCTTCAGCGCCACGGAAGTCCCCCGCGCCGCCGCCGCTTTACATAAGGGACAAGTCTAAGTGGGACACTCTGTCCGCACTTATGACGGAGCACAAGCTCCATTTCACGTCCGCCCGAAATACCGCCGACGGTATCCGCGTTCAAACCGCGTCTTCGTCGGACCACCGTGGTCTGACTCGTCTCCTCCGCGAACGTGGTTACGGATACCACACCTACGCGCTAGAGGATGAACGCCGCTTAACGGTGGTCATCCGAGGGCTCCCCGTGGAGCTCACTACTGAGCGGATTTTCGAGGACCTTAAGTCCCAATCCTTCCCCGTCATCTCGGTGCACCGCATGTACCGAGCGACCACTAGGGTCCCGTTCGATCTTGTTCTCGTCCATCTCGAGCTTTCCCCGGAAGGAAAGCAAATTTTTAACGTTAAGGCAGTCTGCCAACTCTCCGGCCTTAGGGTCGAACCTCCACGTGGTCGCGGTTTTCCTGGTCAGTGTCATCGCTGCCAGCTCTATGGGCATTCCCAACGTTTTTGTCACGCGCGTCCAAGGTGCGTCAAGTGCCTGGACGACCACGCGACAGCCGACTGTTCGCGGAAGGGACCGGTCCCTGAGGATCCTCCCAGCTGCGTCCTGTGCGGACAGAAGGGCCATCCTGCGAATTATCGCGGGTGCCCCAAAGCGCCGCGCAGGACACAGCCGGCAAGGCATCCTCCTCGGTTCGCACAGCCTCCATGGGCTCCTCTAGCCCCTGGGAGGCCCGCGGCCCCTCAGGCATCCCAGGCCCCTCAGGCACCCGCGAACGCGATCGCGAACGCTTGGGTGAAGCCTCCGAGGATTATCCCACAGCCCGTCCCCCAGTCGTTGCCGCCGCCGCCGGTTCGAAACTCCACCGACGGAGTTGCGAGTTCGCTCGCGTGCGTCACGAGCCTCTTCGGTGTAATAGACATCGAAGAGCTCCTAGTCTTTTCAAATGAAATGAGGGATTCCGCGCGGAACCCTCCCGCGAGGATGGAAGTGCTCCTCAAGCACGCCGTCCTAATCAAATCGATATACGAACACACGATGTCAACATGATGACATCGCGTGGAAGGGTAAAACCTCGCTCTCTGACTGTCGCTACATTCAACGCGAACGGGCTACTTAAGCAGATAGATCTAGTGCGCGACTTCGTGGTCACGCACCAGATAGACGTCCTGTTAGTACAAGAGACCTTTCTGAAGCCGTGTAATCGTGATCCGCGCATCGCAAATTACCGTCTCGTTAGGAACGATAGGGCAACCGCGAAGGGGGGAACCATCATCTATTACAGAAGGTCTCTTCATTGCACTCCGCTCGATCCGCCCCAACTAGTCAACGTAGAAGCGTCATTATGTCAGGTGGGTATGACCGGCCATCAGTCGATCGTACTAGCATCCGTCTATCTTTCTCCCAATAAAGCCTTAGTTAAGAGGGACCTTAAGTCCTTACTCCAATTAGGTAACGCAACCATTCTGGCCGGCGACCTAAATTGCAAACATCCCCGCTGGAACTCTACTGTCGCAAACAGTAGAGGAAATCTCCTTGATAGGCTAAGTTACAAGGCTGGTCTCGACTTCGAGATCACCGCGCCTTTGAGTCCCACGCGATACTGCGACACAGACTTCCGACATGACAGACCCGACGTGCTCGACATAGTACTCTTGAAGGGCGTGACACTCCAGTTACGTTCTATCGAGACGCTATCCGAGCTAGACTCTGACCATCGACCGGTCCTATTTCAGCTAGGACTTCCTCCCCTTAGGGAACCCGCGACCAAAACAATTATTAACTGGACGAAGCTTCGAGAGCAACTCCATTCCCCCGTACCAGCGCACCTCGACAAAATTCCTGACCAGCTTACATCGGTCGAGGACGCTGTCTCAGCCGCGACTAACTTCACAGAACATTTGGTAGACAGCATAGGAAAGTCCTCGAGGGAGGTCCGAGTGAACTTCGAGGGTTACCGAGCACTCCCTCCGGACATTAGACTCCTCATCACCCGTAAAAACGCCGCGATTAGAGCCCATGACCGATACCCGACAGATGACAACCGACGGAGGCTGCGCCGTCTTCAGAGGGAGTCGAGACAAGCTCTCGACGACTTCAGAGATAGCGGCTGGGATAGGACGCTTGCGACGCTCTCTCCAACACACCAGGCATTCTGGCGGTTGCAGAGAGCGTTGAAGGCGGACACTGTCTCAGATATGCCTCCCTTGGTTGGACCTAACTCCGCCATCGCGTTTGACGACTCTGACAAAGCTGAGTGCTTAGCCGACAGTCTAGAGAGCCAGTGCCGTCTGTCTGCTCAATCCGTTGATCGCGATCATGTCGAAATAGTCGACAAATCGGTCAATATAATGTGTTCTCAGCCACCGGCCGGTCCGCCAATCGAGGAAACGAACCTAGACGAGGTGACGTCCATAGTTAGGGCGCTTCACGTCAAGAAATCGCCAGGTCCCGATAGGATCACTAACAGAGTGATAAAGCTTCTTCCGCCTCCTTTAATTTACCTATTGGTTACCATTTTTAACGCTCTACTGGCCGGTTGCTCGTTTCCGGCCCAGTGGAAAGAGGCCATAGTGATAGGGTTCCATAAGCCGGGCAAACCCCGGCATCTGCCTAGTAGTTACCGTCCCATTAGTCTTCTTAGTTCTTTAGGGAAAGTATATGAGAGAATCATCCTCTGTAGACTTAGATCGGAAGTCGAGAGACTCAAAATCATCCCAAATGAGCAGTTCGGCTTTAGAGCCAACCATTCATGTTCCCATCAGGTGCAACGCCTCACGGAGCACATACTGATAGGGGCCACTGTGAGGGCCAAGAAGCATAGGACAGGAGCGCTCTTCCTCGATGTAGCTAAGGCGTTCGACAGGGTCTGGCACAATGGACTGGTGTACAAGTTATACCAGTTCAAGGTGTCGGACAGACTCGTACTCATCATACGGGACTACCTGACGAATCGCTCCTTTCGCTACAGAGTGGGAGGCGTCTTGTCAACCCCCCGCCCCATCAGGGCGGGTGTTCCCCAGGGTTCAGTTCTCTCGCCCATCCTCTATTCCATCTACGCTAGCGATATTCCTAGACCGCGATCTAAAGTGCACCTTGCCATGTACGCGGACGATACCGCGCTTTACACGTCCTCTAAGGATCACTGGGAGATATACCAACGTCTCCAATCCGCAGTCGACTCCCTTGAGAGTTGGCTGCGGAAATGGCGGATCGAGGTAAACCCTGAGAAGAGCGTTTCGGTGCTCTTCGAACGGGGCCCCCCAAGGATCCTCCCGCGAATCAAACTCTTTGATAAACCGATACCTTGGAAAGACGAGGCAAAATACCTAGGAGTAACGTTAGATAGAAAGTTAGTTTTCACTGCGCATATTAGGACCGTTCGTAGCAGAGCGGCCTACATATTAGGTCGTTTATATCCGCTGTTAGGCAAGCGGAGTAAAATGTCCCTTCGCAATAAGGTGACACTTTACAAAGCTTGCATACGTTCCGTCATGTCCTATGCGAGTCCCGCTTTTGCGCACGCTAATCTGAAACCCCTTCAGGTGATTCAGAACAGGTTTACACGGATTGCAACCGGGGCGCCGTGGTTCGTACGCAACATCGATCTCCATAGAGACTTGAACCTTCCGACCATCGCTCAGTACTTCAAGGGGCTTTCCCAAAAGTACTTTGAACGTGCTGAGCGACACCCGAACCCACTGGTGGCTGACGCCGCAGAGTATAGACCACGTAAGACTACTTTAGTCAGAAAAAGAAGACCCAAGTCGGTACTCGTTGACCCCGACGACGCGTTCACAGTAGGTAATAACGTGTACGCGTAGGCATAATTGACACCACACAACACACAGACACACACCGTCTGTACCGGTATAGACGAGGTCCCAACTGAGTAAGTGCTCCGTTGCTCCGGCGTTCTGCCGTCGGAGGACGCTAGTGTCCAAATTTCCTTAGCTTCCCTCCTGACTAACGACGCCCCGAGCCGAGGTCCGTGTCTCAATCTGAGACGCCCTCGGGACGTCGTTCCCCATGGGGGCCCATCTGGCCCCCCCTTTTTAAGGGTGGGTCTCCTGACCCACCCATTCCCCCGGTGACGCTGTAATAGCCAACAGGGCTAACAGCATAGACAGACAAAAAAAAAAAAAAAAAAAAAAAAAAAAAAAAAAAAAAAAAAAAAAAAAAAAATATATTACTCAGCCAGTAACGCGACAGTCTAGTTAGTGAACACAACCATGGCTTCTAGTTCTCATGGAGTTATCATGGTAGTTATAATAATATATTTGCCTAATAAGCTGAGAGACACGGTATATAAAGTTATTAAAGAGTTATTATCTCTTTTATTTTTGACATTAACATTTACTAGTTTTTTATTGATATTTAATATAATTAGGATTTTTATTAATATTATTAGTGCGTTTAGAGAGAGTTTTTACAAACAGCTTTTATCTTATAAGAGGGTCGGTGTATAGATCTAGGTACTAGATCTAGGTGTAGGATCTAGGTATGTGTAAGGTGTACCAATGAAGACATTCTTAAATATTCAGAGAATTCCAGTTTTAACGCAAATTTTGGAACGTTGTAATTGATTATGAGTATCGTATGTGTATTGTATATACAGTGTGGGTTGACATTTATTTATCCTCCAATACATATGAACATCAATCAATCATAGCTACCTATCAATGTTCGAGTCTTGTATGATTAATAGGAGACAAAAATATTATTTTGTATGCACATGAAAAAATATAAACGGTATACAAACTGAACTAAACGAATAAATTGTATTTCTTTGGTAATTTAACTTAACATGTTTGTGACGCCATCGATCAGTACGTTTTTAAATTAAATTAAAAAATAAATTAACAAAATATATCGGAACATTAAATTACTAAAGAATCTTGTGAAAAAGAACAATAAGTTAAAATGTATTTTGTTCTTATTTCGTGGTACTCTATTTTACAATTGAAATTCTACTATTGAGTATATATTCAACATTTAAGTTTAGGTAAAGTTTTTTTTATAAATACTTATGAACATATGAAACTGTATTTAGTTTCAAAAAAAGGGTATTGTTTTACTGTCAACAATAAAATGAAAGTAGAGCTTAAAGATTAGCATTGAATATATAATTTGAACAACAACATAAAGTAAACAAAAAGGAAGTTTTGATTTGAAAGAAAAATGTAAATTATTATAGTATATAAATGCAGCTAGTTATAAATTTGAAATCGTATATTATTATTTAAAGTACTGTAATACCGTAGTTACAGTAGGTTTTATGTTTAGAAAAAAGTGCCGTCAATAACGCCGTTAACGTTTATAACCACTATATAGGGTTATTTACTTGGGTTTTCATCATTAAAAATATAAGCAGCTTCTGAGCAATTAATTATACGATTATTAAAAAGAAATGGATTTCATGAACTTAAAATTTTTTCGACTCATTTCACCAGTCTCACAGTCTCAGTACTGCGACATGGCCTCGGGGCAGAAAACTGTTTAATTCTTTAACGACTTTCAGTAAACGGTTTCTTACAAAGGCAAGAAAATATACTTCCATGACAAAGATACCAGCCAATTTTTAAATTGAACGAACTTTTAATTACATTATTTTGTTTATTTATTTTATTTGGTTATTTTTAAACATCATGGTGCTACATCATAAATGCCTCGGCAAAAAAATTAAGATTATTTTAAGGAAATAAAAAAACAACTATTAATTTTTTAAAAAACGAGAATTTTTGGTTAGAAAACTTAAAAAAAATAAAATGATATAAATCATAAAACTTTTAGAGCAGGTGCAGTTTTATACTATAAAAAATTAATTTATATAAAAAAACGGGTGATTTAATTCTTAAATAAGAAAAAATATTTTTGTTTCCCACAATCATGTATCAGGTATTAAATTAAATTTTATATTATAATTAGGCTCTAAGAGAGTGTACGAGTATGTATCTCCCCTCCGTGCGATACAGTGACGATAATAAGAACAGACGGCTACTCCCTGATTACCGTGATAACAAAGACCTCGATGGTCTTTATTATCACGGTAATCAGAGACGTTCGAATCGAACTGAGCTTAGACAGTTATAGCATGAGACGCAAGTAATCAATTAATTTTTGGACTAACATTGCTAAATAAACAATCGATAAAATAAAGAATAAAAGATATACATTTACATTTAAAGTTTATACACATTCATCTATTACCGAGTTAATCGTGTCCAAGAACTAAAATTGCAAATAAAAATGTTGTACCTAGATTAACTACGACTACTTTTACTATTAAAAGCACATGGCATGGTAATAAAGGGCAGCCACTTTACCAGGAGAGTTGGCAGTTGCTACTTTACGTTATTTCAGAAAAACGAAACCTAAGGTAAAATCATTTATTTTTACTGCTTAATACTGCGATCCTGTGGCATGTGAAGGCAATCCTTAGTTTGTTAGTATCTTTGAAAATGGCAGCGTCTTTTTTGCTGCCCGGTAGTCCCACTTAACCCCCTGGTCATCATTACTTTGCTACTTTAGCTTGTTATAAAACTATTATTATATTTGAACCATTACTCTCCAAGTCAATAATTTGAACATTCTAGAAAGAATATTACAATCTTTTTTATTTTACTTCATTTTATTTATTTATTTGTATTTAGGAAACAAACAGTACTACATCATACAACTATTTTGCGCGTTTGTCCGATTGAAAATGTTAAAAACGTTAAAAAATTAATAATTAGTAAAAAGAAAATAATTTGTAGGTGCATGAAAAGGTTAAATTGATTGGTTCATTAATTGATTAATATAACACTTAAAATTAGAAAGTGAACATGAAAATATATCTACTTTATATATATTTTAAGTATATTTTTGGCATATTTAGTTGTAGTACGATGTAAACAGAAAAGATTATTATTACGTTTAAGAACATTTGGAATATTAAAAAACTTAGTAAGTAAGGGCTATCAACAAAATTATTTACTCGTTTAAATAGTTTATGCATATGTTTTAGGAATTTATCTTGAATAATTACAATGGATTCAATATATATTTTATATGGAGGGAAGACCCAAATTCCAATAAATAACGCACAAGACCTGGCCATCACCAGCAGACGACAAACCAACTCACATACATTAGTTTCTACGGATCTTCTACCGACGAAACCATGTTGCTAATCAATCAGAATACCCCGGTAAATGTAATCGTAGACAATTTTTTCGAACATTTTAGCTACAGTACACAATTCAGATATAGGCCTATAGACGAAGCTTCTTAGCATTCCATGGATTCACCGTGCGGGTGCCGGGCCCATCGCGTTGCAAGGAGAGAAGTGCAGGCAGTGCCTGGGACTTGCGACCCAGGAGTAGGTTTAAGGGGCCCCTTTATTATGCGCAAAAACGCTCACTTTCATCCTCCACACTCCTCTCCCTACCTAACCAAATTTGGAAAGAACCTACCAATGCCGCCTTTGAAATACGTTCTAGAAATGAACCGATGCTTGTTGTAGAAAGGCCAAGGTCTTTAAGTAGGCTATAGAGAGATTTTGCTGTTATACCTCTCGCTCCCACTTCTACCGCGTACAAACTAACTATAAATTTATTCCCGATCAGTTCGTTGGTTAGTTCGTAATACTTATTGAGCTTGAATGTGTGATTCCTTGGGATGTTTGTTTCCCAAGGAACAGTAAGCTCCACAAGTATCACACGCCTCAGATGTTTCGAATACAGGAATAAGTCCGGTCTGAATGACGAAACACCAACATCCCCAGGGATTTTGTAATGCTTTTCATACGTGTCCATCATGAGAGTCCAATCAATAGCCGCGCCTAATATTGAATAAGGCTTTGCTTTTGTTTTTTTGAAGGAGCCTTCTTTTACGAATTCTACAGATCGTTGGGTGGTTGTTATACCCTTCCGCGCTCTTGCTACTGAAAGACTAACCGCTTCCCGTATAATTTCTAATACCTTGTCGTGGCGACGCGAGTATAGACCCTTATTTAGAAGTACCCTACACCCTACTAATAGGTGTTTCGCGGTTCCTATTGCCTCCCCACAGATGTTGCAAGACTTTTCGGTGGCTTTGCCCCATCTTACTAAATTACTTTGATCTGGGAGAGTCATTTGGAATGCATTAAGATAGAATTTTAATAATGCTGGGGACCAATCATAAATTAAGGTGCGCCACTTCAAAGCTAGTGGAATACAAAAATCTCCTATGGTCACCCATTCGTTTTGAATTTCTAGGCTCATCGCGTGGAGTCGGTAATTATCGTTTTCGTCTTGTCGAATAAAAGATTTTGTTATGTCTATGTCTTGAACTTTCCTACTTGATCCTAGCCCTGATAAAAATTATGATAGCTGCTCAAACGAATAAAGATTCGTTTGAGAAGCTATCATAATTTTTTTATGGAATTGAAGTCGTGACTCGAGCTCTGAGGCAACTTTGTCTTTTGGGAGAGAAGTTACAGGATCATATTTAGATTTTCCGATGATATGTTTTTTGGTAACTCTAAGATGTTTGTAGAGCTCCGATGGTTTCTTTAATTTTAATCCAAAGTTGTTTCGGTCTCTAAATAAGGTTGAAGAGTCCGCTGAGTGCGCTAACCCGAGCCATAACTTCAATGTCTTTATGACGCTTGCATCTAACTTTGACAAAAGGGTTTTATTTATATCATACACGAGGAAAGGCCAATTTAGACGTGATGTTAAAAAATTATCGTAAATCCAATCTTTTTTGACGTTACTTATTGGTTGGTTGTCTACCTTTTTGAGATCATTTAAAAAGCTATCGACTATTACATCCAACGATGGAGTACGGCCGTGGTAATCGATTTTTTTACCTAAAAATTTAAACGGAGCTGCTTCCGTAACCGTACTAACGCACTGACCGCCTATTTTAAGACCCGGATCGTAAGAGGTATATTTGGTATTCCGTCTACCCAGACACAGACTAAAACATTTACTTGGTTTTGTCCTCAATCCACCCGTCCACGTACAGAAATCCTCAACTACATTTAAAAGTACCTGACATTGTTTCGGATTACGTGTCAGTATCGCGAGATCATCTGCAAAAGCTAGTATGGATTCTGTGTATTTGTTGTTGAACTTAAACCTATAACCCCATTTTTTTTCATTTCTAATTAATTTGTCTATTAAGAATATGTCAGCAACAGTGACAGCAGCAGCAGTTGAGTTTACATTATTTATTCGTATTTTATAGTAAAACTACAAAATAGTTTACAAAAAGTGCATTTATTATCAAGTTTACAAGTGTCAACATACATTAAATGTTATTAAGACAAACTAATCAGTCTTTACAGTGTTATAGTTATAATTAACAAGTACCAGTGTAAAAGTGACAATCAGCTGATATAAACAATATTACCCATTCAACAAAAAGTGAGTACTTATACCAAAAAGTCTTTATAATTAGAATAAATATACATTTACAGACTTAAATATAGTTGTCTTGTGAAAAAGAAATTATAAAACAAAAAGCTTTGCTCAAATATTGAGAAATAAAAAACTATATTTTTTTTTGCATCAGTGCCACCTAGTATCCATTGTCAACACCTCATCGAATAATCCATAAAGATGGCTAATAAGTGTAATCAATGTGGCAAGTACGTATCAATAACAGATGGCGTTAAGTGTTTTAAATGTGCCTGCATGTATCATCGTTGCTGTGCTAACCTGAGCCCGGAACATAAAGTATCAAATAAATGGCATTGTAGGGCCTGCAAAACATTTACTAGCAATAGTGCGAATCCACCAATTGCAGTTAATTCTCCCGAGAATGATGTTTTTGAAGATGCAGGTGAAAGTAACATAGGGTCACTATCACAAGAAATCCGTTTACTTAGGGTCGAACTTAGTTCTGTGGCAAACATGATGTCATCTTTCAAGCAAGAGCTTGCACAACTAAATTTAGTAGTAGGTGGGCTCACTAATAAGTTTGAGAAAATAGAAGAACGACTCAATACTTTAGAAGCAGCTAGTCGCGAACGAACTACGGAACAGGATAATCATCATATTGCCGACCTCGTGACAGACTTACGTTCGGAATTTAACGACCGTGAACAGGACGGGCTGTTAAATGACATCGAGATAGCCGGTTTAGAAGAAAGAAATTCCGAAAACCCGATTCAAATCGTACTTCTGGTCGCCAAGAAACTGGGTCATGAATTAGAGGAGCGAGACGTGGTTAGTGCCGAACGTGGAGGTCCTAGACGCCTTAATGCAGCCAACGCGGCGGCGACGCTGCGCCCCCGGCCCATAGTGGTTCGCCTGACGCGGCGATCCGTCCGCGATGGAATTCTGCGAGCAGCGTGAGTGCGGCGTGGCACAGATTCAACAGGAATCACGGTGGGGGAACCCAAGGTCATTTACATAAATGAGCACCTAACGCCTACAAATAAGAAATTATTTTATAAAACACGGGAGGAAGGTCGTCGCGCTGATTGGAAATTCGTGTGGACAAAAAATGGACGGATTTACGTACGTAAAAATGATGGCACAGAAATCCACCGTATACGTTCTCTTTTTGACGTGAGTAAGGTTTTTGGAACTGTTATAGTATGAATGTTATAACAATGAATGCTCCACGTATTATATATCTGCTTAACTTTAAGGAGCATTATAAACTTTTTAAAAAATATATTTTACCTATTTTTATTAAGTTCAGTTATTATTTTTATTGTGTGTTTGATTTCTTTTTCTATATTTTTGTTTTTATTAAAATTAAGTCGCGTTTGCACAGCAGTGTACTACCATACAGTCTGGAAAGGCCTAATTGTCTTAATAGTAACGGTGCATACACAAAATCAATATATTTAATGTTCACATGTATCACAGTTCAAGTTTTAATTTACCCTCTACTATTATTTTTGATTAAAGTATGTTTACTCAAAAAAGTATCGTCATTACATATTATCATTAAAAATATACTATATATTTATTCTATTTATGTCTACCGTACACATTGTTCAGTTGCCTCAAAATATTTTATTATAAAGCTTAGTCCTAATTTTTTTATTTAATGAAGCCACAAATACAAAATTTTAGAATAGGATTTTTAAATGCCGGCTCCCTAGGCACAGGTCATGATGAACTTGTAACTGCAATAGACCGTCATAACCTCGATATATTGGCATTAAATGAAACATGGCTAAAAATTGGCGAGGAAGGACGTGCGCCTATAGTGCCTGGTTACCACCTTCGTCATAAGCCTCGTCCTAGTGAAATGTTCCGAAAGAGAGGAGGGGGCGTCGGTTTTTATACAAGAAAAGAAGTATC
The DNA here is from genome assembly GCA_959347355.1 of Napeogenes inachia. NCBI lineage: Eukaryota > Metazoa > Arthropoda > Insecta > Lepidoptera > Nymphalidae > Napeogenes > Napeogenes inachia. The sequence continues at coordinate 589,190 of OY365799.1, read as the reverse complement.
CTCACAAATAATTAACCATCCAAATAATACAATTATTGAGCAAATGTGGATGAGAACTACAATAAAAGGAAAACGTATTATAGTCGGTACGGCCTACAGGCCACCATGGTTTAATCCGCGAATTTTCTTCGATGCTAATTTGGACACTTTTTGTTCTCTGACAAATTATGATAATATATTCTTATTGGATGATTTTAATATAAATTTCTTAGATATAAAAAGTTCAAACTCAAAGATGTTAAACGAATTTTTAACAGTTACAGATATGCAACAGTGTGTACGTTCCCCGACTCACTTTAACAAGGACAGTGAGACTTTAATAGATTTAATCTGCACGAATTCCCAAGGTATATCTGTACAGGTAGACTACATTAGTACACTTAGTGACCACGCAATGCTCTCCTGTAATATTGGTATTCAAAAAGAAAATACATACAGTAAAAAAATACATTTTAGGCAGACAAAAGATATTAAAATTAATGAATTAGATGAACTTATGAATAGCATCAATTGGGATGAAATAGAAACTAGGCAAAATATTGACAAAATGGTTTATGAACTAAATTATAATATTACGACGATCTTTGACACATTGTCTCCGTTGAAAGTACGATCATTTAAGAACACCGGATACCCGTGGATAACATATAATGTAAAGCTCATGATGAAAAAGCGAGACGAGGCTTATATGAAAGCACGTAAAACAAAGCTGGAGTGACATATCAAATATTACAGAGACTTGAAACGGTTAGTGGAAAGCGCTATCTATAGGGAAAAGTGTGTATATTTCAAAATATATATTAATAATAATTTAAATAATTCAATTTACCTTTGGAAAAATCTTAAACGTTACGTGTCAGTCAATAATAAAAAAGATCAGTTATTACCACTTAATCTCAGAAATGCCGAAACACTAAATGATTACTTTTTAAGCGTCCCAGGACAAACAGAACCTTCTTTATATTCTATTTTATACTTTGAGTCTAATTGCGAATTGGAAACCAAGTTTAACCTGTCAACCGTAAATAATATTACCGTCTTAAAAATATTTAAGGAATTGAAGTCCAATGCCATAGGCTGTGATGGTATTACCCTGGAGATGTTGTCAGCATCCCTTCCTTACATATTAGATACCATGACCACCTTAATTAATAAATCTATACAAAGCAGCAAGTTTCCAACTATGTGGAAAACGGCCATAGTCCGTCCTATTTTAAAAGTAGAAAATCCAATATTTCTAAAAGATCTGAGACCTATTAATATCTTGCCATGTATGTCAAAGGTTTTAGAAAAAATTGTATATACACAGCTATCAAATTACATTAAGACTAATGCAATTCTACCAGATAAACAATCCGGGTTTCGTAAGCACCATGGTACCGTAACGGCACTTATGGACGTGGTAGATGACATACTAAGTTCTCAAGAAAAAGGTGAAGGTACAATTCTTATACTATTAGATTACTCCAGAGCATTCGAAACGATAAATATAAAATTGCTGCTTTCCAAATTGCATTATTATGGACTTTCCCCAAATACTATAAAATGGTTTGATAGTTATTTAAATGATAGATTACAAATAGTTGAGACGCGAAACGAAGGCGGATCTGTTAATCAATCAAATGCTAATCTAGTTAACAGAGGTGTACCCCAGGGATCTATATTAGGGCCATTATTATTTATATTATATTGCGCAGATATGACTAAGCATATAAAATCATGCCGTTTTCACACTTACGCCGACGATTTACAAATATATATATCTTTTAAACCGAATGGTACCTTCGATGCAGTGAAGAAGATCAACTACGATCTTAAAAATATATTTATATGGTCCGAGGACAATTGTCTTGCACTTAATCCTAAAAAAACTAAATACTTAATTCTGGGGTCAAGTAAGCAAATAAATAAAATAACAGGTAAAAATCCAGTGATTAAAATTAATAACGTGCAAATAGAACGGGTTAAGAAAGCCAAAAATCTTGGTATTATAATGGACGAAAATCTTAGATTTGAATCTCACATTTTGAAATCGGTTCAAAATTGTTTTTATCGACTTAAGGTTTTATACCGAATAAGGCCCTTTATAACACCGGAACTACGTACTAAGTTATGTGATGCATTGGTATTATCGAAATTAAACTACGCGGATATAGTAATAGGTCCTAGGCTTTTGGTTCGTACACAAAATATAATACAACGTGTCCAAAACGCCTGCGCGCTTTACTGTTTTGATATTCCTCCGCGCACGCATGTTACGCCCTACCTCAACAATGCCGGGATGATGAAAATGGAATACCGAATTCAACTGCACTTCGCTACATTTGTGTTTAGAATTATAAAAAATAAAGTACCTAATTATTTATTTTCTAAGCTGAGTTGGTCGAGTGATTGCAACAGGTCATATTCAACAAGGGCCTCATCTTACTTGATGTTGATACCGAGTCATCATTCCGCTGCGTTCCGTGGATGTTTTAAATACGCAGCCGCCAAAGTCTGGAACGACATTCCACCGCCTCTGAAGAACCTGAAATCAATTAATAATTTTAAAGCAAAGTATAAGCAAATTCTTTTCATAAAGCAGAAACAAAATGTGTAAACAGCATACGTACCAACTTCTTTTATTTTATTATACATACTTTGATATGTAGACAATAAGCAGAATAAACTAGCTTACGCATTTATTTATTTGTTTAATGTGAATAATTAATTATTATTATTATATTAGGATAATTTAATTTGAAAATATTACTAAATTATTTTTTTTAATGTAAAATTATTAAAGTTAGTGGGTATTATTAAAAAAATTGCAGTGCTGTTGGATTTCAATGAACGTTCATTATGAACATTCATTATACTAATTACTGAAACTGATTTATAATCTAATGCCTTTTACTTTAGTCCACACCACAAAATCACTTTCAGTTCACCAAGTCGTTTTGGTTTTTATGAGGCAACAACAACAACGATTTCACTAGTTGTTTTACATACACACTACACACAAATTGTTCGTTCATATAATGAAACTAAACAATTGATTAACATCGTTCACGATCACAAGCGATAACAGGATTCAAGACGTTGTGTAAAGACTGAAACCTTTTATACGGTTAGCCACAGACGTGTTTTGGCGCCAATACGCAACTAAATCATTTTCGTTCCTTACATTTTAATAACTGAGTTAAGAATATCATAAAACAATGCTTAAAATTATATATAAAAATAAAAATAACTTACAATTGATTTAGACTAGAATTTTTAAAATGTTAAGTTTATTAATAGTTTTACAAACATGTATTGACTTTCAATGCGGCCATCTGTCAGTACAGACTTACTCTTAATATGTTATATACCAAATATATTATATACCAAATACTAATTATTTACCAAAACATAACTTATTTACTTATATATATAACATATTATTATAGACTCTATTCTTACACGTTTTCAACTGATTTTTCAATTGTAGCTGCACTGTTGCTGATATACTCTCTTGGGCGGTCACTGAAAATCAGCGTTGGATCTCGGTGGACGCTAAGCGTCCTTCGGTTTCAACATAGGCTGAGTGATCTACCTTTTTGTGTCGGTACACTGCTGTGAAAAATGTTATTGTTATAAATTGTGTATTGTATTTTATGTTTTTTTTATATATTGTTTTATTATTATTATTATTTTGTTTTTTATTTTATTTTGTTTCTTTTTTTTTACCATGTACCTAAGCAGTGTCTGGCATAAATAAAGTTTTTTTGAATTTGAAAATGTTAAGACTATATTAAATATAATAGGAGAAATACTACAACCCTGAAATAAACCAACGTTATAATTAAGTGGTTTTGAATGGTTTTCATTAAAAATTATAGAGAATTTTAATTTTGAATAATATGATGCAATAATGTCGCGAATTACCGTAGGAAAGTTATACCATTTAAGCGCGAACATCATCAGTTCATGTCGTACCGACCCAAAGGCGTTCTCTAAGTCTATCCAACAAACCGTAATTTGTCTCTCGCTAGTTCTAGCATCTTTAAGGCTTTCCGATATTAACGTATTATGTTCCAGGCATCCAGAAATTCCGGGCAAAAACCCTTTCTGGTGATTAGGCCTGAAATATCTATTGTTAATCATGAATTGCGTCATTTTTGTTTGTAAAAAAGAGAAAAATATTATGGAAATTGTATTTGTTAGGGCTATTGGTCTCCAGTGTGCGGTCGCTAGTGCCGCCATCTGGCGCGTCCCCCGGGTTGCGGATAGGGGAGGTCCCCTCAGATATGAGGGGCACCGGCTTCGGCCGGCGCGGACAGCTACTAGCACATGTGGCTGCTTGCCTTTCGGGGCGAGCATTGCACGGCCACAAGATCTCGGAAGCCCGCACTGAGCGGGAACGAGGGCTGGACGGACGGAGCTTGCTCTGTTCATCTGGCTGAGAGGAAGACAACCTCTATAAAAAATCACCCTTTTTTCTGTTGTGTCGTCGTTGTTCGTCTTTTCTTCTTCGTGTGTCTTCGTCTTGTCTTTTTCTTTGTTTTGTGTCAGTCCGGCGGTTCGGCGCTTGCCAATGGATTGAGTAAGGACGAGAGCGCCCAAAAACGCAATGAAAAAGAACGATTCCAAAATGAGTCCCCAGGCGGGTGGTGAATCCCGCACGGCCGCTGCTGCCGTCTGCCCCTCGTACTCTGGGGGGGGCAAGAACCGTTCACGTGCAGGAGTCCCTGCCCTGGTCGAGACCACACCGACCAGGATAAACAAAAAGAGTGTGAGGCGTGGTGGCGTAGTGGATGAGGTCGTCGTTGAGCTCACAGACTCCGACGACCTGACGGATCCGCGTCCTGCATCCAGCAGGAAGCGTATCTATGGGGTGATCCGGTCCCCGGGTAGTGCTACGGATTCCGATCCCGAGTCGTTTGTTGGCGTGGCTAAGGTCAACACGGCTCGGCGTGGAAGAGTAGCGCCTAAAGGACGAGGAAGTGGGCTCGCCCAGGCCAGGGCCGAATTGCGAGCCATGGAGGAGGAGGCGGAGGAGGCCGAGTTTGAGCGCGTACTGAGCGCTCGGGCCCTCCGCGGGAGGACGAAGGGCAGGTTTGGACGGGCGCGCGCCGGTATCCGACGAAGACCTTTCGTCGGAGGTGCAGCCCGTGCCGGACCTGTCCAGCCTAGGTACGGAGGAACTCCGGGCCGTCGCTGGACGTCACGCCGCCTCGATTTTCGAGGTGACCGCGAAGTCCAAGAACCTCAAAGGTACGATGGTCAAGGCTCTGAGGGAGGCTACCAACAATTTGTTGGAAGTCGTGTCGGCCTTGACCAGTCGGACGGAACCGGAGGAGGTGACTCGCGTTCGGGCGGACAATGCCCGCCTGCAACGCGAAGTAACCGCCATGAGGGCGGAGATAAAGGCGGCGAGAAAAGAGATCGCTGAGGTGAGGGCGTCGGCGGCCACAGCCGCGGTTTCGGCGCCCTCACTGGAGGCGGACTCTTTAGAGGAGCTCAAAAGCTCCATCATAACCTCTGTCGGGGTTATGGTGAACGCGCGCCTGAGGGGTATAGAAGATCGGCTTCTCCCGGAGAAGCGTCTTCGACCGTCGTTAGCGGCGGATAGACGGAGAGAGGCGGCCGCTCCCACGGCCACGGATCGTCTGCAAGGGTGCCCAGCGCCGGTCTTGCAGACTGGGTCCGTGCCGTCGGTGACTCGGCGTGTGCCTCCGGTGGATACACGACCCCCAGCAGCGCCTGTTGTTGCTGGGGATAACTCGTGGTCCACCGTTGTCCGAAAAAAGGGGAAGAAGAAGTCGTCTCCAACAGTTGCGGGGACCGACTTAGGAAAAAAGAGGAAAAAGAGAGGGAAGAAGCAGAGGCGAGGTCTACCCAAGCTGCCGGCTCCGCGGACTCCTGCAGTGTTGTTGACGCTGCAGAGCTACGCGGAAGGCAAGGGCATGACCTACGCCATGGTCTTGAGGGCTGCCGCCGAGAGGGTCAACCTCTCGGAGCTTGGTCTCTCAGACGGGCTCCGCATTAGGCGGACGCAGGGTGGTGCCAGACTCCTGGAGTTACCGAACGGTACTCCGGAGCAGGCAGAAAAGCTGGCGGCGAAGCTTCGCCCAGCTCTGAGTGGGTTGGCTGACGCCGTCCGTCCCGTTAAGCGGGTGGGGGTCCGGATAAAGGACCTGGACGACTCAGTCACAAAGGAGAGTCTAGTGAAAGCGATTTGTCGCATCACTGACTGCCCTGGCGAGGCCCTCCTTGTGGGGGAGATCCGCCGGGGCGGCTACGGGGGCATGGGCGTTTCCTTTGCCCGGCTCCCCGTCGATGTGGCAAAACCGCTCGTAGACGCGGGAAGGATTCTGGTGGGCTGGAGCTCAGCCAGGGTGGAGCTGCTGGAGGCGCAGCCGCTGCGCTGCTTCAGGTGCCTGGCACCTGGGCATGTGCGTGCGGCTTGCCCGTCCGCGGTCGATCGCAGCGCCGTCTGTTTCCGGTGCGGTGGTGAGGGGCATACCCGAGCCAGTTGCACCGGAATGTTGCGGTGCGCGGTCTGTGCGGACCGAGGTCTCACAGCGACCCACTTATTGGGGAGCCGAGTGTGCAAGGCTCCGCGAGTTCGAGGATTAGCACCTGGTGCGAAACCCTCGAGCGCGGAGCCCAGCACGGAGCCGGCTGTGGCTATGGCAACATAGCCACATCGAGCTTCAGCGGGAGAGGCTGCGAAGGAGAAGGGTTTAGCCCGTTCCTTCCCAGCCGTAGGACTAGGTGAGAGGGGGGGGCGACCTCTCTCGCCATTGCACTAGGTCTATGAGGTAGGGGTACACTAGTTGCCCGGGGTACCCCTATACGGAGGAGTTACGCCGGGGCGTCACGGTGAGTGCGAAAGCGATCCCGTGACGTCCCATGGCAGCGTCGTGGGCAGCCGTTGGTTTTTTAGTGGGGTGCCTTAGGCAGTTGCCGGGTGCCGCACATACCGCCCGGTCATCGCCTTCCTGGCCTGGGTGACGATGCGGAAACGCATTTTTCCAACGAAAAAAAAAAAGAAAAAAAAAAGGGCTATTGGTCTAGTATCCTTTGGATTATTGACATTGTCGTTTTTCGGAATGAGGACTAAAAGGGATTTTCCGAATGATACCGGTATTTGCTTTCTTGACCAGATTTTACCGAATATATTTAAAAGATGTTTATGGAGCGACGGACATTTTTTGTAAACTATACAGGGTTATTTTTAATTAGTTGAGCACCTTTTGCAGGCAGCCTCTCTACATCAATCCCAACAACATTTGTTCTACGACTTTTAAAAAATCTTGATAAATAACTCAGAATAGAGGAAACAAAAAAATTTTTGCTCCCTCGACTATTTATTACTCTGTATTTTGTAAGCAGTCTAAAGTATAGGTCGCGGCAGTCTAGCGCTGTACGAAATTTGTAAGGTACCACGCACATAATACTATTATAACTTATTATTATTTTTTGTTTTATTTCAAACAGTATGTAATAATTACCCAATCGTCGTATTGTGTATTAAAATTGTTAACAATTAATCAAGGTAGAATCAGATTATTTACAATAATACAATGTGTTATTTACAAAAGAATTCAATATTTACAAATTACCTCTTAAATTTATATTTCGTCGATACCGGTGCAAAATAGTCCCCTTCATATCCAACACAAAGACCACACCTAAAAATCAACTGTTCACCGACTCCTCTTACCACACTTAGCCAGCACTCGCACTATCTTGGTGTACTTGATATTTGTGTTACGGCATCACAGTACTGTTTTCACTAATCGAAATTCGGTTACCGAGTAACGGGAGCTAGCGGGTCGCGCGGCACACGCTTATCTAATTGACCGTGACAAACGACTGGATCAAGTTCAAACGTGCATCGCCGCCGCTGCATCACCCCGCCACCCGCCGCCCCGCGCCCCGCTGCTCGTGTCCTTGGCACGTATTTTGCCTACGCAAGGTGCGTGGCCTCTCTTTGCTCAAGGTTGCGAGGTTGTTAAATGCTCGTTCAGAGGCAGTAAATAAATTTTGTATGGGAAAAACTAAATTTTTAAAACTATTAATTTTAAAAAGTCGTAGAACAAATGTTGTTAGGATTGATGTAGAGGGGCTGCCTGCAAAAGGTGCTCAACTAATTACAAATAACCCTGTATAAGGGATACCATCCGGACCTGGTACTGACTTAGATGGTTTCATTTTAATTATTTTATTGATTTCCTCCAAAGTTGGTGGGTTGGCATGAAAACCTTCAGTAGGAGTCTCAGGTTTGTGTTCGTTGGGATCCCCATATAGTCTTTGGTTTTCTGGCACTTCGTATGCTACACTTTGAACATTGTGTTTATCACGTGTTATATTTAAATATTGGCACCACCAAGGAGCGCTTTTAAACAATTATAGGATTAGCTAATGAGTTATAGCAATTCTTTATAAATATAGGTGGTATGTAATCGGGACCACATCCTTTATTGGTATTAAGTGACCTCAACTATTTTTTAACAGTAGATACTGATAATTCTATTTGGCCGATAATCAAACCATCGCAATGAGTATCTTTCTTAGATGTTACGTTAGAGGATCCATCGTTGTAAACTGATTTAAAATAATCATTAAGCAACGAACATACTCCCTCCTCGTCACTAGTAGTTCTATCACACAAAAAAAGACTACCAGGAAGGCCGTTGGATGATCTTTTACACTTAACAAAAGACCAAAAGGGTTTGCTGTATTTTCGTATCATTACTTCTGCCTTATGAATATAATCATCATAGCATTTAACTTGAATAATTTGTTGTTGTTCTCGTAAACGAACAAATGCATAGTGGTCTAATGTTTTATGTTAAATTTAATTTCTTGTGGTATTTTGACTTTTCTGCAATATTTTTTATCATATATAATATGGTATACCAATATGGATAGTTATTAAAGGCCCTAAACACATTAGTGGGAACTATATTTGATAACATGATCTATGGTCTGATTAAAAATATCCGTTGACAGGGATATGGCACAGTCATTAAGTATGCCATACCAATCTATACCCTCCAAAGTCATGTTTATATCATCATAGTTTGCATGACGGAATAATCGTATTGAACGAGAAGCTGTTTTACCTCGTTAATACGTAGATATTGTTAACTCTATATACAAAGCCGGATAGAACCCAACTTCATTCGTCATGGGAACAAAACATTTATCTACATAAATATTTTTCAAATCATTAAATTGATGAACATTGTACAAGTATTTTATTAAATCATTTCCAGAGCCATAATTGTCATTTATCATATGCCTACTTTTTGCTGTCCATGTAGCTTCAGAAACATTGAAATCAACTACTAATAAAAAAGTATTATCGATATGACAAACAAACTACTGTGATATTATCTATTATATATATCAGAGAAGTGATTCAACAGCCTAAGGCGAAGGGCTACTGCGGTTTTTTACTTCGGGGCTTGGAACGTACCTTAAGCAGAGATCCTTTCGGGGGTCACTGCAGTTCGGTTAGCCCTCTGCTTAGAGGTTAGATGGATGTGCTAGCATCTATCCGGTCACCTGACTGTATCGTAGGGTAGGCTTGCGGCCTGACTGCCTGTCAGGAAGTGATCGTGCCTTACAGCTCCGGCGCCAGCTGGAAACTGGTAGTTAGCCTCTCTGACGTTCTCAGCAAGTGAATTGCAAGTGTGAGAAATCATACGGGGAATCTTTCATGGAGAAAAGGTAGCTTGGTGGTCGCTATTTGACTTGTCTATGACCGATAGCCTTGCGAGCTTACTAGTCTTATAGTGCCGTTGTCGGATGACTTCGGAGGTCAGACCTGCCGTATAAGTGTCCATGTGACAGGGGTAAACCTTGACCACATGAATAGCCGCTCAATCTTTATGACCAGAGGGTTGGTGAGGTTGAGATGCTATATATATAGCCGACATACAACAACCGACGGAGGCTACGCCGTCTCCAGAGGCAGTTCTGACAAGCTCTCGACGACTTCAGAGATAGCGGGTGGGATAGGACGCTTGCGGCGCTCTCTCCAACACACCAGGCATTCTGGCGGTTGCAGAGAGCATTGAAGGCGGACACTGTCTCAGATATGCCTCTTTTAGTTGAACCTTACTCCGCCATCGCGTTTGACGACCTTGAAAAAGCTGTGCGCTTAGTCGACAGTCTAGAGAGCCAGTGCCGTCTGTCTGATCAATCGGTTGATCTCGATCATTTATTTATTTATTTATACTCTTTATTGCACACCATAATACATGAGGAAAAAATAAAAGAAATACATATAAACAAAATACATTGTAAAGTACAAAAGGCGGCCTTATCGCCTAACGGTGATTTCTTCCAGACAACCTTAGGGTTAGGAAATTAAAAAAACAATATGAAATATTGGTAGGTGGTGCAGTTATAATAAACATACTTACTAATATCTACACACAAATACTTACCAGTAGTAAATATATATCATTATATAAAATATATAACAAAAAATATACTAATAAATACAAGAATACATAAAAAAAAATAACTACAATAGCAAGAGATTAAAAACAAAAAAAAAACAAAGACAGAGATACTTTGAGTGATTTTGATTGAACGCAAGTATATCGCTACTCTTCCTCCAATTTTATTAATGCGATCGTTTCGTATAAGATTAAATCCTGGCAGCGTATAGGAGGATGTGGATAAACATGGTTTAAGCCAAGACTCAGAGATTAGAATAGCATGAATGTTGCGAGATTCAAAAGACGCAAGCATGTCGGGGTAATGAGCCGGGATACTCTGGGCATTAATGTGAATGATATTAAACGATTTCAGAGTTATCATGTCGAAATAGTCGACAAATCCGTCAATATAATGTGTTCTCAGCCGCCGGTCGGTCCGCTAATCAAGGAAACGAACCTAGACGAAGTGACGTCTATAGTTAGGGCCCTTCACGCCAAGAAATCGCCAGGTCCCGATAGGATCACTAACAAAGTGATAAAGCTCCTTCCTTCCTCCTTCCTCCTTCTTTAATTTACCTATTGGTTACCATTTTAACGGTCTACTGGCCGGTTGCTGGTTTCCGGACCAGTGGAAAGAGACCATGATAGGGTTCCATAAGCCGGGCAAACTCCGGCATCTGCCTAGTAGTTACCGTCCCATTTGTCTTCTTAGTTCCTTAGGGAAAGTATATGAGAGACTCATCCTCTGTAGACTTAGATCGGAAGTCGATAGACTCAAAATCATCCCAAACGAACAGTTCGGCTTTAGAGCCAACCATTCATGTTCCCATCAGGTGCACTGCCTCACGGAGCACATACTGATAAGGGCCACTGTAAGGGCCAAGAAGCATAGGACAGGAGCGCTTTTCCTCCATGTAGCTAAGGCGTTCGACAGGGTCTGGCACAATGGACTGGTGTACAAGCTATACCAGTTCAAGGTGTCGGACAGACTCGTACTCATCATACGGGACTACCTGTCGAATCGCTCCTTTCGCTACAGAGTGCAAGGAGTTTTGTCAACCGCCCCATAAGGACGGGTGTCCCCCAGGGTTCAGTTCTCTCGCCTATCCTCTACTCCATCTACGCTAGTGATATTCCTAGACCGCGATCTAAAGTGCACCTTGCCATGTACACGGACGATACCGCGCTTTACACGTCCTCTAAGGATCACTGGGAGGTATACCAACGTCTCCAATCCGCAGTCGACTCCCTCGAGAGTTGGCTGCGAAAATGGTGGATCGAGGTAAACCCTGAGAAGAGCATTTCGGTGCTCTTCGAACGGGGCCCCTCAAAGATCTTCCCGCGAATCAAACTCTTTGATAAACCGATATCTTGGAAAGACAAGGCAAAATACCTAGGAGTAACGTTAGATAGAAAGTTAATTTTCGCTACGCATATTAAGACCGTTCGTCACAGAGCAGGCTACATATTAGGTCGTTTATATCCACTGTTAGGCAAGCGGAGTAAAATGTCCCTTCGCAATAAGGTGACACTTTACAAAACTTGCACACGTTCCGTCATGTCCTATGCGAGTTCCGCTTTTGCGTACGCTAATCTGAAACCCCTTCAAGTGATTCAGAACAGGTTTACACGGATTCTAACCGGGGCGCCGTGATTCGTACGCAACATCGATCTCCACAGGGACTTAGACCTTCCGACCATCGCTCAGTACTTCAAGGGGCTTTCTCAAAAGTACTTTGAACGTGCTGAGCGACACCCGAACCCACTGATGGCTGACGCCGCAGAGTATATACCTCGTAACACTACTTTAGTCAGAAAAAGAAGACCCAAGTCGGTACTCGTTGACCCCGACGACGCGTTCACAGTAGGTAAGTGACACCACACAACATACAGTCACACACCGTCTTTACCGGTATAGACGAGTTCCCAACTGAGTAAATGTTCCGTTGCTCCGGCTTTCTGCCGTCATAAGAAGCTAGTGTCCAAATTTCCTTAACTTCCCTCCTGACTAACGACTCCGTGTCTCAATCTGAGATGCCCTCGGGACGTCGTTCCCCATGGGGGTCCATCTGGCCCTCTTTTTAAGGCCGGGTCTCCTGGCCCACCTGCTCCCCCGGTGACGCTGTAATAGCCAATAGCGCTAACAGTATAGACAAACATAAAAAATTGGCTAAAGGTATTCTCGCTCAAGTTGTCGGACCGTGTGGATTTCTATAAGCACACTGTCAGCTAAATAAATGAAGCTATAATTATTCGTGATGCTTTATTTTGAAGAAGTAATAATGAATAACCATCACGAAGACTACATCACGGTGACGGCAGCAATGCTGACGTTTTATTTTATTGCTAATTATTTGTTTATAATTATCTGTTAGATCCAAACAAGTTTAACAGATAGCGTTGTATCTGTTGACTGGATTGAATTAGTGTTCAACAGATGGCGTAATGTTAAAAGTACAAACGTTTCATATACAATTTAACAAAACTATGTTAAAACTAGATTATGAGTTAATTTTTAGTGTTAGTATAGCCGGCCACGTTGTTAATTAGACTGAAGTATATATAAATGCATATTATAATAAATATAATACAGTCAAATTATACCTTCTTCTTCGTCCAATTTATTTGTGTGAGACGGTTCAATCAAAATATATTGTGCACCGATTAGTGCAAAAATAAATTAAAAATAAAGCTATTAATAATTTAAAATAATTATTATTATTGTCATAAATTTAAAACTATCTGCCCTACCTACCTCGATTATAAATTTGTAATGTACTCATTTGTTACCTTAAATAAAATAATAATAATAATAATTAAATTTAAAATTAAATATATCAACTGTACGATGATTTTGATCAATCCTGTTCAAAGATCCCCTTCCCCTTCAAATCGCAATCCAGTGAATTTTTACACAGGCTTTAACGTTTTCGTCTTCTATGGTAAATAATAATTTCATTGTTTCAACACCCCCGTTGGTCGAGTGGTGGAATCGCAGACGCCTAACGTATAACGGTGTTACGGGGCTTAGGATCGATTCGCGCCAGGGACTGGTATGTATGTGATGATCATAGATGTTTGTATTTCTGGGTTTGGTCGTATATTTAATATATTCTCAGTATTTATAATGTGTATTTTTATGTATTTGTATATTTATCTAACACCCTTGACACATTAAGTAAATAATTTGCTTACTTAGACATTAGATCAATGTGTAATATTTTTCCTGATATTATTATTAGAGATTATTAGAGATGAGATAAGAATAGTGCTTTCACTGAATAACCTAATACCGAATCTGTGTGTCTGTTTGTGGCAAAGTAGCAGCCAAACGCGTGAACTGATTTGAATACCGTTTTTTTTAATCGAAAGCAAGGTTTGTCAAGGTGGTTCTTAGATATGTTCGGTCAAAATAGAAGCACTCGTCTTCAAGATATGGAGCTTTTATTGATGCTGACGAAAAGTTTTTATACAATATTGATAGTAAAAACCTAAACAAGTGAAATTAGAGTTACAAACACACTAATTTCATTTAGTACAATATAGAAAAAAGTTAAATATTAAAAAAAAGAGAAAAAAAATCCCCTATAGTGAAAGACGTCTAAAAAGGATAATAATAATATTGTTATGAACTTATTGAAATCGTTGCGTCGGGGACCATTATCCGTACGTTGAAGATGGTGTCTATTTTACAAAATTTTCGGGTTAATAAATGAGGACTTTGACTATACGATAATATCAAAATATTGTTATTTCGTTATCTGCCTTGATAAATTTACTTGCATTTTGAATTCTTCCTTTACTCTCTTAAATAGTTTACTACAATGTAAAAGATATATCAAAACCCTTAGTAACCACAGAACGCGTGGCCGGGTCTGCTAGTTTCATATAATTCACATTAAACTTCGTATTGAGACTTACAGTTTGGAAAATAACAACAAAATACATATTGGAGCTTTAAAACGGAACCAGGTCTAGTCCTTATTCAAACTTTTATTACGTCTGTGGCCCTAATAGTCAACAAAATTTGGCGAGAAAGAATAAATAGAGAGAAATTAAGACTCCTCCATCCATGCTATCACGTCGAAAATGATAACACCTATCACTCCACACTATCACTCGTTGTAACGGGAATCAATTATTTTAGTATCAAAAATACCCCTGTGCAACTAAAACCGGTCTCACTGAAACAAACTGTTGCATCAGGTTTAATAAATGGTATTCGTTTTAGGTCCGCGAACATTCTGATAATATATAATTGAGCGTCTTAATCATGATGGAAGGCAAAAATAACAAATACAGACAAACTATAAAAAGGACTTAAAACACAAACTCACTCGAGACACAAAACTCTCCCAAACCGAATGAACCACAACTAGTAGAGTATGCCCAATCCTTAAAACATGTTTATTCAAAAAGTAAAAAATAATCAACACATTTAAGATTAACATATAAATCAAAATCAGATTTTATAATTAAAATAAAATTCAAAATCATTATCAAAACATAATTCTAAATCGCACTCAGGTTAAAATTCAAAATCACAATAAAATAAAATAAAAAACAGAACCGCGCTTAAAATTAAAAGCAATATTAAAATCAAAATTATAAACTAATATCCTTATTCACAATATAAATACAAAATTACAATTCAAATATAACTAAAAGGAGCAATCAGAAAAAAATATAAATAATTATAAAACAAACCACCATAAACATTATTAAATGAAGTATTAAAATTAAAAATATAATTCATAAAGTCACAATGAATACATATATAGAAAAAAATCAATATAAATATTAAAATCAAAACAGCAATTAAACTAAATTATAATAAAATAATATATCGATTCGAGATAAAAAAATACTAAAGATTCGAGATAAATATTATTACTTTAAACAGAGTAGTAGTTCTTAAACCATCCGTTTTAAATCAGTTAGCGAAGTGATAAGTATGACCGGGCTGGTATTTGAGCGACGAACCATAATACAGCATTTTTTATCCCATAGATATTGATAACATTTTTCTTTTAAAATTTTCTTGCCCGCATCTAAGAGTGATTTAATTAAACCTGTAAGATGATCATTTACATAAATTGGATTATCAGATTCAAAACCCAAGTCATTGTAATTTAACTTACGCTTACGAACGAGAGATAAGACATCGTCCTTTTTCCAACGGCACAGAAACCGCACTAGAATAGGTTTAGATTTCTTTAAAAAATTCATGTCTGTGTTTCAATTCTTTACTCACTCCATAAATTTAAATATTAGAGCCCACTGTTCCAAATTATTGTTTTCGACTTCCATGGATTCAAATTTTGACCCCAGTAATTCCTATTCCATAAATTTGCTAGAAAACAGTTTTACTTCAGTCTCGCAATGCGTCAACCTGGCACTAATATTTTCAAAAAATCCAAATTTTCCCTTGCAGTAATTTTTTTTTAACTCAAAACTGTTACTTCATTTTCAACAGGTAATATACAATATTTTAATTCTGCTTTGAGGCTAGACATCTCCGCGGAGATAACAGATTTTACGATTTCAATTACAGAGGCGAGTGGTTATCAAACGCACACAAAATATGAAAGTTGAATCGCCTCTTCGCAGATTAATTGTGTGAAGAACAGTTGCGTTATCCTGATATAAATTACAAGGCTGAGCTATTGAACAGTCTGGCCATTCAGGTTTTTTTTTGCTATCACTAGGAATATCATTAGCAATATCTCTATTATTATTATCATCATTTATTTAATTTTTATCTTATAATTTAATTTATATATATAACATAAAAAACAACATCATAAATATAAATATAAAAAATAGTTTTCCGCCAACGTGTAACTTACGACCAGTCCGTCGGTGGTCAAGGCTACAGCGAAAGAAACTTCCACACAATGCGTGCCGTACCCAAAACTGCTGCTTCTTGCATCCGACCCTTGATCCAGTTGTTTAGTGAGAGCCTTTTGATATGATGATCGAGACTCTTCGCTATAAGACCATTTACGAAAACTACCATCAGGACAATTATTGTTGAGTCAACATCCCACATGTCGGTAATCTCGTGAGCTAAGTCCAAGTATTTTGATAGTTTGTCCTAATCAGCTTTCACAAGATTAGCGTCACACGGGACGCTGATATCAACAAGAAATGCCCGGCGCTCTAACCGATCTACCAGCACGATATCAGGCTTATTGGCTACAATAGTCCTGTCCGTGATGATAGATCGGTCCCAATTGCGAAAGATTAGAAATTTCGATATTGCATTCCCTTGCCTGCTTCATGTTTAACATTTTGTTTTCAAATATTTGCATTTTCTCCGCGCCGTCAACAGAGGTATTGGTTATATTACCTAATGACTTTATACGAGTGTCAAGCTCGTCCATACGATCAGATGAAAAATTTAAGGATTTTTCAAATTCATTTAAACGATTATTAAATAGGGTGATGGAATTATTTATCTTGACATTGTCAGCGTTCAATTTTATTATGTTATTATTGATGTCACTCAACAACATAGATATTTTAGTTATCTCTGTCGACATAGCAGAACTTACAGCTGTTACAACACAGTTCGAAATAGATTCGTTAATATTTGTATTCCATAATACCATTTGCTGATCGAACTTTTCCTTAAACTTGACCTCTGTATCCAGCGTCTCCGTCACCTTGAAGACCCCACTTTTTCTTCTATGTGGGTTTTAGTAGACACAGGAAACGAAAAAATCCTGTATTCCTGTGTCTACCGTTCGCACAGCGGTGACCAGGAGACAACTAGATTATTTGAGTATCTCGGTGAGGCTGCTGATATGGCTTTGCATCAGTACCCTTCAGCGCAGCTTGTTTTTCTGGGGGACTTTAATGCTTGTCATCAAGACTGGCTGTTCCCGTACCAGAAAACCGACCATGCTGGAAGAGAAGCGCGGAACTTTGCGTTGTCCTTGGACCTCTTTCAGCTGGTGAGGCAAGCGACAAGGGTACCAGATGTGGTAGGCCATACAGCCAATTGCCTGGACCTTCTGCTGACAACTGATCCGGACAGGTATCGTGTTGAGGTCACCTCCCCCTTGGGAACCTCCGATCACTGTCTGGTGAAATCTGTGTTTACATATTCCCCACCAGCTCTCGAACCACATGGTGTTAGGCGAGTATGGAAATACAAGTCAGCAGATTGGGATGAGATGCGGCACTTCTTTGCATCTTATCCTTGGCGGCAGGTCTGCTTCTCTTCTTTGGATCCGTCGAGTTGCGCGGATGCTATAACCGATGTGGTGCATCAGGCAATGGAGTATTTTATTCCTTTTGCTGAAGTTCCCGTCGGTGGCAAAGCTCGCCCATGGTTTAATGCCGAATGTGGTCATGCTCAAGACCGAAAACATTCGGCATACCTCATTTGGGCTGATGCTCGAAGCCGCAAAACTCCGGATGTAAGTACAAAGAAGAGAGCCTTTAACCTAGCTGCCAAGTCCTACAAAAAGGCATTGCGGAAGGCTCGTCTCGATCGAATCGCTAAGAATGGCGAAAAGCTCTCTGTCAAACCAACTGGCAGTCGAGCTTTCTGGTCTCTTGCGAAAGCGATCGAGTCGAATTTCTGCCAACCCTCACTGCCTGCTCTGCTGAAGCCTGATGGATCCCTGGCCCATACAGCAACAGAGAAAGCGAATGTATTTGCTTCTCTGTTTGCTGATAATTCGCATCTAGATACTGGCAATGCTTCTCCAGCACATCTTCCTCACTGCGGTATTTCGATGCCTGAAATCCGCATCACTAACAAAGAGGTATGGAGAACATTGTGTCGTTTAGATGTGAATAAAGCCAGTGGTCCTGATGGTATACCAGCCATTCTGCTCAAGACATGTGCAGCTGAGCTGTCTCCTGTACTGACACGTCTGTATCGTCTCTCTTTCAAGACTGGAATAGTGCCGAAATCCTGGAAGCTTGCCAACGTGCAACCCGTGCCCAAAAAAGGCAGCCGTGCTGATCCTGTCAACTAGAGACCGATTTCAATCACCTCCATACTCTGCAAGATTATGGAGCGTGTATTGAACTCGCGCCTACTAGCATACCTAGAAGGTAACGATCTCCTCAGTGACCGACAGTACGGGTTTCGCCGTAATAGGTCTACTGGGGACCTCTGGGGACCTATAAGCAAGCTTTCAGCGTACGGTATATCTCCTGGTCTGATCGGCTGGGTAACGGACTTTCTGAGCCAGAGATCTCTCCGAGTAGTTGTCGATGGGTGTTCCTCGGAATCCTCAACAATAAACGCCGGAGTGCCTCAGGGGTCCGTTCTTTCTGCAACTCTTTTTCTGCTGCACATTAACGATCTGTTGAAGCCCGGTATCTATGGGTACGCAGACGACAGCACAGTTGTAGAAAGATATCTGCCGAGTACTCGGGCTAGTCGAGATCAAGTACAGTCTGAAAGAGAAGCCATGGTGCAGCGTGTGAATGACAAACTTCAGGCAGTCTCCGCATGGAGCAATGCCAATCTTGTCAAATTCAACGCCACCAAAACGCAGACGTGTCTGTTCACCGCCAAAAGGAGCCCTTTCACCTTGGCTCCTACTTTCCAGAATGTATCGTTGGAATACAGTGACCGGCTTCAGTTGTTAGGTTTAGAGATTTCCTCGAACCTCAACTTTGGTCGGTTCATTGAGTCCAGAGCAAGAGCAGCAGCAGCAAAGCTTGCCGTTCTTGCGAAGGTTCGGCAGTACTTTACACCGGGACAGCTTCTTGTTTTATACAAAGCACAGATCCGGTCGTGTGTAGAGTACTGTGGCCACATATTTGCTGGTGCCGCAAAGTCTCATCTTGCGGTTCTGGACTCAATTGAGAGGCGAGCAATGAGGCTCATAGGAGATCCCGAGTTGGTCGAAGCCGACCTCCAAAGCCTTGAACACAGGCGTAGAATTGCTAGCCTCTCAGTATTCTATAGGATACATTTTGGTGAGTGTGCGCAGGAATTACACGATCTAATTCCCCCGGCCCCCTTCCATCATCGGACTTTCCGACGCACGGCAGGAATCCATCCTTTTGTTGTGGACATTCCACCTGTCCGAACGAAGCGCTTTGCTTCGTCTTTTTTACTGCGTACAGCAAAGGATTGGAACAGCTTGCCTGCGTCGGTATTTCCGAAAGATTACAATGTGGTTAAATTCAAGAGAAGAGTGAATAGGCTGCTAGGGTAATGCGCCTTACCACCTTAGACTACATTCCACTTACCATCAGGTGGAATGTAGTCAAGCATTGCCCTAGATTATATAAAAAAAAAAAAAAAAAAAAAAAAAAAACATTAAAAAGGTCACTCATATCCTCATCATGGGGTACCTTTCTTTTTCTATTGTAGCTATTCGGGTCAATTTGTTCATCAGTTCGAGAAAGGTCACCGTCCGATAATTATTTGTTTGGTGGCGTTCTTTGTAGGGACATTGTTAATGTAATGATCTTAGGAGTAAGAGGGAGACAAAAAATATATGTTTGTCTCTCAGTCCAACGGTGAAATAATGAGGTAACCGCACCTTAACGGCCGATAGATGCGATGCAGGAAAGAGATATCGCACTTAT
Source organism: Napeogenes inachia (assembly GCA_959347355.1). Lineage (NCBI taxonomy): Eukaryota > Metazoa > Arthropoda > Insecta > Lepidoptera > Nymphalidae > Napeogenes > Napeogenes inachia. The sequence continues at coordinate 569,196 of OY365799.1, read as the reverse complement.
AAGTCATTAACGCATTAACTTAACACTAATTAGTTTCACGGCAAAACAACTTGTTTGCTTATTACACTACGGAAGTTAATCGTATGCACTGCTCGTATTTACACTGCTTATATACTTGTAACACGTTTGCCTCAAACAGCTGATTGACTGTGACTGATTTGACGATTAATTTGACGGTAACTACTAGGCAGATGCCGGGGTTTGCCCGACTTATGGAACCCTATCACTATGGCCTCTTTCCACTGGGCTGGAAACGAGCAACCGGCCAGCAGAGCGTTAAAAATGGTAACCAATAGGTAAATTAAAGGAGGCGGAAGGAGCTTTATCACTTTGTTAGTGATCCTATCAGGACCTGGCGATTTCTTGGCGTGAAGCGCCCTAACTATAGACGTCACTTTGTCTAGGTTCGTTTCCTTGATTGGCGGACTGACCGGTGGCTGAGAACACATTATATTGACCGATTTGTCGACTATTTCGACATGATCGTGATCAACCGATTGAGCAGACAGACGGCACTGGCTCTCTAGACTGTCGGCTAAGCAGAGAAATCGGTGTACATACATAAAAAATATATATACCGTCCGAATTGAGAACCTCCTCCTTTTGAAGAAGTCGGTTAAAAATCGATGACTACTATACGGTCAGCGATTCTACCCTATTTTTTTATTATTATTTTAAATAAATCTCCGACATCAGAAGTAGGATCCTGTCCATATTTTTTTTTATTTTTTAGTGACTCTGATATCAGTGTGAAAGTGACTAGTTTACTTAAAGGTCGACCAAAATGTAGACTAACGACTGGTTAGTTACGACGTCGACTTGGGACCAGTTACGTCAGAATATTATAACTACGTTTGAACCAGAAAGTCGGTATTCTAGAGACGTTTTTAAATTTAAAGTACACCATTATGACTCCTTTAAAGATATTGCACAGTTTTGATGGATTTTGTGGAGATGGCTCACTAGAGATAAACGTGATCAGAATGATGCAGTAGAGGCAGTAGGTATTATTAGGTACGAACGCCTTCGTATTGAACTTATGAATACTAGAGCTATACTACAATTAATTTCCATAGCTACATCTATTAGTGTTAAACGTTTTAACCATCAAAATATTCACCAACCAACCTCTTAGCATTACAAATATCCTAATGAAATAATTTACTCTATTTTTACGGATTCAACTCGCGTATAATAAATTAAATTTTAAATTTAAATTTTAAATCTAACCCAACTTTTTGAATGCTTTGCAGCAATCGTGTGCACGGTAAGATGAGATGGAGGTGTCCGTCAGTAAGCCAGTTAATAAGTCATCTTCACATCATCACCTCCAACGGTTTCTAACTTTCCAGGCGTTCAGTTCCGGATTCACACAAAACGCACTATCAGTTTCTTGAGGTCTTACAGTGGGATCACAGACATGGGATTTCATATTTTTCAAGAGTGGGTCCCAGGTGTTAGATAAAACCCAACCATCTTCTCTATTGAAATTAGGATGTTTTTTTTAAATTTAAATAGCCTCACGAAACATTCTTGGAAAATAACGTTGTTCTTTAGCGAGAATTTTAGGTTTATCAAATCTTATAAAAGGATTGGGCTTGTCTATGGTATGTTCACACACTGCTGACTTCAATGTACGCCTATGTTTGATATCCGAGATCTAACTCTTTTACCGATGCTCCTCTTTGTTTGTATGACAAGTGACAATAGCAGTCAAGTTTATTAGTCCAGCACATTATAAAGGAACATTACTTTTGATAGGTCTCAAGAATTGGCTCACTTCCCTTTAAGGTTCGCAGAGCGGTGATCAGGAGACAACTCGATTATTTGAATATCTTGGTAAGGCTGCAGTATCAGTAACATTCAGCGCAGCTCGTCTTGCTGGTGGACTTTAATGCCTATCATTAGGACTAGCTGTTAACTTTGCGTTGTCCTTGGACCTCTTTCATGTGGTGAGGGTAGGCCAATTGACTGAACCTTCTGCTGACACAGTTGTCCAGACAGGTATAGTGTAGAGGTCACCTCCCTCTTGGGTACCTCCGATCACTGTCTGGTGAAATCTATGTTTACATATTCCGTACCAGCTTTCGAACCACATGGTGTTAGGCGATTATGAAAATCCAAGTCTGCAGATTGGGATGAGTTGCGCCACTATTTTGGGTGTTATCCTTGGCGGCAGGTCTGCTTTTCTTTGTATCCGTCGAGTTGCGCGGATGCTATAACCGATGTGGTGCATCAGGCAATGGAGTATTTTATTCCTTTTGCTGACGTACCCATCGGTGGCAAATCTCGCCCATGGTTTAATGCCAAATATGGTCTTGCAGAAAACCGAAAACAATCGGATTACCTTATTTGGGTTGATGCTCGAAGCCGCAAAACTCCGGATATAAGTTTAACCAAGCTGTCCTACAAGAAGGCATTGCGGAAAGCTCGTTCGAATCGCTAAGAATGGCGAAGAGCTCTCTCACAGACCAACTCGATCTTTCTGGTCTCTTGCCAAAACGATCGACTCAAACTTCTACCAACCCTTACTGCCTGCTCTGCTGAAGCCGGATGGATCCCTGGTCCACACAGCAACAGGGAAAGCGAATGTATTTGCTTCTCTGTTTGCTGATAATTCGCATCTAGACACTGGCAATGCTTATCCAACACATCTTCTTCTTCTTCTTCTTCTTTCGATGCCTGAAATCTGCATCACTAACAAAGAGGCATGGAGAGCATTGTGTCGTTTAGATGTGAATAAAGGCAGTGGCCTTGATGGTATACTAGCCATTCTGCTCAAGACGTGCGCAGCTGAGTTGTCTCTTACACTGACAAGTCAGTATCGCCTCTCTTTCAAGACTGGAATAGTGCCGTAATCCTGGAAGTTTGCCAAAGTGCAAAACATGCCCAAAAAAGGCAACCGTGCCGATCCTGTCAATTATAGACCGATTTCAATCACCTCCATACTCGGTAAGACTATGGAGCGTGAATTGAACTCGTGCCTTCTAGCCTAGAAGCCTTATACCTAAAAGCTAACGATCTCCTCAGTGACCGACAGTACTGGTTTCGCCGTAATAGGTCTACTGGGGACCTCCTAGTGTATGCCACTCACATTTTAGGAGAGGCCATTAAGAAGAACGGAGAAGTGATCGCCGTCTCTCTTTAGGCGTAGAATTGCTAGCCTCTCAGTATTCTATAGGATACATTTTGGTGAGTGTGCGCAGGAATTACACGATTTACTTCCCACATCCCCCTTCCATCACCGGACGTTCCGACGCACGGCCGGTTTTCATCCTTTTGTAGTGGACATTCCATCTGTCCGAACGAAGCACTTTGCTTCCTCATTTTTAGTGCGTACAGCGAAGGACTACAACAATTTTCCTGCGTCGGTATTTCCGGCCAAATATAATGTGGGAATCCTCAAGAGAAGAGTGAATAGGTTGCTAGGGCAATGCGCCTTACCATCTAAGACTACATTCCACTTACCATCAGGTGTAGTCAAGCATTGCTCTTGACTACACCTGATAATAATAATGTCTTGATAATAATAATAAAAAAAAAAAAACGTCTCGAGGGCATTTGACAGGTTCTGGCATGCGAGCCTTATAAACAAGCTTTCAGCGTACGGTATATCTCCTGGTCTGATCGGCTGGGTAACGGACTTTCTGAGGCAGAGATCTCTTCGAGTTGTTGTTGTCGGGTGTTCCTCGGAACCCTTCAACGCTTCAGGAGTGCCCCCGCTGATGGTAAGTGGAATGTAGTCTTAGGTGGTAAGGCGCATTACCCTAGCAACCTATTCACTCTTCGCTTGAAGACACCCACATTGACCAATTAAAAAAAGCTATCATACGTCCTATATATAAATCAGGTAGTCACTTAGAATATATAAACTACAGGCCTATCTCAATCTTGTCAGTTATAGACAAAATAACAGAGAAAATCATAGTAGGACAGATTAGCGGATTCTTAGAACAACACCATATACTGAATGACTCTCAACATGGCTTTCGAAAAGGGAGAAATACTGTCTCTGCCCTGCTAGAATTCTCAGATTATATCAATGAGTGTTTAGATTCCGGAAAACAAATTATAGCACTATTTATTGACTTTAAAAAGGCGTTTGATACTTTAGACCATAACATCTTATTACAGGCAATGGACGAATGTGGAATACGTGGTCCCATGAATAACTGGTTTAAAAACTATTTAATCAATAGAAAAATAAGCACAGTTATCTCAGGTGTAGTCGGGAAAGAGGCTGATGTCCATTTGGGGGTACCTACTGGATCAGTTTACGGCCCTGTAGGGTATATAATGCATGTCAACAGTGTGTCGAATGTCGTACGTAAATGTAAGGTATTGATGTATGCTGATGACATGTGTCTTGTGTATGCCTCCAAAGATATAACTGAGGCACAAATAAGTATACAAGGCGATTTTGAAAATATTAGTAAATGGGCACATGACAATGGAATTATATTGAACCTTAAAAAAACTAAATGTATGCATATACACTCGCCATACAACAAAATCGCTAAATCGGTAAATGTTGAACATATTACTGTGATAGGACATACGTACGAATGCTTACATAACAATAAATACAACTGTAACTGTATAAAATTAGATTATGTGGATAAATTTAAATATTTAGGACTAACAATAGACAAAAATTTTAACTGGAGATTACATGTCAATGATATATGTAATAAGCTAAGATCGGTGCTAAGTAAGTTTTACGAATTAAAAAAATCATTGAACAAACAGACATTGAGGACAGTATATTTCGCACTAGCGGATTCATTAATTAGTTATGGACTCCTTATATATGGTCGAACATTTATTACATATTTGAGCGACATTAAAGATATACAGATAAGATTGTTAAAATTTCTAGTCAGTAAAAATGTTAAAAATAAGTGTAACAAAGAGTATAATAAGTTATTTCCGATATGTAAAATTATACCCATAGATAAAAAAATAGATTATTTGATAGGTGTGCATTATTATAATTTAGATGAATATAAAGTTAATGTCACAAACAAGTATAACACACGTAGGGTTAGAGAAAATAAACTGGTCCAACCACAGATAATTAATTATTATGGTAAAAGAACATCGAAGTATTTGGTACCTAAAGTGTTTAACAAATTTGACTTATTGCGGGAAAAAATAAAGATTAGTAAAGGTTCACTTAAGATGAAATTAAAAACCATTGTGCAAAATAGTTAATAGATCTAGATGTTAAATATTAATTTAGTTTAGTTAAGAATGTACCTATTGAATTGTAATATTGGTCATATTAAAGAGCGATTCTCTCGCCATCAAACATTAAAGTTTGGCGAGTTTAGATCTAAGACAAAGAGTTGTAAAAATTAATAAGTAAATAAATAAAAAAAAAAAAAAAAAAAAATTCGGTCGGAAATACCGACGCAGGCAAACTGTTCCAATCCTTTGCTGTACGCAGTAAAAATGAGGAAGCAAAGCGCTTCGTTCGGACAGGTGGAATGTCCACAACAAAAGGATGAAAACCTGCCGTGCATCGGGACGTCCGGTGATGGAAGGGGGACGGGGGAATTAAATTGTGTAATTCCAGCGCACACACACCAAAATGTATCCTATAGAATACTGAGAGGCTAGCAATTCTACGCCTGTGCTCAAGGCTTTGGAGGTCGGCTCCGACCAATTCGGGATCGCCTATAAGCCTCTTTGCTCGCCTCTCAATTGAGTCCAGAACCGCAAGATGAGACTTTGCGGCACCAGCAAATATGTGACCACAGTACTCTACACACGACCGGATCTGTGCTTTGTATAAAACAAGAAGCTGTCCCGGTGTAAAGTACTGCCGAACCTTCGCCAGAACGGCAAGCTTTGCTGCTGCTGCTCTTGCTCTGGACTCAATAAACCGACCAAAGTTGAGATTCGAGGAAATCTCTAAGCCTAACAACTGAAGCCGGTCACTGTATTCCAAGGATACATTCTGGAAAGTAGGAGCCAAGGTGAAAGGGCTCCTTTTGGCGGTGAATAGACACGTCTGCGTGTTGGTGGCGTTGAACTTGACAAGATTGGCATTGCTCCATGCGGAGACTGCCTGAAGTTTGTCATTCAAACGTTGCACCATGGTTTCTCTTTCAGACTGTACTTGATCTCGACTAGCCCGAGTACTCGGCAGATATCTTTCTACAACTGTGCTGTCGTCTGCATACCCATAGATACCGGGCTTCAACAGATCATTAATGTGCAGCAGAAACAGAGTTGCAGAAAGAACGGACCCCTGAGGCACTCCGGCATTTATTGTCAAGGGTTCCGAGGAACACCCGTTGACAACTACTCGGAGAGATCTGTGGCTCAGAAAGTCCGTTACCCAGCCGATCAGACCAGGAGATATACCGTACGCTGAAAGCTTGCTTATAAGGCTCGCATGCCAGACCCTGTCAAATGCCCTCGAGACGTCCAGAGAGACGGCGACCGCTTCTCCGTTCTTCTCGATGGCCTCGCCTAAAATGTGAGTAGCATACACTAGGAGGTCCCCAGTAGACCTATTACGGCGAAACCCGTACTGTCGGTCACTGAGGAGATCGTTACCTTCTAGGTATGCTAGTGGGCGCGAGTTCAATACACGCTCCATAATCTTGCAGAGTATGGAGGTGATTGAAATCGGTCTGTAATTGACAGGGTCGGCACGGCTGCCTTTTTTGGGTACGGGTTGCACATTAGCAAGCTTCCAGGATTTCGGCACTATTCCAGTCATGAAAGAGAGACGATACAGACATGTCAGTACAGGAGACAACTCAGCTGCGCATGTCTTGAGCAGAATGGCTGGTATACCATCAGGACCACTGGCTTTATTCACATCTAAACGACACAATGTTCTCCATACCTCTTTGTTAGTGATGCGGATTTCAGGCATCGAAACACCGCAGTGAGGAAGATGTGCTGGAGAAGCATTGCCAGTGTCTAGATGCGAATTATCAGCAAACAGAGAAGCAAGTACGTTCGCTTTCTCTGTTGCTGTGTGGGCCAGGGATCCATCCGGCTTCAGCAGAGCAGGCAGTGAGGGTTGGCAGAAATTCGACTCGATCGCTTTCGCAAGAGACCAGAAAGCTCGACTGCCAGTTGGTCTGACAGAGAGCTTTTCGCCATTCTTAGCGATTCGATCGAGACGAGCCTTCTGCAATGCCTTTTTGTAGAACTTGGCAGCTTGGTTAAAGGCTCTCTTCTTCGAACTTACATCCGGAGTTTTGCGGCTTCGAGCGTCAGCCCAAATGAGATATGCCGAATGTTTTCGGTCTTGAGCATGACCACATTCGGCATTAAACCATGGGCGAGCTTTGCCACCGATGGGTACGTCAGCAAAAGGAATAAAATACTCCATTGCCTGATGCACCACATCGGTTATAGCATCCGCGCAACTCGACGGATCCAAAGAAGAGAAGCAGACCTGCCGCCAAGGATAAGACGCAAAAAAGTGCCGCATCTCCTCCCAATCTGCTGACTTGTATTTCCATACTCGCCTAACACCATGAGGTTCGAAAGCTGGTGGGGAATATGTAAACACAGATTTCACCAAACAGTGATCGGAGGTTCCCAAGGGAGAGGTAACCCCTACCCGATACCTGTCCGGATCAGTTGTCAGCAGAAGGTCCAGGCAATTGGCTGTATGGCCTACCACATCTGGTACCCTTGTCGCTTGCTTCACCAGCTGAAAGAGGTCCAAGGACAACGCAAAGTTCCGCGCTTCTCTTCCAGCATGGTCGGTCTTCTGGTACGGGAACAGCCAGTCCTGATGACAGGCATTAAAATCTCCCAGAAAGACGAGCTGCGCTGAAGGGAACTGATGCAGAGCCATATCAGCAGCCTCACCGAGATACTCGAATAATCTAGTTGTCTCCTGGTCACCGCTGTGCGAACGGTAAACACAGGAATACAGGATTTTTTCGTTTCCTGTGTCTACTAAAACCCATAAAGAAGAAAAAGTGGGGTCTTCAAGGTGACGGAGACGCTGGATACAGAGGTCGTTCCGCGCATACACGCAGACTCCGGCACGTGAGCGAAAGTTGTGCTCTAACGTGTATCCGGGATAATCCAGGTGCGCAGCGCTTAAGGGACATTGTATCTGCGTCTCCGTCAAAAAGAACAGGTGCGGTTGTTCTGTCTCCAGGTGGTGATGGACAGTTAAGGTATTAGAGTGCAAACCCCTAATATTACTGAGGTGCACTTTAAATGAGGAGGAGTGCAACCGCTGTACAAACTTTTTCCTTTTTTGGTTTTTCTTCATGATAAAAATAAATAAAAGTGAATAGGGATGGGAAATGGCAGTTGAACGAGGGGGTACGTATCAAACCCGACTTCGAAATTGGTGATGTCTTGCCGCTGGGAGGCTAGCCTGGAGACTGCGGGGACGCCCGAACCCCCCCAGGGATCGCCATCGGGCCTCCTCGCCTGGTCGCCAACCAGCACGATGGAGCCACCCTGGGATTTTTCGCAGCTGGCGGGGCAGCCTTTCGTGGGTGGCTAACCCACTAATTGGGACCCCAACTATCTGCGGGCGGCCAGCGGAAAGCCGTCGCTTCGGATCCCGCTACCCTCCTCGACTAGACACCCGACAAAACAAACACCAACTCGACGTCAACCGGTTCGCCAACGTACCGCAGCTGTTCAGACCCATTTCCCATATACGGCTTCATCGAGCAACGTGCCGGAACACGACTAGGTCGCTTTGCGGCACGACTTTGCCCGATGGGTGGTAACTTTGCCGGCGACCCGATGTTATGGTCTACCACAAAGAAACAAAAAAATTAAAATAATCTGATAATAAATGACATATATCTAACAATTAAGTTACTGTGCCAATAGGGAACATTCACGTATTTTTTTTTTGACGTAAATTAATCATTTACCTCTCTATATCGTAGAAAAAAATATTAATAGGCTTGAAAAGATTCTAGTTTTTTTTCAAAGTGAAAATTAAAACATTGAGTAAATTTGACCCGTTTAAACACCGCCATTTTGCGCGCGCTTTGCGTGACGTCAAATGATACATCCAGTGAATGTTTACTATGAACTTTTTAGCAATTTCATAGATATTTTAAGTTTTAATTGCTTTACAAGTCATGGAAGAAGATAAAAATCATCTTACGAGTATTGTATAGTACCGGAGTGCAAAAGTAGTATTAGAAAAACACCCGACAAAGTGTTTTTTGTATTCCAAGAGATGCGAAAATACAAAAACAATGGTGTATGGTAATTAAAAGGGATAATATATGTCCTAAATCGTGTTTATATGGTTGTGAAGATCAATTTAACGTAAGTATACTTTATTTTTAATAAGTTTAATCTAATAGTTCAAATTTATAGTAAGTATTAAACATTAGAAAATTTGATTTTAAAATTAACCTAACCTATCTTACAAATTTCAGTATAACTTTCTATAAAAACCGATTTTTTTTTTTTTTACGCCATTTTTATGGTCTGTCGATTTATTTCAGGTTAAGGAAGATACAGCAAATTGTATTGAATATAATATGTCTAACGAAACAACAAGGAGAAAGATGTAATCTAAGTTTGAAGCAAGGAGTTGTTCCTTATATATTTTTGTGGCAAAAACACCAACTGATAGAATGAGAATGTGCATAGTCAAAAGGCAAAGATTGACATCGGTTAATGAAGCCTTTTAAGAGTTAGCTAACACAAGTAGTGTTTAAAAAAAATTGTGACCTTTACAAAGATGTGATATAGGTAGTAAGTCCTAGTACTGCTCATACAAATGTCTGTGATATTAATCAGCCAAGACTCAGTACTTCTCCTATTGAATGTGATGATCATAAGGCAGAGCCTTGCTTTTTGCATATTAAAGATAAATTACCAAGTGACTAAGCTGTGAAATATTAAACCGAAGTATGGAAGTAAAGGTGTCAATGTAAATATACCTGCTGAAAAACAAAATGTAGCATTGTCACCATTTCCTCATTTTACACACAACATTGTTACACAACAGTTTTCAAAGTAAAACTATCTGTTTTAAAAAGAAAATTGTTTACTGAAAATACAGCTGATAATACTTCTATAGCATCTTATATCTTCTATATCTGCTGATTATCAACCAAGTTATTTATCTGAGTCAAGTGAAGTGAAAAATGATTCAGAGGCAGAAACATTTTAAAAATGTATTGTGTAGTAGCATGCTAACTGCTATTCAAAAAGAGTTTATAGGTATTTGTTTTGTTAGAGTTGTTTGAGTATTTAGAAAATGTTTTTAAGATTACCTAAACAATTGTATCATTTAATAAAATTTTTAAGCACGAAAATATAGGTTTAAATTATTTATTTTTCTCAGTCACACTGATACCACAGTATGAACTTAAACGCCGATATATTGAATGGTGTGTCAAATGACGTCACTTTTCCTTTCGACCAATGGTGGCGCGTTTTGGAATTTTGAATTTCGCTCCCTAAAGTTACACTTTTCATAAATTATTTTATGGCCTTAAATGATTAGTAAATTTAAAAAAAATGATTTTATTATAATAAGATGATAAAAAGTAATCGAAAAAAAAATATTTGAGACCATTTAATTTTTTTTGCATGTTCCCTATTAAAGTCAGTTAAACAAGTTGTTTAAAGTGCAGTGTAACGCGTAAGGTCATTGAACGCTGTTGCATGAGGACCAATCACAACAGATGACACCAAAAATTACACTTCTAGAGGGAAAGTATTCAATTGTTTTGTTAATAGCTTCACGGGATAAATTGGTGTAGTGGTTGCAATCGTAATCGTATCGAACTTGTGTTGAAATAACTGGGTTTCGAATCTCAGTGGTAGTCATAATTTATTTTTGATAGCTTTTAACTTTTTGCTATCTACATCGTTGTTTTGTTTATTTCTGAACATTAATATATTTTATTCAAACACTTGGAGGAGTTGACATTTTTGCAATAAAATATGACAATTAAGAGAACCCCACCGTCAGTAACGGTATCTATTTGCCCTGAAAAACCTATCTGTACACCTTTGGATCATCCTTGTTCCGCTTCCCAGTACACCAGTGATGGAGAAAATATAAGCACAAGACTTAAACGTAAATGAGGTGATAATCTCTCGTCGTTTATGGCCGAAATAAGGGAACTTATAAATTGTGTTGGAGGACAAATTATGAGAGCTAATTCCAACCCTACAATCTTCAAAGACAGCAATTATAGTACAAAATTCTGAAATAAAAAGCTCTCTGGATTTTATTTCAAAACAATATGACGACATAAATAAAAAAATTCAAGACATAAAATTTTCAAGGAAATCCGGGCGTATTTATATTAACCATGTCGAAGAAAAAGTTGAATATATGGAGCGTTCCCTTAACTTATCAAAAAAATTGCAAAAACAACAAAATAAATCAAGACTCCTTGTGCGGTATTGTTATATGAGCCGCACAAACAAGAGATCAGAGATGTTCACCGTATTGGTAACCAAACCAGGGCATCTTAAGATATTGTTGTGGATTTTACCAGCACAATAATAAGGAGGCTTTTATGCGTCAATATCGCACATTCAATAAAACTAACTGGAATAATAAGTTAAATACTACGCATCTGAATATACCTGGACCAAATTGTCCGATCTATATTTCTGAATGTTTAACATTGAAAGGAAAACATATGTTCTATTTAGCTCGAAACTTTGCCAAATAATATGCATGTAAACATATCTGGACATCTTTTGGAAAAGTATACCTACGAAAGGATGACGGTCTGGCCAAATTAACTATTACTCACGAGAACGACATAGAGAAATTGCGTAAATCTACTTGACAACCAACGATTTTGCATAATATTTTTGTTGTTATCATGTTATTTTGTTATCATGTTTTTTAATTATTGTTTATAGTCTTAGATTAGTAAGCTTTCATACTTTTTTTTCATACGTTTTTTATAATTTAATTCACCTGTATAATAGCATAGTTAGTTATTATATTAATTACAACAAAGTCACTGAAATAAATCTTTTGCAGCATATATTTTATGCGGTGCATAAGAGGAACTATTAACCATAATAGTATATCTTTTTTTGACTTATAATATATTGATTGTGTTGTACAAATATCATATTGTTAGAGGATTAATATGAATTAAAAATACGAATAGTATAAAACGAGAAGCAAAGTCGGGGCGCCATCTTATTCGATCAAGAGTTCGTGCGGAGCAAAAGCTATTTATTGTATCTACCCTCTTAATATCATTATTAATAATTAGTTTGTTAATTGTTAGTGTTATTTTCAAAAGTGAATATTTAATTATTGTTTGAATTGAAGTTAGGCTATTGTGATATATATTTTTTTAAAAACTAAATTCGTTTCTGATTTCTAATATCAGAAGTGGTATAGTATACCGTGCCCACTCGTTTTAGTTTTCTTAAGTTTATTCGTTTATTACATTTAGTTTGAAAGCGTTTGCAAAGTACGTTTTAAGCCAATTCCGTATTGGCAAGGTAATAATATATTTGTTATTGTGTAAAATAGACAATGAAATTTATAAAACAATATAGTATATATTAAGCGAGCCTTAATAAAATATTTGTATTGAAATATTGCACTACCTGTAAATTGTTTGTTTATGTGAGCGAAATCTTCTTTAAGTGTTTACTATTTTACATTTTGGTCTGTTTTTTAAATATTATAAATACATTATCCATGAATTGACTACTAAACGAACGAGACGAGCTTGGTACACTTAAGAGAGCGCATTGTTCTTTAAGTGCAAGAGGTCTTAAGTTATGACGAACCTGGTCTCTTAACTGTGGTGAATCTCAGCAGGTGCAGGCGGTTGTAAAAGTTCTATAGTTCTTTCGTGAAATATCATGGAGTTAATGTGCTATATTTAAGGATAATAAAATAAGATAATGGGCCGTGCAATATTTCTTTCAGCTTTATGACATTAAAGTTTGAAAATAAAAAATCAACCTATTTTTGTATTTTATTTAGTCTCGTGTGGTGCCTGGGACAGGCACCTTGCAGCATGGCCGTGTTGGCAACACTGATTTTTGACACTTAATGTTGGTAGCGCCGTGTCAAATAATCAACTTTAAGCGAACATGACGTCACATCCTAGGATAAGCTTCGTGTTTTCTTGAACTGATGTTATATTTTTCTGTAATGAAAATATTACCTACATTTTATTTTGCCGTCTAATGCATTATTTCACTACGCGCCTCAATTACTTAAACTGAATTCTTAATAAAATTTTTTAACGCACCGTCGACATTAGTTTGTCTAACAAAGGAAGCCCTCAGTCGCCCGGGAGCTACTAGCTCTGAAGAACTCGTTTACATTGAGTTGTAAAATATAACAATGTGGATTAGTTTAATATAACATTATATCTTTTACACAATTATTGGCACGCATAATAAATTTTTTTTCACAAAAAAGAATTAAAGGAAAGTAAAATGTTAAAAATCTGGTTAAGAATCTGGTTAAGTCTTAGTCTCTTATTCCCACTTTTATTATGCTCGTCATGCGTTATATCTGAAGTTATTATTTTTTAATAAATCCATTTTGAACGTTTTGAACTTTTAAGAAGTCACAGATTAAAATCCGTGACCGTTTCGAAAATGTAAGTAAACTCAACATGCCTAGTAAGCCAATATGTTTATAAATAGTTTAAGACAAAAGTTTTAATATTTTTTTAGAGGCAGGTGATTAAAAAAACGTAAACAGGCTGGACCATTACGCAATATTTGTTTTTATTTAATTTATTATTATTTATTTCGGTTTAATTTATTATTTATTTCGGTGTAGAAGCCCTTACAAAAATAAAGATAAAATATTCTAATCATTAACTCCGCCATTGACGGTCCCAAGCCCGTATGAGAAAGGAGAAGGGTAAACTGAGAGCTGACCAAACCAGTCGTAAGAGGTCAACGCCGAGCATGGGGCGGGGGTCAATTAACCCCTCTAAGATCAAACAGACTAGACGGTGATAGGAAATGGTCATTGTCATCCGCTTCTCTGTGACAATGCACAGAATCGGAGACAGTGGCTTAATTAAGCCGCAATTGCCAGTGCTACGAGGAAGAAAACCTCATCAAAACAATCACCTCAATCCTACGGTGGGAGACGCGCTAAGAGCCTTGGTGAACCAGGCAAGCACCATTGTATATAGCCTTTTCTCAGGAATTGGCGTCACCCTGGGAGTGACCAACTCATCGACCATACCCGTGGGAACAGAAATGGAAAACTATTTAAACTTTTTCAAGGAAGACCGAGATCAAGAAGCCAATATCTACTAAAATTTTCAATAAATTTACATACTGGGACCAATATAGAGAAATCATATGCAATAGCATAGACCTAAGGACTAGCCTAAAGACAAACGACGACATCGAATCTATTATTGAAAAGTTTAACAGTGTTGTATACGAGGCTGCTGTTAGTTCAACGCCTAAAAACAGAAAAGCAAAAGCTAAAAATAGTGAATACCCAAGAAACATAATCGCCACGGTCAGCGAACGACGCAACCTGAGAAGAGAATGGCACAGAACCAGATATCCTGCTGATAAAACTAATTTGAACAGGGCAACAAGGGAACTGAAAAATATAATAAAGGAGCACGAAATCGGAACATCCAAAATTACCTATCCTAACTCACAGCACACAAAGATACCAATTACTCTCTATGGCGCGCAACCAAAAATCTTAAGCGACCAAAAGTCCACATCCCGCCTTTGATGCGACAAGATAGAAGTTGGGCTAGAACCGATGATGAAAAAGCTAGGGCTTTTGCTGAACACCTAGAAAAGGTTTTTACACCATTGCCATATTCCGATCCAGACAACGACAACGACGTAGCAGCTTACCTACAATCACCGAACCAAATGTCACTCCCATTGAAAGCAGGCAATCCGTACGAAATACGCCGAGAGATAAAATCACTATCACCCGATAAAGCTCCGGGATATGATCTATTGGCCTCCTTGCTACTCAACAACCTTCCGAAAAAGGGTAACTTGTTCATTGCCGTGCTCTTTAACTCATGCTTAAGACTCTCCCACTACCCGTTTCAGTGGAAACTTGCTCAAGTAGTCATGATCCTCAAACCAGGAATGCAATCCGAAGAAGTTTTATCTTACAGATCAATTAGCCTTCTCCCATTGGTGGGGAAGTTGTTTGAAATAATTATCCTCAGTAGAATGCAATCACACTTGAACACGATTCTTCCAGAACACCAATTTGTATTTAGACGGACACACGGGACCATAGAGCAGGCTCATAGGCTGGTAAATACCATCAGCCATGCGCTAGAAGACAAAATGTATTGCTCGGCTGTGTTTCTAGACATAAGCCAAGCTTTCGACAGAGTCTGGCATGATGGCTTCTTGTTCAAGATCAAAAAACACCTGCCTCATTCTTTCTTCTTAATAATGAAAAGCTACCTAGACAAAAGATGTTACGAGGTCAAATTGAACACTGCTACGTCTGATCTATTCGAAATCAGGTCCGGGGTACCCCAAGGGAGCATCCAGGGGCCTGTATTATATCTCATCTTCACTGCTGACATCCCCAACGATGACAAAACATCCATCGCCACTTACGCTGATGATACCGCCATTACGTCTGTAAACTCCAATTCAGCAATTGCTTCAGCAAATCTTTAAAAGCATATTCTTAAGATAGAAAAATGGCTCAAGATATGGAGAATAAAAGCCAATCGAAGCAAATCAGTGCACGTCACCTTCACCTTAAGAAAAAGTGACTGTCGACCAATCACGTTAGACGGGGATCAAATCCCGCACGATACTACAGCAAAATACCTAGGCATGCATCTCGATAAGAGGCTGACCTGGCAGAAACACATTTGGAACAAAAGGAAAGCATTGGACGCAAGATTTCGTTCCTTGCACTGGCTGATCGGTAAAAAATCTCAATTGACCAATGAAAGCAAAATTACAGTCTACAAAACTATCTTGAAGCTTATTTGAACATACGGAATAGAACTCTGGGGAACATCAAGTATCAGTAATATTGAAATACTGGAAACGTTTCAGACCAAAGCTATGAGAGCTATGTTCAACATACCAAAATCCATTCACAATAAATACATCCTGCATGATCTGAGACTCAATACTGTGAAACAAAAAATCACTGCGCGAAGTTCAAAATACCAGCAAAAATTAACTAAGCATGTTAACGCCCTGGCGGCCAAATTGACGGGTACTGGTAGTGCCATTTTCACAAGATTGAGAAGGAATAGCGTTCCGAATCTCATAAATCGATTTTCAAAATAATAGAGAGAGTGATCTTTGGACAACTCCCTCTGCTCAAAGAAATATATTAATGGATCAGATATGATTCAGACAAGAAAAATAGTTACATGTCCTTGACAAATTGCTGTGTTAAGCGAGATAAAAAAAAAAGTATTTATAAAGTGTATTTCTATGTATTTGTATCGTTGTCTAACACCCTTAACACAAGCAAATAATTTGCTTACTTAGGGGTTAGATCAATGTGTGTAATTTGTCCTGATATTATTATTATAGGTACGTTGACGATGGTGTCTATTTTACGAAGTTATTCATTATAGTTTTAGACTGTACGATTCGATATCGTAATTTCTTTATTTGCCTTGGTAACTTACTTGCATTTTAATTTCTGCCTTTATGAAGCGGATTTCAATAAGTACATAGTAAAATTATTTTTTTTCTTCTTCGGGGGCCTTTTAGTATCGGAGGTTTTTATTTATTTTTTCCACTTTTTAAAGTTATGTAACTGGTTTTATTATTATACTAAATTAATTTTACAGACACACAAATTTTCACTTGTTCAAGTATTTCTATCAATATTGCGTAAAAACCTTTTACCCGTACCAATAAAACCTCAATATCTTGGAGACGACTGTTTCTATTTCGACCAAACATAGCCAAGAACGTTTTTTTTAATCGAAAGCTTGGTTCGTCGAGATGGTTCTTAGCTATGTTTGGTCGAAATAGAATATAGGGTTTTTTTTTTTTCAAAATTCAAAATTCAAAATATCTTTATTCAAGTAGGCATTTACACGCACTTTTGAATCGTCACTTACATTAAATTGGTCAGTATAGTCAGTCTGTGAGTAAACTACCACCAGCTCGGAATGCTGTTCTGCTGAGAAGAGCTGGCCAGAAACTCAACAGTTGCTCTTTTTAAATGAAATTAAACAATGTTTGACTTATACATTATAACATCAACCCTGCAAATGAGTCAACGACCCAAGTTCCATACATTTCGATCATCCAAAAATTCTTGAATTTTATAATAATATTTATTTAATAATATACTTTTAATTTTAGATTTAAAACTATGAAAAGGAAGATCCAAAATATCTTGTGGAACCTTATTATATATGCGTACACTGAAGCCCATGACGGATTTGTTAACTCTTTGAAATCGAAATTTAGGCGTTACGAGTTTATTTTTATTTCTTGTATTTATCGTATGTCTGTCGCTGTTTTTAGTATAAGTATTTAAATTTTGACGTATATAGAGACGACGAAGCTTCTTAGCAATCCATGGATTCACCGTGCGGGTGCCGGGCCCATCGCGTTGCAAGGAGAGCAGTGCAAGCAGTGCCTGGGACTTGCGACCCAGGAGTAGGTTTAAGGGGCCCCTTTATTATGCGCAAAAACGCTCACCTTCACCCTCCACACTCCTCTCCCTACCTAACCAAATTTGGAAAGAACCTACTAATGCCGCCTTTGAAGTACGTTCTAGAAATGAACCGATGCTTGTTCTAAAAAGGCCAAGATCTTTAAGTAGGCTATAGAGAGATTTTGCTGTTATACCTCTCGCTCCCACTTCTACCGCGTACAAACTAACTATAAATTTATTCCTGATCAGTTCGTTGGTTAGTTCGTAATACTTATTGAGCTTGAATGTGTGATCCCTTGGGATGTTTGTTTCCCAAGGAACAGTAAGCTCCACAAGTATCACGCGCCTCAGATGTTTCGAATACAGGAATAAGTCCGGTCTGAATGACGAAACACCAACATCCCCAGGGATTTTGTAATGCTTTTCATACGTGTCCATCATGAGAGTCCAATCAATAGCCGCGCCTAATATTGAATAAGGCTTTGCTTTTGTTTTTTTGAAGGAGCCTTCTTTTACGAATTCTACAGATCGTTGGGTGGTTGTTATACCCTTCCGCGCTCTTGCTACTGAAAGACTAACCGCTTCCCGTATAATTTCTAATACCTTGTCGTGGCGACGCGAGTATAGACCCTTATTTAGAAGTACCCTACACCCTACTAATAGGTGTTTCGCGGTTCCTATTGCCTCCCCACAGATGTTGCAAGACTTTTCGGTGGCTTTGCCCCATCTTACTAAATTACTTTGATCTGGGAGAGTCATTTGGAATGCATTAAGATAGAATTTTAATAATGCTGGGGACCAATCATAAATTAAGGTGCGCCACTTCAAAGCTAGTGGAATACAAAAATCTCCTATGGTCACCCATTCGTTTTGAATTTCTAGGCTCATCGCGTGGAGTCGGTAATTATCGTTTTCGTCTTGTCGAATAAAAGATTTTGTTATGTCTATGTCTTGAACTTTCCTACTTGATCCTAGCCCTACTTTATTTGTTTGAGCACCTATCATAAACTTTTTATGGAATTGAAGTCGTGACTCGAGCTCTGAGGCAACTTTGTCTTTTGGGAGAGAAGTTACAGTATCATCTTTAGATTTTCCGATGATATGTCTTTTGGTAACTCTTAGATGTTTGTAGAGCTCCGATGGTTTCTTTAATTTTAATCCAAAGTTGTTACGGTCTCTAAATAAGGTTGAAGAGTCCGCTGAGTGCGCTAACCCGAGCCATAACTTCAATGTCTTTATGACGCTTGCATCTAACTTTGACAAAAGGGTTTTATTTATATCATACACGAGGAAAGGCCAATTTAGACGTGATGTTAAATAATTATCGTAAATCCAAGCTTTTTTGACGTTACTTATTGGTTGGTTATCTACCTTTTTGAGATCGTTTAAAAAGCTATCGACTATTACATCCAACGATGGAGTACGGCCTTGGTAATCGATTTTTTTACCTAAAAATTTAAACGGAGCTGCTTCCGTAACCGTACTAACGCACTGACCGCCTATTATAAGACCCGGATCGTAAGAGGTATATTTGGTATTCCGTCTACCCAAACACAGACTAAAACATTTACTTGGTTTTGTCCTCAATCCGCCCGTCCACGTACAGAAATCCTCAACTACATTTAAAAGTACCTGACATTGTTTCGGATTACGTGTCAGTATCGCGAGATCATCTGCAAAAGCTAGTATGGATTCTGTGTATTTGTTGTTGAACTTAAACCGATAGCCCCACTTTTTTTTCATTTCTAATTAATTTGTCTATTAAAATATTAATAACTATATTAAATATAATAGGAGAAATACAACAGCCCTGAAATAAACCAACGTTATAATTAAGTGGTTTTGAATGGTTTTCATTAAAAATTATTGAGAATTTTAATTTTGAATAATATGATGCAATAATGTCGCGAACTACCATAGGAAAGTTATACCATTTAAGCCCGAACATCATTAGTTCATGTCGTACCGACCCAAAGGCGTTTTCTAAGTCTATCCAACAAACCGTAATTTGTCTCTCGCTAGTTCTAGCATCTTTAAGGCTTTCCGATATTAACGTATTATGTTCCAGGCATCCAGAAATTCCGGGCAAAAACCCTTTCTGGTGATTAGGCCTGAAATATCTATTGTTAATCATGAATTGCGTCATTTTTGTTTGTAAAAAAGAGAAAAATATTTTGGAAATTGTATTTGTTAGGGCTATCGGTCTAGTATCCCTGGGATTATTGACACTGGGGCTTACCATGCACTCTTAAAAACTATCATAGTTTTAAGACGTTTCGTAGCAATATTACAATAATATTACTTTGATTCGTACCATGAACTTCATAAAACAATATTGTTTTATTCCTGCTTAGTGACGTAAATGAACGAATGCTTTTCTATTCCTGCAATAGGAGGGAATGAGACATCACTTTTATTTCGTATAGCTTCATCTCTTTTACACCATGTTGCTATGGAAATACTAAATAATTAAAATGACAGGAATGTGGATTTCAAAACACAATTTACATAAACCAAAAATAAAATTATCGGATTAGAGTTTTATAATTAAATAATAAATTGTGATTACGAATTTTGGATGAGAAATGGAGCATTGGGGTGGGGTTCTGATCTTTACAAGATCTGTTTTGCCATACCTAGGATGAACAAAAACTCGAAACAGCAGAAACAATTATGAAGAATAATTTTATTGGTGATAAAGTGACGATCCAACATGTTAAGAAGTCTAAAGTTATTATTTTTAAAGTGAATTGTGTACATTTGTCTGTTTTAATGGTACTTATGTGTTTATTCTATGAGAATATTATACGTCACAAACAGTCGATTCACTTCTTACGTTTTAGCCTTTTAATTAATATTAATAAAAATATATTGATGATAAACCGTTTTTAAATTAAAGAGGTGGTGCTGAATACTATACCATTATATTTATAACATTATAATTGATTTAAGTGTGTTGAACGTAAATAGTAAAATTAATCATAAAATAATAGTTAATTAATTTAGACTAAAAGACAGAAATGATTTTACAAATCGTTTTTGTAAATGGAAATACCCTTTAAAGCCCTTGTAATTTTGAGAGTATCATATAATTACATGTGGTGTGATTAGCTAGCCTAGACTTATTTTGTAGTATTTATGCCTATTATAGTTGCCGGCTAAAAAAATATGTAAATTATAAAGTAATAATAAGTAAATCTGTCGCGAAAAACTAACTCAAAAGAATAAAATTGGGCATATAAACAATATATCATTTTAAATCCGTCTTGAAAACCAAACGATTTCTAAATGTCAAAATTAGACATAAAAGTAATATTACTTTCATGTTTCTATTGTCAAAAAATAGTTCATGGTACCAGTTAATAATGTTTTATATGGTAAAAGAGTGAATGATTTAGGATGACGTCATCAAAACTTCTTATCGAAACATTATTAAAGTAATATTACTTTTAGGATGTCATGGTACGAAAATCGAAAGTAAGATTATTGTAATACTGCTATAAGAGTTCATGGTAGGCCCCAATGTCGTTTTTCGGAATGAGGACAAAAAGGGCTTTTCCGAACGATACCGGTATTTGCTTTCTTGACCAGATTTTACCGAATATATTTAAAAGATGTTTATGGAGCGACGGACATTTTTTGTAAACTATATAAGGGATACCATCCGGACCTGGTGCTGACTTAGATGGTTTCATTTTAATTATTTTATTGATTTCCTCCAAAGTTGGTGGGTTGGCTTGAAAATCTTCAGTAGGAGTCTCAGGTTTGTGTTCATTTGGATCCCCATATAGTCTTTGGTTTTCTGGCACTTCGTACGTGCTTTTATAATGGTCGAAAATTTGCTTGGTCAAGAGAAGCTTACCTTTTTGATCTTTTTGATATTATTAAAAATGTATTGAGAAGCAACCGTAAGTATACCGATTTCTTTAAAAACATCTCTTAGGGAGTCTCTAGCTCTTAGATTACAAATAGCCCGTATAGCTCTTTTTTGTAAAACAAATATAGAATTCATTTCGCCAGCACTGCCCCATAATAAAATACCGTAAGACAAAATACTATGAAAATAACTAAAATAAACGAGTCGAGCCGTATTAACATCTGTTAATTGTCTCACTTTTTTAATTGCAAAGACGGCAGAGCTGAGTTTGCCAGCGAGAGTTGATAGATGGGGGTTCCACTGGAGCTTTTTATCTAAAGTTATACCTAAGAAAATTGTTGAGTCAGTCAGTTCTAACACTTCATTGTTAAGGCGTAAACTACAATTTTGACTTTTGACATTAGGAAGTGTATTATTATTTTTTTTTTTATTTATATCTTTTCCACTTAGAATCATAATCAGTGATCACTTGTGTACGTCAACATGGAAATGTCAGGAGGGCCTATTACGATACTAGATTTATCGTAATAAGCCCTTCTGAAAAAGCACTTTCCATCTTAATGTTAAAGCTATGAGGGTTCCAAACGCGTCCTGGTCTGAGAAGAACCACACAACAAACTCAGCCGGATATATTTTTTGTTATTGTGATCACTGTTTCACAAACGTCAAGCTTAAGTGCAATTTTGGAACAACTAGAACCTTCGCAATCAATCTGAAAAGAAGCCTAATGATTTCAGGCAACGAAAATTAAATAATAATAACAGAAAAAATATATAATATATAAATCTTCGGCCTGCCACACAACCAGTCACCGCAAGCAGCACCCGTTCACGAGCATAACACAAGAGCCAGCCATCACCCCCTTCGCACATATTTGAGGGAGGGAGGCAACCCGACTCCCGATGCTACCGCAAGTAGTGACTTCTAAGGAATCGGTGTGATGCAGAAGGTCGATAAAGCAAAATTAATTTACAACAAAAAACAAATTGCGGAGATTACTAGCTATTCGCATTACAATACAGATTCATTCCCAGGCCATACCGTCGTCGATGTAATCCTTTACACTATAGTAGGATTGTAAATTCCATGCATTTAGTTTTTTTAGTATTTAAGACCAAATTATTAATTTCGAACCAATGAAGAATACGTGACAGAGCACTGTTTACTTTGTCATAATTAGCTTTTTTACGATCAACATTGAAAATAAGCGACGTATCATCAGCAAAAAGTACAATGTCACATAGTCCTTTTACATAAAAGGGCAAATCATTAATATATAGTAAAAATAAAAAGGGGCCAAGAATAGATCCTTGTGGAACACCCATCTTTAGGTGAGAACCAGCCGATTTACAATTATTTACATCAACCGTCTGAACTCTTTGATTTAAGTAAGAGGCAATAAGATCAAGCGCAGCACTACGCACACCATAGTGGTTAAGTTTGCATAGTAATGTTTGATGGTCTACGCAATCAAAGGCCTTAGATAAATCACAAAATACCCCGATTGCATTCTGTGACTTCTCCCATGCGTCGTAAATGTGCTTAAGAAGCGTGGCACCCGCATCAGTTGTTGACTTGCCTTTGGTGAAACCAAATTGTTTACTATGCATGATTTTATTGCTGTAAACGAATTCTGTCATTTGGTTGAGAATAATTTTTTCGAAGATTTTACTTAAGGTAGGCAAAATAGATATTGGCCTATAATTTCCCGGTTCAAGTCTATCTCCGCCTTTAAACAAAGGAACTACTTTACTATTTTTCATTAAATCTGGGAATGTACCGGTTTCGATACATTTGTTAAAAATTAAGGATAATTGGGGAGCAATGTCATTTATAACAGTGGTAAGTAATTTAACTGACATACCCCAGAGATCCCCTGTTTTTTTCATATTTAGGTTTCTAAACGTTTTAACAATTTCATTTGATGAAACAGGTTTAAAAACAAAACATTTGTCACTGACTCTTACGTTATTCGGTCTGCAAGTAAATTTTTGGGGCTTTTCATTTTCACGATTGATTAATATAGAAAATTTTTGACCACAGTGGTCTGAACTTAAATTTGTCATTATCGTCTCTTCATAAATGTTACAGCGACAGAACACATTATCAATACAAGTACAAGTCGAGGAAACACTAGTAATGCGAGTAGGTTCAAAAATACGTTCAATAAGTTAAAAGATTTAAACAAATTTAATAAACGTACACTAGACGAAGTTACTTGTAATATATCTACATTAAAGTCACCGCACACAATCACGGACTTGTTTTTATGACAAAGTTTAGTTAAAAAATCCTCCATTTTGTTTTCAAATTCATCAAAATCACCAGAGGGAGGTCGGTACACGCATAAAATAATATGTTCATTGAGCTCAATGCAGGATAGTTCGATAATTCGCTCGACAGAGAGCGCCACTATGTCTGATCGAGACTTAAACACTACATCGTTACGAGCTAAGATAAGTGAGCCACCGCGAATAGCTTTCTCTCTACAGAACGAACTTGACAATTTATAATTTTGTACATTTATAATATTGTTATTCTTTGACAACCAGTGCTCTGTAATGCATAATAAACTAATGTTATATTTTTGAACAAACAGTTCCACTTCCGATTCCTTGCCACCTAAGCCTTGTATATTTTGATGGACAATAGTAAACAGCTTAGGCTTTGTCTTAAAATTTAGTTTAAAGTGGAACGATTATGTTTTGTCAGTACTACACTATTTAAATTACAATCATTTTTCGTTATATCTCTTATAACGAAGTTTTTTAAATTAAATGCTACTGAAGTAGCAATCTGTTTTTTATAATATACAGGCAGACACATTGTACCTTTTGTCATCCTAAACCTATTATAAATAAATTTATTTACATCAAAGTAAAAGAATGCGTCACTATGACGGTATGTCAAATTATACAATGTCAAATTTAAATTATATATATACTTGTTTTGTATGTCCGAATAAGATGATGAATAAGGAAATGTACAAATTACAAATTTACAATTATTCCTATTATGTAATATTAATAATTTTTCTATATTTTTAATAATTTCAATTTTCTTGACAGACAAACCATCTCCATGTAATAGTACAATAGTACTGTTTTCTGTCAAGTTAAAATTAATTATTTTGTCTAGATTATGCTGGTAACTGGCTCCAGGTGAGCATATATTATAAACATTATTTAATTTACTACTTAAAAGAGATCCAAAACCTTGACCTAATTGGTCAGAAAAAACAAAGTATAGTACCCGGCAATAAATATTGCACATCGACCTCTGGAAAGAGACAATCGGCTAATTTCGGCTTCATAGAGCGTTATCACTGTCGCAAGAAATACAATCATTCCTGTATCTATTAGGAGCTGTTAAAACAAGTATAATTTTCTTCTTTTCTAATTATATTTATTTTATGTATAAAAACATTTTTTTTCTATAAGTGTTTATTTTAATTGGGGACTAATATAATTTATAAACATGGTTTTTATTATTTAAAAATTTTATTATTTAGGAAAATTATAACTGCACGTAATAAAAACCATTATACCCATTCTTAAAATGAGACGTTGTAATACAGTAGCCGGCAATAAATATTACACATCGTTCTTTTGAAAAAGACAATCGGCTGATTTTGACTTAGTAGAGCATTATCTACCACACTACCTATTTCTCAAAATAATAATTAAAGCATAGAAGGAGCTTCATATGTTTAAGGCGTACACTGCCGTAGACAACAATTTTTTTTCTAGTGATGTAACATTGTGTAAACTTATACGCGATATCGATAGTGATCCTTATCTCTATGGTAGTACCTACTGTTTTTAAAAGGCTGTTTAAGTGCTTTCCATCACTTGCTAGAACGAGATACATCAAAAAGTGTGATAGTACTTTTTGATGTATCTCGTTCTAGCAAGTATATATAGAGGATTTTGCCGTGTGCGATAACGTTCAGCTGTATTCCGTTCTACAAAATAACTAAGGTAGCATTTAAAAATAATCACTACGACAAATAAACTAGAAAAACAAAATCAAAAATATTTATTGAAAGTAAATTAAAAAAAATGGTCAGGTTAACACATATTTTTAATTTTTTATTCGCCACTTTGAGAACGTCTTATAAAAGAAACGCCAAATAAATTACAATAAAACTACAGCCTCATTTTTCTAAACTATTAAATATTAGTTATTAAAATATTGCGGACTAAAATGGTTCTATTCCCAATTTTTCTGTGCAATCGTGTCGATCCATATATGTCGTCAGTTAACGTCCACGGGAAATCTAGAATAATAATCCCTAAATATAGCACACAGATGTTGCAGAATTCATTAGAATAATACTGGATTAAATTATCGATAACTGTGCTTTTTACAACACTGTAGCAAAAAAATATAGAATACTTTAAAATACTCAAATATCATAATAAATATTGCATATAGCAGTGCTATAATTTGGTCATAGGATGATTTTCTCTTTATAATTTGTAAACCATTTAAAAAACAAAAATAGTTTATTGTAATGAAGAACAACGTAAAAAATACCATGTTGGAT
Organism: Napeogenes inachia; assembly: GCA_959347355.1. Classification (NCBI taxonomy): domain Eukaryota; kingdom Metazoa; phylum Arthropoda; class Insecta; order Lepidoptera; family Nymphalidae; genus Napeogenes; species Napeogenes inachia. Next base: position 543,180 of record OY365799.1, on the reverse strand, counting down.
CACTTACCGATGGAAGGTTACGTTTTGAACTTAATTTTCGTTCTGGAAAGAATGGGATTTACAGCCCCTTATAATGTAGGACATTGCTCTTGCTATTAGGTCATATTTTCTTTCAACAAAACGGAGAAAATATGTAAATAACTATATGAATTCGTAAATAAAACTAAACAAGAATAAACCACTGACAGTCGACATCAAACATCGGCGCTGAAGAGTGGAAAAAGGTTTGCGATCATACAATCAAATGTGAAATAAATATAGAAGCATTCAACACAGTTTAGACAATTACACTGATGGACTAGTGATAAATACAGCTGATAGTGACAGTGATATTGACCTCTTTGAGAGCACAGATGGTGTAATGGAAGTAGCTGAGAATTAGAATTATTATTATTACAATGTCTCATTTCAAGAATAGCTATAATGGTCTTCATTATTTACAGTTATAATTTTCCTAAATAATAAATTACGTGAACATAATGTAAGCATGTTAAGCTATTGCATGGCTTCTATCGCGGGCCTTGAGCGTGGAGACCGAATCCAGAAATTCCGTAACGAAAATAACCTAACACACCAGTATTGTGTAGCTGTCATTTAACAATAGCGTAAGCGTCAAGTTGATAATATGTGTTATGAACTTTATTGTCTACAGCTTAAGATTTAGTTTAAAATAAATGTTTTAATTGTACAAATGTATTTTTTTCAACAAGGATTTTCATTTCAATGACTTTCTGTTATGGTGTTACAAAAGACCCTGAGTACAAGAATTTAACAATCGTAATTGAACTTTATTCCTGAGATTTAACGTTAATAACGTTTTAGCTGTTAATATTATTAACCTTTTTATGATATTACATAGCACTGATAATTTCTCATTTAAATAGGACTGAAATAGGAATTTAAATTGAGAAATTATACCATTCTTATTTAAAATTTTATCCTATATAGCGTAGGGAAACCCTATAAATAAGTAAATTATTCACTAAAAGAAAAAAAAAAGTTTTTTTATAGATCACCACGCACACGCAAGTTACACAACTTGAATTAACATAAAAGAAAAAAAACAACTACATAAATAAATAAATAACTATAATTGCATAAGTTGATAAAAAATGCTATGCAATAGCTTTACCGCGGCAGTCTCCGAGTGCCATAGGTCTTTTTTTATTATTTTATTTTACCCCAGCTTAAAGCCACCACTTATAGAAAAAATTGTGGCTTTTATACAAAGAATAAAAATAATTATCAATAGAAGCAAGTTATACTTGTTTTAACAGCTCCTTATAGTTACCATACTGTTTAAATTTAGTGCGACAGAGATAATGCTCTACGAAGCCGAAATTAGCCGATTGTCTCTTTTCAAAGGTCGATGTGCAATATTTATTGCCGGGCACTATAATTATGTTTGACAGATACAGTAGAGGACTTATTAATTTTTTGATTTTTTCCAAAATATTTACATTTTTATTATTATTTTCAATATGTATAGCCGAATCAAGCAATATTTTAAAAGGTTGTTACACAATATTGATTGCAAAACCCTAAACAAGTGCAATTAGTGTGTTCGTACATTAATTTAGTACAACATAGAAAAAGTTAAATAATTTTAAAAACCAAAAAAAAAATCCCGATACAAAGAGGGGTCTAAAGGATAGAAATAATCTTATGAATTAGTTATTGATTAATTATTTTTTAATTCTAAACTTATTTCCAAACCTTGTCATTAATTTTTATTGGAATAAATTATTGTAAGTCAGAAAAAAATACGTAACGTATATACGTTAACGTATAACGTATATATATATATAACTAAATACATATATAATATTAATACACAGGCTCACAAGGGATTATAATTTTTGCCTTTCTCGGGAATTGTCATTGTGATGAGAAAATTCCTGACATAATATATTGCGTCATATATTCACGCTAACAGTGCATGCTTATATAATGAGTTCTGTGCTTAGCCTACTTTAACAGATTCATTAATTCTCTAGCATAAAGTAATATAAAAAGAATATAAGCCGTCGAAATAAAGTAAAAATAATACATAGTTTTATAAAAATATAAAAATCGCCATGGGAGTGGTATATAGTAATTGATTTTAGAGACTGTATACCTAAAAGAAGGACTACTGAGATTTAATTTTTCGTAAACAAAAAGGAACAAAAAGGAACAGTGACCTGATCCTAAAATTATTGTCTAATTAGTTATTCCTAAAATTATTATCTAATCGATAGCTGATTGCAATTATCAACGAGTGACATCTATGTTGTGCAAGCAGTATATAAATTACAATTTTTAGTAAAAAAGTGGCTGATAACATTTGTGTTTATGATCAAAGTGAATTACAAACATCGAGCAATAAATAACGTAATAGTTTTTGCGTGCAACGTTGATTCTAGACCTAAAAACCAAAGTACTGAGTGCTGTGTAATATCAAATCACCCGCATTACTTTGACATTGCATTCGTTCGACAGAAACGCGTAAGCGTGTTCGAAATCCGCATCACTTTTTTCGCATCCGCAAGATCTTTTTCTCGCGACACCAAACGTACGCGTAAGCGGAGCGGTGACCGGAGCATTCATTACTGTATATGGGAATATTATTTTATTTTTATTTCTACGAGACAGCATTTGTTGCATTGCATTTTCATCATTATTTTTTTATTTGAAACGATAAATTTAAATTTGTTTGAAAATGACATCTGTAAATTTGGAATGAGGTTGCTGCAGTGTTAGCAACGGTGATGAAAATTACACTCAATGCTCGAAATGCAAAGAACCGTATCACCAACTGCGTCTTTTTGCGAGGAAGAACAAACCTAAACCCACAAAAGTTCCCAAGGAGTCGTTGTGCCCCTGATGTCGAGAATCTACACCCAAAGCATCCAATAATGACAACACACCTATACGTATAACCCAAAATGTTACCCTGCGACCTAAAAAGAGGTCTGCGTGGTCATCCCCGCCTAGCAAGTAAGATTCCCCTATGAAGCGTGAGGAAATGCGTGAAATCATGGAAGAAATTTTGTTAAAGCATATGGAGGACTTTAAGAAGCAGTTTCGTGGTGATTTACTCTCGGTGAAGGAAGAGATGAGAAACATCATTAAGGCTATTGATTATAGGAGTGATCAAGTGGAGGATATGGTAAAAAAATATAAGAGTACGATGAGCTAATGAAAATAAAAAAACATTGTTGAAGGAATTGCTGAAGCTCTCGATAAGCATGGTGAAGAGGACATTATTTACACAGATTTCAACAAGGCCTCTAACAAGTATCTCCAGGCCTCTCACAGACACGTATAAGATTGTGTAACGCCTTGGATCGCAGTCATTTAGAATATTGTCCTATTATATGGAGGCCCCACCACGCTACCCATACACTAAGAATAGAAAGGGTCTAAAAACGATTTTTATGGCACTTATCATATTTTGACAAAATCGGAAAGAAAAGACTATCATATAAGAAAGAAATTAAATCATTTTAAAATGTCTTTTTTAAGTAAACGTAGAGAATTCTTGGACCTTATATTCATGTATAAGATGTTCCACAATCATATTGACTGCCCTCAGCTTCTTAAACTTTTTAAATTTAGGATACTATATAGAATTCCCCGGCACCCAATTGCTGTTTCAACTACCCTTCCGTACCACTGTATTTGGTAAAAATTCGCCGATACCTCGCATTTGTAACACATTTAATACATGGCTCACAAACGAACCTAGAGATATTTTCTCCCTTAAACTCTGCCGGTTTCCTGCACTGTTGATTGATAAAATTATCAATTAGATGTATGTCAAAAGGGTTTTTTTTTCTTCTTATTGTTTATTGCATATTTTTGACGTGACAACGTCTTAAATTAGGTTAAGCTGGGAGTCACTTATGAAAAAGTGTAACGCCCGGTAACGTAACGATGAGTCACACACACATAGAATGCCTTGCGTCTCTCTCCCACTCAAACATGATCGGTCCGCCGAGCAATGTTTTGATTTTCAAATTGATTCTTTAAAATTACAAATATTAAGAAAAAGTGGCAGATATAAGAAAACTTGATTTAAAATGTGTTGAGCAAGAATTTTAACATCTAATTTAAGTAAATGTTTTAATTTTCAACTTCATTATTTATAATTACAAATTTTAATTAATTTCAAATTTATTTAGCAAAAATTTGAACCTTCGATCTGAATAAGTGTTTTGATTTTCAAATTAATTCTTTAAAATTAAAAATATTAAAATATATAAAATCAGAAGTGACGTCACATAACATTATCTGTACTTATTATTATTTAATATGTAGGCCAATATGTGACCATACTTGGTAGACACAATTGGAAATAGTATTTTTTTATAACTGAAAAAAATATAAAATACTGGTAGCAAACAATAACTTCAATGATCGATATCTCCGCAACTAATTGATGTATCGAAAAAGTCTGTAAATAAATTTTGTAAAAAATAATAACATCAATAATATAATATAAAATAAATAATATATAAAATGATTTTACGTGACAACGTCTTCATCGTCCTATCCTCAACAAAATCACTCAAATTATTAAAATGTTGTGCAATTTAATAATATTCATATCAATAAATATTCTACCGAGAAAAAGACGTGGTCACGTAAATCTTCGCCCGTAAAACCGACTTTACAGGCAACCATATTTTTTTGTTAAAATATCTTACATAGATTTGGTGCATGTTGTACACACCTGTGAGTGGCATACATATTAGTATTTAAGACTTAGATGTTTAAGATTTGTTTGAGAATGCTGTATATGTTATGGTGGTGGTGTATCTAAATAAATAAATAAATAAATATATAATTTGTATACCGCACTATCTTTATGTATGGTGTATTTTACAATTATTTTATTTTGTTTTTATTAAAAGTTTTACAATAATTTAATAATTAATAAACAATAATTTTATAGTCATAATAAATATGATAAATTATTTGTTGTACGAACGTAGTACGTACGTTGATAGTGTATATATTACGAAGTTAATCATTGAGGACTATACGATTCGATATTGTAATTTCTTTATTTGCCTTGTTAACTTACTTACATTTTAATTTCTTCCTTTATTAAACGGTCCCCCGACGCATCAAATTTAAGTACATACTAATATTATTTTTATTCTTTATAAAGGTCTTTTGTATCGGGGTTTTTTTAATTTTTAATTTCATATTTTTTTCTGCTTTTTAAAGTTATGTAACCAATTTCTGAATTGAACTAAATGAACCTACAGATACACAAAATTTTCAATTGTTTAAGTAGGAAAGATTCGTTTGTATGTTTGAATTGAATAGGCTCCGAAAGCTACGGGACCGATTTTTAAAAAAAACTTTTATTATTAGAATCCTATATTATGATGTACAAAGGTTACATTTAATACGAGATATATATATTATATTTAATAAAATAAGGATCCACGTGAAAGTTTCGACAGTGTAATAAATTATAAATGTTTTAAGTAACACAATTCAAGACTTTTTCATATGGGTAGGTAGAGAGGTAGGTTTCATATATACGAATATTAATAAATATAAACTAGCTGTTTGCGGCCAAACGCGTAGACGGATTTGAATGCGGTCTTTTTTAATCGTAAGCTATGTTCGTCTAGATGGTCCATATTTATGTTTGATTGAAATAAAAATAATCGTCTTCAACATATTGACGTTTTATTCGTGCGGGGGAGAGGTTCTTATGCAACAAATAGCTGTTCCCAGCGGTTTCGCCCGCTATATAGGAAAAAAGGCCTTGTTATGAAGGCCAAAAGGTTTTAACACTTACTTACTCAGGTTAGGGATAGCTTTTGCCCGTGACTGCGTCCACGTAGACTGTAAAAATATATTTATATGGCTTATGATCGTAGTCATAAAGAATCACGGGCAACAGCTAGTGATAATATAAATCCCTTCATCATAGTGTTATAAGTGATTGTAAATCATTTTAACTCTAAATGTTTATATTTATTAATATTCTGGATCCTGGCTTTATTAAATATAATATATATTTCTCGTATTAAATATAACCTTTGTACTTCATAATATAGGATTCTGATGCTAATTTTTTTTTAAATCGGTCCCGTATTTTCGGAGCCTATTCAATTCAAACAAACAAACAAATCTTTCCTACTTAAACAGTTGAAAATTTTGTGTGTCTGTGGGTTCATTTAGTACAATTCAGAAACTAGTAACATAACTTTAAAAAGCAGAAAAAAATATTAAAAATTAAAAAAAAACCCGATACAAAAAGACCTTTAAAAAGAATAAAAATAATATTATTATGTACTTATTGAATTCGTTGCGTCGGGGGACCGTTTAATAAAGGAAGAAATTAAAATGCAAGTAAGGTAACAAAGCAAATAAAGAAATTAAGATATCGAATCCTATAGTCTAAGTCCTCAATGATTAACTTCGTATTATATACACTATCAACGTACGTACAACGGTCTCCCGACGCAACGACTTCAATAAGTAAATAATAATATTATTTTTATTCTTTTTAGAGGTCTTTTTGTGTCGGGGGTTTTTTTAATTTTTAATTTTATTTTTATAACTTTGTTCTCGAGCAGCTGAGTGCAGAACGATGCTAAGAAAACTTCGTTTCAATACATAAATTAAAACTTTCAGTAAACCATTATTTATACGAGTATTGTAAGACTATTAAACTATGGCAGTTCGTAAAGCTAGTTAAACCAGCAAACGTTTTATATATTTTCTGTACACAAGTCAATTAAAATAAAACTTTTAACTATTGTTTTTTTAAATTATTTTATTTACATTTTTATAGTATTAAGATTGCTCTATTTCTGTTATCCTCAAAAATGTTAGCTGCTGCTTGGCAGCACTTAGTATGAGTCCGAAAGTAAATAAATTAACAATTGATAATAAACAAACAATATTTAAGATTTCAACAAAATATAACATTTTTAATGATTATATGGCTTTTGGAACGTTTTAAATTTTACGTGTTTTTAAATAAATATATAATGTAATGTCTTTTTAAATTTTAAAAATAATTTCTTTTTTATTAGCTAAAGTCGTTATTTAGAGCGCGATTCGAATTTTTGTAACATATATATTATGAACTAGGTCTCATCTCTGAAACAAGCAGTGCCAAGATTTGTAGAAGCTGGCGCGGTTACTATTGTTTTTATAAGACGCGTCTCGTTTCGTAATCCTTTGTGAAGAATACAAAAAAAAGAAGATTCGCTAGCTCGTATATTCTGAGCAGGGCGTAATAATGGAATACAGGCAACTTTTACATATTATACTTTCGTTCTGGCTTCTAAATGAAAGGATCGAGGACACGTTTATGTAATTTGTTTTTTATTAATTGTACTTTAAGGTTTAATAGCAATTCAAGATACATTTTTTTCCTTATTGCCTTTTATAGATCACTAGCTGTTGCACGTGACTCGGTCCGCCTGGACTGTGAAGATGATATTTATCTTGCTTATATACCTTCCTGTTGCCCGTGATTTTTTTTTTTTTGTCTGTCTATGCTGTTAGCCCTGTTGGCTATTACAGCGTCACCGGGGGAGCGGGTGGGTCAGGAGACCCACCCTTAAAAAGGGGGGGCCAGATGGGCCCCCATGGGGAACGACGTCCCGAGGGCGTCTCAGATTGAGACACGGACCTCGGCTCGGGGCGTCGTTAGTCAGGAGGGAAGCTAAGGAAATTTGGGCACTAGCGTCCTCCGACGGCAGAACGCCGGAGCAACGGAGCACTTACTCAGTTGGGACCTCGTCTATACCGGTATAGACGGTGTGTGTCTGTATGTTGTGTGGTGTCACTTATGCCTACGCGTACACGTTATTACTTACTGTGAACGCGTCGTCGGGGTCAACGAGTACCGACTTGGGTCTTCTTTTTCTGACTAAAGTAGTCTTACGTGGTCTATACTCTGCGGCGTCAGCCACCAGTGGGTTCGGGTGTCGCTCAGCACGTTCAAAGTACTTTTGGGAAAGCCCCTTGAAGTACTGAGCGATTGTCGGAAGGTTCAAGTCTCTATGGAGATCGATGTTGCGTACGAACCACGGCGCCCCGGTTGCAATCCGTGTAAACCTGTTCTGAATCACCTGAAGGGGTTTCAGATTAGCGTGCGCAAAAGCGGGACTCGCATAGGACATGACGGAACGTATGCAAGCTTTGTAAAGTGTCACCTTATTGCGAATGGAAATTTTACTCCGCTTGCCTAACAGCGGATATAAACAACCTAATATGTAGGCCGCTCTGCTACGAACGGTCCTAATATGCGCAGTGAAAACTAACTTTCTATCTAACGTTACTCCTAGGTATTTTGCCTCGTCTTTCCAAGGTATCGGTTTATCAAAGAGTTTGATTCGCGGGAGGATCCTTGGGGGGCCCCGTTCGAAGAGCACCGAAACGCTCTTCTCAGGGTTTACCTCGATCCGCCATTTCCGCAGCCAACTCTCAAGGGAGTCGACTGCGGATTGGAGACGTTGGTATATCTCCCAGTGATCCTTAGAGGACGTGTAAAGCGCGGTATCGTCCGCGTACATGGCAAGGTGCACTTTAGATCGCGGCCTAGGAATATCGCTAGCGTAGATGGAGTAGAGGATAGGCGAGAGAACTGAACCCTGGGGGACACCCGCCCTGATGGGGCGGGGAGTTGACAGAACGCCTTCCACTCTGTAGCGAAAGGAGCGATTCGACAGGTAGTCCCGTATGATGAGTACGAGTCTGTCCGACACCTTGAACTGGTATAGCTTGTACACCAGTCCATTGTGCCAGACCCTGTCGAACACCTTAGCTACATCGAGGAAGAGCGCTCCTGTCCTATGCTTCTTGGCCCTCACAGTGGCCCCTATCAGTATGTGCTCCGTGAGGCGTTGCACCTGATGGGAACATGAATGGTTGGCTCTAAAGCCGAACTGCTCATTTGGGATGATTTTGAGTCTCTCGACTTCCGATCTAAGTCTACAGAGGATGATTCTCTCATATACTTTCCCTAAGGAACTAAGAAGACTAATGGGACGGTAACTACTAGGCAGATTCCGGGGTTTGCCCGGCTTATGGAACCCTATCACTATGGCCTCTTTCCACTGGGCCGGAAACGAGCAACCGGCCAGTAGAGCGTTAAAAATGGTAACCAATAGGTAAATTAAAGGAGGCGGAAGAAGCTTTATCACTTTGTTAGTGATCCTATCGGGACCTGGCGATTTCTTGGCGTGAAGCGCCCTAACTATGGACGTCACCTCGTCTAGGTTCGTTTCCCTGATTGGCGGACCGACCGGTGGCTGAGAACACATTATATTGACCGATTTGTCGACTATTTCGACATGATCGCGATCAACCGATTGAGCAGACAGACGGCACTGGCTCTCTAGACTGTCGGCTAAGCACTCAGCTTTGTCAGGGTCGTCAAACGCGATGGCGGAGTTAGGTCCAACCAAGGGAGGCATATCTTAGACAGTGTCCGCCTTCAACGCTCTCTGCAACCGCCAGAATGCCTGGTGTGTTGGAGAGAGCGTCGCAAGCGTCCTATCCCAGCCGCTATCTCTGAAGTCGTCGAGAGCTTGTCTCGACTCCCTCTGAAGACGGCGCAGCCTCCGTCGGTTGTCATCTGTCGGGTATCGGTCATGGGCTCTAATCGCGGCGTTTTTACGGGTGATTAGAAGTCTAATGTCCGGAGTGAGTGCTCGGTAACCCTCGAAGTTCACTCGGACCTCCCTCGAGGACTTGCCTATGCTGTCTACCAAATGTTCTGTGAAGTTAGTCGCGGCTGAGACAGCGTCCTCGACCGATGTAAGCTGGTCAGGAATTTTGTCGAGGTGCGCTGATACGGGGCAATGGAGTTGCTCTCGAAGCTTCGTCCAGTTAATAATTGTTTTTGTCGCGGGTTCCCTAAGGGGAGGAAGTCCTAGCTGAAATAGGACCGGTCGATGGTCAGAGTCTAGCTCGGATAGCGTCTCGATAGAACGTAACTGGAGTGTCACGCCCTTCAAGAGTACTATGTCGAGCACGTCGGGTTTGTCATGTCGGAAGTCTGTGTCGCAGTATCTCGTGGGACTCAAAGGCGCGGTGATCTCGAAGTCGAGACCAGCCTTGTAACTTAGCCTATCAAGGAGATTTCCTCTACTGTTTGCGACAGTAGGGTTCCAGCGGGGATGTTTGCAATGTCTGTCGCCAGCCAGAATGGTTGCGTTACCTAATTGGAATAAGGACTTAAGGTCATTCTCAACTAAGGCTTTATTGGGAGAAAGATAGACGGATGCTAGTACGATCGACTGATGGCCGGTCATACCCACCTGACATAATGACGCTTCTACGTTGACTAGTTGGGGCGAATCGAGCGGAGTGCAATGAAGAGACCTTCTGTAATAGATGATGGTTCCCCCCTTCGCGGTTGCCCTATCGTTCCTAACGAGACGGTAATTTGCGATGCGCGGATCACGATTACACGGCTTCAGAAAGGTCTCTTGTACTAACAGGACGTCTATCTGGTGCGTGACCACGAAGTCGCGCACTAGATCTATCTGCTTAAGTAGCCCGTTCGCGTTGAATGTAGCGACAGTCAGAGAGCGAGGTTTTACCCTTCCACGCGATGTCATCATGTTGACATCGTGTGTTCGTATATCGATTTGATAAGGACGGCGTGCTTGAGGAGCACTTCCATCCTCGCGGGAGGGTTCCGCGCGGAATCCCTCATTTCATTTGAAAAGACTACGAGCTCTTCGATGTCTATTACACCGAAGAGGCTCGTGACGCACGCGAGCGAACTCGCAACTCCGTCGGTGGAGTTACGAACCGGCGGCGGCGGCAACGACTGGGGGACGGGCTGTGGGATAATCCTCGGAGGCTTCACCCAAGCGTTCGCGATCGCGTTCGCGGGTGCCTGAGGGGCCTGGGATGCCTGAGGGGCCGCGGGCCTCCCAGGGGCTAGAGGAGCCCATGGAGGCTGTGCGAACCGAGGAGGATGCCTTGCCGGCTGTGTCCTGCGCGGCGCTTTGGGGCACCCGCGATAATTCGCAGGATGGCCCTTCTGTCCGCACAGGACGCAGCTGGGAGGATCCTCAGGGACCGGTCCCTTCCGCGAGCAGTCGGCTGTTGCGTGGTCGTCCAGGCACTTGACGCACCTTGGACGCGCGTGACAAAAACGTTGGGAATGCCCATAGAGCTGGCAGCGATGACACTGACCAGGAAAACCGCGACCACGTGGAGGTTCGACCCTAAGGCCGGAGAGTTGGCAGACTGCCTTAACGTTAAAAATTTGCTTTCCTTCCGGGGAAAGCTCGAGATGGACGAGAACAAGATCGAACGGGACCCTAGTGGTCGCTCGGTACATGCGGTGCACCGAGATGACGGGGAAGGATTGGAACTTAAGGTCCTCGAAAATCCGCTCAGTAGTGAGCTCCACGGGGAGCCCTCGGATGACCACCGTTAAGCGGCGTTCATCCTCTAGCGCGTAGGTGTGGTATCCGTAACCACGTTCGCGGAGGAGACGAGTCAGACCACGGTGGTCCGACGAAGACGCGGTTTGAACGCGGATACCGTCGGCGGTATTTCGGGCGGACGTGAAATGGAGCTTGTGCTCTGTCATAAGTGCCGACAGAGTGTCCCACTTAGACTTGTCCCTTATGTAAAGCGGCGGCGGCGCGGGGGACTTCCGTGGCGCTGAAGGCGCAGGCGCTAAGGGGCCTCCGCGGGCGCTGGAGGCGCGGACGACGGCGGCGCGGACGCGGGCGCTTCGGGCGCGATCGGCGCGCGTTCGCGAGTCGAGCCCGGGCCCGAGGAACGGTCGGGCGACGCGGGTTCGCTACTAGCGGGTTTTAAGGCCCGTTTTCGCGGGACGTTCGAGGAGAGCGCTTTCGTCGCCTTCCTCTTGGCCGATTTGGTCTGCACGGTCGTGAAACCGTCGTCCTCGTCAGCGTCCGAGGAAGGGGACGAACTCCCCGACTCGGAATCCGAGGCCGTCTGCTCCGTAGGAGTGGCGGCCTCGACCTCCATGTCGGAGGTGCTCTCGGTCGCGATCGCGGCGCGCGAGGTCGAGGGCGGAGACTCGATGCCTAACAAGACAGAGTAGCGCAGGCATAATTCAGGCGCAATTCCGTGGACCCAGCCAAAAAACTGCGACTTGGACAGATCTTCGGGTTTCGCCGCGGATTTGGGGTCCATGGTGGAGCCCGGAGATATGAGCCGTCCTCCCTGCGTGAGCAGGGAGGCGAGTGCCTAACGTGAATCCTATTGAATCTCTGTCAGTAGGTGACAGAGGTGTGCCTAATACCCTAACGACTGTGTACTTACACGATACCTCACACACAAACACAATCACACCGCTGGCTTGCACACAATGGAGGTCGTTATCTTGACTGGCGCAGGTGTACGAACGGTCGGTGCAGGTGGTCGGTGCAGGTGGCTGGGCGGTCAGCGTGACGACCCAGGTAGGTGGCGCGAATAGGCGGAGCAGGTAAAAGGGACATGTGACCCGGTCGACTGCTCAACGGTGAATGTGGTTGCCCGTGAATTCATTTAAAGTGTTTTTAAGTGAATAAATAAAATCTGCCAACAGATCAAAATGTGGGTTATGTTTACTATGAAATGAACTATGAAATATGGCAAACACCCGGAACAAAATTATATGGTGGCGGAGAGGTGACGAAAAAACACGGCCACATTAGGGAGCCATATAGTACGTATGGTATTGTAAGGTCTTGGGGAGAACGTTAAACATTGTTCCTAGTTTCTACAGACAAAGTATTTTGTTATTTGAAAAGCCATGCAAATTAAGGGAAATGAAAACACGTAAACCACATATGTATAAATGACCATGTGAAATGTATGGAGCGCCCAAATGTATGCCTGCTAATTTTAAAATTTGGATCTGGGATTTTTTGACCATCATGGTAAAACCGAATTTTAAGGGATATTGCAAACTCTTGCTCTATATTTCACTTTTACTTTAATTCTATTTAAGATCGGGATATACTCCCATTTTTCTATTTTATTTACTTATCTATATCTATATCTATATCTATATCTATATCTATATCTATATCTATATCTATATCTATATCTATATCTATATCTATATCTATATCTATATCTATATCTATATCTATATCTATATCTATATCTATATCTATATCTATATCTATATCTATATCTATATCTATATCTATATCTATATCTATATCTATATCTATATCTATATCTATATCTATATCTATATCTATATCTATATCTATATCTATATCTATATCTATATCTATATCTATATCTATATCTATATCTATATCTATATCTATATCTATATCTATATCTATATCTATATCTATATCTATATCTATATCTATATCTATATCTATATCTATATCTATATCTATATCTATATCTATATCTATATCTATATCTATATCTATATCTATATCTATATCTATATCTATATCTATATCTATATCTATATCTATATCTATATAAGACAATTATAAAGGGAATCTTCAAGAAAATAAACGTGGCGTTGCTCTGAAAAAACAAAGTTTTATTTTAACGTAAGTTAACACTTTTTTTAACCACTAAAACAATAGAAATCAGGTTTACAATCCTACCTGAAAAAACAAAGAAACGACATTAAAAGTTTATTATTTCACTTGTTGATTCCTCTTCCACTAAAGTATAATAATTTATTGTTTGCGTTCACTCAGCCTCACAATCGACATATTCCCAAAAACCCTACCTCTGCTTTATCCACAGTACCGCCATGACACTCGTATAGACAGTAACGCCATCTAATGATAATGAAGGTAAAACAGGAACTGTTTTATCCACAGACAGATAGCTTAAAGAAATCTAATTTCTTTACATCTCCCCTGGCAGGGCAGAAAATTTCCCAAAAAATTTTCTCCACAGAAGATCCCTATTCATTCAGGAACTGGAATAAGTTTTGTGATGTGAAATAAGTTGGATTCTAATTTCCTATGGCCTGTGTTTATTTTATATATAGTATTCGATATTTTCTCTTCAATTCTAAAAGGACCTATCTTTAGCTCCTCCAATTTTCTTCTATTCAACTTATGCCCATTCTCAACATATACCATATCTCCTGTTTTGAAATTATGCTGAGTCCTATTTTTGTCTATTAACTTTTTGTTGTAATTGTGCGACTTTACCGTATTTTGAAATGCTAGTTTTCTATCTCTAATCCAGTCATCTGCTGTTTTAAGTTTTTTTAGCTCTTTTGGCAGTAATGAAACCTCCGTGCCATCAAGAAGATATCTTGGGGTGAATCCAGTGACAGTATGCTCAGTATCGTTATACTTATCTACACAGGTGTGGGCTATTGTTGTCCATGCCGTTTTATTACTCTCTTCATTTATTTTACATCGGATTTTATTCACCAGCGTTTGATTCAACCTCTCATTTAATCCATTTGAAAATGGTGCGTTTACTGCGGTGAATATCAGTGGAATGGATTTTTCACTCAGAAAAGATTTAAATTCCTTAGAATTTATTCCTGGATATTGGTCGCTTAGAATCATGCCAATTTCATTGTGATTGATTATATTACTGACCAGTTTAATAAAATCCTTGGCACTTTGTGTCTTTGATGTAACTATATGTGCATATCGAGTGTAATGGTCCACTAGCAGATGGAGATATCTTTTTGTTGACCGTGAGCCTCCAAAGCCTCCAATCGTGTCTATGGATACAATTTCATATGGTTTTGAAGCTGGCCCCAAGTGTGACATTAACCCATACTTCACTTGTACTCTTGTTTTATTTTTTATGCATATGTCGCATCTCTTGCACAGGTTATTTATATTTTTTGTTAAATTTTTTGCTGTATATATTTTTCCAATTTTATTTTGTATTTGTTTTATTCCTATGTGGCACATACTGTTATGTATTTCTTTTATAAGCTTTATACTGAATTTTTCTGATAATACAATTTTTTCTTGTTTATTACATTTTTTATAGTATATGTTGTGTCTATGTATTAATTTATTTTTATTAGCCTGTAAATCTTCATTATGTTTTTGATCCATTACAATATCCTGTAATTGTACAAAATTTACTATTTTTAATTGTTCCTCTATATCTTCTTTTGCTTCCAATACCGGGTTCCTGCTTAAGCAGTCAGCTTCTAAATTGTCTTTCCCAGGTGCATATTTTATTTTGAAATCATATTGAGAGAGATAGTATGTGAGGTCTCCTAATTCTTCATCCGTCCTTGATTTAATGTTCATGCTTTCCAACGGTTTGTGGTCTGAGTATACCGTGAAAAATTTTCCTATCAGCCAATACTGCCAATAATGAACAGCTTCTTTAATGGCTAGGCAATCTAAATAAATAGCCTTTTTTTTCTTCTGTGTCTCATTTAACTTTTTCGAAAAGTATGCTACCGGCTTTTCTACTCCATTTGGCTGTATTTGCTTTAATATTGCTCCAATGCCTTCTAGCGATGCATCTGTATAGACATTTATTGGCAAGTCTTGGTCATATATTTCTAAGATTGGTTGTGAACACAGTAGTTTTTTTATTTCATCAAATGACTTTTGACACTCTGCAGACCAAACGAATTTTTGGTTTTTTTTCAGTAAATTATGTAGTGGTTTTAGAGTTATTGCACATTTTGGTATGTATTCATGATAAAAATTTATCTTTCCTAAAAATTGTCTTATGTTTTTCTGTGTTCTTGGTATTGGGAACTCTTGTACGGAGATTAAGTTGTCTCTCAGAGGTCGAACTGTATTGTTTTCTATAATATGTCCAAGGTATTTTACTGAACTTGCAGCAAATGAACATTTTGTGAACTTTAATCTGAATCCTTCATTATTTATAGCTTCTAACAATTGCTTCAAGTGATTAATGTGTTCACTGTAAGTTTCAGAGAATACCAGTATATCATCTATATAATTAACTGTAAATTTGGTTAGTTTATGTTTTCTTAGTATATTACATAATATTCTTTGAAATATTGCAGGAGCTGTTTTGAGTCCGAATGGTAAACAAGTCCACTGGAAATGTCCTTCTTGAGTTACGAAGGCTGTTTTTTTTCTGTCTTCAATCCTTAATGGGATGGACCAAAACGCCGAATTTATATCTAGGGTTGAGAAATATCTGCAGTTTCGCGTTTTCATCACCAGGTCATCAATCAACGGAAACGGTTGAGCTTGTGGTAACACTATCCTGTTTAGTTCTCTAAAATCAATACACAACCTGGTCTTCCTCTGATCTTCTTTTTTAAACGCTAAGGTGACAGGTGCGGCAAAAGGACTGTATGATTCTTCTATCAGATTTTCTTGGAGTAATTTTCCCACTTGTTTCTCTATTTCTTTCTTATCCTCTGTAGAACATCTGTACGGCCTCTTGCTGCAGTATTTATCAACTAGCAGATCAATGCGTGCTTCATATTGTTGTACTTTTCCTACATCATATTTGTCTTTCGCAAAGCTTGTTTTGTATTCATCAATCAATTCTTTTATTTCCGTTTGTTGTTGAGTGTTTAAATTTCCCATACTCATCTCAAAGTTCTCTTCCTTTACGTGTTCATTGAAATTTATGGAAACCTCATTTTTATTTAGCTATCTCTTCGAACTATTGTTATAAATTGGTTCCTTATTTGTAGTTGTTTCTTCTTGTTTCTGCGTTATCTTCAAATCTTGGTCCTGAACCAAATAAAATTCTTTTATCATATCAAGTCCAATTAGGAAATCATATTGAAATTCATTGCCATCCACTATGTAGACAACTACACTTTTCTCTATATCTAAAATCTTTATCTTTATTGTTGTCAAGCCTTGAGTCCTTTTTACACCATTAATTGTTACTAGATTTGCATTTTTGTGATCATCTCTTTTTCCCTGTTTTATATTTAACAGTTAGGAATTTATCAGTGAAACATTAGAGCCGGAGTCATATATACCAAATATTTCCATACTCTCATTTAATGTTAGCTTGACTCTAATTAATGGTGTAATCACTCGTTTTTTTGGTCATCGTCATTTAATTCAATATCCAACACAGTATTGTTCACATTCTTGTTATGTCTTTTCCTATTTTCAAAGTCATCAGTTTGTTTAAAGCAACATTTTTCCTCAGGATGGTAGCGTATACCTTTGTTTAATTTTTCACAGGTTCTGCATGAAGGGTTTTTCTCAAATTTGGATTTAATGTCAGGCATATTTTTCTTGATTTTGGCAAAATTCTTTTTGTTCATTGCATACTCTTGTTTGCCAATTTCATTGCATAAGCTTGCAGTGGATGTTACTAGTGCTCTATCAATTTTGTCCATGACATAATCTGGTAAACCTATCGCAATAAGATTTGTCAGCGTTTGAGTGTCAATATCTTTGTTTACTTCCAATAAAAGGCGTTCTTTTTTCGTGGCATATTCTAGCAAGGAGCCTGTTTGGTATCTAAATGTATATGCATATTTTATCTGAGACCATCCCTTATTACCATAAGTTTCACAAAAAATGTTTTTCCATACACTCCATTCTGCCTTAATGGTGAATTTTATTATCATACTTGTGTACCAATCTAAGCACTGTTTCTCAAGAAGGTGTTTTAAAATTTCAATTTTCCTGGCATCCTGTATTATTTCAAACCTTTCACATTCAGCTTCAAACTCGCTTATCCATTGATTCACATTTGATGTTCTTCCCGAAAACTTGTCTAACACAAACTTCTCAGCTGTTTTTATTAGATTTTTATACTTAGATTCGGTGCTGTTGATGCTATTATTATTAGAAGGTTTTGTTTCCACTGCAATTTCGTCTAGATATTGATCACCGAACTGTACGTTTTCGCCTGCATCCAGGTAGATTTTCCGTAGTTCGTCAGTTAGTGGGATCCATATTTTCCGTGTCTGGTGTCTTTTTTAAGCGAATTCTTGATTTTCGCGTAAATTTCTAACTTAGTTATACTAGTATGTTTATTTGCATTTTTAAATTCATCGGGTATATCGTATTCACATCCATCGGGTGTTTCGATTGAGGTTATGCAAATCAAATTTGTTTTTGCATCACTTGCGGCTAATACCGCGAAAGTAAATCTCAATTTCTCCATTGTTTTAAACAAGTAATGTCGTTTTATAAGACAATTATAAAGGGAATCTTCAAGAAAATAAACGTGGCGTTGCTCTGAAAAAACAAAGTTTTATTTTAACGTAAGTTAACACTTTTTTTAACCACTAAAACAATAGAAATCAGGTTTACAATCCTACCTGAAAAAACAAAGAAACGACATTAAAAGTTTATTATTTCACTTGTCGATTCCTCTTCCACTAAAGTATAATAATTTATTGTTTGCGTTCACTCAGCCTCACAATCGACATATTCCCAAAAACCCTACCTCTGCTTTATCCACAGTACCGCCATGACACTCGTATAGACAGTAACGCCATCTAATGATAATGAAGGTAAAACAGGAACTGTTTTATCCACAGACAGATAGCTTAAAGAAATCTAATTTCTTTACATCTATATCTATATCTATATCTATATCTATATCTGTATCTGTATCTGTATCTGTATCTGTATCTGTATCTGTATCTGTATCTGTATCTGTATCTGTATCTGTATCTGTATCTGTATCTGTATCTGTATCTGTATCTGTATCTGTATCTGTATCTGTATCTGTATCTGTATCTGTATCTGTATCTGTATCTGTATCTGTATCTGTATCTGTATCTGTATCTGTATCTGTATCTGTATCTGTATCTGTATCTGTATCTGTATCTGTATCTGTATCTGTATCTGTATCTGTATCTGTATCTGTATCTGTATCTGTATCTGTATCTGTATCTGTATCTGTATCTGTATCTGTATCTGTATCTGTATCTGTATCTGTATCTGTATCTGTATCTGTATCTGTATCTGTATCTGTATCTGTATCTGTATCTGTATCTGTATCTGTATCTGTATCTGTATCTGTATCTGTATCTGTATCTGTATCTGTATCTGTATCTATATCTATATCTATATCTATATCTATATCTATATCTATATCTATATCTATATCTATATCTATATCTATATCTATATCTATATCTATATCTATATCTATATCTATATCTATATCTATATCTATACTAATATTATATTATAGGAAAGGTTCGATTTTTTGTTTGTTTGTTTGAAATGAATAGGCTCCGAAACTACTCGACCGATGTCAAAAATTCTTTTACCGTTGGCAAGCTACACTATTCTCGAGTGACATAGGCTATGTTTCATTTTCAAAAAAAAAATAGGGATGCTCACTAAAACTTGAATAATCTAACCCAAGGTGTAAAAAATAAACAAAAACTGCGTGCACTGCGAAAACGGTGACAGTTACGCAAAAATGATGTTCTATTAAATTGGTCCCCTTTAAAAGTTCTAAAAAGAAGTCCGCGTCTGCATATATCTAGCTTTTAAGGTTGACTCACTATAACCTTTTATATGATTATGAAATTAGTTCTAAAATAATATACACTTTCGAAGGTGTTTATTAATTACGATATTATTCCTTATCCAAATAAATTATTTAAATGTCACAGCACTTAATCATGAACAACATTGCTCTTGAAAGCCTTTGATTTTAACCAATATATAAGGAGTTATTATAGTTTTAAAATAATACACAATGGTCAAATACCACACGCAGTTTTTGTGTTTGTGGCGCGGTGAGAGAGGAGGGCTGATTTTTGAATGCGTTTTTTTCGATATTCATCGAAAATTACACGTTAATATTTATGAAATAAAAAAAATCTTCGTTAATCTCAAATATATAATAAGACAGTAAAAATCGAGTGTCTGTACATTAATTAAAAACGAGTAACAGAAACCAAAAAAAATATTGTAATTTTTGTCTGTCTGTCTGGTACGTTATAACGTCGCAAGTACTCAACGGATTTTAACGCGGTTTTTACAAGTGGATTATGTATAATCTGGAACGTAAAAATTTGTTTCGTTAAAATCTGTTAATAGAAAAAGAAGTTATGGTCAATATAAAATTTACTTCAAGCACTGTTTCAAAACTTTAAAACAGAATTGAATGCGGTTTACATAAACGTATTTAATTTAGATAAAGCTAGAATTTCTGCTTTGTTTTATCTGAATTTTAATAAAATAACAAATTAAATAATAGCATTAGTCATATAAAATCTCAATAAATCGCGCTAACTTGTTTTAGATCTCGCTATGATTATGTTTTCGCATTTGGTATAGCAGTTTGAAATTCTACAAAGAAATTCTTAAATTGAACATATCTCAAAAACATAATATTTGGTAAAAAATATTTCGTATCCATAAGCTTTAATACGTATATCTGAATAATGTCCTGGCCGTGTGTGTGTGTGTGTGTGAAGTGGATGTATGTTATTATTTTCAGTTTGATATCGTAGCAATGTAATTCATATATACAGGGTTATTTTTAATTAGTTGAGCACCTTTTGCAGGCAGCCTCTCTACATCAATCCCAACAACATTTGTTCTACGACTTTCAAAAAATCTTGATAAATAACTCAGAATAAACGAACAAAAAAAAATTTTGCTCCCTCGATTATTTATTACTCTGTATTTTGTAAGCAGTCTAAAGTATAGGTCGCGGCAGGCTAGCGAAAGTCAGAAACTGTTAAATGCGTGCGCAACCCTTTTTTCGTATAGCTTCATCTCTTTTACACCATGTTGCTATGGAAATACTAAATAATCAAAATGACAAGTATGTGGATTACAAAACACAATTTACATTAACCAAAAATAAAATTATCGGATTAGAGTTTTATAATTAAATAATGAATTGTAATTACATACTGGACAATACGATTTTATGGAATTGCTATTAAAACTAATAAATAAATTCAAGATTATAACATGAGGAAGAAATTATGAAATGTAATTTATAATATTTTTAAAATACATTGATTGTCTCAAAATAGAAGAAGTAAGAATGAAAAGAAATACGAGTTTTGGCTGAGAAATGGAGCATTAGGGTCCTGATCTTTACAAGGTCTGTTTTGCTATACCTAGAATGAACAACAACTCGAAACAGCAGGCACCATGACACCGTGGATTGTGTACATTTGTTTGTTTTTATGGTACTTATGTGTTTCTTCTATGAGAATATTATACGTCAGAAACAGTCGATTCACTTCTTACGTTTTAATTAAATAATATTAATGAAAATTATGACGTTTTTCTGTTACGCGCCATCTTCAAGAAATTCGTAAGTAACTTATTGTTTTATTGTCATGATATAAATATTAACAAACGAGATAATATGATATGTATAAAGTAAGTTGAAGAGAAGTTATTGTTTTGTAAAAATAATATTAATTTGGTATCGTTACAGTGCCCTTATTTCATAAACCAAATAAAAATATTGAGACATTCAACTTGTGGACAACTTCTATTGGAGATTTTGTTTTTTCATTAGATTCTTAAACAGTTAGACAATATGTGTTTCGACTATTTTTTTGTGTGCATAGCGCCGCTGCGTCACCCCGCCACCCCGCGCCCCGATGCACGTGGCCTTGGCACATATTTTGACAAGTTGCGTGGCCTCTCTTTGCTCAAGTTTAATGCACGTTTAGAGGCAATAAATAAATTTTGTATGGGAAAAAATAAAATTTTAAAACTATTAATTTTAAAAAGTCGTAGAACAAATGTTGTTAGGATTGATGTAGAGGGGCTGCCTGCAAAAGTGCTCAACTAATTACAAATAACCCTGTATATATAATTGCCACGGGAATAGGATACCATAGAATTAACTATAAGTCTATAATAGGTCTGGATCATTGTAGTTTCCAGAGATTACGCTAAAAGCAACCCACACGCGGGCGGAGCTGTGGGCAACAGATAGTATTATTATATATTCCGTACCTATGTATTTGTAACAATAAAAAATATAAATGCTCCTCCCAAACATATTTTTTTAAACCTCACGTAAATAAATGTACATATAGATACATATAGCTGAATTGTTATTAATGTATCTGCTTTAATCAGTTGTGATTTAATGTTGAAAAATAAAAAAAAATATTTTATGAAATCGCGATTTAACGCCCTTTTTTTCAAACGCCCTTTTCGGTCAAAATCCTTTAAGCCGTTTAGGCTATAGCAGGGAAAATACAAATAGCTCTCCATCGGTACCCTTCTGCGCAGCTCGTCTTTTTGGGCAACCTCAATACCTGTCATCAGGACTAGCTGTTCCGGTACCAGAAGACTGACTATGCTGGAAGAACAGTAAGGAATTTTGCGTTGTCCTTGGACTTCTTTCAGCTAGTGGGGCACGCGACAAGGTTACCTGGACCTTTTGCTGACAACTGATCAAGTATCGTCTAGAGGTCACCTCCTACTTGGGATCCTCCGATCACTGTCTGGTGAAATCGGTGTTAACATATTCCCCACTAGTCCTCGAACCACTTGGTATTATGCGGGTATGGAAATACAAGTCAGCAGGTTGGGATGAGATGTGACACTTTTTTGCACCTTATCCTTGGCGGCAGGTCTGCTCTCTTCTTTGGATCCGTCGAGTTGTTCGGATGCTATAACCGATTTGGTCCTGATGCACCATTATATTGCCTGATATTGCCTGATGGCAATGGAGTATTTTACTCCATTTTCTGACATACCCATCAGTGTCAAAGCTTGCTCATGGTTTAATGCTAAATGTGGTCATGCTGAAGACCAAAACCATTCGGCATTCCTCATAAGGGCTGATGCTCGAAGTCGCAAATATCCGGACGTAAATTCAAAGAAGAGAGCCTTTAACCAAGCTTTTTCAAGCAAAAAGGCTCGTCTCGACTGGCAGTTCAGCTTTCTGGTCTCTTGCAAAGCGATCGAGTCGAACTTCTGCCAGCCCTCACTGCCTCCTTTGATGAAACCGTAAGGAGCCCTGGCCCACACAGCAACAGAGAACGCGAATGTATTTGCTTATAATTCTAATTGAGATCATTCCAAAGACCTATGATATACACAGTGAAGGAGTCCGAATAAAAAGATGATGAATGCAAAGGGACTTTAAGGATAAGGTTTTGATTGGAACGGAGTGAACGGTTATGAGAGCTACTTAAAAATTCAAAACGATCTTTTAAAAGTACGAAGAAGCAGTAGAGTTGAACAGTAAAGAAGGCTAAACATATGAATATTCCTGCTAAAACAAATCGAAGAACACTTGAGTTTTTTGCGAAAGTGAGAAATATAGTCGCATTTTCAAAGACCAAATATAAACCTAGTGCATAGATTTTGAATGCGCTCGAGTTTACCTAACTGATGTTCCCGTAAATCAGGATAGCAGGCATCAACATTATGTAAAATAGAAAAAAGTAAAGATTTATATATAATATCATAATCACAAAAATATTATGTAAGTGATAAACCTTCATTATTATTAAGTCGTACATTTGACCTGTGCAGTGATGTAAATCTAACTTACAAGGATGTATCTTGTTAAAGTCTTTGCTGTGTTAAAGTCAGCCTCGGTAAAAAGTTACCCCATTTCGGTAAATACTTTTCAGTTTTATGCCTCTCGCGGGATCCCCTATTGCGTGTGTCGAATTATATAGAAAAGGTATCTTTACATTTTTTTATATATAAACGAAGGACTTTTTCTTTTTACAGCTTTTATTTCCAGATTAATCTTTAAATTATTTATATTTATTATAACTTACAAAGCAGATGATGTTAAATCTATTATTTATAATTTTTTTTATTCTATGCTTGATTATTAGCGGAAACTACTTTTTAAATACAAAGACAATTACATTACTTTGTTAAATATAAGGCTGTCTTACTATCTGTGTTTTTTACTCGATATGTTATTTTGATATCCACCGTAAATATTTCTTAATATATTAAAGGTAATACTTGTAAGCAGAACATGAAGTTCATTTTGATTTTAAATAGTTATTATTATATTTTAGTTACTTGAAACTACTATACTGATATGTCATTTACAAAAAAAAATGTCATTCTATACTCTGAGATGGAATAATAGTTAGAAAATGTAAACAAAGAACTGTCATAGTCAGTGTCATTACGTTACATGTCAAAGTATCCTTTTAGTTATAATAAACATTTTCTAAATTAGTTTATTTTTGTATTTTATGGGCATTTCAGTACAATACAATAAAATAATTTTATAATCATTTAATTTTTAACTTTAAGTATTATTCTATGAGAAATAATGAGGAAATAAAATTAAGCAATAGTGTTCCATTATTAGTTTATTCACTATCGTTAGACGTAAGACTTGATGAGTCCGAATCAGATTTAGTTACATTTATAATAAATTTATCGGATACGTTGTTAATGAGGTGACTAAATGATTACCAAAGGTTGCGTGTCCCTGTGACATTGTCATTGGAACAAACAAATTTCGAACGTTTTTTTTATTTTATGTAATTAAAAGGGTTTTTTACAAAATCAATGGTTATATATTTTTTTGTCGTACACATAACTTTTGCATAATATAAAAAATACAAACCTTATTTTAAGCGTTTTTGGATTTTCACGAAATATTAAATATTTTTTGGTAGTGGTTAACTTCTTTGTGTACATTTTGTAACTATTATTCCGTGTCAGAGTATAGTGAGTCAGAAAGAAGTGGAAAAATCATTCAATGTTTAAAGTTAAATAAAAATAAAAGTAATTTTTGAAAATATCTTTAAACATGTATAGCCATGTTAAGCTTATTTAAATTTATATAAATATAGAATGTAAAAAACCGATACGGGCAGGGATTCGAACCCGCGACTACTGGGAAACCGTCCCGTCGCTCTACCAACTGAGCTTCCGTATCGCTGTAAAATAAAAGTAACTAAATGACAAAGCCTAAGCTGTTTAATATTATCCATCAAAATATACTAGGCTTATGTGGAAATCGGAAGTGGAACTGTTTGTTCAAAAATGTGATATTAGTTCAAAAATGTGATTGTGCATTACAGAGCAGTGGTTGTCAAAGAATAACAATAGTATAAAGGTACAAAATTATATATTGTCAAGTTCGTTCTGTAAAGAGAAAGATATTCGCGGTAGCTCACTTGTCCTAGCTCGTAACGATATAGTGTTAAGTCTTGATCAGACATAGTGGTGCTCTCTGTCGAGCGAAGTACTGGAAAATCCTGTATTGAGCTAAATGAACATAATATTTTATGCGTGTACCGACCCTCTCTCTGGTGATTTTGATGAATTTGAAAACAAAATGGAGGATATTTTAACTAAGCTTTTAAACTTTGTTAAAGTAAAAGTAAAAGTAACTCTTGGAGACTTCAACGCAAAATTTGGGCAACCTACAAAAGAGGAAAACCTAGTCATGGGCCGATATGAATATGGCCAACGCAATGTAAGAGAAGAAACTTTAATATAATATGCCAGGGAATACAAACTATCAATTATGAATACTTTCTTCAAAAAAAGAGACAATCGCAAGTGGACATAGCTATCTCCAGATTCAAGCACTAAAAATGAAATAGACTTCGTCTTGTCAAACAAACGTTCGCTAATAACCAACGTTGAAGTCTTAAACTTCATACAATTTCCCTTTGACCACAGATTAATACGGGCTACACTCAACCTAATAGCACCAAAAACAAGTAGAAAACATTTTAGAGCAAAACTGAACATTCCTAAGTCTGAAAAGAGATCAATCAATACTTAACATGCCTAGAGTCAAACCTAATGAAAATAAAAACAACCCCGCATAACGTTCAAGATTACTATAACAATCTAGAAAGTGGTATTATTGAAAGCCTAAATATTCAACATAAAAACTGACAAAAGAAAAGTATTTTTAGCAAACATACTAAAAATCTGATACAAAAAAGAACAGAACTTATCAATGTATAAAACAGAACAAGAGAAATGAAAATTGACTGGAGTAAATTATTCAAAGAGACCAGTAAATCGATTAAAAAAGACTACGGCCAGTATAAGAGACATATTATTACTTATAACCTTGACAAGTACAGAAGCATAAAGCGCACACTAATAGAGCTCTCTTCTCACAACAAAAATTGGGTACAAAAACTAGGAAAAAACTCTAAAAAGACCAAATCAAGAAAAGACGTCATAAACGTAGCTACATAGTACCACCAAGAGCTATACAAAAAAGAGACACCCATAATAGTGAAGAAGTACCAAACATAAAAGAGATAGAAATTTGTAACCACATCAATCTTTTAAGCAACGTTAGAAGCTCAGGACCCGATGGGATATGCAATGAAGCTATAAAATTAGGAAAACCTATCATACTTCACCACCTGACTACCCTCTTTAACATGATATTAGACACAGAAGAAATACACATATAAATCAAAATCGCGTTTTGTAAGGTACAAAAAGTAGAATATTTTTTTTATATAAGGTATTTAATTAATCAAAGTATGATTGCTTTCTATGCACCTTTGCTATCTTATAGATAGTTTATTGATCCCTTTTCTAAAAAAAACTTGTCGGACGGGAATCAATAAAATCTTTGAAAGTGATTTGGACTGCCCCATCGGAGTTAAATTTTTTTTCTTGCAAGAAGTAATCCAAATTTCGAAAATTTCAAAAATTATAATCTGATGGAGAAGGGTCCGGGCAGTACGGTGGATGTCTTAGACATTCTAATTGAGGCTCTTCTAATTTGGTAGCCGTCTATTGTGCAGTATGTTGTCTAACGTTGTCGTTAAACAGCAGTGGTGTGGGGCGATTGACCAGCCTAGGTTGTTTGGCAAGCTAACTTTTCGATCAGGGTTTGCAAGATTTTAGAAAAGAGTTATGAACAATACCGGCACTTGTCCACCAAACGCTTATAAGTTTTTTTATTTTGGGTTAACTTTCACTTGGGACAGGATTTGTATGGCAGAGTGGACTGTGGAGTGGACTTCCGTGTCTGTATCGGGGGATCCGCGACGGCCGCTTTCTTGGATCTTTCTTCATCCCCAGGATGAAGGTGTGTATCCAGGAGGATTCTTGACGTTAAAAAAAAAAACAAAAAAGTTGGCTGGCAGGACCATTGCGATAAACGCCTCCAATTATCCTAGAAAAAAAAATTATTTTTCATCGGAGGTAATGCTTCGTACCGCAGAAGAGCATGGAGGACACTCTCTATGATCTTGTCAATCACATAAGAAATAGAAGAAGGGCCAAGGAAATCACCTTGGTAGTATCCCTAGACATAGAGGGCGCCTTTCGACAGGGCCTGGTGGCCCGTGATCAAAGTCCAACCGAGCAAAAGAAGATGTCCCCAGAACCTCCAGACTATCGTAGGCTCGTACGTCCAGAAACGATTTATGCAGCTGTCCTACGCTGCTCAAACAGCAAACAAGCAGACCAACAAAGACTGCTTTTAAGTGTCGATACTCGGACCTTTGTTCTGGAACGTCATTCTGGATCTGTTTTTCAACAAGCTTGACGACTTCGGCACCTACTCATAAGCATTTGCCGACAACGTGATCCTCGTGTTCTCGGGCCAGAAGACGCTTACAATCCAAACTTAGGTGAACAAAGTCATACGAGAAGTAAAGAAGTGGGGTGAGGATAATAAGCTGCGTTTCGCCCCCAAACTAAAGCGATGGTATCACTAATACACATGGGAGAGAACCAAATGCAGCTGATACCGAAAATAAAAATCTTGAAGTCATAAAGGGGCTCTCCCAAAAAGTATGCAAGGAGCAGCGAACAGTATCCCTTCAAGCATCACTAACCCTAGCAGGCCTTCTTCCATTGGAATTCAGGGTCAGGGAGCAGGTGTCACTATACGAGATAAAGAGAAAAAAAAGGACTACAGCCTTGAGAAACGTGTAAGCTTCTTGACACGATCAACACGGATATTAAAAACTGTGCAATATGAAGGGAAAAACATCTATACCGATGGAAGTAAGATTGGTGGAAAGGTGGGAACAACGGTCTCAATCTCTTGGAGAGGACAACAGCTTCAGGAGGTTGCGCTTCGCCGGCCATTGCTCGATCTTTCAGGCGTAACTCCTGGCTCTGGTGGTAGTCACCGAAGTCATGAAGAACAGGAAGTGAACGAAGGTGGTGATCTTAAGTGACTAGATCGTCACTACAGGCCTTGAACATCGAACCTCCCATTTATCCACTAGTTAACGAAGGAGTCAAACATATAAAAAGGATCTAACAAGAAGGGAAATAGTTAAAATTTTATTGGGTCAAGGCACACGTGGGCGGGGTGGGTAATGAAAGAGCGGATGATCTAGCTAAGGAAGCGGCATTGAATAGTAACAGAGTGCGTACTATGACAGATTCCCAATGTCGTATACCAAGAGGGCGCTGAGAGATGGGGAAAAGTGGTAGCAGCAGTATACAGATGGTGAAACAGCCTGAGTAACCAAGCTCTTCATACCGGACGTGAGAGCAGCATACAGGATAGCCAGGAACCTCAAACTCAACGGCCTCACCACCTAAACCACGGGGGGCTCTCGAGCTATCACCAAAAGTTTAAACTTAAAGACAGCCCAGTATCCAAATGCGACCACGATAAAGAGGAAGAAATTATCCACCTGCTAACGAAATCCCATGGATTTGGTGCAAAAAAATATAATGCGGAGATGGAACTCGGACACAGAACAAGAAAGAAAACTCTACACTACCTACTGGAAAACCCAGAAACAAGACACAGATTCATTTCCTGCTGCGAAGATATTGGAAAAATAATAATAAGTGAATCTAAAGACGGCAAGGTTTATTACAATTGATATTGTTCCACAACATGAAGTTACCATTAGAGAATGTGCAAAAAAAGAGTCACATCTTGGCTACCAAGGGTTTCAACATTGCAACTGTACTGAAGAATGCGTGTATAATAGATGTAAATGTAAAAAGTTGAAGCTCGTGTAACTCAAAATGTCACAAGAACCTTTCTTGTAAGAATAAATAATACTTATGACCCAGTTAAGTCATATCAGTTCAATAGAAATATTTTATTATTGTAGTCTTTATATAGCGAGACCAAATACTTGTATTGGTCTCTGTGTTTATTTTGTGTTATAGCTTACAATTTACTCTGTAAATTAAAGTTTAACATTGTTACAACAACGTTAATTAACGTAGAAATATTATTTATGAAATTTTAATTTAATTCTAAAAATAAACATTTCATTATTACTTTCCAAATAACAACATAATATTGCTACACATATACTTAGGCATGCTTAGGGAAAATTGAAATATCTTTATATATATATTTCTTGTGTGCGTGTGTATGTCACTGAACTCCTCCTAAACTACTGGACCGATTTTTATGAAATTCTTTGTGTGTGTTCAAAGGGACTTGAGAATTGTTTAGATTTACAATTTGGTCCACTGGAAAATGGTTTTTTGATTAACTTTTAATGTGTAAGTAGGTGGTGATTTTGGAATGTTTCACATTGGTTCCGATGGACTGCGTTACCATGGCAATGTTTAATATTAAATAATATTATATTATAATTATAATCTGCCCTGACAGTTGGCGTTGCGATAGAAATAAGAAAAATATGTTAGTACTAGCGGCCCGATACTTGCTTCGGTACGTTAAAGTGAAATTAAAAAAAAAAATATTGGAACAAATTCATTTATTCAAACAAAAAAATCTTTATTTACATATTCATAGGTATTTACATTCATTCATACGGTATCGATTGATCAAATTAGGATAAATGTACATGTAATGACGTTAGACATGGTGATAACTTTTTAATATATATATTTTTTAAAGTTTGATTTTTTAAATTAAAGATGCGTGTATAAGACAACGTCTGTCGGGTCCGCTAGTACTTTTATAATCTTTGGCTATACCTACTTATTATATTACATTATCCAAATCTTCGAAGGTATTATGTAATTCAGTGTGAAATATTACTTAATTCAAATTGAGTTGACATTATAAAAAACGGCTAGATAATATACATAATATATTATAATATACATAATATATTATAATATACATAATATATTATAATATACATAATATATACAAAAAAGATATTATTACACAGACTTCGAGACAAATCGAAAGCAAAAAGAGTAAAACAAAAAAAAAAAAAAAAAACAGTCTTACTCCTCAGAAACAGTTCTGGTGGCTTGGAGAAGGGCGAATATCCAACCAATGCGTAAAAAAGGGTCTGATCCAGCAAATGATTATCCAATAACCGTCACCTCAGTTCTCTCTAAGGTGCTCGAGCAGATTATCAATAAATAGCTGATTCAATACCTAGAAGACCGCTCTGTAATAAATGTCCGTCAATATGGCTTTAGACCAAATCGATCTACGGGTGATATTCTAACGTATGTCACGCATGTCTGGGGTGAGACTTAGGATCGGCATGGCTAATCTTTGGCTGTTATTTGGAAAGAGTCTGAGATCTTTCGCTTCTGTCCAAGCTTCCTGCTTTCGGTCTGCCACCCTATTTGTGCCATGGGGTCGCCGCTTTCCTGTATGAGCGTCAAATCCTAGCCCTTTGTGAAGGATTACCCTCCAGTTTCAGCAGGTAAATGCAGGTGCGTCTCAGTACTCCGTTCTATTGCCCACCTTGCTTCTTCTACATATCAATGATATGTTGAACCTAGGCAGCACTCATGGCTATGCGGACTATTCCACGGTACAAGGGCGATATATCGGACAACCTGCGAGAAAGCAGACTGACATTGAGTGCAAAGGACAGGATCTTGTTGCTGAGCTGATCCTTAAACTTGTCACACGATAGAGTCATGAGAATCTGTTTGAGTTCAATGACAAGGTAACACAGGTATGCTCGTTCTCCGCTAAATAGTGTCCGTTTGTTGCTCTTCCTTCGTTTGCTCCACGATAGCTTCAACTACTTCTGCGTACACCTCAGCCGTGACTTCAACCCAAAATTTTACATCGCGAGTGTTATTAAAACAGCCTCACGCAAGCTTGGAGTGTTGAATAAGGTGAGACGGTTATTTACGTCGAACAGCAGTCTTTTATATAGGACGCAGGTTCGCTCCTGCGTCGAGTACTGTTCTCATCTTTGGGATGGCTCAATTCAGTGCTTGCGTGACACTCTCGACTGGATGCAGAAGCGAACGGTTCGTATAATCGGAAGCCCAAAGGTAATGGAGTTAGTGGAGTTTTTACTATTGCGAAAAGACGTTGCTTGACATGCGTTTACATCGCCAGGGCAGTTACTATTGCCTACACCAGGACAAGTGGTTCCACAAATTCTTTGAACTTATCCCAAGCTCTCCTTTCCTATCCAGAACAACACGTGCAGGACAGAAGTGCCACCCCTTCATATTGGAATTTGTGTCATCACGAATCAAACGGTTCCTCACTTCACATTTATATCGGTATATCAAAATATCGAAATCAATACCACGGCACGTGTTTCCTTCCCACTGTGACCCTAGGTCTTTTAAACGAGCTGTGAAATGGCATCTCACAAGGCCGCCATTGTGGAGATCACCATATTGCATTATATTTTTACCACTGACTCAAAAAGAGGGCTGTTATAAGTTTGACCTGTGTATCTGTGTGTATGTTTGTAGCATCGTACCGTACGTTTGTATCGCCAAACGAGTGAGCGGAATTTACTTCGGTTTTTTTTAATAAAAAGGTTGCTCCGTCGAGATGGTTTTTAGTCAACATAAAAGTCAAGATAAAGATTAAGATATCAAAGTTTAAGATATTTAATTGAAGTTTTTAGTTATTTCAATTAAGTTTTAAATTATTTATTGATGCTGGTTAAGAAGATATGTTGGATAAGAAGTATCCAATATTAGTTATTTTTTTATTTTATTAGTATCGTCGAATATTAGTATAGTCTAAAACCTCACTCATTAGCTCGGAAAACTTCATAAAATAGACAGCATCCTTAACGAACGTACAACGGTCCCCCGACGCAACGACTTCAATCCTACTACGTATACGGTATAAGAAATAACATTAAATATTTTTTTTATTGAACAAAACATATATTTTTTTAGCAGGAAGTTAGAAAAAATAGTAAGATAAAAACATTGTTTGTCAATAAACACGTGGACGTCACGGGCTACAGTTAGTAAGATTAAGCTGAGATTAGCGTGCACAAACATACAGACAAACTGAAAAACCATTGTTTTGGGTTCTTTTGCTCTTATAACGGCCCCTTATGATGTTTTTTTAAATATTTTCCATATACAGTAAAGGATCAGTGATAATTTTACTATATGTATAGATATGTTATGTAAATCAGTACAGTGAATAAAATATAGCCTTAATATATAAGTTCTATTGTTTTTATTTTTTTATCAATTAGATCCAATTACTAGTTATATTTACAACTTTTTAGAAACAGGATACACAAAAAAAATCGTTCACAAATTTAAAAAAAATATTTTCTATTAAATGTTTAATCAACTTCATATTTTGTAATAATTGACGGCGCACAAGTTGTTTAGTTGACTATTTAGTTGATTTTTAAGTGAAAGATGACAGTTGACGGAAGACATAACACCGAGCGCTGGGGAGGCGGCCATTACTAGTTCGAGTGCGAGTGTGCGCGCACGCACCCACGTGTTCCGGTGGAATGTTAATCGAATCGGTGGTTCACGCAACTCTGATAATTGTATTCCTACTAAGTAATTTGTTATAATTGATTACCTACATTTAATACAAGAATTGTCATATTGTGTGTGTGGTTTAATTGCCTGAGACCTACGCCTCGGATCCTGTACCAGAATATTCCATCAAGAACGAGCAAGTCACTAATATGCCTCTCTATCTTCGACATCAGAAGTGGGATTCACTCGGGCATTACAACCACCAACTACCCTTCCAGAATCAATACAATCAATCAATAGTTGATAATCAATGATTATATGACAAAGCGCTGGAAGAATTCTACGAAAGAAGAAACCGCTGCTGATGAACAAAGAAAAGAAATGAGAAATTATGGCAGTGAATACGCGGTGCGAATGGCGGTAATGGCGCGGCGCGGATGGCGGTGATGGTGCGGGGCGGATGGCAGTGACGGCGCAGCGCAGTTGGGGGTGACGGCGCGGAGCGGCTGGCGGTGACGGCGCGGCGTGGCTGGCGGTGAAGGCGCGGCGTGGCTGGCGGTGACGGCGCAGCGTGGTTAGCGGTGACGGCGCGGCACGGCTGGCGGTGACGGCACTGCGCGGTCGGCGATGACGGCGCAGCGCTGATGGCGCTGATGGTGCTGATGGTGCTGATGTTGCTGATGGTCGTGACGGCGGTCGTGGCGATGGCAGCTATGGCAGTGGTACTGGTAAAGTGCGGTGCGAGCAACGCGTTGAGGTCTGCGCAATTTATCCACCATCGGATACGTCACAGTATAAAGGTGAATTCGTTTGATTTACTTCCAATTTTTGCGGTAAATACTCGCTAGATAAAGAAAATTAAGCGATCAAATGTAGTGCATCAGAGACTGAACAACCTTTTAGACAATTGAAGTTGAGTCATGTAAACGAAAGTAAGTTCTTCTGAATTAATTCTTCGAATTGGAGATCTGATATAAGGTTATAACGCAAAGGCTGATTGAAAAGGCTCATGCGTCTGAATCACGTCTGTCATTGTAAGGGCTGATTGAAAAGGCCTCGTACGCCTGAATCACGCCAGAAAAAAAATGGTCGGTATGGGCCTAGTATGCCCGGTCCTCATTCTCAGTTTGGCTGGTCTGTAAGGGCCTAGTACGCCCGGTCCACGCCTCGCGGTAGTTGTTGGCTGGTCTGTAAGGGCCTAGTGCGCCCGGTCCACGCCTCACATTAGCTGTTGGTTGGTCGAAAGGGATCCATACGCCCGGCCTAGCCATAAGAGATTGTCGGTTGTAAAGGTCGGAAGGGTCGCCTGCACCCGGACCCAGTCGAAAATATAATGTCGATGGTCGAATGGACCTAATGCGTCCGGTCCATATCTTAGCGAAGTGTATTGTAGGTCTAAAAGTATTGCCCTCAGGTTGAGTTATCAAATTAACGTTATGTAACCACTTGTTGAGTTTGTAAGTGTGCGTGAGCGCCACTTTAGATAATTTTTGCTTACATATTTTCTAAGTTAGTTGCAATACAAACATCGTCCTCATAACCCGTGTTTTATTAAATTACCTGGTTATCGACATCTTGGGTACACCACAAGCAACCTTATAATCATATAAACATGGTCCAATACGAACCGGATTGAAGAATTATTATTGCAAGTGATCTATTACCTAGTTGTCGCCGCCGAGTTTTTTATATATGAAACTCATTAGTGAACAAAAGAGAATCGACGACTGTTATACAAACTTGAGGGTATATAGTGTGATACGCATTCCAGTGCTAAATAACGAAGTGAACGTCTTATAAAGAATCAAATATTGTTTATTATAATTATGGAGAACATTGAACAAATATTAGATGTTTTGGAACACTATTCAGGCAGTATATTAAAGATAAAGACAAACTATAAAAGTCACCGAAAATAAGAATTACAAAAGGTTTTATGGAAGCAAGGTTACAGTGTTTAGAAGAATATTGGAACTCGTACCAGAATAGTTATCAAAATTTATTGAAATGTACTAAAAAGGAACAACGTAAGAACATAACCTATTTCGCTGAAGATTTATATAGTCAGTGTGAAGAAACATATTTGGATTTGAAGACAGATATTACGAATACACTTCGGTTATCAAATACAGAGAGAGTAGATGCGTCATCATATAAGGACAGCTCAAGCAGCACCGAGGTAAAACTTCCGAGGATTAACTTACCCACAT
This sequence comes from Napeogenes inachia, assembly GCA_959347355.1. NCBI lineage: Eukaryota > Metazoa > Arthropoda > Insecta > Lepidoptera > Nymphalidae > Napeogenes > Napeogenes inachia. The sequence continues at coordinate 508,520 of OY365799.1, read as the reverse complement.
TTACGGGCATGTATGAAGAATGGCAATCGTTTGAAGACACTTTTACAGCATTAATATCGGAAAATAAGACATTAAGTGAAGTGCAAAAATTACATTACTTAAAATCGTGTTTGACGGGCGAGGCTAGAAATACAATTAAGCATATTCAAGTTACAGAAGCAAATTATAACAGGGCTTGGGAAACTTTGAAAAACAGATACAGTCACAAGCGACTTATAGTGAATGCAATATTGAAAAGGTTATTTACAGTTAAAAAGGTTAACACGCAATCGCCGGGACAGTTAAAAGTTCTGATAGATAGTACTCAAGAGTGTTTAAATAGTTTGAATTCGATGGCTATTTCAACAATCTCGTGGGATCCCATGATCATTTATATTACTGTGCAAAAATTAGATTCTGATACGCACAAGGAATGGGAATCACATGTAAGTAGAGAATACCAGTATGATTTACCTACTTTACAAAATATGATTACTTTTTTGGATAATCGCATCCATACACTCGAATTAACCTGCTCGCCTTCGACAAACATTCATAAAACACATAAAGAACGTTCATTCCATTCGTCAGCTGTAACCGTCACTTGTAAATTATGTAATGGCCAGCATCTTCTCTGCCACTGTAAAGAATTTGTAAAACTAGATCCCGAGAAGAAAAATGAATTCATTAGAAACAATCGCTTATGCTACAACTGCTTGTCACCAGGCCATCCAGTTTATTATTGTAAACAGAAGATTTCTTGTAAGATTTGTGGACGGCGTCATCATTCACTTCTTCATCACAGTAAGAAGGGAGAAGATTCTCAGGATATAGAGAAGAATAGTAACACACCTGGAATCTCCTCAATGCACACGCATAAGGACATACAAGAAAATGTTCAGGATGAGTCATTTATAGTGAACTTCGCATACAAGCAGAGAAGAGCATTATTAGCGACAGCGTTAGTACCGGTCAAGAGTAAATGTGGCCGTGAGACTACGTTAAGAGCATTAATTGATCCTGGATCACAAGCTTCATTTATAAGCGAGAATGCAACTCAATTAGTTCGACTAAAGAAAACCCCTGTACGAGGTTCTGTCACGGGTGTAGGATCCACATCAACCCCAGTACGTTATGTGGTACAGTTGGAGATCTCATCAAGGTGTGATAAGCAATTCAGTCTCCCGCTGAAAGCATATGTTTTAAAATCACACATAACGTCAAAGTTGCCAGGGTCTACAATGGAACCTAATTCAAATTGGACACACTTAGATGGTCTAATGTTAGCTGATCCACAATACTTCATGTCAAACAAAATAGATTTATTGCTTGGCATTGATGTATATACCGAGATTGTGAAGAATAATTTAGTAAAGGGACCACCAGGTACACCTTCCGCTCAAGAAACAAGTTTAGGTTGGATTTTATTTGGTAACATTTCAGAACATACCAATAATGATGTAGTAGTCATGCATCACCACCTGGACATAGACATGGATAACCTTTTAAAAAATCTTTGGAGCATTGATGATACCTCAAACCGCAAACTCACCTGTGATGAACGCACATGTGAAGATATTTATGAAACAACACATTCCAGAGATTTAGATGGAAGATATATTGTTAAATTACCCTTTAAAGTACAACCGCAAGAAATAGGATCAACGAGAGATATAGCATTAAAAAGACTAGAACAATTGGAAAGAAGATTAAAAACCAAACCACAACTAAAAGAAGAATATTGTAAAGTAATGGAAGAATATATACAACTTAATCACATGGAAAGAGTTCCCAAAGAAGAGATAAATAATTTTGCTATATACCTACCACACCACGCTGTCATTCGAGGAGACAGCGAAACCACGAAGGTCAGAATTGTTTTTGACGCGTCATGCAAAAGCTCAAAGAACAATTCACTAAATGATTTGCTATTAGTGGGACCACAATTACAAGATGACCTGCGAAATTTAATAATGAGATGTCGTATGAATAAAATCTGCTTCATAGCAGATATACAGAAAATGTACCGTATGATATTGGTTACAAAGAAGGACGCAGATTATCAGCGAGTATTGTGGAGACAGGATCCAAGTCATGAAGTAGAAGACTATCGCATGCTGAGAGTGACATTTGGTACAGCCTCGGCGCCCTACCTAGCAATCAAGACGATAAAACAATTATCAATAGATGAAGGGGATAAATATCCTATAGGAGCTAAAGTTTTAGCAGAAGATTTTTACGTGGACGATTGTATAAGTGGGCACAATACGATAGAAGCAGCAATAGAAGCAAGTCGAGAATTAAGAGAATTGTTAAAATGTGGAGGTTTTACATTACAGAAATGGGCATCAAATAGCAAAGAATTTATAGATTCAATTCCACAGCCATTGAGAAGCATAAGTGTTGACACGAATGAAAGCATTATTAAGACATTGGGTCTATCCTGTAATATGAAAACAGATACTTTTCATTACCAAATTAAACTGCCACCTAAATCAATTGTGTTTACAAAAAGAAATATCCTTGCTGACACACAACGATTATTCGACCCTTTAGGATGGATATCACCAGCTGTTATTCACGCCAAAATTTTAATTCAGAATATTTGGAAAGATCGAATTGACTGGGATGAAGAGGTTAAAAAATCACATAAAGAAGAATGGAATAAAATTAGAGACAGTTTTAATGATTTACATAAAATACAAATAAAAAGATGGATACATACAGAAACAGAAAACGAAAAGTTAAGTATTCATGGATATTGTGATGCTTCAATCAAGGCATATTGTGCAGTAGTATATTATAGAGTAGAAAAAGAAAACGGAGAAATTAAAATAGGAATAATCGCATCCCGTACTAAAGTGGCGCCAGTTAAAAATATTTCCCTACCCCGCTTAGAACTCTGTGGCGCGGTACTTTTAGCCAAACTATTGTCACAAGTAAAAGGGGCAATGAGGTTGCCAGAAAAGGAAGTCTATGCTTGGACGGACTCCACAGTTGTTTTAGCGTGGCTTGCAGGCGATCCAAATAGATGGAAGCAATTTGTCAGCAACCGTGTTGTAGAGATCTTGGATAACGTTTCTAACTCGCACTGGTTTCATGTTAGGTCAAAAGACAATCCAGCTGATATTGGTTCTAGAGGGATGTATGTAGACAACCTAATAAACAGTAAATTATGGTGGGAAGGACCGGAATGGCTGAAAAATAAAAACATACAATTTGATAAAAGCATAAATCCTACTGAGATTGAATTAAAAAACATATCAGTGAATTTTAAAATGATGAGAATTAAATTTGAAGACTTTAATACACTACAAGAGCTCTTGAAAACAATTATTTACTGTTTAAGATTTTTAAGATTAAAGAAAAATTTAGAAGACATTGATAAAGCGATTACAACTTCTGAAATAGAAGAAGCATTAATTAAATGTATAAAAATAGCACAAAGTGAAGAATTTTCAATGGAAATAGAAAAATTACAGAAAAGAGTAAACGTGAAGAAAGAAAGCTGCTTAAAAACACTAAATCCCTATCTAGACAATAACAATATTATCAGGGTGGGCGGAAGATTACGAAACGCAAATATAAATACAGAGCAGAAGTATCCAATTATTTTAGGTACGAAGAATCAACTTGCACACTTAATTGTAGCTGAAGCACATCAGAAGACATTACATGGAGGAATTCAGTTAATGCTTAGTTACATTAAATCAAAATATTGGATAATACGAGTAAAGAACGTTATAAAGACGCATGTACATAGGTGCATTATATGTGCTCGCCATCGAGCTATATCGAGAACACAGATTATGGGTGACCTTCCTGAGGTTCACATCACTCCTGCTCGTCCATTTGTTAATAGTGGAGTTGATTTTACCGGCCCTTTACAAATACTCATGTCAAGGGGTAGAGGAGCAAAATCTCATAAATCATACATCGCTATTTTTGTTTGTATGGCCACAAAGGCTATACATTTGGAGTTGGTCGGCGATCTTACATCAGCGGCATTTATCGGAGCATTTAGGAGATTTGTATCCCGACGAGGAAGGTGTGCTCAAATATGGAGCGATCACGGACGGAATTTTGTGGGTGCTAATAAAGAGTTACATTCAGCATGGAAGGAGGCTAATCTTGATTTACCAGGTCATCTAGCAGATATACTTGCAGCAGACGGCACCCAGTGGCACTTTATACCTCCGTATAGCCCGAACTTCGGTGGGCTATGGGAAGCGGCCGTTAAGTCTACCAAGTTCCACTTAAAGCGAATCCTAGACACTCACTTGACTTACGAAGAGGTGACTACAATACTTTGCCAAATTGAAGCTTGCCTCAACTCACGGCCATTGGTACCCGTTGATACAGCAGATACTGAACTAGAGATATTAACTCCCGGACATTTCTTGATTGGGGAAGCCCCTGTTACAATACCCAGCCCAAATTTAAGTCAGGTCAACATTAAGCATCTGTCGAGATGGCAGCTCTGTCAACGACTGGTAGCAAATTTTTGGCATCGCTGGCAGAGCGAATATCTTACTCGTCTACAAACTAGATCAAAGTGGATTAAGAAGCAGAAGGAATATGAAGTTGGCGATATAGTGATATTAAGAGATGATCAATTACCACCTGCTAAATGGGCTCTGGGTAGAATAATCGCAAAACATCCAGGTGGAGACGGTATTACTCGCGTTTATAGTATTAAATACCGCAGTAACATAGTTCAAAGATCAATTTCTAAAATTTGTGCTTTGCCACTTAATAAGGAATAACTTTTGTTATATTTTTATTAGGTGTTATTTTGATTGTATAAAATCAAAGGACAATTATTTACTTTATTATTTACAGTCCACTTGTTTAGTTTATTATATTTTAATTAGCTTAACTACTTGTTAATTAGATATTAACCTTGTTTAGAGTGTATTTATGTAGTAAAGGACTAGGTCCTTTGGTGGGCGGCATGTTGAGTTTGTAAGTGTGCGTGAGCGCCACTTTAGATAATTTTTGCTTACATATTTTCTAAGTTAGTTGCAATACAAACATCGTCCTCATAACCCGTGTTTTATTAAATTACCTGGTTATCGACATCTTGGGTACACCAGAAGCAACCTTATAATCATATAAACACAGCTACAAGCAACAGTCTATTTAAAACATCTGGATAGAGCTACTATCAGGTAAATTAAATACAGGCATAATGAGCTCAAATAATAATATATAATATGTTCTTCTTTATGTGTCTTCGTAAATAAAAAAAAATATACACAATGATACACAAATAAAAAACAAAAAAAGAATAATAATTTAAAAACTTTAAGTTCCGAAGTAGATGCGTTTGGTCATCCGGATCACTTTAATGGCTCGTTGAAATGTTTATAGGACTTGGTAACAATTCTACGATCCCAATAAATCCCATAGACAGAAAGATTTATAAATTGAATCCAGCTCTAGTGTGGAGGACAAAAATATTATTCGTTCTTAGATAAAATTACTTTTCATTTCTGAAAACTATTCTGAGTGTATAATATTAAAACTTTAATTTTTAATACGTCTAAACTATCACTATTTGACAATATTCATTGGTACAAGCTTTGTCTGCTATGTTTTTATTATCTTTCCTTCTTCCTTTTTTATATCTATTCAATTCAAATGATGCTCATCATCAATATTAATTTTGTAAATATTTTTGCTTTTTTAAAAGGGCTAATCTCTGAAACTATAAATCGAATTATTGTTTACTTTATTTTTAGTTTATTTATAGCTATTATAATATGACCTTTACAATCAATATTATAAAATTCGATGACAAAGATACAGCAATGTATAAGCACTTTGTCTTTATTTTACAGTCTCCTAGTCGAGTTGATTTCTCCTTCCTCAATCTGCATTAAATTCACCTTCTTAACCCTTAAAAATATTTTTATTTTAATGTGTAGTAACTACTCGTGAAAGTCATAGAAAATATTAATTAAATGTACAAAATTATTGTATTTCAGTTGAGTATACGATAAAGGGATCATTGCTTCACTTTATCGTTTACACAACCGTACCCATTTGGCCCTGTAATTAAATTTAGTACACTAGTGGTCGCCCGCGACTTCGTCCACGAGGACTTTTATTTTTGCTGCCTAGTTTCAAACAAAATTGCAATTTTTTTTTCAAACCCTTAAGGGTGGAATTTTAAAATCCTTTCTTAGTAAACCACTACGTGCAAAGTCAAAAGTATCCTCCAAATTTACTGTCTCTCCGCCTGCGGTTTAGACTGTGTGTTAGAACTCAGTTAGTGAGTTAAGAGTGATAGATTATACAGTGTCTTTAATATACACAACGTATTTTAAAGTACTTCTGTAAACACGATGTTTTTGGTTGTATTTTCGTTTGGTGGTAGAAGAACGTACTTGTGTTCTTCACAACCTGATCTTGATAATGCAACATATAGTTGTCCAACTATATGTTGCGTTTGTATACAGGAATATTTTTAATTAGTTGACCACCTCTTGCAGGCAGCCTCCCTTTTTTTTTTAATCGTTGGAAAAATGCGTTACGCATCATCCCTACGGCCAGGTAGGTGATGGCCGTGGGGGTATTTGGGACTACCCGGCAGCATAGACACGCATTTTTAAAACTACCCACTAAAAAACCAACGGTTGACCTCATCGCCTTAGTGGGACGCCACGGGATCGCTTTCGCACTCACCGTGACGCTCCGGCGAAACCCCCTGCGAGGGGCCCCGATCGACTTAGGGACACTCTCACCTCGTAGGCCTATAATGGGCGGGAGAGGTCACCCCCCTCTCCCGTCCAGGCACTACAGCTGGGGAAGGAGGCTGCGGGCGTAATCCCGTCTCCTTCGATCCAGCCTACCCCGACGTGCAGGCATCCTCTCTATATCAACCTGTTAGGGTTGATGTAGAGAGGATGCCTGCACATTTGTTGCACAACATTTTAAAATTAATAGTTTTTAAAATTTGAGTTTTCTTATACAAAATTTATTTGTTGCCTCTGAGCTGACATTAAATCTGAACCAGTAAACTGTTGACTGAACCTGAAAAAATATAACTACTATCATATTATTACAAATTTGGTGGTTTTACAAATTTACCAGTTTTTAATTTTAAGCAAGGCAGGGAAAGGCCACTCGGATTTAGGGAATTGAGAAACTCTTGTGGATAACCGCATTGATTGATTTCATTATCTTGGAAGTTTACTAAGAATTAAGTCATTAATTTGGTCAACACTACTATAATTTTTTTGATCTATTTGAACTACGTCTGGATAAGCTTTAGAGATAAGATCTTCAATATTCGTAACTTTTTCACTTAAATCGTGATCTATATTAATTTTGGTTTCACAATTAGGTACTTTGCTGTTTTCTATTAAAGCAAAAATAACAGTGATTCTACCCATGATTTTGTTAGATTTTAAAGAACGTATCTATCTACAACATAAGAAATAAATCAAACCTTTAAGGAAAAAATAACTACGTTAAAAACCGACTTTAAAACTAAAAAGTAATAAATAATGAAGATTTAATATTTATTATATACTACCTAATATTTATATGTCCTATTTACTAATAGGTTTGAAGTGTTTGAAGTTCCTAAATGCTGTAGGATCAAAGCAAGTCAGTACTTGCTTTGATCATTTAATGCATTGGTGTACAAACTTTCTTGCCAAATTTCTGCCGCCAAGAGGATAATAATGGTGTCGGATAGTGGTGAGTAAGAGTTGTGGTCTAGCATGCATAAGATTAAGGTGAAACATTTGAAATAATAGTTGGCAAATAATCTGTTTACTGGACAAAAGAATGGGGTGCTTCACGTTGTAGTCATAAAATGAATTGTTCAATCTACCACCTACACGAATTAAATTAATAGAGCTATCTATAAAAGGAGACAATGTTAAAAGTTTATTTTTCGATTGCAGTTGCTTGCCCAGAAAGAGTAATTTATATTCTTCAGGAAATGAATCCTGCTGGCTTATGGCTAATAAAAGGTTTAATGAATTAGTTAACTCTATGTGGTTAAGTGAACCGCATTCTAATGATTGCCTTCTGCAATTGTTTAGAAATCGCATAATATATGCCATCACATGCTGTAATTTACGAAAACTAGAGAACTTATTGTAAAATAAAGAAATTTGATTACACTTGGGCTCCAAAGTATCTACATGAAAGGATGTTATTATTTTTCGAAAGTTAGACTGATCGTGACAATGTATGTTAGGAAATGATGGCCACAAGGATGAATACTTTTAAAGGAATTCCGGTCCGGTCTACCATAGAGAAGAAGTAAGTAATTTTTCGGCGCTAAGTCCACGCGAAGTGAGGTCAGCGGGGTTTTCTTGAGAAGGTACATAGCGCCAAAGAAAACCTCCTACAGTATACTGGAACTCAGACATATATCTCAGAACATATAAACAAGCTCCATAAGCTTTCCCGGAAGCATCAGCAAATATATGCAGTTGTAATGACCTTGGTGACTCACATGTTAGCCATAGTGGTATGTTAAATGTGTTAAATATGGGTAGATTATTTTGGAAAGCATTCCAAGCAAGTTGAATATTTTCCTGAACTGGTTCATCCCAGGAGCACTTGGAAAGCCAAAGCTTTTGCATAATGATTTTAGCTTCTACTATGCAAGGAACCACCAATCCAATTGGATCAAAAATTAGTGCTATTGTCAATAATATTTGACGTTTAGCAGCGTTATTAATTTGTGCATTGGGGAAATTAATAATAAATGAGAACGAGTCACTTGAACAACGCCAATTAAGCCCTAAAGTCTTAGATATCTCATCAAGATTTTTTTGCAGATATCGTTGATCATCTCTTACCAATGTTTGCGTGTACATCTTTTCTATATCGGCACTGACTGCTTTTTTATGCTGATGAAATCGAAGCAAAATTGATAATAAATCATGTTGTAGTGTTGGGCCAATCATTTGTATTTCGTTAAACGACTTTCCCGAAGTTGTTTTAACAGAAGCATCAAACACAACTCGAAGTTTTGTAGTAGAACTAGACTCTTTCAAAAGTCCGTGATGAGGCAAAAAATTTGAATAATTACTTGATTCATCTGAACAAATAGATATGTGCCCCAAGTTGATGTATTCGTTCATGAACTCCACGTAGCGGTGTTTGTAATTAATATCTCTAGAAAAGCGTCGTTAAAGAGATAGAAATCGTTGCTTAGCTATTACGAACGAATCACTTAAAGTATTAGAAGACTCTTTAAGAGGGATATTCACCACAAACCGACCATCTGCATTGTGACGAGTGGTGTCAACAAAAAGTTGTTCACATGCTCGCTCCTCAGTTGTAAATTTATGTTTTAATTCAACCGAATCCAGTTTCCAAAAGCATGATAAGTCCGTAAGTAAATTATCTGTACACAACTGTGAGCTGGTATTCGCTTGATAAAAAACGCCTGAGATAAGTCAACATAACTTTGATTCAAACAAAGTTGGCATGTTTATACCTAAAGTAATGCGATTCGCGCCTATGATACTCCAGAATACTTCCGCGCCTACAAGAATGGCGATCGATGACGGAATATAGTATTCGGGGTGGGCAAGATGAACGTTCTGAGGAATACGTATTTTATCGAGATCGACTAAAGTTTGGGACTGAAGTTGATACCTTTGGTAACACAAAACAGTCAATGTTAATTTTGTAGTCGCTATTCAGTGATTTTAATGAAATATGACAGCCCAGTGAAGAAGTAGAAGATAATTCATTGATACCTATAACCCTGGAGCTGGCGTTGTAGGTTGCAATGTGAAGCTTCCGTACAAAACTCTTAGCGATGAAATTTGCCGTACTTCCGTTGTCCAATAAAACCCGCGCCATTTGATGGTCACCCTTACCGTCCATCACTTGCACGAGGGCTGTGGAAAGGAGAACTACTCTGGATGTCACGGCGTGATTTGCTGATAATGCAATACTTTGTGTATTAGAGTTAGTATTGTTGTCATGCATTAAGGTTTTGTGCTTTTAAAAGTCTTATCTTGTAAAAGTCATAGGTAATTTATTTTGTTGGAGTTCGATAGTGTACTTTCTATCACTTTGGTGTGATAACTGTGATAACGGTGTGTTGCACATCTGCTCGATTACCCTATCTAGCCTATAAGATATCGGACGATAGTGCTGGCTAATCCAATATATTCGGCATATATTTATAATTATATGTCATCTAAGCATACGTACACTTATTTAGTTCGAGAATAATATATTATTATGAAAAAAGAGAAAATGCAATTGTGATGACAGGGATGACAGGGTTTGCTTATGGATATCCTACACGAATAAAGCTAGTTCAGATGAGTTTAGACAACCTCACCTCAACCTCAAACCTACTCACGTCTCATCACTATCCCTGACACCTGCAATCGGTTATAACTTCTCTCAAGAACAGAGTGATCTGGGTGATACTGTACATTTAGAGCGTAAGCTGGACCATTTTAAGGACTTACTCAAAAGAAAGCAGATGGATTTACGCTATCAGCATCGTGGAATCTAGTGATAAGCAGATTCTTTCTTTTACGCAGTCAGTTAAACGTCTGCATAGAGACGCGTCTGTCGAATCACAGAATAGGTATATTGTGAATATTGTTTGGTACATCGCGGAAAGACAATAGTAATAATATCGAAGGTGTGCCGATGGATTAAGAAATTTAGTCCTCACAGAGACCGTTGATATTTTAACCCCTAATTTAATAAAATAGAAAATAATTTCTGAGATGTATCCGTGGTTTTGTTTGTTCCAGTTTGAGATCTTTGGAGTACTTCCATACACAACTTTGGGTCCCACAAAGTCCAATTAGCTTCGAGTTTTAGCTTAGATGTAGCAGTACCTTACACCAGGAGACTTGCTAGATTTCAACCAACCGGAAGTACGAACATGTATTTAATACTACTAATAATTTATCTCTTATATGTTCACAGCTGTCACCTCTTAAATAATATTACTCCTTCTGTTGCTCATTATAAGATATGTATTATTTATTGATATGGAGTTCGTATTGTACTGTTGTAATTAGTCATATACAAATTTGTAGTTTTTTTGATTTTGTATATGTATATCGGCGCAAAGACAATATTTCAACAATTATAATTATTAAATTACCTAATTAATTGATTAAAAATAGGAATGATTATTTATCAGTGTAATAATTACCATAAATTAGAGCATTTCTAGTTAATTTTATTTTAGCCACAAATAAACCGCACAGAAATTAATACTTGGCAAAACTTGTAGCGACATGAACGTGCGACGATCCCTATAAAGAAGCCGCGTAGAGAGAGCTACGGATATTCTTGTTCAAGTCGTCGGACTGTGTGGTTTTCTATAAGGACACTATTACGCTGCCAGTTGAATAAATGAAGCGCGATATATTTGTTCGTGAAGTTTTATTTTAAAGAAGTAATAATGAACAACCATCACAAAGACTACGACATTGACGGCAACGAAGCTGACTTCACACCCTTTAAAAACGCTAACGGGGTATTTTCTCGGATATACATTATATAACGTATTTTATTATGCTTGTGTTCGTTATTTATTCTGTTAATAATTGATAAGTTTCTTAATGTATGTGTAAGTGATTTAGAATAAGGAATTAATTGAAATTTGGAATAGAGCAAAATGGGCACTTATCAACCTGAATAGAATACAGTACAGTTATTATAATATATTCATTATAAACTTACTCTTTTCAGTATTTCAGTTTCATGGTAGTTTAAGGTTAAAAGAAAATGTGTTATCATATCAGTTAATTTGGATTTCGTCAGAGGGTAAATATTCAGTTTGCAATTTATTCTATTATAAAGAGATGCAGACTGACATGCGAATTGATTCTGTTTAAATTTGGTTTTACATACAGGTACATAGCAAGCATTAGTAATTCTACGTTTATTGACAGAAATTCTTTTGTGAGGTAATTGTTGATGTTATTACTACGTACTTTGTATCTTTGTGATGTGCAATAAAGTATTACGAGAATAAATATGATTTACTAATATGCTTTTAATAATGCTATTGCCTCAAAGGCTATCTAAACTAATATGGTTTTTATTTATGGTATTAAGTAGCACGTAGTGGGCAAAGTAAATTCACAAGGTTAGAAAATATATAATTTAATGGTGAAGATACAGCATTTATGAACTAATATGATAAATAATTACTAAACGACCAAGAAATACAATTTCTAGAATAGATTTGTACGTATGGGGGCAATTATTTCGGGCCCATAAAGTCGTGCCGCAAAGCGACATAGTCGTGTTCCGGCACGTTGCTCGATGAAGCCGTCTATGGGAAATGGGTCTGAACAGCTGCGGTACGTTGGCAAACCGGTTGACCTCGAGTTGGTGTTTGTTTTGTCGGGTGTCTAGTCGAGGAGGGTAGCGGGATCCGAAGCGACGGCTTTCCGCTGGCCGCCCGCAGATAGTTGGGGGCCCAATTAGTGGGCTAGCCACCCACGAAAGGCTGCCCCGCCAGCTGCGAAAAATCCCAGGGTGGCTCCATCGTGCTGGTTGGCGACCAGGCGAGGAGGCCCGATGGCGATCCCTGGGGGGGTTCGGGCGTCCCCGCAGTCTCCAGGCTAGCCTCCCAGCAACAAGACATCACCAATTTCGAAGTCGGGTTTGATACGTACCGCCTCGTTCAACTGCCATTTCCCATCCCTATTCACTTTTATTTATTTTTTATTATGAAAAAGGTTAAAAAAAGAAACAAGTTGACACAGCGGTTGCACTCCTCCTCATACAAAGTGCACCTCACTAATATAAGGGGCTTGCACTCAAATCTTTTAGCTGTCCACCACCACCTGGAGACAGAGCAGCCGCACTTGCTCTTTTTGACGGAGACGCAGATACAATGTCCTTTGAGCGCTACATACTTGGATTATCCCGGTTACTCGTTGGAGCACAACTTTCGCTCACGGGCCGGAGTCAGTATGTACGCGCGGAACGACCTCTGTATTCAGCGTCTCCGTCACCTTAAAGACCCCACTTTTTCTTCCCTATGGGTTTTAGTGGACACAGGAAACGAAAAAATCCTGTATTCCTGTGTCTACCGTTCGCACAGCGGTGACCAGGAGACAACTCGTTTATTTGAGTATCTCAGTGAGGCTGCAGATATGGCTCTGTATCAGTACCCTTCGGCGCAGCTCCACTTTCTGGGGGACTTTAATGCCTGTCACCAGGACTGGCTGTTCCCGTACCAGAAGACCGACCATGCTGGAAGAGAAGCGAGGAAATTTGCGTTGTCCTTGGACCTCTTTCAGCTGGTGAAGCAAGCGACAAGGGTACCAGATGTGGTAGGCCATACAGCCAATTGCCTGGACCTTCTGCTGACAACTGATCCGGACAGGTATCGTGTAGAAGTCACCTCCCTCTTGGGAACCTCCGATCACTGTCTGGTGAAATCTGTGTTTACATATTCCCCACCAGCCTCGAACCTCATGGTGTTAGGCGAGTATGGAAATACAAGTCGGCAGATTGGGATGAGATGCGACACTTTTTTGCGTTTTATCCTTGGCGGCAGGTCTGCTTCTCTTCTTTGGATCCGTCGAGTTGCGCGGATGCTGATGAACCGCTGATGAGATGAACCGATGTGGTGCATCAGGCAATGGAGTATTTTATTCCTTTTGCTGACGTACCCATCGGTGGCAAAGCTCGCCCATGGTTTAATGCCGAATGTGGTCATGCTCAAGACCGAAAACATTCGGCATATCTCATTTAGGCTGATGCTCGAACCCGCAAAACTCCGGATGTAAGTTTGAAGAAGAGAGCCTTTAACCAAGCTTCCAAGTCCTACAAAAAGGCATTCCGGAAGGCTCGTCTCGATCGAATCGCTAAGAATGGCGAAAAGCCCTCTGTCAGACCAACTGGCAGTCGAGCTTTCTAGTCTCTTGCGAAAGCGATCGAGTCGAATTTCTGCCAACCCTCACTGCCTGCTCTGCTGAAGCCGGATGGATCCCTGGCCCACACAGCAACAGAGAAAGCGAATGTACTTGCTTCTCTGTTTGCTGATAATTCGCATCTAGACACTGGCAATGCTTCTCCAGCACATCTTCCTCACTGCGGTATTTCGATGCCTGAAATCCGCATCACTAACAAAGAGGTATGGAGAACATTGTGTCGTTTAGATGTGAATAAAGCCAGTGGTCCTGATGGTATACCAGCCATTCTGCTCAAGACATGCGCAGCTGAGTTGTCTCCTGTACTGACACGTCTGTATCGCCTCTCTTTCATGACTGGAATAGTGCCGAAATCCTGGAAGCTTGCTAATGTGCAACCCGTGCCCAAAAAAGGCAGCCGTGCCGACCCTGTCAATTACAGACCGATTTCAATCACCTCCATACTCTGCAAGATTATGGAGCGTGTATTGAACTCGCGCCTACTGGCATACCTAGAAGTCCACCACCACCTGGAGACAGAGCAGCCGCACTTGCTCTTTTTGACGGAGACGCAGATACAATGTCCTTTGAGCGCTACATACTTGGATTATCCCGGTTACTCGTTGGAGCACAACTTTCGCTCACGGGCCGGAGTCAGTATGTACGCGCGGAACGACCTCTGTATTCAGCGTCTCCGTCACCTTAAAGACCCCACTTTTTCTTCCCTATGGGTTTTAGTGGACACAGGAAACGAAAAAATCCTGTATTCCTGTGTCTACCGTTCGCACAGCGGTGACCAGGAGACAACTCGTTTATTTGAGTATCTCAGTGAGGCTGCAGATATGGCTCTGTATCAGTACCCTTCGGCGCAGCTCGTCTTTCTGGGGGACTTTAATGCCTGTCACCAGGACTGGCTGTTCCCGTACCAGAAGACCGACCATGCTGGAAGAGAAGCGAGGAAATTTGCGTTGTCCTTGGACCTCTTTCAGCTGGTGAAGCAAGCGACAAGGGTACCAGATGTGGTAGGCCATACAGCCAATTGCCTGGACCTTCTGCTGACAACTGATCCGGACAGGTATCGTGTAGAAGTCACCTCCCTCTTGGGAACCTCCGATCACTGTCTGGTGAAATCTGTGTTTACATATTCCCCACCAGCCTCGAACCTCATGGTGTTAGGCGAGTATGGAAATACAAGTCGGCAGATTGGGATGAGATGCGACACTTTTTTGCGTTTTATCCTTGGCGGCAGGTCTGCTTCTCTTCTTTGGATCCGTCGAGTTGCGCGGATGCTGATGAACCGCTGATGAGATGAACCGATGTGGTGCATCAGGCAATGGAGTATTTTATTCCTTTTGCTGACGTACCCATCGGTGGCAAAGCTCGCCCATGGTTTAATGCCGAATGTGGTCATGCTCAAGACCGAAAACATTCGGCATATCTCATTTAGGCTGATGCTCGAACCCGCAAAACTCCGGATGTAAGTTTGAAGAAGAGAGCCTTTAACCAAGCTTCCAAGTCCTACAAAAAGGCATTGCGGAAGGCTCGTCTCGATCGAATCGCTAAGAATGGCGAAAAGCCCTCTGTCAGACCAACTGGCAGTCGAGCTTTCTAGTCTCTTGCGAAAGCGATCGAGTCGAATTTCTGCCAACCCTCACTGCCTGCTCTGCTGAAGCCGGATGGATCCCTGGCCCACACAGCAACAGAGAAAGCGAATGTACTTGCTTCTCTGTTTGCTGATAATTCGCATCTAGACACTGGCAATGCTTCTCCAGCACATCTTCCTCACTGCGGTATTTCGATGCCTGAAATCCGCATCACTAACAAAGAGGTATGGAGAACATTGTGTCGTTTAGATGTGAATAAAGCCAGTGGTCCTGATGGTATACCAGCCATTCTGCTCAAGACATGCGCAGCTGAGTTGTCTCCTGTACTGACACGTCTGTATCGCCTCTCTTTCATGACTGGAATAGTGCCGAAATCCTGGAAGCTTGCTAATGTGCAACCCGTGCCCAAAAAAGGCAGCCGTGCCGACCCTGTCAATTACAGACCGATTTCAATCACCTCCATACTCTGCAAGATTATGGAGCGTGTATTGAACTCGCGCCTACTGGCATACCTAGAAGGTAACGATCTCCTCAGTGACCGACAGTACGGGTTTCGCCGTAATAGGTCTACTGGGGACCTCCTAGTGTATGCTACTCACATTTTAGGCGAGGCCATCTAGAAGAACGGAGAAGCGGTCGCCGTCTCTCTGGACGTCTCGAGGGCATTTGACAGGGTCTGGCATGCGAGCCTTATATGCAAGCTTTCAGCGTACGGTATATCTCCTGGTCTGATCGGCTGGGTAACGGACTTTCTAAGCCACAGATCTCTCCGAGTAGTTGTCGGCGGGTGTTCCTCGGAACCCTTGACAATAAATGCCGGAGTGCCTCAGGGGTCCGTTCTTTCTGCAACTCTGTTTTTGCTGCACATTAATGATCTGTTGAAGCCCGGTATCTATGGGTATGCAGACGACAGCACAGTTGTAGAAAGATATCTGCCAAGTACTCGGGCTAGTCGAGATCAAGTACAGTCTGAAAGAGAAGCCATGGTGCAACGTTTGAATGACAAACTTCAGGCAGTCTCCGAATGGAGCAATGCCAATCTTGTCAAGTTCAACGCCACCAAAACGCAGACGTGTCTATTCACCGCCAAAAGGAGCCCTTTCACCTTGGCTCCTACTTTCCAGAATGTATCCTTGGAATACAGTGACCGGCTTCAGTTGTTAGGCTTAGAGATTTCCTCGAACCTCAACTTTGGTCGGTTCATTGAGTCCAGAGCAAGAGCAGCAGCAGCAAAGCTTGCCGTTCTTGCGAAGGTTCGGCAGTACTTTACACCGGGACAGCTTCTTGTTTTATACAAAGCACAGATCCGGTCGGGTGTAGAGTACTGTGGACACATATTTGCTGGTGCCGCAAAGTCTCATCTTGCGGTTCTGGACTCAATTGAGAGGCGAGCAAAGAGGCTTATAGGCGATCCCGAATTGGTCGAAGCCGACCTCCAAAGCCTTGAACACAGGCGTAAAATTGCTAGCCTCTCAGTATTCTATAGGATACATTTTGGTGAGTGTGCGGAGGAATTACACGAGTTAATTCCCCCGTCCCCCTTCCATCACCGGACGTCCCGACGCACGGCAGGTATCCATCCTTTTGTTGTGGACATTCCACCTGTCCGAACGAAGCGCTTTGCTTCCTCATTTTTAGTGCGTACAGCGAAGGACTGGAACAATTTGCCTGCGTCGGTATTTCCGGCCAAATATAATTTATTTATTTATTTATTTATTTATTTATTTATTTATTTATTTATTTATTTATTTATTTATTTATTTATTTATTTATTTATTTATTTATTTATTTATTTATTTATTTATTTATTTATTTATTTATTTATTTATTTATTTATTTATTTATTTATTTATTTATTTATTTATTTATTTATTTATTTATTTATTTATTTATGTATTTATTTATTTATTTATTTATTTATTCATTGATACATACAAGTTTACAGAGGCTTGCTCCAATCACAAGTAAGTCATACAAACATCTAAAACATCTAAATCATTCAGAAACATTAAAACATATAATATCCTTAGAATTAAAAAAAAAAACAAATAGTCAAAATTAAAAATATACAATAAATTTGTCAGAATTAAAATATACAATAATAGTAAAATCAAAATACAATCAATAAAATAAAAATAAACATTCATGTCAAAAATAATAATAATAATTATACAAAAAATAAGAAAACAAATAGAGATTTTTATTACCAATGTCAGAAATAAAATAAAATTAAATTATTCACCGTAGTATATTACCAAATGTACAAAGATATAAACAGGCATTTTTACAGATGTCAATGATTTTATCGGCAAATAAGTCTATATCCTCACAATGATTAAGCAAATCGCTGATCAGATGTAGGGCGCGTATTGTGGGGGTGTTTGCAGCGTAGCGAGTACGCACGGCTGGCTTCTGCAGTAAACGAGGACGACGCCGCGAAGCAACTACGCCGAGATTATTTTGGGGAACACGCGATGGAACTAACATATTTAAGTTCTCTAATAGCACTGGACTGTATACTTTACTGTGCAGAATGCGAAGATATTGTACTAGGAGAAGTAGCTTTCGTCTAAGACATAGCGGTTCTATTCCAACCATGCCGTACACAAATAAAGACGGGTAGAGATAAGGATAGTACCCATATTGCCGCTTGTACAAATACCTTGAAAATTTTTTTTGGACTTGTTCTACAATGACATTATATTTAATTTCATAAGGATCCCAGATGATACAGGCATATTCCAGCCTGCTACGAACATACGAGTAGAACAGACCCTTAGCTACATTCAGGTTGCTAAACTGTGAAGAAGTTCTTATAATAAAACCTAGTGTCTTGTTGGCAGCGTCACAAATAGACCACACATGATCATGAAAGTCAAAATTACTATCTAAAGTCAGTCCGAGATCACAAATAGAATTAACTCTTTCCAAAGGAGCGTCAAATAATTTATAAACTACCTGCATAAACTTACGTTTGCGAGTGAAAGTAATGGTTTTACACTTATTAATATTAAAAGGTAAAGAATTTATACTACTCCACTCAGCGACAGCGTCAATATCCATCTGCAAGGCTTGCGCGTCAGCCGCATCATTTATTCCTATATATAATTTAAGATCGTCAGCAAAAAGGAGACATTGTGCAGTCTGAACAACCTCAGGAAGATCATTGATCATGATCAAAAACAGCGTGGGCCCTAATGTACTACCCCGACTTACACCAGATCTTGTGTAAAACGTAAATGATTCAAAGCCATTAACTTTCACAAACTGACATCTATTTTTAAGGTAGTCACCGAAAAAGGCAAGTAGTTTGGGAGTAAAGCCTATGCGCGCTAATTTTCTTAAGAGAATGTCATTATCTACCAAGTCGAAAGCCCTTTGAAAGTCCAAGTACACTGCGTCAACCTGGCGGCTTGCTTGAAGTTGGGCACATACATAGTCAGCAAGTGTAGTTAAATTTGTAACTGTAGACCGGGCTTTACGAAAACCATGTTGCCCATCATGCAATAATCCTCCAACTTGGTAACTTATAAGAGAGTTCAGAATAGTTTCAAAAATTTTTGCAAACACAGACTGCACTGCAATTGGCCTGAATGTGGAAACATCATTGCCTGAACCCTTGGGAATTGGGGTGACTCTGGATAGTTTCCAGCAATTAGGATACTTCGAGTGCTTAATACATAAATTATATAAGTACAGAAGAGGCTTTTGTAGAACAGACATACAGTCTTTACTGAAAAAGACAGGAATGCCATCCGGCCCACTGGAAGTTTTGGGTTTGAGGCACCTCATCGCAGTTTTAAAGTCCCTTTCCTCCACTACATGTATTGATACCGATCTAGCGTCGGACAGAGCATCTGCTGATCGTGTTGCTGTAACAGAATCCAAATAAGGCTCACTGTCGTGAAATATGGAACTAAAGTACTTAGCAAAAGCATTCGCAGCCAATTGTCCAGTTACTTCTTCATTTTCATAGACATAAATTTCAGTACGATTCCTTCTCGTTTTTTTACTTTTTATATATTCCCAAAATTTCGAAGGGTCGTCTATAATATTGTTTTGAATAGAAATTAAATGTTCCTTATACGCCATTGCAATTAGCTTTTTAACACGCCCTCTATAATAACTAAATAACTCTTTGTTAAATTCCTTACCTTCAGATTTAAATTTACTTAAGTGGAAAAATTTATTATTCAGGTTTTGTATAATTTCCTTGGTAAACCAATTAGGAAACCTCCTCCTGCTTAGAGATGATTTTTGTTTAAGCGGTACATATTCGCTTATTAAATTATTCAATTTAGAATAGAATAAATTAACAGCTTCATTTACGTCATCAACCTCATAAATACCAGCCCAATCAAGATTCAACAAGGAAGCGTACAATGATTGATAATCAGCCTTCCTCCAGTTCCACTCCAAAGGTGTATTGTGATCATTAGAAAGGTGAGACATGTGCATTGGATAATGGTAGAAGACGACGGAAGTTTCTAATGCCGGATGATAACTATCAATTGGTACCAAAGGGCTATAACTACATTGAACCCTAATCTGATCAGGATCCACATAACTCAATATGAGGTCCAACTTACTGTCATGGTTATTAATAACGGTGTTGTATTGGCTAATATCACAAAATTTCAAAAACGTATTAAATTGTCTTTTGACACGTCCATTAAACGAATTTAAATTAAAATCACCCATTATAAGAACCTTCATATCAGGACACAACGCTACTGCATTTTCAATGCATGTTAATACATTAGCATATTGGTCATCGTTATAGCTGGGAGGGAGATAAACTACACAACACAAACACGTTAAAAAATTACTTGAAACAACAGCAAATATGACCTCTTTATCAGATGTTAGACCATCAATAGAACTGAGTAGATGCACAGAATAACAATCGCGTACCGCGAGCAGAACACCTCCCCACCCAGTGTCACCATCGCGATCATTACGGATCACAATGTAGCCAGGAGGAAAGAGCTCGCCATCAGACACCGAGCTCGTCAAAAATGTTTCTGTCAAAGCTATGAGATCATATCTACACTGTAACATATTATTATAGAATGCTGTAGTTTTAGAGCGCAAGCCGCGAACATTTTGATAGAAGCACTCAATTTTTTTCGTTTTATTTGTTCTTATTTTCAATCGTTTTAGAGCGAAAATTATGACGCCAAGGTCTAATACAAATACCTTCAGACCAATTATTAGTAAGCATTACTAAATCTGTTAGTTTGCACGGAACACTTATCTTAAAGGATGCGTAAGTGCTGCGAGACTTAAGAGCCTCGACTGTAAAAACATCCTCTCCGCATATAGTTTGAAGATGGGCACGTACTTGATCTTCTGTTGTACCTTCTTGAACGTAGAAGAGGTGTAGAAAGCTTTTCCTTTCAGCAGCACGGAGTGAAGTGACGCCAGGAGAAGCAGTACCACGAAGCACATTAGATTGCGGCGCACGATCCCTCTTACGTTTAACCTGTTTCCAGTCCTGAGAGTCTTCATGGATCATACTTTCTTGTTTATTGTGATCTAGGCACTTATAGATAGTGATAAATAGTGATAGAGTGCCCCTCACTCGAAAGATTTCTCATCACAGTCGCAGCCAAGCTAGGTTCGTCTTTATCGAAAATTTCTATGGTAGGATTAGCTTTACTTGTTTTTGGATTATTTGATGACGGTGGCTTAAGCAACACAGGCTTAGATGATAATTGGCCTACAGATTGAACAGGATCTTGCGTTGGCAGGGATATACTTCCGGCTAGGATAGATGTACTTCCGGCTTTAGAAATAGGTGCTGGAAGCCTTTTATCCTTAAATTGCTCAAAAAAAGATACCTGGGCCCTTTCAATGTTATTTATGGAGCGGGCAACATTTTCTATAAGTTTCGGTAGTGGCACTAGTTCGGAAATAGTTCCGAGCTTGCAGTTCTTCCCTTATTATAGACCTAATGACGTTTGGATTATTGTAAATACAACGGCAATCACTCTCTGGTTTTTGTCGATGCCTCATTGTAATATTTTCAAAATCAATACTGGAGTCATTATCAACGGTCACAGAAAATTCACCACATGAAGCCATTATATTTTGCAGTTATACGTGTTGCTTTTAATTTTAAACAGGCGTCACTTTTATCAATTCAATTAACTTATGTCAAGCGCACCTTAACGAAATATTGCAATTATGCGTTAGTGATTGCTTATTGGTTCTCGCTAACGTACGGTCATTGACCTATGCACACTGCACTTGAACACGATCGAGTTAACTGATTTTGTTCTTTACTGTTTTATATTTATTAAAATAATAACAACACTTATTTCAAAGTTATGTTTTTCACGTTATCACTTTTTAACAGATTTAACACTTGTTAGGTGTTAACCACTTTTTAGAGTATCGGCCACCACTTATTAAAATCCTCTTTAGTTTTAGTTATAAGAGCACTCAAAACACGTCTGCACAGTCCGAAGTCCGACCAACTATCAATAATAATAACTAATGTGGGTGTCTTCAAGAGAAGAGTGAATAGGTTGCTAGGGCAATGCGACTTACCATCTAAGACTACATTCCACTTACCATCAGGTGGAATGTAGTCAAGCATTGCCCTAGATCATATAAAAAAAAAAAAAGAATGACCATTGCATAACTTCAAAATGTAAATAAGGTAAAATGTATTCAAAATGTAAATAATGTAAAATGTATAAAATGTAATCTTTGGTATAGTACTTACATTTATACATAAACAATACATTTTAGTTCAGAAGCAGTGTGTAATCAGGTCGACAAGAACTTTGGTTTCGTGAATCGTAAAGTACAATTTAAATAAATTTTCTTTGGAGTTCGAGCGAGGTGTTCCTAGTAGAGCCAATAAAACGTATTGCTTTATTAAACAGCTCTCGATGAAAATTTTGTGAAATCCCAGGTGATGATTTGTATGCTGTAATAGGTTTAACTTAGAGAGTTTACATTTGATATTGTAATCAATTAAGTGTGGAGATTGTTGAAAATACCAACGAGTATAAAAACACGAGATATATATAAAAATAACCATCACAGTGAGAAGCTATTAAAATGGTCAGTGCTTATTATTACCAGAATAAAATAAAATTCATTTTTTTAAACATCTATGAACATGTAAAGTCATTATAAGCTCATTTAAATTTTTAAATAATTAAATGACATACTTACGACAATAACACAACCGTACCAAAATGACTATCGGGACGATTGAGGTGTCTCGATAAAAACGATTATATATAGAATGCTTATTTCACCGAGACGGACAGCGATACCGTAGCTCATTTGGTAGAGCGACGGGACGGTTTCCTAGAGGTCGCGGGTACGAATCCCTGCTCGTATCGGTTTATTTTTAACCCCCGACTAAAAAGAGGGGTGTTATAAGTTTGACCTGTCGATCTGTGTATCTGTGTATCTGTGTATATGTGTATCTGTGTATCTGTCTGTGGCAAATTTCCGGCCAAACGCGTGGACGGATTTGAATGCGGTTTTTTTTAGTCGAAAGCTATGCTCGTCGAGATGGTTTTTATCTATGTTTGATTGAAATAGTAATAGTCGTCTCCAAGATATTGACGTTTTATTCTCGCGGGGGAGAGGTTCTTATGCAATAATTAGCTGTTTGCGGCCAAACGCGTAGACGGATTTGAATGCGGTTTTGTTTAATCGAAAGCTATGCTTGTTGAGATGTTTCTTATCTATGTTTGATTGAAATAGAAATAGTCGTCTTCAAGATATTGACGTTTTATTCGTGCGGGGGAGAGGTTCTTATGCAGTAATTAGCTATTTGCGGCCAAACGCGTGGACGGATTTGAATGCAGTTTTGTTTATTCGAAAGCTATGCTTGTCGAAATGGTTCTTATCTATGTTTGATTGAAATAGAAATAGTCGTCTTTAAGATATTGACGTTTTATTCTCGCGGGGGAGAGGTTCTTATGCAATAATTAGCTGTTTGCGGCCAAACGCGTGGACGGATTTGAATGCGGTTTTGTTTATTCGAAAGCTATGCTCGTCGAGATGGTTCTTATCCATGTTTGATTGAAATAGAAATAGTCGTCTTCAAGATATTGACGTTTTATTCGTGGGGGGAAGAGGTTCTTATGCAATAATTAGCTGTTCCTAGCGGTGTCGGCAAAAGGATGAAGGCCAAAAGGTTTTAACACTTACGTACTGGGGTAAAGTACTTTATTAGGGATAGCTGCTGCCCGTGACTGCGTCCACGGAGACTGTAAAAATATATTTATATGGCTTATGATCGTAGTCATAAAGAATCACGGACAACAGCTAGTGATAATAAAAATCCCTTCATCATAGTGTTACTAGTGATTGAAAATCATTTTAATTCTAAATGTTTATATTTATTAATATTCGTATGTATGAAACCTACCTACCTACCTATATGAAAAAGTCTTGAATCATGTTACTTAATACATTTATAATTTATTACATTGTCGAAACTTTCACGTGGATCCTTATTTTATTAAATATAATATATATTTCTTTTAATAAATATAACCTTTGTACATCATAATATAGGATTCTAATGCTAAAAGATTTTTTTAAAAATCGGTCCCGTAGTATCGGAGCCTATTCAATTCAAAGAAACAAACAAATCTTTTCTACTTAAACCATTGAATTATTTTTTTAGGTTTATTTAGTACAATTCAGAAATTAGTAACACAAGTTTAAAACTAACTCGTTGCGTCGGGGGACCGTTTAATAAAGGAAGAAATTAAAATGCAAGTAAGTTAACAAGGCAAACAAAGAAATTACGATATCGAATTGTATAGTCTAAGTCCTCCATAATTAACTTCGTAATATATACACTATCAACGTACGTACAAGGGTCCCCCGACGCAACGATTTCAATAAGTACATAAAAATATTATTTTTACTCTTTTTAGAGGTCTTTTTGTATCGGGGGTTTTTTAAATTTTTAATTTAATTTTTTTCATTCTATATTTATATAAATTTAAATAAGCTTAACATGGCTATACATGTTTATAGATATTTTTGAACTTTAATTTCGGTAGTGGCATCTTTTCAATGTTAATCTATACTGCAAAGTTAGAAACATTGGTTAGAATTTTCGAAAGAAGCCTAATAGATGTCACTACCGTCCTGATAAAGACGATCACTTAAAGAATGCCTTATTCACCGAGGCGGACAGCAATACGGTACCAATCAATTGGTAAAGCGACGGAACGGTTTCCCAGAGGTCGCGGGTTCGAATCCCTGCTCGTATTAGTTTATTTTCATCCTTTTGTTTATATAAATCAAAACCAAAACACTTGCGTGTTGTAAGGTTAGCCCAAGTTCTATGGGCCATCAATATGATATCGAGATGGCCCAAGTTCACCCAGCCAATGAAAGTTGTGATTAGTATATATCATACCTGCCCACCGAGTTTCAGCGTCCTACCATACCTGGAAGTAGGCTAGAATTTACATCACTTATGAATAATGAATAAGTACGCGAAATAGGGCCGTTTTGGCGTATTTTTTCCTCCGGTTTGGCTGAACGCAGACAAATGATTTTTTTATATAGGGTAGAAATGGGTAGACGCTGCTTGTATAAAAAATTTGGTAGCTCTAAGTCATAGGGGGGCCTGACAGTGAAGGTAAGAAAAGGCCGTTTTTGGCGTAAACTAGCCGTTTAGATATACTCTCTTGCGGCAGCTCAGTCGGTCGGCCCTAGAACTTGGGTCGCGCGCTGCCGCGCGCGTTGATTTAAATAAGCTTAACGTGGCTGTACACGTTTTTAGATATTTTAAAACTTTACTAACTATTATTTATATGTCCTATTTACTAATAGGTTTGAAGTCGGTGCCAAGCCTCCAACAAATAATTATGTTTAACCACCTACACAACGGCGAGTGCTCCGACGAATTCTTGCAACTTATCCCATTCTCTCCTTTCCGATCTAGAACAACACGTGCAGGACAGAAGTGCCACCCTTTCACGGTGGATTTTTTGTCATCACGAAACAAACGGTTCAGCATCATACTTATGTCGGTCCATCAAAATGTGGCATTCACTACCACGGCACGTGTTTCCTTCCAACTATGATCCTGGGTCTTTTAAGCAGGGCGTGAAAAGGCATCTCACAAGGCCGCCATAGTGGAGATCACCATACTGCATTCTATTTTGCGTGAATGAGAATGGTGGCCTCCATTTTTAGACTTCACTGACTGCTTAAGATCAGGCAGAGAAGCAAAAAAAAATTATAAAAAAAAACAAATTCAACTACCTGATCCGCAAATCAGAGACTGCACTGTCTGTGGTAAAGAGGAGGATCTGTTTCACCTGTTATTGGAATGTGACATTAGTGCCGATTTAAGAGAAAATTAATTAGTAGCTTTAAACTGTCGTAGATTTGACTTACTCTTTATGTTACACAATGCTTTTTGTATGAACTTTGTGTGAAAGTGGAGTATAGAAAAAAATATAAATAGGCTCCAAAATATTAAAGTTATTTTTAAAGTGAAAATTAATACATTCAGTACAAATCATGAAAGAAGACAAAAACCTTTTTATTCCAAGTGAAAATATATGTCTTAAGTCCTGTTTATATTGTTGTGAAGATCAATTTAACGTAAGTATACTTTATCTATATATAACTTAGTGTAAATTAGTAAGAAGTAAGTCTTGCATTAGTTGAACATTAAAAAAATTGGTTTAAAATAACCTAGTTTACAAAAGTTCAGTATAACTTACTTTAAAACCCTAATTCCTTTTGTAAATTTACGAAACTTTTATGCATGTTGATTTATTTCAGGTTAAGGATACACAAAATCATATTGAATATAATATAATGAAACAGCAAGAAGAAAAATATAATCTAAGGTTGAAAAAAGGAGTTGTGCCTGAAACATGTTGTCGCAAGAACACAAGCTGAGAGAATGGACGTAGTCAAAAAGGTAAAGATTGACACCGGTTAATAAAGCACTTTCAGAGTTAGCTATCTAAAGTTGTAATATTTAAAAAAAATGTGAACCCTCACAAAGAAGCGATCACAAAGTAAATCCTAGTATTTCCCATACAAATTTCTGTGATATTAATCAACCAGGACCCAGTACTTCCCTTATTGAATGTGATCATCAGACAAAGCCTTGCTTTTCTCATATTGAACATAAATTACAGAGGGACTAAGCTGTGCAAGTCAATATTAAGCCGAAGTATAGAAGTAAAAGTGGCAATGTAAATATACCTGCTGAAAAACAAAATATAGCATTGTCAACATTTCCTCTTTCGACACACAAAATAAAAATTGTTTACTGAAAACACAGCTGATATGTAAGTACCTTCTACAGCATCTTATTCTTTTATATCTGCTGAATATCAACCAAGTTATTTATCTGAGTCAAGTGAAGTGAAATGTTTTTAGGGTTACCTAAACGATCATATATAATATCATTTAACGAGGTATCTTTATACAATTTTGAACACATCTATCTCGAAAGTCTGAATGTATAAGACAAATTTGACATGTACCTATATTTTAGATAGTTTTTGAGTTGAGATGAGGAAGTCAAATTGGCTTCAAATAGTTCGTGTAATATAACGAGTACAAGGTGCTGCTCGTCAATTCTGTTAATTTGAACTGGGATCGACACGCTACCGCGAATCTAGATTACAAAATAGAACTTACTTTATTTTACAAATTATGTATAACAGTACTATATACCAAATGTTCTTTATAATAATATTTACCTTAAACACATTTAAAACGTAAAGCCACAATTGTATGGTGAGAGCAATCCATATTCTAAATAGGACTTCTAATTTTAAGTCTCAGTTTTACTTAAAAAAAACCTTATGAAATATATTTCGCTTACAATTATTCAAACTACGTTATATTATTGAAATGACTTTCAAACTTCGAGATGTTGGCACTAGATTTTGGAGAATGTTTAATTTAATGTCATATATGAAAAACATTGTCCGTTCATCGGTTTGTCTTAATTTATTGTTAATGTTAAGCTAACTATTTTATAATATATTATTGATAATATTGTGATTAGTCATGAATGAATTAGTTTGATAGTTACAAAAACTATGATTTCAAGAACAAACGTTAGCGATTGAAGGCTTTTGTAATCACCTTTAATATTTATATTGCTTTTGATTAAGTGAACCGTCGCTTTAGGAAAATAATCAAATTCGAGATAAGAAAGTTATTTTTGTATTAAAGGGAAAACATATTCAGTAAGTTATAGTTGTTTCTATGTTGGTCTTTTCTTTGTGAAACTCACAAACGAACTCACGCAAGTGTGCACATGGACAACACATTACCTCAGTATTGCTTAAAAGTTTTTTTCTATATATTAATTAATTAAAATTAATATTCACGCATTGATCGAAACGTATTTGAAAATTTGAGGAAATATTTATGAATTTTGAAAATTGAATATTGAAGCATTTAATACATATCTGTCTAATCTTATACATTATTTCTATTTACAATTGAATACTTAAAGTTTTGTTCATATATACTATAAAAAACCACTCAGTAACATTATAACCTGATATTGTTTCTATATTAAAGCATTGGTATGACTCGCAAGGTAACGTTGTGAGATGGGATGCTGAGTGTTCCAATGAATATGTTCTCTCGTCTGGAGTAATACGGATTTGGTTGACCTCTCCACTCTTATTCAATCTCAATGTAAATCACCTAATCGAAGGGCTCTGGAAAGCCGGTGTTGGCTGATATATTGATGGAATCTGGATGAATAATCGAAGTTATGCGGACGACATGGTTTTGCTAAGCCCTCCTTATTGGAGGACTAAGAAAACTTTTGGGGATTTGTGAGTCCTTTGCAGGAAGGCATGACTTAATTTATAATGAAAGTAAATCTGTAGCAATACTTTTCGGTTCCACGGCTAGAAATATACATTTATCTGTGTATCTCAATAATCAACCTCGTAAATTCGTCTCAAGTTTCCTTTATCTTGGCCATGTTGTCACGATTAACCTGAGAGATTACCTAGACGACGATCTAGAGAAAGACGTTCTATGGCTGTTAGAGCTTACACCATAGCGAGAAAATTGAATGAGTAAAATAATTCTATTCAAAATTTATTGTTCAGTTGTGTATACTTCGCAGTTATGGTGCAAGTATAAAAAAGAAAGTTACCTAAATTTTAAATTTCAATATAAAGATGCA
Organism: Napeogenes inachia; assembly: GCA_959347355.1. Classification (NCBI taxonomy): domain Eukaryota; kingdom Metazoa; phylum Arthropoda; class Insecta; order Lepidoptera; family Nymphalidae; genus Napeogenes; species Napeogenes inachia. The sequence goes on along the minus strand of OY365799.1, from coordinate 479,859 downwards.
TTAAGAGTTCTATTTAAAATAAATCGTTCGTTCGTAGAGGCCCGCGTGGCGATTCTCGATGCATTGATCAGGCATCGGGGTACCAGATTCAGACAATCACTGTTTGAGACTATTAACTTGATAATAGGAGTGTGTCAAATGAATTAATTATATTTTATTCTAGTGTTTTTCGTTGACCAGCGGAAAATTTGATTTATTTATTTTGTAGTTTTATTTATTTTTTAAGCTTTATTTATTTGTAACTTGTAACGGGTCCATGTTGCCTATTGTAATATTTTTTATCAATAAAGGAATTATTATTATTATTACTATATTCAAATTTTACTTGCTCGAGCTGAGGTAGCTAATCTTCTGGTTTGCCGCTCTAAAACAGTTAGGGAAAATCAGATTCAGAATTCCCATGTAAAAAACTATATCTCCCATAACTTTTCTTACTATTGTTACTGTGTGTATTGCGGCTTGTTTTTGGATGATTTGTATGATTATTTGTGCAACAATTTTTTTTATATATCTATGAAACCTGTTGTTCCGATCACTATGGGTATAACTTCCGTCGGAATTTTCCATAACCTAGTAAATTCTATTTTCAACGTATGATATTTACTCAATTTTTCTATTTCTTTGGCTCCAAGGTTATAATCAGATGATACGGCTATATCTATGATGTATATTTTGTTTTCTTATTTGTTTACATATATTATATCCGGTCTATTATGTGTAACTGTAATATCTGTTTGGATCGTTATCTCCCACATTAATTTTACAGTTTCATTTTCTTTGACTTCAGGCTCTGTAAGAACTTCTTGCCACCGATTCTTGCTATTTTGAGGTTATGTTTTTTGCATAAAGTCCAAAAAATATACTGTACTATATTGTTATGGCGTTTGGTGTAATAAGTGCCGGCTAGCTTTTTACAACTCAAGATGACGTAGTGAATAGTCTCATCTTTTGCTGAACATAACCGACACTTACCATCTATAGTTGTTTTATGTATATTTCTAGCATGTTATTTGGTTACTATGGCTTGATCTTGAATTGCAAATATTAATGATTCTAGTCAAGGTGATACTGGCTGGTTCTTGAGCCAACTAAATAATTTTACCTATCTATGTTATCCCTTTATAGAACTTATCGATAGAACTGTCCATGTATCGGCTTGGCTTTCCACTTACTTATTTCTTTCTTCGTAATTGCATTTTTTAATTCAATATTTGTGTATTTTTCAGTAGATTTTAAATCTAATTCTTTTTAATTGTGTTTTGCTTCTATCTGTATTGTGTATTTATCTTTATTTTTATCGTGTTTTACTGTTGCTTTGATTGTTTGATCATTTTGCGATTTTAAATAATCTCTATACTTAATTGTGTGGCTTTTGTAAAGTGTCTCTATATTTGTTAGACCCCTTGCTCCTTCTTCTATCGGTAGATATAATCGTTCTACATCTGTTTTTAGCGTTTGTATTTTGGTCATGGCAAAAGAGTTGGGACAGCATAAATATTAATTGCCTTCGGTAGATTTCGAGAATGAAGATGGGATTTTGTGATAATTTTTACCCTATATAAGTATTATTTTTGTGTATGTAATAAGGGATTATTATATTATGGTCTATTTTTCCTTCTTTATTAATACCTAAATATTTATACTTCTGGTCGGATTTTAAATATTGAAACTCATCTCCAGTCAGTAGTTAATGACCTTCACCCTGATGTTCGAAACTTCTTCCGGATCTCAAATGTAGTATGTTGCATTTATCCATTCCGATTTGCATCCCTATGCTTTCCGGTAAGCGATCCAGCATACTAAGATTTTTTGCCATCGATGTGCGTCTTCTAATATAACTTTATTAATCATAAGATGATCCTTGCAACCCCTAAAGTCACGTCAACAGCCTCTTTGTTCCGGTTCTATAATTTTGTTATATTCACAATGTGTATAAAGTTCGTTAGCTAAAATGGAAGTTAAAAGTTTGTACATAGTGGGAAAGCAAGCTATAGGGCGCTAGTTTTGAGGTCCTTGCGTACTTCCATTTATCGAATTAAAATAACTTTTCTTGTTGTAAACCAGTCTTTTAATTGTTCTGTTCTATGTATAATTCTATTATAGAGTCTAATTATATGTTCATGTGTGTGTGTGAGGTATTTTATGTAATAGTTTTGTAATTTATCTATTCCAGGTGTTTTCCTATTATGTAGCTTCCTAATAACTTTACTGAGCGTAATGCTCAGTAAAGTTTACCTATATAATTCAAATTTGTACTCTTCTAAATCTCTTGACTTACTTTCAATATCATCAAGCCAAGTTGTATCTTAATTGTAAGTTGTAGGGGTAGAGAAGAATGATGTCCAGAAGTCTTTCATTACTGTTTTTGAAGGAATTTGTGTAGGTGTTTGTTGCTTGTCAAGAAAGTGTGCTAATTTTGATGAAATTTAATGTTTTGCTCATTTCTGTTATTTATGTCCTTGTAGCGTTTAATTCTTCCTGCTAGTGCTTTTACTTTTTGATTTAAAATTTCTATTTTGTTATCTAAATCGTGTTCTGTAAAAATGTTGTTTGTCAAAAAGTTTCCATTTAAGTTTTTGTATGCGAGTGCTATTTATAATAATATCATCAGCGCCCCCATTGTTTTCGGCAGTAGTAACTTCCGGTTCCCCGGTTCTTGGCCGCCTGTTCAACAAAGAGCCACTGGCGGTCTACATGCTGTCACGTCCAGTGCCAGCTCTAACGTGCCCCGGCGATTGTCCCTGGAAAGCGACCCTAAACGTACTTTACTTGTATGTCTCTCCATTGTGAAGGTTAGAGAGTGGTAATTCCTTCACTCGGCATCCACTCAACTCCCTCGAGAAGGCTGTAAGAAAGGTCAGCTGCCTTGAGTGGGGAAGCAAAAATTGTGAGTACGACATCCGCGGACTGGAAAGTTGGAAGGGGTGGCACTATTCTACCCTGCTGGTGCCACACGACTATTATTATTATTATTATTATTATTATTATTATTATTATTATTATAACTACTATTATCATATAATAATAACCTACCATCCCCTAATGAAAATCCTACTACAGTGTTCTCGGATTATCCGAAAATTTTTAATGATAACCATTTAAGCGGCTAGAGTATTCCTGCTCATTATCCCGACTTGTTTTTATCTTTTATTTATTTATTTATTTACCTTTATTGGCCAACGTTTCGTCAAAATCCGTCAGTAGTTTTGGCGTGATTGAGTAACAAACATCACCGACAAAACCTAAAGTTAGTATTTCTATAGACTATATTTTATTTTAGTACATAAGCTACAGCATTACTAAATTGGCTACTAGTACTAGACCTATATCAAAATAAACTATAAAAAGTATTGGAATGGAAAGCTTAAAGGTAAACAATAACTATGTAATTTATCTTTTACATTATTTTTTTATTTTGTAAAGTAAATTTGAATTTTGTTTCGGCCGATTTAATTTAAATTAAAAGCAGGCCGCCATGACAGATCGTGACGTGACGTCACGATGCAATAAACAGAGACAAGTCGAATAGTGTTCTACATTATAAGTTATTAAAATTTTGTATTTTGAGTGATTTTCTATATTATTTGATAGCTGTAGAGAATGATGTGGGCTATGAACTATATTACAATTGAAAATATAGTTAAATAGTAATACCAAATGAAATAAACCAGAAAAGAATTTTCTCATTAGTTTTAGTTGCACACTGCAGCTAAAACTAATTAAGTTACGTATTAAGTATTTCTTACCTATTTTTTTTTTTTTTTTTATGTAGAGTGGTCTCATTTTTAACAAGGTACTTTTATTATTAAGACGAAGTAAAAAATTTCAAAAAATTAACCAAGCCGTCGAAAACATAGAAAATATGTTTTTAAAGGCTTCACTTTTTAGTTCTAGTTTAGGTAATATGTTTATTATTATTCCTACAAAGAATTTAGGTAAGTCGTAAGGAGGTTCAATTTCAATTCCTTATCGAAAACAAAATATATATATATTGAAAATTATAGTTTTATTTTCATATATTCGATCATAACCTAACTTCAGAATGTTAATTGGATCCAAATAATATACTACTAAAAAACGTACGTGTTTTAAAAAAAATTAAATATATGAACAATTAATTACTTTTATCGAAGTGATCCTCACAAAAGTAATGATATACTTACTTGTTATGTTAATGTTATTTGATATTAAATAAGGATTTCGTAGTGCTGATGTTTTACACAATTAGGAACGTGTATAAATAGTGTATAAGGATTTCTAATTGTCGTACTTTTTCATATTGGCACTACATATGTCTTATAAGAGCACATTCTAAACAATTTCCAATGAAAACTGTATAATAACACAGAAGATAAACGTTATTGTTGTATTTGTAGTGTCGTGACGTCATTGGTCGTATAGGTCACATGACCTAGTGTTTTTGCGCGAAATTTAAATATCATCGGGTAAAATATTTTATTTTTAATAAAGTAATCACTTTTTGAGAGAAAACGGATTATGATAGTAGATACCAAGATATTTCGCATATTTTATAAAACGCTCAAGTAGCTAATTTTATTAAAATCCGTTCAGTAGTTTGGCGTGATTGAGTAACAAACATCACAGGCATAACGTCTGATACGCACTCACGTGAAATATTTAGTATTTCTATAGACTGTTTTATTTTGGTACATAAGCCGCTACTATATTGCTAAGTTTCATATCTTCAAACATGTATAGCCATGTTAAACTTATTTAAATGTATATAAATATAGAATGAAAAATAAACCGATACGAGCAGGGATTCGAACCCGCGACCTCTGGGAAACCATCCCGTCGCTCTACCAATTGAGCTACCGTATCGCTGTCCGTCTCGGTGAATTAAGCATTGGTAGAGTAACGGGACGGTATAATAATTGCTAATTTTCATCAAAATCTGTTCAATAATTATTAAGTAACAAACATCGATCCATCCAAACATCCAAACATTCGCACTTAGGTATATATTAGTCAGATTAAGCACCAATATAGTTATTTTCTTTTGAGTTTCATTAATTCAATCTAAACTACATTAAATAGAGTCGCATGTCGACGTTATGACTTCGAAGTGTTACTTAATCAGATGCAAGTGCAGAAGTGTTTGTGTTTAAACGAATAAGTCAGTTGAATGTTCTGAAGTCACGGGAAGTGTACTTAGGCTTCATTTATGTCGAAGTTGTGCATAATCACCAAAGTTCAGAGGGTTATGATATTAAAAAAAAAAAAAAACTATTTTCCAGTACAGGTATCGCAAAAAAATAAAATGACCAATTTTCCTCTTAATGTAACATTGATGAATAAATCACTACTGAAATCTGATATGGCTTGTTTAAGTTTTAAGTAATAACGAGGAACATTGTCCTCCTAATAAACTCTTGAGCACAAAAGACTTTCACTCACATAGGATGACACTTCCTTAAATTTAGAGCTCTTTATCTGAAAATTCTATTCACTTGAAGACGGTTTATGGGAAGAGGTTCCCACATACAACGACGACGGTTCTTCTAATTGAAATTTCGCCAAAATCAAATGGTGTCTAATAAAAAAAGCAATTTTTTATCCTATAAGTTATATTGCTAGAAGTTTTTTTTTTATCCTAACCGATAAAATCGATGAATAAGAATTTGTATGATTTGATACAAAAACAACTACAACAATATTTAATAAAAAATCTTTTTGTTTTGTTGATAACAATTACGTAATAACATAACCAACAATAATTGTTGGTAAAAATAATAGTAACAATTTGTAATGGCTTTTCTTTTTAATTAATAACATTATATTCATACAAAAGAGATAATTAACATTGATTTTGTTTATTTTTATTTTCTTATAACCTGTCCATCGAGGCGCTTGTATTTGTTTGTTCAGTTGTATTATATAAAACACGTTGTATATAAAGCTTCATCATTTATAATATATTATAATATACATTTTTTTAATTTTAGTACTGTTTTGTCAATATTTCAAAACATTTTACGCTTATATTTATAGAATTTAAATTAAATTATTCTTAATATTACCCAATTTATTTGACCTTGATAAAAGTATTGAGAGCGTTATTAACCGCTTGAACTAGATTTGCTTTAGTATTTGATGTTTGAATAATTATTATTAATATTTTAGTTACTATTGAAATGGATAAAAACTGAATATAGTGATTTACCTTAGGCTATAAAAATTATCTTTGAACAAAGACTGAGTTTGATGCATTATATTCCTTTTAGCGAGTCGCTTTATATACCCGCATAAAACACCTGTCAAGGCGTCAGCTTCAACTTTTTTGTTTGCTGCACTATAGCGCTCTCGTGAACAACACAACATCATTTATAATGTACTAGAATTTCCCATTTTCATAAAATAGCCGTACATAGAATGACACGAACAATGACAGGTAAATTGTGAATTTTAGCTATTGATTTTGAATTCCATTCACATTCTACTAATATTTGATTATTAAGTTAAATTTGTTTCATTTTTTATTAGCTTTTGACAGATGAAACAGAGAGACCTAAATATAATACCTACCTATAGTAAATACAGTTTTATTCTTAACTTTTTTAAGAGCTTCTGTGTTTATCAAAACATACAAGCTCTATCATATCTTTTTCTAATATTTAAAATTAACTTATAAATTAACCTTGTCTCATCTCAGGATGCCAGGATTCATACATCTAAATTTTATATTCTAAAATCATTAATGTTTTCTTTCCTTAATGCCATGTTTGGATTATTTTTTGTTATATTGGCTTACCATAATGACTCCCCTCTGCCTGATATTAATAATAATAATAAGAATATCAGGACAAATTACACAAATTGATCTAACCCCTAAGTAAGTAAATTAATTGCTTGTGTTAAGGGTGTTAGACAATGATAGAAATATGTAGAAATAAACATTATAAATACTGGAAATATTTTTAATAATCGGGCAAATCCAGAAATACAGACATCTATGTTCATCACATACATGCCTGTCCCTGCGGGGAATCGAACCTGAATCCCATTGAGCCGCTATACGTTAGGCGTCTGCGCTAACCACTCGACCAACGGGACGGTTGAAGTCAGTGAAGTCCAAAAATGGTGGCCACCTTTCTCATTCATGCAAAATAGAATGCAGTATAGTGTTCTCCACTATGGCGGCCTTGTGAGATGCCTTTTCACGCCTCGCTTAAAAGACCCAGGATCGTAGTGGAAAGGAAACACGTGCCGTGGTAGTGTATTCCACATTTTGAACGACTGACATAAACATGAAGAGATGAACCGTTTGGTTCGTGATGACACAAATTCCACTATGAAGGGGTGGCACCACTATTCTGTAAGTGTTGTTCTGGAAAAAAAAAGGAGAGGAGGGGATAAGTTGAAAGAGTTAGTCGGGTCACTCGTCGTGGTGTAGATGATAGAAGACTGCCATAGCGGCAACGTCTATACGCAATTGTAAAGGCTCCAGGAACTCCATGGCCTCTGGGCTTCCGATTATACGAACCGCTCGCTTCTATTACCGATCGAGAGTGTCACGCAAAGTCTGACCCAAACCCTCCCAAAGATGAGAACAGTACTCGATGCAGGAGCGAACCTTAGTCCTATATAAAAGACAAAGCTGTTCCGGCGTCTCCCCTTGTTCAACACTCCAAGTTTGTGCGAGGCTGTTATAATGACACTTTCGATGTAAGCTTTTGGGTTGAGGTCCCGGCAGAATTCTACGCCCAATATCGTGGTCAATGGGCAATTATTATTGGGGATTTATTCTTAGTAAACCAGGGAACACGAGGAGAACTATAAGTAAATAAAGGTGTATGGAGTAAATGCGGTTAATATTTGAGTTAATAAGGTTTTATAAAATGATATTTATTCTATATATTAAATAATATAGATAGTAGAAACGGAATACACATTTCTGGTAATTATAAATAGCGAAAAAAATTTCAATTTAATTGTAATGGTTGCAAAAAAATATTTTAAACATTTAAACCAACTTTTAAGAACCACCCTCTTTAGCTTAAAAAATCATAATTTAATTGCATTTTTATACACGATTATTTTAAATTTTCTTATTTACGCGTCCTGCGTTTACAAAACTGATAAGTAGAAAATCGCATCACTACATAGACAAATCTCGACCACGCACACTTATGCATGTATAGTGCGAGAATATTCTGTGAATGAAACAATTTTAATACTTTCGATGTATATATTTTTTTCTCATTTATTTAAAGTTTAATTGTTACTTCCTTAAATTATTTTTATATTATTCATGATTAAGTATGTACATATTATACATGTGATAAAATTACAGATTATTATTACACATATGATATACATATTAATTATACTGTGACCTAAAAATAGCTAAATACTTCGATGGCTGTTACTTGATCGTTTAGACTAAAAAAAAAGAAAGGCTAGTGGAGTTTAGGCCCGTTGTGCTAATCATAAAGAGATACTACCTCCAGGTTGGTGGAGGGTACCTTTAGATCACTCCATCAAGTCTGACGGTTGTCACACTCCCCCGTCTCTTAACCTGGTGGTAGACCTGGTGGATACCAGGGAATGAAAATAACAAAAGTTGAGAAAGTTAATTATATATTTTAAGTAAATAGAGGGTCGTGGGTTCGTCCGATGACCGAGGATGTGCAGAACTCCTTATAGACAACAACCACTGGCCTTGTATTTGTTGTATGCGGTGAAGTACGATGTCGTGGTAATTTTGGCGGTGAGACAGCAATTGTCCAGCACTGTAGTGGTTGAGAAGAAAAGGAAGCGCCGACGGTCCTTAACCCGCCGTTAGGCCTAAGCCAGAAACCCTGAAATCCCGTTTATCGTTTATTTTATTATATGCACTCAAACTCAGTTTGACTGCCACCAGCCGGTACGCTAAAGAAAGCCAAAGCGGTGTTTCTATGCAAGCAATAGTTTTCAAGGATGAGGCAGTCAAACTTTGTACAAAGTAATTTTTAAAACGTTACCCTCCTTTTTAAATAGTAGCGGGTAACGTCTTATGTAGCAAAAAACAATATAAAAACTTATGTAAAGTACTAATATAAATACTACGCTTAAGAGGTTAAGCCACAGAAGCTGCGTCATGCTAATCTAATAATCTAATAATCAATAATACAAGTTCTATTAACTACACTACAATATATAACCACTGCATTGAAGGTATATCCAACGGCAGGAAAAATTAAATTTATACTAAAGTGAACATATATTTAAATTGGTATAAGAAGAATACCGAAGCAAAATTAAATGAAAATCGAATGTACTTACATTACATATTCACTTATTAAAAACTATAAAACAACAAAATGAATAATAAAAACACTCACCCGAAATGGGGTTTTATAGTTAATAAAAATATTTAAAACAATAGCAAACGTCGCAACGTTTTAAGACCTCTAATGACCTTAGCAATTGTATATGAGTACGATATGCACGATACGGCTAATAGCAGCCGCTTTAGTAGGTCCTCTGACTGCGGGAGGCCAGGTTGAGTTGCGCGGCGGTGAGGCGGTGCACCCCGCGAAGCCCCCTTGTCGGCCAGACCGGTTACAAGCGCGTACGCACTCAACGCAGCAATGCTAACTATTGCTCTGTTATATCTCCGTAACGGCTATAAAACCGTTACACGGTAAGATCTCATGAAAAGCAACAAAACAAGCCCATACTCGATGCACCCAGCTCCATTCGTCTATGGGATCCACAAGCATCCATCCATCAGGGTACCTTTAGATCACTCCATCTAGTATGATGAAGATCTCATCGAAAGCAACAAAACAAACCCATAATCGGTGCACCCATTTCTATTCGTCTAGGAAATCCACTAGCATCTATGCATCAGGGTACCCTTGGGTCATTCCATCAAATTAAAACAAATCGGTAATAATCCGCGCGTACTAGCAGCAAAATTAAATACAAAAAAAAACTCTAACAAATTGACAAAAAAATATATATAAACTGTAAAGTATCAAGTTAGGTTTGATTACATATTTTGTGTTTTACAAGTGATACAGTGACCACTCCCGACAACGGAATCACGTCGACTGAGGTGATAATTGAATTTTAGAAATATTTGTTAAAAAGGATCAACTAAAATAGCACATAAAATGAACCTCATTGAGATACATTAAGAGTCATGTGTATCTACAGATATGTGATAAAAATTAAAAATATTTTTATTTATTTTCTGATATATTACGTAACTTATTTAGAGTATTTTTTTCACACATTTTTAGCTGAGTAAGTATTCATAGCTAAAGTAATTTTTATGCTTAAAATATATTATAGTATTTTCGACAAAAATTTACCTAAACTCATCTTGATTTCGTAAAATAGGTGACTGAAAATTGTTTTTTTATATATTAAAAACTATAATATTTCGGTAGTTCTCTGAGGACACTAAAGATTAAGAAACATTCTATGCTTTGCAATTATTGGTTTCACTACATTAACCATTTGATATTGTAGCATTATGTACCGAAAAGTTGATAATTTTGGGCATAACCGTAAACGCGTCCTTAGGGAATCATTCGAAATAAAAACTTCGTGTGATTTTTCATTTCATATAAAATAACAAATATTTTTTCCCCTATTACGATTAAACTAACGTTTCAAACAATCAAATCTATATCTGATAAGGATAAAAAGAAATATATATATATCCTTATCAAAGAAATGTATACATGTATGAAAAGAAAGTGTTTAATGATAAATTGAAAAAAAAACACTTATATAAAATGAACACTTTTAAGTTTATATTTTTCTTTTAATGGGACTTGAGAAGTCCAGTTCGCCATAATTTGCTTTAATTGCTCTCAATTAGTGATGTTTATTTATTCCACTATAACGTTTAACTAATGAATCCTGGAATGAAGTAGAAATGTACTTTTTTATTTTTGTTCATTACTTAATTAAGAATTTTGTTCTTTTAAAATTCGATAAGATCTGGGAAAATTATGTTTTGATTAAAAATAAATACATATAATGTATGTAATGTGTAATGTAAAAAGGTATAATAACTACATATAAATAATATAAAGCATAGAGAACATATTATGTGATTACCGGAATCACATATTGATTAAAATGTTATTTGATTAATAAACTTAATTTTTAGATTATGCTGATTCAATATTAGTATTTGAATATTGGTTTAAACTCAACGACACAACAATAATTATAGCTTATGTATAATATGATAAAATTATAATTTTAGTAATGTATTCATATAATGAAAATAACATTCCTATCTGGTTAACGCAGTAGCATATTTTTATAATTTGACGGTGCTAGTCATATTCTCGGAACGAATTGTTTTGATTTATATATTATGTTCGCGCCACCCATGTCGCCACGAAAATAGATTCTTAACATGGTTTGTATATTTTATCAGAACTTTATTAATATTTGAATGCTGATATAAATAGGCTTTATCGTGATAAAACCATTGTGTTTTATTTCTTAAACCACGAATGACAATAATGTGGTTTTTATTTACATCATTAATGGTACATTAATTTAAGCTTATGAATTTATTCAATCAGTATAATCATTCAAAAAAATTATCATTTTACAAAGTATTGTAAATTTTAGAGTTTTTTAGGTTAATAATAAAATATTTAAAGGTAAACAAAACATTAATAAACTTTTCTCCGCCAAATTAAATAAAACTTTTAAATAATCAACTGATAGTTTTTAAATAGACATAATGTTTCATGTTTATAAAAGTGAGCAGTAGTACCGCCCTGTTACTGTCCCACTGCTGGGCAAAGGTCTCTTCTGATACGGAGAAGGAACGAGAATTGATCACTACGCTAGTTCACTGCGAATTGGCAATTTGAGACAGTTTTTAAAGTCACATTGGTAACAGGTTAGGGTTTGAACCTGCGCCTTTTATTCATGCGGTCGCATCCTTAACCTCGAATTCACCACAAGTCGACACAAGTGGGTAACTAATCTAAAATCGCAGATTTAAATGATGTCATAAATTGATGGAAGCTTTTGACGGTGACTTGTCGTGGCAGACTAAAAAAGCAGTGTAGAGTTCGACTATCACTCGAATGTAACTAATAAAAACTAATTAAACGTAAATTGATTTTTTTTTATTTAATGTTATGAACGGTTATTATTTAATAAATTAAAATAATATTTATGCTGATTTAATTACTAATTTGCAATCAACACATACTTTAGACAGTATCTAGAAACTCCATTTTTTTTCTCAAAAATAGATTATAGTTTTATCGATTACATTTTTACTGTACAGAAAAACTTATTTTTGTGATTTCTCTTTTTTCAGATTGCGGATGGAACTAATATTTTGAAATTTGAAATAAACAATTTTTACATACCTTAACCTTTTACAAACTAGGCTCATAAATCCCCGTCTCCTTTTATAGGAATAATTAATTACATATATTATGAGATAACATTGTGATGATAAACAAAAAACCTAAAAATTCAAATTCTTTAAAAATAATTTTCGACAATGGAAGTAACATAATAATAAGATAAACAAACAGAGTATTTTACATATGTTAATTTCCCTGTACTGCTGCGGTCTGATGAGGCCATGATATGAATGATAGGATATAGGCATATCCTATCGTTATTTACATAATAACCACATCAAGTGTCCTGTTCACAGGGTTATATAAAGTGCGTTGTCATTGTTATTACAAATAAGGTGAAAGAAATGGAGAGAAAATTGGATCTCTAAGGAAATTAATGAGTTTGAAGAGGTTGCTTGATAGATAATAAAATAAATTAACTATTATAATACTTATATTTTTGAATACAAATATGATAAATACGGTTATATATAGTTAGGTAAATTCATCCAATCGAGTAACGAACGGTAGGTCAGTTGGCAGTGCGACTGGAATGGTATCCGTGAGGTCAAAGGTTATAATTCTGCCCGTGTTGGTATTTTCTATTCTATATATAGCTTTCTTTATATTTAAAAACAAATTTAAGCTGAATTAACATTTTTTTTATATATATCAAATGATAAATATTACTGTGCATACTTCTAAAGGTTTTAAGTCAGGAAGCCTGACATGAGACCACTCAGGACGAGTTTATTCAAGAGGGTTGAAAGCAGCAAACCTACTGAGTATGTTAGTATTAGGAAATAATTATTACACTCTTGATATGTTTATGATTATTCCAGTAGAATAATCAAAAACAGAATAGTCACTTGGGAACGTAATTTATTTCGTTTGTTTTGTTATAATAAGTTAAACATGTACTTTATAAATTCTATACTATACCCTTAGGAAATCGAATGTGTAAATTAAAATGTAAATTTGTATTAAGCAAATAATTGTTTGTACATAAGTAAGCAGGAGCAATTGAGCAACCAGTTGAGCAATGTTTAAGAGTTTATATATATATATATATATATATATAATAGTTACATAGAAGAATATAACAATCAAAATAAAATTATTATGTATTAATTGAAGTGGTTGCGTCGGGGAACCGTTGCACGTGTTGCACTAAGTATTCGAAACAAATTTATGAGGACTTAGAAAAAACGATTTGATATCGTTTTTCCGTTATTTGCCTTGGTATTTTGTTCTTAAATACTTTAAAGAATAATAATATTTTATAAGAAACTACAAAACTTAGCACGAAAAAAAAAACTTTTATGGTTATTATATTATATTTTGTCTGGTTTAAATAGTATTAATTAAAATCAATTTCAACGTCACATGATTTAATAATCAAGCTAAACTAATTTGTCTGCTGTAAGTAAAGCTATTAATAACACGTCACGGCTGGCTGTCATTGCCACAGTAGCCGGAAAGCCGTTTTACATGTTTATGGCTATAACCATTCAGACTGTCTAAGTAGGAATTGCTTTACTTAACAATAGTGGTGTTTCAACTTCGATACAAATTGTATAAGCATCGAGCTTGAAGTTTGAGTTACAAATACAGTTATAATATAGTTCATATAACACGAAACGAAATGTTGGCCAATATTTGAATCTTTACACGTGTAAACCATTTAGCCAGTCATGTCGTTTGGAATACCGGTTTTATAAATTTTCATTTCGTTGTTTCTAGATTGTATCTATTTAGTTTATTGCTTGACCTAAAATATATATTATAATAAATAAGTTTTTCTTGAATTCTTTTTGATTATCGAGAATGATTTTTTTTTGTTTTATAGTAGGAGTATAAAAAAAAGATTTATTTTTAAGTCCTTTTCTTTATTTATTATTAATAATCATAATAAAAATTAATAAAATGTCCCAATCATTGTATAGTTTAATAAAATTAGTCAAGTAAACAATAAAAAACACAGACACAAAACGTTATAAAGTCGTTGATGAGAACGACAAGGACGAAATGTCTTTTTTATTTAATCACAAAACCTAAATGTCTGATATACGATGTCTGTTCAAAAAGTATCGTGAATTTTGATTTCCCGCTGTCTTATATTCATTTTTAAGCTATTGCATAGCTTTTATCGCGGGCTTGGAGCGCGGTTATCGAATCAAGAAATTCCGTAACAAAAAAACCTAACACCCCCACTCCGTCTACTATGTAGCTCGTCCGAGTATTGTGTAGATCATTTAAAAATAGCGTAGGTTCCATGTTGATAATATGTATTTAATACTGTATTGCGTACTAGTTAAGGTTTAGTTTAGAATAAATGTTTTACTTGTACAAAGGTATTTTTTTCCAAAAAAATACCTTTTCATTCTGTTATCGTATTACAAAAGACCCTAAGTATAAGTAAATAACAGACGTAATTTAACTTTATTCGTGAGATTTAAGGTTGAAAATATTTTTAGCTAATGATAATATTAACTTTCTTATGACATTACATAGCAATGACAACTTCTCATAGTCAAAGTTATATTATAGAAAATATTTTTTTTTCTTTTATTGAACAAATGTTCAATAAAAGAAAAAAAAAATATTTTCTTATCGGTACCTTTTTTTTTTTTTATCGTTGGAAAAATGCGTTACGCATCATCCCTACGGCCAGGAAGGTGATGACCGAGGGGGTATGTGGGACTACCCGGCAGCATAGAAGACGCTGCCATTTTTAAGGCTACCCACTAAAAAACCAACGGTTGACCTCATCGCCTTAATGGGGCGTCACGGGATCGCTTTCGCACTCACCGTGACGCCCCGGCGGAACCCCCTGCGAGGGGCCCCGATCAACTTAGGGACACCCTCACCGCGTAGGCCTATAAGAGGGCGGGAGAGGTCACTACAGCTGGGGAAGGAGGCTGCGGGCGTAATCCCGCCTCCTTCGACCCAGCCTACCCCTACAGAGCGGTTCAGAGGAGGCTGCCTCTCTGTCCCGCTCCGCGGCCTCCTTCGCGGCAATGACTTGCTCGCAGAAGGAGGCCATAGCGACCCAGGACCTCTCGTCGTCGAGCATCGCCGAAACAACGCTCGGCAACGAGAGTTCGCTGCCAACCACGGCCGTCAGCTCAGTACGCTGACGGTCCCAGGCTGCGCACTCCGCCAAGGTGTGACGAGCCGTGTCCACGGGCTCGTCACAGTGGTGGCAGAAGGGGGCCGCCTCTCTGCGCGCGATCTTGTACAGGTACTCACCGAAGCACCCATGCCCCGTGAGCACCTGCACAAGACGGAACGTTAGAGTCCCGTGCCGCCGGCCGATCCAACGATCGAGATGGGGGGAAATAGCCCCCACCGTCGCAAGACCGGCCGACGGGGACTCTAAGTCCCTACTCCACTGTCGGATCAGGGCTCTAGCTCACCGAGCCCTGATCCGATCCGCCTCGAGCCTAACCCGCCCGACCCGGGCTTCTACCCGGTGCCAATACACTCCGGCGAGGGCCCGCGCCTGTAGCTCCCAGGGCGAATCGCTCGCCAGGATTGTGGCCGCAGTGTATAACACCGTACGGTACCCCCTGATCACCCTCACCACTAGAATCCTTTGCGTGCGTCGCAAAAGGGCCCTGGAATCCGCGGTGAGGGCTCCCGACCATATGGGAGCACCGTACAGGGCCATGCTCCTCACCACTCCGGCGTATAACCGGCGGCAAGGAGCCTGCGGCCCTCCGGCGTTGGGCAGAAGCCTACTCAAGGCGACTGCAGTGGAGAGTAACTTTGGGGCCAGCAGAGAGAAATGGGCCCCGAAGTTCCGTCTTCCGTCCAGGGTGAGGCCCAGATACTTCATCTGGGCCTTCACCGCCACCCGCGCACCCTGGACGGAGATGTACGCCCGACGAGGGGGACCCCGGCGAGGGCCGTGGAACAGGATGGCTTCCGTCTTAGAAACGGACACCTCCAGTCCCAACAGCCCTATGCGGTCCGCTACCAACGTAGCGCCGACCGTGGCAAGACGGGCTGCCTCCGCAAAGCTCCCTCCGCGCGCCGTGACGAGGGTATCATCTGCGTAACACAGCACCCTCGTCCGGGGGAGGAGCGGACAGCGAAGCAGCCAGTTGTAGCCCAGGTTCCACAAGACCGGTCCCAAAACGGACCCTTGTGGAACCCCTTGGCTCACACCACGTCGGTAGACCCGCCGGTCGCCGCACTCCCACAGGACCTCTCTATCCTGCAGGTACGCCCCCAACAGCCTGCGGAGATAGGGAGGCACTCCATGGAACCGGAGCGCCTCAACCAAAGTCTCGAACGGCAGGCTGTTGAAGGCGTTGGCGACGTCCAGCGAAACCGCCAGGACGACATCCCCCTCGGAAACAGCCTCTTCGGTCAGGTCTCTCAGAGCCCTCAGGGCGTCGATCGTTGAACGACCCGCCCTGAAGCCGAACTGGGCGTCGGAGAGACCTGGACCTACCTCCTGCAGGTGCTGGACGAGACGGGCAGAGAGGACTCTCTCGAAGAGCTTGCCCATCTCGTCCAGCAGCACGATCGGCCGGTATGCGGAAGGAGAATCGGCAGAACGACCCTCCTTCCGCAACAGGCACAACCTGCCCTCCTTCCAGGCCTTCGGGAACTGTCCAGTGCGCAAACACAGGTTGAACAGTTCCAGAAGCCTGCCTCCCAAGTATTCCAGGGCGATGACCAGAACCCGCCCTGGAATACCGTCCGGCCCCGGCGCAGTATTGCGGGCTCGCAGGCGACTCAGCGCGACCTCCAGCTCGGCCTCCGTGATGACTGGGACAGAACCAGCTCCCCCCCTTTGAGAGGGGGGAGCCATCACAGGAGGAGAGTGGCCGGTGGATTCCGGGAAAAGTTCCCCCACCAGCCGCTCGAGGAAATCCGGCTGAAGGGACTCCATGACCGGGGCGGTCGCGGCGCGGATTTTATTCCGCGCAACGCGATACGGTCGCCCCCATGGGTCCTTATCGAGACCGGCCAGGATTTCCTCCCGAGCTAGGTCCTTCGCCTTCCGAATCGCGAGCTGCAGGGTCGACTTAGCTTGGCGATACTGACCCTGCAGCTGGGCCTCCATCTCCGGGTCCGAGCCGCGTCTGCGACGACACCGGAGGAAGGCCCTGCGAGCCCTGCAACAGGCCGCCCGAAGTTCGGCTATTTCGGGCGACCACCAGTAGACACCCCTGCGCCGGGGCCGGAACCCCGCCCTCGGCATGGCCGCATCGCAGACCCTCGATAGGGCTCCGCGCATGCGGCCAGCCAACTCCTCGACGTCGGTTTCCTCGCTGGGGGGATCAGGAAAGGACGATGGCTGCCTCGACCGCCATTTCCCGATCCTGCTGCCACTGCCGACTGCCCATTCTTGGTGGTAGATCATAACATCCGGTCGCCGGCAAAGTTACCACCCATCGGGCAGAATCGTGCCGCAAAGCGACCTAGTTGTGTTCCGGCACGTCGCTCGATGAAGCCGTTTATGGGAAATGGGTCTGAACAGTTGCGGTGCGTTGGCGAACCGGTCTGACGTCGGGTTGGTGTTTGTTTTGTCGGGTGTCTAGTCGAGGAGGGTAGCGGGATCCGAAGCGACGGCTTTCCGCTGGCCGCCCGCAGATAGTTGGGGGCCCAATTAGTGGGATAGCCAACCACGAAAGGCTGCCCCGCCAGCTGTGAAAAATCCCAGGGTGGCTCCATCGTGCTGGTTGGCGACCAGACGAGGAGGCCCGATGGCGATCCCTGGGGGGGTTCGGGCGTCCCCGCAGTCTCCAGGCTAGCCTCCCAGTGGCAAGACATCACCAATTTCGACGTCGGGTTCGATACGTGCCGTCTCGTTCAACTGCCATTTCCCATCCCTATTCACTTTTATATATATATTTTTTTTATGAAAAACTTAAGAAAAAGGAACAAGGTTACACAGCGGTCGCACTCCTCCTCATACAAAGTGCACCTCACTAATATAAGGGGCTTGCACTCAAATCTTTTAGCTGTCCACCACCACCTGGAGACAGAGCAGCCGCACTTGCTCTTTTTGACGGAGACGCAGATACAATGTCCTTTGAGCGCTACATACTTGGATTATCCCGGTTACTCGTTGGAGCACAACTTTCGCTCACGGGCCGGAGTCAGTATGTACGCGCGGAACGACCTCTGTATTCAGCGTCTCCGTCACCTTAAAGACCCCACTTTTTCTTCCCTATGGGTTTTAGTGGACACAGGAAACGAAAAAATCCTGTATTCCTGTGTCTACCGTTCGCACAGCGGTGACCAGGAGACAACTCGTTTATTTGAGTATCTCAGTGAGGCTGCAGATATGGCTCTGTATCAGTACCCTTCGGCGCAGCTCGTCTTTCTGGGGGACTTTAATGCCTGTCACCAGGACTGGCTGTTCCCGTACCAGAAGACCGACCATGCTGGAAGAGAAGCGAGGAAATTTGCGTTGTCCTTGGACCTCTTTCAGCTGGTGAAGCAAGCGACAAGGGTACCAGATGTGGTAGGCCATACAGCCAATTGCCTGGACCTTCTGCTGACAACTGATCCGGACAGGTATCGTGTAGAAGTCACCTCCCTCTTGGGAACCTCCGATCACTGTCTGGTGAAATCTGTGTTTACATATTCCCCACCAGCCTCGAACCTCATGGTGTTAGGCGAGTATGGAAATACAAGTCGGCAGATTGGGATGAGATGCGACACTTTTTTGCGTCTTATCCTTGGCGGCAGGTCTGCTTCTCTTCTTTGGATCCGTCGAGTTGCGCGGATGCCGATGAACCGCTGATGAGATGAACCGATGTGGTGCATCAGGCAATGGAGTATTTTATTCCTTTTGCTGACGTACCCATCGGTGGCAAAGCTCGCCCATGGTTTAATGCCGAATGTCGTCATGCACATGACCGAAAACATTCGGCATACCTCATTTGCGCTGATGCTCGAAGCCGCAAAACTCCGGATGTAACTACAAAGAAGAGAGCCTTTAACCAAGCTGCCAAGTCCTATAAAAAGGCATTGCGGAAGGCTCGTCTTGATCGGATCGTTAAGAATGGCGAAAAGCTCTCTGTCAGACCAACTGGCAGTCGAGCTTTCTGGTCTCTTGCCAAAGCGATCGAGTCGAACTTCTGCCAACCCTCACTGCCTGCTCTGCTGAAGCCTGATGGATCCCTGGCCCACACAGCAACAGAGAAAGCGAATGTATTTGCTTCTCTGTTTGCTGAGAATTCGCATCTAGACACTGGCAATGCTTCTCCAGAACATCTTCCTCACTGCGGTATTTCGATGCCTGAAATCCGCATCACTAACAAAGAGGTATGGAGAACATTGTGTCGTTTAGATGTGAATAAAGCCAGTGGTCCTGATGGTATACCAGCCATTCTGCTCAAGACATGTGCAGCTGAGTTGTCTCCTGTATTGACACGTCTGTATCGCCTCTCTTTCAAGACTGAAAAAGTGCCGGAATCCTGAAAGCTTGCCAACGTGCAACCCGTGCCCAAAAAAGGCAGCCGTGCCGATCCTGCCAATTATAGGCCCATTTCAATCACCTCCATACTCTGCAAGACTATGGAGCGTGTATTGAACTCGCGGCTTCTAGCGTACGTAGAAGGTAACGATCTCCTCAGTGACCGACAGTACGGATTTCGCCGAAATAGGTCCACTGGAGACCTTCTAGCGTACGCAACACACATTTTAGGCGAAGCCATCGAGAGGAACGGAGAAGCGTTCGCCGTCTCTCTGGACGTCTCGAAGGCTTTTGACAGGGTCTGGCATGTGAGCCTTTTAAGCAAGCTTTCAGCGTACGGTATATCTCCTGGTCTGATTGGCTGGATAACGGACTTTTTGAGCCAGAGATCTCTCCGTGTTGTTGTCGATGGGTGTTCTTCGGAACCCTTGACAATAAATGCCGGAGTACCTCAGGGGTCCGTTCTTTCTGCAACTCTTTTTCTGCTGCACATTAACGATCTGCTGAAGCCCGGTATCTATGGGTATGCAGACGACAGCACAGTTGTAGAAAGATATCTGCCAAGTTCTCGGGCTAGTAGAGATGAAGTACAATCTGAAAGAGAAGCCATGGTGCAACGTTTGAATGACAAACTTCAGGCAGTCTCCGCATGGGGCAATGCCAATCTTGTCAAATTCAACGCCACCAGAACGCAGACGTGTTTGACGGACCATTTATACGTCCGATAGAGTCTCCACCTCCGTCTCGACTCTCTAGTCGACGACCCTGCGCGCGACAGCTGGGGTGGCGAACGAAACGTCCACCACGGAACTCCCTTGCTGCCGCACGCAGGTCGGTTCGGTCCCTCTGTTAAGGAGGGACAGACTGGAGAGGAGTGACCAGACCTGGACAGCCCTACCCCTAGCGTTCGTGGCGTGGTTCCCCCAGGCCTCGGATTTGGCGTTCAGGTCGCCGAGGAAGATGACCTTCCCCGACGCCTGTCTGCGAATCGCAGCACTGACGGAGTCGAGAAAGTCCTCGAACTCCGCCAGGCTACGATTGGGGGAGAAGTACGCGCCTACGACGACGTACTCCCCCCCACCGCGCCACTACCAAACCCGGGCCAGTCTCCAGAGTGGAGAAAGGGGGATCGGGACCAGGTCCCACAACCACCGCCACGGAGCCGTTTATGTCCCCCGACCAACTGGAATTAGGGGGGACATAGTAGGGCTCGCAGGCCACCGCAACACTAACTTCCCACTCCGCCAAGGCCTGGACGAAAAGATCCTGGGCCCTGGCGGAGTGATTTAGATTCGCCTGTAGGAAGCCATGTCGCCGTCTGGTCATTGCGACATGGCTTCCACAGGCGGTTTCCCACCGCCACCACCTCTTGGAGCCGGTTCTTATCGGTACCTAGCTCAACTTCAATTAATATAAAAGAAAAAAATTAAATTAACATTGATAAAAAAATATACTGCATAAATAATTATAATTGCATAAGTTGATAAAAAATGCTAGCTTTACCGCGGCAGTCCTCAAGTGCGGCACTTTTTTTATATTTTTTGTTGTAGTTGTGTCGGTACCTATGTCCCTTATTTATGCTGACAAGGTCGGCCATTTCGAATGATAAGTAAATTTTTGACAGTAGTTTTACTGGGTTGTGTTTTAACTTGTCTTCAATTTTCATCTATTTAACAACATGGATCAAATTATCTGTATAAAATTTAGTGTGGAAAAAAAAAATAAAGTGCGCAGACGCATTTCTAATGTTTACTGTGGCATATGGTGAAGTTACCTTGGAACAAACAACATTTATGGGTGGTACAAAATGTTCTTAGAGGGCCGAGAAGATGTGAACGACGACCAGTGTGCCGGACGCCCGAGTTCGTCAACAACTGATGAAACATTGATGAAGTAAAGAATCTAGTATAAGAATGTAGTATTGGCCAGCCGTTGAGTTACCGTTAGAGAAGTTGCTGAGGATATCATATCGATTGGCTGGTGCCATTCGATTTGTGACATTCGTGCCGAAATTGCTCAATTTCGATCAAAAACAGCATTGTTAACATTGCTCATCAGGAGATGTTCAACTCGAGCCGTGACGACCCAAATGTGATCCAGTTCACGCAAGCACGATTGGTTTGCATATGTATAAGCGTTACTAGATTTTTTTTAATAAATGATCCCTTACACTGTCTTTAATTGGTTTTATTTATACCAAATTTGGCAGCTCATTTGTGAGGGTCTTTTTGGGATCTGTACAACATACTAAGTTATTAAACAGATAAAACACAACGTGTTCGGTGCGACCGTCACAGTCCTGTGCCCGTCAACTCGACCGAATTTATGTTAGGATTTTATAAGAAATAGGTATGTAAGTAAACGTAAAGTTTTATCGATAAAAAGTATTCTTTATTCCGAGGCTCATAGATAAGCGTTAACCTATTTTGAATAAGAACGAACACATACAATTGTTGGTATCCCTCTAGCGAGACTTTTCAACAAGTTTCTCTATTTTGGCGAAGGTTTAACAATTTAATAGTTCCCACAAGGTTCACCCGACCGCCTTGCCTTCAAACTATTATTTCATCTGATATTTCTTCTACCCTCTGTTTAACATGAAACTATCTGTTTCACATGTGTACTAGTTATGTACGGAAATATGAAGAAGTTTTACAGCGATCATTCAAAGAAATACTTATATTATTTCTTAAAAAGGGTTAGTTTTTATGTTACTATCGCATGCCATTATTAAGCTTGATTTTTTGGGGTTCTAATACATATGCATGTAAATGAATTAGGAGGAATGAGAACAAATACAAGTCTAGTGTAAATATTCTCAGCTTCGTTAAGATAACGGTCGATATTGTTAACTTGTAACTAAGCGAGAACAAATATAACGTCATAGAACTGTGGGTTCGCTTTAAAAACCGGTAACTCTTGATTTTAAATCTATTATTATATTTAACATTGAAACATGTAGTATTGAAACAGTAAATTATTTTTTTATTGTTCCAATAAAGAAAGTAAAGAGCATTCATGTAATCAGAGTAGGTACCTATTTTAGAATAGCTTGAAGTAAGAATTTATAATAATATATGTAATTAGATAAAACGTCACTAAAAATCATAAAGCATTAAACTGTTTTTCTGTATTTAATTTAATTATAATATAAAAAGAAAATATTGATAGAAATTTAAATACATTTTAAGGAATTAAAATATAAATTTAATACATTCGATATATCAAGAGCAACAACAATAATAATTAACGATGACATAAACGAAACAGAAGTACCGTCATACATTTAATTTAAAAGACAAAGGAGTGTTTTTATAAACGCATTTGACGCTCATTTCACACAGCTACATGTAATTTATTCTTTCCGAGATTGGTGTGACGGAGAGCGCGGCTGTCGTCAAAACGCAGCGGACAGCTGGGTCGCCGGATACAGGACAGAAATAGTCTCCCCACATACTTTGCAGGTGGCACTTTTAACATGTATCATCCTTAATATAATGAAGAGGCAGGAAGACGTGTAAAATAAGTAACAAGTACTGTACCCTACCACAGTGACTTTTATAGCTTTGGAATGCAAACGAAGTTTTAATTTAAATATAATAAATGTTACATAGATAATATCTTTTTATATTCTTATTAAAACATTTTACCACATAAACAAACTAATTTAATTCTTCTCCCAATAAGATTGTTACATTGCACGACATTTTGTGTATTGCAATAAAATAAATAATTAAACCTTAAATTACACAGAAATCTTCAAATTATAGATGAGAGTATAACAAAACATACGAGTACATAAACCTTATGAAATTTGTCTTTGGGCATTATTTCGTAGATATATTTCGAGGTTTTATGTTTAGTGCGTCCTTTCTGGGGATTGTAACTTACCTAATAGTGGTTCCGCAGTTGGCTTAACTCGGAATTATATGTACCAAATCTTGTTTCGCTTTCAATTAATTCGATTTGAAAAATATATGGCTTTGTTACCGAAAGAGAGTCTAATGTAGATAAACAATAAATTGAAACTATCAATGTTAGAACCATGAAATTATTATTTTTTAAATAACGAAACAAATTGATTAATTATTATATTTGATTGAGAAGCAAATAAATATATATTATTATTTTCTATTGATTCTGAAAAAACATCAAATTGTTTTTTCAATGTTGAAAATTAGAGCAGGTAATACATACACTTTTATTTTCTCCGTGTCTTTTGTAAACTCGATCGCGTGATCGGGAAACAAAGAATACTCATTTGTTTCGAATACTAATATCAATCCATGAATTCAGTTCAACCTTGAATCTAAATACAAAGGTGGTTACAATTGTCACCATCTATTTTAATTTTCTTCATCGTATTCATACTTTGTTGTTTGTGTCTACTCGCCCTGCACCTTATAGGTCAATTAAGCACCTGTAACAAATTTAAATGTTGAATGATAGTTTAAAAAACCACTTTAAACTTTTCTCTCTTTTCAAGTTTATACAGTTTTGATGGAATCAGTTTTTATTTTAGAACGATAATTTTATATGATCAAACGACGAATGAATCAAACGGAGCAAACAATATTTATTAAAAGCTTGTCTGTCTATACTCTATACTTTTTTGTGTAGATATATCTTATACGAGTATGCCGATCCGATATAAAATAGGCTTTAGCTATAAATATTACATTGGATTTTTACGTACCTTATGTTAAAGTTGGAACAAAGGCTATAAAATACAGAGGATATGTGAGGTCCTTTTCTAAATAAAAAGTTGAGTGTGTATAAAACTCAAACGGAATGTAAGACAGCATGCGTTCGACCACCATTAATCGTGACTTTATTATAAACACAGGCCAGCTATTAAATCATAAACGCCTTGAATGTCTTCTACTCAGGGAACTCTTTCAGATGCTTCTGTTTGGAGTGTTAATGTCAAAATGTTATTTTAGTAAAGTATTTTCATTCGTTTAAAAAAGTAAATAAAATATCTTTTTATGCTATATTTATAATTAGGAACATGTTTTAATGAAGAATAATACCTAATATATAGCGTGAAAATAAAGAATAGGCACTTTGTTTTAACTCAATAAGATGCAGAAAGCTGAGCATAAAAGACAACGTAAGAGCGATGAAAAGCAAAGCAGCAATCTAAATCTCAACAAGAACAAGAACAAATAATGCATATTACGAACTAAAATAATAAACTATTAGGACTTTCAAGAATGTATGTTTATTTTGTATTTTTTGTAAAAACAGAAAACTAACTTTTAAATAACCTTATACCATGACCGATACAATGTTTTTAATACTAAATAGTAAATTATTTAAGAGATACATAAAGTTATTATGGAGTATAATATTTAGGAATGCAATACTTTTTATCGGATGATATGATTTCATTATTGCATCAATCAAGTGCTTTAAGGATAAAAACCTTTTTAGGTGTTTAAAATTATTGATCATGTTTGATCATTCCTTAATTGTTTTTTTTCTGTCAAGAACAGCATTGCTAACATGTTTAACATAAACATAAACCTCATCCAGAATAATATACAAAAGTATCAAAACTTTTCTGTTAGTTGCTATATTAGAAATTACTGAGAAAAACTATGACATTCTTTTATTTCGAGCTAAATATAAAAATATTTAAATACAGTAATCATAAATAAAAGGCTTGAATTAGATTTTTAAAAACAAAGACGATAGATTAGATTAATGTTTTTACTTTTAGGTTCTCTTTATTCTAACTTTTTGTTTTAACAATTATCTTTTATTTAATATTTATAATTTTATATTTTAATAAATAAATTTATCATTTTATTATTCCGAATTATTTTTCATAAAAGTATTAAAATATAATTTAATTAGCTTCACTGCATATTAATCAAAAGCTTTTGAGAATTAATACGTAATGGGACATGACTAACCCAGGGCTCGTTAGTAAACCTTATACAAGTTTTGAATTTGAGTTTAATCGGTATTTATGTAAAAGGGTACAAATTCATGCCTTAACCTGATCCTGTTTAATCTTGGATTTCGTGGCTTGTTGCACTATTAACATTTATTTTTATATTCGACTGGATAGGTTTATTTGTAAAAGCATAAGTTTTTAGTAGTCTTACCGATAAAACCTTTTTATCGAGTACTTAATACCGAATACATCATAGCTAATGCTACCTTCTCTTAGTTAAATAATGAATACTGAACTTATTTCTTATAATAAAAAAAAGATGTAGTAATACAATAGGAACCTACTATATTAAAATAAAATATAATAAATTAAAAAATAAAATACGGTAAAATTATTCAAAAAAAAAAAAGATCTACCATCGCAATTAAATTAAAAGTTTACCTACTTAAAGCTCCGAAGCGCTTTCTAACTTAATTTGCATCGCCGTTGGAATTGATAATGACATAAATCTAAGTTAAAAGTTAATTTTGTCAATCCGGATAATTCCTCAAGGTTTAATCGGACTAAGTTGGGTGTAATTAATGTTCACTAAGGCCACACAATCTAGGAAAGCTGCAGCTTAGCTGCCTACGGAGTTTGGTAGGGCGGGTAGGGTATGTAGGGCGGGCGGCGCGGCGGGACGGCGTGCGCGGGTTTGATGTACGTTAGTTCCGCGAGAGGGCCCGATACCTCTGAACGCCTGTGCACTACGACACATTTTCATATTAAAAAAATACGTTAACTTACTGCTATTTTCAACGAAAACATGCAAAGTTACCCATTTATCACTTGATGGCAATCACGTGGTACAGATACTGATAGTTCGATTATTGTTTTATTTTATAATAATCGGAAACTTTCAAGTGGACATTAGATTTTTAGTTCATTAAAAATAAAAATAAATAATACATTTTATGTAATCGGTCGGTATATTATATTAAATGTTTATCAATATATAATGGGGCTAATTTAGTGACAATTAAAATAAAAGTTTAATTTTGCGACAATGCCACTGGATTGCAAGCGCTTGAATAAGAGGTAAGACATTATTAATTTTAATTAAGGTAATTAAAATAAGGTTATTAAAACATTAAAAAATATATAATTAAAAGTATTAAACATAGAAAATGCCTGAATATAAAAAAATAGAATCAGAGCTCATAAAGCAGTTATAATGATGATATAATAAAATATTATCAAAAAATATATACACGTAGTAACAATCTTTATAAATGTTTGGTAAAATATGCTTGTGTCTACTTTCCTGCTTAATATATATTTTTAATATTGACGTCGTCATACTTTTATAAGCCTTCTATTATTCGATATCTACAATATCATTTAAACATGAAAATAAATAATTTTTAAAATATTATTTTCTCGGTGAAAATAAAACTGTAATTTATAAGTGCCATGATTGACAATATATATTTTTACCTTATTATTTATTATTTATATAAGCTTTTAACATAAATGCTTTTTCAGATGTTTACTTAGGTAAATATCATTGTGCATATATAATTATTTACTTTCATTATAAATGCCCATTGTTTATAAAAAAAATAGAAATCTTTTAATATATATTTTTATATACTATATACCAAAGGTAAATTTAAAATATTATTAGAACTCGATGGAATAATTTACCGATAAACGATTTACAATTCTCAAAATATCAATATTCATTTATTTGAAAATATTAAGAATATTGAATTAAATGTTACGAGTTAAGGAAACTAAAAATATTTTCAACTTTAATAATAATGTGGGCTTTCTTTCAGCGACTTGAGATTGTGAAAGGGATTTACTGTGACGTTTATCATGAACTCTCCCATGTAGGGATGAAATTATAAACAACGTTTTTAGAGGAAAATATATATTTACCTACATACTAATAAAAGAACACTTTACATTACATTGTAATTAGTAATATATAGTTTGGTTAAATAGTAGTTAAGCTGTGGAGTTCAAATCGTTTCTTCTAAAGACTAATTTCAAGATACTAGAAACTTCGTGTTTATTCTATTGAGATTATGATTGATAACTTCCATTTTCATTTTCAAAACCGTCTTAATTATTGAACATGAATATATTACTAATACCTAAATAATTATGTTAAATAACTACTAATGGTCTAATTTTTTGGATGTTAAATAAATTAGTGTTAACATATATTTTTATTTTTAAGCAAAACGTTTTTATTAACTGGGTATAACATTTTAGTTGTTTGCTTTTGAAAGTAATTATAATGTGTTCTTGCATCACGAAATAATAAAATATGTAATATAATATTAATTTTATTACTTCTTGACGACATTACAACAATAATTAAAATAAGATGAACATAAAATACAAGACTTCTTATAAATATGTAATTTCTCTCTGATACATAACATGATAAAAGAAAAAATACTCATTAAAAAAATGTGCGAAGTATCATAGGGAGATCTTAAATATAAGTCTTTAAGGTTACCCTTATTATTATTTCCTCCAATAAAAGGTTTATAACATCTAAACCGATATTGTCATTTCGAACTGAAAGAAATTCAATAACTTTAGGACAACTTGGCACATTTTTGGCAGCGGACGGTAACTTTGAGAACTATTAGTTACACGATTTGTCAACAGTGAAGCAAAAAAAAAATATTTAAATGTGCACTATACTTTAAGCTTATTATCTTATTTCATAAACATTATTATTATTTTAAAAAACTATAGGTACCTTATTTCTGTTTGATTTAAACATACATTGCTAAATTAGTGAAGGTTGTATTTCCATTACACATAAAAGAACTTATGCCTTTGGCGAAAAACTGCGCCAGACAGCAGTTAGTGCCCTTTAACGAAAACTTTAAGGAAAGGTAATCTAAGGTCCATTAAGTGATCCGTGATTTACACGAGCCGACTAGTTTCATTGTAAATAAAAAAATACTTCGCTAAATACAATAGTAATTAAAGCACATTAATTGGCAGCATACATAGATATGGTACCTTCATTAACCTTAATAAAGAGTAAACAAGGAATTTGAACAGAAAGCCGCAATCCCCGAGAATCACGAGAGCATACAATATCCTCATCATCACGCTATTTTCGTTGTTAACTTACTACCCTAAATAGTTTATGTATGTCACTTTTTTATATCGATAATATAAAAAAGTTTTTTTTAGACGCATTCATAGACGCAAGAACGAGGAACACTATTTTGAAATTAAATATGTTGGACAAGTCGACGTAAGTAAAGCGAAGAATCTTAGTTGCTTATTACTTGTGTTTTATTTAATTATATATTAATTATATGTACTAATGAATTAACCAATACCAAAATATAATATTTTTAGTATATTATTAGTAGTACACTATATTATAGGGAACTTATCTCTTTCAGAGACTTCCCCCCCCCCTTATACCTTGAAGTTAGACCGTTTGTTGTATGAGATGTTGCCGTCTGTTACGTAGGCAAGTAAAAGAATGACGATAAAATACTTATAAAAATTTGATCAATAACATTGTCTTTAAAATTAAAACTCCTTAAAATACTTATATACCCAAACTTAAATACAAGTACTAGTTAATTGTATTGTTCTAATAAAAAGAGCGGCCTATAATTACTTAATACTGTCTACTGTACTGTACTGTCACTCTGGGGAAGAAAGTTACAGTGATGAACGACGACGACTCCGCGATGTAGACAATGGAGTTAAACAATAATGAGTTGAAAAAGATACTCCGAAGAGAGAGAGAGAGAGGCCAAGAAAGAATTTAATTTTAATTTATAAAATAATCAAGAGATGTGATAACATGTGCACATTCCGGCGAAGGTGTATGTTATATGTATTCTTATTTATGGAAGTCACTTTAACTGGTAATATATATTTTTTATATTCAGATATTTGGTCAATATTAAAGAATCCATAAATAAATAAATGAAGACATTTAAGTTGATTTCGATTATCAAAAGACTCGTCAGATGCATTATAAAGCAAACCTCAGTGTACTAAAGAAATATATATAGAAAGAAAATTTTATATTTTGTGTGTTGTGTAAGGAGCTAGGGCTAGACAAGGATAGCGGGTTACCTGCGGTCTTCTGGCTGGTTCCCGGTGTGCAAGATGTAGGTGGCCACCAATTGGAACTGTTTAGTCTCCTTCTCGTTGTAAATGTAGATAACTGGATTTGATTATTGTCAAGAATCCTTGTGCTTTACGGTTGCCGCTATAGATACACTTCCGGGATTTAACAATCGACCGAACTCGGGCGCGGCGGAGCAGTAAAGAGAGAGAATCCTTCCTTTGTGTCTCTTACATTTCGATATTATTTTTTTAGGTACCTACATTTTAGGATATTAAGGAAAAAGTTGTAAAAGGATGTGTTCAAATTAAAACTAGTTAAACTAAACCTAACATTGTGTCGTACTTAGAACAAAGGCTCAATAGAATAAATTGTTTTGTTACTTATGAGAATATTTAAATGCTCATTAATATAAACTTATTACGCCTATTATTAAATAGCATATGTATTTTGTAATACATGATACGGTAAGCCGTATATAATATGGTATTATTTTATAATGTAATAAAATGTGTCCCTCGAGTCGTCTTCATTAAAACGATCTTAAGAACAGCAGAATGGTCTAATATTGCTGAGTGCAGTTTTTAATAAATAAGACGCTAAGTGCAAATCCTTTTCTCTGATGCAACAGTCTTTATCTAAATTTTCCTGGAAATAATAGTTCCTTGATATTTTTAGGTTAACATAGGAAATTATATAATTAAAAACACTCATATTTGAAAAAAAATAGGTTAGAAATCTTCGAAAATCAACAAACACAAACGAGAAAAAATAAATTCAAACATTTTATCAGACGTTAAAAGGTTTATTTTATCCGTAATACAATTTAATAAAGACGAGAATGTTGATTGCCTAAAGGCACGGTAATTAAATTGAAAAACGTCCTTCCAAAATATTGGTGACGGACTGAAAATTCCAATTATGACCAGTTTTCCCTTTGGACTACTTCGATTAAACATTTCTTGGAATTCAGAGTAAAAGCTTTGAAACCGTTTCGACCATTTCAAAAATAAACGTTCGTAACAAAAGAATTAGCATCTTTTTTTCTTTTTGGGATATTTTGTAATATTATTTGTTTAATATATAGGTAAGTATGCTTATTTATCAAAGATTTAAGGAAAAAATATAAAGGAAATTTTGTTAACTTAAATAAAAATTTATATTCTTAAGAATAATAAACTTGAGGAGATGACAGCCATTTACAAAAATCGAGATTGAATTAATATCGACTTGGTATTCTCCTTATAAAATTAAAACTTCTGTAAAACTGGTATAAGTAAAATAATATACATATTAATCACGGTTATTTGGTTTATTCTATGGTAATAATAAAGGTTGTCCTGACTTTACATCAGAAAACACCAAGAACTATTAATTCTTGAAAGCAGAAAATTGTAACAGGTCTCATTTTATAATATAGGCATCTACTGAAAATGGTAATTAATGGCATTTTTAACTTTAAGAGGAGTATATTACTTTTCAAGTTTTATTTATGAACACATTTTTATATAATTGATTTAGAGCCGCAGGGGTCCGAACCTAGTATAATATAAGGAAGTATACAATAGTTAAACTTCACAAAGGGCATTATAAACATACGAGTTTATTTACTGTGATGTCTCACCAAACATTTGTAAATATTGTGAATACGAACTAAACTACTCCTTGCCGGAGGGTACGACTAGATCACTGAACAAAAGGAGCGAACACAAAGAGCAATGGAACACATTTCACTGAGCGGTTCGCACCGCGTCCCATATTTTCTAATGAGATGATGTGGTAGTGTTCCGTACATTCCATAGCGTGGATAAATTTATCAAAATGTTTTCAAGAACTAAAAACGATGTATTTCCATGATCACAATTGCTCAGACAAAACTCTAAGATTTTGTTTTAATATCAATAATCTCCTTTCTCATATACGTTTTCTCATAATAGTCATGTGAGGACTTTTCGAAGTTATTTTTCAGAAACATATTTTGTGAATTCTGTTGTATTCCAAAATTGCCTAGAATGCTCTTAAAATCGTGATCGAAGCCTTTTCAAAGTAAAATAGATTTAAAACATCTATACAAACCTATTCTATAACATATTCTATTATAACATATTCTAGCTACAGATACAAATAAAAATATTATATTAATATTGAAAAATTAAAAGAACTATCAAAGCCTCAAGAGTAATTTTAACTCAACGACATTATCTCTCGAACGTTATTTTTACATAACATGTTATTTAATTCATATATGTAATATATGAATTAAATAAAAGTTCTTAATATACTTAAGATATATATATATATATATATATATATATATATATATATATATATATATATATTATATATATATATATATATATTATATATATATATATATACTTTTAGTATATTTTTATTATACATAAAAAATATTAAATATGTCACTTTGTGAATAATATTCCCTTATATTTGGTTGTTTATTCCAGACTGAAGTGATGTAAACGAATATTGTCACTGAATAATGGTATCGTATTCGCGCACCTGTCATCTTTTTAGTGTTCTGTTTTATCGAGTTACGTTTGTATTAAGTTACTTTTAAAATAATTATCATGAAAACTTTTCGAGTCATCTCATAATAATTTTAATGATTTTTTTGCCATCATTACATAGTATAAAGCAAAGTCGCTTTCCGCGTCTGTCCCTATGTCTGTATGTATGCTTAAATCTTTAAAACTACACAACGGATTTTGATGCAGATTTTTAATATGTCATATGTATACTCTGATGCAAGAGGAAGGTTTATATGTGTAATAACATGCTTAATATATTAGAGAACCACTGATAATATCAAGATTTCTAGATTTCAGACACATTGATTTACGCTTACATTGCAAACGCTGGCTGAACTCTACGAGATAGATCAAAATAATGTACTAAGTATTGTTTACCTTAAAAAGTTCTTCAAGAAAGTCCGCGATGGTATATGTTTATCTCTTACCTAACCCACAATACCCAATTTTTAACCTTTACTTTTTACGAGAAATAATGGCTTATTTACGAAGCAATTCTGTGCAATACAGCTTTAATCCGTACCTAATTAAGTAACTTAAATACATTTTACTTTTAATATTAAGCAATAGAGAACTGTACAGCATGTAATTTAAATGAATATTTTCGAAGATATAACTGATTTAAAATATAGGGTCATCGCGTTTGCGGCGCGGCGGTACGATCGGCCGGCGCACTATGGTATGGAACCGTGCAAACCGTCTTAAAATGGCTTTTGTGAATGTTGAGTGTTGAACATTTTGTTAATGCATATAGTTAACTGAATGTCTAACACATATCATTCAAAATAGATTTTTTTATTTTAATAAAACTAGACCTGCAAGTTGATGGTCAAAGTAACGTCGATTGTGTAGCTCAGAATTCCTCAAGTTTTGATTATGTTCAATAAACATCTATAAGTGTATTCAATAAACATCTATATGGTTAGAATGGTTATTAA
The DNA here is from genome assembly GCA_959347355.1 of Napeogenes inachia. Lineage (NCBI taxonomy): Eukaryota > Metazoa > Arthropoda > Insecta > Lepidoptera > Nymphalidae > Napeogenes > Napeogenes inachia. The sequence continues at coordinate 446,571 of OY365799.1, read as the reverse complement.
GTACTCTGTTTAAAAAGTATTAACTTTTAAGTAAAAACAAGACAGGTATAAAAAAATACAGTATCTAATATTGTTTCGTTACTAAATACTTTAATAGATTTTTGACTTGAGCGATGTCTGCCGATTTATCACTGATTGTATCACTTAAAATAACTTATATGAAAGCCAATTTAAAAAAGGGAAAGGGGAATTGGTTTACTTCGAAATTAAGGCGTGCGAAGCCGCGGGAAAAAGCTGGTTTATATATATTTCTAAAATAATTTCGTACATCAAAATTGGAAGATATGGAGTAAATTAAGGATTAAGTTCTGCCTGTGCCGATATGATAAGAGCTGAGAAAGGCCGGATCTATAAAATGCAAACAGAAGGCAGAATCATGTCACTGAGATTGGTCAGATGCGATTGGAAACAGTTGGAGCGAGAGGCGTTTCATCTCGCTTAGATCTTTGTGAAACTTTGGATTTGGATGACGGCTGTTGCAAACACTTTTGGATGTAACAAATAGAATTCGGCTCCCCTTTCGATAACACTGTTATAACACTTCTTTAATTCGATAAAGGTTTAAATCAAGATAATATGAAATAAATAATAAGAATATAAAATAAATACTATTTTATATTCTTTTCACATAATTATTTAAAAAATAATCATCAGTTTTCAGTTTGATTCACCTTAAATATAAATAACCTTACACTATATAGATATGATAACATTTTAAAAGTTTCATACTTAAACTATATGTACTATGTCTACACATACATATCTTTTTCCGTACAATCTTCTTATGAAGCAGGATTCTATAAGTTTTAGTTCGTAATATTTTATTATCCTCTTTCGGGATTTGTACTTGTTGAGATTATGGTACCTATTTAATACCTTATAAATTTAATATTGTATGAAAATGTATACCGTTCAGGGAAAAACGATTCACTAAGCCCATAACAATGTCATGAATGTTAAGCAAATGTTTATGTCTTCTTACCGCGAATTACAATATTTATTATTCATTATTACTATACACTACATTGTAAAAACCCCACTAACCATTAAATTATAAAAATAAATTAGATCATTACAATATTATATTAGCTTTCCTATAATTGCAAGGTAGGTTTTGATAAAAAAATAAAGATATCCGTTGACGGTATGACCAAAACTAGTAATATTTGTATCAAAGTTTAATTGACTAAATAAATAATTGTAATATTGGATACTGATTTGATTAAAAGTAGTGTATATAATATAAATCGTCTCCCAGCTAAGAGAGTGTGTTATATTATTGTAGTATAGCTACATATAAGATTGTTATTATATAGTAATTTGGTTTGTAGGTAATATAAATATGTAATTATTTATTTACCTACATAATAACATTAACAATAAATATTGTTGTTACAATTAGATTTACGAATTAAGATCTATATATCATTGTTATTACTGGTATGTTATAAAAGTAGTAAAAGATATTGATTTGACGAGCTATCGGAAGTAGCCTTAAGATATTAAATGTTGTATTTACATATCTTATTAGGTAAGCCATGTGTGTGAAAGATATAAGATTGTTATAAATATGCCTAGGCATTTAAAATGATTATGTACTAACATATTGTTATTAAGAAATATTTAATGATGTTTGAAGTTGTGAATATGACTAATCTCCAGAAGCTGCCGTTGGCGCTTCTGTCGATGTTATTATGTTATAAATAAGGCTGTAAGACTCTATTAAAGGCTATCTGTGTTGGAGAACTGGCAAGATAAGTGATTCTTATACTTTAATTGTTTATTATATGTGTAATAACTATGGTGGGTATTTCACCGTATTGAGTTATTGGTAAATGTGTCTAAATAATTAAACAGTAATAACTATATTGCTGTATTTATTATATTCATGTACCGGGAGTCATTTTGTTATATTAAATGATATATTTGTTTAGATCTTTCTTTTCTTTAAACTTATCCAAATAATGCATTGAAATATATTATCATATTGATAGTATGAAGTAGCTTGGTTAAAATACTTTATACCATATTAATTCAGTGGTTTTTAATTATAGAATCTTATATATCTAACATCAGAAGTGGGATCATCCCGGTTCACGGTATTGACAATTTGACTGCCGAAACTGTATTTTATCGATATAATCAAAAATACCCACATTGTTATTTTATTTGTTAATTTGGTGTATTCCATTTTGTGTGATTTAAACTTTACTAATATGTTGAAAACCTAATTCACAGGGAAAAATCACGCTGCCATCGCTATATACGTCGAAGTACCATCATCTCTACGATGTCCAGGCGTAGTTTGGGAAACGGCGGAGTGATATCTAGTTACGAAGTTTACGAAGGTTTACGAATTAAGTTTAATTAACGGTTTGTATTCTACGTATGAACTACACCATTCGGCGTCGTCATGGCGATGGGGACCAAGCGGTTGCAATACCGCATCCATGCCAGCTGAGTCTGCGGATCCGGTATGACTGTCACTGTAGCCGAGCCTGCGATGCACCGGAAGGAGAATCGATAAAAGGTCAAGTTAAGCTGAACCAACAAAACTATTGTAAATGAATAGTCTTTCAGAATGCCACTATCAATAACAACAAATGTCCAATTCAACGTGTTTAATTTATCTTGTGTTTGTTATTAAAAATTAAGTCAACAGGTCAACTAGAACTACTATAAGAAATACGAGACTATTATCGAATTATACGTGACTTACTCAGTGGAATTTATTAACTTCCGTTTCAGCTGAAGCTGATTGAACTGGATCAGTGGTCTCCTCCACCATCTATGCCCGAAGGGAATTCCATGGTCATCAATAAGGCCATAAGGATTCTTGGATGACGAGGGGCTGAGGATCAGCAAACATTGGAGATCTTACTTCGGTCGGGAATTACTTCTGTGCCATTTCGCGGTTCGACATGACGTATCTAAGATGCTAATACAACCGATGCCGGAGTGGCGATCACAAAGGTTTTCGCCTGACGAAGGTCATGAAACTTATGAAACGAAAAAGAAAACGTCGGAGACAACTTAAGAAGCAATTCTGTATACTTTCGTTTAAGCGGACTCTTATTGTGAGTATGCTTGAAAAAAAAAGTGATTGTGTTGTACAAAATTAACTTTTAGTGAATAACAATTCTTTGAATTAGTTTGTGATAGTATATCGGATAGTAATACCAAAATGGCATCTTTAGCAGTGTTAAAACGGCCTACAATTTGTTAACATAATTTTATTTAAATCGTATGTCGTATATAAAAAAAAAATCGTAAGAGCAAAAAGTACCTACAACGTTCTAAAATAGATACTCGGTCAAACGATCAAACAGATTTAAAATATTTTATCTGTAACAAAGTTGGGATTACCAAAAAGTTTAATGTTTTTTTGTAATACTCGGATGTATTGTTTATTAATACTTTGTGAGGGTAGCTAAATATTTCGTATTAATTATATGAAACCCGGCGTACTTATTCGCTTTCTAGGTTAAACCTAACAACGATAACAATGTTAGAAAATATTGTTTATTTTTAATGTATAAACGGTATAACCAAATTCATTCGTCAATACTTAATTATATATCGTGATTATCACTTTACGAAAACGTACGTTACAAAGTTTTTAGATTATGTATATTTGAACATTGCTTACCTAGCAGTTTAAATATTTGGATATGTGTAAAAGTAATGTGTAAGAGTAACGATACGTTTTCTAGGTAAATTAATGTCAAATAATGAAATATTGTGTCAGGTAGGCCGAACAGGTTTTACAAGGTTTGTGCAATCTATCAATCAATATAAAACCATTTAAAAAATCTTGTGCTTAGCCTTAGAGGAAACGATACTTTTTGTAAAGCGAGTCTAAATAATGTTTTGACAATGGTAGTTTAAACTCGAACATCGATGTCTAAACGATCGCTAGGCTATAAAAGGTTTGGGAAATTTAAGGAATCTTGTTATCGAAAAGGAAAAAATCGTTTCTGGCCTGGAGTAGGTGGATAAAAAAAATGTTATTGTGGAAAATTAAAGTTGAGAAAAAAAAACCTAATAATAATAAGACAAATATTTATTTATTATCATTATTATATTTATTTTTTAAATTGTTATATATTTATATATACTATTGTACATATTGTATTATATGTATTGTTTACTACTATATTGTATATATATACTACATATTATATATTTTTTTATTTAATGGGATAAAGTTGGTTGATTTGAAACTCTGCGCTGAAGCAGGTCTAAGTTACAAGATCAATTAGTAAGTTTCTGCTGGTCGGTCTTTTGCTTGGTGCAAATCTAGCTCACTAGCAGCAGGTGAAGGGATTTGACACGTCTAGGCAACTGACAAAACTTAAAAAAAAAAAGGTAATGTTTCCGCTGGTCGGTCTTTTGCTTGGTGCAAATCTAGCTCACTAGCAGCGGGTGAAGGGGATTTGACATGTCTAGGCAACTGACAAAACATTAAAAAAAAAAGAGGTAATGTTTCCGCTGGTCGGTCTTTTGCTTGGTGCAAATCTAGCTCACTAGCAGCGGGTGAAGGGGATTTGACATGTCTAGGCAACTGACAAAACATTAAAAAAAAAAAAAGAGGTAATGTTTCCGCTGGTCGGTCTTTTGCTTGGTGCAAATCTAGCTCACTAGCAGCGGGTGAAGGGGATTTGACACGTCTAGGCAACTGACAAAACCTTAAAAAAAAAAAGGTAATGTTTCCGCTGGTCGGTCTTTTGCTTGGTGCAAATCTAGCTCACTAGCAGCGGGTGAAGGGGATTTGACATGTCTAGGCAACTGACAAAACATTAAAAAAAAAAAAGAGGTAATGTTTCCGCTGGTCGGTCTTTTGCTTGGTGCAAATCTAGCTCACTAGCAGCGGGTGAAGGGGATTTGACATGTCTAGGCAACTGACAAAACATTAAAAAAAAAATGTATGTGACGAGTGACAAAACATAAAAAAAATACGTTTATGTAAAGGGGTTTGACGAGTCGAGGAAAATGACAAAATATAAGAAAAAAAAGGAATGTATATAATGTATATTATATATATAAAAATATATGTATATAAGTAGGTGTGTATACTTCGAGAGCGAAGTATATGTCAGGCTGGCCGTGTTATATTATTGTAGTATAGCTACATATAAGATTGTTATTATATAGTAATTTGGTTTGTAGGTAATATAAATATGTAATTATTTATTTACCTACATAATAACATTAACAATAAATATTGTTGTTACAATTAGATTTACGAATTAAGATCTATATATCATTGTTATTACTGGTATGTTATAAAAGTAGTAAAAGATATTGATTTGACGAGCTATCGGAAGTAGCCTTAAGATATTAAATGTTGTATTTACATATCTTATTAGGTAAGCCATGTGTGTGAAAGATATAAGATTGTTATAAATATGCCTAGGCATTTAAAATGATTATGTACTAACATATTGTTATTAAGAAATATTTAATGATGTTTGAAGTTGTGAATATGACTAATCTCCAGAAGCTGCCGTTGGCGCTTCTGTCGATGTTATTATGTTATAAATAAGGCTGTAAGACTCTATTAAAGGCTATCTGTGTTGGAGAACTGGCAAGATAAGTGATTCTTATACTTTAATTGTTTATTATATGTGTAATAACTATGGTGGGTATTTCACCGTATTGAGTTATTGGTAAATGTGTCTAAATAATTAAACAGTAATAACTATATTGCTGTATTTATTATATTCATGTACCGGGAGTCATTTTGTTATATTAAATGATATATTTGTTTAGATCTTTCTTTTCTTTAAACTTATCCAAATAATGCATTGAAATATATTATCATATTGATAGTATGAAGTAGCTTGGTTAAAATACTTTATACCATATTAATTCAGTGGTTTTTAATTATAGAATCTTATATATCTAACAAGTGCAGTTGTGTTATCGAGAGACTAAGTTATTTAACAGAACTATAATAATAAAGTGTAACAGTAAATAAAATAGAAGGAGAAAGAAAGAAAGAATTTAAAGTAAACAGTTTAGTGTGTTTTCACAAACACACTGCCAATTAAGTGTTTTAAAGTATAGAACAACTGTCATTGGTGAAACTTTGTAGTTCTAATAATTATTATTACTGACGCATATATTTCTTTTCTTTGTAATAATTGAATGTTAATTTACTAGTGTATTAATTATTTTCCAAATGTTTAAGCAATTCTTTCCCGAATTTAGTATTTGTCTTTGATATCATCATCTAGGTAGGTATTTCTGCATTATAACAATGTTAATTTTATGAATTTAACAATAAGCAGAATAACGTTATCACTTTTCAGTTTTTTTTATGAACTCATGCAACATATATAATATGTATTAACAAATCGTTTCCCAATTAAGTCTTAAAAATTTAAGTATTCAAGTAACTACCTTAAGAGGTCTACATTATAACCTTATTAGTATTAATTTAATGATCTGCAACTATTACAAAAATTCAAGCGTGATATTTCAAGTCATTAAAAGTTCTGTTATCGATAGATGGCAAAACTAGAAAGTATCACCGCTGTCCCGCTCGCAGTGGGGTGTTAGGTTTTTTTCGTTACGGAATTTCTAGATTCGGTCTCTACGAAGGCCCGCGATAGAAGCTATGCAATAGCTTAAAAATATTTAATATTTTAAAGAATTATGAGAATGGTTGAATGATACATAACAAGAAAAATGCTAAATACGTATGTGGAAGGGTTTATGGGTCGCAGTAGACCGAAAAAAAGATGGATGGATTGCGTGTTTAGATGTCATGAGTAAAAAAGGGAGTGATTCTTGAGATGACGGCTGATAGACAAGGACCGAGAAGAGATACTGTGCTGACCTCACATAAAGTAGAGAAAAGCTGAATGAGGATGGTGGTATTTAAAATAACAGTACTTTATGTTATATATAATAATATAAATAAATAAAAAGCCTTTTTTTCCAGTAAATTTACATTTCATCCTTAAAAAAAAAAAAAAAAAACTATTAAAATGTTAGGTTAATTTTGATTATTTTAAGTTTTTTCTACTAGTTTATTTAATTTTAATTTATATATTTCTAATCTAATTTTTCTACTTTATTGATTTTAATCTACCGGAACCCCAGAAAGGGTAAAGGCCTCCTCCAGTGATGCCCACGTGGCTCTGTCTTCAGCTACTTGTCTCCAGTTTGGACCAGCTATTACTTTAATATCATATTCCCATCTTGTAATGGGTCTGCCTCTCGTTCTTTTGCCTAGTGGGCCCTTCCAGAAACTCACCCTTTTGGGCCATCTAAGATCTGTTAGCCGCGCAACATGCCCTGCCCACTTCCATTTTAATTTCTGTGCGTAGCTCAAAGCGTTAGTTGCTTTAGTAATCTTTCTTATTTTACTGTGTCGTATTTTATCCAGCTTCCTTATCTTTAGCATGCTTCGTTCGAGTCCTCTCTGACAGACGTTTATCTTTCATTTTATTTCAGCACTGAATTTCCACGTTTGGCAACCATATGTCAAACATGGCAAGAGGCTCGAATTCATGACTTTTGTTTTAATGGTTTGTGGTAAATTACTTTTAAAAACGTTCTTGAGAGCCCAGTATTTGTTCCATGTTAATTGTATTCTTTTGTCTATTTCTATGTTTTTATTTTTTTTGTCGAAACTTATAGTTTTTCCTAGATATACGTATTTTTCAACGTATTCTAATGAGTTTCTATTGACTATTATTGGTCTTTTCAAACTATTTGTCATTGTTTTCGTCTTTGAGATATTCATTTCTAGTCCCACCTTTACACTAGCTAGGTGTAGGGTCTCTACCATGTTCTGTAGTTGTGAGGATGACTCGGCTAACAATACTAGGTCATCCGCGAATCTCAGGTGGCTTAAGTAAGTCCCATTTATGTATATTCCTTGATTACTCCAGTCTAGTTTGTTTATGATCGCCTCAAGGACAGCTATAAATATTATTGGAGATAGCGGATCACCTTGTCTTACTCCCCTTTCTATTGGGAAGCTAGGGCCTAAGGATTCGAGTTTAATTTTACCCTTATTGTTTTTATATATGGATTTGATACTTTTAATATATATTTCCTCCACTCCTTGTTCATTCAGGCTTTTCCAGATACTTGTATGTTTAACAGTATCAAAGGCTTTTTGGTAGTCGATGAATGATATATAAAGTGTTCTTTGGTTTTCCTGATACTTTTCCATTATCTATTCAAGAGTATGGATGTGGTCGATTGTTGAAAAACCCTTTCTGAAACCTGCTTGCTCAACCGGTTGTTTTTTTTCTAATGTATCACTAATTCTTGTATTTATAATTGCAGAGAATAATTTATATAGACTCGGTAACAAACTGATAGGGCGGTAGTTTCCGATATCCTTCGGGTCGCCTTTTTTATATATCAGTATGATATTGGATTCAGACCATTGGGACGGTGTTTCAGACTTTTCTAGAATTCTGTTAAATAGTTCAGCTAGTGGTACAGCCAGAGTTACGTGTCCTTTTTTCAATGCTTCGTTCGTTATGTTATCTGACCCAGGGCTCTTGTCTAGTTTCAGTTTCTTTATTGCTTCAATTATATCTATTGCGTCTATTGGTTCAATGTTTCTTTCTTGTGTGTCGTCGGTTTCTGTGTCGAAATTTATTATTATTAGGTCTCTGTTACTGTATAGATTTCTGTAAAATTCTGTTGCGGTAGCAATCATATCGCCTCTAGTGTGCTGTTCTGTATCTTTTTCTCTCAGTCCTTCGATCCATGTTGTATTAGTTCTGAGTTTCTTATAGGGCTTCTTTGTACTTCCAGTGCTTTGTAGATGTGTTTTTATTGTCTCTTGTCTATATTTTTCGTAATCTGTTTTTATGTATTTATTGACTACTTTATATAAAGCGGTCAGTTTATTTTTCTCGCTTCGTGATTTGTTTTTAGTTTTTTGTAATTCTTTTCTTCTCTTTAATAGCCTTATTGTTCTTGCCGATAGTATTTTATGTTGTTTATTTTCTTCTCTTTTTGGGCGGGCTTGTTTTAAACTAGAAGTAATAGCCTTTTCTATCTTGTCGTAGCAATTTTGTACCGAGGTGTTTTCGCAGATAATTGGAGCTATAGATAACTGCGATATTAAGCTTTCATTGTACTTGCTTATTTCATCTTCGCTCTTGAGTTGACTCATTTGATTATTTGTAAATTTGGCTCTAGATAATTTTCGTTTGTTTAGTGTTATTGTTGATCTGACTATTCTATGGTCCGAATTGTAGTTAAGATTCAACGTCTCGATATTTTCGAATATTCTTGGTTGGTTTGACAGGATAAAATCGATTTCGTTTTTATGTTGTGTGTTAGGGGATCGCCAGGTCCATCTTCGATTTTGTTTTTTTTTAAAGCATGTGTTTATTATCATTAGTTTATGTTGGAGCGCAAAATCTACTAGTCTCTGTCCTCTTTCATTTCTCACATATCCGTGCTTTTTAGTAACCAAATATTCTTCAGCTTTGGGAGTACCAATCTTGGCGTTAAAGTCTCCTATTAGTATTGTGGTTTTGTGTGCAGTGTTCAAGGCATTCTCGATTGTAGTGTAGAATTCCTCGATATCATATTCGCTTGCCGCTTCTGTTGGTGCGTAAGCCTGTATGATGGATAACTTATGACCTTGTATATTTATATTAATTGTTGCGACACGCTCTGTTATACCATTGAAGCTTTCTATGTGGTTTTTAAGAGACTTATTTATTATAAAACCGACCCCATATTTACCAAGAGTTTGACCTATGTAGCACATTATAAAGTTTTCGTATTCTTCTATTTTGTTCCCATATCTTCTCATTTCCGATATTCCAATGATATCGTATTTTATATTTCTTATAGCCTCTTCGAATTCAAGCAAGCGATCGTATGATGAAAGAGTACGGACGTTGTATGTTGCAATCCCTAGTTCATATTTATCTAGGAAATTTATTCCTCTGTTGCTGTTTTTATTGGAGGGTTTTGGTCGTATTCTTCCACGGTGACCAACCGGGTTGGAAGAGTTTGTTTCAATATATTTTTGTTTGTTCTTTTGTTCAATTGTGACATCTGTGTGGTAGGAGGGGCTTATTTGCTATATATTCTCGTTGTTACGACCTTGGTTGTTGGGATTTTTGGTTGCATTTTTGTTGACCAAGAAATTGAGCATGCTAGGTTTTATGACTCCTTCTGAAATGCTGTTTGACCTAGTGACTGTGTTGCCAGACTGTTGTGTCCTGTTTTTTTTACTAGCCTGGGTATGTTTGTCCATTTTAGTTTGTGTGGTGGTTTCTGGTGATGACCGGAATTTTCTTTTACTCTGGTATTTTGATACAATCAGTTTGTCATATTTAAGTATAGCTGTATTTCCCTTTTCTCTCTCAAGTTTCGGTTGCTCCTGTAGCTCCTTCCTTTTTTCAAGTGCATATTTAGGGAAGTCTTCTTTCATATAGTACTGTGTGTCTTTCAGCGCTCTTTTTTCTTTAAATATTTCGATTTTCATTCCTAATGTAGTGAACCTTACAACCGTTGGGCGTGGTCTCTCTCCTTTCCTTCCCAGTCTTTTTATCTCCTGAACGTCACTGTAGGTCAGTTTAATAAAGAAAAATTGCTCAATCCATTTTTATATTTCATTTTTTTCCAGTATAATTTAATTCCAGTAATATTTTGTGTAACTTGTTCCGTAACATTTTTTTCAGTTTCCCTAATTTCTATTCTTTGTTCGTCTAGTTCCTTTTTTATTGCTTTTAGTGTGTTCAAGATTTCTTCCATCTTTATGGTTTGTTATGGTACAAGTAGTGTCCTCTAGCGGTGCATGTGTCTATTATTGATTTATGAATAGGATGGATCACCTCTGTCAACGATAAGTGACGTGGTGGTTTGTTCTTGTTCTAATAGATGGCGCTAATTGTGCAATATGTATAGGAGGATGATTTGCAAATCAACAAATCTTTAGGGTTCCCGTACGGGACGGGACGGTTTCCCAGTAGTCGCGGGTTCGAATACCTGCCCGTATCGGTTTTTTACATTCTATATTTATATTTATTTAAAACTATTTTATTCATAAAAATACGATGATGGGACGATAGCGCCATCCCTTTAACATGCCAGTTATTCGTGATGTCACGAGAAAATGGTCCGTACCTATCTTGGTGCCTTTAAATAACCTTGTATCATTTACGAGCCTTCTCAGTCTTTCATCAACTAGCACAACGTCAAGTTTTATATGAAGAAAGGAAAAAAAATTACGCAAGCCTCAAAAAAATGTGACGTTTGTAGACTTTATGCAGTGTAAATAAGACAACCACAAAGTTTTGATGTCAAAGACGCACTTCGTTCTGGTCACCGTTACAATTAAAATAAACACATTTTTTCAAAAAAAGGACCAAGATCGGCATATCCACCGACCACCAAACAGTTTTGACATAAAAAAGTCTATAATTGGGTGCAACACGAGCTCACTGAAAATTGCTCGCTAATGAACCGTGAACTCATTTGCACTTATTTACTGAGACTTAATGAAACCGAGCCGTTTTTGAAGAGATTGATAACTGGTGGTGAAAAGTGGATCATATAAGATAGGAATTTGAGTAAAATGTTGTGGCCAAAGGTTGATCAGGCTTCACAGTGGCAAAACCCAGGCTAACTTGTAAAGTGCTGTATGTGTGGTGGGACTGGAAGAGAATTGTTCATTATGAGCTTTTGCCACCAGGCATAACGAAAATGTAGGATCTTTACTGCTGTATCAGCTAATGAAATTAAAGCAAGAACTTGAAAGAAAGTGGCTGGAATAGAAAGTTTCTAGAATAGAAAGGGTGAGGTGTTTTATCACGATAGCCCTAGAGCACACACATCTTTAGCCACTCAGCAAATAAGGATAGTTTGGCTGGGAGGTATTGATCCATCCGTATAGCCCTGACCATTCCTCTTCAGATTTATACCTGCTTTGGTCTCTACAGAATTCTTTAGTCTCTGTCAGATCAAGAGAGGACCGCCAAAACTACTTGTCTCGTTTTTTTATCAGAAGTCCCCGAAGTTCTACAGTAACGGGATTATTTAGTTATCGAACAAAATGTTACATATATACTATAAATAAATGTAAATATAGTTTGAATTAAAATGTCTGAACATTTCATATGAAATGAGAAGATACCTCTTCCCCCATCCTTTATATATACAGGGTTATTTTTAATTAGTTGAGCACCTTTTGCAGGAAGCCTCTCTACATCAATCCCAACAACATTTGTTCTACGACTTTTAAAAAATCTTGATAAATAACTCAGAATAGAGGAAACAAAAAAATTTTTGCTCCCTCGACTATTTATTACTCTGTATTTTGTAAGCAGTCTAAAGTATAGGTCGTGGCAGTCTAGCGCTGTACGAAATTTGTAAGGTACCACGCACATAATACTATTATAACTTATTATTATTTTTTGTTTTATTTCAAACAGTATGTAATAATTACCCAATCGTCGTATTGTGTATTAAAATTGTTAACAATTAATCAAGGTAGAATCAGATTATTTACAATAATACAATGTGTTATTTACAAAAGGATTCAATATTTACAAATTACCTCTTAAATATATATCTAGTCGATACCGGTGCAAAATAGTCCCCTTCATATCCAACACAAAGACCACACCTAAAAATCAACTGTTCACCGACTCCTCTTACCACACTTAGCCAGCACTCGCACTATCTTGGTGTACTTGATATTTGTGTTACGGTATCACATTACTGTTTTCACTAATCGAAATTAACGGGAGCTAGCGGGTCGCGCGGCACACGCTTATCTAATTGACCGTGACAAACGACTGGATCAAGTTCAAACGTGCATCGCCGCCGCTGCATCACCCCGCCACCCGCCGCCCCGCTCCCCCGTGGCTCGTGTCCTTGGCACGTATTTTGCCTACGCAAGGTGCGTGGCCTCTCTTTGCTCAAGGTTGCGAGGTTGTTAAATGCTCGTTCAGAGGCAGTAAATAAATTTTGTATGGGAAAAACTAAATTTTTAAAACTATTAATTTTAAAAAGTCGTAGAACAAATGTTGTTAGGATTGATGTAGAGGGGCTGCCTGCAAAAGGTGCTCAACTAATTACAAATAACCCTGTATAATTAGAAAGTACAATCTGTATTTTGATGGATACTATTTAACAGCAGCAAAATGAGAAATAATAAAACATACAAATTTATATTATGTAACATTATGTCAGTATGGACGACCTCAAATAAATTCATTTTCAGTTGAAACGCAAAGGAAATAAACAGAAAACATATACTTGATTGCCAAAGTTAGACATGTTTACTTTAAGTTCTTACCTTGCGGTTTCAAAGACCTTCAGGTATTTTGCAAAAAGCCGAAATATTTTTCGTAACTTTACAAAAATCTTATAATGTAACCAGTTTTTTTTAATATGAAAAGACAGATGTTAATAGTCAAATAATAATTAATAATCACATTACTCATATTAATTACTTTTGTTTTTTTTCCAGGTACATGGAATTGCACCAATAAAATGTACACTTGTGTGAGAACTCGAAGTTAAATTGGGTCAATTAAAGTAAAATAGTGAGAGTGTTATATGAGACGTTTGTGGGGTCGGTGGTAGGCAGGTGGCATGGAGGTGGTTCTATCGGGGAGCCGCATTTTTGTGGCATTTATCGCTACTGTCTTTTGGGGGATGGGTAAGTAATGTAATTGTAACAATATTGCAAAATATTATTGTTTGATTTATATTGTTATTGCACGTGTTTTTAGTTTTAACAAATGAGATTAATGTCATTTGAGAATTATAAAAACCAGTCCTATTTCCAATTTAATAATTTCCTCCTAATTTTCGTCCATTAGTATAACGTTTATCTTTTAGTTTTTTTATAAATAACTCAAAACTTGATAAGAACATCAATTTTAAGTTTAAAAATAATGGGTAATATACAAATCTAAACAATTAAACAATTAAAAAACTCTTGTCAATTCTATTGCATTAAACAGTATTTTAAAATTATATATATATATATATAATTTTAAAATATATATATATAATATATATATAAAATTTTAAAATATATATATATATATATATATAGCTCTCCATCTCTCCATTCCACGAACTTTTTGACCTCCCAGCGTATATATAGCTTTTTTGGCGGTAGGTGATAAAAAAGTCAACATCATTTCTTTTGTGCTCTTAAAATTTTATTTAATATTAATCAGTTTAAGTGTCTTTAAGTAGTTTTCTGAGAACAAATTAACTATTTACAGTAGGTACTAGATATTTATTATTCATGTAAAGATAAAACTTTACCTGCACCACCCCAGCAGCCAATATTTTAACAGTGCAACTTATTTTGAAAAAACACAACACTTTCCATCTATCCACTTTTATACATTTTTCACTATGGTGAACATCACTGAGCTGGAAATATGCTGGAACCAACGCATGGCAGATTTTGACAAGCGGCTTGAAGCAGCCTCGGCTCCATTGAATCCAACTCTACAGCATTTAGCAGAAGAATTCAAGGCTTTTAGGGGTATTGTACGCAATATGCTTAATTTAATGCATCAGCAAACCCGTGATTGTGCTATAGTGGTTGATGCCTTGGATATGCGACAACGGCAAAAGATCCTTTTATTTCACGGCATTCCTGAGGATGTAGATACAGATGTTGAGCCGGAGGTCATAGACATAATTCAAAAGAAACTAGGCATCTCACAAGTTTCAAGTGATTCCATCAAGCGATGTCATCGAATTGGAGTCTTCAATAGTGATCACATTCGACCTGTTTTGGTACACTTCAGACATCATTTCACCAAGGTCGAGGTATGGAGATCTAAAGGGAAGCTAAAAGGTTCTGGTTACACAGTCTCAGAGTTCCTCACTAAAGTCCGCCAGAGCCTTCACAAGAGATCTAGAAAGCACTTTGGTATGAAGAATGTCTGGACCTTTGATGGGGTAATACACATCAAGTTACCTGATGGTGGCCATAAAAAAGTAGTCTCAGAGGAGGATCTTGAAGGGTTGATAACAAAGTACCCCGAAACTATATGCTCTTCAGAAACATTTACAAGTTCAAGCAGTTTACTGCAGCAGGGCGGCCGACATCAGGACGTTCGTCGTAAGCCACCAGTTACTGCTATTCTCTGTGAAGATCCTAAAAGATCTCGACGGGTGATTTCGAAGAAATAAATCTTTAAATATGTAAGCAACTTTTCGATCTGTACTCCAATTTTAATATTATGTATCTGCATATAAGTTTTCTCACTTAACATACTACAATGCAAACATATTTTTCGTATTAATTTTATCTTTTAAATTCTTTTAATTCTTTCTATTTGACTACCTCCTATATTAAACTAATAAAGCAATAGGAAGTATGTTTATTTATATTTTATAAAATAAGTTGTCAGTGACATCTGTCAAATGTCAGTGTTACTAGTGTCTATCAACGATCACTAGTTCAGGAATTTATGTGAAACATAATGTAAACAACATCTTCATTTGTAGTATATTAAATTTTATTTTTTATGTTACTTAAAATAAATAACAAGTTTATTGTACTGTTTAACTCATTTTTATATAGATACATGTAAACGGTAAACTGCTGGGTTGGTGTTAAATACGGAATATATATATATTTTTTTTGTTTAATTTAAGCAGAATTAGTTAAATTAATTGGTTATTTTTTTATACATATTATATATATTTTTTTATATTTTATTTCATTATATAATTCATATTATTTTTATTTTATATGTAACACGTTATGTCTTGTAATGATAATAGTGATGTTATTCAATCAGATGATGACACGTTCCTTTCACTGCACGACACAAGCGGCACTTTTGACACTTGTGATGACTCCTCTATTGAAATCCTTACTACATTAAATGATCAGCTGCAAGAAATCTTCTCAAGAGATAATACTTGTTTTAACGTCTGCCACTTAAATTCCCAAAGCATTCCTAGTCACTACTCTGAACTTGAAGCCACATTTTGTCAAGAAAGTACCATTCATGCGTTGCTCATTTCTGAAAGCTGGTTAAAGCCATCGCTGCACTCGGCACTTTATCCTATACCTGGGTTTGTTCTAATTAGAAAGGATCGCACAGAGAAAAGAGGGGGTGGTGTAGCCATATATTTAAAAGCCTCTTTTTCATACAAAATAATTTTAGCATCTCCTTCTCGATTTTCTGGCTCCTGTGAATATCTGTTTCTGGAGCTTGAATTTAATGGTTCTAAGGTATTATTGGGGGTCATTTATTGTCCCCCCATGACTAATTATTTCGCAGATCTGGAAGCGGCTCTTGATAATTTTTCGGCAAGTTATACACATGTCATTATAATGGGTGACTTTAACACTAATCTACTGAAATCTTCTTCGCGCTCTTTAAAGCTTCGATCTATCTTTGAGTCGGTCCACCTCTCAATTCTTCCTTTACAGGCTACACATCACAATTTGGATTGCGAGGACTCGTGGATAGATCTTATAATTGTAAGTTCTCCTGATTTTGCCAAGTCCTACGGACAGCTTGAAGCTCCTGGTTTCTCGCGGCATGATCTCGTTTACTTGTCGTACAAATTAAAGCCACCAAAATATAAGCCCACAGTTATAACAATTCGCAGTTATTCGCGTACCAACCTAGATCGTTTAAGAATGGATGCGCTCAATACTGATTTTTCAATGGTGTCTTCAGAAGCCACGATCGATGACAAAGTGTCTCTTTTAAATAATAACGTTCTCAAGTTGTACGAAGTCCATGCCCCGTTGAAAGCAGTAAAACTGAAGTGACCCCCGGCGCCGTGGATGACTGAGGCTATCCGGGGTAATATGGCAAGGCGGGATCGTTTATTTAGAACTTTTAAAAATGGACGAACTGCTCAGGATTGGGTAGCTTACAAGATCATGGGAAATCGGTGTAACCAGATGATACGTACAGCTAAACGCCGTTATATCCATCTTAATATAAGTAATTCTTCTCCTTCTGACATATTTAAATTTCTTAATTCCTTTGGTATATGCAAAACCCCCCCTTCTGATTGTAGTTCTTCTCTAGCCATAGATGATATTAACAGTCATTTTGTGTCTACTTCTAAGTTGGACCGCAAAATTCTCTCTGAAACCCTTTCCTTTATTGCATCAATGCAAAGTCCAGTTATTCCATCTTTTTGTTTCACATCCATCGAAGAGGATGAAGTAAAGAAAACCATTTCCTCAATTAAATCTAAAGCCGTGGGCTGTGACGACATTAGCAGTTCTATGATTTCCAATATTTTAGATTACCTCCTAGGTCCAATAACTCATATCATTAACTTTTCTCTAAGTTCTGGGGATTACCCCCATATTTGGAAAAAAGCTTTTGTACATCCTTTACCTAAAATTCCTCAACCTACTCTTCCAAATCACTATAGGCCCATCTCTATTTTGCCATTCCTTTCTAAAATATTAGAAGCCTGTGTATATAAGCAACTCTCCTCTCACATTGCAAAATATAACCTGCTTAGTACTTATCAGTCTGGGTTCCGCCCTGGCCACAGCACCAACACTGCTCTCATTAAAGTAACTGATGATATTCGACTTGGCATGGATATTAAAAATATAACTGTGTTGGTGCTGGTAGATTTTTCAAATGCTTTTAACACAGTTGACCATGAAATCCTGATCGCAATCCTTTCCTTTCTTAAATTTAGCCCATCGGCTATCAAATGGTTTTCATCCTATCTTCGTGGCCGCCAACAGTCAGTTCGCTCGGGGGACGCCTTCTCCGAATGGGCTGATACGGTAACTGGAGTGCCCCAAGGCGGAATACTTTCTCCCATAATGTTTTCCTTGTTCATAGATACACTCGTTCCTAATTTCAATTGTTCGTATCATCTGTATGCCGATGACCTCCAGATCTATGTGCAAGCCAAGGTCGATGACCTTCCAAATGCCATCTACACTGTTAACAGCAATTTGAATAAGTTGAGTGAATGGTCACATAGATTTGGTGTAGCAGTGAATCCCGATAAGTGTCAGGCTATAGTCATTGGAAGCTCTAGGTTACTGGCTGGAACCGATCTTAATAGTTTGCCATCAATAAGGTACAATGGCAACATAATTCCTTTTTCCTTGACTGTTAAGAATCTTGGGTTATACATAGATAGTACAATGAGCTGGCACCAGCAGGTAAAAGAGTTGTCCCGTAAAGTTACCGGAACTCTTCGGTCTTTATATCAAACTAAAAATTTTTCACCTCTTAAAACCAAGATCGTATTAGTTAACGCTCTCATCTTACCAATTATTGATTATGCGGATAGCTGTTACCCAAACCCAAGTAACGAGCTTCTCCTTAAACTTGATCGCCTTCTCAACAACTGCATCCGCTACGTCTTTAATCTGCGGAAGTTTGATCACGTTTCGGAATATCGCTCCAAACTCAATTGGCTTACTATTCGTCAGAGGCGTAGCTCTAGGATTCTCCATCTCCTCTATTCCATATTAAATGATCCATCCTCCCCTACATACCTTAAAGAAAAATTTCAATACCTACACGCCACCCACGACAGAATACTCCGTTCATCATCCAACCTTACAACCACCCTTCATTCTCATTCCAGTGACTTCTTCCATAAATCCTTTACTATCCAAGCCTCACTCCTATGGAACCAACTCCCGGAAATAGTAAGAAGAGCACCCTCAAAGAGCAATTTCAAAAAGTTAGAGCACACTTCCTAAAGACGTCATGATATTAACTGATTATATTTGTCATTATTATTTGTAATTTTTAAACAAGCATTATATTATAAGTATGTATTTGTATGTATGTATATGTATATATATATATGTATGTATGTAGGTAGATATATAGATATATGTAGATGTGTATTGTAATATATTTGTGTACCTCCGTATATGTAAGTATATATATTATTTGTATAATGTGTATTTGTTTAATGTTTATTATTGTTATAGTCTACATTTTCCGTTTCATTTTGGATAATTACTATTTTTTTTTCTTTTTTTTAAATATTTTTTTTTAAATTTGAAATACGCCTACCACAATTTTTTCACCATACGCAGAGGTTAACTGGGAGAGAATGCCATTAGGCATTAAGTTCGCCTTTTGTATTTATGCAATAAAGGGTAAATAAATAAATAAATAAATAAATATATATATATATATATATATATATATATATATATATATATATATATATATATATATATATATATATATATCATACGAATCGGAGACTCATCATTAGTATATATACCAAGTTTTAAACTGATTGCGTCATTCGTTTACGAACAGTCGCCTGCTGAACAAGTCAATCCGGAAGAAAACTGAAACTATGGAAAAAAATTGAACACTGCGCTGTGATAAAATTCCTCACCAAGCAAGGATAGAACGCTCAAACCATTTTGAATGAAATTGTAGGGCGTTTATAGGGATCAGTGCCCTAGTAAATCAATGATTTACAAGTGGCATGGTCTTTATAACCATGGTTAAGGGTCAATTGAAGACGACTCCCACTCAGGAAGGCCAGTTGAGGCCACTACATCGGACATCGTCGAAAAAATGGAGAAAATTGTACTTGAGGATGTCCGTTTAAAGAAAAAACAATTATCTGCATTAGTTAGAGTATCAGATACCGTGCCATTTTGCGAATCCTAGGTACATGATCACCTGGGTATAACAAAAGTCAGTGCAAGATGGGTACCGAGAATGTTCACGCCGTTTCAGAAAGAGTAGCGCGTCGATGCGTCAAAACATTTTTGGAGTTGTGTGGAGATAAACCTGCACAGATTTTAGACCGAATTGTTGCGGGAGATGAAACGTGGGTTCATCACTTGAGTCAAACAAGACATTACAGCCTGAATCCAAACAAGAGTCCATGCAATGACATAAAAAGGGGACATCATTTTGTAATCTTTATAGATTACAAAAAATAAAGGGAAGGACTATAAAACCGGAGAGTACTACGAAACGATATAAGAAAAATTAAAGGATGCCATCAAGTACATTGACAAGGAAAATTGACAAAGGGTGTGTTGCTCTTGCAAGGCAATGCGCCGGTTCACAAGAACAGAATGGCAATGGCTGCTCTGCACACGCATGGGTTCCAATCCCTAGTTCAACCACCCTACAGTCCAGACCTAGGCCCAAGTGACTATTTTTTATTCCTCATTTTTAAAAAAGTCTTTAAGGAGAGGAATTTTTCCGACGACAAGAAACTAAAGGATGCAATTTCGGCTCATGTTGTCGGAAAAGATAAAACATATTTTTATAGTGGTTTAGAAAAGTTAATCCATAGGTCTAATAAATGAATTGAGCTTAAGGGTATATATATTGAAAAGAAAAAATATTTTTGTTGTGAATTTTTGGACCTCCCCTCGTATATATATATATATATATATATATATATATATATATATATATATATATATATATATATACGAGGGGAGGTCCATCACGAGATTTATCATATATATATATAAATCTCGTATTTATTCATTTAAAAAAATACGATCAATTCTGAAGAGTCATTATTCAGCTGGTCATAAAAGCTGGCCGACGATGTTGACACAAAGCATACAAGTAAAGCAGTTTGAGACAACATAATTAATTATTATTGATATTGCAATCCTCTGTGAGTCTTGAATAGCACGTAACGTGGTTCGAGCACATATGAAGACTAATAAATCGAACAAAAAGACATTTGGTGTTTTTACAATTTAAATAAGATTTAAACTTTAATTATATCTGATTTGACAAGGGTACAGATTCTAGTCACCACAATAAATCATTTAGCATTTTATGCTCATAAAAATTAAAAAAACACTTCACTTATAAGTTTTTTAAACCAACAAAAATCACTATATTATTTGGTTTATTGTTTAAACTATTTTTCAAAAGCATGGGTTCTCGATTTTTTCATTATAAAATGAGCTGTAGGACCAATTTAATAAACGGTATATGGAAAACAAACATTTAGAACTAGAGTAGTATACATTGAATTTAAACATATTTAAATTATCCATATATGAAATATTCATATTAATTTTTCAAGAAATAAACTAAAATTTTATATTTTATTTAAAAATTTCCTTACAATTGAACTCAATAAAAATCTGCATTGAATAAAAAAAGTCATGCTCTATTAGAATGAACTATTTTCTACCAATCGAGACTATTTTATTATTTCTTTATCTTGCCTGTTACAATCAATTGAAAGTACAAAGTGGTTTATTACCAGGAAGGATTAAGGCTATTTTTTAATTACGTCTAGGTGATTCAAGTGACAGTTAGAAGAGAGCTAATGCGGCATTTATAGCAGACGAAAAGTAAAACAACTAAGAATGAAATGTATTCTGAGTTAAATAAACCGACAGTAAGATTTCTAATAAAATTGCGTAATCCGGGATAAACCTTTCTAAAATGTCCAATTTACAAGGCTCGACTGGAGTAACGAATAAGAGCCCCCTATTCAAAATAATGGAATGAGGCAAAATATTCTCGCAATTGGACCAAAGGATCTCATTTTGCCGTCGGTGACACGCCGACAGCCGACTGAATAATGAAACAAGAAATATTATATTATCTGGTTTATACAGGCTCACTAGAAGAAACGAGCACTTTATGCGTTTATAGTTTGAATGTTCTAAACTAATATATGATGAAAACATGTTCAAGGTCTTAATAGAAACTAGTCATAATGGTATCATTGAGATTGTACTGTACGGAACTGTTTGTACACATACAATAAATTAGCGGAGTTAGGTAAGAAAAGACTACACTCCGCGAGTGCTGTTTTTACACTGATTTATTAAATATAACATGTACGAATTTATACTTTGTACATACTGCCCACTCTAAAAGAAGAAAAATTACAGATAAAAGAAAAGATACAGATTAATATTAAATTAAAAAGTTTTAGTCCGACTTGGTTTCATTACACTTTACACATTTTCACTACACTCACTATCACTCACATTCGGAATTTCGAGCCTAACTGATCGCTGTGTAGCCGTCGGCGATGTTACGGTAACCTTGTCGACACTTAATTTTGAGGTACGTATCTCACTGTGGGCGTTACGTGAAGTTTTCTGTTGAGCGTGTGGCGCCGCGTCAGACCTGAATACCACCGGAGCGGCTGCTGCCACCGCAGCGACGCGCCACACGCGTCTTATTTTTCGCCAGCGCTGCACGAGGTAGTAACAAGCCAATAGACCTAGTATCGCTATTATACCATACAACACCGAGTATTGGTGTATGTCATGCACGCTTAGTTGACGATCAGACTGCGACTTTATATCTTCTATCTGTCTATGTAGATCTCTCCAGATTTCGTCGTGGTTCTCGGAGATAAAAGACTCTGGTAAGGTCGAATTCACAACATTGTTTAGTACCGATGTACTCTGATCTACTAATAAACTACTTCCAACCTCTATCTGACTGAAGAAGTTCTGGTGTCCGTACAGTGAAAAGGATTCTCCTTTAATTACACAACCATGACCTATATCAATCAGTCCATTACCGGTCAAGGTGACCAGCTGTACGCTACCGGAACAAAATATGCGAAGTGAGCATTTCTCGCAACAAGAAAATAGCCACCTGTTACCAGTATTGTGTAATTTGATCCACCGCTCCTCGCATTGCGTTTGTTTTGAACTGCATATTGTTTTATTATTTACACGTATGTCGCATATGTGCTGTATTATTTTAACATTGTACATTGGTTTATCATAAGAGCATAACATTTTTCCTGATGATACGTGTATACAAGATTCTATTTCGTTCTCTGTCAATAAGAGAAGTAAATCTTTCTGTAGGTTGAAAGCTAAAAATGGAGTCAGGGTTTCCATTACATAGTTATTTACAGGTAAACTGTATACTTGATCAACCTCATACAATTCATTTTTAACTAATGGTATTCTTACTTCTATAATGAGAAACCTAGTTCCAACCTTAGCATTAATTTTAAGTAATTTATATAATGATTGAATATCGCTCTTATCAACAGGTAAACATAAGTCGCTATAAATGTGACCTGATATCTTGTTAACATTTTCTTCGAATTGCTTAGGTGGTAAAATATATGGGTCCATATGACCTTGCCAAATATCGGTTACAGTATGAATTAAATTTTGTTGAACACTCTTAATATTTGATATTATTATTTGAGCAGATAAAAACGAAGACAAAATATGCAATTCATTGCTATTATGAAACTTAATACTATTTAATGTTAATGACATATTTCTAATATAATCCTGAATAACACTAAACTGCTTGTTCATAACGTATTCATTTCTTTGTAAAATATTAGACTGCGCCTCTATGATACTAGTCTGGTTTTTTAACAAGAGTTTTAAATGATTTTCATTGAATTGAATTTTTTCAATATCTTTTTCGTATTGTTTCAAAAACCTATCATCGAGTACACCAAATAAGCTGTTTGCTAAGTAACCAAGTCCGTTAACCAAACCTCTTTTTAATCTACGGTTTTTATTATGTATCATAAGAATATCATTGTAATGTTTTATTTCTGACAGCTCATGTTCCAATTGAAATTGAATACCTTTGTACTGGGGTAATAACTCTAAATTGTTTGTTATATTACGTATATGATTCACATACTTGTTTACACTTTCTAGACCTATCCAATATGAAGACATATTATAAAATACAACTAATTTCCATTCGTCACGAATGAGACTCATATCTTTTATTTTATGAAAGTAAATGCTTTGATTGTTATCAAAATTTGAAAAGTTATAAGATCCATGTATAGAAGGTATAGTAAAAAGAAATAGCATTAAAAGTGTTAATATAATACGACTCGGTAAAGCAGTGATCACTCGACGCGACCCTTTTGGTGATACGACGGTGACGTCACGAGCTACATTTTGGCCGTTAGGGAAAGACGTCGTCGTCTTTGTTTCCTCTTTTACCGGTAGAGGGACAAGCTTAATAATTGGCCGTTTTATAACGCCGTTTTTAGTTTTTACTGAAACGACCCGAACGCAACCATCCTTTCCTGGATGAGTTTCTACGATCCTACCCAAAGCCCACTTACCAGGAGGCAAGTTTTCTTCTTTAATAACTACAATATCGTGTATTTCTAAATTTTTGTAGGTTTTCGCCACTTTGAACGAGATTGCAACTCTTGTAAGTATTCGGCAGACCACCTACTCCAGAACTGTTTATTCATAGATTGTATCATCTTCCATCTGATGGTTAAATTAATATGTTCAGGGTCGGTTTGTGGTCGTGAAAGTAAAGATCCTCCGACCAAGAAATGCCCAGGGGTCAGGTATTCATCCTCTGGGTTTTCTGTTAAACTAATGAGCGGACGAGAGTTAAGACAAGCCTCTACCTGGTGAAGGACGGTAATAAACTCCTCATATGTGAGTTTTTGCTCACCGACTACTCTTTTTAGGTGGAACTTCATGCGTCTAACAGCTCCTTCCCATAAACCTCCGGCTTCTGGATTTCCTGGAGCGTTGAATACCCACTCAATGTTGTAGTTATTTATGTTACGAAAAAAATTCTGATTTAAAGTTTTTATTATCTGTTCGTATTCCCTTTTAAGCAGCCTGTTAGCACCCACAAAGTTTGTTCCGTTGTCACTATAAATTCGGCGGGGAGAACCGCGCCGAGCACAGAACCTTCTAAACGCAGCTAAGAATCCCGGTGTACTGAAATCAGATACCAGTTCTAAATGAACTGCCTTGGTTGAGAGGCATACAAAAACTGCTACGTAGCCCTTTGAGGTTTTAACCCCGCGTCCTTTGTTTATTTTTATAGCAAAGTGACCTGTAAAGTCCACACCAGTGTGTGTGAATGGACGAGATGGGGTAACCCTGGGTTGCGGAAGATCAGCCATCAGTTGTTGTGATTTCTGTTCGCTAAAACGCCTGCATTTTACGCATTTCCGCAACTCCCTTTTAACGGTGCGCAATCCACTTACGATCCAATATTTATCCCTAATAAAAGAAAGTGTTAGACGAGGACCACCATGAAGCGTTAATGTATGTGCTTCAGATATAATTAGATTAGTTAAGCGGCTATGACTTGGAAGTATGATCGGATGTTTCGCTGATGGACTTAAAAGTGAGTTATTGAGCCTTCCTTGGACTCGCATAAGTCCATTTTGTTTGTCTATATAGGGGCAAAGGCTTGATAATTTACTCTTGCGGCTTACGTTTCTATCATTTATTAAACGTTGGTAATCTTCTTCAAATTCATATTTTTGTACAGTCCTTATAATTATGTCATACGAACGTTGCATTTCCGAGGAGGTTAGGTAGCTTAATCGTAGTACGCTTTGTTTATTTCGCAACGACATCATGTAACGTGATATCCAGCCGAGGTTAATAGCCGCGCGACTCATCGAATTACATTCATTTATTATTTTAAATATAATTGCATTATTCACATTTAAAGCTGTGAACACACTGAAGTTTGAAAAATTGCCTTTAATTTCAATATCGGGGGGAGGGTATAATTTGCTTTCTATATTTTTATAATCATACTCTTGAAGCCATTCTGGGCCCTCCCACCACAAGGTATGTCCTTTTAATTGTGAAACGGTCATCCCTCTTGTGGCACAGTCTGCTGAATTATGCTTTGACTCTACATGACGCCAACATGAGGGTGGAATTACGTCAGTAATCTTTTTGATCCTGATAGCTACGAATTGCTTCCACCTGTTAGTTTCTCCTTGGATCCAGCCGAGAACAATCATACTGTCTGTAAAAGCATATATTTTATTTATTTTATGTTGTAGTGATTGTTTAACTTTTGTTAAAAGGCGTGATAATAATAAAGCACTACAAAGTTCGAGTCTTGGTAGCGTTAATTTATTTTTTATTGGAGCTAACTTTGTTTTTGCAGTGAGGAGCATTGTTGTGTACTCCCCCTTACTATTCTTAGTGCTTACATAAATTGCACAAGCGTATGCTTTTTCCGAGCTGTCACAGAACGCATATATATTTAATTTTTCGTTGTCTCCAAAATGCCTTGGTATTTCAAAAATTTCAATATTTTGGAGATCTCGCTTTAGTTGATTCCACTGCTCTTCTAGATGTGGTGGTAGCTTTTGATCCCAAGTTATACAATCTTCGGACCAGGTCTTCTGGAATAAAAGTTTAGCCCTGATGGTCAACGGAGCGAGCCACCCTATGGGGTCAAAAACTTTTGAAATGTTTGATAACAGTTGACGTTTAGTAAGATGTGTGTCATCATCCACATTGTGAAATATATTTTTAAATGAAAATGTATCTGTTTGAGGATTCCATCGTAACCCCAGCGTTTTTCTAGATTCCGTGCATCGGAAATTTAAGGAGGAGTCGACGTCCTCCGATGGTAAATTTTGAATAAGAGCAGGTTCATTACTACTCCACTTCCGTATGTTCATTCCGGCTCCCTTTAAAATATTTACTTACTTCATATATATTGAACTCCGTTATTTTATTGTATGTGTACAAACTCCGCTAATTTATTGTATGTGTACAAACAGTTCCGTACAGTACATTTTTTGGTCCTTCGAGAAATATTATTATATTTTTTGGTTATTGTTTTTATATTTTTGTGATAACAGTCACATACGTGCAAACAGCACATTTATTTAACCAATTATATATTTTTGGCAAGCAGTAACATTCTAACAACACGTGCCTCTGTGTTGGTGAGTAGAACAGATCAGTGGACATTTAGTGCTAATTAAAGTGATTTGAACCTTCGCTCGCTCGCAGAGGACGCAAGGGATCCAACCGTAACGTCTCAACAATCTCAACAACTCAAGTAAGACCTTTCCTTTATTGTTCTGAATATGGATACACTACTCCGACGTCAGACGGAAATCCTCGACGCTATTAAGCAATTAGAACGTAACTTTAGAAAAGACCCTAGCAGTCGCAAAACACGTCAATATTTGGACTCCAGACTCGAATCCATCGACAAGCTCTGGTCGGAATTCAATTCGAATGACAACAAGCTAGAGGCCTTTAGAGACGACTCGCCATACTTCGAAGAGAGTCAGTATGAGCAAGCGAAAGAATACTACAATAAGATTCGCTTTATGATAACGTCACACCAGTCTGTTACACCGCTGGAACACAAACCGGGCGTTAGTAGCCAGATCACCGACCTTAAGGTGATAACGAGAGTTAGCACTCCAGGCGACGCGGGCGGGCGTTCCAGGACGTCCAGTCCGTTGCCTGCATCGAGCGACTTACACCAACAGCCAGCTTCCGCATCCGTGCCGCATACAGAGCTTATTAGTTTATTGTCGCAACAACGAACACAGTTTAGAGCTTTGTCGAGACAAATAAAGAATATAAATTTAGACATTGTAATAGATAAGTTTGAGCTGGAAGATGAGATTCGCAATTTGCAGATGCGTTGGGATACCATCGACAAATTTCACCTCAAAATCGATGATATTTGTCAGGGTTCCGACCTCCAATATGATGGTGAATTTAGCTATTATGAAAAAATATACAAAGATATGAGAAGATTAATATATCAAAAACTGTCAGCCTCTTCCCATCTTCAACAATCAACCCCTAAAATCGAAATTCCGGTTTTCACAGGAAATTATATTCAGTGGCCTACTTTCTTTGATTTATTTAATGAAACAATTCATAATAATAACTGTTTAACTAAGTGTCAAAAAATGCAACATCTTAAAGGGAAGTTGAAGGGGGAAGCGGAGAGGTTAGTACAGCATCTCAATATATCTGCGGATAATTATGATACTGCGTGGGATTTGTTAACCCGTAGGTATAATAATACTCAACTGTTATTTATAAAAAATTTAGAGACTTTTTTAAATCAACATACAGTTCAAAAGCAAACAGCTTACGAAATTAAGCGTCTCTATGATACTAGCATGGAATGCATTTACGCTATACAAAATTTAGGGGTCAACATCTCTTCATGGGATCCTATATTAGTACATTTAATTTGCAAGAAATTAGATCCTTTGTCTTATAACGATTACAAAGAGAACCGTAAGTCACCACGCGACTTGCCTTCATTAAGTGAGCTTATGAGTTTTTTAGAGGCCAAATTTACGGCCCTCGAAGAGATAAGCAGAAAAGATTTAAATCATTTATATAAATCCAATAATACCAATTCATATCAATCATCTTCCAACAAAACGAACTACATTAACCAATTTCGTTCATCGAATCGCAATGGAAAATTTCAGACCAATGCTACACGTGTTTGGAATTGTCCATTTTGTAAGCAGAGACATAATTTATTTAAATGCAATAAATTTGCGAAATTGGGGCCGGATGCGAAACTTAAAACCATTAAGAAACTAGATATCTGCGCAAATTGTTTGTTTAGTCATTTTGGCAACGCATGCAATTCTAATAATTTATGTAAAATTTGTCACGATAAGCATAATTCCATATTACACGATTCATTTGCGTATTCCGCGCCCCCCCCTCTTACCACTGCCGTTAGAAACCCGACGCGTGCATCGACCTGTGTCACCGCGGCGAATGAAATGCTTACACCGACTGTTAATAGACAGCATAACGTTAACTACGTTACTAATGAAGATGAGGAGATTCTTCTTACTACATTGTTAGTAAAGGTTAAAGCGGCAGACGGCTCATTCGTTACTCTTAGGGCTTTGCTCGATCAGGGCTCTCAAATCTCACTTATCTCAGAAAACGCTGCGCAATGGCTACGTTTACCGAGATCTCGTTACCATGCGTCTATTTCCGGTATAGGATACGGAGCCAAACAAAGTAGGGGAGTAGTAAATCTCTCCTGTCAGTCAATATACGAGGATTGTGTTTTTGAAACACAAGCCCTAGTTTTAAATCATGTCATAAATGACTTACCTAACTTATCCTTTGCTAAAAAGACCTGGGAGCATCTCCAGCATATTCAGCTGGCAGACCCGGATTACAACATCTCGAAACCCATTGATCTATTATTAGATGCTAGTGTTTATTCTGATATTATAATGAATGGTCTAATTAAGGGTCCCAGCAAAGCACCCATTGCACAACAAACAAGGCTGGGATGGATACTATCAGGAAATGTGAAAACTTTCAATTGTAGTGTCGTTATTAATAATTTATCTGAATTATCGAATTACTGGGAAATAGAGGAAGTAAATGAATGTATCACTGACATGACGGAAGGCGAAAAATATTGTGAACAGCTTTATAAAAATACAACTAAACGATTAGAGAGCGGTAGGTATGAAGTCGCGCTTCCTTTGAAGCCACAGTTTGAACAAAATTTAGGCCAATCAAAAAACAAGGCCATCGCACAATTTATAACTTTAGAAAGGAAATTGGCTAGTAATAAGCAGTTTTCTCAAGCCTATAAACAATTTATGAATGAGTATTCTAGCCTTGGTCATATGAAACCTGTTGATAACAGTCAACAAGGACCTTCATGTTACCTTCCCCATCACGGAGTAATAAAGGCTGACTCATCAACGACTAAATTAAGAACGGTTTTTAACGCTTCTTCAAGAACGTCATCCGGCTCGAAGGACCAAAAAATGTACTGTACGGAACTGTTTGTACACATACAATAAATTAGCGGAGTTAGGTAAGAAAAGACTACACTCCGCGAGTGCTGTTTTTACACTGATTTATTAAATATAACATGTACGAATTTATACTTTGTACAGAGATCATTAAATAGTTTCTCCTCATGTAGATTTTGTTACATATTTTTTTTTTATTTACATAATATATAACCCAATCAAAATTAAAAATATACGTCTCAAAATAGAAGAATTAGAATGTATGTACCACGCACTGCATTTATTAAATAAAAAAGTATTTCCTGGTACTTAAACGTAGAACATACGAATATTTTGGGTGTGTTCCTAAATTATTCAGTGAATATATTAAATAAGTCGATTCAATCAAGTGACAAATTTGATTTCGATCCATGTGAGTGACATGAAAAATATCACGTATTTCTGAGTCAGACTATATTAATGCCTGATTGAAAATTAAAGTTATTTGTGTGTCATGAATTCAGAGTTTTATTATTTTTAATATGGTGTCTGGTTTATTCAAAGGTAAAACTTAAACTAGGTCTCAATTTAAATATTTTTCATTGAAGGACTCAATATCAGAATCCTGTTTCTTAGTTGTGATTAACAAGAACTTATAAATAATATATATATTTTTTTATATTCATGGCAATAACAAAATGAATTGTTGGGGCGTTTTAGTTTACAAAATATATACGTTGTATTTAACGTAATTACAAATAGATTTTACAAAAGTGATCATCTCCTACCTACATTATAAAATGAAAGTGTTGTATTAATTTTCATATTCCTGGAGCCAATAGTTTGTCATTAGTTTTCCTTTTGTATTATGAATATTATTATCACTTAACTCAACTTAGTATTACTCAAAGTACTATATTATAAGAACTCGTTTAATAATAATCCAATTATTATTTCCACAAGCTAACAAATCCAGTGATGGGTCTGCACAGTATGGAGAAATGAAACTAGACTAGACCTTTACTAAATCTTTCTTCTTTCTGTTTAAATAAATAGGAATAATTATTGTAAGATATACATAGTGGTGACAACTGACTTTACCCTACTCGGTTCATGGATTGCATAAAAGGAGTTATTATTATTATATCTTTGAGAGTCATAAATAATAATGGTTGTAAGAAACTAACTACTAAAAATATTTAAAAAACAGCTAAGTACAGGTCGGAGTCGCGCACGAAAAGTTTTCTACATTTATTTATAAAAAACGGCAAACAAATCATGTTTGTTGTATTGGAGTAAAAAATACTATAACAAATGTTTTCAGATTTAAATTATAAGTATTTTCATAGTATACGTAGATTACAGTTATTAAGCTAACCAATTTATAGCTAAGGAGTAAAAAATGGTTTACAGCATACAAGAGATATCTACTGCTTCCTTTACACAGTTTGGAATATCTGGTCTGCGCAACTCCGAGCTCAGTTTGAATACATTATTGGATAAGGATAGAAATTTCTTGCAAGTCAAATAATATATCTGGCAAGAATGTTGTCAACTTTTTAAATATGTATGAGTTTAAATTCATGGTTTACACCTTAAACTACAAATTAAAAAGTTCCTTACTAAACATACCTGGAATATAATTTGGTAGAACCAATATTAATAGTACTCTAATGATATTATTTAGTTCATAACAAATTGTAAGAATCCTGAAAAGAAATCAAGACATTAAAAATAGTTGAAAGAGCTTACCCGTAGCCGTTATGTATACGAATGTTGCTTAAAGTGGAATAAAATTACATTTATATACTATATTATATAATCGCGGTTCAAATGTATAATGAAATGTTCATGAATATACTCGTATCGCTTAGTTGATTAATTTCACTTTAGTTACAAAATACGTTATAACCTTACATCGCATACAAACTCGATGTATGCTCGCTTCGGTCTAAAGTCATCAATATTTAGCTAGTATAAGTGATTGATCGTAGCACACAACTCTACTGGAGCCCATCATAACTTTGCCGAACAACACTTAGCTATTTAGGTTATTTCAAGATTATAACAAATTATTTAATGCGAACAGATTTATGACGAAATTCCTTATATATGTAACATATATGAGGACTTACATGTTACACAATATGAAGCACAACTATTTTAAGATATTAACAAACCCAAAAATGAAACATCTTAAATCATTATGTATGCACTGTGAAGATTTTTTTTTACCTTCATACAATGGTCTGATGGAAATGATAAAGATACATGATATTTCATAAAGATAGATGTGACTTGCTAAATGTTTGAAAATTCATCTTTTTAAATATACACGAAACCAAGGAGATGTAATTAAAACTACTTATAAACATAATGACTCAAATATCTAGGTAACACATACAAATACCTAACATATATAGTACCTATATAACATATATAAATCAAAATGTATCCACCTGTTTGAATTATAAATTTATTAATATTCAATCAAATTACCAAAACTTTTGTACAAAATAATAACATTGAACTTAGGTACTTAGGTAACTACTTCACTTAATCTATACAAATCAAAAAGTAGGTATCTACTTTCATTAATAAAGGTTTTTTTTATTACTTAAGCCGCTGTTGTAACTATTTTCACTTTACTTGTACTTTCAGACTAAAAGGAATCAAAATAAAGAAGATCTGGAAATACCTTATGTAGGTATGTACCTTAACATTAATTATTTTTTTTGAAGTGAAACTTCTTTATCGGGGTTGGAAAAAAAATTA
Source organism: Napeogenes inachia (assembly GCA_959347355.1). Taxonomy (NCBI): domain Eukaryota; kingdom Metazoa; phylum Arthropoda; class Insecta; order Lepidoptera; family Nymphalidae; genus Napeogenes; species Napeogenes inachia. Next base: position 414,324 of record OY365799.1, on the reverse strand, counting down.
GTGTTAACATTTTTTCATTACGGTGACATATTTCCGTTACCAGCTTTTTTCGTATAGCTTCATCTCTTTTACACCATGTTGCTATGGAAATACTAAATAATCAAAATGACAAGTATGTGGATTACAAAACACAATTTACATTAACCAAAAATAAAATTATCGGATTAGAGTTTTATAATAAAATAATGAATTGTAATTACATACTGGACAATACGATTTTATGGATTTGCTATTGAAACTAATAAATAAATTTAAGATTATAACATGAAGAAGAAATTATGAAATATAATTTATAATATTTTTAAAATACATTGATTGTCTGAAATAGAAGAAGTAAGAATGAAAAGAAATACGAGTTTTGGCTGAGAAATGGAGCATTGGGGTCCTGATCTTTACAAGGTCTGTTTTGCTATACCTAGAATGAACAACAACTCGAAACAGCAGAAACCATGATGAAGAATAATTTTATTTGTGATATAGGGGCCTACCATGAACTCTTAAAAACTATCATAGTTTTAAGACGTTTAGTAGCAATATTACAATAAAATTACTTTGATTCGTACCATGCACTTTATAAAACAATATTGTTTTATTCCTGCTTAGTGACGTGACGTAAATGAACGAATGCTTTTCTATTCCTGCAATAGGAGGGAAAGAGACATCACTTTTATTTCGTATAGCTTCATCTCTTTTACACTATGTTGCTATGGAAATAATAAATAATTAAAATGACAGGAATGGGGATTTCAAAACAAACAAACCAAAAAAAATAATTATCGGATTAGAGTTTTATGATTAAATAATGAAATGTGATTATATACTGGACAATACGATTTTATGGACTTGCTATTAATAATAATAATATCAGGACAAATTACACACATTGATCTAACCCCTAAGTAAGCAAATTATTTGCTTGTGTTAAGGGTGTTAGACAACGATACATATACATAGAAATACACATATAAATACTGAAAATATATTTAATAAACGACCAAACCCAGAAACAGACATTTATGCTCATCACATAAATTGCCTGTCTCCGCCGGGAATCGAACCCGAGCCCCATTGCGCCGTGACACGTTAGGCGTCTGCGCTAACCACTCGACCAGCGGGGCGGGGCTATTGAAACTAATAAATAAATTAAGATTATAACATGAAGAAGAAATTATTTAATATCATTTATAATATTTAAAATGCATTCATTGTCTGAAATAGAAGAAGTAAGAGAGAAAAGAAATAAGAGTTTTGGGTGAGAAATGGAGCATTGGGGTCCTGATCTTTAACAAGGTCTATTTTGCTATACCTAGGACGAACAAAAACTCGAAACAGCAGAAACAATTATGAAGAATAATTTTATTTGTGATATAGTGACGATCCAACATGTTAATAAGTCTAAAATTATTATTTTTAAAGTGAATTGTGTACATTTGTATGTTTTTTATGGTACTTATGTGTTTCTTCTATGATAATATTATACGTCAGAATCAGTCGAATCACTTCTTACGTTTTAATTAATTAATATTAATGAAAATTATGACGTTTTTCCGTTACGCGCCATATTTGAAGTAAAACTTTTTTATCGACGGATGGGATAAATTTTATAGCAATGTCAAAAAATTGTAACGTTTTTCTGTTACGCGCCATCTTTATTTTTGCTTAAACTTTGTCGAATATAGCTTAATTCGTCATTCCTGTAAAGTTGTAATTAGTGAATAATTTTTCAAAAAATATGTCATAAAGAAGTTTCACTTCTTACATGTGTATACTAATATATGTATGTATACTAATATAATACATACACACATTTTTTTTATAAAATAAAGAAGAAGCACTCAAAGACACGTAATATTAAAAAAAAAACTCAAAAGTTAAGAAAATACTTAAGAAGAACATTGTATCAACGTATCACCTACTATGGTGCCAGTGTATGCGCCAGCGATTTACGTGGTTTCCCGTGGGGGATGAGATATTTCGCTGCGGTAAAAAGTAGCCTATATTCTTTCACAACGTCTCATCTATATCTATTCTAAGTTTTATCAAAATCATTGTAGTGGTTTAAGCGTGAAAGCGTAACATACAGACAGACTGACAGATAGACAGCCAGAGCTACTTTCGAATTTATAATATTGTAACACATAAAATGTGATAGTGAAAAGTTAAAATTTTAAATTCAAAATATCTTTATTCAAGTAGGCATTTACACGCACTTTTGAATCGTCAATTACATTTAATTGGTCAGTATATTTAGTATATTGGTTATTTCAGTTTACATAGTAAAATAAACTAGTAATAATATTACCATTTTCCATTGTCCCGTTTCAATAAAGATAATATTAAACGAGCCTCCAAAATATAAACTTTATTGAATTGATAAAATAGGGTCCAGATGTTATTAAATATTCGCACGTCAGTAGTTTTGTAAACGGTATACTTTCAACTGACTGGCCACTATTCGTAATCATTATTAACATGAATAGCAAACTCATGTATTCTAATGTTACAAGGAAATTACATTTTTGGTTACTTATTTCTAACTTCTTCTTTGAAGAACTTAAACATTTATACCACTAATGTATATATGTTTTGTAAAAGTTCAGTACAATAATATTTGGTACATTTTATTATAGAGGTTTAAACTTCACAAAAAAGACATCATAAATATATTATTTAAACAAATTTTTAATAGAAATTATTTTAATATTTTATTATTTAAGCATCTAAAGTGCTAATAGAAAATTACTCCTCATCTTAAATATACAGAAAAGTTTAATACAAAAATAAAAATCAATGATTCTACATTAGACTACAGACACTTATACTTTTACGTAATTTTATATTTTTTAGGACACTATTAAATTTTTTATTTGCTGGTTGCATTAAAAATGCACTTTCCACTTTAGACTTCACGGTACATTCGGGTTTGTTTAATATAATTATTATTGTAAGTCACTATGATATGTTTAAAAAACGTGAAAAATATTTTTAGCCTTAAATGAGTCTAGAGATAACAAAAAAATATCTAAAATTAGAGTTTACCTCATGTTTTTTTTTTGAAAAATGCTTCTTTCCTTAACATTTGCAGACTAACAGAATGGGCACAGAGCCTAAGGCTACGCTGCCTAAGGCTACGTTGTAACAGTATACTATGAGTGCAATTAGTGGCATTTTGAATGTATATCTTACAATACGCCAATACTGTTGACGTTATACTATTTTGGGACGACCACTAGTTTTGAATAGAAGACATGGTCCATTGTGTCTAAATAAGATTTCAACATGTGACACACATCTTATAATATCGTGTGTCACATTGTTACTAAACGCCTTTCATACTTTTGATTATATATTTTCAAATTTATTTACTTTCTCAGACATCCGCAATTCTTTGAGTTCGTATAAATGGATATGGCATAGTTAGCATATGACTTTTTGTATTATTTTTTTTTATAATAATAATTGAAAATCTATTTGTTTACATATTCTTATATAATGTGATTTTATAATTTTTCATTAATTCTGGCTAAAACTTAACAGATAAGTTAATATCTTATTAAATAATAGGTTTAACTTAGTTCGCTTCTATTTGTAAATGTTTATACGAGTATAGCTTCTACTGAGCTTTTAAAATGTAATCGAACATTATAGAGGGAGATTTACATACCAGATAACATAGGTTGAATACTTGGCGCAGAACTACTGCTTTACACTTACATAACATTAAAATGACATTCATGTACTAAATTTATATAAAAGTAGTTACGGGCAGAGTTATCCCTTCGTCATTTATAGTAGTCCGTCATTCTGGTTAAAATATTATTTGATTGTAAGTCTGTTTCCAGAACAAAGCGAACACGAGGTTCTATACAAAAATATATTGAGACAAGTTGCTCAACTGGCAAGTAAATTATGACAAGTGATCGTTGAATCAAACTGTTATATATTAAGAATAGGATCTTAGAAAAATAATTATAATAGGTTTGTTTTATTTTTCAATTATATTAAGTAAATAAGTATTTGTATTTAACAACAATGTAATTAATTACTAAAAAAAATATAATGAAATATGTTGTTTTACACTATTATCGACAATATTCAAATAATTTATAATGGTCTGAGATATTTCAAAATCCATTACGATATTATTTAAGGTTGTAGTAGATTTATAATTAAAATACCTAATGGCCTTTTAAGTAATACCATCAAGGCAAAGTAAAAGTACTTTTAATATGAGCTTATCCGATATAAATGTTTCTAAGCTGAATTGTAGAATTATATTTATTTCAAAAACAACCAAGCATGCTAACTGTGCCTTTGCCGCTTTTTAAATTAAGAATGAAATTCTTTTTTTCTTTTGTACTAAAGCAAATTGCAGACAACCATTGTAAGCTACGTTATTTTTGATAATACAGGTAGGATAATATTTTTTTCTACCTTTCGGTTAAATAATACTGTAGGATGTTTTTACTGTTGAAAACGTTTAAATTTTCAAGTTCAAGTTTTATATTTTATTATCGTTTATTTTTTTGCGTTTTTATATAATAATACATATAATTTATACTTATTGTTACTTGTAATGCTAAGAACTATGCACACATACTTCTCAACATTACAACAGTAATGTATTCTATCGTTTACAATAGTGAGCAATAATGTTTTTGTCATCAGGAGTTCGAGGGCTTCATAACCTAGAAATCAACGTACCAAGCGCGGTGCTGGTGGGGGAGACGGTGACCCTCGAATGTACTTGGCAGCTGGAGGACGAGGAAGCCCTGTACAGTGTTAAATGGTATCGAGGGAGAGAAGAGTTCTATAGATATATACCAAAAGAACTTCCTCATACGAGAGTATTTCCGCTGCCAGGGATCGAAGTTGACGTGAGCTTATTTGGTTACTTAAAATAAATAATTATTAAAAATAAGTTTATGTAACTATAAGTTTTCTTCCATATTAATAAAGTCAACTCCAAAACATTCATTGTATTAAATTCTTACTCTTTATATAACATTTATATACTTTAAAATGTATAATTTAATAATCTAAAACATAATATTGGTAATGAGATTTTATTATAACATTGATGAGAACACTAGGTACTTGGAAATTTAAATTATAAATTTAAATCCATCCAACGGGATTTTTTTCCCTTTAACAACGTTAGTAATTTATAATTACTTTGAAAATAATTTTGAATGAACATAAAATAATTTTTTTTTCATAATATCATTAAGTTAGTGGAGCGATAATAAAACAATGTTCATTGAAAATACACATTTTTTGTTAACTTAACAAATAAAAAATCATATTTCCTAAGGTTTCTAAATTCTAAGAAATGAAACGTTTATGTCAATTTCACTCGTATAAAATGTTTTTAATGAAAACGTAAGCCGACCCACTTGATCAAATATTTTATTTGTTCGATTCACGCTTGTACGCTTGACAAAAATATATATTTTGTTAATATTCGATTTATAGGTCAATGTTTAATTATAAAATTAGTAACAGCGTTTAAACTTTGACCTCTTAAATTTCAATAGTATAAAATATGTATATGAATTGAACCACAAATATTTTTAATGAAATAATTATAGTGAATTGTTTAATTCGTTATGGTAATTATACGCAATGGCTCAGTTGATCGAGCGCCAAACTAATTGCACTTTTAAGTAACTAGTTTAACTTTTAAGTCACTTTTAAGTAACTATTAAACGTTTTCGGAACTTAAATAAAACGGAAATAGGTTTCGAAGACAGAGTTATTTAATTAATTTATTATGATTTCAATTGTACTATATATATATATATATATTAATATATATATATATAAACAGTAGTAACCGCATAAAAAATGAAATAAAATAAACAATTTTCAGCTGTGTAAAGAGAAACTAAATATATATGATTTAAACATAAATAATATTTCTTTACTATAATAAAACCACAGTCTCTCCTTAATAGTACAATTAATATTCTTTAAAAAACAATAATAGATCTACAATCAGATTCAACTATAGATCGCATGCTACTAGAGTGCTAGTTCATATTTACATATATTCATAAAAACTGGTACTTTCCTAACCACGTGAATGTGAATCGATTATTATATTCGGCCATATGGCATTATATTAATAAACATTACACTCCTAGATATCACGGTCGGGCGCCAGACGCGTGGTTCTTCAGGAGGCGACACCGGCAATGGCCGGCCGCTTCCGGTGCGAGGTGTCGGCGGACGCGCCCACCTTCCATACGGAAATTCGCTCAGCGCCCTTGGATGTAGTGGGTAGGATCAAATATACTACATAAAGTACGCACTACTCATTGCAATGTCCTTTCTGCTTACATATTATCTGTGTTGAGTTTCTGTATATTTTACTATCTTTAGGCCTTTAATTCGGCTATAATAAACTTTTATAACGATATATTAAATATGTCAAGGATCCTCCCACCATAGATATATTTTAGCTAGATATGTATAATGGCGTTGGTCATTAGTGAAACATGAAACCGTAGGTTATAATTAACAATGATAACAATAGACCGGAAGGTGTTTAAAACCAGTAGAAGTAAAAGCTACACAGACAATGGTGGGTTATTTCCGTTGAGGTGTTATATCTAGGTGTTATGTTCCGTTGAGGTGTTATATCTAGGTGTTATACCTACACAGAGGTTATAATGCAATAGAAATTGTCTGACAAACTTTCTTTCAAAATTATAACCGGATACGCTTTATGGCAGCGTTATTATCATTAATTATAGTGTTTCATTTCGGTGACCGATTAAATTTAATATTACGATAAAGTTATTATTAAAATGATTTATCTTTTTATGGAAATAGAATATTTTTAACCGACTTCTTCAAAAAGGAGGAGGTTCTCAATTTGGCCCAAATATATATATATATATATATATATATATATATATTATGTATGTACAACGATTTCTCCGAGATTTCTGAACCAATTTACGTAATTCTTTTTTGTTTGATGCGGAATAGTTTCGAATTTGTCCCATAAAAATTTTATTCAGGTAGGCCCATTACTTTTTATTTTATGAACATTTTTGTCCAAGTTTTAAACTAGCTCCTCCGGAAGGAAATCAAAACGTGCTGTGACTAATGACATCTGTTGTTATGGATATGTGAAGTCTGACGCGCTGCTGCTAGCCGGTTCTCACGTTGCTGAGCAGACTCGGTCACTGTACGGTTTCGTATCACTTCTAATCTATGAGCCCTCTGCTCAGTCGACTCCTTCTCTTAGCGCTTATTAATGAGGCCACGTCTATTAGCTCTCTGCTCAATATACTCATTCGTAAGACGCTCTTGGTGAGACGCTTTTGATGTTATTCAACTCATTCAAAGTTATATTAATATAGGTATCTCTTAAAACCTGACCAAAGAATTAATAATATGGCATGACTTTAACTTGACAGTACAATAGAAATGTTATACTAAATCTTAGTGTTGATAAAGTCGTATTATATACGAGTGAGGTTGTTCAACATGTAGTAGTGAGCACAATGCGGCAAAAGGAATGTAAACGGAGCGGACGTGCCGAACATAGGTTTGGCCCGTATTAGTTCAGAGTGCTCCAATAAAATTCACCTGCCGATATAAATCGATTGAATAAAGCCAACCAACACAACCGTTATGTCGAAACAGCAATGTATATTTGCTTTCTTTCAATTTTTTCTTTTTTCTATTTTGTGTACCTACTTATTGAAGTTGTTGCGCTGCGTTGGGTACCGCTTAATAAAGCAAGAAATTAAAATGCAAGTAAGTTACCAAAGCAAATAAACAAATTACGATATCGAATCCTATAGTCTTAGTCATGATTAACTTCGTAAAATAGACACCATCGTCGACATACGTACAACGGTCTCCCGACGCAACGACTTTAATAAGTACATAATAATATTAATTCTATTTTTATAGGTGTTTTTGTATCGGTTTTTTTTTCATTTATTTATTAATTTTTTACCTTCTGGTTTACTGAATTTTACATAATTGTTTGTAAAAATCCTTCTTATTACCCGACGACTTTAGAAGGAGTGTTAGGTTATTCAAATATACGTATGTTAATAGAAATATAGCCAATTATGCTATTCTGATCTTCTCTGCTACAGTCTAAATGGATTAAAGGATTTTGACGTATAAGGTATAAAAAAAACAAATAAATAAATAAATACCTTAAAAATAATCGAAAATAATATTTTTATTGCTGATGTTTCTAGTCATAAAAAAAAATTACAGTCTACGTGGACGAAGCCACGGGCAACAGTTAGTTAATAAATATTATTAAACATTTAAATCGTTGCATACTGTTTTTATTTTGGAGTTGCAATAATAAAAGTTCCTCCCAGTACAGGTAAACTGAAAGTACCAAGTTACTTTGAGCACTATTTCCAAGTTAAACTTGGAATTGGTTCTATAATAATTCTAAAATTCGCTTGTTTGAAATTAAGTACACAGTATTGTTCCGGGCATCCCGATGAAGACCGAGCGATGCTTCAGTTATATAGGTAAGGTAGACGAGGCCTTAAACTTTGTTAGACGTGTCGTGTGATAGATTAGTTTGGTAAACTTTAGAAGAATATTACAGCCACATATTATAACAAGAATATTATCATCATACGGAGTTAGGTTGACAATAGACCAGCGTGATTAATAACGGGACATATTTTCAAGTCAGTTAATCTTGGAGACTGCAGTCGGTTTGTTCGCTACACTTTTATTATTTTTCCTTCTGATTAAATTTGTCGCTTCATTAAAAATAAAGGTACTCTGGGGAATCCGTGAATGTGATTGTACACTGTTGATTAAGCTCCAAAAATTAAAGCAATAAGTTTATACCGTCATAACAATAATTTAGAACAGTTGTAATTAAAAACCAAACATTTTGAAGTTATTAAAAAATATATATTTTATTGATACTGAATTAAGGTTATTTATGCATTTGTGTATTACAGAACCTCCAGAACGGCCGCCTAAGTTGGTATCGGATCGATCTTGGTATGGCGTCGGGTCCACTCTTAAAGCTACTTGCGCATCACCGCGTGCACATCCACCTGCAAATTTAACTTTCGCTTTGAACGGTCAAGAGGTATTACGTTTTTTATCTTATCGATAAATTGGCGAAGTAATTTACTCCTAAAAAATGACGCAATTAATAAATAAGTAGAAATTAAAAACAAAACCATGGTGGCACCACATTTTTTATTTTTTTAATAATCGGCTTTTTACGATTTATCACTTTTTAATATTTGCCCTTACTTTAAGAAGTATGTAGTGAAAAAAATGATGATACGTAACATGTTTTTAAAGTCATTTTTAATTCTATGATCTTAAAAATACTAGAAAAAATAACAAAAGTTAATTAAACAAATATTTCCTACTTTTAATTAATTTCCTTTAACTTTAGCATTTACTTCGCCTTTAGAAAGTTATTCTGTAAACAAGCATGTAAACGTTTAAAGGTTGATTGTGGGTAAAATAAACTTAATCGTTTCCATAATATTAATCTAGTACAATATATTATTATTGACATTGAATTAGTAGGCACCTTCCGTTTATAACTTTAAACCATTTTTTTTAATAATAAATAATAATAATAGTACAGGATAAATTACAAATATTGATCCAACCTCTAAGTAATCAAATTATTTGCATGTGTTAAGGGTGTTAGACAACGATACAAATACATAGAAATACACATTATAAATACTCTGAATATAATTATGATATTTGTATTAGTATACCATAAACTTATTAATCTGACAAATAAATTGCAAGTAACTATCTACCAAAGTCCAGTACGGAGACGTCACGACGTAAAATAGATGACGTCACGACAGAACAATGGAACTGTACTTCCATACTTCACTTTGACGGCGCCGTAGTTTTTGCGTGAGCGAACGATTAATCAACAAACAACGAGAACGAAACTCTGAACAATGTTAGCTTTCAGCGAACTCTCGATTATAGATTTGATTAGACAAAAACTAATTACTTTCTGACTTAATATTTTCTAATTCTCAATTTTCTCTCAGATCGACATGGAGTCATTTCTGCATGAAGTACCAGATTGGTTTAAATGGGACCCACTGATGAAAGGAGATACGACTACGACGGAGAAACCCGAAGATGATATCAATTTCAATATATTTTCCGATGAAAGTAATATTCAATATCTTGACGAGTCTTATATAAACCTTCATAAAGAAGAAATCAGGCGACCCCCGAAAGAAAATATAAAGCCAGTATATGAAAGGACGGGGCCTGATAATAGACTACCTTCAGTAGGCGAAGTTTTATTTGTAGTTCGACATGAAACATTCGAAAGAGGCAGCTTGAGGTTGACCTGCATAGCAAGTATATACAACCTGTATGCGGCACGTGACGAAGTCATTTTCGATATGGAGCAACCAGAAGTTGCTTCGGTGTTAGGCGTCCGTAATAGTGCTATAGGTGAGTGCTATTTAATTTACCAAACTTTTCAACTTTATTGTATTTAACGTTTAAAATGGTATATGCGAGGTAGGTTTGATATAATGAGTTACAAATAATAACGTTCACTGTTTTGTTTCAGATTATAACAGTATGTGGCGGCATTTAGCGATGATACCAGTAGTTTTGTTTTTTATTCGGTAGTTATATTAATTCTACTTTATTTAAGTAAAAGACTACGATAGGGTGAACATTTAAAGTTTTACATTCATTTTGTACAAATAGATAACCAAATATGTCGATCTTTGTTTTATGGTATCTATTACAATTCACATTGTGTATCATAAAAACATATATTTTCGAAATGTAAATATTTAAGAATAATTAAAATATAATATATTCAATTTTTCATTACTAAATATGTATGCACCAATAATATTTGAGGTCTTTATGACCAGAATAACAATAAATATTTATTTATGTAAGTAGTGTCTAAGCAAAATGTGATGATATATGTATAATATAATTTTTGATTATCTTCTTATAAATCTCATGAGAGATTATAAAAACAAAATATTATAAATAATAGTCAATTCTATACTTTTTGTGCATTATTCTGATTTCCTATAAAATGGTTACTACTTAAGAATGTAACCTTATCAAAGACTGAGTATATATTTATAAATTATAATCTTCGATAATTGTTAAGTTTACTCTTGTGTATTGTAATGTTAAAAATAATATAAATGACTCGCCAATCTGTAAATAGAAACTTTATTCCGTAGGTATTTTTAAGAATAAAGTCAAAAAAATAATTTGCACCCAATGGAGCCATGTTCATAACAAAAAATGTAGGCAGTACCTGTTCTCTACGAGTGACAACAATAGATTACTGACCCTTTATACATTTTGTTTATTTTCTCCACTTCTAGTATTTTGATCTGCCAAAGTGGATATCTAACAAAATTAAGAAATATAGATTAAAAATAAATCCTTTAAGTAGTCCATTATAAAAAGTATGTAAATATTTTTATCTAAAAACTTCAAAATGTGTCAACGATCTCGATTTCTATTGTGTGTATAATATATAGATGCAAAGAAACTTATTAAAGTTACTAAAAATAGAATAAACGTGTTGATACTTGGCAGTTTCATTTCATAATTAATTATAATTTCAGGTTATAACTTATGTTATCCCTAATTTTTAGGTCGACACAGTATACTGACAGTACAGTAGTAACTTCTTTCACTCTCTTTTCTCTTACGTCAAATCATCCGAAATTGGGTTTTTCGTCATGTCGTCACTTGATTATTGTCTTCTTTCCTACGTCTATGTATTATAATCATACCACGATAAAGGATTATATTTTTTCCATCGCCGGATATTTTATAAACTACCTCACATATACTCATTTCTTACATACTGTCTATTCTCGTTACGTCACGCATCCTACTCAACATTCGTATTTCAGTAACATACAGTACTTGTTTCTTCGTAGTCCAGAATCTTTATAACACAGCAGTAAGTAACAAGCAAGGTACTACTTACCTACTGTGTTATAAGTTTTCTTCTTCAGTCGACGGAGAAAACGAGAGTTTCAAATCGTTATCATGACCTGCCGCCATTTTACCTCTTTCTTTGCCTTAATATTATAAGGGAATATATTTATTAAGTTTATCATATCAAAGACATCAATATTATCTATAGTATTGTTTTAAAGAATAAACAAATTAAACCTCTAACAGCATTATTTCAGAATCATATCATAATTATGCATATACGTTTTCTGGTTAAGTTAAGCGTTATTCAAATTATTTTATATATTATTGTCATTCTTTATTTTCATAATCGACAATTATCGTGTGACGTAAATGTAGATGACAGATAAAAACTATTTGTAATAATAAATCATTGGCGATACATTGTATTAAATATTAAAATGTTGCCATTTTATTTATTTTATAATACATATTTGTGCTGAAAGCATAATAACAAATATAACAATTATAACCAATTACAGCGTCATCATACGAAGTGATGTAAGATTTAGAGTATAACAGATAACTGTTGCATTATGCTCAATATATCTTGTTAGAGTATTAAAAACTGGTAAAATAAATATATTGTCTGGCATTTCCATAAAAAAAACAAAAATAAAATATTTAACAATATAATAAATATCGACCAGTCGCGATCTTCAAAGATATTTAAGTGTAATTTTTAAACTGTGTCCAATCAGTTCAGCTTTTATTTATATTTTTTACGAACTGATCAACATTTGTAAAATAACAGGTAATTTAAAATTATCAGAATATTTTATAATCAATTTGGAAAATAGTATCTAGCAATTTAAGTTCTTACTTTAGTACAATAATTATGACGTTATGAATCAAACGACGAACACAACCAACACACACAAACTGAAATGACGATGATATTTTCTCTACGACCAGTTTCATGTTAGTACAATCAATCATAGCTGGAGGTCGAGTCTACAATAAACAGCAGAAAATTCCTTTATTATCCTTGAGGGAAATAAGGATATTGAGCACTTATATTATATTAATAAGATTACTTACTGTTAAATTGAGCTTGATGTTTGTTACATTCAGCCAAAAGATCTTACTATAGGTGTGTAAAACATTATCGTGGATTAGGTATATAACATTAATATGTAACGGCCCAACAACTTGCATATTAAATTATTGGCAAATGAGGATCTGTTGTTCTTCTCGTTAGTAACCCTCATTGCTAAATCAAAAGTCGTTGATTCTATTCATACCCGGAACAATTCTCTGCACGGTACATTTACTATTATTTCGCCTCTTAGTACTTTGTATCCATTGTGATAAGTTAGTTAAACCGGACTCAGATATTATTTTCTATATTTACAACTAAATTTATTTATTTTGCTATTAATTGAGGACGTTAGTGTATTCATTGAAGAATTAATATGTACCTAGATTTAAAAAGGGTAAAAAATAACCTGCTAGTGAGGCTTTCCCATCAATTCTTACAAATCTCGACTACGACATTTACACTTATTTCGTCATGTAATTAATATTATGTTATTATAGTTAATAAAATAATATTATACTTGTTATTTACAATAACTATTAAAATTGCTCGTACTAATAATGCATGTATACCATAAAAGTGACATTTTTCATTATAATATTTCATCCAATTATATGTATATCGAGAATTATATTTTCGTATAAAATGTTCCCATATATCAGACAATCGAATTTATTCATCAGGTAGGTCGTTATTCTGCTGATTGTCGCCCTTATTTTATTTTGTCCAATAATAAACAAAATATTTGTCGAATTTAAAATAAATGTTAATGCATTTCTCTTAGCCAGATATATCATGGTCGGAATAATTAATCATCAATTAGCCGTACAACTTGTTATAATTTTTCAATTATATTTTTTTACAAGGAACCAAAACATATCACGTGTAGCAATTCATCTTATATTTGAAAGTTTTTAAATTATCGCGTTGCATAATTAAAATATTTAAAATAATACGGGGCTTAACGCGTTATTTACCTTTAATTTTATTTAACCCGACGTTTCGGCTGGGTTACACCAGCCGTGGTCACGGGGAGACTAGCGGTGTGCGGCGCCGTCGACTGCGAGCGGAGGTATCTTTTTCAGGTACCCTCACTTGTGGATTATATTTGTAAAAGTCACTACACACGACACTAACATTGTCCTCGGGTTTATTCGACGAAATATGGCGGTTATTTCATTTTCCTATAACTGGATTCCATGCAGTAGACAGTTTATATCCATCCTCACGATTAAAATTTTTATGTTTTTTAATTTCAATCGCTTCGCGAACCATTCTGCGGTAATATTGGCGATCGGTGGATAAAACTTTGGGTTGATGGAGCTCAATCCAGTGGTTGGTGTTGGTGGTCATAAGATGTTCCGCTATTGCTGATTTCGTCGTCTGGCGATTCTTAACAGCTGCAATGTGTTCTTTTACTCGCTCTGCAATGGTGCGTTTCGTCTGGCCTATATAAGAACTTCCGCAGCTGCAAGTCCGCTCCGCTCGCAGTCGACGGCGCCGCACACCGCTAGTCTCCCCGTGACCACGGCTGGTGTAACCCAGCCGAAACGTCGGTTTAAATAAAATTAAAGGTAAATAACGCGTTAAGCCCCGTATTATTTTAAATATTTCATCTTATATTTGTTGTATAATAACTACATATTCGTAATTTTGAATACCATACCTAATAACATTGGGAATAGATTGAATTATGTTCGAGATATTCCATAGCCCCAATTTCTATCAATTTCATTTTGTGATACAGCTGAAATTGAACTCTAAGCTAAATTATAATTTGTATAAAGAAACAATGAATGTAGAAATGTATAATTATTCTTATTATACGTTTTATATCTTAAATGTTCTACTAGTTCGAAAGTTGTTTAAGACACCTTGTAGGAGTAGGTAGGTGATAGTGTCATTGTTTGAAATCTGTAAATTCCTTGATAAGGAAGATAATATGACAGTAGAAGAAAACGAACTGATCTCAATAAAAAGATAAGTAGCAATTAGAAAAATAAATATTTCTCCATTTGAAGTTTTAGTACATATAATGTTAAGTAGAATTCTAACCACCTTTACTATTAGGTTAGGAGAATTTACAAGTTCTGAATGGTCGATTATCTAATTTAGTTATTTTTACCATAAGTTTTTTTATTCGTAAAATCGAAAGAATAACAAATATTTCCCTTAAAATAGACACCAAGTAGCCGTAAATTCGTAAATTGTAAAGTTATAAATCCAAGACAAACCGATTAAATACACTTCAAACGCGTTTAATGATTTTCTAATATAGAACAAACTATTTAAAAATCCTTATCTTATAAATTAATTCACTAGTGCATTATTTCGAAGAAAACTGAGATTTTGTTTGAAACCGCTATGTGGAACAATCAGTGAACAGGTTTTCTACAAAACAATTTACTAATTTTCAGATCATATATAGCCATTCTGTAGTTTAAAGTTGAAAAAAACGCAAGCAGACACTAGTGTTGTTTTAAAATAATATTTACCTGACCGGTAGAAAGTTAATGAAAATTAAAGTGGAGAAAACGTAAACATTATAAAATGAATAACAATAAAATTTAGGATTTTAAACGTTAAAATTTAAAGCGTTTCATTACAATAATGTAATATAAAATATATTTAATAAAATATTTTTATGAAAACTTTTTAAATTTAAGATTGGTACCCTCAAGGGTGGATAATTACTGGGCAATTTGCTTGAGTAGATCTATTAGTCGAGTAAAATCTTTTAATTTCATTGTATCATATCAAGGTGAACAATATAATATTATAAATGCGCATTCTCAGGGGAAATTTACATCGTACTTCTAATGGGTTTAAACTTCAATATAAAATGAAACAAAATAGTTCATAGTTAACAGTAATTAAATGTATTTACAATTACAGTTGCAGTCATAACATTTTAATATCTTATTATTAGAAATCAAGATTTAGTTTTCATAATTTCAATTATCGCTACTGATTACTTCTTACAGCAATTATTGCAAAAAAAAAATACTTAAATAAAACCAGAGAATAAATATTTAGTATAATAGAGTTTCTTTAAGTAAATAGAAATGTTATAAAACATGTTTTTTCGTTATAATATTATTTTGTGTTTGGGAAGTATAACTATAAATATCAAGGAGTTACGATTATTTTTTCCTTGAACCAAAGTCTAACTAAGCATGATTAGTTAGATAGAAGGTAGTCATATACCTTAAATTTAAAACTTTAAAGTATTAAAAACATTTTTCTATAACAACGACATAACGACTTTCATTTTTCCTAAATTATAATTATAAGTCAAATTACCTGTCTCTAGTTTTAACTTAATTTAATTTATAATTAAAATCTTATAGACATTTTCTTTGAGGATAATACTTACAGAAAATGTCATTAACACACGACTTATTTTTAATTATAAGGAATTAGCTTAAGGCAGCTTTGTAAATTTTATTTTCAAAACAAGTAAATAGATTTTGTTATAGAAGAAATAAGTTTTAATAATAAATAAAAAATCGGTTGTCTGTAAAGTCGGTTTACTGACGATAGTTGAACGTGACAACGCCATAAGAAAATGGCTGCATTTTTCAAAAGAAAATTTAAATTTTATTTGTTTGATAGATATTTTGTATTTTGCGTAATCTTGTTTTATTTATTTATTAACAAGTTTATATAAGGCAGAAAGTTCTTTTTTCATGGCACTCGTTTTATTTTTGGTTTTCAGTAAATCTGTCCTTCTTTGTAGTAGTTTTTTCCGTTTTCTCTTGTAGTATTTTATGTTTAAGCTCCTTCTTGCTTATTTGTGCAGATTTTACGCTTTCAATGATAGTATTCTTTATCTTGTTATAATAAGTCTGTATAGACTCGTTTTCTGGGCAAGTTGCTTGTTCTGAGAATATTAATTTTAACTTATCTTTGCGCTTTGTTATTTCTTCCTCATTTTTAAGCTGACATCTTGTTGTATTGGCAAATTGAGCTCTACTTTTATTATGTCTGAAAAGTTGTAGTGTTCCTCTGATGGCGCGGTGATCGGACGGGTAGTCCAGGTTCAAACCTTCAAAGTTCGTGAATAGTTTAGGTTGATTTGTGAGAATGAAGTCAATCTCATTTTTGTGAAGCTCGTTTGGTGATCGCCAGGTCCACCTGCGATTTGTTTTTTTTCTTAAAGCAGGTATTAATTATGGTCAACTTGTGTTCCAGCGCAAAGTCCATCAGTTTTTGGCCCCTATTATTTCTTACTCCGTAACCGTGTTGCTTAACTACCAGGTTTTCTTTATCTTTGGGGGCTCCTACTTTCACGTTGAAGTCGCCCATGAGGATAATGTTTTTATGTGCTGTTTTTAGTACTTTCTCTATGGTCTCATATAACTCTTCAATATCAACCTCCTTCGCCTCTGACGTCGGGAAGTATACTTGTATTATGGTATTTTTTTGGCCTTCAATATCTAAGTTGAGTATAGCTACGCGCTCTGATATTCCCACAAAACTTTCTATACTGTTTTTCAAAGTCTTGTTTACTATGAAACCTACTCCGTGGTGTCCCGCCGTCTGTCCTTTGTAGCAGAGTATAAAGGACTCGTGTTCTTCTATCTCACAGCCAAGTCGTCTTACTTCTGAGAGTCCCAGTATATCAAAGTTTAAATTTTTTAAGCAGTTTGTTAATTCCAAAAGACGTTCGTATGAGGATAAAGTTTTGACGTTATATGTCAGTACTTTTAATTGGTAATTTTGTTTTGTGAAGTTTTTTACTAAATTGTTTCTTAAGTTGTTCCTTGAATTTGTGGTTTTCTTTAGAGGGTTATGGTCTTGATCCTCCACGGTGACCAGCCGGGTTGGAAGATTTATTATGTTTTTTGTATTTAAATTGTTCGTTTTAGTTTCTATATGGAGAGAAGCAGCTAATTGCTATGATTTATGTTCAGAAATTAGTTGTTTAGTTTCATTGTTTTTATTTATTAAGAACTTTAGCATGTTCGACCTTCTGACTGATGGATCCTGCTGTGGTTTAATCTTCTTATTTATTTGTGTGTTTATTTCCTTTTGTTGGTCCACGGTACTGGTATGAAGCCTGTAGAATTTCCTCCATACTTCACAGTTGGGGGTTTGTTTACTTGTGTGTAATGGCCTCTAGCGATGCGAATAGTTATTTCATCAATCGGATTATTGATTAAAATTATGCTAGATCTGACTACCCAAGTGGTGGTGTCTAAATATGAGTAGACGGCTTTGCTATGAAATGGTTCTAACTTCTTCTAACAGGTGGCGTTGATAGTAGGAATGCTGATTACCGCAATGCAAGGTTTAAGGTTCTAAACACGGGGGGGAACCACACACTGTTGTCTGTTTTACACTTATCTTCACTGTATTTTTGTCTTTGTTAGAGATTATTATAAGTTTTTTTCACTATAACACACGAATGTCTCAGTTTGCTTTAACGGTAACACCTTTTTTTTGTTAAATACACTTTCTGGGAAATATTTTTTGAATTATTTTAACAGAACTGATGTAAACCGTGGCACAGTTGCGCCCTCTCTCTCCTCTTATTATACTTACAAATATAATAATATATACATATTTATATGTAATGAGACTGTTACAAAATAATAAAAAATAAGTGGGTTTGGTTTTAAATAATTTATTTAGTTAAATACAACCAAAGACATTTAACCTTATAATTAATAAAGTTGTACATGATAAAAATAATGTTAAAATAATGTTAAGAAAAATGCCAGCTAGACTCAGCGGTGGGTTACTTGAGATAATACTTTATTTTAAATTATATATATATTAATTACTAAAATAGTAATATCCTAGGCGCCACTGACAAATAACAAGCGAAGACATATATATGATCCTCCTGCTTGTCAGTACTGGAGAACCACAGTCAAACACTTGTTCTATATAAAACTTTCAAAAATGGAAGTGTTGATTATTGATATAAATAAATTTTGTACATCACCATAATATCGGGATTACAATAAAGACGAGCTTCTTAACCTCAGCTAGTCAGGAAGCAGGATACAGGACCAACAGGACGACGCTCCGAAGATTCACGTCTACCCCCGCGAACCAATTATAAATTTACCCGTATCTTCTAGGGTACAAACTAAAAAAACCTCCTGTAATGATTAAATTACAGGTTAAACTACATAATAACACTAATCTCACATTGATCTATTCAAATATCAAAAAGTTATAATACCTTATGGAGGAAAAAGGCTTCGCAAGTAATATTATTAGCCTATGTCGACTCACAGGGTCGAATCAGGACAAATACTGAAATATTACCACGTAATAAGATTAAATAAAGTCTCAAAACCTATGAAACATCTCCTAATTCAGAGTAATGATTCAAAGTACTTACGAAATAATGTTCCAACAAACTTTGAAACTGCCCGGGAAGTGCCGGCAATAGGAATTATAATTATTCCATATTAAATTATTAGCCCTGCAATTAAACACGCTAATGAATTTAAGAAACAACGCTTCAAATGCGTTAATAAGATCACAAATAACTAAAACACTCACCGAAGGCTAATAAGATATTCAATTCGAAAGTGCTTCCGAAAGAAAAGACTCTAAAGGTCACGGCATTGAATTTTATAGTCAAAATATGCATAATAAGCAAACAATGTGGCTATGCGCAGCTGCGTTACACGAAATGTGGGTAAAATTGATATTAATCGGAAGAAGACCAATATTTAAATAATTTAAGAACAATGCACTACTTATCTCATGAAAGAAACGAGTTTAATAAATTTATAACAAATTGTTGTACTAATAAATATAACTATAA
Organism: Napeogenes inachia; assembly: GCA_959347355.1. Lineage (NCBI taxonomy): Eukaryota > Metazoa > Arthropoda > Insecta > Lepidoptera > Nymphalidae > Napeogenes > Napeogenes inachia. The sequence goes on along the minus strand of OY365799.1, from coordinate 394,513 downwards.
AACAACGTTGGCTGCAACTATACTTCTGAAACAATATGACAGCTACTTTTAAATAAATAACTAGTAATATGCTATCCTCAATAATGATTAATAAATGAAATTTAGAATAGTAATTATTAATAAAATGTTTATATTTTCAATAACATTTTGGGGACTATAAAGTTAGCTTCAGCTGGCAACATTCAATATCTTAAACAAAAAGAAATGTCACAGACTAATTAAGATATTGCAATTAGCTGTCAACAGATAAATAATTTACCTTGTCTACGAATTTGACAGATAATAATAAATCGATAATATTAAAATTATAAATATTTAATTATCTACAGAAATGAAATTTCTATGTAACAGTACCTCCCTTCCCGGAAGAATTTTACGCGATATAAGAGGAAAATTCGAGCTGGCCCTCCAGCTCATAAGCTCTCATACCTAATTGTGAAAAATATATTAAATAAAACCTAAACAAAAGAAAGGTATAAACTTAATTAATAAAAATAATTAAGTAGGCATCTACTACTAAACAGTAGACACTTGATAATATAAACAGTTTTGCAGAAATAATAAAAATACAAAAACTTATCATGAATAATAATAAGTTCTTCAAAACCAAAAACTCTCAATTAGAGTAACACCGAACCCACAACTCAACATATGTGTGCTGCTATCAAATGCAGATCATACACCCATAACACAACCTAATCATCAATAACATAATATGAAATTGATAAACCGAAACAAGGTACCACCTTGTCTCAGGTACCAAATGATTCCATAAAAGGATAATAGCTATCAAAGCAACCACATTATACAAGAACAAATAAGTCCAAGTACAGATAATAAATTTTCAACAGTAACACCCTACTGAAAACACATTGCTGCACATACATAAGATACAACAAATAATTTCGTAACTTTAATATTTAAAGTAGGATTCAACAAAATACTATGTCAGATATCTATAATTATCTAATAGATAGCTGGGAACATAATATTTAACTTATTAAAAACATCCTAAAAATACAACAACACTTAACAACAGATACCTATTATTCTTAAATAGATAGCTGGAGATTAAGGTTTCTAACACAAAAATCTTAACCCAAAACTAAACAAATATATAAGAAAACTAACAATAAATAACACTTAATAACAGATATCAAATATAATTAAAGTGAAACTGGAATTTCAGGGTATTCAATTTTAGTTACAGAATGACCTAACGACAATACAAACCATGTTTTAACCAACAGTCAGGACTGATGTTACAATCAATACTACTCAGCTGTCCGGACGAAATATAAACTAAACATTAACTAACCAAAGTTAACACTTAATAACAGATATCAAATAAACATGTATTGATACTGGAATATAAGGTAACTAAAGATCAGCAATAAAAAAAAATAAAAAAATAAATACTAAAAAAAATTAATAATACTTAACAACAGATATCCCTTACATTTCAAGAAATACTGAAAATTAAGATATTAAAAACAAGCAAACCTATGGACACTACAAACCATATTTTAACCAACTGTCAGGACCGATGTTACATACCATACGACTCAGCTGTCCGGACGAATTATAAACTCGAAAGATTAAAAGCGATGAGCCACTGCTCTAAAGCAGTCAAAACCTTTAAAAGGTGGAGGAATAGATAAAGCACTTACAATCTCAGTTAATTTGGAATCAATAATATTCAATTCAGAAGCCGACTCATAATTTGTTTCCAAAATCTCATCTGCAGGAATAGATGAAGCTAACTCCCTAATCTGAATTCTCAATTCTTCAACAGTACCCTTTGGTTTGGTATCCCGAATAACAACCTCATAAATTAATTCATCTTTACGAAGTAGATTATATGCTATTGGACGCTCCATGATGCCTAATAAAAGAAAATAAAACAACTAAACAAAACTATTTCTAATTAGAATTAAGTTCTAATTTCAAAGCAAAAGTATCCCCCGGCAAAGCAAAAGATTTAAAAACTTCTAAAAAAAAAATTAAGTTACTATTAAAAAATATCAAAGTCAAAGTTAATTGAAAATTTCAAAAAAACTTGAAAAACAAACTACTAAACAAACAATAAACTAATTGTATAGTAGTATAAAATATTTATGAAAAATAAATATTCAAGATCTCTAAAAAAATAATATTTAAATATTCAGTTCTACTACCAAAAGTTAAATATTTAAACTTTATAAAAACTAATAAGTCGAGCTGGCTTCACAGTAAGGTAAGAATAAAATTAACTTAAATATAACATAATATTAACATAAACAAAAATGAAAAATATTACACATCAGCAAATATATTGCTTACCATAATATAACAATATAAGTTATATTAAGTACACTAAATAACTTAGTGTAAAACACAAATATTAATACCATATAAAAACAGTTTGAAAATATATCAACACTACCTTATTTATAAAACAAAATATATATATAAAAGTGTATTGATTGATATAGCAATAAGATATATCAACTATCTCAAGTAATGCCCCGACTGTTGTGCGCCACTGTTACAAAAATAATAAAAAATAAGTGGGTTTGGTTTTAAATAATTTATTTAGTTAAATACAACCAAAGACATTTAACCTTATAATTAATAAAGTTGTACATGATAAAAATAATGTTAAAATAATGTTAAGAAAAATGCCAGCTAGACTCAGCGGTGGGTTACTTGAGATAATACTTTATTTTAAATTATATATATATTAATTACTAAAATAGTAATATCCTAGGCGCCACTGACAAATAACAAGCGAAGACATATATATGATCCTCCTGCTTGTCAGTACTGGAGAACCACAGTCAAACACTTGTTCTATATAAAACTTTCAAAAATGGAAGTGTTGATTATTGATATAAATAAATTTTGTACATCACCATAATATCGGGATTACAATAAAGACGAGCTTCTTAACCTCAGCTAGTCAGGAAGCAGGATACAGGACCAACAGGACGACGCTCCGAAGATTCACGTCTACCCCCGCGAACCAATTATAAATTTACCCGTATCTTCTAGGGTACAAACTAAAAAAACCTCCTGTAATGATTAAATTACAGGTTAAACTACATAATAACACTAATCTCACATTGATCTATTCAAATATCAAAAAGTTATAATACCTTATGGAGGAAAAAGGCTTCGCAAGTAATATTATTAGCCTATGTCGACTCACAGGGTCGAATCAGGACAAATACTGAAATATTACCACGTAATAAGATTAAATAAAGTCTCAAAACCTATGAAACATCTCCTAATTCAGAGTAATGATTCAAAGTACTTACGAAATAATGTTCCAACAAACTTTGAAACTGCCCGGGAAGTGCCGGCAATAGGAATTATAATTATTCCATATTAAATTATTAGCCCTGCAATTAAACACGCTAATGAATTTAAGAAACAACGCTTCAAATGCGTTAATAAGATCACAAATAACTAAAACACTCACCGAAGGCTAATAAGATATTCAATTCGAAAGTGCTTCCGAAAGAAAAGACTCTAAAGGTCACGGCATTGAATTTTATAGTCAAAATATGCATAATAAGCAAACAATGTGGCTATGCGCAGCTGCGTTACACGAAATGTGGGTAAAATTGATATTAATCGGAAGAAGACCAATATTTAAATAATTTAAGAACAATGCACTACTTATCTCATGAAAGAAACGAGTTTAATAAATTTATAACAAATTGTTGTACTAATAAATATAACTATAAAACAACGTTGGCTGCAACTATACTTCTGAAACAATATGACAGCTACTTTTAAATAAATAACTAGTAATATGCTATCCTCAATAATGATTAATAAATGAAATTTAGAATAGTAATTATTAATAAAATGTTTATATTTTCAATAACATTTTGGGGACTATAAAGTTAGCTTCAGCTGGCAACATTCAATATCTTAAACAAAAAGAAATGTCACAGACTAATTAAGATATTGCAATTAGCTGTCAACAGATAAATAATTTACCTTGTCTACGAATTTGACAGATAATAATAAATCGATAATATTAAAATTATAAATATTTAATTATCTACAGAAATGAAATTTCTATGTAACAAGACTAAGAAATAAATATACATAAAATATCATGTTATAGTAAGGAAAAGAGAAAATGTAACAAATATTAATAACATATTTAGCATAGAAATATAATTATATATATATATATTTAGCTAGATTTAGGGACAAGGTTCGAGATAGTGATCTTTGACTAGCTTCTTGAAAGTAGTCAAGGATTTGACTCGTCTGATGGCTACTGGCAAAGCATTCCAAAGCGAAACTGCTTGTATAGTAAAAGACTTTTTGAAGAAGGAAGAAGAATAAGGTGGTAAACGGAGAGTCAGATTTTCGGAGGACCTAAGTATCTGACTATGAGTACCTAGGAATTCAAATTTATTTTTTAAATAGATTGGAGATGAAGGGTTGTACAACACACAGTGCAGAAGTGAGAAAATATTATGTAAATTCCGGCGAGAACGGATAGGCAACCACTGGAGTTGAGAACGAAACTGAGATACATGATCATATTTGCGCAAGCCAAATATGAACCGAATACCGAGATTTTGAAGTCTCTCAAGCTTATTAAGTTGTGCCTCAGTTAGATCAGGATAACTTGCATCGGCGTAGTCGAGTATAGAAAGAAGGAGAGATTGTGCTAACATAATTTTGGTAGGTATGGGAAGAAAATTTTGCAACCGTCGTAGTGAACAAAATGCAGCAAAATATTTCCTACTAATCTCATTTATTTCATAGGACCACGATAAAGGGTTGTCCATTTGCAATCCGAGATTTTATTTTAGTAATTTTACTGACAAACCCCAAAGATCGCCGGTTTTTTTCATATTTTGATTTCTAAAAGTTTTAACAATTTCATATGATGTAACAGGTTTAAAAACAAAACATTTATTACTGACTCTTACGTTATTCGTCAATTCAACAATTGCATCACATGGTGAAGAATTTAAATTACGCGTAACTATTAAAAAAGTTTAAAAAAATAGCCGCCAAATTTGAATCTGAATTTATTTTAATATTATATTTTTTTTACTTAATAGGTCCATTAGCAGCCCTAGTTTTTCAAGAAACACTAGATAAAACATCCCAAGTTGCGTTTATTTTATTTTCTAAGTTTAAGATTTTATTTTTTATATAAATCGACTTAGATTGTACACAAACGTTCTTAAATATTTTAGAAAAAATCCTAACTTTATTCAAGAACACGGGATCATGATTCCATTGAATCTCACCACACAAATCATATAACTTATCTCTACTTTTATATAGATTTATATAGATGAGGTAGCCCAATCACTTAATTTAAGCTTTAGGTATTTCGTCATAGTTTTTGGCTTAAAATACATAGACATTTCGTCATAGTTTTTGGTTTTTTGTAATTGGTCTACAAGTAAACTTTTGGGGGTTTACACTTTCGTGATTAATCAATAGAGAAAATTTTAGACCACAGTGGTCTGAACTTAAATTCGTCATTACTGTTTCTTCATAAATGTTACAGCGACAGAACACATTATCAATACAAGTCGCGGAAACACTAGTAATGAGAGTAGGTTCAAAAAGACGTTCAATAAGTTAAAAGATTTAAACAAATTTAATAAACGTACACTAGACGAAGTTTCTTGTAATATATCTACATTGAAGTCACCACACACAATCACGGACTTGTTTTTATGACAAAGCTTAGTTAAAATATCCTCCATTTTGTTTTCAAATTCATCAAAGTCACTAGAGGGGGGTCGGTACACGCATAAAATAATATGTTCATTGAGCTCAATGCAGGATATTTCAATAATTCGCTTTACAGAGACCGCCACTATGTCTGGTCCAGACTTTAACACTACATCGTTAAGAGCTAAGATAAGTGAGCCACCGCGAATAGCTTTCTCTCTACAGAACGAACTTGACAATTTATAATTTTGTACATTTATACTATTGTTATTCTTTGATAGGGCGTTAATTCCCGATTATTTAAATAATAATACATACCATACATACATATATACATTCATACCATACAATTTTAGAAATTATTGAAGGAGATCTATTTTCGCACTGAACTATTTTCATAAAAGTAGATATTTAATGATTTAATGTAAATAATTTAGCTTTTACCGCTACAATAAAATTAAAATTCTTCATAACCTCCTTTTCACTTCTCTTAATGTTAACTTTGATATCAATATAATTTGTATTGCACTTAACATGACAAATACGATAATACCCACTCCTATAAAGTAGGTACTATATTTTAATACCAAGGCTAATGAAGAAATTACGATATCGTATCGTATAGCCTCAAGTACTCAATGACTAACTTCGTAAAATAGACACCATCGTCAACGTACGTACAACGAAAAAAATAAAGATATCAATTGTTGGTTTGATTAAAGCTAATGTAATTTTGTTAAATTGACTAACTAAATAATTGTAATATTAAATACTGATTTAATTAAGAGTAGTTAATATATAAATCGTCTCCCAGCGAAAAGAAGGCAGTGTGTGATCGAGAGACTAAGATTGTGTAACAGAATTAGTATAAGTGATAGTAAAGAGTTTAAATAGTAAACAGTTTATGTGTTTGTGAGCAATGTCATAAAGTGTTAGAATAGAACGACTGCCATTGGTGATTCTCTGCAATAAGAGTATTATAATAATATGTATGACATCTCTTTTTGAAGCATGTATATAAATCCAATTTAATATATTTTGATATGAATACCTATCTCTAATTGTTTATCTTCAAAGTTTGTCTGTAAAAAAAGACAACTTTTTTTTGGACGTCTGTAATAATTATAAATTTATTTGCTTTTGACGTGACAACGTCTTAAATTAGGTTAAGCTGGGAGTCACTTATGAAAAAGTGTAACGCCCGATAACGTAACGATGAGTCACCGAACGAGAGAGAGGCCCGCCGAATGCCTTGCGTCTCTCTCCCACTCAAACATGATCGGTCCGCCGAGCAATGTTTTGATTTTCAAATTGAATCTTTAAAATTACAAATATTAAGAAAAAGTGGCAGATATAAGAAAACTTGATTTAAAATGTGTTGAGCAAGAATTTTAACATCTAATTTAAGTAAATGTTTTAATTTTCAATTTCATTATTTACAATTACAAATTTTAATTAATTTGAACCTGCGATCTGAATAAGTGTTTTGATTTTCAAATTAATTCTTTAAAATTAAAAATATTAAAATATATGAAATCAGAAGTGACGTCACATAACATTATCTGTACTTATTATTATTTAATATGTAGGCCAGTACATGTGACCATACTTGGTAGACACAATTGGAAATAGTATTTTTTTATAACTGAAAAAAATAAATATATAAAATACTGGTAGCAAACAATAACTTCAATGATCGATATCTCCGCAACTAATTGATGTATCAAAAAAGTCTGTAAATAAATTTTGTAAAAAAATAATAACATCAATAATATAATATAAAATAAATAATATATAAAATGATTTTACGTGACAACGTCTTCATCGTCCTATCCTCAACAAAATCACTCAAATTATTAAAATATTGTGCAATTTAATAATATTCATATCAATAAATATTCTACCGAGAAAAAGACGTAGTCACGTAAATCTTCGCCCGTAAAACCGACTTTACAGGCAACCATATTTTTTTTTTGTTTTCATATACTAAGTATTTTCCAACTATTTTTTCAGTTGTATATAGTTGTGACATAGTACATCTTAAAAATGGAAATTAATTATCTTGATAGTAAAAATATACACTTATATTAAAATTAGTCCAGAAAATATTATATTATAAACAAGAGAAACAACAAATATTTTTTTGGTGATTTTTTTCTTTGCGCTCTTTTAGGTCATATTACAGGTAATCCAAAAGTAATGATAATGACAATAATATACGGTTATAATGATTACGAAAAAATAAATAATATATATTTTTTAAATTTTTATACTAAATGGAAATAAACGATTATCATTACTTTTGTAAACGGGTAAATATGAAAAAAGATATAAAAACCAAATGGTAGGTCAAAAACTTCGATGGTATTTTTTGTTTCACATAAAAGAAATATAGCATCCCAAAGGAAGCATCTTATTCACGGGTACAAAGCGTAACAGTAACAATAACAGTCATTTAATAGACAAAATAAAACAAAGCTTACGTCTGTGAAAGTGCACAGGAAAGAGAAAGGCGGATGTAATGAACATTGTAACGGAAATTTCATCTCTGTCGCAGAAGACAATGAGTACGTAATGTTTTATTGTCACGTAATTCAATAAAATCATTTAGTCCAACTTTACCACTAATTATGTTTATGAATATTATTTAAAACTAAATTTGGTTTATAATACAATATATTTATTTAACACAGAGCACACAATTACATACAAAATGAAATTAACTTATAACTAAATTATAAATACAAACGAAAATAGTAAAGAGAAAAAACAAAGTAATAATAATTATTAAATTTAAAATTAAAAAAAAACCCCGATACAAAAAGACCTCTAAAAAGAGTAAAAATAATATTCTTATGTACTTATTGAACTCGTTGCGTCGGGAGACCGTTGTACGTACGTTGATAGTGTATTTATTTATTTTGTGTGTATATATATTACGAAGTTAATTATTGAGGACTTAGACCATACGATTCGATTTTGTAATTTCTTTATTTGCCTTGTTAACTTACTTGCATTTTCATTTCTTCCTTTATTAAACGGTCCCCCGACGCAACGAGTTCAATAAGTACATAAGAATATTATTTTTACTCTTTTTAGAGGTCTTTTTGTATCAGGGGTTTTTTAAATTTAAAATTTAATTTTTTTTTCTGCTTTTTAAACTTATGTTACTAATTTCTGAATTGTACTAAATGAACCTAAAAAAAAATTTCAATTGTTTAAGTATTGAAGATTTGTTTGTTTTTTTGAATTGAATAGGCTCCGAAACTACGGGACCGATTTTTAAAAAAATCTTTTAGCATAAGAATCCTATATTATGGTGTAGGTACATAGGCTATATTTATTAAGAGAAATATATATTATATTTAATATAATAAAATAAGGATCCACGTGAAAGTTTCGACAATGTAATAAATTATAAATGTATTGAGTAACATGATTCAAGACGTTTTCATATGGGTAGGTTTCATATATAGTATATACGAATATTAATAAATATAAACATTTAGAATTAAAATAATTTACAATCACTAATAACACTATGAAGGGATTTTTATTATCACTAGCTGTTGCCCGTAATTCTTTATGACTACGATCATAAGCCATATAAATATATTTTTACAGACTCCGTGGACGCAGTCACGGGCAACAGCTATCCCTAATAAAGTACTTTACCTCAGTACGTAAGTGTAAAAACCTTTTGGCCTTCATCCTTTTGGCGACACCGCTAGGAACAGCTAATTATTGCATAAGAACCTCTTCCCCGCACGAATAAAACGTCAATATCTTGAAGACGACTATTTCTATTTCAATCAAACATAAATAAGAACCTTCTCGACAAGCATACCTTTCGATTAAAAAAAACCGCATTCAAATCCGTCCACGCGTTTGGCCGCAAACAGCTAATTATTGCATAAGAACCTCTCCCCCGCACGAAACGTCATATCTTGGAGACGACTATTACTATTTAAATAAAACATAGTTAAAAACCATTTCGACGAGTATAGCTTTCAATTAAAAAAAACCGCATTCAAATCCGTCCACGCGTTTGGCCGGAAATTTGCCACAGACAGATACACAGATACACAGATCGACAGGTCAAACTTATAACACCCCTCTTTTTAGTCGGGGGTTAAAAACCGAAAACAACATAAAATTAAACAAAAATCATCAATATAATCACGTTGAAAGAAAACCAAATAAACTAAAGAAACAAAAGGAAAAAAATTAAAAAAATACAAAGAATATGCAATTAAGAACATCAGTGTCAACAGTACTGGGTCCCAAACAGGTGTTCCAATCAGCAACGAATTGGGCTGAACCCAGTGCTGATTGCCAATGGCATTCTTATCGCTAAGGTGACGAATGACGGAGACAAATTATTAATAACTAGCTGTGCCCACGACTTCGTACGCGCATATTTAGATTTCAATAAAACGTACCTTTTTTACATATCAATGTATAAACTTTAACCCTTCAAAGTTTCATCAAACTCGGTAAAGTAGTTATTGCGTATAGGATTATTTCTAGTTTACATTTACATTTTTTTAAATGTTTAATCACAGATATTTTTTACATTATAAAGAGTATAATTATCCCTGAGGTGAGAACCACTATTTAAATTTTAAAAAAACGTCTTACCGCAATAGTAATAAAATAAGAAATTATTAAGTTCTTTATTTGTTGACCGATTTATGTAAAAAAAACAAAGCCCATGACAATATATTCCCGAAAACTGAGAGACACAGAGATTATCCCTTTACAGATTTATTACATCTATAGAAGAAGATTTGCTTGGTGGGTACCATTACGTGATCGACATAAATACATAAATTAACCTAACTTTTTTATTTCTTAACCGATTTAAATGAAACAAACACTAAATGTTAAGTAAAAACAATTACAATATATTCCTGTAAACCGCATCCAAATTGGTTAAGCCGTTTCTAAGATTAGCGTGCACAAACATACAGATATACAGATATACACACATGCAGACATAGAGACAGACAGACAAAATTAAAAAATTGTGTGTGTCAGCTCCGACGCGCGACTGGAGTTTACTTCTTAAGTAAAAGTATACTTAAGAAGTTAGTAAAAAAAAGAAAAAAAAATAACTGAAAAAATATTTATGAAATATTATCTACAGCCCTTTCTGCCATAGTTTATTTCGAACTACTTGCATTTCACTTTAGCCAAATATAATGATAAAGATTGTAACTTCACAATAACAATATTAATTATTGATAAAATATAACAAAAACAGCAACATAAGTAAATCGACTCTGATAGAAATAAACAAGCTCAATAACATATATATATAGTCGCTTTGCAGCATATACATTACTCTATACACGTCTTAATACATTCACAAGCAGTGCAGCCAGATCGTGGGTAGAGTGTACCCCCACTATAAGATGTTTTGCCATTAACATTGCCAATAAGAGTGAGAGAAAGCATTTCAATAATAATCATAAGCAAATTAGCTTTTATTAATACGACGAAAATGTATCTTTCTGACAATGGAGATAAGACTCAATTTAATGTTTTCATTGATTTTATCAACATTCATGAGCGTATTCGCTTTTATTAATACGATGAAAATGTATGGTTCTTTCTGACTATGTTGTTAAGGCACCTTTTAATATTAATATTGATTTTATCAGTAATCATTAGCATATTAGCTTATATTAATAATTTAATACCATAAAAATTCAAAATGTATCGTTTCCTACATGGAAATATGTCTTTACTTACGTTAAAAATGTGAAGTGTGAATCTATTCAAAATTAAAATTACAAATATGAAGCTTGGTGGTATACCATAACATCGGGTCGCCGGCAGAGTTACCACCCATCGGGAAAAGTCATGCCGCAAAGCGACCTAGTCGTGCTCCGGCACGTTACTCGATGCTGCCCGCTCTACCTGATGCCTGCTCTGCTGAAGCCCGATGGATCCCTGGCCCACATAGCAAAAGAAAAAGCGAATGTATTTGCTTTTCTGTTTGCTGATAATTCGCATCTAGACACTGGCAATGCTTCTCCAGCACATCTTCCTCACTGCGGTATTTCGATGCCTGAAATCCGTATCACTAACAAAGAGAAGAGTCAAGAGTATGGAGAACATTGTGTTGTTTATATGTGAATAAAGCCTGGTCCTGATGGTATACCAGCCATGCTGCTCAAGACATGCGCAGCTTAGTTATCTCCTGTACTGACAAGTCTGTATTGCCTCTTTTTCAATTCTGGAATAGTGCCGAAATCATGGAAGCTTGCCAACGTGCATACTCGCGCCTTCTAGCATACCTTAAAGGTAACGATCTCCTCAGTGACCGACAGTACGTGTTTCGCAGTGATAGGTCTAATGGGGATCTCCTACTGTATGTATGACACATTTTAAGCGAGGCGATCGAGAAGAACGGAGAAGGGCCTGGCAGGCGAGCCTTATAAGCAAGCTTTCAGCGTACGGTATATCTCCTGGTCTGAATAGCTGGGTAACGGACTTTCTGAGCCAGAGATCTCTCCGAGTAGTTTTCGACGGATGTTCCTCGGAACCCTTGACAATAAATGCCGGAGTGCTTCAGGGGTCCAATCTTTCTGCAACTCTTTTTCTGCTGCACATTAACCATCTGTTGAAGCCCGGTATCTATGGGTATGCAGACGACAGCACAGTTGTAGAAAGATATATGCCTAGTAATCGGGCTAGTAGAGATCAAGTACAATCATTGAGTCCAGAGCAAGACAAGCAGCAGCAAAGCTTGCCGTTTTTGCCAAGGTCCGGCAGTACTTTACACCGAGACAGCTTCTTGTTTTATACAAAGCACAGATCCGGTCGTGTGTGGAGTACTGTGGTCACATATTTTCTGGTGCTGCAAAGTCTCATCTTGCGTTTCTGGATTCAATTGAGAGGCGAGCGAAGAGGCTTACAGGCGTCCCGCATTGGCCGAAGCCGACCTCCAAAGCCTTGAATACAGACGTAGAATTGCTAGCCTTTCAGTATTCTATAGGATATATTTCAGTGAGTGTGCGCAGGAATTACACGATCTAATTCCCCCGACCCCCTTCCATCATCGGACGTTCCGACGCACGGCAGGTATCCATCCTTTTGTTGTGGACATTCCACCTGTCTGAACGAAGCGCTTTGCTTCGTCTTTTTTACTGCGTACAGCTAAGGATTAGAACAGCTTGCCTGCGTCGGTAGTTCCGACCTAATACAATGTGATGGATACATTCAATAGAAGAGTGAATATGTTGCTAGGGAAATACGCCTTACCATCTAAGACTACATTCCACGTACCATCAGGTGGAATGTAGTCAAGCATGGGCCTAGAATTTATGTATAAAAAAAAGCTTATATTTTTGCGAAATGAATCAATTTTTTTAGGAACTGGATTCTGCCACCTCCGGGCAGATTTTTCCAACATTTTATTGCTGCGTAACGGAAACTACCTCGAAAGGCTGCTAATCGATGCAGAGGTAAAATCAGCAAATAAGATGACGCCCTCGTATTGCAATTTTCATTACTCTCTTAGGTCCAACTTAATTTATTATATAAGTAATTTTAATAAGTTACTGCAGTAATATGCATATTATTAAAATGTTATGATTGCATTCGGGATCCTTATTACGTACTATAGTATACTAAAGTTATTTAAAATTCGACATATTCGTTATACTTTTGTTAAACCGGCAAGAATTTAAGACTACGATTTATCACCTAAACAACCCAAGAACCAAAATTCTCCGACAAAATTAGAAGAACGGGCTTGACCCGAAAGCTAGCATCCGTGCTTACGCATAATGCAATTAAAACTTTGCGTACCTAACACAAAGAAGAGTATTGAAATGAAATCGCAGTTATTATGGAAAATCTAGGCGACCTTGCAATTTTAGTTTAATAATAGGTTTTTGAAAAATTAAGGTTTATTGTAAAACAATTGAAAAATAAGACAGCGTTTTTCGAAAATCCTACCAACTTTTCTAACATGTGTTAAAAATATTTTAAATTCATAATTCATCGTAGCAAGAAGGTCACAATGTAATGATTAAAATTCACTATGAATTTACTATGTAAATCAAAGAATAAACATACATTGTTAGCCTTGTTGTTAGCCTTTACGAGCAGCGAGGGTACGGCGAGGCATTGATACGTCCGGCGTAACTGGCGCTGAACCATCTCGTTTCTACATTAATGAACACTTAACAAGGATTAACCGTCAACTTTTCCATAAAGCCAGGGAAGAAGGAAAGCGTCACGGATGGCGTTATATATGGACACGGGATGGAAGGATACATATGCGTCGCGAGATGGATACTACAGTTCAACGTATTAAAACCGAAAAGGACATAATTCAAATTTTTGGGTTAAATCAAATTGGCCTCTAGTTTGTCGTTTAATTTTCATAATTGTTTATTTTTTATACCGTATAATTATTATATTTACACTGATGTATTTAACAGTATTTTATGAAACATTTGTTTATTTCTTATATTTTATGATTATTAATTTATCTCTTATAAGCTACTTATTTTTTAAAACATTAAATGTATCATTGTTAAATGATTACAACAGAATATGCAATGAGAACAAGCGTTCAATCTACAAGGCAAGATCCCTTTTATGGTATGAATTTGATTGCAATATATTATTTTTATCGAAGCCCAATAATAATAGTAATAACAAACTCATTTACAACGAATATTTTAAATCACTACATCATTATGTAAAATTATATTATTATTTTGTTTATTCTTTGTTTTTTCTTATTATATATTTACTATTAAGCCTAGTTGGTAGAAATGGTTAAGATAAATAATATAACATTTGGTTTGCTTAATCCGGGTTCGCTGGGCTCAAATCATGAGGAGTTTATAGTATTAATGGAGCGCCACGGGGTAGACGTGATAGCTATTAACGAAATTTGGTTGCGACCGGGTGAGGACAACCGAGCCCCTGTATTGCCTGGTTATCGATTGCGTCATATACCGCGGCCACCTGAAATACGTTCACGAGGTGGAGGTGTGGGTTTTTATATTAAACAGGGCATATCGGCCAGAACACTTCAACATCCTCTTGCCCCCCTGGTTGAACAAATGTGGATTCACATAAAATTAAACTCCAAGTCCATAGTAGTCGGCACTGCCTACCGTCCCCCCTGGGCAAACGTAACAGACTTTCTAGAATCCATATCTGATACAATTGGCTGTTTACCATATTATGACAACTTATTTCTACTAGGTGATTTTAATATTAATTGTCTTAATACGGTTAACATACCCAATTATGAAAAAAGTATATCGGATCAATTTTTATCGTCTCATGATTTAACACAAATTGTAAATGAACCTACACACTATACCAATACTAGTGAAACCATGATCGATCTTATTTGTTCCAACACCAAGGTTGATGGCACCATAGTTGATTACGTCGCGGAACTCGGTGGTCATGCGTTTGTATACTGTGTACTTAATATAAAGAGAGATAAATTATTACCTAAAACCATAGTGTTCAGGCCGTTAAAGGATATAGACCGAGAAGATCTCACCACTTTATTGGAGGTAACTAATTGGGAGGGTATATGTGAAATGAGAAATTTAAACGAAATGGTAGACAGTTTCACCCAACGCTTGTTGTCGATATTCGATAAAGTAGCTCCTAAAAAAGTTATACGTATTAAAGAAACACACTATCCCTGGATTACTTATAATATCAAATTATTAATGAGGCGTAGGGATGAAGCTCAAGCTAAAGCAAAGATGTCTAATTCGCACTCACATATTAATTTTTATAAGGATTTAAAATATCAAGTAGTACAAGCAATAAATAGAGAAAAGTTCGCTTATTTTAATTTACATATCAATGTTTATTTTAAAAATTCACAAATACTCTGGAAAAACTTAAAAAAATATGTCAACATAAAGTCACATCGTAACCATTATATACCTGAAAACTTAAATAACCCCAATAAGATAAATACCCATCTCCTCAATATTCCTGGCATCAATTACGTCTCGCTTTCAACAATTTTCTATTATGAAACTAAGAAATATAGTACAGCAGTCTTTACACTTTCGCCGGCAGAAGACTGCAACATTTTAAAGATACTGCGTTGTCTAAAATCTAACGCGATAGGTGTTGACGGCATTTCGTTAGATATGATCTTATTGACCTTGCCTAACACTTTACCAGCTATTACAAAAATTATAAATACGTCAATTCAAAGTAATACATTTCCTGATTTATGGCAGACTGCACTAGTGAGACCAATACCAAAAAAGGATAATATTTGTGAATATAAAGATCTGCGTCCAATTAGCATATTGCCTTGCTTATCTAAAATATTGGAAAGAATTGTGTGTCATATCATAAAAATTCATAAAATCTTACCGGATTTACAATCAGGATTTCGTAAGAATCACAGCACCACAACAGCCTTACTAGATGTAGTCGATAACGTGCTATGTGCTCAGGACTTGGGTGAGAGTACGATACTTGTACTATTAGACTTTTCACGAGCTTTTGATACCATAAATATATCCTTGCTAATATCTAAACTAAAATATTACGGTTTTAGTCCGAATGCACTTAAATGGTTTATGAGTTATCTAGGAAGTCGTAAGCAAATTGTGGAAATGATTAATGAAAACGGCTCGAGGGACCTCTCTGATTGTAAACCTGTTCATAGAGGTGTTCCGCAAGGGTCTATTCTGGGGCCAATTATATTTGCTCTGTATTGTGCTGATATAGTTGATTGTATTAAATATTGTAAGTATCATATATATGCTGACGACATTCAAATTTATATATCATTTAAGCCTACGGAAACCAGTTTGGCATTAAAAAAATTAAATGAAGATTTTAACCGCATTGCTAACTGGTCAGATTCTCATAGTTTTATTTTAAATCCTAGCAAAACTAAATACCTCATTTTAGGAACAAGAAACCAAATTTTAAAAGTTAAAGACCAAAATCCGTTAGTAATAATAAAAGGTAAAAATCTAGAACAAGTATCTGAAGCACGTAATTTAGGATTATTGATTGATGAGCAATTAAGGTTTGACAATCATGTTATCGGCACAGCTCGCAATTGCTTTTTTAGACTGAAGATTTTATATAAAGTTAGGGATGTTCTCAGTACCGATATGAGAATAAAACTCTGCGAAACCCTAGTACTTTCCAAGTTGAATTACGTCGACACAGTTATAGGGCCAAGGCTACTTACGCGTACAAGAAAACTCATACAACGTGTACAAAACGCTTGTATTAGATTCTGTTACAAAATACCATCTCGAGCACATGTAACCCCATATTTTGATAAATCACGTATGATTAGGATGGAACATCGTCGACAATTACACCTTGCAACCCTAGTATTTGGCGTAATACATAGTAAAGTTCCGAAATATTTATATAATAAATTAAGTTGGACCAAAAAAAGTAATAAAAATTACATTACGAGGGCGTCATCTTATTTGCTGATTGTACCTCTGCATCGTTCAGCAGCCTTTCGAGGTAGTTTCCGTTACGCAGCAACTAAATGTTGGAACAATCTGCCGCCTCCGCTCCGGTTACTGAAAAGCATTTATTCATTTCGAAAAAAATATAAACTGCATATTTGTAATTTGCAATTTGGATAGATTCAAGCTAGACTCATTTAAATGTAAGTATGTGTATATGCTGGTGTATATTTATTATTATTTATTTATTTTTATATTAGTTACTGGTACATTACCTGTAACTACTATTATAATTTAATTTATATTAATTTAATTTTTAATGCAATGTAATATTCATATTATATATAATATTATTTTAGTTAACGCCCTCATCTTACCTATTATCGACTACGCAGATGTTTGCTATCCAAGCCTGAATAATGAACTTCTCGATAAATTAGAACGCCTCCTCAACAATTGCATTCGCTACATCTTCGGCTTGCGTAAATACGATCACGTCTCTCGATATCGGTATAAACTCAAATGGCTTGCTATTGGTCAGAGGCGCAGCTGTCGGATTCTTCATCTCCTGTTCTCAATAATAAATGATCCAACCACTCCTCCATACCTAAAAGAAAAATTCCAACTCCTCCATGACACACACGACAGAATACTTCGTTCCTCTGCCTCTCTCACAACCACCATTCCTTCTCATACCAGCGACTTCTTCCACAAATCCTTCACTATCCAAGCCTCACTTCTTTGGAACCAACTTCCTGAGAAGATAAGAAGAGCTCCATCCAAAAGTACCTTTAAGAAACTTGTTAAAGAGCACTTTTTAAAGTCCCCATAACCCGTGCGTTAATTTGAAATGTGTACCTCATAATGTAAAACATGATGTTATAATAATAGTAGGTAATATGTATAGTATGTATGTATTTAGATATATGTATACGTTTATTCAATTTATATATCAGTATATATATGTATCAGTGTGTAAATGTATATAGATAGATGTATATATTTAATGTTTACAATGTCTTTTTTGTTTTTTTTTTTCTAATTATTTTTTTATTTTATTTTTAAACGCCTACCACAATTTTTCACCACACACAGAGGTTAACTGGGAGAGAATGCCATTAGGCATTAAGTTCGCCTTTTGTTGATTCAATAAAGTGTAAATAAATAAAAAATAAATAAAATAATATAAAACATTTGGGTAAAAACTATAACAGTTAGTTGTGTTTTTGTTATTTTTGCTTAATTTTTTATTATTACATACATATTATTATTATTATTATCTTTTTTCCTAGTATATATAGAATTTAGTATAGAACAGTTTCAATTTTGTCACTTACCGTATTGGAATGGTGAGTGGTGAATGTTCACCGGCCATCTGCGTCCTTGGATTGAGTGATATAGTTGTACTTTGTACCGCTTATTGCCTTTTATTTCTTTTATTTGTTTCTTATTGTTATTATTTTATACCTCTTTTAATTGAATACTTTTGTGAATTTATTTGTACAATATAATATAATTGTAATCATATTAATAACTTGTCTCCATCATTCGTCACAGTAACAATAAGGATGCCATTGAAAATCAGCACTGGGTTTCGTGGCCCAATTCGTTGCTGAATGGTATACCTTTTTGGGGCACAGCACTTTTTCTAGACACTGGTATTTTTAATTGCATATTCTTTGTATTTTTTTGTTTTCTTGTTGTTACGAATTTTGTTTTTTTTTTTTTTTATATATAATTTTTGTTTTCTTAATTTTATTTTCTTTAAAAGTGATTTTATAGATAATTTTTGTTTAATTTTATTTTGTTTTTAGTTTTAATTATTATTTTGTTTTTTTTTTCTTTATTTTGTTTTTATAATTTAGTTATTTTCATTTTGTATGCAACTGTGTGCTGTGTGCTGAATAAATATATTCTATTCTATTCTATTCTATTCTATTCTATTCTATTCTATTCTATTCTATTCTATTCTATTCTATTCTATTCTATTCTATTCTATTCTATTCTATTCTATTCTATTCTATTCTATTCTATTCTATTCTATTCTATTCTATTCTATTCTATTCTATTCTATTCTATTCTATTCTATTCTATTCTATTCTATTCTATTCTATTCTATTCTATTCTATTCTATTCTATTCTATTCTATTCTATTCTATTCTATTCTATTCTATTCTATTCTATTCTATTCTATTCTATTCTATTCTATTCTATTCTATTCTATTCTATTCTATTCTATTCTATTCTATTCTATTCTATTCTATTCTTGTGACATCGAAAAATTCTATTAAATGAAAAGAAACGAATGAAATTATACAAAAAAAAAATAATAATAATTCAATTATAAAGTCAAAAGCTATTTTAGTTAACTTTTAGTTAAGTTTAATAAAAATTATCTACCTTAAACAAATTCAACGGAGATCGGAATAGCTATCTGATTAGCTATTAAGCTATCCATGAAGGAAATCTCGTTGGAATAAAAGGGGTTTTTATTTACAAATACTCCAAACCAAAAGCACAAAGCCAAGAATACAAACAAATATTGTTTTTTTTTTCATGTCATATTTGATTTCTTTGCTCCAAGATGATGTAGTCATAAATTATTATGTTAATATTTGAAACGCCTATAAAAACGTTTAGTTGAATTTAATCATTTATATTTTACAAATCCATTGGCTACAATCTAGGTAATATAAATTGTAATATGTTTTTTTTACTTATTAATAAATAAGTAAAAAAATTCATGTGTGTAATTGAAACGTGGTAAAAGTGAAACTTTCAAAAAACATTGTGGTGTCATGGGACACCAGGTGGAAACGAAGTTTCTTAGGCTAATAAAGGGAGGCGGTGAACGTTCATCTTCGGCAAAAGCTGAGAGTGATTGAGTGAGAGTGGTTTCGGGTTCGCACGGGGGCTCTTGTAACCGGAGCTAACATATGCAATATGGAACGTACACAGGGCACTAAGTTGTAACTGTATGTATCATTATTACGAATGAGGACGAAAATTTTGGCGAGTCTAGTGTCCTGGAGAAGAGCGCGCGGTCTCAGGCGGCTGAATGCCGAAAGTTCGGTTGCCATTCGACCACTGGTTCGAAAGTTATGGTTGGTATGGTATACCGTTTGAAGTGAAGTTGAAACAAAGTTTTGACAACGGTAGCTAACTGGCTGGGGTGGTGGTGTGATTTACCATTGAGGTACCTATCTGTATGTGTGGGTTTCCTATAAACAGTGTGCCCCAATGTGTTGTCAGGATTCTTGATAATAAGAATATCAAGGAAAGTTAAAGTAGTATTTGACTGCAATTCCATTGTAAATTGTATTTTGTTGTTAATGGAATTAAGGTGTTCTAGAAAAGCAGATGTTTGATTGATAGGTAATATTGTGAAGGTGTCATCTACGTAACACTTAAAGATCTTCGGTATAACTGGTGCAGAGGACAAGGCCCTGGCCGCGAAGTGCTCCATGTAGATATCGGCAACAACCCATTGCCACTCCATCAACTTGTACATAGAATTCACACACATTAAGTAGCCAGACATTCCTTCCACATTAAGTAGCCAGATGTTAAACAATGCTTCAGTAATTCTGCATATTTTATAGGCATGTTGTTATCCTCCAGCTTTCTCTTGACAATTTCAATGCAGTCACTCACTGGAAGGCTGGTAAATAGTGACTGTACATCGAAACTAACCATAATGTCGTTGTTATTTAATTTTACTTGTTGAACATCATTAACAAACTGGTAGGAATCCTTGACATAAGCTTGTGTATGTCCCCAGAGTGGTATCAGTATCTTAGCAAAGTGTTTAGCCAGTTTATATGTTGGTGTATCAATCTGGCTGACAATGGGACGTAGTGGCACATTCTTCATTGATTTGATGTTTCCAGTCCATACTGGTTCACATATTGTTTTCTAAGGTTTTCACGAGTACTACACATTAAATTAAAACTTGTCATACATAGTTCAAACAAAAAGGAGCATCGGTAAATGAGTTAGGGAACAAACACATCTCGGATATCAAACATAGGCGTACATCGAAGTCGGCAGTGTGTGAACGTACCATAGACAAGCCCAGTTATTATATAAGATTTGATAAACCTAAAATCCCCGCTAAAGAACAACGTTACATTCCAAGAATGGTTCGTGAGGCTATTGAAATTAAAAAAACATCCTAATTTTAATAGAGAAGATTGTTGGGGATTATCTAACACCCACTTTTAAAAAATATAAAATCCCATGTCTGTGCAAGACCTTGCAAGTGTCTGCAAGACCTCAATATACTGTTAGTGCGTTTTGAGTGAATCCTGTCGGTCCCACCGTGTTACGCCCGGACAAGATTATGAAAATGTATTCAACAGAATTCTTAAACTTAATAGATATGTGAATTATGAAATGCCTACTTCAAAAATTAAGCTATGTAAATACAGCTATAAAAGAGCAATTGAATCTTAATATTATTACGAACTTGAATCGATACGAAGAAAAACAAAAAAAATAAATAATTACGAAAATGTATTCAACCGAATTCCTATAGCAAATGGCTTGGCACCGACTTCAAACCTATTAGTGAATAGGACATATAAATAATAGGTAGTATATAATAAATATTAAACCTTCATTATTTTTTACTTTTTAGTTTTAAAGTCGGTTTTTTTTATCGTAGTTATTTTTATTTAATACTTTTTAGTTTATTGCTACATTGTTAATTAGTCATGGGTTGACCTACAAAAGGTGCTGCGCGCCTTTAAAAATAAAAACTTCAAGAAACGGGAACTGATAAAAGTAGTCGTCTCCGTAAAAATGCTTTTCGATACACAATTTTACGTTCTTATGAGATTAAAGATCGTGAAATACGTTGGTTGGCCATAAAGGCATATATGAAATCACGATTACGTCAAGAAAGTCTTGATCAACATAATTCTAGACTCCGTAAGATCCAAGAGCGTCTTACGAATGAGCATTTTGAGCGGAGAGCTAATAGACTTGGTCTTTTTAATGAGCGTGTAGAGAACGAGTCGACTGAGCAGAGGGCTCATAGATTAGAAGTGATACGAAACCGAGCAGCTACCGAGTCTGCTCAGTAATGGGAGAACCGGCTAGCAGCAGCGCGTCAGTCTTCACATATCCAACACAACAGATGTCACTAGTCATAGCACGTCTTAATCTCCTTCCGAAGGAGCTAATACAAAACTTGGACAAAAATGCTCATAAAATAAAAATAAATGGGCCCACCTCAATCAAATTTTTATGGGTCTAATTCGAAACTATTCCACATCAAACAAAAAAAGAATTACGTAAATCGGTTCAGAAACCTCTGAGAAATCGGTGTACATACATTTAAAAAAAATAAATAAATAAAAAAGTACTGGCCGAATTAAGAACCTCCTCCTTTTTGACGAAGTCGGTTAAAAAAAATAAACCACTGTTGCCATGAATAAAGATATACAGTAACTATAATATAATAACCATAAAAGCAATAATATGCATTATAAAAGTACATGTATATTACTTACTAGGACCAATTACTACAAATTTATATTTGTAGAAATTGTATATTTTTATAAATCTAAAAATATACAATTTTTAGATTTATAAAAAATTTATAAATCTAATTGTATATTTTTATAAATCTAAACTAATATTATAAAGAGGTAATATTTTTTTATTTGTTTGTAATGAATAGGCTCAATAACTACTGGACCGATTTTAAAAATTCTTTCACCATTATGAATGTACATCTATCCAAAGTAACATAGGCCATATTTTATTTTGAAAAAAATTAGGGATCCTTTCGAAAACTTCAATAACATAAACCACCATCAATAAAAATCACTATTAAAATACCTTAAATCGCGTGCGCTGCAATAACTATTGATGCAATAAATAATGTACTACGATTTTGGAGACCATATTATTATCTACAGAAAAGTCTGCGGTAGGGTATATCTAAATATTATAGTTGCGCCAATATAAAAACTTTTATAGTTTAAAAAACTATTTAAATCGGCAATGAAACTAAGATGTTGATATTCATATCATGGTATTTATACTTATCAAAATAATTTATTATTAGTTTATCAGTAGTTCAATACCTTCACATTGCTGTTTAAATTATTTTAATCGGACACTCCTTTCAAAAGATATAGCGAGTTTAAAAATTTGGGTAACTTAAAAATAACTAAGCGCTTCTCTGCATCGCGTCGCGAAGTTGATTGATAGATATTCTTATAAGTTCAGTATACCCCGAAATTGAAAATATTACACAAAGAAACTTATCTTGGCTTTGTTCACGAGCAATAGTGTCACCAACTAATGAATCTACTAATGAAATAAACGGTATTATAATGGAAAAAGTTCCCGGTGATTTTAAGCAATATAAATCTTTTGATAACGTATGTAACATTGAAGATACAGTACATTATCCGTAAGAGTTTTTAAACTCTCTTAATCCTGCTGGCTTGTAAAACATGTGTTTTACAATTAAAAATAGGCACACCAATTATGTTACTAAGAAATGTACAATGGTACAATACAATATGTGCAATGGTACTAGACTCCTGGTTAAAGAACTAAGGGAACATTTAATAGTGGCAACAATCATCACTGGCCCTGCATCCAGACAAATTGCTCACATACCGCTAATACCTATGATACCAACAGATTTACCAATATCTTTAAAAGGCCGCAGTTCCCCGTGAAAATATGATTCGCCGTTACCATAAACAAGTGTTAAAATTTTACACTTCAAAATAGAAGAGGGTTTCTTCATCAATTGATTCTGTTATACTTTTATAAATAACACTTGGTTTATATAACTATCACTTATCAATACATATGGATCTGAACACTAATTTGCTTAAACGCCCAATGAAGACTGATGTCCTTTTATACAAATCTTAGAACTTCATGTTTTATTTACAAGTCTTCTATTGACTAACAATATGACAATTTGACACTTTAATCGGAAGTCAAAAGTGAACTACTAAATAAACTAAAACATTTTCTAATAATTCAACATAACTAACATATTATAAATACATTAAAAATAATAATTGATATAAACTTTATAAAATTTCACAAAATAACCGTTACGTTTAATCAAATTTACTACTTATTTTTATAAGAATCTATAAAATACTCAATATTAATTACAGATCAAGATACTATTTTTTTCACAAGCTAACAATTCGTCCATCCTGATAAATATCGCGTCCCCGCGAATGGCAACAGTTAAATACATTATTCATTCCGACCAGCTCTAAAAATTCAATCACAATGTTACACATAATTTTTTTACAAGTATATTTTAACTATAATACATTTACATAAAGTTACAAAATTACATTGCAGTTATTGTGCACTTTCATATTCAAATTACGAATACAGAACAGTTTATCACAGTTTAGAAGTTCATACTTATTGTACACATTGCACTTTAGCTATTTATTTACACTAACGCTCATAGCAGTGTAAAATAACCCTATAATTATTTGTAAATTTCACTCGTAGCGGATACGTGCACATTGCACTATAGCTATTTACACTCACGCTCATAGCAGTGTAAAATAGCCCTTTCATTATTTGTAAATTTCGCTCATAGCAGATAGGTGCACATTGCACTTTAGCTATTTACACTCTCCGCTCATAGCAGTGTAAAATAGCCCTTTCATTGTAAACTTCGCTCATAGCAGATACGTGCACTTTGCACTATAGCTAGACCTACACCCACGCTCATAGCAGTGTAGATCAGCCCTTGGGTTATTTCAAGTTTCGCTCATAGCAGATAGGTGCACATTGCACTTTAGCTATTTACACTCTCCGCTCATAGCAGTGTAAAATAGCCCTTTCATTGTAAACTTCGCTCATAGCAGATACGTGCACTTTGCACTATAGCTAGACCTACACCCACGCTCATAGCAGTGTAGATCAGCCCTTGCGTTATTTCAAGTTTCGCTCATAGTAGATAGGTGCACATTGCACTTTAGCTATTTACACTCTCCGCTCATAGCAGTGTAAAATAGCCCTTTCATTGTAAACTTCGCTCATAGCAGATACGTGCACTTTGCACTATAGCTAGACCTACACCCACGCTCATAGCAGTGTAGATCAGCCCTTGCGTTATTTCAAGTTTCGCTCATAGCAGATAGGTGCACATTGCACTTTAGATATTTACACTCTCCGCTCATAGCAGTGTAAAATAGCCCTTTCATTGTAAACTTCGCTCATAGCAGATACGTGCACTTTGCACTATAGCTAGACCTACACCCACGCTCATAGCAGTGTAGATCAGCCCTTGCGTTATTTCAAGTTTCGCTCATAGCAGATAGGTGCACATTGCACTTTAGCTATTTACACTCTCCGCTCATAGCAGTGTAAAATAGCCCTTTCATTGTAAACTTCGCTCATAGCAGATATGTGCAGTGACCGCAGTATGTACAATGGACAGTGACAGCAGCAGGCTCAGCAGGCAGCAGCAGGCTCCGACAGCAGGCTCAGACAGCAGGCTCAGACAGCAGGCTCAGACAGCAGGCTCAGACAGCAGGCTCAGACAGCAGCGCCAGCTCCGACCAGCAGCGCCAGCTCCGACCAGCAGCGCCAGCTCCGACCAGCAGCGCCAGCTCCGACCAGCAGCGCCAGCTCCGACCAGCAGCAACTTCAACAGCCAGCAGCAACCACTTCAAACGATGCATTTAGCAAGCAGCTCCGTAAGCCAGCAGCGGCTTCAGCCAACAGCGCCGTCAGCCGGCAGCGTCGTCAGCCAGCAGCACCGTCAGCCAGCAGCACCGTCAGCCAGCAGCGTCGTCAGCCAGCAGCACCGCCAGCCAGCAGCACCGCCAGCCAGCAGCACCGCCAGCCAGCAGCACCGTCAGCCAGCAGCACCGTCAGCCAGCAGCACCGTCAGCCAGCAGCACCGCACCGTCAGCGCAAGCCGCGCCGCGCCGTCACCGCCAGCCGCGCAATGCCGTCATCGCCAGCAGCGCAGTGCCTTCACCGCCAGCCGCGCCGCGCCGTCACCGCCAGCCGCGCCGCGCCGTCACCGCCAGCCGCGCCGTCACCGCTATCGCCCCGCACCATCACCGCCATCCGCGCCGCGCCATTACCGCCATCCGCGCCGCGCCATTACCGCCATTCGCGCCGCGTAGTCACCGCCATAATTTCTCATTTCTTTTCTTTCTTCATTAGCAACGATTCCTTCTTTCATAGAATACTTCGAACGCTTTGTCATTTAATCTAATAAACGACTTGCATAAGCGATTAAATAGGTAATTTCACTCGATTTTCTTGATATGTGGGTAGATCTCAATTTTTAAGTTTCGAGATAACATAAATTTATTTTGATTGATTGATTGATTTACAACCATTGATTATCAACTATTGATTGATTGTATTGATTCTGGAACTTCTTTGTTATTATCTTGTATAATTCCCTGAAATAAATGCGACAACAAGTATCTATTTCGAAAATACATAATAGTTATGTAACATGCAATTAATTACAACCAAAGAAATCACGGAATACGTGGGACCATTTACTTCTAAATTAATTCATTAACTCAAGTTATATCTTCAATAATAAGATATAACCATACACAAGCTCATATCGTTATTTTATTGTTATAATATTCATGTAAGTATTTTTTTAACTACCCTAAAACAAACTCGAAAAAAAAATTGAATCTACTACTTAGTTTTTAAAAGGACCTTTTTTAAGGGATATACATGTGGCTGATCACAAGATAATATAAGATATACATGGCTGATCACAATATAAGAACATCTTAAATATAACATTATCTCATAATTTAAAAACAAATAAGTAATTAAATATAAACGTACCTTATTAGGAGCGTATGATTACACCAAGGCGGTAGCAATACTTTTAAACTCCTTGGTGGTATCCCACTTCTGAATTGTTAAAATTTTACACTTCAAAATAGAAGAGGGTTTCTTCATCAATTGATTCTGTTATACTTTTATAAATAACACTTGGTTTATATAACTATCACTTATCAATACATATGGATCTGAACACTAATTTGCTTAAACGCCCAATGAAGACTGATGTCCTTTTATACAAATCTTAGAACTTCATGTTTTATTTACAAGTCTTCTATTGACTAACAATATGACAATTTGACACTTTAATCGGAAGTCAAAAGTGAACTACTAAATAAACTAAAACATTTTCTAATAATTCAACATAACTAACATATTATAAATACATTAAAAATAATAATTGATATAAACTTTATAAAATTTCACAAAATAACCGTTTCGTTTAATCAAATTTACTACTTATTTTTATAAGAATAATTACAATTATCTATAAAATACTCAATATTAATTACAGATCAAGATACTATTTTTTTCACAAGCTAACACAAGTCACAGGGGCAGTTACGTTTTCGACAGTAGGCATCGACTTAAGAAAAGAGTGTTTTTTCCATGGCCAGTTGTAAGTAGGCCTTTCTCGAGTAGGATCTCCTGAAAACCAGTACATATTACTGCCACAAACCAACTGCACTGCTAACGTAGTATATAGTGAAGCTTTAAGGTTATGTGTAACGAATTTATCATTTTATCTATGTTTTTCATGATTTTAAAAATATTTTTTTGTAACTAATATGTATCATTATATCACTTTTCTATTAGCAAATAAATAAGTACGTTAATGTACTATAAGGTAGGTACTAATAAAAAGTTTGGAAATATGTATGTGTAATTTAAGGTAGTAGGTACCTATTTCTTAAATTCTTTGGAGAGATAGATTTCTTTCCTTAAATATCAAGATTACCGCGGGTGAAACCGCGGGGCGTAACTAGTATTGTATAATTGTATTGTAAAACGATTGTAAGACCTGATTGTACTGATCAAAGACTCGGCCTAGATACAAGCAAGCAAAGAAGATATTTTTGATTGATTCGAGTCTAGTAATTAATGAACATTCTGCGAAGTCATCTATTCTATCTACAATAAACATGATGTACACACAACACTGACGTTCGTTTCGTTTTACCTACGAAAGAAGGAATTAAGATATTATGTTATTAATATTATTAACAATGAAGTTATTTATAAAATATAAATTGATTTATCAAATTATACATTTTGTTTTTGCAATATCATATTATTAAAAATATTATCGGTTGTATTGTAAGGCTATTTAAAAAAAATCGTTGAATTACAAATTCACTAACGCGAAGAAAGCAAATGTAATAAAAATGTTACGGAATAAAATGGATAGAAGACTTGGCTCGTCCGACTCTCTTTATAGTTTAGAATTTTTTCTTCCAGAAATCTTCTGGCTTTAGTACTTTTGATTTTCATATTTGTTAATAAAATTTTGCTAAAATTTGCATTTTATATCGTACTTGAAGGAATCACAATAAATTTTATAGTCACTTAGATATTTTTTATAATAAAATTGATTTTTATAAGAATCAATTTAGACGTTAAGTATAAGATGGTTGATGTTTTCTAAGATTTTTAAGATGATTGTAATTTACAATAGGAAGTAAAATGTATACTTTTTATTATATACATAATATTATAACAGTCATATGTTTATATTTGATTTTTTTAATTTTTAATGTAGTTTTAAACTTTTTCTTATTTAACGTTACATATTTTTTTAACAATTTTTTGATTTTATATGTATGCTATATTAAGTGAAAACATCACTAATATCTTTGTTAAGTATTTGTTTTATTTTTAAGTGTTATGTATGTCGGAACATCCATGAAAATAAAATTGATTTATTAAATTAAAACGTCAGGCTAATTACCTGGGTGGAATCGGAGATGGCGTGGTGATCGCAATTGACATTTAAGTATGAAAAGTGTTAGCTAATCTATGATTGACGTTTGACATTTTTGACAAGCTAAGCTATGACAGTTTGGATGGACATTGATGATTAGAAGGATTGGCGGGTTTTAAAAAGCATTCTTTGAGATATTATTGCGATCACACGCATCTCCGAGATCACCGCGTTTTTAATTTGAATAGTAATAATCCTTTTTGTTTCTGTTGTAAATTCGATAATTGACATTATAATTTCATAACATCATACCAAGTTTTGTGCTTATTTCAAGTTTCACCTATTAAATGAGTGACCACGAGAACACATGTGATGATTTCATCACTAATGTCAAGATGGAATGATTTGTCAAAGGAGCAGATTGCTGTTGCCACTGTTATGGCTCACTTGTGTCAATTTGAATCTCGTGTGCAGCGGCTAGCATTCACGACCAGGATTGATACCAGGAGTCAAATGCTAAAGGAATTAAAGGCTGTGTCGTTTTTGAAGAGACGCGTTACTGCTACTACTACAGTTGATAATAAAGATATGCCTGAAGTTAAGCGTTCCAGATTATCATCCAATCAACAACCTTTCAAGTGTTTCAACTGCGGGAAATTTGGACACAAATCAGCTACCTGCCGCCAGAGACTTGAAAACCAGGGTGGTGGCTTTACGGGAGAATCTACTAGCAGGAGCGCAGTAAATTGGAAGTCAGCAAGTAGTTCAATAATTTGCTTTAAATGTCACCAGGCGGGACATATCGCTACAAAATGTCCTGGAATCACTAACAAGGAGGTTGGCGGTCCTGGTACATCTACTAAAGAAAGGCGTGTAGATCTATGCACAATCGGTGCTCCTACAGGAATTTTAACAGTGTCTGGTAAGCAATTTTCATTTTATTACGACTCGGGCTCAGAATGTTCTCTGGTTAAAGAGACAATTAGTAGTAAATTTTGTGGTAAAAAATTTAGTAACATTGTAACAATGACAGGCATCGGGCAGACGAGCATAGTAAGCAACCTCCAGATTCTCACTACTGTACAAATCAATGAAATTACTCTTAATATTTTATTCCATGTACTGGCAGATATTTTTTTAAGTTTTAACGTTATGATAGGTAGGGAAATTCTTAATGAAGGTTTGGCTGTTAGGATGAGTTTGACATCATTACAGTTTTACAAAATTAAAAATGTTAATGCTTGTAATATTGCAAGTGGTTTGGCTGTAAAAGAGGACCTAATTAATTTTGATTCAATAGACACAGATATACCTTTAGAATATAAGCCCCATTTAATTAACATTTTGACTAAATACAAGCAACACTTCATTAGCGGTACTCCTAATAGCCCAGCAAATATACAACCTATGCAAATACGGTTAAAAGATGAGAGTAGAACAGTATGTCGTCGCCCTTATAGGCTGAGCCCAGCTGAGAGACAGATAGTTAGAGACAAGATTGAGGAGTTGTTAACATCAAACGTCATACGCCCCAGTTCTTCCCCATTTGCAAGCCCGATTTTACTTGTTAAAAAAAAAGATGGTTCAGACAGAATGTGTGTGGACTATCGCGAATTAAATGATAACACTATTCCTGATAGATTTCCCTTACCCTTGATATCAGACCAAATCGATCGCCTTCATGGTTGCCATTATTTTAGTATTCTGGACATGGCAAGCGGTTACCACCAGATTCCGGTCCACCCTGATTCTGTCGAAAAGACTGCATTCGTGACTCCCGACGGGCAGTTTGAATACTTGTCAATGCCATTTGGCTTACGTAATGCGCCATCAGTTTTTCAGCGTGCAGTCATAAATGCATTGGGTGATCTCGCTACCACGTATGTGGCTGTTTATATGGATGACCTCTTGGTACTAGGTAGATCAGATATTAACGAAGCTCTAGAGAGGCTTAGTGCTGTGTTAAATATCTTGACTCAATCTGGATTTTCATTTAACATTAAAAAGTGCGCTTTTCTTAAACAAAAAGTCGAATACCTTGGATATGAAGTGAGTCACGGTGAAATACGTCCTAATCCGAAGAAAATAGAAGCGTTAGTATCCTTACCTCCTCCCCAATCGGTTAGCCAATTACGTCAATTTATAGGTCTTGCATCATACTTCAGGCAGTTTATTCCCAAATTTTCTCAAGTGATGGCTCCTTTATATGCTTTGACCAGTACTCTTAAAGGTAATATTGATTGGACTCCTTCTCATGAGACTATAAGACAGAAAATAATCTTTGACTTAACCCATGAGCCTGTATTGACTATCTTTAACCCAAATAATCAGGTAGAACTGCATACTGACGCAAGCTCAATTGGTTATGGAGCGATCCTAATGCAAATAAAGGATAAAAAACGACATGTAGTAGCTTATTATAGTAAGCGAACCACTGCCTCAGAGTCTAAGTATCATTCATACGAACTAGAAACTCTTGCAGTGGTCAATGCTATCAAGCATTTCAGACATTATCTACTAGGACATAAATTCACTGTCGTTACAGATTGTAACTCTTTACAAGCATCCCGTAAAAAGCTTGACCTTACGCCTCGGGTACACAGATGGTGGGCTTTTCTCCAGGCATTCGATTTCGACATTATACATAGAGCAGGTAGTCACATGTCGCACGCTGATTTCTTTTCGCGTAACCCGGTATCAGACCCGCCCACTATGAATATAGATAAAGTATGCAATAAAGAAGTAAATATTAACAACCTACCAGACAATTGGTTGCTCGCAGAGCAACAACGTGATTCTGAAATACTAAAAATAATTACAGACTTAAATTCTAATGAGCTTAGTGATGACATAGCTAAAACTTATGAGATTCGTGGCGGCATTTTGTATAGGACAGTTCAAAGAAATGGACGTTCAAGATGTTTGCCAATTCTTCCTAGGGCTCTAAGATGGTCGGTTATAAATACCACTCATAATGCGTTACAACATTTAGGCTATGAAAAAACATTAGGAAAGGTCTATGATCAGTTTTGGTTTTTAACATATGGCTAAATATGTAAGAAAATTTGTAGAAAATTGCGTAACGTGTAAGGTTGCCAAAGCTCACACTGGTAAAATATCTGCTGAACTGCATCCTATACCAAAAATCGCTGTGCCCTGGCATACAGTTCATATTGATGCAACGGGCAAGCTTAGTGGAAAAAACGACAGAAAGGAATACGTGTTCGTTATTATAGATGCCTTCACTAAGTTTGTTTTGCTGCATCATACAACAAATATTGACACTAAAAATAGTATAAAGGCCCTTAAAGTGGCAGTTTCATTGTTTGGAGCGCCAGTAACTCTAATAGCCGACCAAGGTAGATGCTTTGCCAGTGCTGAGTTTCGTGAATTTTGCACTGCTAATAAGATCTCTCTTCATTTAATAGCTACTGGCAGTTCTCGTGCCAATGGCCAAGTAGAGCGTACCATGAGTACCTTAAAAAATATGTTAACTTTCGTTGAGTCTAACAAAGAATGTTCTTGGCAAGAGGCACTGCATGATGTTCAGCTTGCACTAAATTGTTCAATTAGCCGTGTGACAAAGTATAGCCCACTGGAACTATTGATAGGTAAAGTAGCAAGACCTCTTGAGTTAATGTTTGCGGACGATAATCAAGATCTCGACTTTGACTTAAATGACGCCCGATCACAAGCTTCTAAAAATATTGAAACAAACGCAACGTATGATAAAGCTAGGTTTGATAAGACAAAGTCGAAAGTTAAAAGGTTTGCTGTTGGAGACCTAGTATTGCTACAAAACGAAGAGAGGAACCAAACAAAACTGGATCCAAAATATAGGGGACCATTTAAGGTTAATGAGGTTTTAGATGGTGATAGATATTTGCTAAAAGCCTTAGATTCCCGTCGCACTTATAAATATGCACACGATCGTTTGCGACCGATGCCTGAATGTAGTGTTTCGTTGTGGAACGATGAGTTGAGTAGTGAAACTAAGTAAATAATCTAAGAGGCATTTATAAGTTTTGTTTTACTTTGATTGGATTCTGGATTGTATTCGCTACATTAGTGAGCTCGTTACCAAGGCTTTAAGCATTTGTGTGTATTCGGTACGAGCGCTGCTACTATGTGGTATGGTCAGTATTCTATCATCAAAATTGAAGTGATGATAATGAGTGACAGATGCACTGTGTATGATTTGTATTTTATATAAAAAAAAAGGGGGATGATATCATTAACAATGTATGTGATGATAAAGAGTGCTAGGAGCACTGAGGTATTCTACCACTTGAACCGTGGTAAAGAGCTTTAATGTTAGCTATTTGTAGAGTTTGAGTGGATGGCACTGTTGTAATCTACTACTCTACTGAATGTAAAGAGCGTGTACGCTCAGTCAATTACTTAAATGTTAATCTTATATAGTGTAGGAAGATTTTATTGTAACTGATTTGATGAGTTTGATTAGGAAAAATTTGAAATAAATCTAATGTTCTTTATAAAATGCTATTTCTTTATAAAGACCCTGTCAGGGCTGGCCGAGTGAATCGAAAAATGATTTCCTTTCCATTTCCTCTTATGTTTGCATTTTTTTTCTTTTTTTTCTTTGCAGATTCATCACCCGAGGACGTGTGATAATGTAGGATGGCCGTGTCGGAACATGCATGAAAATAAAATTGATTTATTAAATTAAAACGTCAGGCTAATTACCTGGGTGGAATCGGAGATGGCGTGGTGATCGCAATTGACATTTAAGTATGAAAAGTGTTAGCTAATCTATGATTGACGTTTGACATTTTTGACAAGCTAAGCTATGACAGTTTGGATGGACATTGATGATTAGAAGGATTGGCGGGTTTTAAAAAGCATTCTTTGAGATATTATTGCGATCACACGCATCTCCGAGATCACCGCGTTTTTAATTTGAATAGTAATAATCCTTTTTGTTTCTGTTGTAAATTCGATAATTGACATTATAATTTCATAACATCATACCAAGTTTTGTGCTTATTTCAAGTTTCACCTATTAAATGAGTGACCACGAGAACACATGTGATGATCGGGAGGAGCTCAATCCGTTATGTATATATAAATAAATAAAATAAATCAATTTAATTATGGATGACTTAGCCTTAGCTCGTTTATCTCTGACCAGAATATATACTCGTAGATCAACCTGGGCAACATGTCAACCTGGACATACTTCAGATTCCTCCAGTATGTTCAGTTTCTAATTATTCAGCGTCACGGAAGTGTGATTTCTGAAAACTTTGCCAGTCTTCATTACATAGTATAAGCAAAATCGCTTTCCGCGTCTGTCCCTATGTCTGTATGTATGCTTAGATCTTTAAAACTACACAACAGATTTTGATGCAATTTTTTCAATATAGTGTGATTCAAGAGGAAGGTTTATATGTATAATAACATACAATATACTAGAGAACCACTGATAATTTCAAGATTTCTAATGCGAAGTCGTAACTCGCGCTTTTCATTTTGAGGTTGTTAGCGATATGACATCACAAAGTTTTAAAGCTGCATTTAAACGATTCACAGCTAGAAGAGTACACTGTGCTAATTTATGGAGCGATAATGGCACGACGTTTATGGGGGCGAATAAGAATTAAAATCGTTACTCACTAAAAAAAAAACTGAATACCCAGCGGACATTGGTGACTGGTTAGGGACTAACGGTACGAACTGGCATTTTATTCTACCTTACTCTCCAAACTCAAACTTTGAAAGCCACAAAACGCCATAAAGTGCACCAAAACGCATCTCAAAATATTACTAGGAAATCACACTCTTACATTCTAAGAGTTAGTGACTGTTCTTACACAAATTGAGGCTTGTCTAAATTCCCGGCCCATATTTCCGATTAGTATCAACCCCGAAGATTCAAATCCGTTAACACCTGGTCATATACAATGTGACAAGATTTCATCACCGATACAAATGGACGCACAAAGTTCCCGAACTAAACATCGGCGATTTAGTTGGTGAAGGAAGATGGTCTTCCACCAGTCAATTGAGTATATGGTATTATCACACAAAAACATGTTGGGCCGAATAATATCACGAGAGTTGTTTCTTTAAAATGTAAAGGGACGATTATGCAACGACCCACCTCAAAATTACTATCTTGGCAATTACACAATAATGTTTTTTGTACAACTTCAAGTTTTTTTTTTATTTTAAATGTTTTCATCTCTCTTATAAATGTTTTTTTTTGTAAGCTACTAATTTTTGTTAAACACCAGTTTGTTTAAGCTGTGATAAGTGTTTATTTTTTGTATATAGTTGTTAAATGTATTACTGTTCATATTTTGAATTGTTGCTCTTTAATTGTTATATTTTATGTGGTTATATATGTGGGAATATTCTGTTCATGGCTGGCGGTATGTAAAATGTATAAACACTAGATGACGTTGTTCAAAATGTGTGATATTCTGCTTCGCAGTGTTAAGATATTAACCGAAGTAATGGATAGCAACTATATGATTAACTTTATGATTACCTATATGATTAAATATATGATTACCTATATGATTAACTATATGATTAACTACAAGATTACCGTGTTTTATTTGATCGAGCTAGTCGAGGGTTTAAGCAGTGAGCCTTTTGCACAGATACTGTGATTTTTTTATACCTCTCTTGTTTTTCCTTTTTTTTTTACGTCCATTTAAATACTTTTTAAACAGTGTACTTAATAACCATTATAACCATATATAACACTAATAGATGTTCATTGAAAATAATCAAAAAATTACTATGTAAACTTGAGGAATTCTGAGCTACACAATCGACGTTATTTTGACCATCCACTTACAGGTCTGCTTTTTTTAAAATAAAAAAAATATATTTTGAATGCTAAATAATATGCATTAGACATTCAGTTAGCTATATGCATTAACAAAATTTTCAATACTGAACATTCACAAAATCCATTTTTGAGACGGTTTGCACGGTTCCATACCATAGTGCGCCCGCCGACCGTACCGCCACAAACGCGATGTCCCTATATTTTAAATCTGTAAATTCTTCGAAAATATTCATTTAAATTACATGCTGTAAAAGGGCTATATTGTTTCATATTAAATGTAAAATGTATTTAAGGCACTTAATTAGATAAGAATTAATGCTGTATTGCTTAAAATCGTTTCGTAAATAAGCCATTATTTCCCGTAAAAAGTTAAGAATTAAAATGTGTTAGCTTACGCCTTCGCATTAGACATCTTGAAATTCCCAGTGGTTCTCTAGTATATTAAGCATGTTATTATACATATAGACCTCCTTCTTGAATCACTCTATCTATTAAAAAAACTGCATCAAAATCTGTTGTGTAGTTTTAAAGATGTAAGCATACATACAGACATAGGAACAGACGCGGAAAGAGACTTTGTACTATGTAATGATTTTTTTAAATTTATATAAATATAGAATGAAAAATAAACCGATACGGGCAGGGATTCGAACTCGCGACTACTGGGAAACCGTCCCGTCACTCTACCAACTGAGCTACCGTACAGTTCATTCTATATTTATATAAATTTAAATAAGCCTAACATGGCTATACATGTTTAAAAATATTTTCAAACACTATGTAATGATGTTATGTTATAATATAATATGGAGGTTTTTTATATTTAATAAAGTTTTTATAATTAAAAATTAGAGAACATAAATTTCTTTTTTTTTTATTATGCTTTCCTACTAAAACACTATTGCAGCCAGCCTACAGTATTTTTTTTTCACTCATCACGAGCAAAGCTCCAAAGATAACAAAGTTTTGGTCTTTTATGTCAAAGTTTATGTCTTAGTATTATATTCTAAAATGTTGTATTGTGTCTCCTTCATCGCTCGCCTGATGAATCTGCCCGTCGCGTCGTCCTAGCTGTCGGTAAAATACACAACTCTCGGTATATATGTGTGTGTTTATCAAGCTTGAGATTATGATAATTTCTCGTCAATGAGTCTCAAGTGCGAAGTATGCACATGAGACTCGATTATTTTATTTATATTTTTAAACTGTCCCTATTCTAAGAGTTCATGATAAAATGTTTGTTTAAACAATTTATTTTTCACAATTTGTATGTATGTCAATTACATGTATAAGATTGTTATTATTAACTGATATAGCAGATACGGGTAGGAAAAGTACCTCAAAATATAAAGATCAAAATAAAAAGATATAAAATAAGATATAAGAAGTAAAAAGATATAAACATTTTTTATTAACAAAAGCAAAGCAAAACAGAGCAATATACTACGAAGCTTTATTTTTGATCCTGATATAATGAAAAGACTGAAAAATTACTGCAGTATAATCAATCCAAAGGACGCAGCAGCTTTAATGTAATTAAAAAGTAATTCTGTCTCAGATTAGTATCTAAGCTCTGCAGCGCGCTAATAGTTCGGAAGGGGAAAGATGACTTCAAAAATTGCTATGCTACGATACTCAATACTTATTGAAAAAAGGAATAAGAATTAAAAAATATCTTTTTTAAAAAGTAAATAATCCTATCCTATCCTATCCTATCCTACTAATATTATAAATGCGAAAGTTTGTAAGGATGTGTGTATGTTTGTTACTCTTTCACGCAAAAACTACTGAACGGATTTTCATGAAACTTTGCAGTAACATAGCTTTGATATCAGAATAACATAATAAGTTAAAATTTATAGGGATTTATATAATTGGGTGATAAAATAACGATAACTGTCAAGTAAGTCGGCTATATTGGCGTGCGCTGCTCTTATTGTTTGAGTTACATAAAGATAATTACTGTAAGATTATTTATCTTAAATAGTTCCAAATAAAAGTCCGCGACAGCATATATTTATCTTTTATATGTGAGTCACTATGACCAAAATAGTGAACCAAACATACAATTTAATTGGATATTTTTTAACAATGCACATTTTAGAATATTTATCAAACTCTCAGAAAATTGATACATCACTTTTCAGTAAACAATTTTCTTTTTAAAACCAATAGTTTTACTGGTAAAGTTCCAGTATTGTGTGTTAAATGAGGAAATGGTGACAATGCTACATTTTATTTTTCAGCAGGTATATTTACATTGACACCTTTACTTCTATACTTTGGTTTAATATTTACTTGCACAGCTTAGTCACTTGCTAATCCCTATTCACTTTTATTTTATTTGGTTTTATGAAGAAAGTTAAAAAGAAGAAACTGTTTTTACAGCGGTTGCACTCCTCCTCATTTAAAGTGCACCTCACTAATATCAGGGGTTTGCACTCTAATATCCTACCTGTCCATCACCACCTGGAGACAGAGCAGCCGTACCTCTTCTTTGTGACGGAGACGCAGGTACAATGTCCTTTGAGCGCTGCGCACCTGAATTATCCCGCATACACGTTAGAGCACAACTTTTGCTCACCTGCCGGAGTCGGCGTGTACGTGCGGAACGACCTCTGTATCCAGCGTCTCCGTCACCTTGAATACCCCAATTTTTCTTCTATATGGGTTTTAGTAGACACAGGAAACGAAAAAATCTTGTATTCCTGTGTCTACCGTTCACGCAGCGGTGACCAGGAGATAACTAGATTATTTGAGTATCTCAGTGAGGCTGGTGATATGGCTTTGCATCAATACCCGTGCCCGTACCCGTGCCCGTTTTTAAAAGGCTGTGATGGTTGTATTGGCCGTTGTTCTACAGGGGCTGGCCAATTAAGGTTTGAGAATTGAAAACTATGAAGTCGGGGGTTAGTAAATGTCAGGGGATGTACCATGTGCTTGTTAGAAGATGATTGTTTCAGTCCATCTGTACGTTGCTGCAAGTAGGTAACATTTAGTTCCTCTTGAACGTATTCAAGGGCTTTTTCAATAGTATCCGGGCGCATACACCGGATTCGTGACCCTAAGGGCTCCTTTAAGCCACGTACAAATGCCTGCTTTGTAACTTTTTATATAAATCGCGCTTAGCCTCAATTGTAGTTAATAAAGTTTCGTGTAATGTAACATCAGTAATTATCGTACTGAATAGCGTTTGACAATGTCTATAAAATTCCTTTGGTGTCTTATTTCCTTGCACGGCTAATGAGAGGTCGATGTATAAGGCTGTTTCGTCACGTTGATCAGAAAAATTATTTATTAATGATGTTCTAATACCTAACCAACTATCTGGAATACCGTTAGAGTTGATGGTAGCAGCAGCGGTTCCAGTTATTTTATGCAAAATGCCGTCTAACCTAACCTAACAGTCCCTATTCTAGTATCCTACCGACTGCGCCAATTACGTTAGCTACAGACGGAGATTTGAAAAAAAAACCAAAACTGATTTAAACTAATTTTAAATAAAAGAATTACAATTATGTACTTATTAACTAATACAAGAATCTGACCTACTCAATGTAAGTACAAATAATAATGACAAAATTATTACGACTTATATTATAATTAAACTGCAACTATGCATTGAGTCGCGATGACACAATACACATTTTATTCACACGGAGGGAATGTGAATATCAGCATCCTCCTGGAGTATGTGTACATAACTATTGTTACCATTTCCTCATTCAACACACAATACTTTTACTTTACCAGTAAAACTAACTATTTTACATACTTTTACTTTACCAGTAAAACTATGTTTTAAAAAGAAAATTGTTTACTGAAAACACAGCTGATAATACTTCTATCATCATATCATCTTATATCTTCTATATCTGCTGAATATCAACAAAGTTATTTTTCTGAGTAAAGTGAAGTGGAAAATGATTACCTAAACAATCGTATCATTTAATTAAACCTTTAAGCACGAAAATATAGGTTTAAATTATTTATTTTTCTCAGTCACACTGATACCACAGTATGAACTTAAACGCCGATATATTGAATGGCGTGTCAAATGACGTCACATTTCCTTTCGACCAATGGTGGCGCTTTTTGGAAGTTTGAATTTCGCTCCCTTAATTTACACTTTCCACAAATTATTTTATGGCCTTAAATGATTAGTAAATAAAAAAATGTTTTTATTATAATAAGATGAGAAAAGTATTTGGGGCCATTTTAAATTTTATGTATATTCCCTATTCCTTCAATAATTAATCGAAAGGAACTTCGTTCCATCCGGGTGTCCCTTGACACCTCTTAGTTTTTTTTTAGTAAAATTAAATATAAATATTTTAAAATCTGTGCAATAGTTTTAATAATTAAATATAAAAAGCTTATTCGAAGTGGTGTCCATTGGCTGCAATACAATCTTTAAATGTTGAGGCCAGTTATCAATAAAAGCACGCGCTTTTTCCATGGGGAAATTCTTAACTGCCAATCGTATGGATTGTTTTAGGGACTCCAAATCATCATGGCGTTTAGAGCAAGCTTTACTCCTTAAAACTGACTATAAATCATAGTCCAGCGGATTAAGATCAGGACTAGACGATAGTCAGTCTTCAGCTCTGATGAAGTCCGAGACGTTCGATTCCCACCACTCTGCACTCTGTCGACTAATTGGGAAGCTTCCTTGAAGCCTTGAGCATAAATACAGTCATTTTGTTTGCTAAAATGTTGCTCAATTTTAAAAACTTCCTCATTCGTACACAAAATTTTTCTGTGAGCTCCCTAAGCGTACCTCTTACGCTAAAATAAAATAAATAAATTCTTATTCATCCTAACACCCTATTCATCTTTAATTTATCAGTTAAGAAATGACCAGTGCGTCTCTTATAGGCTGCAAGTCCTAAGTCATCTCTTAAAAAAGGCGACATGGTTCTAGGTGCTATCTTGATTTCCCGAGATAAAATCTTTTGCTTTCGGACAAGATTTCTTCGGATTCTTTCCCTTCCTGCTTTGAACACCTTTTTCGTACGAACAGTACGTGGACGGCCAGATTTTTCTCTGTCACAAACAGAGGAAGTCTCTTTGTACCTATTAATAGCCCGGTACACAAACATTAGACTAATAACAGGTGTATGGAGAGTTTTAAAAATCGCATTTGGCTCCATACCTACTTTGTGTAATGCAATCACAGCGATTCTGTTCTCTTTATCATCCCACTCTATTTTAATATCGCAAAATATTGTACAATTTATTGTCACCAAAATGAGAAAAAATAATAAAAAATGGTATAAAAATGACAGATTCCAAATTCAAATGTAATATTTTTTTATTTTTAATTGTGACAGTATTTATGGCCAGAGGTATACTTTAATATTACACAATTTTCTCTTACAATTTATATCTTCATATTAAAATCTACATGATCTGTCCGTCACCAGAATTATGTAAATTCGATTAAATTTTCTGGCTGA
Organism: Napeogenes inachia; assembly: GCA_959347355.1. Classification (NCBI taxonomy): domain Eukaryota; kingdom Metazoa; phylum Arthropoda; class Insecta; order Lepidoptera; family Nymphalidae; genus Napeogenes; species Napeogenes inachia. Next base: position 353,305 of record OY365799.1, on the reverse strand, counting down.
TTTTCAGAGGTTGCTCTGTCATTAAATGCCTATGATAGTATAAATGTAGGTTTATACCGTACAGTCTTTCTAATCATTTATATTGAATCGATTTCTAAAAACAATTGATTTTATTTACAAAGAAGTTTTAATGGGTTTATCATATTGACATTCCTGTTTTGCCCAACGTTATGCATCGTTTTATAGAAATAACCAGGAATTGCTATATCGATGTATTTAAATAAATATGTAATACTTATCGCATTATTTAAAAAAATATATTTGTGAAACAATGACAAAAAATTTTTATTAGTTATCAATAATAGCAACAAAGTAACTGCCATATTGCGTCAATCGCAATGAGACGCTCTTGCTAGTAACAACATTTCCTTTCCTTGATTACTTTTCGTACTGTTATAACCCTGTAATGTTGCCCCTATTGCTGACCTAGCACCTACCTCTGCATTCCATTCCATTCCCAGCATAAATGCCTAATCAGCTTCTAACTTTCTCACACAATCCGACCACCCTGATAGCTTCTAGCTTTCTCACACAATCCGACCACCCTGATCCTCAGTTCAGTCCCAGCTCTCTTACGTGACACTCCTTTTACCGAATTCTCTCACTTCGTTTTATAAACTGTTTAATTATTATATTTGTCAAGTGAATACACAGTGTTTAATAAATTAGTCTTTTTTTAAAAAAGCCTAATCGTCGAGGAGTTCTTACATTTTGGTGGCAGCGGTGGGATCCCGGGAAAGTTCCGTTATTCTCGGGGTCGCCTTTAAATTCAGTGTTTAAGAAACTTTATATCGGTAAAAACTTTAACAATCAAGAAAATCAAGTGTCATAAGGAAAAAATCAAAATCCCGACTTGGGAATCCAGGGCTGAACTCATCAAACCGGCTTTATTACGCCGAACCTTGGCGACGGTCTCAGGGAGATCTTCGGATATCTGCTCTCCTCAGCGAGGGCCTTGCTGTCGACGAGATCGCCAACACCCTCACCGTGTCTACAATTCAAGAAATGTGTAACTTTTCTACCTTAGTTATCATCAATACACTGTAAGTGATTTTATGCTGGCTAATTTAAAGTCCATTCCAAGTCCAAAGTGAAGAAGAACCAATACAATTAAATAGTATATATAATTTTATAAAAGAAAATTATCAATTGAAATTTAATTTATAAATTTAATAAGATCTTTGAATTGTTCATAAAAATAAATTAATATTACGAAGGTGTAACATAATATTGTCTGCATCATTATCATCCTGGCAAGTGGCCGAGCCAACTTAGTATTAAATTACTTCCGATAAGTAGTCGAAACTAGTTATAAATTATTCATCATTATAAAATATAAATTATAAATTATTTATATTCTTTGCCGCTTTTGCTTAATTATACATATATTACTATTTCTTTTAAAATGTCTAAATCCAAAAAAGAGGTTAAAGAAGAGTCAGAAGATACAATTTTAAGTATAAATTTCCTAATTAAATTCATAAAACCCTACGATGGTTCCAGAGATAAATTAAATGCTTTTATTAACAATTGTAATAATGCCTTTTCCTTAGCCTCTCCTTTACAAGAGGATTTACTTTTGAAATATATTTTAAGTCAGTTAGAAGGAAAAGCTGAAGTTGCATGCTCTATTAAAGAATTCGATAAGTGGAGTAGCTTGAAAGACTTTTTAAAGAACCAATTCGGAGAGAGAAAGCACACAGCTCACCTTCTAGCCGACCTGCAAGAATGTAGGCAAGGAAGTTCTGAAACAGTCAATCAATTTGCTTTGAGAGTCGAGACTTGTCTTTCTCAATTGTTAACAGAAATTCAGAATTCCAATTATAAGAAAGAAGAATTACCAGGTCGTGTAGCCGGTATGGAGGACCTGGCATTGCATACCTTTTGTATAGGGCTTCATTCACGAATAAGTAATATATTAAGATGTAGAAATCCATCTAATTTTAATGAAGCCGTAAATTTAGCAGTTTCAGAAGAAAAGATCCAACAGATTTTGTTTAAACAGAATAAACCGATAAATTCTAATTCTAGACAAAACTATAAATCTAATTCCCCTACTTCTCACTTTAACTCTTACAGCAACAGCAACAGCAACAATAATAATTTTAATAAATCTTCTCCCTTTTGTCGTTATTGCAAAAGAATAGGTCATACCCTAGAAAAATGTATCTTACGTGAACAAAATAATAAGAAATATGGTAGACCGCAATCATTTACTCCGGGTAATCAAACTTTTAACCAAAATAGAAAGTTTACCCCTCGCGTTAATTATGTAGAAAGAGAACCTCACCCTTTTGAAAATCCCTCCGACGAAAATAATGATACTCAAGAATTTACTGAAGGAGATTTAAACGAGTAAATGTCTCGCCGTCGTGTCGTGCGGGACATCAGCATTCCAAAATCGACACCAGAAAATCTAGTAGCATTATACGACCGGGTAACCAGCCCCAAATAGGAAATGTTACTTCTAAATCCAGTAGCATTATACGACCGGGTAACCAGCCCCAAATAGGAAATGTTACTTCTAAATCCAGTAGCATTATACGACAGGGTAACCAGCCCCAAATAGGAAATGTTGCTTCTAAATCCAGTAGCATTATACGACCGGGTAACCAGCCCCAAATAGGAAATGTTGCTTCTAATCCCAATAGCATTATACGACAGGGTAACCAGCCCCAAACCGGAAATGCTTATAATAATCATTGTTCTTCTCCCGTCATATTAGGTGTTCCAAATACATTCATACAAGAAAAACATGACGAATATATTTATGAAATTACAAGGAATTTAACAAAAAAATATTTACCTTATATTTGTGTACCGACATCTGTTTCAAATAAACCGTTGACCTTTTTAGTAGATACCGGTGCTTCTGTAAGTTTAATTAAACAATCTTCTATTGACAAAATGCCTAAAATAATTAACAATATAATTCAGATTAAAGGCATCGATTCTAGTAGTGATAACTGTGTTACAACCTTAGGTCATGTATCAGTATCATTCTTATCAGAAAATAAGTCTACTCTTCATGACCTCCATATAATTCCAGAACTTGACCTTCCCTATCACGGTATAATAGGTACCGATTTCCTTAGCAAATCAAAAAGTAACATAGATTATACAAAAAACATTCTTACAATTAATGATATCCAATTTAAAATATTATTTAATGAACCAGTTTACACAATTCCTCCAAGAACAGAAACTGTAATTGAATGCACAATTCTGAATTCTGATATTTCAGAAGGTTTAATTTTGGATCAAAGTCCAATAGATTCTATACTTATAGCCAATTGTGTAGTGAAGGTAAAAGCAAACTCACGTGCAAACATTTCGGTGGTAAATACGTCTGAAAGACCCATAACAATTCAATCTGACTTGAAACTTACACTTTTACCAATTATTGACAATGACATAATTCCATATAACATCAATAACGTAACTCATTCAAATAAGCTCAATTATTGTAACACATATCAAAGAACACAACAAGTTCTATCACTGCTCCGCTCCTCGCATTTAAATAAAGAAGAAAGTAATTCCCTCTATGAAGTATGTTCCACTTACTCAGATATATTCTACCTACCAGGTGATAAATTATCTCACACTAATTCAATAGAGCATGAAATTAAAACTAATTCTTCTGTTCCCATTAACACTAAATCTTACCGTTTCCCTGAATGTCATAAGAAAGAAGTAGAATCCCAAATCAACAAAATGTTAGAGCAAGATATAATAAGACCATCAACATCACCTTGGTCATCACCAATTTGGATAGTTCCAAAAAAAATAGATTCTTCTAATCAAAGAAAGTGGAGGATAGTCATTGACTATCGTAAACTAAATGATATTACAATTGGTGAAGTATATCCCATACCTCAAATAAATGAAATCCTTGACCAACTAGGCAACAGTAAATACTTCTCTACCTTAGATCTTGCTTCCGGATTTCACCAGATTAAAATGTCAAATTCAGAGAAAACTGCTTTCAGTGTCCCTCAAGGGCACTTTGAATTTACTAGGATGCCCTTTGGGTTAAAGAATGCTCCGTCAACTTTTCAAAGGTTGATGAATACCGTTCTTTCTGGGTTACAGGGTATTCATTGTTACGTTTATTTAGATGACATAGTAATCTACTCTCCTGACTTACCTTCTCATGTTAAAAAACTTACCCAAGTATTCCAGAAGTTAAGAGACTTTAACCTAAAGTTACAACCCGATAAGTGCGAATTTCTCCGCAAAGAAGTCGCATATTTAGGGCACATAATTAGTGACAAAGGCGTGATGCCTAATCCAGATAAAATAAAAGCTGTTAAAGATTTCCCAACACCTAAAAGCCCTAAAGACGTAAAATCCTTTCTTGGCCTTGCTTCTTATTATAGAAGATTTATATCTGACTTCTCTAAGCATGCTAAACCTCTTACTCATCTTCTAAAAAAAGATATACCTTTTGATTGGACTAACGCCCAACAATTAGGTTTTGAAGAACTAAAAAATAAACTTACAACTGCTCCTATTCTTATATATCCTGATTTTACTCAACCATTTGTCCTCACTTGCGATGCTTCTAATTACGCTATATCTGCTATCTTATCCCAAGGTGAAATTGGGAAAGATCTTCCTATTGCTTTTGCATCCCGTACTCTTAATAAAGCTGAATGTAATTACAGTGTTACAGAAAAAGAATGCCTCGCCATCATCTTTGGCACTAAAACTTTCCGACCTTACCTTTTTGGTCATCGTTTTAAAATTGTCACAGATCATAAGCCACTGAGTTGGTTATTTAATTGTAAAGATCCAGGATCACGGTTAGTAAGATGGCGCCTGAAACTAGAAGAGTATGACTATGAAATTCAGTATAAAAAAGGAAAGATGAACTGCAATGCAGATGCTCTTTCTCGTTTCCCAGTTAATAATTCCATCTTAATAAATCCCGTCCAAATTCCTAATACTGAAACAGTTTTTGTTGATCCTGATTTTGATAACGAAGATATTCATTTAAGTCCATCAGAAAATCCTCTTGCATCACCACCTGCAGAAGAAAATCCTACCACTCAAAATATTGACATTCCAACCCCTAGAACACAACCTGAGTTAGACTTAATAAATCCCACTGACTCTCTCTTTACTGACCCATTAGATTGCCTAAATGATGATGACACTTACTCCAACTTCCTAAAAACAATAAATAATAAAACCTTTACATCAAATGTAGTTATTCGTGAATATAATTCAGATATTCTTAAAACTATGTATAAAATCATTGTTGTCCCAACTGCTATCGATCTTGATGAATCTAACTACCTTGTCCAAAATATTATAGATAATATACCTGATACTTCTATAATTTTATCAAAAGAAAGAACTCTAAACTCTTTTCTTTCTTTTAACCATGAAAACAAAGTTTATTATTTCCTATTCACTAAAGTTCATCACTTTGACAAATCTGACTATGAAGATATTTACAAAAGTCTTAAACAACTCAGAAATGAATTAATTATTAATTTAAACGAGAACCCAATTTCAGATATTGCAATTACAGACTTCAAGAATCCCTTCGACTCGCATCACTTTATAAAAATTTACAATATGTTTCTTTATTTATTTAATAATACTTGTATAAATATTCATATATATAAAAACCGAATAATATATCCTTCTCTTTCTGAAATTCCTAAAATTCTAAGAGAAAATCATGATATTCCTCTTGCTGGTCATCTTGGAAATACCCGTATGCTAAAAAGAGTTATGGAAAATTTTTATTGGAAAAATATGAGAAGTGACATAGAAAATTTTGTAAAGAAGTGTGCTCAATGTCAAGCTAACAAAGCATTGAGGCAAACAAATCGAGCTCCAATGCAAATAACAAGTACCTCTACTCAACCTTTTGAGCGTATTGCTTTAGATATAGTTGGCCCATTACCAGAAGCTACTGCTGCAGATCTTAAATTCATTCTTACTATACAAGACGACCTTACGAAATTCTCTCTCGCCTATCCTATTTCTAACACAACTGCTGAATGCACTTCTGAGTGCTTAGTTCATTTTATTTCTATTTTTGGACTTCCTAAATACATCCTTACTGACCAGGGAAGAAATTTTACTGCGGAATTATTTAAACAGACTTGTTCTTTCTTTAAGATAAAACAGCTTTGGTCCTCTCCTTACCATCCCCAGACGCAGGGTGCCCTTGAAAGGAGTCACTCTACACTTAAAGAGTATTTAAAGTCATATGTTAACGAAAATCAATCAAATTGGCCACGATACGTCTATACTGCCATGCTAGCATATAACACAAGTGTACACTGCACTACTAATTTCACTCCATATGAACTTCTTTATGGTCACAAAGCATTCTTCCCAAGTTCTATTTACGATTTAAATCCAGACGTTACCTACCCAGATTATATAAGAGTCCTTAAACAGAGATTTAGTTATTCACGCCAAAAGGCGGTTGAGAACATGAACAAATCCAAAAATCTATCTAAAAGTTATTATGATAAAAAGACAAAGCCACGAAAATATAAAGTCGGTGACTTTGTATACATCAAAAACCATGTAAGACTTAGGAAAGCACTATCCCCTTTGTGGAAAGGACCTTATAAGGTCATTAAAATACATGGCAACAACACGTTATCTGTTATAATTAATCGCCGTCATGTACCTCATCATTATGATGAGCTAAAATTAGCAGAAACATCCGAATTAAGTTAATAAAAATTAAGTATATCTCTAATCTTATAATCCTAATCATTATTTTAATTTTAATCTTACTTTAACTATAATATTATTATATTGCAGATATGGAATTGTGAACTTTTGCAATGCCCAAAGCGCACTTATTTCACCGATTTACAAGAGCCCTGGAATATATTTTGACCATATAGGTCATGTTAAATTTTATGACGATTACTTACACGTTCTTATCCCCGTTGACATATCCTACATTAAGCCCCATATTAATAATATTAAAGATATTTTAACTACAACTGGACAACTATGTCATCAATCAAATTTAATAGATACTGTACCATGTAATAATTATATAGAACCACTTACAGTTAGATTTAATGATTTAATTAAAGACTACTCTGCCATTTCTCATCTCATCGATTTTAAATCAAAAAGGTCAGCCTGGATGGCAGGTGTTGGCACTGTCCTAAAACACATTTTTGGCACTATGGATGAAAATGATGCAAACAATTATGACAGAGCTATTCAGACTCTTCACGAGAACAATAAAGATTTAGCTGTTTCACTAAAGGATAATATCTTTATTACCAAAACTGCATTAGAAAATTATAATAATACTTTAACATCTGTCTCAATTAATGAAGAACGTCTGAATGACGCTGTAAGAGAAGTTACTTTAGATATACATAATATGAATCAATCATTTAATAAAACTAGATTTTTATCTAAATTAAACCAAGTTTGTAATATTTTATCGACCAGTTTATTCACTTTGTCATTTAAATTAGAAGATTTGCAAAATGCTATAATGTTTGCAAAGAGCCATGTACTGCATTCTTCTGTTTTAAGCCCTACTCAATTATTTACAGAACTAGTTAATAGCATTAGATACTTACCTAACTCTAAACAATTTCCTACTGATCTAGAATTACAGAACATACATTTAATTTTAGATTTAAGTAAGTTGAATGTATACTTTAAAGATAATAAAATCGTTTTTGTATTAAGGATTCCTCTCGTAAACCATAAAGTATATAATCTTTATAAAAGTATTTCTATTCCTGTTTCTCATCCTTCAAATCGAAATATTTATACATTTTTAATCCCATCTAGTAATTACATCTGTTTAAGTAAAGATAAACTTACCTATACCAATTTAGATAACCTTGATTTGTGTAAAAACTTACCAGATAATATTTACATCTGTAAAAATCAAGATGAATTCTCTATTGATAATTTTCCTAATTGTGAAATAGATATAATGTTAAAAGTAACAAACAATAAGTTACCTGAGTTGTGTAAACCCAAAACAATCCACGGTAATTTAGATATTTGGCAAAAATTAGTAAATAACCGCTATATTTATGTACAATCCCAGATTGCAAAGTTAACTTTGGAATGTAATTCAAATATCACAGACTTTAATGTTAACGGAACAGGTATCTTTAAATTACCTGAAAACTGTACCGGCATATGTAAAAATACTGTTATGTTAAACACCCCTAAGGTTAAAATATATGTTAATGAAATAAAATCAGATTTTAATATAATTAATAACACATGTTGTAACTATAAAGATTTTATGTTAAGATATTCCAATTCTTCTCCAGTTAAGCTAACAAATCTAAAATTAGAAAAACTTAAAAGTTTAGAACCTTTATTTGATCAATTAATTCCAAAATTAAATAATATATTAAATGAACCTAAGAACTTATTGGAATATCACTCTAGTTATCCCATTATATCGATATGTACTTTTATTGTAATACTCTTAGTTTTATTTTACATAATTGTAAAGAAATTCGGTAAGAAAATAACCCTTAATTCCTCTTCCATCCAAAATACAGAAGTGGAAAACGAAAACGAAATTCCTCTTCCACGTTTAAGAACTTCTTCCTGAAACTTCGCGATCTCCTTTTACCGCGTAAGTTTCATCTTATCCGGGGGGTTGTTATAACCCTGTAATGTTGCCCCTATTGCTGACCTAGCACCTACCTCTGCATTCCCTCATTCATTCCATTCCATTCCCAGCATAAATGCCTAATCAGCTTCTAACTTTCTCACACAATCCGACCACCCTGATAGCTTCTAGCTTTCTCACACAATCCGACCACCCTGATCCTCAGTTCAGTCCCAGCTCTCTTACGTGACACTCCTTTTACCGAATTCTCTCACTTCGTTTTATAAACTGTTTAATTATTATATTTGTCAAGTGAATACACAGTGTTTAATAAATTAGTCTTTTTTTAAAAAAGCCTAATCGTCGAGGAGTTCTTACAGTACGTTGTGTATTTGTATTCTTTCGTATTCAAAATTAAGCTTCGTTTGGTTAAGTTGAGCGTATCGTTCTTGCGATTGCAGTTGACAGTTTTAAAATTATAATTGTTAATAATCACAAAGTATCCGTGTAACATGGTATTAAATATAAATCAAGTTTGAAAATATCTATTTAAAACATCTATAGCCATGTTAAGCTTATTTAAATTTATACAAATATAAATCAAGTTGATAAAAATTATAGTAATGCACTAAAACAAACCAAAGAAAAATAGAATAAAGGTAAATATTGATAAAACCACTTATTTACATAATATTATATTATATTATATTATATTATAATATTATATTAAAAGTTTCGACAGTGACGGTTATGAAACAGTGATAATATAATAAGTGAGCGTCAGGTGCTAAAAAATATTAGGGAGAGCCAGAATATTTTAGTGCTTAATGCTGACAAGGGAAACGCCACTGTAGTGATAAATACTATTGATAGTCAACAAAAACCCGGGAACTGCTGAGTGATAATAAGACTTATAAACCGGTATCATATAATCCTACGACTTGAGTAACGCGTAAAATTCGAACGTTTATCCGGGATTACAAGGACAACATTACCTTCAGATTGATGGTGTTGCAATAAAAAGTCTTGTAGCCCCCGTACTTGCCAACATCTGGATGGAACACTTTGAAGAAAAGGCGCTAAGTTTCGGCCCGAAAATATAAAAAAAAAATAAGACTTTGGAAACGATTTGTTAATGATATTTTTATTTAGTATTGTTAAAGGAAATAGACTGGCAGTAGAACAATATATACAGCACCTATACACTATTCATTCCAAGATACGGTTCACTTATGAAATGGAGACAGAGAGGTCCTTGTCCTTCCTAGATGTTAGGGTATCCGTGAGATCAGACGGGTGTGTACCGCAAACCTACTCATACAGATAGGTACCTACACGCCACGTCTCATCACCATCCCCGACACCTGCAGTCCGTTGTAACCTCTCTCAAGAATAGAGCTGACGATCTGTGTGACCCTGAACATCTAGAGCGGGAGTTGGATTATGTTCAGGGGTACTCAAAAATAACGGATATCAGGTTAGGGAACGATTAAAATAATCAACCAGAAGACGTAAGCATCCAGAGGTGAACAGACAGCCAGCCTATATACCTAATTTCAAAGAAGTAACGGATAAGCTCGGCTAGATCTTAAAGAAATACTCCATCCCGACCGTTTATAAACCGGGCATAAAGGTTCACAACATCACCGCTACAAACTCCAGGTGTTTATAAAATAAACTGCAGCTGCTGTAGTTCTTATATAGGCCAAACAAAGCGTTCTATTTTGGAAAGGGTCAAAGAACATATTGCTGCTGTAAAGAACTGACAGACGAATAAATCAGCGATCGCAGAACATGCATTGGAGGCGGGAACCAATCACTGGATTGAATAACATCGTACCCAGGTAAAATATGTTACGTCTCACCTCGAGGTTGCTACTGCTTTTGAAACCTTTTTTACTAATATTCCAGTGACTACAACGTTATCTTTAAATTCTTCTACAGCTATGGGTTTACTTAGAGAGAATGTAGATCAATGTGTTAGTAGTTTTAAGTTTGAAAAAGTTAATGCTCAAGAAGTAATCAAAGTATTTAGATCAATTTGCGTTAAAAAGACTAGTGATCTTTGGGGGTTTTCTGTTGTCATACTTAAGTCCATAATTGACATTGTAGCGCCAGACTTAGCATTAATATTTAATAATTGTTTAGAATATGGTATATTTCCTGATCTAATGAAACAAAGTAAAATAACTCCATTATTCAAATCCGACTGTTCATTAGATCCTAGTAACTATAGACCTATTTCAGTCTTACCCACTTTTAGTAAGATTTTTGAGAAAATAATTCTTAATCAACTTGTGGCATATTTCAGTAAAAAAATCTCTTACACAAAAACCAGTTTGGTTTCACTGCCGGTCGCTCTACAACAGATGCTGGTGTTGAGCTATTACTAAACATATTTGAAGCCTGGGAAGGATCACAGGATGCACTTGGCATTTTCTGTGATCTATCTAAGGCGTTTGACTGCGTTCAACATGAAATCCTTATAAAAAAGTTAGAACATTATGGAGTTAAAAATAAGTCCCTAGATTTAATTAGTTCATATCTTAATGATAGAATTCAAAAAGTTGATGTAAATGGAAAACGTTCCCCTGGTTCTTTGGTAAAAATAGGTGTGCCACAGGGCTCTATCTTAGGGCCTTTCTTGTTCCTCATTTACATAAATGACTTACCTCACCTAGTGAGGGAAAAACATGGGATAGTGTTGTTTGCTGATGATACTTCTCTTACTTTTAAAGTTAATAGACGGCAATCTGTTATTGACGATGTAAACAATGCTCTCTCAGATGTTGTACAATGGTTTAACGCCAATAATTTGTTGCTTAATAAAAAAAAGACAAAATGTGTCAAATTTAGTTTACCAAATGTTAAAAATGTTAGAACCAATGTACAATTAAATAATGAGGACTTGGACTTGGTCAAATCTACTACTTTCTTGGGCATTACTTTAGATGAAAAATTGCAATGGGGTCCTCATATATTCGATTTGTCAAGCAGACTAAGTTCTGCTGCATACGCGGTTAAAAAATACGTCGATTAACAAATATGGAAACTGCTCGATTAGTATACTTTAGTTACTTTCATAGCTTAATGTCATACGGTATACTCTTATGGGGCAATGCGACTGACATTGATACTATATTTACATTGCAGAAGAGGGCTGTTCGCGCAATATATAATATGAGACCAAGAGACTCTTTAAGAAACAAATTTAAAGAATTTAAAATTATGACTGTTTATACTCAATATATTTATGAAAAATTAATTTACGTTCATAAAAATATTTCAAAATTCAAGAAAAATTGTGATTTACATAAAATTAATACAAGACAAAAAAATAAACTCGCTATGCCCGGCACTAGGCTCCATAAAATAGGTAAATTCTTTAAGGGTAATTGTATACGTTTTTATAATAAGCTCCCAAATGAAGCCTTAAGCCTATCATTAAATAAATTTAAATTATATGTTAAAAATAATTTAATAAAAAAATCCTACTATAGTGTAAAGGATTACATCGACGACGGTATGGCCTGGGAATGAATCTGTATTGTATTGCGAATAGCTAGTAATCTCCGCAATTTGTTTTTTGTTGTAAATTATTTTGCTTTATCGACCTTCTGAATCACACCGATTCCTTAGAAGTCACTACTTGCGGTAGCATCGGGAGTCGGGTTGCCTCCCTCCCTCAAATATGTGCGAAGGGGGTGATGGCTGGCTCTTGTGTTATGCTCGTGAACGGGTGCTGCTTGCGGTGACTGGTTGTGTGGCAGGCCGAAGATTTATATATATATGTTTTTTCTGTTATTATTATTTAATTTTCGTTGCCTGAAATCATTAGGCTTCTTTTCCTATTGATTGTGATGGTTCTAGTTGTTCCAAATTTGCATTTAAGTTTGACGTTTGTGAAACAGTGATCACAATAACAAAAAATATATCCGGCTGAGTTTGTTGTGTGGTTCTTCTCAGACCAGGACGCGTTTGGAACCCTCATAGCTTTAACATTAAGATGGAAAGTGCTTTCTCAGAAGGGCTTATTACGATAAATCTAGTATCGTAATAGGCCCTCCTGACACTTCCATGTTGACGTACACAAGTGATCACTGATTATGATTCTAAGTGGAAAAGATATAAATAAATAAATAAATAAATAAGTTATCGGCATCGTGGAACCCAGTGATAAACACCATAACGCCTCGTTTTTTAGCGCATTCGGTTAAATAACTGGATAGGGATACTGTGAGTGTAGTTTGTGATGGTACGTGGCGGACAGACCATGTTAATAATAGGGAAGATGTACAGGTGGATGAAGAAATTTATTTCCCACGGATTTGACGACGGAGAGCCTGCACCGCTGAGACAGTCAGCCTGAGACCACGGCCGGTGCAACCTAGTCGAAACGTCAGGCAAATAAAAGATATGTGATACCTATTCTTACTCGTTAATTCCTGATTTCTTAAATAATAATATAAAAAAAAATTACTGTCATTTAAAATTCGGAGCGAATTTCGGTGTCTTTGAAATTAATAGCATCTTTAGCCTTTATGATCTTTGGTCAAAAAACTAAGAACAAAATTTGCCCTGTTGTAGTTCGCCTCAAATCTTAGTGAAAAAACATATGATTATGCAAAACAGGCCCAACTTTCCGGAAGGTATTAACATCAAATATGATTATCCTAAAGAAATAATAAAAAAGCTGAAAGACAGCTATTACAATGCAGTTGTTATTACAGGTTGAAGAAAGAATAAAGAAAAAAATCATAGTATTGATAATATATGCTAAATTGATAATAAAGAAACCACACGATATCGGCAGAGAAAAGAGAAAATGAGAAAATTTAGGTGCGCCAAATACACCAGTACAATAAAAGGTTAACGATAGCAATACCTGAGAAAAAGCCTTGTCTACAAATTTGAAAAAGCATATATTAAAACCAAATACTATATTTTATTATAAAGAGCGTGGACGAACAGCGTTAATTGCCATTAATGCTTAAAAAAACTAACAAACGACAATACCACAAATTTTCAAAACCTACACCTATTTAACTCATATTTTATAAATTGAACCCCAAGCCCGTTTATCACGGTTGAGAAGGAAGACAAATACTCTTCATGCAATACACAAATAAATTTACATCTTTATACCACGAATGATCATAAAATCAAATCAATAACTAGTTTTAAACAAGGCCAAAAGAAAACTGAATACTTATATGTTTGCATCCTAAGTGCTCGTACACTAAGGGTAAAAGAAATTTAAAAATAGCTAGAACTAGTCACCTCCAATATTAAATGGAACATCCTAGTTTAATATCAATAGTACTATTAATATTGTTCAGATTGTTACACACACCCAGTAATTTTAAGAAATGCCACATCTGGGGACTCGAAAGGTTATGAACAGAAAAATAAATATGACGACGTTTGGCGTCCATACACATTTTTTTGCAGAGATTGCGCAGCCTTTTATAGACAGGCAAATTATCTTGAGATTGACAATTTTTCATCAACATATGTTGACTCTAATAGGAAGGACCAATTTTTTGCTAATGCGTCGGCTATAAGTTCATTTAAATTTAAGTTTTTATCACAGCGACGAACAATACTTTTCATTTGCGCTTATGAAATAATAAGTTGTGACTAATAAACAAAAGGTCATGATAAGAAAAAGATGCTTTGAGCTGACCATGAATTGAAACATTTTCAGAATTTAAAACAAGAATAAGCTCAAAAAGTGACGGCCTTGTATGGGAGAGGGGAAGGATAGAAAAGTTAAGAGATGAAGCCAAGGATTTCAGTTTTTGGGATGTGGTATTGTCTTTAGCCAGGCAGGTATTTAGATCAAACATTAAAATAATATGATTATAAGAAGGAGATAAAGTGTTTAGAAGGAGCTCAAAGGTATTAAAATAATTGATTTGGAGGGAGGGGCAATAAAAAACTCCAAGTAATAATTTAGAATATTGTTTGCGATTCTAAAGTTTGTAGTGAAAATATAATGTTGATTTAGCCATATTATGCTAGGTGCGATCTCATTCGTCTCCAAAATTGGTGCGAATCGGATATTTCTGATTTTTTAGTTATTAGTTAATAATCTGGAGCTGTTAATGAAAAATTACAGTTTTTAGGTCATTAAAAGTTACATTAAATTACAACTTTAGTATGATTTACATATGCTCAAAAAAAATCTGATTCGCCTCTGTTCTGCCCTCCTCATTGTAAAAGTATAAAACACAATCAAACATATTTAAATTCCTGCATTTTACCCACTTTATTTAGGGTGGGTACAACATGTTCCTTTCTTCCATTTCCGCCTATCTGGCTAGTCATCTCAGCAGTCACTCCTCTTTTACTCATGTCACCTTTCACACAATCAATCAATCTGTTCTTTGGTCGATCCTAACCCACATATTCTTCCACATTCATATCAATCATTCTTATTGTTAAATGCTATTCAGCAATTCTTATACTATGCCCATACCACTAAAGCCTTTTACTCCTAATTATGTTTGCCACTTTCAAACTTCTTCTGACATAATTATTACGTATCATAGCCGTTCTTGCTACCCCAAATATCCATCCTAACATTCGCATTTCTGCAGAAAGCAATCTCCTCTCATCCATCTCTTTGGTTGCCCAACTCTCAAAACTATACATTACAACAGGTCTTATGACTGTTTTGTAATTTTCTCCCTTAATTTTAGTATACGTAGGTCGCAAGTTGTTCATGTGACCTGTCGTCATTTCTTCCATAAGGCATTTTTTCGATTTTGCACGTCTCAGTCTATATTACCATCATTTTAAATCAGGGATCCTAGGTTAAGGAAATCGCAGCAGACTGGAAGGTATACACCATCAAAATTACACCGGCCGGCAACAGACTGGACATGCCTATTCACTCTTTTATACGTACAAGTTCTCCGTATTTCCCAGGCTTTTCCATCTCTTTCATAGCCCACCACAGAACCTCACAGAGCACCCTATTGTATGCCTTTTTCAGGTCAATGAATACCATGTGCAGGTTTTGGTGCGCTCGCCCGTATTTTACACATACTACGCGCAGTGCAAAATATATTAGACACACACATGTAAGGTGATTTTTTTCTTATATCTTAAAAAGTGTAAATTTATATAAATATAGAATGTAAAAAACCGATACGGGCAGGGATTCGAACCCGCGACTACTGGGAAACCGTCCCGTGGGAAATCATAGTGAATCGCCTTAATATAAAATTATAATAAAATTTAAGTTATTAACAGAATAATTCAATTCTGAGTAAAAAGCGTGGGGTGCTCGATATTTAAGGTATTACAATCATTCTATTAGCAACTATCTGTGAGAGGATAGTTATGAATCACAGTAAAATGCACCCCACGATTTTTACTCAGAATTGAATTATTCTGTTAATAACTTAAATTTTATTATAATTTTATATTAAGGCGATTCACTATGATTAATTGTTCGATCTTCTACTACTGTAATTTTATACTCTTTTTCATTAAAAATTATTTTCTAGTTTTTAGTTCGGTTAGCAATAAAAGCGTGTTTTTTTAGTTTTTTAAACTATTGTTTATTTAGTTTAGCGTGCTCAGTTACGTGGTTTTTGTAGGTGAGTCCCTCTTACTGAAGTAATGTTTTTACATAACAGAATAGGTCATGCACGCAGCTTGTACAAACAAAGACAATAGACGATTTACTTTAGAAGTTGTCTAAGAATTTCTCATTTTTATTCCCATGAACCGAAACGTTCATTTCGTCTAATATTAACGCTTTGACTTAGATTTAATCTTATTTTTTATATAGATAATTTTTATGTTCCAAATTTTAAAATGTGATCGTTTTTTTTAATATATTTTTATAATTATTAATAAAATGTTAATATATTTATGTTTTGAAAACGTATAAATATTCTTTATAAAGTATTTTGTACTATTAATATTATAATTACCTTAAAGATGAAGTACATAATATGCTATTTGCAATAAGAAATAAAATTAATTCAAGTGCTCTTATCAAATTTGCACAATTTCTGTTTATATTTAGTGATCATATTTTATATTATGTTATTTGGGTCAAAATAAATGAAATTACTTTTTAACAAATAGTTGAGTAATAGTTGAGTTGATTTGTAGAGTTATATAAACTAAATCGATGTTGCTAATTCATTTGTATTTTTATACATTACTGTTATATAAAGTATTTAGTAACTACGTATTTTTCAAAACATCAAATAATCAAAATAATCTAGTAAATACTCATATTTGTTATAATTGGTCAATGAAGTGCTGCAATATAAAAATAAAATAATAATAAGCAAATATCGAGGTTGTAAAAACCTATATTTTTCTTGTATATTATTGTACTACTGTAATAATTATCATACCAGTCTTTTAAAATAATAAATAGTATGTGTGATCACTAATAAGTGGCCGCATTGACGTATGACCTAGGTAAGAGCGCAGTTAAAAAACCGCACTGAAAAAACCTTGGCCTGTATTTTTTGAGAAGCTACGTCTTGTTCATTACTGACGAATGTTCAACATACTTGCAGATAAAAAGTTACTTTTTATAAAAAATAAATAGAACCATTCTTACTTGTTAATATTTATAAATAATATAACATATAAATGTTTTAAAAAGTAGAAATTAGTTTTACAATACAATAAGATAAAAATAATATTTAAAATTGAATTAAATACAATGGTAAAATTAACATTTACGGCCGGGCCAGTTTAATAGAAACATCCTACTCATAGTACATAATATTATTCCACTTGGACATGGGTTGCGGTTTCGGTTCCTCGAGGTTCATTTAAATAAGATATGATTTTTCAAATGAAATATAGAGTTAAAGATTCTTTTATTTGACTTTAATTTATCTTGATTTTTTTTCAAATTTAAAAAGCTTTATTTTAGGCTACGTATAGTAATTCGTAAGTTCGACATTCAGTTGAGTGAAGGTCTACTTTAGCACAAATACATAATATTTAAAGTGGCCGCACGCTATAATGACCATTTTGACTTTTGTCCCCTCATGAAGACTTTGAACTTTGAAGGAGAGAATTACGGTACTTCATTTATTTACGGTAATTCATTACGATAGTGATGAGCAAAGATTCATAAATTTTATCGAATGTAATTTCAGGACCCAAAAAATATTTGTTATATATATATATATATATATATATATAATATAATTATTATATATTATATATATTAATTATATTATTATTATTATATATATATATATATATATATATAATGGCTGTTGCCAATTTCATTGATTCCGCCTGTTCTTATTTAATTGCATTAATTCAGAGTGTTTCTCAATCTGTGCCCTTAGAAGAATGAACGGGGCTTATATTGAACGTCTGTCAGTTTCTTGGGTGGTTTCCGCTACTGGGTGGAGATTCCTCTCATTTTCCTTTCTTAGTTTGTTAACTGGGTCCGTTTCAGCTTCCTTGACCAATTGGTATAACCGATCAACTGACTGACTCAACCACTTTCTTAGGTATACTTAAGATAGAAATCTCCAGTGGAACCCCCATCTCTCGACTGTCGAAGGCAAGCTTAGCTCACACGTCTTTGCAATTAAAAAAGTAAGACAATTAAGAAACGTTAATACGGCTCGACTCGTTTATTTTACAAAAAAAAAGATATACGGGCTATTTGTAACTTAAAAGCAAGATACTCTCTAAGAGCTATTTTTAAAGAAATCGGTATTCTTACGGTCCCTTCTCAATTCATTTTTAAAAAAGTTACTATATATACAACAAAATTTAAAGGCTTATATTGAAAACAGCTACAGACATACAATCAATACAAGAAATAAAAATAGGTTCGTAAGGCCAAAATTTTAACTTTAAAAAGTGAGGAATCCTTGGGCTTGAGTATACGCATATATAATAAAGTTCCACAAGATATCTTAGAACTTTCTTTTTTTGGTTTTTAATCTAAAATTAAAGGTATATTATTAAATAAATCTTACTATAACATTCAAGAGTTTTTGATTGATCGAAATGTGTGGAACTTGGGTTATTGACTCATTTGCAGGGTTGATGTTATAATGTATATGTCAAACATTGTTAAATTACATTTAAAAAGAGCAACTGTTGAGTTTCTGGCAAGCTCTTCTCAGCAGAACAGCATTCCGAGCTCGTGGTAGCTTACTCACAGACTGACTATACTGACCAATTTAATGTAATTGACGATTCAAAAGTGAGTGTAAATGCCTACTTGAATAAAGATATTTTGAATTTTGAATCCAAAAATTGACATTTATAAATTTGTATAGATTTATATTTACATATATTCTAATAAAAAAATACGTAATCTACACATATAATAAAATTGTCACTGATCCATTCATGTACATGAAATTAAAAAAAAAAAACAACATAGGGGGGCTTTATAAGAGCAAGAAAACCCAAAACAATGGTTTTTCAGTTTGTCTTTATGTCTGTATGTTTGTGCACGCTAATCTCAGAAACGAATCCGTTTCTGAGATTAGCGATCGATTAATCAATCGATTTGGATGCAGTTTTCAATATTGTCATGGGACTCATTTTACATTTTATTTATTTTTTTTCAACAATCGGTTAACAAAAAAAATAATAATCTCTGTTTATATGATTGTAAGGTTGCTTGTTGTGTACCCAAGATGTCGATAACCAGGTAATTTAATGAAACACGGGTTATGAGGACGATGTTTGTATTGCAACTAATTTTGAAAATATGTAAGCAAAAATTATCTAAAGTGGCGCTCACGCACACTTACAAACTCAACATGCCGCCCACCAAAGGACCTAGTCCTTTACTACATAAATACACTCTAAACAAGGTTAATATCTAATTAACAAGTAGTTAAGCTAATTAAAATATAATAAACTAAACAAGTGGACTGTAAATAATAAAGTAAATAATTGTCCTTTGATTTTATACAATCAAAATAACACCTAATAAAAATTATAACAAAAGTTATTCCTTATTAATTGGCAAAGCACAAATTTTAGAAATTGATCTTTGAACTATGTTACTACGGTATTTAATACTATAAACGCGAGTAATACCGTCTCCACCTGGATGTTTTGCGATTACTCTACCCAGAGCCCATTTAGCAGGTGGTAATTGATCATCTTTTAATATCACTATATCGCCAACTTCATATTCCTTCTGCTTCTTAATCCACTTTGATCTAGTTTGTAGACGAGTAAGATATTCGCTCTGCCAGCGATGCCAAAAATTTGCTACCAGTCGTTGACAGAGCTGCCATCTCGACAGATGCTTAATGTTGACCTGACTTAAATTTGGGCTGGGTATTGTAACAGGGGCTTCCCCAATCAAGAAATGTCCGGGAGTTAATATCTCTAGTTCAGTATCTGCTGTATCAACGAGTACCAATGGCCGTGAGTTGAGGCTAGCTTCAATTTGGCAAAGTATTGTAGTCACCTCTTCGTAAGTCAAGTGAGTATCTAGGATTCGCTTTAAGTGGAACTTGGTAGACTTAACGGCCGCTTCCCATAGCCCATCGAAGTTCGGGCTATACGGAGGTATAAAGTGCCACTGGGTGCCGTCTGCTGCAAGTATATCTGCTAGATGACCCGGTAAATCAAGATTAGCCTCCTTCAATGCTGAATGTAACTCTTTATTAGCACCCACAAAATTCCGTCCGTGATCATTTGGAATTTAAAAAATGTTTTGAAACTATAAGTAACTTAGATGTTAATAAAATTGTCTGGTTTTCATTACCCTATAATCAAGGTTTGCCACAGGCCGAAAATAAAATTAGATATAAGATAAACTTACTGATATATAATTTATGTTTGTATAATGACAAATTTCATGTGATTGACACTAACACTAATGTTAGTAACTTTTATAACTTGACTAATGGTAGGTATTACCTATCTCCATATATTAAAAGACAGGTAGCTTCATCGCTATTATATTATTTTACCATGACAGCCAATAATTTGGCTAAAATTGTTTCTATTGAACAGCATTTAGTTACTTGTATAAGTAAAAACAGCTTGGAAATAAATCCAACTAGTAATAGTAGTATTAGTAGTAGTTTAAACTAGACATTAAGACAGTAGAGATATCCTCTAGCCAAATAATTAAGATATCAAATAATGATATTAATGATGATCATAAAAATACAAAAATTGTTAAAATAAATAATAAAAACCATAACATAAACTGTATCAACCTGGTGCATCAGAACATTCAGTGTATTAGAAATAGGGAATTAGAAATTGAATTGTTTTTAAATACTTTTAATATTAATATTTTTTGTGTCACTGAGCATTGGCTTAAGAATGATGAATTAATATTTAATTTCAATAACCACCAGGTTGGTAGTTCGTTCAACAGAGTTAATTCCATACATGGTGGCTCTTTAATTGTTTTAAATAAACAGATAAAATTCAAAGAACGCAAGGACATAGTGAGCCACTCTGTTGAGCGGATAACTGAACTTGCTTCAGTTGAATTAGAAGAGTTCATAATTGTAAATGTTTATAGGCCACCGTCATCTAACTTTGAACATTTTGAAAAGATTATGGATGAGGTATTGTATAAACTATCACAATCTAGTAAAAAGGTAATCATTTGTGGAGACTTCAATATTAATATTCTTGAACAAAATTCAATAAGTATAAAGTTTTTAAATTTGTTCAAATCTTATAATCTTTTACACATGTTTATGGAGCCTACTAGAGTCACAACCACTAGTGCCACTTGTATTGATAACATTTTTAAAAGTGTTATTCCAAATTTTAAATGTTTATTCAATACATTAGATTCTGACCACTATGGCCAATTTATTAAATTCAGTTGTAGCAAGAGAGAAAAATCAAAACAGAAAATAAGTTTTATACCAGTGACTGTAGAACGTATCGAACAAATTAAAAATGGGTTAGTACGCTATTTGCCTTTGATGAAAAATTCAAACCCCAATATTATGTATAATGACTTTTTTAGTACTTTCACTAAATTATTTAACTTTATATTTACTCCAAAAACAGTGGTTGTTAATGATAAATTAGGTTTTAGTGATTGGGCATCTGCTGAGTTACACAAAAATAGAGAAAAATTATATAATATGTATGCGGAATTGATGTTTAATACTAGTAATGAGTTTAGGGATGAGGTAAAATTATTTTCCAAATCTTTTAAAAAACAATGTAAAATAGCAAAAAATCAACATATTCAAAATAAAATAGGAAATAGCATTAATAAAATAAAAACAACTTGGAAAATAATTAATGAGGAAACTGGAAGAGCTAAATCCCAGAGGATCGACTTTAAATTAAATATAGATAATAAATATGTCACGTCTGACCTCGAGGTTGCTACTGCTTTTGAAACCTTTTTTACTAATATTCCAGTGACTACAACGTTATCTTTAAATTCTTCTACCGCTGCAGCTATGGGTTTACTTAGAGAGAATGTAGATCAATGTGTTAGTAGTTTTAAGTTTGAAAAAGTTAATGCTCAAGAAGTAATCAAAGTATTTAGATCAATTTGCGTTAAAAAGACTAGTGATCTTTGGGGGTTTTCTGTTGACATACTTAAGTCCATAATTGACATTGTAGCGCCAGACTTAGCATTAATATTTAATAATTGTTTAGAATATGGTATATTTCCTGATCTAATGAAACAAAGTAAAATAACTCCATTATTCAAATCCGGCTGTTCATTAGATCCTAGTAACTATAGACCTATTTCAGTCTTACCCACTTTTAGTAAGATTTTTGAGAAAATAATTCTTAATCAACTTGTAGCATATTTCAGTAAAAACAATCTCTTACACAAAAACCAGTTTGGTTTCAGTGCCGGTCGCTCTACAACAGATGCTGGTGTAGAGCTATTACTAAACATATTTGAAGCCTGGGAAGGATCACAGGATGCACTTGGCATTTTCTGTGATCTATCTAAGGCGTTTGACTGCGTTCAACATGAAATCCTTATAAAAAAGTTAGAACATTATGGAGTTAAAAATAAGTCCCTAGATTTAATTAGTTCATATCTTAATGATAGAATTCAAAAAGTTGATGTAAATGGAAAACGTTCCCCTGGTTCTTTGGTAAAAATAGGTGTGCCACAGGGCTCTATCTTAGGGCCTTTCTTGTTCCTCATTTACATAAATGACTTACCTCACCTAGTGAGGGAAAAACATGGGATAGTGTTGTTTGCTGATGATACTTCTCTTACTTTTAAAGTTAATAGACGGCAATCTGTTATTGACGATGTAAACAATGCTCTCTCAGATGTTGTACAATGGTTTAACGCCAATAATTTGTTGCTCAATAAAAAAAAGACGAAATGTGTCAAATTTAGTTTATTGTTTGTTTTTTGTTGTAAATTAATTTTGCTTTATCGACCTTCTGCATCACACCGATTCCTTAAAAGTCACTACTTGCGGTAGCATCGGGAGTCGGGTTGCCTCCCTCCCTCAAATATGTGCGAAGGGGGTGATGGCTGGCTCTTGTGTTATGCTCGTGAACGGGTGCTGCTTGCGGTGTCTGGTTGTGTGGCAGGCCGAAGATTTATATATTATATATTTTTTCTGTTATTATTATTTAATTTTCGTTGCCTGAAATCATTAGGCTTATTTTCAGATTGATTGCGAAGGTTCTAGTTGTTCCAAAATTGCACTTAAGCTTGACGTTTGTGAAACAGTGATCACAATAACAAAAAATATATCCGGCTGAGTTTGTTGTGTGGTTCTTCTCAGACCAGGACGCGTTTGGAACCCTCATAGCTTTAACATTAAGATGGAAAGTGATTTTTCAGAAGGGCTTATTACGATAAATCTAGTATCGTAATAGGCCCTCCTGACATTTCCATGTTGACGTACACAAGTGATCACTGATTATGATTCTAAGTGGAAAAGATATAAATAAATAAATAAATAAAAAAAAGATCGCTCCATATTTGAGCACACCTTCCTCGTCGGGATACAAATCTCCTAAATGCTCCGATAAATGCCGCTGATGTAAGATCGCCGACCAACTCCAAATGTATAGCCTTTGTGGCCATACAAACAAAAATAGCGGTGTATGATTTATGAGATTTTGCTCCTCAACCCCTTGACATGAGTATTTGTAAAGGCCCGGTAAAATCAACTCCACTATTAACAAATGGACGAGCAGGAGTGATGCGAACCTCAGGAAGGTCACCCATAATCTGTGTTCTCGATATAGCTCGATGGCGAGCACATATAATGCACCTATGTACATGCGTTTTTATAACGTTCTTTACTCGTATTATCCAATATTTTGATTTAATGTAACTAAGCATTAACTGAATTCCTCCATGTAATGTCTTCTGATGTGCTTCAGCTACAATTAAGTGTGCAAGTTGATTCTTCGTACCTAAAATAATTGGATACTTCTGCTCTGTATTTTTATTGCGTTTCGTAATCTTCCGCCCACCCTGATAATATTGTTATTGTCTAGATAAGGATTTAGTGTTTTTAAGCAGCTTTCTTTCTTCACGTTTACTCCTTTCTGTAATTTTTCTATTTCCATTGAAAATTCTTCACTTTGTGCTAGTTTTATACATTTAATTAATGCTTCTTCTATTTCAGATGTTGTAATCGCTTTATCAATGTCTTCTAAATTTTTCTTTAATCTTAAAAATCTTAAAAATCTTAAACAGTAAATAATTGTTTTCAAGAGCTCTTGTAGTGTATTAAAGTCTTCAAACTTAATTCTCATCATTTTAAAATTCACTGATATGTTTTTAATTCAATCTCAGTAGGATTTATGCTTTTATCAAATCGTATGTTTTTATTTTTCAGCCATTCCGGTGCTTCCCACCATAATTTACTGTTTTATTAGGTTGTCTACATACATCCCTCTAGAACCAATATCAGCTGGATTGTCTTTTGACCTGACATGAAACCAGTGCGAGGTAGAAACGTTATCCAAGATCTCTACAACACGGTTGCTGACAAATTGCTTCCATCTATTTGGATCGCCTGCAAGCCACGGTAAAACCACTGTGGAGTCCGTCCAAGCATAGACTTCCTTTTCTGGCAACCTCATTGCCTCTTTTACTTGTGACAATAGTTTGGCTAAAAGTACCGCGCCGCAGAGTTCTAAGCAGGGTAGGGAAATATTTTTAACTGGCGCCACTTTAGTACGGGATGCGATTATTCCTATTTTAATTTCTCCGTTTTCTTTTTCTACTCTATAAAATACTACTACACAATATGCCTTGATTGAAGCATCACAATATCCATGAACAATTAAATTTTCGTTTTCTGTTTCTGTATGTATCCATCTTTTTATTTGTATTTTATGTAAATCATTAAAACTGTCTCTAATTTTATTCCACTCTTCTTTATGTGATTTTTTAACCTCTTCATCCCAGTCAATTCGATCTTTCCAAATATTCTGAATTAAAATTTTGGCGTGAATAACAGCTGGTGATATCCATCCTAAAGGGTCGAATAAGCGTTGGTGTCAGCAAGGATATTTCTTTTTGTAAACACAATTGATTTAGGTGGCAGTTTAGTTTGGTAATGAAAAGTATCTGTTTTCATATTCCAGGATAGACCCAATGTTTTAATAATGCTTTCATTCGTGTCAACACTTATGCTTCTCAATGGCTGTGGAATTGAATCTATAAACTCTTTGCTATTTGATGCCCATTTCTGTAATGTAAAACCTCCACATTTTAACAATTCTCTTAATTCTCGACTTGCTTCTATTGCTGCTTCTACCGTATTGTGCCCACTTATACAATCGTCCACGTAAAAATCTTCTGCTAAAACTTTAGCTCCTATAGGATATTTATCCCCTTCATCTATTGATAATTGTCTTATCGTCTTGATTGCTAGGTAGGGCGCCGAGGCTGTACCAAATGTCACTCTCAGCATGCGATAGTCTTCTACTTCATGACTTGGATCCTGTCTCCACAATACTCGCTGAAAATCTGCGTCCTTCTTTGTAACCAATATCATACGGTACATTTTCTGTATATCTGCTATGAAGCAGATTTTATTCATACGACATCTCATTATTAAATTTCGCAGGTCATCTTGTAATTGTGGTCCCACTAATAGCAAATCATTTAGTGAATTGTTCTTTGAGCTTTTGCATGACGCGTCAAAAACAATTCTGACCTTCGTGGTTTCGCTGTCTCCTCGAATGACAGCGTGGTGTGGTAGATATATAGCAAAATTATTTATCTCTTCTTTAGGAACTCTTTCCATGTGATTAAGTTGTATATATTCTTCCATTACTTTACAATATTCTTCTTTTAGTTTTGGTTTGGTTTTTAATCTTCTTTCCAATTGTTCTAGTCTTTTTAATGCTATATCTCTCGTTGATCCTATTTCTTGCGGTTGTACTTTAAAGGGTAATTTAACAATATATCTTCCATCTAAATCTCTGGAATGTGTTGTTTCATAAATATCTTCACATGTGCGTTCATCACAGGTGAGTTTGCGGTTTGAGGTATCGTCAATGCTCCAAAAATTTTTTAAAAGGTTATCCATGTCTATGTCCAGGTGGTGATGCATGACTACTACATCATTGTTGGTATGTTCTGAAATGTTACCAAATAAAATCCAACCTAAACTTGTTTCTTGAGCGGAAGGTGTACCTGGTGGTCCCTTTACTAAATTTTTCTTCACAATCTCGGTATATACATCAATGCCAAGCAATAGATCTATTTTGTTTGACATGAAGTATTGTGGATCAGCTAACATTAGACCATCTAAGTGTGTCCAATTTGAATTAGGTTCCATTGTAGACCCTGGCAATTTTGACGTTATGTGTGATTTTAAAACATATGCTTTCAGCGGGAGACTGAATTGCTTATCACACCTTGATGAGATCTCCAACTGTACCACATAACGTACTGGGGTTGATGTGGATCCTACACCCGTGACAGATCCTCGTACAGGGGTTTTCTTTAGTCGAACTAATTGAGTTGCATTCTCAGGATCAATTAATGCTCTTAACGTAGTCTCACGGCCACATTTACTCTTGACTGGTACTAACGCTGTCGCTAATAATGCTCTTCTCTGCTTGTATGCGAAGTTCACTATAAATGACTCATCCTGAATATTTTCTTGTATGTCCTTATGCGTGTGCATTGAGGAGATTCCATGTGTGTTACTATTCTTCTCTATATCCTGAGAATCTTCTCCCTTCTTACTGTGATGAAGAAGTGAATGATGACGCCGTCCACAAATCTTACAAGAAATCTTCTGTTTACAATAATAAACTGGATGGCCTGGTGACAAGCAGTTGTAGCATAAGCGATTGTTTCTAATGAATTCATTTTTCTTCTCGGGATCTAGTTTTACAAATTCTTTACAGTGGCAGAGAAGATGCTGGCCATTACATAATTTACAAGTGACGGTTACAGCTGACGAATGGAATGAATGTTCTTTATGTGTTTTATGAATGTTTGTCGAAGGCGAGCAGGTTAATTCGAGTGTATGTATGCGATTATCCAAAAAAGTAATCATATTTTGTAAAGTAGGTAAATCATACTGGTATTCTACACACATGTGATTCCCATTCCTTG
Source organism: Napeogenes inachia (assembly GCA_959347355.1). NCBI lineage: Eukaryota > Metazoa > Arthropoda > Insecta > Lepidoptera > Nymphalidae > Napeogenes > Napeogenes inachia. The sequence continues at coordinate 326,162 of OY365799.1, read as the reverse complement.
TGTGTATCAGAATCTAATTTTTGCACAGTAATATAAATGATCATGGGATCCCACGAGATTGTTGAAATAGCCGTCGAATTTAAACTATTTAAACACTCTTGTCTACTATCTATCAGAACTTTTAACTGACCCGGCGATTGCATGTTAACCTTTTTAACTGTAAATAACCTTTTCAATATTGCATTCACTATAAGTCGCTTGTGACTGTATCTGTTTTTCAAACTTTCCCAAACCCTGTTATAATTTGCTTCTGTAACTTGAATATGCTTAATTGTATTTCTAGCCTCGCCCGTCAAACACGATTTTAAGTAATGTAATTTTTGCACTTCACTTAATGTCTTATTTTCCGATATTAATGCTGTAAAAGTGTCTTCAACGATTGCCATTCTTCATACATGCCCGTAAATGTGGGTAAGTTAATCCTCGGAAGTTTTACCTCGGTGCTGCTTGAGCTGTCCTTATATGATGACGCATCAACTCTCTCTGTATTTGATAACCGAAGTGTATCCGTAATATCTGTCTTCAAATCCAAATATGTTTCTTCACACTGACTATATAAATCTTCAGCGAAATAGGTTATGTTCTTACGTTGTTCCTTTTTAGTACATTTCAATAAATTTTGATAACTATTCTGGTATGAGTTCCAAAATTCTTCTAAACACTGTAACCTTGCTTCCATAAAACCTTTTGTAATTCATATTTTCGGTGACTTTTTATAGTTTGTCTTTATCTTTAATATACTGCCTGAATAGTGTTCCAAAACATCTAATATTTGTTCAATGTTCTCCATAATTATAATAAACAATATTTGATTTTTTATAAGACGTTCACTTCGTTATTTAGCACTGGAATGCGTATCACACTATATACCCACAAGTTTGTATAACAGTCGTCGATTCTCTTTTGTTCACTAATGAGTTTCATATATAAAAAACTCGGCGGCGACAACTAGGTAATAGATCACTTGCAATAATAATTCTTCAATCCGGTTCGTATTGGACCATGTTTATATGATTGTAAGGTTGCTTGTTGTGTACCCAAGATGTCGATAACCAGGTAATTTAATGAAACACGGGTTATGAGGACGATGTTTGTATTGCAACTAATTTTGAAAATATATAAGCAAAAATTATCTAAAGTGGCGCTCACGCACACTTACAAACTCAACAATCTCTTTTTGTCGTACCAGTTTGAAAGTTTATAGTTTTTACATACATCGTGGTAAGTACAAAGGGTACGTTTTATCAAAATCGAAAACTACGCGTACGAAGTCGCAGGCACAGCTAGTAGTGTATTAATTTTAAAACGTAAGTCTGCTCATTTGTTGACTGTTTGGCAGAACGAAGTTTGGTGGGTCAGCTAGTGTTTATACGTAAATAATAAAAGAATATTCAACCGCTTTTGTTTGTTTGTTTAGTAATTTTATAGTACCCAAGAGATTTTGATTCGGTTTGTGCTATGATTTAATTTTTTTCTAAAAAATGAAGAAAGAGATACAAAATCTAATTATAAAAGCATTCGTAATGTATTTTTCGAATTATTAAAAACTTAAAATAAAAACTTTGGATATTATCATAAATATATGGTTCAAATAGTTTAAGCACATTTCAAATTTTTTTCATTTTCATTTCAATTTATTTAAATTGAAGTAATTGAATTAACACGTTGGTCTTAAATTGAAGTAATCGAATTAATACGTGGGTTTATAAAAAATGGTCTGAATTGTAAAAGCGAACTTGTTTTTCTTTTTCCAGTTCAGTTAAAACGTTTACCGCATATTTAATGCTCGTTTAATATATATTGAATCATTATTTTTGCTAAAATAAATATTTATTAAAGAAATAAAAATACATATTATATATACCTATATTGTTATAAACTTGATAATACATATCCTTAATGTTACTACTTTTTCTCGGTTAAATTTTATATTTCTACAAAAGGAAATTTGGATCCTATCCAACGTGAATTCTCGTAGCATAATAATATTCTGACTAACAAATATGCTGACCATTTATATTTCACGGTATACCGACATACGACGAAACATGCAGCCCTTGCAATTTAAATGTGAATGAATTGTTGAAATGGAAGTCACGTGAAATTCTAAACCGAACATACCATAATATGTTATTTATGTTAATGCAACTGATTGTGTTAAAAGCGATTGCTAATTTATATGTTTCATGACATCTTTACAAAAATTACAAATGATAATGCAAATGGCATTACAATGCGTTTGTGGACCAAACAAGGTTCTTACACTTATAAACGTTATAAAAAAGCTCGGCCATCTTAAACATAACGAGTCCACTCTTTATCAAAGTCCAACTTCTTATAATATTTCTTCTAAATCAATTTCTAGACGAGACGAAGCTTCTTAGCAATCCATGGATTCACCGTGCGGGTGCCGGGCCCATCGCTTTGCAAGGAGAGTGTAATGTAGGTAGTAAGTAAATTCCTTAGCTTAAGTACAACTGTATGCCGTCAGTCGTATTATACGTGTCCCAAGTAACGTACGTCTTTTATTTCCTCGAATATTCTACAGTGGCGACGAAACGATTCGAACAAACGCGTGTGAGAATAAAGAAAGACAGTTCAACATGTCGATCGGTAAAATAAATGAATTTAATATCAAAAGTGATAACTGGAGATTATACATTGAACGATTGCAACAGTACTTTTTGGTTAACAAAATCGAAAAAGTTTTGCATGTACCGACATTAATAACGGTCGTTGGTGCAGAATGCTACGAGTTATTAGTGAACTTATGTACCCCAAAGAAACCGCAGTCATTTGATTTTGAAGAATTGATGACTATTGTAGAAAAGCATTTACAACCGAAGCCGAGTACATTGGCCGAACGATACAAGTTTCGATGTCGGATGCAAGAGAGTAGCGAGTCGATTGCAGATTACGTGGCTGTACTTAAATTGGTATTCCGTCTACCCAGACACAGACTAAAACATTTACTTGGTTTTGTCCTCAATCCGCCCGTCCACGTACAGAAATCCTCAACTACATTTAAAAGTACCTGACATTGTTTCGGATTACGTGTCAGTATCGCGAGATCATCTGCAAAAGCTAGTATGGATTCTATGTATTTGTTGTTGAACTTAAATCGATAGCCCCACTTTTTTCATTTCTAATTAATTGGTCTATTAAAATGTTAATAACTTTATTAAATATAATAGGAGAAATACAACAGCCCTGAAATAAACCAACGTTATAATTAATTGGTTTGAATGGTTTTCATTAAAATTTATAGAGAATTTAAATTTTGAATAATATGATGCAATAATGTCGCGAACTACCGTAGGAAAGTTATACCATTTAAGCGCGAACATCATTAGTTCAAGTCGTACCGACCCAAAGGCGTTTTCTAAGTCTATCCAACAAACCGTAATTTGTCTCTCGTTAGTTCTAGCATCTTTAAGGCTTTCCGATATTAACGTATTATGTTCCAGGCATCCAGAAATTCCGGGCAAAAACCCTTTCTGGTGATTAGGCCTAAAATATCTATTGTTAATCATGAATTGCGTCATTTTAGTTTGTAAAAAAGAGAAAATATTTTGGAAATTGTATTTGTTAGGGCTATCGGTCTAGTATCCTTAGGATTATTGACATTGTCGTTTTTCGGAATGAGGACAAAAAGGGCTTTTCCGAATGATACCGGTATTTGCTTTCTTAACCAGATTTTACCGAATATATTTAAAAGATGTTTATGGAGCGACGGACATTTTTTATAAACTATATAAGGGATACCATCCGGACCTGGTGCTGACATAGATGGTTTCATTTTAATGATTTTACTGATTTCCTCCAAAGTTGGTGGGTTGGCTTATAAATCTTCAGTAGGAGTCTCAGGTTTGTGTTCGTTTGGATCCCCATATAGTCTTTGGTTTTCTGGCACTTCGTATGTGTTATTATAATGATCGAATTTTATAAAATCTATACATATAATAAAATCGTCACTGAGCCATTCCTGTACATGGAATAAAAAAAAAAAAAACATCATAGGGGGGCTTTATAAGAGCAAGAGAACCCAAAACAATGGTTTTTCAGTTTGTCTGTTTGTCTGTATGTCTGTATGTCTGTATGTCTGTATGTCTGTGTGTTTGTGCACGCTAATCTCAGAAACGGCTTAACCAATTTGAATGCGGTTTTCAGGAATTTATTATCACAGTCTTCACTTAACATTTAGGGTTTATTTCATCTAAATCGGTTAAAAAATAAAAAACTTATGACTATTTTTGTCAATGACGTAAAACGTACCATCAAAATCTTATTCTATACATGTAATAAATCTGTGGAGGAGTAGTATTTGTGCTTTAAAAATATTTAAAAAAATATACCAGGATGTAAAGTAATAACTAACAGAATCTATTTTCAGAATTTTTTAAATCTTTGTCTGTATATGTGTTTGAAATTTAGTTGCGTACACAACACGAAAAAAAAAATATTTTCAAAAATTCATACAGGGGGACCTTTATATACCTATAAGTAAGAGAACCCAAAACATTGTTTACTTCATTTTGTTCGTCTAAATGTCTGTATGTTAGTGCACGCTAATATCAGAAACGGATTAGTCAATTTGGATGCAGTTTTCGGGAATATACAGGGTTATTTGTAATTAGTTGATCACTTCTTGCAGCCAGCCTCTCTACATCAACCCCAACAACATTTGTTCTACGACTTTTTAAAATTAATAGTTTTAAAAATTTATTTTTTCTATACAAAATTTATTTACTGCCTCTGAACGTGCATTTAACAACCTTGCAACCTTGAGCAAAAGAGAGGCCACGCACTTTGCGTAGGCAAAATACGTGCCAAGGACACGTGCAGCGGGGCGCGGGGTGGCGGGTGGCGGGGTGATGCAGCGGCGGCGGTGCACGTTTGAACTTAACCTCACTCTCAGTCTTTTGTCACGGTTGATTAATAAGCGTGTGCCGCGCGACCCGCTGGCTCCCGTTAATTTCGATTAGTGAAAACAGTACTGTGATGCCGTAACACAAATATCGAGTACACCAAGATGGTGCGAGTGCTGTCTAAGTGTGGTAAACCGAGTCGCTGAACAGTTGATTTTTAGGTGTGGTCTTTGTGTTGGATATGAAGGGGACTATTCTGCACCAGTATCGACGAGGTATAAATCTAAGAGGTAATTTGTAGATATTGATTCCTTTTGTAAATAACACATTGTATTATTGTAAATAATCTGATTCTACCTTGATTAATTGTTAACAATTTTATACATCATAAGTTTAAAATTTTAATACATAATGCGACAATTGGGTAATTATTACATACTGTTCGAAATAAAAAAAAATATATATAAGTTATAATAGTATTACGTGCGTGGTACCTTACAAATTTCGTGCAGAGCTAGCCTGTCGCGACCTATACTTTAGACTTCTTACAAAATACAGGGAATTTTTTTGTTTCCTTTGTTTTGAGTTATTTATTCAAGATTTTTAAAAAGTCGTAAAACAAATGTTGTTAGGATTGATGTAGAGAGGCTGCCTGCAATAGGTGGTCAACTAATTACAAATAACCCTGTATAGTCATGGGATTCACTTTATATTTTGTTTTTTTTAACAATCGGTTAACAAATAAAGAAGTTAATAATCTCTTATTTCGTACCATTGCTTCTTACCGGTTATATACATTAGTAAGTACAAAGTGTACTTTTTATCAAAATCGAAAACTACGCGTACGAAGTCGCACGCACAGCAAGTTACATATTATAAAGCAAAATCGCTTTTCGCGTCTGTCCCTATGTCTGTATGTATGTATCTTTAAAACTACGCAGTTTTTTTAATAGATAGAGTGATTCAAGAGGAAGGTTTATATGTATTATACCATGCTTAGTATATCAGAGAACCACTGATAATTTCAAGATTTCTAATGCGAAGTCGTAAACAAACACTTTTGTTTGCGCTTACAGTGCTAACGCTGGTTTAACTCCACGAGATATTAGATCAAAATAATGTTCTAAGTATTTGTATACCTTAAAAAGTTCTACGAGAAAATCCGCGATGGTATATGTTTACCTCTTAGGGATAACCCACAGTAGCAAATATTTATCCTTTACTTTTTACGAAAAATAATAGGTTATTTACGAAGTGATTTTAAGAAATACAGCTTTAATCCTTATCTAATTAAGTAACTTAAATACACTTTACATTTATTATAAAACAATATAGCTCCTTACAGCATGTATTTTTAATGAATATTTTCGAAGATATTACAGATTTAAAATATAGGGTCTTCGCTTTTGCGGCGGTACGGTCTACCGGTGCACTCTCCGTCTCCGTGCAAATCGTCTAAAAAATGGCTTTTGTGAATGTTCAGTATTGAAAATTTTGTAAATGCATATAGCTAATTGCATGTTTATCATTTAAAATTGTTTTTTTTTAATAAAACTAGACCTGCAAGTTGATGGCTAAAATAACGTCGATTATGTAGCTCAGAATTCCTCAAGTTTAATATTTTGATTATGTGCAATGAAAATCTGTAAGTGTGTAAGTACATGATTAGAATGGTTATTAGGTACTCTGTTTAAGAAGTATTTAAATGGACTTATAAGTAAAAACAAGAGAGGTATAAAAATAATTACAGTACCTACTATTGTATCCTTATTAAAAACTTTAAATATACTTTTGACAATGAGCAATGTCTGCCGATGTCCTAATTTTGATCGTATCACTTAAAATAAGTCATATAGAATCCAATACAAAAAAAGGAAGTGGGAATTGTTTTACTACGAATTTAAGGCGTGCGAAGCCGCGGGCAAAAGCTAGTTATTATAATACAATTGTAAAATCAAACAAACAACAGATTTCAAAGTGTTTATCTATTACAACACATTTTTTTACTATTTATTCATTATTCGGCTACCATATATACATAATTGGTCTTCTAATACAATGTTATAAAACTTATAGACTCTTAACAAATTCAACTATAATAATCAATTGTTGTACATGGAGTTTTTTTGTAAATATAGTTTAAATTATCTGATTATATGTTCAATCTGGCTAAACAGCCTCATACGAACAATAAAAAATCTACTGGACACTTTAACTTCACCGCCTGTGGGAGATTGTTTCCAGAGAACTAATTCGCCCTTCTTAAATTTTTCTCGAGTTTACGATGCTTGTCATAATTTCGTTTCATTATTTCTGCTCTACGTACTAATCGCTTGGAAGCGTTTTTCCTCTTTTCATTTACGTTTGGTGATTTCTCTATATTGTTAACTAATTCCGGCATAAGTCGACCTATCATCATGATACGACCTATGGGATTATGTTTAGTCATAGGGTATGACTAAACATAATCCCATAGGGATGATAGCCTATACTTTCATTAATTGTGTAATTAATTCCCCAAACGGTATCTGATATACACTCTGTCCACATGTTAGGGTCTATAATGCGAGTACGCATAGCATCTAATAATGTGCGATTAGACGATTATTTGTCGCAAACTCTTTAAAAATCCTACTAGTAAAAGCTAAATTTCTATCTGACTCTACTCTCTTAGGATAACCGAACAAACTAAACATATCTTTTAAAATTGTAACGGTTTCTACAGAATTAATCGATCTAGAGGGACGTGCTATCAAAAACTTAGAAAAGGAATCGACTATCATCAAAATATATTGGTGTCCTTTTTTTGTTTTACTAAAAGGCCCAATATGGTCAATGTGAACTACTTCCATTGGGATAGATGGCTTAGAAATAGGGTGAAGTTCACCACTTTTATTGCCGTAATTTCCTTTAGCATAAGAACATTCCAAACAACTACTTACATATTTTTTAATAAAACGAGTCGTTTTAGGAAACCAGAAATCGGATTTGATAAGTTCTTCACATCGTTTAAAACCTATATGACCTATTTGATCATGGAATATTTGCATAAGTTTCCATCTAGCAAAAGAGGGTACTACTAATCTATCACCATTCAAAACTTTTCTATAAAATTGATTATTTTTGATTTTGTAATTATTTTTAACTTCACTACACGCCTGACCTTCCGATAATTGCTTAATTATGCTATTGAGCTTGTGGTCTTGTAACTGAATCGTCAAATACCAATCATCGGATGATATCATATTTATATTTACAATGTTATCGGACACCTTAGAACACTGAATATTATTATTTTAATTTATATCTTTCGTCGATGGATTACGACTCAGGGCATCCACGTGTTTTATACGATCTCCTGGTCTATACTCAATCTGAATATTAAAATCCTGAATAGGGAACATTCATGTAATTTTTTTTTGATAAACCGAAGTATGGAAGTAAAGGTGTCAATGTAAATATACCTGCTGAAAAACAAAATGTAACACTGTCACCATTTCCTCATTTAACACACAACATTGTTACAAAACAGTTTTAAAAGTAAAACTATCTGTTTTAAAAAGAAAATTGTTTACTCATTACTGAAAACACAGCTGATAATACTTCTATAGCATTCTATATCTGCTGATTATCAACCAAGTTATTTATCTGAGTCAAGTGAAGTGAAAAATGATTCAGAGGCAGAAACATTTTAAAAATGTATTGTGTAGTAGCATGCTAACTGCTATTCAAAAAGAGTTTGTAGGTATTTGTTTTGTTAGAGTTGTTTAAGTATTTAGAAAATGTTTTTAAGATTACCTAAACAATTGTATCATTTAATAAAACCTTTAAGCACGAAAATATAGGTTTAAATTATTTATTTTTCTCAGTAACACTGATACCACAGTATGAACTTAAACGCCGATATATTGAATGGTGTGTCAAATGACGTCACATTTCCTTTCGACCAATGGTGGCGCGTTTTGGAATTTTGAATTTCGCTCCCTAAATTTACACTTTTCATAAATTATTTTATGGCCTTAAATAATTAGTAAATTAAAAAAAAATGATTTTATTATAATAAGATGATAAAAAGTAATCGAAAAAAAAATATTTGAGACCATTTAAATTTTTTTGCATGTTCCCTATTCCAAGCCACCACCGTTCTATACGGGGAACTAAATCTTTTTTGAGTAACGTATACCTCACAGCGGAACAATCGGTTACAACTTTAATTGAATGTCCATAGAAATATATACGAAATTTCTTTAAAGATCAACAACAGCTAAGGTTTCAATTTCATAACTGTGACACATACTTTCTTCACGTGAAGTTACTCGACTATAATAAAACACTGGTTTTAACGCGCTATCAGTTTGCAATTGAAATAAAATACCCGCGACTCGTAATTTACTTGCATCGGTATGTATCTCACACGGTAAAGTAGGATCATATAAAGCTAATATAGGTCGTGAACATAGTTTTTGTTTCAATTTATTGAAACAATCATCGTGTTTACTATCCCATACCCAATTAGAACTCTTTTTTGTTAAGTCGGTTAACGGTTTTGCTATTATTGCAAATTTATTTATAAACTTCCTGAAATAACTGCATAGCCCTAAAAACTGTCGCAATTGATGTAAATTTATTGGCTTAGGAAAATTCTCCACTGCTAGTATTTTAAGATTACCAGGTCTTACACCATTTAAACTACTCTAATGACCCAGAAATGAAATTTTTGTTTTAAGAAATTAACATTTTTTAAGGTTTAGTTTTAAATCTGCTTTTCGTAATTGAGAAAGCACTTTCTCTAATAATCGTAAACCATCCGATACACTTGATGTTGAGAGTAACATATCATCCATAAAAGTCACTATTTCATTACTACCCACAAGCTTAACTAATTTTTGGATTACTCTCATGAAAACTGATGGCGCATTGGCTAAGCCAAATGGTACTCTTAAATATTCATAAAGACCATCAGGGGTAATAAACGCGGTTTTGTGTATGGAATCTGGTTTAATCAACAAGTGATGCTATCCAGAAAAAAAGGTCTAAATTTGTGAAATAATTTTTACCCGACAACTTGATCTATATGAGGCATAGGGAATCTATCTTTGACGGTTATCTTATTTAAATCTTTGTAATCGACACACAGTCTATATTCGCCATTTTTTTTTTCGCACTAATATAATAGGAGATGCATATTGTGAAGAAGATTCTCTAATTATACCCCCGATAATTAAATCATTTACCATTTTTTTTTACTATTTCTCTTTCTGTAAATGCTAATCTATATGGTTCCCGGACTGTAGGTTTATTCGTTTCAACTTCTATGGCCATTTTGCCTAAATTTGTACGCCCTATTTCGGTAATATTTGCAAAGCAAAACAATCCCTATATGACTTGAAAAGATCTACCAATGTTTTTACGTATTTATTCCCAATATCACCAATATCAATATCTACAAATTCATTGTTACTATCAGAACACGCTCCTCTCCTCACAGTAAAACAGTTTGAACTTACTTGTAGGTCCGGTGTGCACCGTTCAGCTCTGGTGATCGTCGCCCCTTTCTTCCAATCAATGGTGTTGGAACCGATGTTACAGACTATCACAAAGCTGTTTCCACTTCGTAACACGGAGAATTTAGATTTGATTCAGAACAGGGTTTATGACTATAGTATTTTACCTTAATTTAAATTTACTTGGATACAATTTATATTAATTTAGTTGCTTCGGTCAGAGTGACCGAGCTTGACAGTTACATGAGTTTTGACCCAACGATATGCAATGTTATGTTGAAATTATAACATTATGACATTAACATTTAAAGACATAAAATTTTTCATTCAGAACAAATTGAGAATCAAATAGCCATATGAGAATTGAGTTAGACACAGTAATTTTAAGTATTTACAGTGGAGACAATCAACGCACAAAACAATAATAATAATAGTAAGACATTACCATCATAGAACATTTACATTTACATGGACACAACACATACTATTCATACACAGTTACTAGAGGGTAACCGACTTACTGATTTTTATTATATTTTATTATATTCTTATTTTCTTGTTTTTACAGGTTCCGGAGACCGGAGGACTGCGGTAAGTTTTTTTTTTTTTGACGTGACAACGTCTTAAATTAGGTTATACTGGGAGTCACTTATGAAAAAGTGTAACGCCCGGTAACGTAACGATGAGTCACACACACTAGAATGCCTTGCGTCTCTCTACCACTCAAACATGATCGGTCCGCCGAGCAATGTTTTGATTTTCAAATTGATTCTTTAAAATTACAAATATTAAGAAAAAGTGGCAGATATAAGAAAACTTGATTTAAAATGTGTTGAGCAAGAATTTTAACATCTAATTTAAGTAAATGTTTTAATTTTCAACTTCATTATTTACAATTACAAATTTTAATTAATTTCAAATTTTAAATAAATTTCAAAAATTTCAACCTTCGATCTGAATAAGTGTTTTGATTTTCAAATTAATTCTTTAAAATTAAAAATATTAAAATATATAAAATCAGAAGTGACGTCACATAACATTATTTGTACTTATTATTATTTAATATGTAGGCCAGTACATGTGACCATACTTGGTAGACACCATTGGAAATAGTATTTTTTTATAACTGAAAAAAATAAATATATAAAATACTGGTAGCAAACAATAACTTCAATGATCGATATCTCCGCAACTAATTGATGTATCAAAAGTCTGTAAATAAATTTTGTAAAAAATAATAACATCAATAATATAATATAAAATAAATAATATATAAAATGATTTTACGTGACAACGTCTTCATGGTCCTATCCTCAACAAAATCACTCAAATTATTGAAATATTGTGCAATTTAATAATATTCATATCAATAAATATTCTACCGAGAAAAAGACGTGGTCACGTAAATCTTCGCCCGTAAAACCGACTTTACAGGCAACCATATTTTTTTTTTTCCCCTCAAATTTTCTTTATATTAATGGTGTTTCTTCTTTCTTCATGTCCGGTTCATCCCGCCATGCCGGGGCCGCATTGGAACAATGCGGCCTTCATCCGGATGTAACTCCCAGCTGTCCCGCCGTGTGTGCTGCCAAGGTAAGATTGTGGAGTGGATCGACCCCACGAGGTTCTCGTTCTGAGTCTTAAGTGAGTCAGTTATGTCCTTGTCAGTATTGTAGTTAAGGACACTCCGGATGATGACGAGCGGGTCCTTATTGACTGCATCGTCAACTTTCAGGTTTTTGTCCTTGTCAGTCAGTCTTGTCTTGAGTTTCGTCACAGTCTCCTTTGATGAGCAGCTTATTACGACCTTTTGGTCTTTGGCTTTTCGAATGCGCTCGACCGCTAACCCACTTGACCGGGCATCGGCGGCTCCACGCACTCGTTTAAGGATCTCTTCGCTTGTGTCTTCCTCAATCTTTGAAGAAACGATGATGGTGTGAAAGGGTTGGGGCATCGCTGATTTCGTCGCAGGTCCCGTCGCAGCGGCTTGGGCGTAAGTTTTCGCGACACTCACCTCGTCTACTATGCTCGCGAGCTTTTTCCCCGTGGCCTGCAACTGACGATTTAGGGCCACCGCCTGCTGCACCTGCTCCTGCTGGGTGCTTTTTGAGATCAAGTCGATCACGTCAAATGTTATGATTTGGCGGACCGACTTGACCTCCTTAAGCAACTCCTGGTAGTCGGGTGTTGCTGCTACCTGCTTCTGCTCGGCGGCAAGGATGGCAATCTGTTGAGCGTGCTCCATCTCCTGTTTGGCCATCTGGTTGGCCATCATCGCCTTCGTTCGCTCTAGTTGAGTTTGGAGCGTTTGTCTGGATTCACTCAACCGCAATTCAATTTCAAAAATACCTCCAAGGTTCTCCAGCACCTTCTCTTTTATGCTGGTTTTAAGGTTTCCCGACTGCTCCATCTGGGCCTTCGCCTCCTGGAACAGTCGGTTCGCCGTGACCGGCAACGTGGAGAGTCCTTGGGAAGTAACGTCACCCGATGTGTCGCTATCGCTGGCGAAGGCTGGTGCTGCTGCCAGGGTCTGTTGCACATCCAGTAACCTCTTAGTAAAAATTTTCTTCCTCACATCTTGTTGTTCCAATTCTCGTTTGGCTGAGGAGTCCGTCGCTTTTGATCCTGCTGATGATCCGAGCTGCTAAGCGACATTTCCGAAGTGGAATTTGGGTGGTAGGGGGTAATTTGGGGATAACGGGGATAGTTTGGGGAATTATGGGGCTAAATATGGAGTAGTATGTACAGTGGGAGTGTAGGCGCGGTCCCGTGAGGCCAGAAGCAATTTTCCTGGTCCAGATCGAATGTCTGGATCCAGAGATATGGGCCCAGAGATATGGGCCTTTAAAAGTTCGGGGTAGCCGTGGGGAGGGGAAGGAGGTGCGGGAGGGGAAATGTGTCGGGATAGGAAGTTGCGCAACAACCTGGACTATAAGCTGAAACCAGTCCAGTTCCGATCGGATGACCGGTTCCGGAGTTAGGGCCCGCGGGAGTGAAGTAGTCGGTGCTTGGGAGGGGAAATTGGGAAAAGTGTTGGAGGGAAAAGGAGTGCTCGGATCTTACTTGCCAGTAGAAAAAAGTCCAGTCTGGATCCGTTGACTGGTTCCGGAGTTATAGCTCGCGGGGTTGAGGTAAGGTGCCGAGTAGGTGGAAGGGGGGGGAATTCGGGAAAAGTGTTTGGGCAGAAAGGAGCGCTCAGTCCCGGCAAAGCCACAGAAAAAAGTCCGGTCCCGATCGGATGACGGGATCCGGAGTTATGGGCTGCGGGGGTGAGGCGGGGGGGTAGGGTGGGGGGGGGGGGGAGGGGAGGTTTCGTGGGTCGAACTTTAGTGTTGGGGTAGTATAATTTGCGGGGTTGTATGTGGGCGCGCGTGGGTGGGAAGAAGGTGTGGGTGGATGCGGGGGACTTGGCACAATTTTAATAAATTTAATATAAAAGACCAATTTTACTATAGAGGGGACTTAGAAAAATTTCAATTAATTAATATGGGACTTAGAATAATTTTGGCCAATTTACTATGGAGCTGGGACTTAGAAAATTTTTCAATCTGCGGGAGTAGGTATGAGTAGGTATAGGTATAGGTAAAGGTATAGGTATAGGTATAGGTATAGGTATAGGTATAGGTATAGGTATGCGTGGGAGAGTTGGTATGCGCGGGTGGTGTATTAGAGTAAGGGAGATAGTGTGAGGGACAAGGAAGGATATACTATGTGGGACAAATATCAGTAGGTATAAATATAGGTAAAGGTATAGGTATAGGTATGCGTGGGAGAGTTGGTATGCGCGGGTGGTGTATTAGAGTAAGGGAGATAGTGTGAGGGACAAGGGAGGATAATATACTATGTGGGATAAGTATGAGTAGGTATAAATATAGGTATAGGTTTAGGTGTAGGTATGCGTGGGAGAGTTGGTATGCGCGGGTGGTAGGGACAAGGACTGCTATATAGGTAACAAGGAAAGGTATATACTACTATGGGGGACAGGGAAAGATAGTGTGCTAGACAGAGAAGACTAGCACGCTATGGGGGACAGGGAGAGGATGTGTGCTAGAGAGAGAAGACTAGCACGCTCGAGGGAATGGGAGAGGTAGCGTGCTAGAGAGAGAAAACTAGCACGCTCTGGGGGACAGGGATATATGTATATGCACGGTAATATGGGTGACAAAGAAGGTTTTATAGTATGGAGGACAGGGAGGGTGATATGAAAGACAAGGAAACCTAGCACGCTTGGGGGACAGGGAATGATAGATGTGGATTTTTGTGCAAAGGAAAGGGATAGTTGCTCGTTCCACTTCTAGGAATTTTCCACCGGAATCTATGACGTTTATATGCAAATTCTTACAATTACCAATTCGGGGTTTTTGATCAATATCTTCTAAAGTAATTGATAAAAAAATCTGAAATTTTGACAGTATGTAGATCGATAGTTCTTGAATCTAGTTAAATAAAAATAGTTATGCCTTATTGATCTAGATTTTGAGATATTTAGGTCTAAACTTAACTGATTTTTGGCAGCGTCTTTGTTGCGTCGTATTTCCTCGGAAAATTGTCCAAATTTTTCACTCGATAGCTCGTTTTAAAGGGCTATTAAAGCCCTACAAAACTGCGTTTTCAGAATTTCCCGGACACTCCCGGGAACACTTTTGGTCCGCACTCACTTTAACAATTTTCTTTAATAACTTTTTAATTTTCCGGCCAAAAAATCCAAAATTGGTATCAATTTGTAGAACTCACTGAGAGCTATAAAATGGTAATTTAAAAACTATAGGTCCTCGATCGCGTTTGAGCAGCGTTTACACTTAAAGTATTTTGACACTCTTAAATTTCACAATTTTCGCAATTTTCACAATAATTCGCACTTTCCCGAAACTAAAGTTTATATATTCGTGTAGTAGGCAATTAGCCCTTTTATTTGACACCAAATTTACTATAATCGGAACTTTTTTTACCACTTCACTGAATTTTCGTAACTTTTTTTAACTTTAATTATTCACGGAGCGTTATTACAACACTGAATGCGCGTGCGTCGTCGACCGTAGCGTAGCGCGAACTGGGTTAGGTTAGGTTAGGTTGGGGGAGTCCCCAAGTGTGTGCAAGTATGTCCTCGTCGTCTCCCCTGGACCCCGTCCTGACCACGGTAACGCAGGTGGCAGGCGGGTGACTGAATCTTGCAGACGATACTTGGGTGCGTTCGGTATTATTCCTGACGTCATGCTTCCTTTACGTAACAGTAAAGGAAGATTCTCCAAAGGCCCTTCTCAGGGCCAACCAAAAGGCCCTTCTCAGGGCCATCCAAAAGGTCCTTCTCAGGACCAACCAAAGGGCCCTTCTCAGGGCCAACTAAAAGGTTCTTCTCAGGACCAACCAAAGGGCCCTTCTCAGGGCCAACACGACGACCTTGCTATCCATTATGACTCCGATTTTCTGTACAATTTGGATGCTGACGATTTGGTTGCAAATGATCCGACGCCGTTGGTCGGGTCTTCTGCAAATGACACTGGCGAGAATCTCGATTTTGAAATTCCTTGTGAAAAGGCGGTGCTTCCTAAAAGTACCAAATCACGTACTTGCGGGACTGTAATGTCCGACGGTGAAGTGAGTGAGAGAAGAAAGCGCCATTTTTCGGAAGTCGCTCGACTTCTTAGCGATGCATCCGGAAGTGAGGCGGAGCCTGGTGTACCATCCTCGAAATGGAGCACCGCCCGGCGCGGACGCAAAAGCTTAACGCGTGGTAGTGGGCTCGCCCGGGCGAAAGCCGATCAGCGGGCCCTTAACGACGAGGCTGAGGAGGGCCAATATGAGAGGAATCTTACATCGCAGGCCTTTCGTAAGGTGCCCGTTCCACCCATGGTAATAGGTGACTCTGATGAGGAGTCGTTCCTGGAGTCATGGCACAGGGACGACCCTGATTCGCGGGACGCAGCTCTACAGCTATCCTGGAGGCCTGCCGGAAGTCTCAGAACCTCAAGGGTGGCATACGGAGAATTATTAAGGAATCTACCAGAGAACTTCTTGAGGCAGTCGAGGCTCTGGCTGGAAGCACTGCAAACGAAGAGACTCGTCGTCTTAATGCCGACAACTCGCGTCTCCATCGTGAGGTAGAAAACTTACGGGCAGAACTCAAAGTTCACAGACGCGAGTTTGCCGAGATGAAGGCGGCTGCAACCAAAACAGCCGTTGCAGCTGCTAAAACTCCATCTCTCAATACAGAGTTTTTCGACGAGTTTAGGCGCTCGGTGATTTCATCGGTGGGCGTAATGATGAACACCCGTTTCCGAAACATCGAAGATCGCCTCCTTCCAGAAAAAAATCTCCGTCCGCCTCTCGCTGCAGATAGGAGAAAGGAGGCTGCCATGACTGCGGCAGGGAATCTGGACGCACGTCCTAATCAGCGTACAGGTGCACCTTCGACCAAAACGACTTCAGTGCGGCCGTCTAATGTAGGACCGTCTAGTGCGTCTTCTGAGTGGACGACAATTGTAAAAAGAGGTAAGAAAAAGACTCTTCAAAAGTCTGTACCACCTGGCATGCCTCAGTCGTTGAGTGGTGCTGCTAAAGTTGTGAGACTTCCAAAAAAGGGAAGTGAAAATAAAAAAGCCAAGACGGGTAAGAAAGCTGGAAAAAGGTCCCAGACTAAGCTGCCATCTCCTCGATCGCCAGCAGTGATAATAACACTGAACACTGAGGCGGCTGAAAAAGGCGTCACCTACGCTCAAGTCCTAGAACGTGCAGCGGAGAAGGTGGATCTCGGTGCTTTAGGACTTGAAAGCGGGCTAAAGATCCGGCGGTGCGCCACTGGTGCCAGGTTGCTAGAACTGCCCAAAGCAGCTCTAGATAAGGCGGAAAGTTTTGCCACAACTCTTCGCACAGCACTTGATGGCGTGGCAGATGTCGTCCGACCCGTAAAAAGGGTCTCAGTGAAAATCAAGGGTCTGGACGACTCTGCCACAATGGAGAAGATCGCGGCGGCGATTTGCCGCGTCACAAACTGTCCCAGCGAGTCTCTTCGTGTCGGTGAGATTCGTTGGGGCTCTGGGGCCATGGGGAGTACAATTATCCGGTGCCCCGTTGACACGGCCAAGGCCCTGCTGGCTGCGGGCCGCCTGCTTGTGGGTTGGAGCTCGGCCGGGGTCGAGCTCTTGGAAGAGCGCCCTATGCGGTGCTACCGGTGTCAAGAACCGGGGCACACGCGAGCACTCTGCCCTACGGAGACCGATCGCAGCGCCGTTTGTTTTCGGTGTGGCGTTGCAGGTCATGTACGTGCCAAGTGCACTGGAGTTTTGCGCTGCGCGGTCTGTTCCGACCTGGGCCTCGCAGCGGGCCATGAACTGGGAAGTGGCGCCTGCAAAGCTCCCCGAAAAAGAGGAAAGACAGCTGGTCCTTCGCCAGCTGCCCGAAGCGTAGTGCGGGATCAACCGCCTGTAGAAGCCATGTCACAATGATCAGACAAAGACATGGCTTCCTACAGGCGAACTTGAATCACTGCGCGGGGGCACAGGATCTTTTCCTGCAATCCCTTGCGCAGTGGGAGGTGGATGTCGCGGTTGCGTGCGAGCCATATTTTGTCCCCACCCAGCCTCACCCACGCTGGATTGGGGATTTAGATGGCTCAGTTGCGGTCGTAGCCGGGATGGCGGTTGGCCCGCCCCTATCAACCGTGGAGAGGGGAGCGGGGTACGTCGTTGCCGTCTGGGGGGAGTACACCGTAGTCGGCGTGTATTTCTCCCCCAACCGTCCCCTGGCAGAGTTCGAGGTGTTCCTCGACTCCGTCAGGGCCGCCGTGGCTCGCAGGTCGTCGGGGTCCGTTGTGGTTCTTGGTGACTTCAATGCAAAATCCCGGGCCTGGGGCAACGCCACAACAGACGTCCGGGGAGAGGCGGTCGAGTTATGGGCCCTACTTTCCGGGTTGTCTCTGCTCAACAGGGGGACGGCCCACACCTGCGTACGGCACAATGGGGGGTCGGTGGTGGACCTCTCGTTTGCCACCCCAGCTGTCGCGCGCAGGGTGTCCGGATGGAGAGTAGAGGACGGGGTGGAGACTCTCTCGGACCACCTTTATGTCCGGTTTGAGGTCTCCTCCCTTCCTGGCATTGGTGCTGTGGCCTCCAGAGGTCCCAGCACCTTTCCCAGGTGGAATGTAAGCCGGATTGACGCCGAGCTGGCGGAGGAGGCGGCCATTGTGCAAAAATGGTCCAGCTCTGGGACAGCTGTAGGAGCCAACGTCGATGTAGACGATTTGGCCGGTCGCATGCGCACAGCCCTAACCAGGGTGTGCAACGCGGCCATGCCAAGGGCAGGTCGATGTTCTCGGCGCCGCGCGGTGTATTGGTGGTCACCGGAGATCGCGGCTCTCCGGTCGACGGCCAACAGAGCCCGGCGGCTGTACACCCGTTGCCGTAGACGCAACGGGAGCGATCTGGGCTTGGAGGAAGATCTGCAAGGCTTATATAAGAAGGCAAAGAAGGCCCTATAGCTCGCCATTAGTCAGGCGAAATCTGCGGCCAGGGAAGAAATCCTGACTGGGCTGGACGGAGATCCTCGGGGGCGTCCCTATCGCGCAGCGCGAAATAAGCTGCGCACCAGGGGCGCCCCGCTAACGGAGACCCTCGCGCCAGATCTGGTGGAGAGGGTGGTCGGAGAGTTATTCCCCGACCAGCCAGGCCACTCACCTCCCATAATGGCGCCCCCTCTCCTGCTGGTGGAAGAGGACGCTCCACCTCCAGTCACGGTGGAGGAGATGGAGATGGCTCTGGAACGCCTTCGAGGTACGAAGACGGCACCGGGTCCCGATGGCGTCCCAGGGCGGGTGCTCGCGCTCGCCCTCAAGCACCTGGATGGGAAGCTTAGGGAACTCTTTGACGCGTGCATAGCGGGCGGAGAGTTCCCGAAGGCATGGAAAATGGGTCGGTTATGCCTTTTGCCTAAGGGGGGTGATCCCGAATCTCCTTCCGCATACCGACCCATTGTGCTGCTGGATGAGACGGGAAAACTACTAGAAAAAATTCTAGCTTCCCGTCTCGTTCGCCACCTGGAGGAGATTGGGCCACCGCTTTCTGAGGCTCAGTACGGGTTCAGGTCGGGGCGGTCGACAATCGACGCCCTGACCGCCCTGAAGGGCATCACAATGGGAGCCGTAAGGGATAAGGAGGTTGTCCTGGGGGTGTCGCTAGACATAGCGAACGCCTTCAACAGCCTCCCTTTTGAGACGGTCGCGGAGGCACTCCGATATCATAGGGTGCCTCCGTATCTCGGACGGCTGCTGAGGGCGTACCTCCAGAACCGGGCTGTAGTGTGGGAGGACGGTGACGGGCGACTGCACAAACGGCGCATGGGGTGCGGTGTTCCACAGGGGTCGGTTCTGGGTCCGATCCTGTGGAACATCGGGTATGACTGGCTCCTGCGGGTGCCGGTTCCCCCTGGGGCGGGGGTCATCTGCTACGCAGACGACACCCTCGTCTACGCCCGGGGCAGCTCGTATGCGGAGGCAGCGCAATTGGCCACCACTGTTACGAACTTGGTGGTCAAAAGAATTGCGGCGCTGGGCTTGATGGTCTCCGTGTCGAAAACGGAGGCCCTCCTATTCCACGGCCCACGCAGGGGACCGCCCAGGGGCGCGCGCATCACCCTCTTGGGTGAAGAGGTTTTAATCGGGGCCCAGATGAAGTATCTGGGCCTCGTACTGGACGGACGATGGAGCTTCGGGGCACACTTTGTCCAACTCGCCCCGAAGCTGGTGGCCGCAGCTGCCGCTCTCGGCAGACTGCTGCCCAATGTGGGGGGTCCGGCTTCGCCTTGCAGACGCCTTTACTCGGGCATCATCCGAAGCATGGCACTGTACGGCGCTCCGGTATGGGCGGATGCTCTCACCGCTAAAAACAAAATCCTTCTAAGGAGGCCCCAGAGGATTATAGCGGTGAGAGCAATACGAGGGTACCGTACAGTGTCGTGGACGGCGGCCACCCTGCTAGCGGGTGACCCCCCCTGGGAACTCCAGGCTGAAGAAGAAATCCTGAAGTTCAGGACGAGTGCCACAGGAGCCAGGATCCTCGAAGTTCCAGGAGCGGGGGGTGGCGAGAAGGCCGACTTACTTGCTAGTAAACTGCGTGAGGTTCTAGATGTAACTTCCGCAAAGATACAGAGGCCGAGTAAGAAAGTTGAATTCAGGATTTCGGGGCTAGAAGACTCTGTCACCCCCGAGGAAGTCGCTCGAGCGTTGGCCACTGAGGGTGGTTGTCAGCCCGAAGACATTAAGACAGGCTCAATAAGCCCCAATGGCTCTTTATGGGTGTGTTGTCCGGTCATAGCGGCGAAAAAAGTGGCTAAAGAAGGAAAACTGCGCGTTGGCTGGGTAACAGCCAAGGTCCGGTTACTCGAGCCGAGACCGTTGAGGTGCTTCCGTTGTCAGGAGACAGGACACGTTGGAGTGATGTGCGCGCATGAAATCGACCGCAGCGATGTCTGTTATCGCTGTGGCACTCCAGGGCACAAAAGCCGTGAATGCAGAGAAGACCTCAACTGCGCCATATGCGCAGAGGCAAACCGGCCTGCTAGACATAGGATAGGAGACAAGAGCTGCCCTGACATGTCGAGGCATAAAAAGACCTTGAAAGGCAATGGAAGGAAAAGAACAGGTGCTAAAAAGGGCACAAGTGAGTTCAGCAAGACCAATACGTCAACCCAACAAGCGGAGGAACCAATGGACACCTAAAAATAAATGGCTGCTACAAAATACCTACAGGCCAATATAAACCACTGTGCCAAAGCCCAGGACTTGTTTCTCCAGAGCATGGCACAGTGGGGCATTAAAGTGGGAGTCGTGTCCGAGCCTTACGCGGTTCCGGCGAGAAGCAACTGGCTTGGCGATTGTGAGGATTCAGTCGCTATATTTGCTCCGACTTCTGCAGGTTTCGAAAACACCCGAAAAGGGAGAGGATATGCAATGGGAGTAGTGCACGGTGTCACCGTTATCGGCATTTACGCTGCCCCTAGCCGGAATCTTGCCGACTTTGAGGCGCTTCTCGCAGAAATCGGCGCACTAATTACTCAGCTGTCATCGCGTGCAGTCTTAGTGGCTGGTGACATTAATGCCAAATCGACGACTTGGGGTTCTCCCACGACAGATGTCAGAGGTGAGGTTGTTGAAGAGTGGTTGGCTGCGACGGGACTTACGCTTATGAATCGAGGCGCGACCAACACGTGTGTTCGAAGTAATGGTGGGTCCATTGTGGATGTGACTTTCGCATCCCACAGTCTCCGGAGCCGTGTGCGTGGTTGGAAAGTTTTGACAGACGTCGAGACTTTATCCGACCATCGGTACATCCGGTTTGCTGTCACCTCACCCAACTCGCCCGTGTCGGTACCAGGTGTCTCAACCAGTACTGGCCCGCGCTGGATCTTAGGTCGGCTAGACACATCAATAGTCGAGGAGGCGGCGATAGTTGAGGAGTGGCTCCACCATTCCCAGGTTCCGTTCCAATCCGTCGACGACGCAGCAGAGGGTATTCGAGCTTCGTTGGCTCGAATTTGTGACGCAGCTATGCCGAGGGCGAAACCGTTCCGGCCAAAAAAGCAACTGTATTGGTGGCATCCTGAGCTCAATGACTTGCGAGACGCCTGTGTGAGTAAGCGACGCCAATACTACCATTATAGGCGAAGAAGAAACAGGGACCAGGCAGAAGAGGACGTCCTGTACAACTCTTACCGGTCCGCCTGCAAGGCCCTACATGCGGCCATCGCTCGGGCGAAGGAGCTGTGCTGGAACGAATGGCTACAGATTCTGGACAGGGATCCCTGGGGTAGGCCATATCGGGCCGTTCGCAAAAAGACCAGAGCCTGGACTCCCCCGCTGACCAGTAGCATGCAGCCGCAGCTCCTGGAGCGAGTCATTAATTCACTCTTCCCTCAGACAAACGCGTGGATCCCGCCCGCCATGGGAGTCACAGAGCCACGGCATATGGAGGACCGTATCCCACCTCTAACTGAGGAAGAATTCAGAGTGGCCATCGCGAAGCTTGGTTCAAAACGCACTGCTCCGGGCCCAGACGGTGTACCGGGGAAAGTATTAGCCTTCGCGATGATTCACTTGAGTTACAGGGTGCGGGCCTTATTCTTTAATTGTCTGGAACAGGGCCAATTTCCTCGGATGTGGAAAACTAGCCAGTCCTGCTGAAGAAGGACGGACGGTCGGCCGAACTGCCATCGGCCTATCGACCGAAATCAGCAAGATTTTTGAGCGCGTGCTAGCGGCTCGCATTGTTCAGTCGATGGACCCGGGACTGCACGAGGCGCAATTCGGATTTCGGCGAGGGCGGTCCACCATTGCTGCCATCGCTCATTTAAGAGATTTGGCCGATAAGGCTATTTTACAGGGTGGAGTGTTGTGGGCAGTGTCGTTGGACGTTTCCAATGCATTCAACTCTCTTCCTCTGGAGACAGTGAAGGCCGCCTTGAGATATCATAGCATTCCACAGTATCTCCAATCGCTCGTCGCCAACTACCTTGCAGGGAGAGCAGTCGAATTCCCGACCAGCGGCGGAGGATGGGCAAGACGGCCGATGTCTTGCGGTGTTCCACAGGGTTCGGTCCTCGGTCCGCTCCTGTGGAACATCGGCTATGATTGGGTGTTGCGCGGCGCTTTGTTGTCAGGAGTTGCTGTGATGTGTTACGCGGACGACACTTTGGTGACGGTGCGTGCTGCCGACCATCGAGAGGCAGGCCGCATTGCCACAGCTGCAGTGTCCCAGATTGTGGCGAGAATTCGGGCGCTTGGGTTAGACGTAGCTCTGGATAAAACCGAAGTCCTAGCCTTCCACAAGCCCAGAGATGCTCCATGGCCTGGAGCATCTATAGTCGTTGGAGGTACTTCCATCGCCGTCGGGTCAACAATGAAGTACCTAGGAATTGTTCTCGACGGTCGATGGAAGTTTGACGAGCACTTTCGTCAACTGAAGAATTCGGGCGCTTGGGTTAGACGTAGCTCTGGATAAAACCGAAGTCCTAGCCTTCCACAAGCCCAGAGATGCTCCACGGCCTGGAGCATCTATAGTCGTTGGAGGTACTTCCATCGCCGTCGGGTCAACAATGAAGTACCTAGGAATTGTTCTCGACGGTCGATGGAAGTTTGACGAGCACTTTCGTCAACTAGCGCCAAAGCTTCTAGCTACAGCAGGGGCACTCGGTGGACTTTTGCCCAATCTTGGGGGTCCCAGCGAAAAATGCCGTACCCTTTATATCGGAGTTGTACGCTCCATGGCTCTCTATGGCGCACCAATCTGGGCTAATGCAATCTGCAACAGAAATGTGCCACTGTTGCAAAGACCACAGCGTGCTATCGCTCTACGAGCCGCGCGTGCATACCGCACGGTGTCCTACACCGCATCGTGTCTCCTCGCCGGCAGCCCTCCCTGGGATCTGGAGGCCGAAGTCCTCGCGTCAGTCTTCTGGCGCACGACAGAAGCACGCTTGACTGGGGAACCACCTTCTCCACAAGAGGTGGTGCGATGGAGACGTGAGGCTCGCGGTGACCTCCTTCAGAAGTGGTCGGCGAGACTGGAGAATACAAATGTGAGCCGGGATCTAGTGGCAGTGATTCGGCCATGCCTGCGTGGCTGGGTCGAACGAAATCACGGTGCGGTGTCGTTCCATTCGACACAACTATTGACCGGGCATGGATGCTTCGGCCGCTATTTGCACCGAGCCCTGGGGCGGGAAATGACGACGGCGTGTCATCATTGTGACTGTGCCGAAGATACGGCGGAACACACGCGCACATTTTGTCCTGCGTGGGACGCGGAACGAGCTGCTCTTAAAGAAACTCTCGGAGAGGACATCTCACTGCCTGCTTTAATCAGGGCCATGGTTGGGAGTGAAGAAAAATGGAACGCAGTGTCCTCCTTCTGTAGTTCCGTGATGCTACAGAAAGAAGCGGCAGAACGTGTGCGAGAACAGCATCCAAACTCGCACCCGGTTCGTCGCGGACGGCGCGGACAGCGACGCAGGGCCTACTTGGCCAACCTGCCGCCATAACGCTGGACCTTCGGACGATAGATCGGGGGATCTATCGTACCACATTACACAGTCCCATGGAGGGAGGCTCCTTAGTGTTCGAGGAAGCCTTCCAGGAGTAACTACGTGCGGCGAGCCCTTAACCCTTAGGGCAAATGCTGGCGGGATCGCGGAAGTGCAACAGCGTCCCCGCGATCCCACCGTAAGCGTGACGAAGGAACACCCCAGGGGTTTTAGTCGGTGTGAGTCCGACATAACCCACGGCTCCACCGGGCCGCGGTGTATCCATAACGGATTTCCCCTGGGGAAAAAAAAAAAAAAAAAAAAAAAAAAAAAGGTTCCAGTGTGGGGGGCGTCATCGCCGGGAACCTCCTCGTGTGTCCGTATGTTTCCCTTGTTGCTCGGATTCGTCCGGTGACATCGGAAGCGGTACGGGCCGGTGCTCCCTGGGCAACAACGGTTAATGTGATACTTCGGGTTTGCATTAGCCGTTGGCTAATACTCGGCGCGGGGGGGTGGGTTTCGCGGGTGAGCACAGGCTCTCCTGGCCGGGGGGTACACCACAGGGTCCCTCCAGGTACCGCTCTGTTTTCAGAGTGGACTGATTGGAGTGATTCTGTGGGTCCTTGGGGGGGTGCGCGGCGGTCTCTTCCCTTCTGGAGGAGGCTGATCTTTATTGTGTGTAGGGACTGCCCGTGGGGCGTTAGTTGGCCATGAGGGTTTTAAAAAGTGCCTGATTCATGGCTGACGGTAAGGTTGCCGCCATTTGGTTGGCATTTTTGGGGGGTCGGCTTTCTGGCTGACGTGGGGGGGGCCCGGCCCTCTCTAGTGAGTGATTTTAGCTCGGTTACAGGAGTGCCGGGATGCGAGGTCCCGTTCAGCTTCCTGGGGCGGCCTTGTTCGTGGGGCTGCCTTAGATGGAGTTTTTGACCTTCGCAGTGGTGGGTCCGAACCTTACGGCCGGTCTTTCGGGAGCAGTGCTTGCATTGTTCTCATTGCTCTCATTGTTCTCGAGGAGTTTTGGCCCGGACCTGATGCCAGTGGCGAATGGTCGTGGGCAGGACCGGATCAGCAGCCGTCGTTTTCGGTGGCCCTGTTGCCGGTCGGTCGACGAATCCGATGGATACTTCGCTGCATAGTCGGATGAGCCTTTTGCTATCGTCGAATCGTAACCTCGTGTAGGTTTCGCTGTTATGTTTAGCAGCCTTCACGAGAGCGAGGGTCTTGCCTTCATTGGCCGGACCGCGAGGAGATAACCTCTTTAAAAAATCCTCAATTCCCGGCGTTTCGTAGCGTGACGTCGGGGTGCTCGTGTTTACGAGAGGCTGGGGAGCTCATCAGCCGCTAGCGCATAACCCTGGGATACCACCCGCCCTCCCAGGTGTATTAGGGTTACCCGGGCAAGGAGGCCCTGCCGGGGCGGACATTTTATTTCCTGCCGTATTCGTGGGATAGTTATGGAGAATTTTATTAAAAAAACAAAAGATTTAGAAGGTGTAGAGAAGAGCAAGGGAGAGGAGTTGAGGAGAAGGGTGACAAAGAGTGTTGTCAGCAGGGAGTCAAGCGTGGGGAGACAGGACGAGATTATGGACTCGGACTGTAGTTACACTACAGGTCGGTCGATAAGTTCAGATACCAGCAAGAAGCTTTGGCGCAAAAGGCGACACCCGGATTCCGACTCGGCATTTACCGATGAGGATACGGCACGGCCTACTTCTGCGACCAAAGGTCGAGGACTACGAGTTGAGAACGTGGGATTGGCGGATGCCAAGAAAGCTCTCCTCGCTACGAAGCGAGAAGAATCTAAATTGATGGCCGAGGAAGATTTGGAGAAGAGTGTCTCTGACACTCAAACGAGGAAGGAACCCTCCGGTTCAGAAACTGAGATTGAGGGTAATCCACGATCCCGTGGGTCAGCGGCGCATCGTGGGCTACAAGCGCCAGAGGAGCTACCTCTTCGCGGGGGACCAAGTCCGCCCCGCGAAGTGAGCCCGTCGTTGTCTTGACGAGGACGGAGGCTGGAACGAATGCCTTTTACAAGTCAGCGTCCGCTGCGCCGGTTCTTGATTCCGAGGAGGGGATGGAGAGCTCCATCACGGAGCTCCCCTTTCAATTGGACGCTGAAAAGCTAAAGGCGAGGGCGGGGCAATCGGCCCGCTCCATTTATGAGGTTGTACGTACCTCAAACAATTTAAAGGGCGGACACCAGAGGGCTCTAAAATTGGCTTGTGCGTCACTTGTCGAGGTTGTCGACACGTTAGCTGAGCGGACGGCATCCGAGGAAGCCCGGAAGGTCCGGTCTGAGAACGCACGTCTTCGCCGGGAAGTCGAGGCACTAAAGGCAGAAGTGAAAGCCCATCGCCGGGAGTTTGAGGCGATGAAAGCTGCCTCGGCCTCTAAGGCAACTTGCCCACCTCCTGCAGAGGTGGCACCGCCTTGCCCCCAAATGTCGGGTCTCGAAGACCTGTGGGAGGAGTGGAGGCGCTCGATGATCATCTCGATTGGCACATTGATAAATGCCCGATTCGAGGCGATTGAGGAACGCCTCCTCCCTGAGGTTAGGGTCCGCCCACCACTGCAGGCGGACCGAATTAATGCCGCTAAGGCTGCGGTGGCCGTAGATAGTGGCTCACCGGTGGTAACGACCCCGGGTCTATCCGGGTACGCAGCCACGGCGGCTGCGTCGGTGGCGGCAGCTAAAACTAAAATCCATCCTTCTGCTATGGCGGCAAAAGAAGGAAAGGGCAAAAGCGTAGGCAAGGGGGCGAAAAGTTTGTTGTCCAGGCATCCCCGAGTATCGGATTTGCCGGCCGCCGCTCCCCTGGTCCCGACGGTTTCTTCGGCGCTCATCCCAGTGCCGATGCAGGGATCCTCTGGAGTGCTGAACCAGGGTTGGACCCAAGTCCAGAAAAAGAGGAAGGGAAAAGGGAAGGGAAAGAAAACCCCCTCCTCTGTTACTGGGGTTGCGCCGGCTTTGAGGTCTGCGGCAGCAAGGCTTCGGCAGAAGCCGAAGCTAACCCCACCAAAACTGCCGCAGTGACGGTGACAATGCGACCGGAGGCGGTTGAAAAGGGCGTCACCTATGCCCAGATCATGGGGCGGGCGGAACAGGCAGTGAACCCGGCAGAGCTGGGCATCAGCTCCGTCAACTTCCGCCGTTCCGCCACAGGAGCCAGGATCCTCGAGATCTCTGGCTCCCTGGGGGTTGAAAAAGCTGACGCCCTAGCGGCAAGGCTGAAATCGGCACTGGACGGAATAGCGGACGTGACGCGCCCCGTTAAGTGCGTCGACCTAAAAGTATCGGGGCTGGGTGACACAGCAACGGTGGAAGGGGTGGCTGCTGCTATGGCCCAACTTGGGGGATGCTCGGTGGATCAAATTAAGGTCCACCGAATACTGCCCGGCCTCCGGGGCATGGGCACGTGCCTGGTAGAGTGCCCGGTAATGACGGCCAGGGTCGTAACTGAGACCCAAAGGTTTATGGTGGGCTGGGCGGAGGCTGAGGTCCGGCTGATGGAGGAGCGCCCACTCCGGTGCTTCCGATGCCAGGGTCTCGGCCATACCAAAGAGATGTGTCCCTCTCCGACTGACCTGAGCAACTTATGCTTCCGGTGTGGTGATGAAGGTCACAAGGGGGCCTCCTGCACGGCAAAGGTCGTTAAATGCGCCGTGTGCACCGATGCGGGCACACCGGCAAAACACTGGATGGGGGGGAGAAATTGCAACCCTCCCATTGTGAAGGGCAAGCTGGGCATGGGGGCACGGACCACCCCGGTGGCCACCGCCACAAATGTGGAAGACACCCAGGGGGTCGATATATGTCTGAGTAATGGGTAGTTACGAAAATATCGGCTTCCTACAGGCGAACTTGAACCACTGCGCGGGGGCCCAGGATCTCTTTCTGCAGTCCCTGGCGCAGTGGGAGGTGGCTGTTGCGGTCGCGTGCGAGCCATACTTCGTTCCCCTTCAGCCTCACTCGCGCTGGGTAGGGGATTTGGATGGCTCGGTGGCGGTTGTAGCCGGGACGGCAGGTGGTCCCACCCTCTCAGCCGTAGAGAGGGGAGCAGGGTACGCGGTGGCGGTGTGGGGAGAGTTCACAATCGTCGGTGTTTACTTCTCCCCGAACCGTCCCCTGGCAGAGTTCGAAGTCTTCCTCGACTCTGTCAGGGCCGCAGTGGCACGGAGGTCACCGGGGTCAATAATCGTCCTCGGCGACTTCAACGCCAAGTCCCGGGCTTGGGGAAATCTCAACACCGATGTTCGAGGAGAGGCAGTCCAATTGTGGGGACTCCTCTCCGGGTTGTCCCTGTTGAACACGGGAACGGCCCATACTTGCGTGCGACACAATGGGGGGTCCGTCGTGGATCTTTCGTTCGCTACCCCATCTGTCGCCCGCAGAGTATTCGGGGGGTTAGGTTAGGTTAGGTTAGGTTAGGTTAGGTTAGGTTAGGTTAGGTTTTTTTTTTTTTTTTTTTTTTTTAGTTCGTGCTCTTGTGTTCCTCCGATTTGGATGGATCGGAGTCTGTGTCTGGGTAAATAAGTTTTTCAGTTTGTTTTATATATTTTCGGTGCACGTGTGTTGATGTTTGTTATGTTGTTCCTATCTGTGTTTGTTGTACTTATATTTATAGTGATCTTACATTTTTACTTTTTACATATTTTTAAGGTTTTATTTTACTCCTTTACATACATTGCGGTGACGGCGCCAAAGGCGCAGCTTAACTAATTCGCTAACAGTTACTATTAGAATACTATTTATTATTTTAGCAATTCTGTTCTTTACATGTCTTACTGGGTTTTACATTAGTCTAAAATATATTACGCTAGTTTATGCATTTACACTAATCCTGTTTGTATAATTGAGTATTACCTATCTATTTACAAGTTTTCTTTGCAGGTACTCCGGCACCGGAATGGTGGCGCGGGTGGGGTAAGTATTTTTCTTATTATCTGTGTATTCTACATTCTATATATACATGTTTGCTATCAGGTCCTCCGGCACCAAAGTGGTGACGCGGGTGGGGTAAGTAATTTTTCTTATTATCTATATATTCTGCATTCTATATATACATGTTTTCTTACAGGTACTCCGGCACCAGAGTGGTGACGCGGGTGGGGTAAGTATTTTTCTTTCTTATTTTCTATATATTCTACATTCTATGTATACATGTTTTCTTACAGGTACTCCGGCACCAGAGTGGTGACGCGGGTGGGGTAAGTATTTTTCTTATTATCTATATATTCTACATTCTATATATACATGTTTTCTTACAGGTACTCCGGCACCAGAGTGGTGACGCGGGTGGGGTAAGTATTATTCTTATTGTCTATGTATTCTACATTCTATATTTACATGTTATCTTTCAACTACTCCGGCCCCAGAGTGGTGACACGGATAGGGTAAGTACTTCCATCTTACTGACTATACTTATTACATTTATGGTTTTCATAGCTATTCTACACTATTTTTAATCTATATACATGTTTTCATTTTTCAGACATTGGTAGGGTAAGTATGCTTATATTCTAGATATTCTATATAGTATATTATGTTCTATTTGAATGTGCAGGGACAGGCTGCTAAAGGGTAAGTATTTTTTTTTTTTTTTTTTTTTTTTTTTATTTTATTTATTTTTTTTTTTTTTTATTTTTTTTTTTTTTTTTTTTTACAGGTCGTCTTCTTCGTGGCGGTAGTCATCCTCCATGCCGGAGCCACATTGGTACAATGTGGCTGCGCCGGTTGTCTTCTGTCCGCGTCCGCTGTCGTCCCTCATCATGTAGGTTTCCTCGATTGCTGCCTGGCCATCACATGATGCCCTCGGCAATCGCGTCGAGTCGGTAGGTCCTGGTGCTGCCTGTGTGTTCCCACAGGGAGCCAGGGCCTTTGTCACATCCTAATTTAGGTGGGTTATTATTTGTACAGTTTGTTTTCAATTATTGCCATCCGGTTTCCAGGCATGGCTATGCTGACTATTGTTGCCCAGCTGTATTTCGTAAGTGCCATATGTTGTGTTGTCCTATCCCCGTCCAGTCTCTGTCCCTGTCCTGTCCATGCGTCATGTCCCTGTAATTGTCAGTCAGTTTTTGTTTTCCTGTGTGATCCGTCCTGCCACGTGTCTACAGTAGTTCATGAAAGTCTCGAGTTGGTTGTCCATGATGTGAGGTAAGTTGGATTTGCTTATAACCATATCGATCTCCATTTCAGTCTCGCGTCTCTTAGTCATGAATCTAGGGCACTCAATAAGTAAATGCAGGATCTCCTCGTCAGTACTGTCATCACATTTACAGGTCGGGCTGTCCGTCAGTTTGAATCTGTGAAGGTACCCCGCAAAACCCCCGTGCCCTGTGAGGATCTGCGAGGTAAGTGAGTCAATGTCAAGTTTAGTCACTATCTTCTTTGCTCGCCTGACATCCGGCATGAACGTTCTGGTCACCGCAGCTGTGTCACCCGTCGTGTAGCGCTCCTGCCATATCTCTATTGTTTTATCTCTTATTAGCTTCTTCGCGTAAGATATGGGGAAGCTGTCGTACATGGCTTTCCTTTTGGTATTTCTAGCTGCATCCTTAGCCAGGTCGTCCGCTCGCTCATTACCTGGTACACCCACGTGCGCTTTGATCCAGAATAGTCTGATCTTGTATCCTTTCCCGGCGATTTCCTGCATGTTTCTGTGGACTTTAAGCGCAAGTGGGTGCGCCAGTGGGTCAGCGTTCAGCGCGTCAAGGGAAGATCTGGAATCGGTGAAGATACACGCTTCTCGCCAGTTTCTCTTTACTATGGCATCAGTGGCTACTTTTATGGCCAACAGCTCAGCCTGGAAGACTGAGCAGTGCTTGGCTAAACGAAGTTTTCTAAGGTAGACCTCCCTGCCATCCTCCCACACAGTTAGGGCTGCCCCCACGAGGCCCTGAATTTTACTTCCGTCGGTGAAAATCTGTTTCCCGGATATATTGTTGGCCCTAACTGTGTCGGGAGTCAGCTCCTCCAGACATGTGTACCTAAATTTCTTCAGCCGTGCGGGATGGGGCAGCTCAGCTACCTCGACCCGACTTTCCAGGTGGTATTCGTCATCCGGGTCTGCCAATGGTCTTCCCCTGCGGATCTCATATATTTTGGCCTGCTCTTTAATTTGGAGGTCGAGAGGCAGAAGTCCCGCGAGGTTAGGTTAGGTTAGGTTAGGTTAGGTTAGGTTAGGTTAGGTTCCAGTGCGCGGTCGCTAGTGCCGCCATCTGGCGCGTCCCCCGGGTTGCGGATAGGGGAGGTCCCCCCAGATATGGGGGGCACCGGCTTCGGCCGGCGCGGACAGCTACTAGCAAATGTGGCTGCTTGCTTTTCGGAGCGAGCATTGCACGGCCACAAGATCTCGGAAGCCCGCACTGAGCGGGAACGAGGGCTGGATTGACGGAGCTTGCTCTGATCGTCTGGCTGCGAGGAAGACAACCTCTATAAAAAATCACCCTTTTTTTCGTTGTGTCGTCGTCGTGTTGTCTTTTCTTCTTCGTGTTTCTGCGTCTTTTCTTTTCTTCGTTTTGTGTCGGTCCGGCGGTTCGGCGTTTGCCAAAGGACTGGGTAATGGTGAGAGCGCCCAAACAAAAATGAAAAAGGCTCCTTTGAAAATAAGTCCCCGGGAGGGTGTCAGCGCTGACGCTGTCCAATCCCTCACAGTAGCCCCGGCTACTGTCTGCCTCAAGTACTACGGGGGAGGCAAAAAGAGCCTTGGAGCAGGAGTCCCTGCACAGGTCGAGTCCACACCGACCTGTCTAAACAAAAATAGTGTGAGGCGTGGAGGAGAGAGTCCGGTTGTGGTTCTGACAGACTCCGACGATCTGTCAGAACCACAGCCGTCCGCTGGACGAAAGCGGACCTATGGGGTGATCCGCGGTTCCCCCGAGGCCGCATCCGAGTCCGATCCCGAGTCCGGTGTTGCAGTGGCTAAGTGCAACACCTCTCGGCGTGGACGGGGTGCGCCTAAAGGACGCGGTAGTGGGCTCGCCCAGGCCAGGGCCGAGTTGCGGGCCATGGAGGAGGAGGCGGAGGAGGCCGATTTCGAGCGCGCACTGAGCGCTCGGGCCCTCCGCGGGAGGAAGAAGGCTCTGGTGGAGAGTGCGCCGGTTTCCGAGGACGATTTGTCCTTGGAGGCGCTTCCCACCATCGAGCCATCTTCTGTCCTGGAGGCGCAACAGCTGCGCGCGGTGGCGATGCGGAGTGCGGCCTCGATTCACGAGGTCTGCAAGAAGAGTCTTAATCTGAAGGGCACCATGATTAAGGCTCTTAAGGAGGCGTCCAATAGTCTCCTAGACGTAGTGGACGTCTTGGCGTCGCGAGGGGAGCCTGAGGAGTCGCGGCAATTGCGGGCGGATAACGCCCGCCTTTGTCGCGAGGTGTCCTTCCTCAGGGAGGAGATTGTGAAGGTCCGGAAGGAGTTCGGGGAGCTTAAGGCTTCCCTGGCGACTTCCGGGCCTACAGCAGTCTCCTCGGCGGAGGTGTCGTCGGAGTTGCGGACGGTGGAACCTTGCGTGGTCGAGGAGTTGAGACGCTCCGTATTGTCCTCGGTGGGAGTTTTAATTAACTCCCGCTTCGCAGGACTTGAAGAGCGTCTCCTCCCGGCGCCGGTCCACCGGCCGCCACTCGCGGCGGCGGAGAGGAGGCAGTCGGTCGCAGTCGCGGCGACTGCCTCCCGGACAACCGTGGAGGACGAGTGGTCCACGGTTGTGCGGAGGAAAGGCAAGGGGAAAAAGAAGGGCCTTCCCCAGAAGCCGGCCTCAAAATTAAAGGTCAGTGGGACGTCGTCGAAAAACCCCGGTGCGAGTCCCCCGAAGCTGCCGTCCCCGCGGTCTCCTGCGGTTTTGCTAAAACTGCAGAGCGGGGTGGCAGAGGCGGGCGTGACCTACGCCCATGTTCTGAGGCGTGCCGCCGAGATGGTTAATCTCGGCGACATCGGCCTCAGAGATGGGTTGAGGATTCGCCGCTCGGCGGCAGGAGCCAGGCTCTTGGAGCTGCCTAAGGGCACTCCCGAGCAGGCGGAGGCACTGGCGGCGAAGCTTCGCCCAGTGTTGAGTGGGGTGGCAGATGTCGTCCGGCCCGTTAAGCGCGTAGCGTTGAGGCTTAGGGGACTGGACGACACTGCCTGTACAGACGACGTCGTAGATGCGATTCGCCGCATCACCGACTGTCCTGGTGAGTCTCTCCAAGTTGGGGAGATTCGTCGGGGCTCCGGGGGTATGGGCGCTACCTTTGCCCGACTCCCAGTCGATGCGGCGAAAGCATTGGTGGCCGCAGGGAGAGTCCTTGTGGGGTGGAGCTCGGTGAGGGTAGAGCTCCTGGCGGAGCGGCCATTGCGCTGCTTTAAGTGCCAGGAGCTCGGGCACATCCGTGCCAATTGCCCTTCCGAGCAGGATCGCAGCACCGCCTGTTTCCGGTGTGGCGTGGCGGGTCACACCCGTTCAGGCTGCACCGGAATGTTGCGGTGCGCGGTTTGTGCCGATCGGGGCCTGCCTGCAGGCCACCAGTTGGGGAGCAACGACTGCAAGGCTCCACGCGTCCGGGGAAAGGCAGCTGCCTTACGCGTGGAGCGCAGCGTAAAACCGGGGGTCGAGGCGATGGCGCCGTGACCGGCGGTGTTGCCCTCAACGGAGGAGGCTGCGAAGGAGAAGGGTCTAGCCCGTTCCTTCCCAGCCGTAGACCTAGGTGAGAGGGGGGGGCGACCTCTCTCGCCATTGCACTAGGTCTATGAGGTAGGGGTACACTGGTTGCCCGGGGTACCCCTATACGGAGGAGTTACGCCGGGGCGTCACGGTGAGTGCGAAAGCGATCCCGTGACGTTCCATGGCAGCGTCGTGGGCAGCCGTTGGTTTTTTAGTGGGGTGCCTTAAAAATGGCAGTCGCCGGGTGCCGCACATACCGCCCGGTCATCGCCTTCCTGGCCTGGGTGAAGATGCGAAAACGCATTTTTCCAACGAAAAAAAAAAAAAAAAAAAAAAAAAAAAAAAAAAAAAAAAAAAAAGGTTAGGTTAGGTTAGGTTAGGTTAGGTTAGGTTAGGTTCCATTGCGCGGTCGCTAGTGCCGCCATCTGGCGCGTCCCCGGGTTGCGGATAGGGGGTTCTTCACCGGCTTCGGCCGGCGCGGACAGCTACTAGCAAATGTGGCTGCTTGCTATTCATTGCGAGCATTGCACGGCCACAAGATCTCGAAAACCCGCACTGAGCGGGAACGAGGGCTGGATTGACGGAGCTTGCTCTGATCGTTCGGCTGCGAGGAAGAAAACCTCTATAAAAAATCACCCTCTTTTTGTGTTTTGTCTTGTCCTGTTTTGTTGTTTTCTTCTGCGTGTCTCTTTGTCCCCTTTTAGATGTTTTGTGTCGGTCCGGCGGTTCGGCGTTTGCCAAAGGATCGGGTAAGGATGAGAGCGCCCAAAACAAGATGAAAAGAGTTGGTCCGAAAATAAGTCCCCGGGAGGGTGTCAGCGACGACGCTGTGCAATCCCTCACGGCAGCCCCGGTTGCCGTCTGCCCCTCGTACTACGGGGGGGGCAAGAACAGCTCTGGAGCAGGAGTCCCTGCACAGGTCGACACCACACCGACCTGTTCAACTAAACTGCGTGTGAGGCGTGGACGAGGTGCGCCCATAGGACGCGGGAGTGGGCTCGCCCAGGCGAAAGCCGTGTTGCGAGCCATGGAGGAGGAAGCGGAGGAGGCCGAGTTCGAGCGCGCACTGAGCGCTCGGGCCCTCCGCTGGAAGAAGAAGAAGGATCTGGTGGTGAGTGCGCCGGTTTCCGAGGACGATCTGTCTTCGGAGGCGCTTCCCACCATTGAGCCGACTTCTTCTTTGGATGCGCAGCAGCTGCATGCAGTTGCGCGGAAGCATGCTGCCTCAATCCAAGAGGTGTGCAAAAAGAGCACTAACCTGAAGGGCACGATGGTTAAGGCTCTGAAGGGGGCTGCGAGCAGCCTTCTAGAGGTCGTCGAGGTTCTGGCCTACAGGGGGGAACCTGAGGAATCGCGGCAATTGCGGGCGGATAACGCCCGTCTTTGTCGCGAGGTGTCCTTCCTCAGGGAGGAGATCGTCAAGGTTCGCAAGGACTTTGACGATCTTAAGTCCTCTGTCGGTCAGCCTCCGATCTCGTCGGGGGGTCCAGACGCGTTTGAGGAGTTGAGACGCTCCGTATTGTCCTCGGTGGGAGTTTTAATTAACTCCCGCTTTGAAGGACTCGAAGAGCGTCTCCTCCAGGCGCGGATCCAGCGGCCGCCACTCGCGGCGGAGAGGAGGCAGTCGGCCGCAGTCGCGGCGACTGTCTCGGAGTCGGGGCCGCCGACGGCTCCTCTGATTCCAGAGGAGGCGTGGTCGACGGTCACGAGGAGGAAGGTAGGCTCGGGGAGAAAGAAGGGCCTTCCCCAGAAGCCGGCTTCAATAACTAAGGCCAGTGGTGCTCAGTCTTCTTCCAAGAAGAAGCCGAAAGCACCTTGCGTGGGTTCCCGGAAGCTGCCGTCTGCACGGTCTCCTGCAGTTATGATCAAACTGCAGGACCACGCGGCAGCGGCGGGGGTGACGTACGCCCATGTCTTGGGGCGTGCCGCCGAGATGGTCAATCTCGGCGACATCGGCCTCAAGGATGGGCTGCGGATTCGCCGCTCGGCGGCAGGAGCCAGGCTCCTGGAGCTGCCTAAGGGCACTCCGGAGCAGGCTGTTACACTGGCGGCGAAGCTTCGCCCAGTGTTGGATGGAGTGGCAGATGTCGTCCGGCCTGTCCGGCGTGTGGCCGTAAGGCTCAAAGGTCTGGACGACACCGTTACGCGCGACGACGTCGTTGATGCCATTTGCCGCATCGCTGACTGCCCTGACGAGGCCCTCCATGTGGGGGAGATCCGTCGGGGTGGCTATGGGGGTATGGGCGTCACCTTTGCCCGACTCCCCACCGATGCTGCGAGAGCGTTGATTAACGCCGAGAAGGTCCTGGTGGGCTGGAGCTCAGCCAGGGTGGAGTTGCTGGAGGCGCAGCCGCTGCGCTGCTTTAGGTGCCTGGCACCTGGGCATGTGCGTGCGGCTTGCCCGTCCGCGGTCGACCGTAGCGCCGCCTGTTTCCGGTGCGGTGGTGAGGGGCATACCCGAGCCACTTGCACCGGAATGTTGCGGTGCGTGGTCTGTGCGGACCGAGGCCTTGCAGCGACCCACCTATTGGGGAGCCGAGTGTGCAAGGCTCCGCGAGTTCGAGGATTAGCACCTGGTGCGAAACCCTCGAGCGCGGAGCCCAGCACGGAGCCGGCTGTGGCTATGGCAACATAGTCACATCGAGCTTCAGCGGAAGAGGCTGCGAAGGAGAAGGGTTCAGCCCGTTCCTTCCCAGCCGTAGGCCTAGGTGAGAGGGGGGGGCGACCTCTCTCGCCATTGCACTAGGTCTATGAGGTAGGGGTACACTGGTTGCCCGGGGTACCCCTATATGGAGGAGTTCCGCCGGGGCACCACGGTGAGTGCGAAAGCGATCCCGTGGCGTCCCATTGTAGCGTCGTGGGCAGCCGTTGGTTTTTTAGTGGGGTGCCTTAAAAATGGCAGCGTTTCCATGCTGCCGGGTGCCGCACATACCGCCCCGCCATCGCCTTCCTGGCCTGGGTGAAGATGCGAAAACGCATTTTTCCAACGAAAAAAAAAAAAAAAAAAAAAAAGGTTAGGTTAGGTTAGGTTTTTTTTTTTTTTTTTTTTTTTTGTTATTTCGTTTTTCCTCCGTGCGGGTAACGGAGTCTGTGTTCAGCTTGAATATTGTTAAACAAGTTTATGGTTTTAAAGATAAGTTAGCAATTTTTTTTTTTTTTTTTTTTCCTTCCTTTTTTTTTTTTTTTTTTTTTTTATTTTATTTTATTTTTTTTTTTTTTTAATGTGTTAAACAGGTAAGTTGTTAAAAGACTGTGTATGGGAGATTTTGTTCAGGTGAGTTGCACGTTTATGTATTTTTATCACCACTGTTTTATGTAACTATTTTCTATTTTCAGATGATCCGGAGTGCGGAGCGGGTGTCAATCTGCGAGCAAAATCTATCTATCTATGCTTTGGGTCTTCCGCGTGATACTTACAGGTAAGTACTTGTTCTATACTTAATTTTAACTTATTTCGTTGTTATATTTATATATACAGGGTTATTTGTAATTAGTTGAGCACCTTTTGCAGGCAGCCCCTCTACATCAATCCTAACAACATTTGTTCTACGACTTTTTAAAATTAATAGTTTTAAAAATTTAGTTTTTCCCATACAAAATTTATTTATTGCCTCTAAACGTGCATTAAACTTGAGCAAAGAGAGGCCACGCAACTTGTCAAAATATGTGCCAAGGCCACGTGCATCGGGGCGCGGGGTGGCGGGGTGACGCAGCGGCGGCTATGCACGTTAGAACTTGATCATTTTCTAAGGTGTAATAAAAAATAGCATCGTTTTCCACTTTTATTTATTAGAATATTTTCTACAATAGTCGAAACACATATTGTCTAACTGTTTAAGAATCTAATGAAAAAACAAAATCTCCAATAGAAGTTGTCCACAAGTTGAATGTCTCAATATTTTTATTTGGTTTATGAAATAAGGGCACTGTAACGAAACCAAATAAATATTTTTTTTACAAAACAATAACTTCTCTTTAACTTACTTTATACCTACATACCATATTATCTCGTTTGTTAATATTTATATCATGACAATAAAACAATAAGTTACTTACGAATTTCTTTAAGATGGCGCGTAACAGAAAAACGTCATAATTTTCATTAATATTAATTAATTAAAACTTAAGAAGTGAATCGACTGTTTCTGACGTATAATATTCTCATAGAAGAAACACATAAGTACCATAAAAACAGACAAATGTACACAATCCACTTTAAAAATAATAACTTAAGGCTTCTTAACATGTTGGATCGTCACTATATCACAAATAAAATTATTCTTCATCATGGTTTCTGCTGTTTCGGGTTGTTCTTCGTTCTAGGTATAGCAAAACAGACCTTGTAAAGATCAGGACCCCAATGCTCCATTTCTCAGCCAAAACTCGTATTTCTTTTCATTCTTATTATTTTAAAAATATTATAAATTACATTTCATAATTTCTTCTTCATGTTATAATCTTGAATTTATTTATTAGTTTGAATAGCAAGTCCATAAAATCGTATTGTCCAGTATGTAATTACAATTCATTATTTAATTATAAAACTCTAATCCGATAATTTTATTTTTGGTTAATGTAAATTGTGTTTTGTAATCCACATACTTGTCATTTTGATTATTTAGTATTTCCATAGCAACATGGTGTAAAAGAGATGAAGCTATACGAAAAAGCTGGCGCGCTCGTTTAACAGTTTCTGACTTTCGCTAGCCTACCGCGACCTATACTTTAGGCTGCTTACAAAATACAGAGTAATAAATAATCGAGGGAGCAAAAAATTTTTTTGTTCGTTTATTCTGAGTTATTTATCAAGATTTTTTAAAAGTCGTAGAACAAATGTTGTTGGGATTGATGTAGAGAGGCTGCCTGCAAAAGGTGCTCAACTAATTAAAAATAACCCTGTATATATTTATAATTATTATTATTATTTAGTTTTTTATTTTTTTATTTATTATTATTATTATTTTATTTATTTATTTATTTTTTTTAATTTTTTTTTTTTTTTTTTTTTTTTTTTTTTATTATTTTTTTTTTTTTTAATTTTATTTTATTTTTTTTTTTTTTTTATTTCTAATCTATATATTGTCTGTTTACCGATGGACCAGGGTAGCAGGTAAGTGACTTCACACATATATATATATATTAAGATATACATTTTATTTTATTTATTTATTTTTATTTATTTATTAATTATATTTATTTGTACATCTTTTTTTTTTTTTTTTTTTTTTTTTTTTTTTTTTTTCTCTCTTTTCTTTTTTCCACCCTTTTCATGCTGGGGTGACATTGGTACAATGCCACCTTTTACTATTCGCCAGTGCCATCTTATGTGATCGACTGGTTCCCCTCGTTCTTGTTGTGCAGTGATTGTGATCACATCATTCCAAATGATGAATCCCTCAATCATTTGTTTTCTTTGTGGGGCCCTCCGCGATCCATGTGCTTGTTCACAAGGGGCTAGAGCCATTTCTTTCGCTTCAGTTTCTTGGGTTTCTTCCTTTGTTTCCTTTGCTTCATCAGGTGGTTTGGTTCCTGGGTCTAGTTCCAGAATGGTTTCAGGTGATGTCGTATCCATTTATGTTTTATTGTTTCAGTTCTTATGTAAATATTTGGTCCTTGTTACTTATTTGGTCTTCTGTTTTCTTTTCCTTTCTCATCAGTCTGTTGTCAGGTTTTGTTCTCGTTTGTGATTATTCTTCCGATGTGCCTGCAGTATTCCATGAAAATCACCCTGGTATCCGAGTTGTCCATGATTTTTGAGATGTTATTCCTGCTTATCACTGTGTCCACCTCCGTCTCTGTATCCTTTCTTCTTCCGGCGAATCTTGGGCACTCTATGATAAGGTGCAGTATTCCTTCTTCAGTCCTCCCATCACACTTGCATGTCGGGTCGCTCTTCAGCTTATACTTATGAAGGTATCCTGCGAACCCCCCATGCCCCGTTAAAACTTGCGCCGTAAGTGAGTCCATTTCCATACTTCTTATGATTTTATAAGCTTCTTTGACATTAGGCATAAATGTTTTTGTCACCTCTGCCGTGTCTTCTGTCGTGTATCTATCTTGCCAAAGTTCTAGAGTATCCTCTCTAATTCTTTTCTTCGCATATGACAGTGGGAAGTCATCATATGCGGACTTCCTCTTGTCGTTTAGCGCTGCTTCCCTCGCTAGGACGTCCGCTCTCTCGTTACCCGGCACTCCCACATGCGCTTTTACCCAAAACAATCGTAATGTGTATCCCTTCCTTTTGATGTTTTCTATACTCTTAATTATGTTTATCGCCTGTGGGTGTGTCG
Source organism: Napeogenes inachia (assembly GCA_959347355.1). NCBI lineage: Eukaryota > Metazoa > Arthropoda > Insecta > Lepidoptera > Nymphalidae > Napeogenes > Napeogenes inachia. Next base: position 285,854 of record OY365799.1, on the reverse strand, counting down.
GGGGATCAGAGTTCAGGGCGTCCAGCGATGCTCTTGAATCGGTAAGGATATTGGCCTGACTCCAGTTCCGTGCTTCTGTCATTCTTACCGCCGTCTCTATTGCCAGTATCTCCGCCTGGAATACCGAGCAGTGGCTCGCCAGGCGGAGTTTCCTGAACCAGATCTCCTTGTCGTTTTCCCAGACGGTGAGTGCTGCCCCCACGCAGTCCTGAATCCTGCTACCGTCGGTAAAGATGAACTTTCCACGCATATTGTGCTCGCAGACAGTTTCCGGGGTTAATTCTTCCAGGCAGGTATATTCCAGCTTCTGGCGGCTTGAAGGATGGGGTAGAGACATATACTCCGGTCTTTGTTCCATGCTGTATTCCTCCGTGAGATGTTTCAGCGGTCTTCCTCGTCGGATCTCATAAATCTGCGCGCGCTCCTTAATCATCAGATCAAGAGGGAGAATACCTGCCAGGATCGTGGCTGCATTTTTGGAGACGGTGCGATGTGCCTTGCTGATCTTTTGGGCAAAGCCCCTTTGCACTGTAGATAGCTGTTTCTGAACGTATACTTTTTCAATCTCCGGTGCCCATACTCCGGCTCCATACGCCATTATAGGGACGATCACTGCTGTATAGATGGTCTTTGTTATCGTGGGGTTTAATCCCCACGTCGCCTTTGCTGCCCGCGACAGCTGCCCGTAGATATTCAGCGCCTTGACGGTAGTTAGTGAGACGTGTTTGGCAAACGTGAGCTTTGAGTCTATGGTGATTCCCAATATCTTGATCTCTCCAGTAGTGTCTATGTACTCCCTACCCATTCTGAGTATGGGGTTGTCATATTTTAGTTTGCGGGTAATCACCATAGCCTTGGTTTTCTGCGGTGCAAACTTTAATTTATTCATCTTGCCCCACGTCCTCACTTTTTCCAGTGCCGCATTGGCTTCCGACTGGATCTTGAGAGTCTCCTGACCCGAAAAGACCAACACGACGTCGTCGGCAAAAGCCTGGCTGTGTACCCCCATCTGCTCCAGTTCGTTGAGAAGGGAATCGAGGAGCACGTTCCAGAAGAACGGCCCTCCCACCGATCCCTGGACACAGCCCTTTGTCGTTCTTCTTGTCGCTTTCTTTCCCAGATAATTTACGTTTACCGTCCTTTGGTCCAGGTAGTCGCTCACCACTCTCCATAGGTTGCGGGGGCACCCCATGTCAGCCAGCTGGGTCTTAATTCTGGGCCACCACGCGCCATCGAACGCGCCCTCTATGTCTAGTGATATAACCACCACGATCTCCTTGGCTCTTCGCCTCTCTCGTATGTGGTTCACCAGATCATAGAGGGCGTCCTCCGTGCTGCGCTGTGGCGTAAACCCATATTGCCGCGGGTTGAGTTTCGGTAAAAGATGATATCTCAGCCTCCTTATTATTATCTTCTCGAGTATTTTTCCAAGCACCGCCAGGAGCCCGATGGGTCTGTGTGATTTGACCTCGCTGTAATTGTCTTTCCCTGGTTTTTTTAGGATGATGACTTCCGCCACTTTCCAGATCGCCGGAAATGTGGCAAGCTCGACGCACTTGTTCAGTATCCCAAGAAATACGTGCGGGTCCCATTGTATGGCCTTCAGGCATATATCTGCTGTTAGCCCGTCCGGGCCGGGGGCCTTTTTGGCGTTAAACGACTCAGCAGCAGCATTCATCTCGTCGATCGTTATTGGCGGATCGTCCGCGCTTAGTGGTTCCGTGTCCGCTGATATCCTGACTAGGGTGTGTTGCGCTGTGTCGTCCTTGAGTATGTCTTCGGGAAAGAATACTTCAGAAAGGTGTTCCGCCGATTCACTGGCGCTTAGAGTGCGGTCATTTACTATCATTGGGGGATCCTCACATCCTTTCTGCGTGGTTCTCATCACCCTGTACACCGAATCCCACATTGTCTCTCCTTTTTGTTGGGTGCAAAACTCCACCCAGCTCCTAGTTTGTGCCGCTTTTGCTTCCGCCAGGTACGCTGCTCGGCTGCTGAGGAACTCTTCTATTACATGGCTTTTCCTCGACGGGGCGGCACATTTTATCCGCCTCTTCTTGGTCACCATGTCTTCCTCATTCTAGTCAGGTCTTCGTTCCACCACGGGATGGGGGGGCGATCATACATTTTTGCCTTCGGGATTGACTTATCGCAAGCTCCTCTTATTACCTCTGTGTATCTTCTGACCATGTTCTCCAGTTCCTCTCTGTTCCCTATCCGCTCTACTTCCTCTGAGGTGACGTTCCCTTCCATCATTCCTCGCCCCATTTCTTGATTAAACGCTTCCCAGTTGGCTTTTTTGTTGTTGTATACTCGTGTAGTCTTTTTCCTTATTTCCTTTTTGATCCTCCCCCGTAGTGTATAGGTTATACAATTATGATCGGAGCTCGTCATACCCGCATCCACCGTCCACTCGTCCACTTTCCCCATCATGTCGTCGGTGCATGCGGTTATGTCGACTCTGCTTGAGTATATTCTTCCATTCCGAACTGTCTCGAAAGTGGGTTTGCTCCCCGTGTTTAGTACGTTGAGGCCCTCTCCATGAATAAAGCGACTAAGTTCCGCCCCGCGGCGGTTTTGACGGGCACTCCCCCACCAGGGGCTCCAAGCATTCACGTCGCCTCCCAGTATGATGTTCCTCCCCCCTTTTTTATGGATGATTACGTTGACTTGTTGCAGGTAAGGGTCCACAGGCTTATCCTCCTCCATGTATATTGAAATGAGATTTAGGTCGCCTTGCTCTGATTCCACGGTCACGCTCGCCACGTTTTCCGTCTGCATCGCCGGGTCCTCTTTTATCGCTATGTTCGGGTTATGGATCATTAGCGCCGCCTTTACCGGTTTGTCGCCTGTTCTCCTGGCTTGTATAATTCTGATCCCCGAGTATGCAGCTATTTGCCCTTCCTTCCCTACGTATGGTTCTTGTACGATGCTGACATCGGCCTTCCTCTGTTGCGCGATTCTGATGAGCTCTGACGTGGCGAGTTTGCTCCTTTGCAGGTTCGCCTGGAAGATTCTAAGGTCTCTTAGGACGCCCTCAGCAGTAGGACTTGGCAGTCCTCATCAAACGCCGAGTGGTCCGTTTTGTCGAGTCTAGCCGTCTGGCAATTGGCGCAGGTTGGGCGCTCACCGTTAGCCCAGACCGGGCATTCCGCTCTGAGATGCGCGCCGCCGCAGTGGCTGCAGGTGTCCGTCGCAGCCCTGCAGTACTTCTTGCCGTGACCGTAGCCCAGGCACTTGGTGCACTGGACCAGTGGGGATTGATCGGCGACGACGCATCTCTGCAGGTCAATGTGGACTTTCCCTGCGCTCGTGAGTTCCTTCCACACCTGGGGCGATGTCTGAAGGACGACGTGGCACTCGTGGGGATTCCGGGTCCGTCGGCGGTACTTGACAGTTGCCCTGTAGTGCTCCGGTGTTATGGTCCCCACTAAGTGCCCGTTCTGTTTTTGCAGAGAATCGAGAATGTCTTCATCACTGTTGTAGCTGAGGACGTTCTTTACTATGAGGAGGGGATCCTTATTCTGTGCCTCCTCGATCTTCAGTTTGTCGTTCCCTTGTAATTTCCTTTTGAGCTTGTCCACATTTTCCTTGGAGGCGCAGCTTATTATTACTTTTTGGTTCCGCGCCTTGCGGATCCGCTCCACCGCGACCCCGCTCGCTCGGGCGTCAGCGGCTCCGCGTACGCGCTTCATCACGTCTTCGCTTGTTTCTTTTTCCTCAGTAGACGAGACAATAATCGTGTAGTTGGTTTCCGGCGCTTCACCTATCCTCTTGTGCCCCGACGTTACTGCGTCTGCATAGGTTCTCTTTTGTGCGGTCTCTTCCACGATGCTAGCTAGTTGTTTGCCCGTCTCCTGGAGTTGTTTGTTAAGAGCCGCTGCTTGTTGAATATGGTGTTGCTGACTGCTCTTGGTGAGCAGGTCGATCACGTCAAACGTGATTATCTGACGGACCGACCTGACCTCCTTGAGCAGCTCGCTGATCTCTGGCTTAACTTCCGCAGCTTTCTTATCCTCGGCCAGGGTAGTTAATTTTAGCGCGTACTCTCGCTCCATTTTGGCTATCTGGTTTGCCATTGCAGTTCTGTTTCGCTCAAGCTGCGTCTGCAGCGTTAGACGGGATTCGTTTAGCCTAAGCACTATCTCAAATATTCCGCCCAGATTTTCGAGCACCTTTTCTTTGATGGAGGTCTTTATGTTGCCCGATTGCTCCATTTGCTCTTTCGCCTCCTGAAAGAGGCGATTTGCAGTTGCAGAGAGGGTTGATAATGTTTGGGAGGCGTTTTCCCCTACTGACTCCCTGCTCGACTGGCTGGGAGCGACTTGAGATGAATCGCTGTCACTCGCAGCCGCCGCAGTGATGTCGTGTATCCTTTTCGTAAGAATCTTTTTCCTCACCACCGGCTCGGCCCGCGCCTCTCCCGCGCCTGGCCTCGGTCCTTTAGAGGTGGTGCTGGACTGCGACATCCTGTGGTATTACTATGTTCTGATGGATGTTTGCTTGGATGGATTGGTGGTAAGTATTGCTATAGTGTTTTGTTTTGTGTATGTAAGACTAATTTTCTTTCCTTTTCAGGTGGTGTTGCGGTTGCTGACGGCGTGCAGGTAAGTACTCTTCTATTGGTGTAGTAGTAAGAATTTTGTTTTAATTGTTTTTCTTTTTCAGGTACAGGGTGCAGATCAGGAGATGCGGCGATGAAGATGGGAGCGAGCGGTCCCAGGCAACAAGAAGAAAGAAAAAGTGGAGTTCGGTCCCGCTCCAACGTCCAGTTCCGGAGGTGTAAGGATTTAAAATTTTTTAAGATTTAAGTTAATAATTAAAATTTTGTCGATATAGTCTCGTTTAATATTTACTCTAAGTATAGAGAGTTGATGTGGAGAAAACGGTCTCTTTATTAAACGGTTAAAAATTTTTGGACAAAATTTTCCCCTTTTATCCTACCTTCCTATAAGGGAGGGTGGGAGGGCAATTCAAATCCCGTTTTCAGCGAATATCTCCGCCGGGGATTGAGCTGGAGGGACGCAAGAGGTGTCTAATTGTTCGTCCAGACGAGACCTATCCGAGCTATTAAAATTCGAATGCGAAAAGTCAAAAGAAAAATGTTTTCCGAAAGAAAAACTGAAATTTTTAATTTAAAAATGTAATATCTCCCGAGGGGATGAAACCGACGGGGGTATTATATATGTCAAAAAATTTGGAATAATACGTTCTAAAAGATGACGCTAAAAGAAAATTAGAAAAATGAAAATTGAAGATTTTTCTTCAACAAAAATGTAAATTTACGACTTTCAACCCCTAAACTTTCCCCTAAGGGATGATGCGATCGGTACGAGAGGGACGTCGTTAGACGCGCCTTCTTTGTTACTATGTATCTCCCGAAGGTCGGGAAGAGAAAGGATTGAAGCTTAAAAAGTTATTTAATTAAAACTATTAATTTACTGAATTTAAATAAACAAAATGGCGTCTAATTAGTATTTTCGCAAAGGAAAATGAAAATAGTGTTCGGGAGCAATGTCGGGAGACGCGAGAGGGATTTAAACGAAAGAAAATTGGGAACTCAACGTAAACGCAAAAGATTCTAAATTTGAATATATTGAAATTCAACAACCCCTATGTAGACTTTTAAGGACTATTTTCACTTAAATTATCCCGTTTTCAGCGAATATCTCCGCCGGGGATTGAGCTGGAGGGACGCAAGAGGTGTCTAATTGTTCGTCCAGACGAGACCTATCCGAGCTATTAAAATTCGAATGCGAAAAGTCAAAAGAAAAATGTTTTCCGAAAGAAAAACTGAAATTTTTAATTTAAAAATGTAATATCTCCCGAGGGGATGAAACCGACGGGGGTATTATATATGTCAAAAAATTTGGAATAATAAGTTCTAAAAGATGACGCTAAAAGAAATTTAGAAAAATGAAAATTGAAGATTTTTCTTTAACAAAAATGTAAATTTACGACTTTCAACCCCTAAACTTTCCCCTAAGGGATGATGCGATCGGTACGAGAGGGACGTCGTTAGACGCGCCTTCTTTGTTACTATGTATCTCCCGAAGGTCGGGAAGAGAAAGGATTGAAGCTTAAAAAGTTATTTAATTAAAACTATTAATTTACTGAATTTAAATAAACAAAATGGCGTCTAATTAGTATTTTCGCAAAGGAAAATGAAAATAGTGTTCGGGAGCAATGTCGGGAGACGCGAGAGGGATTTAAACGAAAGAAAATTGGGAACTCAACGTAAACGCAAAAGATTCTAAATTTGAATATATTGAAATTCAACAACCCCTATGTAGACTTTTAAGGACTATTTTCACTTAAATTATCCCGTTTTCAGCGAATATCTCCGCCGGGGATTGAGCTGGAGGGACGCAAGAGGTGTCTAATTGTTCGTCCAGACGAGACCTATCCGAGCTATTAAAATTCGAATGCGAAAAGTCAAAAGAAAAATGTTTTCCGAAAGAAAAACTGAAATTTTTAATTTAAAAATGTAATATCTCCCGAGGGGATGAAACCGACGGGGGTATTATATATGTCAAAAAATTTGGAATAATACGTTCTAAAAGATGACGCTAAAAGAAAATTAGAAAAATGAAAATTGAAGATTTTTCTTCAACAAAAATGTAAATTTACGACTTTCAACCCCTAAACTTTCCCCTAAGGGATGATGCGATCGGTACGAGAGGGACGTCGTTAGACGCGCCTTCTTTGTTACTATGTATCTCCCGAAGGTCGGGAAGAGAAAGGATTGAAGCTTAAAAAGTTATTTAATTAAAACTATTAATTTACTGAATTTAAATAAACAAAATGGCGTCTAATTAGTATTTTCGCAAAGGAAAATGAAAATAGTGTTCGGGAGCAATGTCGGGAGACGCGAGAGGGATTTAAACGAAAGAAAATTGGGAACTCAACGTAAACGCAAAAGATTCTAAATTTGAATATATTGAAATTCAACAACCCCTATGTAGACTTTTAAGGACTATTTTCACTTAAATTATCCCGTTTTCAGCGAATATCTCCGCCGGGGATTGAGCTGGAGGGACGCAAGAGGTGTCTAATTGTTCGTCCAGACGAGACCTATCCGAGCTATTAAAATTCGAATGCGAAAAGTCAAAAGAAAAATGTTTTCCGAAAGAAAAACTGAAATTTTTAATTTAAAAATGTAATATCTCCCGAGGGGATGAAACCGACGGGGGTATTATATATGTCAAAAAATTTGGAATAATAAGTTCTAAAAGATGACGCTAAAAGAAATTTAGAAAAATGAAAATTGAAGATTTTTCTTTAACAAAAATGTAAATTTACGACTTTCAACCCCTAAACTTTCCCCTAAGGGATGATGCGATCGGTACGAGAGGGACGTCGTTAGACGCGCCTTCTTTGTTACTATGTATCTCCCGAAGGTCGGGAAGAGAAAGGATTGAAGCTTAAAAAGTTATTTAATTAAAACTATTAATTTACTGAATTTAAATAAACAAAATGGCGTCTAATTAGTATTTTCGCAAAGGAAAATGAAAATAGTGTTCGGGAGCAATGTCGGGAGACGCGAGAGGGATTTAAACGAAAGAAAATTGGGAACTCAACGTAAACGCAAAAGATTCTAAATTTGAATATATTGAAATTCAACAACCCCTATGTAGACTTTTAAGGACTATTTTCACTTAAATTATCCCGTTTTCAGCGAATATCTCCGCCGGGGATTGAGCTGGAGGGACGCAAGAGGTGTCTAATTGTTCGTCCAGACGAGACCTATCCGAGCTATTAAAATTCGAATGCGAAAAGTCAAAAGAAAAATGTTTTCCGAAAGAAAAACTGAAATTTTTAATTTAAAAATGTAATATCTCCCGAGGGGATGAAACCGACGGGGGTATTATATATGTCAAAAAATTTGGAATAATACGTTCTAAAAGATGACGCTAAAAGAAAATTAGAAAAATGAAAATTGAAGATTTTTCTTCAACAAAAATGTAAATTTACGACTTTCAACCCCTAAACTTTCCCCTAAGGGATGATGCGATCGGTACGAGAGGGACGTCGTTAGACGCGCCTTCTTTGTTACTATGTATCTCCCGAAGGTCGGGAAGAGAAAGGATTGAAGCTTAAAAAGTTATTTAATTAAAACTATTAATTTACTGAATTTAAATAAACAAAATGGCGTCTAATTAGTATTTTCGCAAAGGAAAATGAAAATAGTGTTCGGGAGCAATGTCGGGAGACGCGAGAGGGATTTAAACGAAAGAAAATTGGGAACTCAACGTAAACGCAAAAGATTCTAAATTTGAATATATTGAAATTCAACAACCCCTATGTAGACTTTTAAGGACTATTTTCACTTAAATTATCCCGTTTTCAGCGAATATCTCCGCCGGGGATTGAGCTGGAGGGACGCAAGAGGTGTCTAATTGTTCGTCCAGACGAGACCTATCCGAGCTATTAAAATTCGAATGCGAAAAGTCAAAAGAAAAATGTTTTCCGAAAGAAAAACTGAAATTTTTAATTTAAAAATGTAATATCTCCCGAGGGGATGAAACCGACGGGGGTATTATATATGTCAAAAAATTTGGAATAATACGTTCTAAAAGATGACGCTAAAAGAAAATTAGAAAAATGAAAATTGAAGATTTTTCTTCAACAAAAATGTAAATTTACGACTTTCAACCCCTAAACTTTCCCCTAAGGGATGATGCGATCGGTACGAGAGGGACGTCGTTAGACGCGCCTTCTTTGTTACTATGTATCTCCCGAAGGTCGGGAAGAGAAAGGATTGAAGCTTAAAAAGTTATTTAATTAAAACTATTAATTTACTGAATTTAAATAAACAAAATGGCGTCTAATTAGTATTTTCGCAAAGGAAAATGAAAATAGTGTTCGGGAGCAATGTCGGGAGACGCGAGAGGGATTTAAACGAAAGAAAATTGGGAACTCAACGTAAACGCAAAAGATTCTAAATTTGAATATATTGAAATTCAACAACCCCTATGTAGACTTTTAAGGACTATTTTCACTTAAATTATCCCGTTTTCAGCGAATATCTCCGCCGGGGATTGAGCTGGAGGGACGCAAGAGGTGTCTAATTGTTCGTCCAGACGAGACCTATCCGAGCTATTAAAATTCGAATGCGAAAAGTCAAAAGAAAAATGTTTTCCGAAAGAAAAACTGAAATTTTTAATTTAAAAATGTAATATCTCCCGAGGGGATGAAACCGACGGGGGTATTATATATGTCAAAAAATTTGGAATAATAAGTTCTAAAAGATGACGCTAAAAGAAATTTAGAAAAATGAAAATTGAAGATTTTTCTTTAACAAAAATGTAAATTTACGACTTTCAACCCCTAAACTTTCCCCTAAGGGATGATGCGATCGGTACGAGAGGGACGTCGTTAGACGCGCCTTCTTTGTTACTATGTATCTCCCGAAGGTCGGGAAGAGAAAGGATTGAAGCTTAAAAAGTTATTTAATTAAAACTATTAATTTACTGAATTTAAATAAACAAAATGGCGTCTAATTAGTATTTTCGCAAAGGAAAATGAAAATAGTGTTCGGGAGCAATGTCGGGAGACGCGAGAGGGATTTAAACGAAAGAAAATTGGGAACTCAACGTAAACGCAAAAGATTCTAAATTTGAATATATTGAAATTCAACAACCCCTATGTAGACTTTTAAGGACTATTTTCACTTAAATTATCCCGTTTTCAGCGAATATCTCCGCCGGGGATTGAGCTGGAGGGACGCAAGAGGTGTCTAATTGTTCGTCCAGACGAGACCTATCCGAGCTATTAAAATTCGAATGCGAAAAGTCAAAAGAAAAATGTTTTCCGAAAGAAAAACTGAAATTTTTAATTTAAAAATGTAATATCTCCCGAGGGGATGAAACCGACGGGGGTATTATATATGTCAAAAAATTTGGAATAATAAGTTCTAAAAGATGACGCTAAAAGAAATTTAGAAAAATGAAAATTGAAGATTTTTCTTTAACAAAAATGTAAATTTACGACTTTCAACCCCTAAACTTTCCCCTAAGGGATGATGCGATCGGTACGAGAGGGACGTCGTTAGACGCGCCTTCTTTGTTACTATGTATCTCCCGAAGGTCGGGAAGAGAAAGGATTGAAGCTTAAAAAGTTATTTAATTAAAACTATTAATTTACTGAATTTAAATAAACAAAATGGCGTCTAATTAGTATTTTCGCAAAGGAAAATGAAAATAGTGTTCGGGAGCAATGTCGGGAGACGCGAGAGGGATTTAAACGAAAGAAAATTGGGAACTCAACGTAAACGCAAAAGATTCTAAATTTGAATATATTGAAATTCAACAACCCCTATGTAGACTTTTAAGGACTATTTTCACTTAAATTATCCCGTTTTCAGCGAATATCTCCGCCGGGGATTGAGCTGGAGGGACGCAAGAGGTGTCTAATTGTTCGTCCAGACGAGACCTATCCGAGCTATTAAAATTCGAATGCGAAAAGTCAAAAGAAAAATGTTTTCCGAAAGAAAAACTGAAATTTTTAATTTAAAAATGTAATATCTCCCGAGGGGATGAAACCGACGGGGGTATTATATATGTCAAAAAATTTGGAATAATAAGTTCTAAAAGATGACGCTAAAAGAAATTTAGAAAAATGAAAATTGAAGATTTTTCTTTAACAAAAATGTAAATTTACGACTTTCAACCCCTAAACTTTCCCCTAAGGGATGATGCGATCGGTACGAGAGGGACGTCGTTAGACGCGCCTTCTTTGTTACTATGTATCTCCCGAAGGTCGGGAAGAGAAAGGATTGAAGCTTAAAAAGTTATTTAATTAAAACTATTAATTTACTGAATTTAAATAAACAAAATGGCGTCTAATTAGTATTTTCGCAAAGGAAAATGAAAATAGTGTTCGGGAGCAATGTCGGGAGACGCGAGAGGGATTTAAACGAAAGAAAATTGGGAACTCAACGTAAACGCAAAAGATTCTAAATTTGAATATATTGAAATTCAACAACCCCTATGTAGACTTTTAAGGACTATTTTCACTTAAATTATCCCGTTTTCAGCGAATATCTCCGCCGGGGATTGAGCTGGAGGGACGCAAGAGGTGTCTAATTGTTCGTCCAGACGAGACCTATCCGAGCTATTAAAATTCGAATGCGAAAAGTCAAAAGAAAAATGTTTTCCGAAAGAAAAACTGAAATTTTTAATTTAAAAATGTAATATCTCCCGAGGGGATGAAACCGACGGGGGTATTATATATGTCAAAAAATTTGGAATAATACGTTCTAAAAGATGACGCTAAAAGAAAATTAGAAAAATGAAAATTGAAGATTTTTCTTCAACAAAAATGTAAATTTACGACTTTCAACCCCTAAACTTTCCCCTAAGGGATGATGCGATCGGTACGAGAGGGACGTCGTTAGACGCGCCTTCTTTGTTACTATGTATCTCCCGAAGGTCGGGAAGAGAAAGGATTGAAGCTTAAAAAGTTATTTAATTAAAACTATTAATTTACTGAATTTAAATAAACAAAATGGCGTCTAATTAGTATTTTCGCAAAGGAAAATGAAAATAGTGTTCGGGAGCAATGTCGGGAGACGCGAGAGGGATTTAAACGAAAGAAAATTGGGAACTCAACGTAAACGCAAAAGATTCTAAATTTGAATATATTGAAATTCAACAACCCCTATGTAGACTTTTAAGGACTATTTTCACTTAAATTATCCCGTTTTCAGCGAATATCTCCGCCGGGGATTGAGCTGGAGGGACGCAAGAGGTGTCTAATTGTTCGTCCAGACGAGACCTATCCGAGCTATTAAAATTCGAATGCGAAAAGTCAAAAGAAAAATGTTTTCCGAAAGAAAAACTGAAATTTTTAATTTAAAAATGTAATATCTCCCGAGGGGATGAAACCGACGGGGGTATTATATATGTCAAAAAATTTGGAATAATAAGTTCTAAAAGATGACGCTAAAAGAAATTTAGAAAAATGAAAATTGAAGATTTTTCTTTAACAAAAATGTAAATTTACGACTTTCAACCCCTAAACTTTCCCCTAAGGGATGATGCGATCGGTACGAGAGGGACGTCGTTAGACGCGCCTTCTTTGTTACTATGTATCTCCCGAAGGTCGGGAAGAGAAAGGATTGAAGCTTAAAAAGTTATTTAATTAAAACTATTAATTTACTGAATTTAAATAAACAAAATGGCGTCTAATTAGTATTTTCGCAAAGGAAAATGAAAATAGTGTTCGGGAGCAATGTCGGGAGACGCGAGAGGGATTTAAACGAAAGAAAATTGGGAACTCAACGTAAACGCAAAAGATTCTAAATTTGAATATATTGAAATTCAACAACCCCTATGTAGACTTTTAAGGACTATTTTCACTTAAATTATCCCGTTTTCAGCGAATATCTCCGCCGGGGATTGAGCTGGAGGGACGCAAGAGGTGTCTAATTGTTCGTCCAGACGAGACCTATCCGAGCTATTAAAATTCGAATGCGAAAAGTCAAAAGAAAAATGTTTTCCGAAAGAAAAACTGAAATTTTTAATTTAAAAATGTAATATCTCCCGAGGGGATGAAACCGACGGGGGTATTATATATGTCAAAAAATTTGGAATAATAAGTTCTAAAAGATGACGCTAAAAGAAATTTAGAAAAATGAAAATTGAAGATTTTTCTTTAACAAAAATGTAAATTTACGACTTTCAACCCCTAAACTTTCCCCTAAGGGATGATGCGATCGGTACGAGAGGGACGTCGTTAGACGCGCCTTCTTTGTTACTATGTATCTCCCGAAGGTCGGGAAGAGAAAGGATTGAAGCTTAAAAAGTTATTTAATTAAAACTATTAATTTACTGAATTTAAATAAACAAAATGGCGTCTAATTAGTATTTTCGCAAAGGAAAATGAAAATAGTGTTCGGGAGCAATGTCGGGAGACGCGAGAGGGATTTAAACGAAAGAAAATTGGGAACTCAACGTAAACGCAAAAGATTCTAAATTTGAATATATTGAAATTCAACAACCCCTATGTAGACTTTTAAGGACTATTTTCACTTAAATTATCCCGTTTTCAGCGAATATCTCCGCCGGGGATTGAGCTGGAGGGACGCAAGAGGTGTCTAATTGTTCGTCCAGACGAGACCTATCCGAGCTATTAAAATTCGAATGCGAAAAGTCAAAAGAAAAATGTTTTCCGAAAGAAAAACTGAAATTTTTAATTTAAAAATGTAATATCTCCCGAGGGGATGAAACCGACGGGGGTATTATATATGTCAAAAAATTTGGAATAATACGTTCTAAAAGATGACGCTAAAAGAAAATTAGAAAAATGAAAATTGAAGATTTTTCTTCAACAAAAATGTAAATTTACGACTTTCAACCCCTAAACTTTCCCCTAAGGGATGATGCGATCGGTACGAGAGGGACGTCGTTAGACGCGCCTTCTTTGTTACTATGTATCTCCCGAAGGTCGGGAAGAGAAAGGATTGAAGCTTAAAAAGTTATTTAATTAAAACTATTAATTTACTGAATTTAAATAAACAAAATGGCGTCTAATTAGTATTTTCGCAAAGGAAAATGAAAATAGTGTTCGGGAGCAATGTCGGGAGACGCGAGAGGGATTTAAACGAAAGAAAATTGGGAACTCAACGTAAACGCAAAAGATTCTAAATTTGAATATATTGAAATTCAACAACCCCTATGTAGACTTTTAAGGACTATTTTCACTTAAATTATCCCGTTTTCAGCGAATATCTCCGCCGGGGATTGAGCTGGAGGGACGCAAGAGGTGTCTAATTGTTCGTCCAGACGAGACCTATCCGAGCTATTAAAATTCGAATGCGAAAAGTCAAAAGAAAAATGTTTTCCGAAAGAAAAACTGAAATTTTTAATTTAAAAATGTAATATCTCCCGAGGGGATGAAACCGACGGGGGTATTATATATGTCAAAAAATTTGGAATAATACGTTCTAAAAGATGACGCTAAAAGAAAATTAGAAAAATGAAAATTGAAGATTTTTCTTCAACAAAAATGTAAATTTACGACTTTCAACCCCTAAACTTTCCCCTAAGGGATGATGCGATCGGTACGAGAGGGACGTCGTTAGACGCGCCTTCTTTGTTACTATGTATCTCCCGAAGGTCGGGAAGAGAAAGGATTGAAGCTTAAAAAGTTATTTAATTAAAACTATTAATTTACTGAATTTAAATAAACAAAATGGCGTCTAATTAGTATTTTCGCAAAGGAAAATGAAAATAGTGTTCGGGAGCAATGTCGGGAGACGCGAGAGGGATTTAAACGAAAGAAAATTGGGAACTCAACGTAAACGCAAAAGATTCTAAATTTGAATATATTGAAATTCAACAACCCCTTTTTTTTTTTTTTTTTTTTTTTTTTTTTTTTTTTTTTGTTTCCGCGGGGAAAATGCCTTACGCACCGTACCCCTCGCGGGGGAAGCGAGGGGCGTGTGTGGGACTCCCGAAAACGGTGTACCCACTAAAAACCCCGCGGCGCTCCTTCCTCGCCTTATTGGCGGAGTCGTGGGAACGGCTAGCCCTTCATCCACGACCCCGCCGGCGACGGCCCGTCTATTACACGACGGACCCCACCTGCCCCCCTGGCTGAGTGGGGGGGCCTGTGGGAGCGACCAGGAGCGCCCGGTCGTTCCCACCCGACGCGGGTGGTGACCTGTTCAGTGTGGGCGGGAGTGTCCCCACACCCCCTGCCCACTGGCCACCACCAGGCTGGAGAAGTTCAAATTGCCGTCTTCTCCGGCCCCTTCGACGTCTGCGGTGCGGGGGCGCAAGGGGATCGTCCATGCGCGCCCGCTCCGCCGCTTCCTTCTGCGACATGACCTCCTCACAGAAGGAGGCCACCTCCACCCAGACCTCCTCGCTGCCCAACATGGCATTAACTACCGCAGGCAGCGTTAGGTCCGGGCCTACCGACTCCTGGAGTCGTCGGCGCTGCTCCACCCAGGCCGGACACTCGCCCAGGGTGTGCTGCGCCGAATCGGCAATCGCGCCACAGTGGTGGCACGCCGGGGTCTCCTCACGTTTTATCCGGTGCAGGAACTTCCCGAAGCAACCATGCCCGGAAAGAACCTGCGACAACCGGTACGTGAGGAAACCGTGCCCCCTCTCCGACCATTCCTTGACGACTGGACCGATCGCGTCCAGGCTCCACCGCCCGAATCTGGCTTCGGCCATCTCCGCCATCCATTGGCGGAGAACGTTCTCGCGGGCCGCCAGCCGGACGGCGGCCCTCTCCTCCGGTGCGGGGCGCTCCCCCCGTGCCCTCTTGTCCGCCGTCCAGTGATAGACGGCGGATAGCACCTCGGCCTCCAAGTGCCATGGTGGAGTGCCCGCCATGGCGCAAGCCGCACCATGGCTCACCGTAGCGTAAGCCCGCGCCACCCTCTGTGCGATGGCCCGTTGGGGCCTACGCAGGTGAGCCTGGTTGTACCCCTTCAGGGCGTCCGCCCATATGGGGGAGCCGTAGAGGGCCATGCTCTTCAGCACGCCGGCATAGAGGCGCCGGCATGCTGTGGCTGGCCCTCCCATGTTCGGGAGGAGCCAATTTAGGCTCCTTGCCGCCTTTAGGAGGCGCGGTGAAAGTTCACGAAAGTGTTCTCGGAACTTCCACCGCCCGTCCAGGGTGAGGCCCAGATATTTTATGGTGGCACTCACCCGCACCCTCTCGACGCCCACCATGATATGGGCGTCAGGTGGCGCACCCCGCCGCGGCCCATGAAAATATAGGGCCTCGGTCTTTGGTAGCGCCACTTTCAACCCCAGCTGCCGGATCCGATCGGCAACCAGGGTCCCCCCAATTGACGCCAGGGTGACTGCCTCCCCGAACGTTCTCCCCCGCGCCGTGAGAAGGGTGTCATCGGCATAACAAATGACACCCACTCCATCGGGGAGGGCGCCCCGGAGGAGCCAGTCGAAACCGACGTTCCACAGGAGTGGCCCAAGGACCGACCCCTGCGGAACACCCAACTGCACCCTATGCCGTCTCATGCGGCCGTCCCCGCCGACGAACAGGACTTCCCTCTCCCGGAGGTAGTCCGCCAGCAGGGCCCGCAAATATGGAGGCACCCTATTGTATTTGAGTGCCTCATTAATTGTGGCGTGGGGGATGGTGTTGAAGGCATTGGCGATGTCAAACGACACAGCCAACACGCCATCCCCCGCCGCCACCGCCTCCTGTGTGACGCGCTTCAGTTCCTGGAGCGCGTCTATTGTGGACCGGCCCGCCCGAAACCCATACTGGGCCCCGGATAAGTCCGGGCCAGTCCCCCTCAGGTGCTCCCTGAGCCGTGCAGCTATAACAGCCTCAAATAGCTTGGCCGCGTCGTCCAAGAGGACGACCGGCCGATATCCGGCAGGTGAGTCCGCCGGCCGCCCCGGCTTCCGGAGGAGGCACAAAACTCCCTCCTTCCACACCCTTGGGAACCTCCCAGACGCAAAGCAGCGGTCGAAGAGGTCCCGGAAGCGTCGCTCCATTAAGCTGGTGGTTATTGCCACCACCCGCGCCGGCACCCCGTCAGGCCCCGGCGCCGTCTTCTTTCCTCGGAGGCGGAGCGCCGCCGAGGAAAACTCCTCCTCCGACACCGGGACGAAACCGGTGTCGGCCGGAGGGCCCACCCGCCGAGGCGGAGCCATCCGAGGAGGGACAAACTCCTCCGATCGGTCCGGGAACAGCCCCCGGACTACCTCCGACAGGAGCGCCGGCTCGAGGGACTCGACGACGGGGGGGCCGATCGGTCGCAGCTTATTACGTGCCGCATGATACGGCCTGCCCCAGGGATCTTTGTCGAGCCCCCCTAGCATCTCCTCCCTCGCCGCTTTTTTGGCCTCCAGGATTGCCACTTTGAGGACGTGGCGGGCCTCCATATAGGCGGTATGGAGGCGGTCCGCATTGGCGGCATCGCGTTGGCGACGGCGGCGGGCCCTCACGTGGGACCTCCTCGCGGCCACGCATTTCGCCCGGAGGCCGGCGAGTTCCGCAGACCACCAGTAGACCGCGCGCTTGGGAGGCGGCCGGCGGGACCGTGGCATGCTGTAATCGCACACCACAGTCATCGCCTCCCTCAGCCGGAGGGCGGCGGCGTCGACGTCCATATACGGACTTGCAGGCGGAGCGAACCAGTCCTGGATGACCGCCGCTTCCCTGGCCGCGTCGCGGTCCAACCGCGTCAGGGACCACCGCGGCAAGGACGATCGTTTTCCCAGCCCCCCCGACCGTGGACTCTGGGTGGAGAACTCTATCCGAATGTACCTGTGGTCGGATAGGTTCTCCTGCAGGTCCACTTCCCACCTGCACACGTCGGCGGCCAGGGCTGGGGTGGCGAAAGAAACGTCCACCACCGAGCTCCCGTTGTGCCGCACGCACGTCTGCACTGTCCCCCTGTTGAGGAGCACCAACCCGTTCGACGCCACCCACGACTCGAGAGCCGAGCCGCAGGCGTTTGTTGTCTTGCACCCCCAGGCCGCAGATCTGGCATTTAAATCGCCCAAAACTGCGACCTTGCTCCTCCCTATACGCGCAATCGCCGCGGTCAGAGATTGGAGATATCTCTCAAACTCCAACCGCGGGCGACTTGGGGGAAAGTAGACGCCCAGGAGAGCGGCATCCCCCCACGCGGCGGCCACGTATCCATGTCCCCTCTCGATGAGCGAGAGGGGAGGGGAGTCCGTGGAGGGTCGCGGCGCGATGGCCACCCTTCCGGTAATGTCTTGCAGCCAGCTGGCTGCAATGTAATACGGCTCGGCGACCACGGCAAGATCCCCCAACCACTCAGCTAGCACCTGACTCATGAGGTCCTGTGCCGCTATGCAGTGGTTGAGGTTTATCTGCATTATTGTGCGATGTCCCGGTCCTGACATTATTGGGACATCGCACCGTCAGAGGAGCCCAGCG
The DNA here is from genome assembly GCA_959347355.1 of Napeogenes inachia. Classification (NCBI taxonomy): domain Eukaryota; kingdom Metazoa; phylum Arthropoda; class Insecta; order Lepidoptera; family Nymphalidae; genus Napeogenes; species Napeogenes inachia. The sequence continues at coordinate 267,950 of OY365799.1, read as the reverse complement.
GAACCTGGGCATCCGCAGAGGCTGGCCGCACTGTGGCCTGCTCCCTGCCCTTCCTGGCGGGGGGGTTGCATTTAGCCCCCCCCATGACGTGGCCCGCCGGCCTTCCGCTGGTCGAGCACACAGCGCAGTGGGGGTCCTTTGCGCAGGCGGCCTGCTTGTGGCCAGGCTGCCCGCACCTGAAGCACAGGTCGGACCTGTCTACCGGCGATGGACAGCACGGCCGGGCGTGCCCGGGCAGGAAGCACCGGAAGCAGCGCCTCGGCTGTTCCTCTGCAGCCCGGACCACAGCCGAGCTGAACCCGATGAGGAGCCGCCCCTTCTTGAGGACGGCCTCGGCGACCACAGCGGGGCACTGCAGCCGGACGCGGCCCATACCCCTGCTGCCCGGCCGGATTTCACCAGCCCTGACGTCCGCGACGCCACAACCTCCCGCCGCCGCTACGGCGGCGGCTACCTCGCCCTTAGTGACGGAGTCGTCCAGCTCCATCAGTACCAAGGACGAGGTCTTAACCGGCCTCGTCACCTTGGCGACATTTGATATCGCCTCCGCCATCTTGGCGGCGAAGGCGTCGGCCTGCTGGTTCCGGTCGGCCCCTGGGAACTCGAAGATCCGAGCTCCCGTCTGGGTTTTGCGGCACGACACCCGCTCGATCCCCATCTCGGCCGGGCGGACCGTTTGTCGGGCTTTTAAGAAGACCGACTCGTAAGTCTCGCCAGCGGCCGCGGCCTCTTGAGAGATGGTGACGACCACGGCCGCTGTTTTCGCTGCCGTCTTCTTTTTCCGGCCTTTCTTCGAGGCCGGGACGGAGGCTGCCTTATTGGCAGGCCCCTTGTGCGCCGCTGAGGAAGAAGACGGCTGAGGCGCCTTCTTCTTCTTCCCCTTCCTCCTAACCTGCGTCCACTCATTGGCTGCAGTGGCCGACGGCAGCATCGGGTCCTCCTGCGAGGGCAACCCGATCTCCATCGGCTCAACACCGGAAGGCCCAGCGACCGGGGCCGTCGGGACTGGAGCCGAGGCAACTGGGGTAATCGGAGGGGCCCGCTGTTTGGCCCCTTTCTTCTTATTTGCCGCCGTAGCGGCGAAAGTTGGAGCAGGCGCTGGGGCCGACACCGAGGTCGGCGCCTCAGCGCGCCTGTCAGCCGCAAGCGGCGGCCGGACGGTCTTTGCGGGGAGAAGGCGGTCCTCCAACGCCGCTAGACAGGCGCGAGTGAAGGCGCGCTCCTCCTGCGCGATCTCGCGCAGCGCCTCCCGCAGCTCCTGGGACGTCGTCGCCTTCCCCTTCTGGGGCTGGCGGAGCCCCTTTATTTCCTCCCGGAGGGCCGCGATCTCGAGGCTCTGGCTAGTGACCTGTGCCTCAAGTCGCTGGACCTCCTCCGAGGCGCTCCGGTTCATCGCCTCCGCCACAATCTCCCGAAGCGCTACCGCCGACGCCTTCAGGGCCGTCTGGCATGCCTTCGGCAGCTTCGATGATTGGGTGGCCACGGTTATGATCGTGTCCACCTCCACCTGAGCCTGTTTGCTTAAGAGGTAGGCCATCCTCTCCATTTCCATTTTGGCGGCTGGGGTATTCCTAGCCGCCAAAAACCTGGCGCGCGCCTCTTTGGCGTGCTTCACGCCTTTAGCCAAGATTTCAGCCTCCTGCTGTTTTTCTCTGGCCGCAGCTGGGTCAGATGTCGTCGACACGGCACGACGGCCACCTCCCTGGGTGCGCCCGCTACCACGGCCGCAGCCGCGCTTGGACTTTGCCTCCTTGATCGTCGAAGTGCTCGACGACCCGGACACACGAGCCCGCAGGCGTTTGCGCGTGTACGTATTTGACACATCGCTGGCCACCGTCGAGTCCGTCATCTCCTCTTCCGTGAGGTCGCTTGGCCTCACGAAAAAAGGCGACACGTTTCCGCTCCTAGGCGGCACTTCAACTGGTCCTGAAGGACCGGGTGGGCCCTGAGAAGGGCCGTTAGGTTGGCCCTGAGAAGGGCCGTTAGGTTGGCCCTGAGAAGGGCCGTTAGGTTGGCCCTGAGAAGGGCCGTTAGGTTGGCCCTGAAAAGGGCCGTGCTGAGTCCCGGGGGACACGGGATTCACCTCACTGTTCATTTCAATAACTCCAATTCCACACAGTATTGTCTCTTGAGATTTGGCTCCACTACTGGCCACTGCGTTACCGCGCACCAAGTAGGGATTTCCAGGGCAGACGACGAGGACGTACTCAAAAACACTGTGGGGACTGCCCCAATTCAACAACCCCTATGTAGACTTTTAAGGACTATTTTCACTTAAATTATCCCGTTTTCAGCGAATATCTCCGCCGGGGATTGAGCTGGAGGGACGCAAGAGGTGTCTAATTGTTCGTCCAGACGAGACCTATCCGAGCTATTAAAATTCGAATGCGAAAAGTCAAAAGAAAAATGTTTTCCGAAAGAAAAACTGAAATTTTTAATTTAAAAATGTAATATCTCCCGAGGGGATGAAACCGACGGGGGTATTATATATGTCAAAAAATTTGGAATAATAAGTTCTAAAAGATGACGCTAAAAGAAATTTAGAAAAATGAAAATTGAAGATTTTTCTTTAACAAAAATGTAAATTTACGACTTTCAACCCCTAAACTTTCCCCTAAGGGATGATGCGATCGGTACGAGAGGGACGTCGTTAGACGCGCCTTCTTTGTTACTATGTATCTCCCGAAGGTCGGGAAGAGAAAGGATTGAAGCTTAAAAAGTTATTTAATTAAAACTATTAATTTACTGAATTTAAATAAACAAAATGGCGTCTAATTAGTATTTTCGCAAAGGAAAATGAAAATAGTGTTCGGGAGCAATGTCGGGAGACGCGAGAGGGATTTAAACGAAAGAAAATTGGGAACTCAACGTAAACGCAAAAGATTCTAAATTTGAATATATTGAAATTCAACAACCCCTATGTAGACTTTTAAGGACTATTTTCACTTAAATTATCCCGTTTTCAGCGAATATCTCCGCCGGGGATTGAGCTGGAGGGACGCAAGAGGTGTCTAATTGTTCGTCCAGACGAGACCTATCCGAGCTATTAAAATTCGAATGCGAAAAGTCAAAAGAAAAATGTTTTCCGAAAGAAAAACTGAAATTTTTAATTTAAAAATGTAATATCTCCCGAGGGGATGAAACCGACGGGGGTATTATATATGTCAAAAAATTTGGAATAATACGTTCTAAAAGATGACGCTAAAAGAAAATTAGAAAAATGAAAATTGAAGATTTTTCTTCAACAAAAATGTAAATTTACGACTTTCAACCCCTAAACTTTCCCCTAAGGGATGATGCGATCGGTACAAGAGGGACGTCGTTAGACGCGCCTTCTTTGTTACTATGTATCTCCCGAAGGTCGGGAAGAGAAAGGATTGAAGCTTAAAAAGTTATTTAATTAAAACTATTAATTTACTGAATTTAAATAAACAAAATGGCGTCTAATTAGTATTTTCGCAAAGGAAAATGAAAATAGTGTTCGGGAGCAATGTCGGGAGACGCGAGAGGGATTTAAACGAAAGAAAATTGGGAACTCAACGTAAACGCAAAAGATTCTAAATTTGAATATATTGAAATTCAACAACCCCTATGTAGACTTTTAAGGACTATTTTCACTTAAATTATCCCGTTTTCAGCGAATATCTCCGCCGGGGATTGAGCTGGAGGGACGCAAGAGGTGTCTAATTGTTCGTCCAGACGAGACCTATCCGAGCTATTAAAATTCGAATGCGAAAAGTCAAAAGAAAAATGTTTTCCGAAAGAAAAACTGAAATTTTTAATTTAAAAATGTAATATCTCCCGAGGGGATGAAACCGACGGGGGTATTATATATGTCAAAAAATTTGGAATAATAAGTTCTAAAAGATGACGCTAAAAGAAATTTAGAAAAATGAAAATTGAAGATTTTTCTTTAACAAAAATGTAAATTTACGACTTTCAACCCCTAAACTTTCCCCTAAGGGATGATGCGATCGGTACGAGAGGGACGTCGTTAGACGCGCCTTCTTTGTTACTATGTATCTCCCGAAGGTCGGGAAGAGAAAGGATTGAAGCTTAAAAAGTTATTTAATTAAAACTATTAATTTACTGAATTTAAATAAACAAAATGGCGTCTAATTAGTATTTTCGCAAAGGAAAATGAAAATAGTGTTCGGGAGCAATGTCGGGAGACGCGAGAGGGATTTAAACGAAAGAAAATTGGGAACTCAACGTAAACGCAAAAGATTCTAAATTTGAATATATTGAAATTCAACAACCCCTATGTAGACTTTTAAGGACTATTTTCACTTAAATTATCCCGTTTTCAGCGAATATCTCCGCCGGGGATTGAGCTGGAGGGACGCAAGAGGTGTCTAATTGTTCGTCCAGACGAGACCTATCCGAGCTATTAAAATTCGAATGCGAAAAGTCAAAAGAAAAATGTTTTCCGAAAGAAAAACTGAAATTTTTAATTTAAAAATGTAATATCTCCCGAGGGGATGAAACCGACGGGGGTATTATATATGTCAAAAAATTTGGAATAATAAGTTCTAAAAGATGACGCTAAAAGAAATTTAGAAAAATGAAAATTGAAGATTTTTCTTTAACAAAAATGTAAATTTACGACTTTCAACCCCTAAACTTTCCCCTAAGGGATGATGCGATTGGTACGAGAGGGACGTCGTTAGACGCGCCTTTTTTGCTACTATGTATCTCCCGAAGGTCGGGAAGAGAAAGGATTGAAGCCTAAAAAGTTATTTAATTAAAACTGTTAATTTACTAAATTTAAATAAACAAAATGGCGTCTAATTAGTATTTTCGCAAAGGAAAATGAAAATAGTGTTCGGGAGCAATGTCGGGAGACGCGAGAGGGATTTAAACGAAAGAAAATTGGGAACTCAACGTAAACGCAAAAGATTCTAAATTTGAATATATTGAAATTCAACAACCCCTATGTAGACTTTTAAGGACTATTTTCACTTAAATTATCCCGTTTTCAGCGAATATCTCCGCCGGGGATTGAGCTGGAGGGACGCAAGAGGTGTCTAATTGTTCGTCCAGACGAGACCTATCCGAGCTATTAAAATTCGAATGCGAAAAGTCAAAAGAAAAATGTTTTCCGAAAGAAAAACTGAAATTTTTAATTTAAAAATGTAATATCTCCCGAGGGGATGAAACCGACGGGGGTATTATATATGTCAAAAAATTTGGAATAATACGTTCTAAAAGATGACGCTAAAAGAAAATTAGAAAAATGAAAATTGAAGATTTTTCTTCAACAAAAATGTAAATTTACGACTTTCAACCCCTAAACTTTCCCCTAAGGGATGATGCGATCGGTACGAGAGGGACGTCGTTAGACGCGCCTTCTTTGTTACTATGTATCTCCCGAAGGTCGGGAAGAGAAAGGATTGAAGCTTAAAAAGTTATTTAATTAAAACTATTAATTTACTGAATTTAAATAAACAAAATGGCGTCTAATTAGTATTTTCGCAAAGGAAAATGAAAATAGTGTTCGGGAGCAATGTCGGGAGACGCGAGAGGGATTTAAACGAAAGAAAATTGGGAACTCAACGTAAACGCAAAAGATTCTAAATTTGAATATATTGAAATTCAACAACCCCTATGTAGACTTTTAAGGACTTTTTTTTTTTTTTTTTTTTTTTTTTTTTTGTTGGAAAATCCTCATGGAGACCCCCGCCCTTGGGGAAGGGCGAGGGTACTGTCAGACTCTTACTGACTAAAAACCAACCGTGTCCTTCTCGTACCCATGTGTCGGGGGGCGGGTATCACCGAAGCATTCGTCACACCCGCCCGACGGGTATTGGCCCTCCAAAACGATAGGAGGGCCCCGTCACGGCCCGCCGATTCATGGCGGGCCACGTCACCCACTGCGGCCGACACCCCGGCCGCAGGACTCCACTTCGAGGGGCGCGCGTAAGGACACGACGCCGCCGCCTCGAGGCCTGCTGCTGGTCGGACGACAAGACGCCCCGAGTCTGTCGTCCGCAGGCCGCGCCCTACGGTGGCCGAAAGTCGGCCACCCTACGACGCCCAGTGCGTCTGCTGCGGGAGGGTAGAGAGGAGGCGACCTCTCTCTCCCTTTCCGCCGCCTCCTTAGCGGACATTACTGCCTCGCAAAAGGCGGCGACGGCACTCCACCCCGACTCGCTCCCGACCATCGTAGAGACAACAGCCGGAAGCGAGAGGGTTCCCGCAGCACCTACGGCCGCGACCAAGTCACGGCGCTGCTCAGCCCAAGCTGGGCATTCCGCCAAGGTATGCAGCGCCGTATCGTCGCGGCAATCATCACAATGATGGCACTGGGACGTCTGCTCCCGGCCTATGCGACACAGATACTTCCCGAAACATCCGTGTCCGGTCAGCACCTGCGTCAGCCGGAAGCTGAGGGCGCCGTGGCTCCTCTTGAGCCACTCCTCCAATATGGGCCTTACCGCCGCTACAGCGGCGTGCCCCAGACTTTTAAGGACTATTTTCACTTAAATTATCCCGTTTTCAGCGAATATCTCCGCCGGGGATTGAGCTGGAGGGACGCAAGAGGTGTCTAATTGTTCGTCCAGACGAGACCTATCCGAGCTATTAAAATTCGAATGCGAAAAGTCAAAAGAAAAATGTTTTCCGAAAGAAAAACTGAAATTTTTAATTTAAAAATGTAATATCTCCCGAGGGGATGAAACCGACGGGGGTATTATATATGTCAAAAAATTTGGAATAATAAGTTCTAAAAGATGACGCTAAAAGAAATTTAGAAAAATGAAAATTGAAGATTTTTCTTTAACAAAAATGTAAATTTACGACTTTCAACCCCTAAACTTTCCCCTAAGGGATGATGCGATCGGTACGAGAGGGACGTCGTTAGACGCGCCTTCTTTGTTACTATGTATCTCCCGAAGGTCGGGAAGAGAAAGGATTGAAGCTTAAAAAGTTATTTAATTAAAACTATTAATTTACTGAATTTAAATAAACAAAATGGCGTCTAATTAGTATTTTCGCAAAGGAAAATGAAAATAGTGTTCGGGAGCAATGTCGGGAGACGCGAGAGGGATTTAAACGAAAGAAAATTGGGAACTCAACGTAAACGCAAAAGATTCTAAATTTGAATATATTGAAATTCAACAACCCCTATGTAGACTTTTAAGGACTATTTTCACTTAAATTATCCCGTTTTCAGCGAATATCTCCGCCGGGGATTGAGCTGGAGGGACGCAAGAGGTGTCTAATTGTTCGTCCAGACGAGACCTATCCGAGCTATTAAAATTCGAATGCGAAAAGTCAAAAGAAAAATGTTTTCCGAAAGAAAAACTGAAATTTTTAATTTAAAAATGTAATATCTCCCGAGGGGATGAAACCGACGGGGGTATTATATATGTCAAAAAAATTTGGAATAATAAGTTCTAAAAGATGACGCTAAAAGAAATTTAGAAAAATGAAAATTGAAGATTTTTCTTTAACAAAAATGTAAATTTACGACTTTCAACCCCTAAACTTTCCCCTAAGGGATGATGCGATTGGTACGAGAGGGACGTCGTTAGACGCGCCTTTTTTGCTACTATGTATCTCCCGAAGGTCGGGAAGAGAAAGGATTGAAGCCTAAAAAGTTATTTAATTAAAACTGTTAATTTACTAAATTTAAATAAACAAAATGGCGTCTAATTAGTATTTTCGCAAAGGAAAATGAAAATAGTGTTCGGGAGCAATGTCGGGAGACGCGAGAGGGATTTAAACGAAAGAAAATTGGGAACTCAACGTAAACGCAAAAGATTCTAAATTTGAATATATTGAAATTCAACAACCCCTATGTAGACTTTTAAGGACTATTTTCACTTAAATTATCCCGTTTTCAGCGAATATCTCCGCCGGGGATTGAGCTGGAGGGACGCAAGAGGTGTCTAATTGTTCGTCCAGACGAGACCTATCCGAGCTATTAAAATTCGAATGCGAAAAGTCAAAAGAAAAATGTTTTCCGAAAGAAAAACTGAAATTTTTAATTTAAAAATGTAATATCTCCCGAGGGGATGAAACCGACGGGGGTATTATATATGTCAAAAAATTTGGAATAATACGTTCTAAAAGATGACGCTAAAAGAAAATTAGAAAAATGAAAATTGAAGATTTTTCTTCAACAAAAATGTAAATTTACGACTTTCAACCCCTAAACTTTCCCCTAAGGGATGATGCGATCGGTACGAGAGGGACGTCGTTAGACGCGCCTTCTTTGTTACTATGTATCTCCCGAAGGTCGGGAAGAGAAAGGATTGAAGCTTAAAAAGTTATTTAATTAAAACTATTAATTTACTGAATTTAAATAAACAAAATGGCGTCTAATTAGTATTTTCGCAAAGGAAAATGAAAATAGTGTTCGGGAGCAATGTCGGGAGACGCGAGAGGGATTTAAACGAAAGAAAATTGGGAACTCAACGTAAACGCAAAAGATTCTAAATTTGAATATATTGAAATTCAACAACCCCTATGTAGACTTTTAAGGACTATTTTCACTTAAATTATCCCGTTTTCAGCGAATATCTCCGCCGGGGATTGAGCTGGAGGGACGCAAGAGGTGTCTAATTGTTCGTCCAGACGAGACCTATCCGAGCTATTAAAATTCGAATGCGAAAAGTCAAAAGAAAAATGTTTTCCGAAAGAAAAACTGAAATTTTTAATTTAAAAATGTAATATCTCCCGAGGGGATGAAACCGACGGGGGTATTATATATGTCAAAAAATTTGGAATAATAAGTTCTAAAAGATGACGCTAAAAGAAATTTAGAAAAATGAAAATTGAAGATTTTTCTTTAACAAAAATGTAAATTTACGACTTTCAACCCCTAAACTTTCCCCTAAGGGATGATGCGATTGGTACGAGAGGGACGTCGTTAGACGCGCCTTTTTTGCTACTATGTATCTCCCGAAGGTCGGGAAGAGAAAGGATTGAAGCCTAAAAAGTTATTTAATTAAAACTGTTAATTTACTAAATTTAAATAAACAAAATGGCGTCTAATTAGTATTTTCGCAAAGGAAAATGAAAATAGTGTTCGGGAGCAATGTCGGGAGACGCGAGAGGGATTTAAACGAAAGAAAATTGGGAACTCAACGTAAACGCAAAAGATTCTAAATTTGAATATATTGAAATTCAACAACCCCTATGTAGACTTTTAAGGACTATTTTCACTTAAATTATCCCGTTTTCAGCGAATATCTCCGCCGGGGATTGAGCTGGAGGGACGCAAGAGGTGTCTAATTGTTCGTCCAGACGAGACCTATCCGAGCTATTAAAATTCGAATGCGAAAAGTCAAAAGAAAAATGTTTTCCGAAAGAAAAACTGAAATTTTTAATTTAAAAATGTAATATCTCCCGAGGGGATGAAACCGACGGGGGTATTATATATGTCAAAAAATTTGGAATAATAAGTTCTAAAAGATGACGCTAAAAGAAATTTAGAAAAATGAAAATTGAAGATTTTTCTTTAACAAAAATGTAAATTTACGACTTTCAACCCCTAAACTTTCCCCTAAGGGATGATGCGATTGGTACGAGAGGGACGTCGTTAGACGCGCCTTTTTTGCTACTATGTATCTCCCGAAGGTCGGGAAGAGAAAGGATTGAAGCCTAAAAAGTTATTTAATTAAAACTGTTAATTTACTAAATTTAAATAAACAAAATGGCGTCTAATTAGTATTTTCGCAAAGGAAAATGAAAATAGTGTTCGGGAGCAATGTCGGGAGACGCGAGAGGGATTTAAACGAAAGAAAATTGGGAACTCAACGTAAACGCAAAAGATTCTAAATTTGAATATATTGAAATTCAACAACCCCTATGTAGACTTTTAAGGACTATTTTCACTTAAATTATCCCGTTTTCAGCGAATATCTCCGCCGGGGATTGAGCTGGAGGGACGCAAGAGGTGTCTAATTGTTCGTCCAGACGAGACCTATCCGAGCTATTAAAATTCGAATGCGAAAAGTCAAAAGAAAAATGTTTTCCGAAAGAAAAACTGAAATTTTTAATTTAAAAATGTAATATCTCCCGAGGGGATGAAACCGACGGGGGTATTATATATGTCAAAAAATTTGGAATAATACGTTCTAAAAGATGACGCTAAAAGAAAATTAGAAAAATGAAAATTGAAGATTTTTCTTCAACAAAAATGTAAATTTACGACTTTCAACCCCTAAACTTTCCCCTAAGGGATGATGCGATCGGTACGAGAGGGACGTCGTTAGACGCGCCTTCTTTGTTACTATGTATCTCCCGAAGGTCGGGAAGAGAAAGGATTGAAGCTTAAAAAGTTATTTAATTAAAACTATTAATTTACTGAATTTAAATAAACAAAATGGCGTCTAATTAGTATTTTCGCAAAGGAAAATGAAAATAGTGTTCGGGAGCAATGTCGGGAGACGCGAGAGGGATTTAAACGAAAGAAAATTGGGAACTCAACGTAAACGCAAAAGATTCTAAATTTGAATATATTGAAATTCAACAACCCCTTTTTTTTTTTTTTTTTTTTTTTTTTTTTTTTTTTTTTTTTGTTTCCGCGGGGAAAATGCCTTACGCACCGTACCCCTCGCGGGGGAAGCGAGGGGCGTGTGTGGGACTCCCGAAAACGGTGTACCCACTAAAAACCCCGCGGCGCTCCTTCCTCGCCTTATTGGCGGAGTCGTGGGTACGGCTAGCCCTTCATCCACGACCCCGCCGGCGACGGCCCGTCTTTTACACGACGGACCCCACCTGCCCCCCTTGCTGAGTGGGGGGGCCTGTGGGAGCGACCAGGAGCGCCCGGTCGTTCCCACCCGACGCGGGTGGTGACCTGTTCAATGTGGGCGGGAGTGTCCCCACACCCCCTGCCCACTGGCCACCACCAGGCTGGAGAAGTTCGTTTGCCGTCTTCTCCGGCCCCTTCGACGTCTGCGGTGCGGGGGCGCAAGGGGATCGTCCATGCGCGCCCGCTCCGCCGCTTCCTTCCGCGACATTACTTCCTCGCAGAAGGAAGCCACTTCCACCCAGACCTCCTCGCTGCCCAACATCGCAGTGACGACTGCAGGCAGCGTTAGGTCCGGGCCTACGGACGCCTGGAGTCGTCGGCGCTGCTCCACCCAGGCCGGACACTCGCCCAGGGTGTGCTGCGCCGAATCGGCAATCGCGCCACAGTGGTGGCACGCCGGGGTCTCCTCACGTTTTATCCGGTGCAGGAACTTCCCGAAGCAACCATGCCCGGAAAGAACCTGCGACAACCGGTACGTGAGGAAACCGTGCCCCCTCTCCGACCATTCCTTCACCACTGGACCGATTGCGTCCAGGCTCCACCGCCCGAATCTGGCTTCGGCCATCTCCGCCATCCATTGGCGGAGAACGTTCTCGCGGGCCGCCAGCCGGACGGCGGCCCTCTCCTCCGGTGCGGGGCGCTCTCCCCGCGCCCTCTTGTCCGCCGTCCAGTGATAGACGGCGGATAGCACCTCCGCCTCTAAGTGCCATGGTGGAGTGCCAGCCATGGCGCAAGCCGCACCATGGCTCACCGTAGCGTAAGCCCGCGCCACCCTCTGTGCGATGGCCCGTTGGGGCCTACGCAGGTGAGCCTGGTTGTACCCCTTCAGGGCGTCCGCCCATATGGGGGAGCCGTACAGGGCCATGCTCTTCAGCACGCCGGCATAGAGGCGCCGGCATGCTGTGGCTGGCCCTCCCATGTTCGGGAGGAGCCAATTTAAGCTCCTCGCCGCCTTAAGGAGGCGCGGTGAAAGTTCACGAAAGTGTTCTCGGAACTTCCACCGCCCGTCCAGGGTGAGGCCCAGATATTTAATGGTGGCACTCACCCGCACCCTCTCGACGCCCACCATGATATGGGCGTCAGGTGGCGCACCCCGCCGCGGCCCATGAAAATATAGGGCCTCGGTCTTGGGTAGCGCCACTTTCAACCCCAGCTGCCGGATCCGATCGGCAACCAGGGTCCCCCCAATCGAAGCCAGGGTAGCTGCCTCCCCGAATGTTCTCCCCCGCGCCGTGAGAAGGGTGTCATCCGCATAGCATATGACACCCACTCCATCGGGGAGAGGGCCCCGGAGGAGCCAGTCGAAACCGACGTTCCACAGGAGTGGTCCAAGGACCGACCCCTGCGGAACGCCCAACTGCACCTTATGCCGCCTCATGCGGCCGTCCCCGCCGACGAACAGGACTTCCCTCTCCCGGAGGTAGTCCGCCAGCAGGGCCCGCAAATATGGAGGCACCCCATTGTATCGGAGTGCCTCAGTAATTGTGGCGTGGGGGATGGTGTTGAAGGCATTGGCGATGTCAAACGACACAGCCAACACGCCATCCCCCGCCGCCACCGCCTCCTGTGTGACGCGCTTCAGCTCTTGGAGCGCGTCCATCGTGGACCGACCCGCCCGAAACCCGTACTGGGCCCCGGATAAGTCCGGGCCGGTCCCCCTCAGGTGCTCCCTGAGCCGTTCCGCTATAACGGCCTCAAAAAGCTTGGCCGCGTCGTCCAAGAGGACGACCGGCCGATAGCCGGCAGGAGAATCCACCGGCCGCCCCGGCTTTCGGAGGAGGCACAGAACCCCCTCCTTCCACACCCTTGGGAACCTCCCAGACGTGAAGCAGCGGTCGAAGAGGTCCCGGAAGCGTCGCTCCATTTGGCTGGTGGTTATCGCCACCACCCTCGCCGGCACCCCGTCAGGCCCCGGCGCCGTCTTCTTTCCTCGGAGGCGGAGCGCCGCCGAGGAAAACTCCTCTTCCGATACCGGGACGAAACCGGTGTCGGCCGGAGGGCCCACCCGCCGAGGCGGAGCCATCCGAGGAGGGACGAACTCCTCCGATCGGTCCGGGAACAGCCCCCGGACTACCTCCGACAGGAGCGCCGGCTCGAGGGACTCGACGACGGGGGGGCCGATCGGTCGCAACTTGTTGCGTGCCGCATGATACGGCCTGCCCCAGGGATCTTTGTCGAGCCCCCCTAGCATCTCCTCCCTCGCCGCCTTTTTGGCCTCGAGGATTGCCACTTTGAGGACGTGGCGGGCCTCCATATAGGCGGTATGGAGGCGGTCCGCAGTGGCGGCATCGCTTTGGCGACGGCGGCGGGCCCTCACGTGGGACCTCCTCGCGGCCACGCATTTCGCCCGAAGGCCGGCGAGTTCCGCCGACCACCAGTAGACCGCGCGCTTAGGAGGCGGCCGGCGGGACCGAGGCATGCTGGAATCGCACACCTCAGTCATCGCCTCCCTCAGCCGGAGGGCGGCGGCGTCCACGTCCATATTCGGACTTGCAGGCGGAGCGAACCAGTCCTGGATGATGGCCGCTTCCCTGGCCGCGTCGCGGTCTAACCGCGTCAGGGCCCACCGCGGCAAGGACGACCGTTTTCCCAGCCCCCCCGACCTTGGACTCTGGGTGGAGAACTCTATCCGAATGTACCTGTGGTCGGATAGGTTCTCCTGCAGGTCCACTTCCCACCTGCAGACGTCGGCGGCCAGGGCTGGGGTGGCGAACGAAACGTCCACCACCGAGCTCCCGTTGTGCCGCACGCACGTCTGCACTGCCCCCCTGTTGAGGAGCACCAACCCGTTCGATGCCACCCACGACTCGAGAGCCGAGCCGCAGGCGTTTGTCGTCTTGCACCCCCAGGCCGCAGATCTGGCATTTAAGTCGCCCAGTACTGCGACCTTGCTCCTCCCAATACGCGCAATCGCCGCGGTCAGAGATTGGAGATATCTCTCAAACTCCAACCGCGGGCGACTTGGGGGAAAGTAGACGCCCAGGAGAGCGGCATCTCCCCACGCGGCGGCCACGTATCCATGTCCTCTCTCGATGAGCGAGAGGGGAGGAGAGTCCGTGGAGGGTCGCGGCGCGATGGCCACCCTTCCAGTATTGTCTTGCAGCCAGCTGGCTGCAATGTAATAAGGCTCGGCGACCACGGCAAGATCCCCCAACCACTCAGCTAGCACCTGACTCATGAGGTCCTGTGCCGCTATGCAGTGGTTGAGGTTTATCTGCATTATTGTGCGATGTCCCGGTCCTGACATTATTGGGACATCGCACCGTCAGAGGAGCCCAGCGGAACCTGGGCATCCGCAGAGGCTGGCCGCACTGTGGCCTGCTCCCTGCCCTTCCTGGCGGGGGGGTTGCATTTAGCCCCCCCCATGACGTGGCCCGCCGGCCTTCCGCTGGTCGAGCACACAGCGCAGTGGGGGTCCTTTGTGCAGGCGGCCTGCTTGTGGCCAGGCTGCCCGCACCTGAAGCACAGGTCGGACCTGTCTACCGACGATGGACAGCACGGCCGGGCGTGCCCGGGCAGGAAGCACCGGAAGCAGCGCCTCGGCTGTTCCTCTGCAGCCCGGACCACAGCCGAGCTGAATCCGATGAGGAGCCGCCCCTTCTTGAGGACGGCCTCGGCGGCCACAGCGGGGCACTGCAGCCGGACGCGGCCCATACCCCTGCTGCCCGGCCGGATTTCACCGGCCCTGACGTCCGCGACGCCACAACCCCCCGCCGCCGCTACGGCGGCGGCTACCTCGTCCTTAGTGACGGAGTCGTCCAGCTCCATCAGCACCAAGGACGAGGTCTTAACCGGCCTCGTCACCTTGGCGACATTTGATATCGCCTCCGCCATCTTGGCGGCGAAGGCGTCGGCCTGCTGGTTCCGGTCGGCCCCTGGGAACTCGAAGATCCGAGCTCCCGTCTGGGTTTTCCGGCACGACACCCGCTCGATCCCCATCTCGGCCGGGCGGACCGTTTGTCGGGCTTTTAAGAAAACCGACTCGTAAGTCTCGCCAGCGGCCGCGGCCTCTTGAGAGATGGTGACGACCACGGCCGCTGTTTTCGCTGCCGTCTTCTTTTTCCGGCCTTTCTTCGAGGCCGGAACGGAGGCTGCCTTATTGGCAGGCCCCTTGTGCGCCGCTGAGGAAGAAGACGGCTGAGGCGCCTTCTTCTTCTTCCCCTTTCTTCTCACCTGCGTCCACTCATTGGCCGCGGTGGCCGATGGCAGCATCGGGTCCTCCTGCGAGGGCAACCCGATCTCCATCGGCTCAACACCGGACGGCCCAGCGACCGGGACTGTCGGGACGGGAGCCGAAGCAACCGTGGCAATGGGAGTGGCCTGCTTTTTGGCCCCTTTCTTCTTTTTTGCCGCCGTAGCGGCGAAAGTTGGAGCAGGCGTTGGGGCCGGCACCGAGGTCGGCGCCTCAGAACGCCTGTCAGCCGCAAGCGGCGGCCGAACGGTCTTTGCCGGGAGGAGGCGGTCCTCCAACGCCGCTAGGCAGGCGCGAGTGAAGGCGCGCTCCTCCTGCGCGATCTCGCGCAGCGCCTCCCGCAGCTCCTGCGACGTCGTCGCCTTCCCCTTCTGGGGCTGGCGGAGCCCCTTTATTTCCTCCCGGAGGGCCGCGATCTCGAGGCTCTGGCTAGTGACCTGTGCCTCAAGTCGCTGGACCTCCTCAGAGGCGCTCCGGTTCATGGCCTCCGCCACAATCTCCCGAAGCGCTACCGCCGACGCCTTCAGGGCCGTCTGGCATGCCTTCGGCAGCTTCGATGATTGGGTGGCCACAGTTATAATTGTGTCCACCTCAACCTGAGCCTGTTTGCTTAGGAGGTAGGCCATCCTCTCCATTTCCATTTTGGCGGCTGGGGTATTCCTAGCCGCCAAAAACCTGGCGCGCGCCTCTTTGGCGTGCTTTACTCCCTTGGCCAATATTTCGGCCTCTTGCTGTTTTGCTCTGGCCGCAGCTGGGTCAGAGGACGCCGACACAGCACGACGGCCACCTGCCGGGGTGCGCCCACTACCACGACCGCAGCCGCGCTTGGATTTCGCCTCCTTGATCGTCGAAGAGCTCGACGACCCGGACACACGAGCCCGCAGGCGTTTGCGCGTGTACATATTTGACACGTCGCTGGCCACCGTCGAGTCCGTCATCTCCTCTTCCGTGAGGTCGCTTGGCCTCACGAAAATAGGCGACACGGTTCCACTCCTAGGCGGCACTACCACTGGTCCTGAAGGACCGGGTGGGCCCTGAGAAGGGCCGTTAGGTTGGCCCTGAGAAGGGCCGTTAGGTTGGCCCTGAGAAGGGCCGTTATGTTGGCCCTGAGAAGGGCCGTTAGGTTGGCCCTGAAAAGGGCCGTGCTGAGTCCCGGGGGACACGGGATTCACCTCACTATTCATATTATTCACTCCTATTCCACACAGTATTGTCTCTTGAGATTTGGCTCCACTACTGGCCACTGCGTTACCGCGCACCAAGTAGGGATTTCCAGGGCAGACGACGAGGACGTACTCAAAAACACTGTGGGGACTGCCCCGATTCAACAACCCCTATGTAGACTTTTAAGGACTATTTTCACTTAAATTATCCCGTTTTCAGCGAATATCTCCGCCGGGGATTGAGCTGGAGGGACGCAAGAGGTGTCTAATTGTTCGTCCAGACGAGACCTATCCGAGCTATTAAAATTCGAATGCGAAAAGTCAAAAGAAAAATGTTTTCCGAAAGAAAAACTGAAATTTTTAATTTAAAAATGTAATATCTCCCGAGGGGATGAAACCGACGGGGGTATTATATATGTCAAAAAATTTGGAATAATAAGTTCTAAAAGATGACGCTAAAAGAAATTTAGAAAAATGAAAATTGAAGATTTTTCTTTAACAAAAATGTAAATTTACGACTTTCAACCCCTAAACTTTCCCCTAAGGGATGATGCGATTGGTACGAGAGGGACGTCGTTAGACGCGCCTTTTTTGCTACTATGTATCTCCCGAAGGTCGGGAAGAGAAAGGATTGAAGCTTAAAAAGTTATTTAATTAAAACTGTTAATTTACTAAATTTAAATAAACAAAATGGCGTCTAATTAGTATTTTCGCAAAGGAAAATGAAAATAGTGTTCGGGAGCAATGTCGGGAGACGCGAGAGGGATTTAAACGAAAGAAAATTGGGAACTCAACGTAAACGCAAAAGATTCTAAATTTGAATATATTGAAATTCAACAACCCCTATGTAGACTTTTAAGGACTATTTTCACTTAAATTATCCCGTTTTCAGCGAATATCTCCGCCGGGGATTGAGCTGGAGGGACGCAAGAGGTGTCTAATTGTTCGTCCAGACGAGACCTATCCGAGCTATTAAAATTCGAATGCGAAAAGT
Organism: Napeogenes inachia; assembly: GCA_959347355.1. Taxonomy (NCBI): domain Eukaryota; kingdom Metazoa; phylum Arthropoda; class Insecta; order Lepidoptera; family Nymphalidae; genus Napeogenes; species Napeogenes inachia. Next base: position 250,839 of record OY365799.1, on the reverse strand, counting down.
CAAAAGAAAAATGTTTTCCGAAAGAAAAACTGAAATTTTTAATTTAAAAATGTAATATCTCCCGAGGGGATGAAACCGACGGGGGTATTATATATGTCAAAAAATTTGGAATAATAAGTTCTAAAAGATGACGCTAAAAGAAATTTAGAAAAATGAAAATTGAAGATTTTTCTTTAACAAAAATGTAAATTTACGACTTTCAACCCCTAAACTTTCCCCTAAGGGATGATGCGATTGGTACGAGAGGGACGTCGTTAGACGCGCCTTTTTTGCTACTATGTATCTCCCGAAGGTCGGGAAGAGAAAGGATTGAAGCCTAAAAAGTTATTTAATTAAAACTGTTAATTTACTAAATTTAAATAAACAAAATGGCGTCTAATTAGTATTTTCGCAAAGGAAAATGAAAATAGTGTTCGGGAGCAATGTCGGGAGACGCGAGAGGGATTTAAACGAAAGAAAATTGGGAACTCAACGTAAACGCAAAAGATTCTAAATTTGAATATATTGAAATTCAACAACCCCTATGTAGACTTTTAAGGACTATTTTCACTTAAATTATCCCGTTTTCAGCGAATATCTCCGCCGGGGATTGAGCTGGAGGGACGCAAGAGGTGTCTAATTGTTCGTCCAGACGAGACCTATCCGAGCTATTAAAATTCGAATGCGAAAAGTCAAAAGAAAAATGTTTTCCGAAAGAAAAACTGAAATTTTTAATTTAAAAATGTAATATCTCCCGAGGGGATGAAACCGACGGGGGTATTATATATGTCAAAAAATTTGGAATAATACGTTCTAAAAGATGACGCTAAAAGAAAATTAGAAAAATGAAAATTGAAGATTTTTCTTCAACAAAAATGTAAATTTACGACTTTCAACCCCTAAACTTTCCCCTAAGGGATGATGCGATCGGTACGAGAGGGACGTCGTTAGACGCGCCTTCTTTGTTACTATGTATCTCCCGAAGGTCGGGAAGAGAAAGGATTGAAGCTTAAAAAGTTATTTAATTAAAACTATTAATTTACTGAATTTAAATAAACAAAATGGCGTCTAATTAGTATTTTCGCAAAGGAAAATGAAAATAGTGTTCGGGAGCAATGTCGGGAGACGCGAGAGGGATTTAAACGAAAGAAAATTGGGAACTCAACGTAAACGCAAAAGATTCTAAATTTGAATATATTGAAATTCAACAACCCCTATGTAGACTTTTAAGGACTATTTTCACTTAAATTATCCCGTTTTCAGCGAATATCTCCGCCGGGGATTGAGCTGGAGGGACGCAAGAGGTGTCTAATTGTTCGTCCAGACGAGACCTATCCGAGCTATTAAAATTCGAATGCGAAAAGTCAAAAGAAAAATGTTTTCCGAAAGAAAAACTGAAATTTTTAATTTAAAAATGTAATATCTCCCGAGGGGATGAAACCGACGGGGGTATTATATATGTCAAAAAATTTGGAATAATAAGTTCTAAAAGATGACGCTAAAAGAAATTTAGAAAAATGAAAATTGAAGATTTTTCTTTAACAAAAATGTAAATTTACGACTTTCAACCCCTAAACTTTCCCCTAAGGGATGATGCGATTGGTACGAGAGGGACGTCGTTAGACGCGCCTTTTTTGCTACTATGTATCTCCCGAAGGTCGGGAAGAGAAAGGATTGAAGCCTAAAAAGTTATTTAATTAAAACTGTTAATTTACTAAATTTAAATAAACAAAATGGCGTCTAATTAGTATTTTCGCAAAGGAAAATGAAAATAGTGTTCGGGAGCAATGTCGGGAGACGCGAGAGGGATTTAAACGAAAGAAAATTGGGAACTCAACGTAAACGCAAAAGATTCTAAATTTGAATATATTGAAATTCAACAACCCCTATGTAGACTTTTAAGGACTATTTTCACTTAAATTATCCCGTTTTCAGCGAATATCTCCGCCGGGGATTGAGCTGGAGGGACGCAAGAGGTGTCTAATTGTTCGTCCAGACGAGACCTATCCGAGCTATTAAAATTCGAATGCGAAAAGTCAAAAGAAAAATGTTTTCCGAAAGAAAAACTGAAATTTTTAATTTAAAAATGTAATATCTCCCGAGGGGATGAAACCGACGGGGGTATTATATATGTCAAAAAATTTGGAATAATAAGTTCTAAAAGATGACGCTAAAAGAAATTTAGAAAAATGAAAATTGAAGATTTTTCTTTAACAAAAATGTAAATTTACGACTTTCAACCCCTAAACTTTCCCCTAAGGGATGATGCGATTGGTACGAGAGGGACGTCGTTAGACGCGCCTTTTTTGCTACTATGTATCTCCCGAAGGTCGGGAATAGAAAGGATTGAAGCCTAAAAAGTTATTTAATTAAAACTGTTAATTTACTAAATTTAAATAAACAAAATGGCGTCTAATTAGTATTTTCGCAAAGGAAAATGAAAATAGTGTTCGGGAGCAATGTCGGGAGACGCGAGAGGGATTTAAACGAAAGAAAATTGGGAACTCAACGTAAACGCAAAAGATTCTAAATTTGAATATATTGAAATTCAACAACCCCTATGTAGACTTTTAAGGACTATTTTCACTTAAATTATCCCGTTTTCAGCGAATATCTCCGCCGGGGATTGAGCTGGAGGGACGCAAGAGGTGTCTAATTGTTCGTCCAGACGAGACCTATCCGAGCTATTAAAATTCGAATGCGAAAAGTCAAAAGAAAAATGTTTTCCGAAAGAAAAACTGAAATTTTTAATTTAAAAATGTAATATCTCCCGAGGGGATGAAACCGACGGGGGTATTATATATGTCAAAAAATTTGGAATAATACGTTCTAAAAGATGACGCTAAAAGAAAATTAGAAAAATGAAAATTGAAGATTTTTCTTCAACAAAAATGTAAATTTACGACTTTCAACCCCTAAACTTTCCCCTAAGGGATGATGCGATCGGTACGAGAGGGACGTCGTTAGACGCGCCTTCTTTGTTACTATGTATCTCCCGAAGGTCGGGAAGAGAAAGGATTGAAGCTTAAAAAGTTATTTAATTAAAACTATTAATTTACTGAATTTAAATAAACAAAATGGCGTCTAATTAGTATTTTCGCAAAGGAAAATGAAAATAGTGTTCGGGAGCAATGTCGGGAGACGCGAGAGGGATTTAAACGAAAGAAAATTGGGAACTCAACGTAAACGCAAAAGATTCTAAATTTGAATATATTGAAATTCAACAACCCCTATGTAGACTTTTAAGGACTATTTTCACTTAAATTATCCCGTTTTCAGCGAATATCTCCGCCGGGGATTGAGCTGGAGGGACGCAAGAGGTGTCTAATTGTTCGTCCAGACGAGACCTATCCGAGCTATTAAAATTCGAATGCGAAAAGTCAAAAGAAAAATGTTTTCCGAAAGAAAAACTGAAATTTTTAATTTAAAAATGTAATATCTCCCGAGGGGATGAAACCGACGGGGGTATTATATATGTCAAAAAATTTGGAATAATAAGTTCTAAAAGATGACGCTAAAAGAAATTTAGAAAAATGAAAATTGAAGATTTTTCTTTAACAAAAATGTAAATTTACGACTTTCAACCCCTAAACTTTCCCCTAAGGGATGATGCGATTGGTACGAGAGGGACGTCGTTAGACGCGCCTTTTTTGCTACTATGTATCTCCCGAAGGTCGGGAAGAGAAAGGATTGAAGCCTAAAAAGTTATTTAATTAAAACTGTTAATTTACTAAATTTAAATAAACAAAATGGCGTCTAATTAGTATTTTCGCAAAGGAAAATGAAAATAGTGTTCGGGAGCAATGTCGGGAGACGCGAGAGGGATTTAAACGAAAGAAAATTGGGAACTCAACGTAAACGCAAAAGATTCTAAATTTGAATATATTGAAATTCAACAACCCCTATGTAGACTTTTAAGGACTATTTTCACTTAAATTATCCCGTTTTCAGCGAATATCTCCGCCGGGGATTGAGCTGGAGGGACGCAAGAGGTGTCTAATTGTTCGTCCAGACGAGACCTATCCGAGCTATTAAAATTCGAATGCGAAAAGTCAAAAGAAAAATGTTTTCCGAAAGAAAAACTGAAATTTTTAATTTAAAAATGTAATATCTCCCGAGGGGATGAAACCGACGGGGGTATTATATATGTCAAAAAATTTGGAATAATACGTTCTAAAAGATGACGCTAAAAGAAAATTAGAAAAATGAAAATTGAAGATTTTTCTTCAACAAAAATGTAAATTTACGACTTTCAACCCCTAAACTTTCCCCTAAGGGATGATGCGATTGGTACGAGAGGGACGTCGTTAGACGCGCCTTTTTTGCTACTATGTATCTCCCGAAGGTCGGGAAGAGAAAGGATTGAAGCCTAAAAAGTTATTTAATTAAAACTGTTAATTTACTAAATTTAAATAAACAAAATGGCGTCTAATTAGTATTTTCGCAAAGGAAAATGAAAATAGTGTTCGGGAGCAATGTCGGGAGACGCGAGAGGGATTTAAACGAAAGAAAATTGGGAACTCAACGTAAACGCAAAAGATTCTAAATTTGAATATATTGAAATTCAACAACCCCTATGTAGACTTTTAAGGACTATTTTCACTTAAATTATCCCGTTTTCAGCGAATATCTCCGCCGGGGATTGAGCTGGAGGGACGCAAGAGGTGTCTAATTGTTCGTCCAGACGAGACCTATCCGAGCTATTAAAATTCGAATGCGAAAAGTCAAAAGAAAAATGTTTTCCGAAAGAAAAACTGAAATTTTTAATTTAAAAATGTAATATCTCCCGAGGGGATGAAACCGACGGGGGTATTATATATGTCAAAAAATTTGGAATAATAAGTTCTAAAAGATGACGCTAAAAGAAATTTAGAAAAATGAAAATTGAAGATTTTTCTTTAACAAAAATGTAAATTTACGACTTTCAACCCCTAAACTTTCCCCTAAGGGATGATGCGATTGGTACGAGAGGGACGTCGTTAGACGCGCCTTTTTTGCTACTATGTATCTCCCGAAGGTCGGGAAGAGAAAGGATTGAAGCCTAAAAAGTTATTTAATTAAAACTGTTAATTTACTAAATTTAAATAAACAAAATGGCGTCTAATTAGTATTTTCGCAAAGGAAAATGAAAATAGTGTTCGGGAGCAATGTCGGGAGACGCGAGAGGGATTTAAACGAAAGAAAATTGGGAACTCAACGTAAACGCAAAAGATTCTAAATTTGAATATATTGAAATTCAACAACCCCTATGTAGACTTTTAAGGACTATTTTCACTTAAATTATCCCGTTTTCAGCGAATATCTCCGCCGGGGATTGAGCTGGAGGGACGCAAGAGGTGTCTAATTGTTCGTCCAGACGAGACCTATCCGAGCTATTAAAATTCGAATGCGAAAAGTCAAAAGAAAAATGTTTTCCGAAAGAAAAACTGAAATTTTTAATTTAAAAATGTAATATCTCCCGAGGGGATGAAACCGACGGGGGTATTATATATGTCAAAAAATTTGGAATAATACGTTCTAAAAGATGACGCTAAAAGAAAATTAGAAAAATGAAAATTGAAGATTTTTCTTCAACAAAAATGTAAATTTACGACTTTCAACCCCTAAACTTTCCCCTAAGGGATGATGCGATCGGTACGAGAGGGACGTCGTTAGACGCGCCTTCTTTGTTACTATGTATCTCCCGAAGGTCGGGAAGAGAAAGGATTGAAGCTTAAAAAGTTATTTAATTAAAACTATTAATTTACTGAATTTAAATAAACAAAATGGCGTCTAATTAGTATTTTCGCAAAGGAAAATGAAAATAGTGTTCGGGAGCAATGTCGGGAGACGCGAGAGGGATGTAATTGCAAAAAAAAAATTGGGACCTGTACGTTAGCGCGAAAGATTTTAAGTTTTGGGTTAGGTTAGGTTAGGTTAGGTTAGGTTAGGTTAGGTTAGGTTAGGTTAGGTTTTTTTTTTTTTTTTTTTTTTTTTTATATGTGCAGCTTCTTTTAGCTGCCGCAATATCTCCGCATGTGTGGACGGAGTCTGTGTCAAGCTAAGATAAGTTTTTTCGTTTGTTTTTTATTTTATTCGTGCTTGAGTCTAGATCCTTATTATAATATTTATGTGTGTATTTTATTCTAAGTCGCTATTTCAGTTATTTTAATACTATTGGTATTGATGCATTTGTGACTTGTTCGGATGACAGGTAAGAAACGTTCTGTTCTTATTTTATTTATCTTCATAATTTTAATGCTTAATGTTTATTTTTCAGAGTCGTCTTTACATCGGCATCGGCGTCGGTGCAGGTAAGCGGTTTGTACTTATTTATTTCTATTTACAATTTATTATTATACACTATTTCTATTTACAATTTAATCAGTATTTTAGTATATTTTACCTAATACAATAGTTTTCTTAATCTTAATCTTATTCTAATTTACCTTGTTAGGTCTTTTATTACTTTACAGGTCCTGGACAAGAGTGGTAAGTTTTTTTTTTTTTTTTTTTTTTTTTTTTTTTTTTTATTTTATACAGGTATTTGTACCAGGTGTGGTTTGCAAGGGTGTCTACAGCAGGGTAAGTATTGGCAGATATATTCACAATTACAGTATAAAAGGTAAGTTACTTGGAATGTACAATTACATGCAATAGGTAAGTTAGTAGGTATGTTTCGTGGGATATTTACGGTGGGGTGGGATATTCAGTGCTATTCTAAATAATCTATTACTGATGCTAACTAGGTGCCAATTTCTATTTATTTCCAATGGAGGACCGGTATAAGGTAAGTATATTTACAGTTTATTTTATACGATTTAATCATTTAGGTTTTTTTTTTTTTTTTTTTTTTTTTTTTTTTTTTTTTTTTTTTTTTTTTTTTTATACAGGTATTTGTGCCAGGTGTAGTATGCAAGGGTGTCTACAGCAGGGTAAGTATTGGCAAATATTTTTAAAAAGGTAAGTTACTGGGAATGTACAATTTTAGTGCAATAGGTAAGTTGGTAGATATGTTTCGTGGGATATTTACAGTGGGGTGGGATATTCAATGCTATTCTAAATAATCTATTACTAATGCTAACTAGGTACTTATTTCTATTTTATTTTCAGGTCGATAGAGGACCGGTAAAGGTAAGTAAATGTTTTTTTTTTTTTTTTTTTTTCCTATTTACATCCATCTGGCCATGCCGGGGCTGCATTGGTACAATGCAGGGCCGTCATCGGGACGGCTACAGTGTTGCTGTGTTGCTGTTGGTCTCCCTCTCCGTTGGTTGTGATGATTTGGTTCTGGGCATCACCATTGATGCCTATTCCAATCGTTTTCATATCCGGGTTGGCCTTGCGCGTCCATGTGTAAGCACATGGGCTAAGGCCAGGTCATAAGTCCAATTTTATTTGGGATTTTTCCTTTTCCGTCATCTCTAGGTTAGTGGCGTGGTTTGGTAGTAGTTTGTCGTCCGTCATCCAGGTATGGCCACTTTGGATGTTTGGTGTTTGTCCTGGGTAGTTTTGTCCTCAGTCTAGGTCTTGTTCTCTCCAGTTATTTTAGTTGCAACGAGTCTGCAGTATCTCATGAAAGTTTCTGTCGTGTCAGGGTTTTCCATTAATTTCTGTATGTTTTCCAGGTCCACTTTCATGTCCACCTCCTGTTCCAGGTCATGTCGAAGATTCAAGAATCTTGGGCAGTCAGTAAGTAAATGTATTATTTCTTCGTCAGTTTCGTCATCGCACTTGCATGCCGGACAGTCCGTCAGTTTGAATTTATATAGGTATGCCGCAAACCCCCCGTGTCCGGTAAGGATCTGCGTAGTCAGCGAGTCAAGGTCGAGTCTAGTTAGTATTTTGTTTGCACGATTAACGTCCGGCATGAAGATTTTGGTAACAGCTGCTGTCTCACCGGTCGAGTATCGTCGTTGCCAAACCTCCATCGTTTCCTCCCTGATTTCCCTCCTGGCGAATGATATGGGGAAGGCATCGTAGGTGGATTTCCTCTTCGGGTTTGTGGCTGCTGATTTTGCCAGGGAATCCGCTCTCTCGTTGCCAGGGACGCCTACATGGGCCTTCACCCAGAACACCCTCAACGAGTTACCCCTACTCAGGATTCTCCGAAGTCTTTCCAGGATTTTTTGCGCCAGTGGGTGAGTCGTCGGGTCAGAGTTTAATGCATCCAGGGAGGCTCGGGAGTCGGTGAGAATGTTCGTCTCTTTCCAGTTCTTTTCTTCAGCAATCTTCATTGCGGCCTCGATGGCCATCATCTCCGCCTGGAAGATCGTACAATGTGCGGCAAGTCTAAATTTTCTGAAGAGGATCTCTCGGTCGTTTTCCCACACGGTCACTGCTGATCCCACTCCGTCCAGGATTTTGCTCCCATCGGTAAAAATGAGCTTGCCGATCATGCCGAGGTCTCGTACGGTGTCGGATGTGAACTCTTCTATAAGTGTATATTTCACGGTCAAGCGTTCCGAAGGATGGGGCAGGTCTCCATATTCCACTCTGCGTTCCGCTCTGTATTCATCAGATACATGTCTTAGGGGGCGTCCTCTCCGTATCTCGTAGATTTGCGCGTGTTCCGCAACCTGTAGGTCGAGTGGGATGAGTCCGGCCAGCACTGTTGCCGCGTGCTTCGAGACAGTACGGTGGGCTCGGCAGATTTTCTGTGCAAATCCGCGCTGGACTGCCGACAATTGTTTTTGGACATAAATCCTCTCGATGGCTGGTGCCCATACCCCAGCTCCGTAAGTTATAATTGGCACTATGACGGCTGTATATATATGCCGTATGATCTTGGGGTTTAGGCCCCAGGTCGTCTTTGCTGCGCGAGATATTTGCCCGTATATATTGAGCGCTTTGCGGGTCGTCATTGAGATGTGATTCGCGAACGTGAGTTTGGAATCGATGGTGATCCCCAATATCCTTATTTCGTTCACCAGATCCAGGTATGCTGGTCCCATTCGTAGGATGGGATTATCATACTTCAATCGCCGGGTGATCACCATCGCTTTAGTTTTTTGCGGCGCGAATCTCAGCTTATTTGTTCTTCCCCAGCTCCGCACCAGTTTCAAGGCAGCATTTGCTTCCGCCTGGATTTGTGTGGTTTCGTGGCCCGAGAAGGCCAAGACCACGTCGTCGGCGAATGCTTGACAGTAGACCCCAGTTTGTTCTAGTTGGTTCAGGAGCGAGTCGAGGAGAACATTCCAAAAGAACGGCCCCCCGACCGACCCCTGGACGCACCCTTTGGTGGTATTTTTCCGCACCCTTTCTCCGAGGTATCTAACTGTGACTGCTCTTCCGCTCAGGTAGTCGCCGACTATCCGCCAAAGGTTTTCTGGGCAGCCCATCTCCGCCAACCGCACTCTAATTGCCGGCCACCAGGCCCCGTCAAAGGCGCCCTCTATGTCTAATGAAATCAACACGACGATTTCTTTGGCTTTCCGCTTTTCCTGTACGTGGTTTATCAGATCATAGAGGGCGTCTTCGGTGCTTCGTTGCGGGGTAAACCCGTATTGCCTAGGGTTTAATTTCGGCAGCAAGTGCCAGCGCAGCCTGCGCACTATTATCTTCTCCAGCGTCTTTCCAAGAATGTTGAGAAGTCCTATTGGCCTGTAAGATTTGGCCTCACAGTAATTTTCCTTTCCTGGTTTCCTAATCACCACTACCTCCGCTTCCTTCCAGGGTGTGGGGAATCTGCTCAGTTCCAGGCATTTATTGACGATTGCCAGGAAGATCCCGGGGGCCCGCCCGATCGCCGTTTCGCAGACATCCGCAGTCAGGCCATCCGGGCCTGGGGCCTTCCTTGCGCCAAATGACGAGGCCGCCTGGTGTAATTCGTCCAATGTAATTGGAGGGTCGTTTTTTGTTACGGGTGTACACGTTTCTGCGCTTCGTCGGATCTCGGTGTGCTGTGCGGTGTCCTTTTCTTGGTCGTCCGCCGGGAAGAAGGTGTCTGCCAAGTGCTGTGCAGATCCCTGTGCACTCAGAGTGTGGTTATTGTGTATCATTGGCAGATCACCTTCTCGCTTTTGCGTCATTCGTATAATCCTGTATATAGAGTCCCACATGGTCTCGTACTTTTGTTGCGAGCAAAAGTCGACCCAGCTTTTTGTTTGCGCCGACTTGGCTGCCTCCTCGTAGGTTCTCTTGCTGCTTAGGTATTCTTCCAGGACGTGTGTCCTCCTGGTAGGTGCTGCGTTCCTTATGCGTTTTTTCCGTTGCATCATTTGTTTCCTTAGCATGGTAAGATGTGCGTTCCACCATGGGATGGGAGGCTTTTTGTATGCCTTCACTTTCGGTATACTTGCGTCACAGGCGGTGGTCAGGATCTGTGTGTAGCTGTTTACAGTCCGGTCGAGCGTATCAGAATTCTGGATTTGGTGTATAGCTTCCTCAGTTAATTTTGCTTCCTCTATCGCTTTGTCGAGTTCAATTTTGAATTTATTCCAGTCCGCCTTCTTGCAATTATACTTTCTGGTGCTTTTTTGGTGTATCTCCCTTTTTATTTCCATATTAATATCGAATGTTATCCCATTATGATCGGAGTTTATCAGACCTGGATCAACCGCCCAGTTGTCCACCTTGCCGTACAGTTTGTCGGTGCACATTGTTATGTCCACCACGCTGGTGCAGACCTTTCCATTGCGGATAACTTCAAAGGTGGGTTTTGTGCCGGTGTTGAGGATGTTGAGGCCCTGTTCATGTATGAACCTGCAGAGTTCGGCACCGCGTGTGTTTTCCCGTGCACTCCCCCACCAGGGACTCCAGGCGTTTATGTCTCCAGCCACCAGCGCGCATTCCCTATTTGTAATGTCGAGTAGCTTTGCCAAGTGTTGGAGGTATGGTTCGAGTGTTTGGTCCTCCTCAAAATACACGGACACCAGATATATTGTGCCGTGGTTTGTCTCAACTCCGACTCTAGCCAGGTTTTCTGTCTGTACTGATGGATCCTGTCTTAGGACTATGTTTTGGTTATGAATGAGGATCGCCGCTTTCACGGGCTTGGCGCGTGCGCCAAGTTTCTGGATTACCGTCAGGCCCGTGCCGGCGGGGTTAGGTTAGGTTAGGTTAGGTTAGGTTAGGTTAGGTTAGGTTAGGTTAGGTTAGGTTAGGTTAGTCGGCCGCAGTCGCGGCGACTGTCTCGGAGTCGGGGCCGCCGACGGCTCCTCTGATTCCAGAGGAGGCGTGGTCGACGGTCACGAGGAGGAAGGTAGGCTCGGGGAGAAAGAAGGGCCTTCCCCAGAAGCCGGCTTCAATAACTAAGGCCAGTGGTGCTCAGTCTTCTTCAAAGAAGAAGCCGAAAGCACCTTGCGTGGGTTCCCGGAAGCTGCCGTCTGCACGGTCTCCTGCAGTTATGATCAAACTGCAGGACCACGCGGCAGCGGCGGGGGTGACGTACGCCCATGTCTTGGGGCGTGCCGCCGAGATGGTCAATCTCGGCGACATCGGCCTCAAGGATGGGCTGCGGATTCGCCGCTCGGCGGCAGGAGCCAGGCTCCTGGAGCTGCCTAAGGGCACTCCGGAGCAGGCTGTTACACTGGCGGCGAAGCTTCGCCCAGTGTTGGATGGAGTGGCAGATGTCGTCCGGCCTGTCCGGCGTGTGGCCGTAAGGCTCAAAGGTCTGGACGACTCCGTTACGCGTGACGACGTCGTTGATGCCATTTGCCGCATCGCTGACTGCCCTGACGAGGCCCTCCATGTGGGGGAGATCCGTCGGGGTGGCTATGGGGGTATGGGCGTCACCTTTGCCCGACTCCCCACCGATGCTGCGAGAGCGTTAATTAACGCCGAGAAGGTCCTGGTGGGCTGGAGCTCAGCCAGGGTGGAGTTGCTGGAGGCGCAGCCGCTGCGCTGCTTCAGGTGCCTGGCACCTGGGCATGTGCGTGCGGCTTGCCCGTCCGCGGTCGACCGTAGCGCCGCCTGTTTCCGGTGCGGTGGTGAGGGCCATACCCGAGCCACTTGCACCGGAATGTTGCGGTGCGTGGTCTGTGCGGACCGAGGCCTTGTAGCGACCCACCTATTGGGGAGCCGAGTGTGCAAGGCTCCGCGAGTTCGAGGATTAGCACCTGGTGCGAAACCCTCGAGCGCGGAGCCCAGCACGGAGCCGGCTGTGGCTATGGCAACATAGTCACATCGAGCTTCAGCGGGAGAGGCTGCGAAGGAGAAGGGTTCAGCCCGTTCCTTCCCAGCCGTAGGCCTAGGTGAGAGGGGGGGCGACCTCTCTCGCCATTGCACTAGGTCTATGAGGTAGGGGTACACTGGTTGCCCGGGGTACCCCTATATGGAGGAGTTCCGCCGGGGCACCACGGTGAGTGCGAAAGCGATCCCGTGGCGTCCCATTGTAGCGTCGTGGGCAGCCGTTGGTTTTTTAGTGGGGTGCCTTAAAAATGGCAGCGTTTCCATGCTGCCGGGTGCCGCACATACCGCCCCGCCATCGCCTTCCTGGCCTGGGTGAAGATGCGAAAACGCATTTTTCCAACGAAAAAAAAAAAAAAAAAAAAAGGTTAGGTTAGGTTAGGTTTTTTTTTTTTTTTTTTTTTTTTTTTTTTTTTTTTTTTTAGTTCTCAATTTTCTTCCCCATGGGAGGAGGGAATCAGTGTTAGGTTAGGTTAGGTTAGGTTAGGTTAGGTTAGGTTGGGGGAGTCCCCAAGTGTTTATAAGTACGTCCTCGTCGTCTCCCCTGGACCCCGTCCTGACCCCGGTAACGCAGGTGGCAGGCGGGTGACCAAAGCTTATAAACGATACTTGGGTGAGTGTGTTTTCAGTATTCTTACTGCTTTCGTCGGATCTGCCATTATGCTTCCTGTGCGTGATGGCAAGGGAAGATTTACCAAAGGCCCTTCTCAGGGCCAACCAAAAGGCCCGTCTCCGGGCCAAACAAAAGGCCCTTCTCAGGGCCTCCCAAAAGTCCCTTCTCAGGGCCAATCAAAAGGCCCGTCTCCGGGCCAACCAAAAGGCTCTTCTCAGAGCCAGTATAAACACCCTTCTCTGGGTAAAGTTAACGGCCCTTCTCAGGACCAATCTAAAGGCCCTTCCCAGGGCCAATTACAAGCTCTTTCTCAGGGCCAATCACAAGGCCTTCCTCAGGGCCATTTCTTCTCAGAGGCAGAAGACGACTACGTAGAGTCAATGGACTTATACGTAGATTGTAGTGACGAAAATGCAAGTCCGCGGGGTACTGGACTCACTCGGGCAAAAGCTGACTTGAGAGCCTGTACCTTAGAGGCCGAACAGGCCACGTCTGAAGAAGGGTTGAGCTCGCGGGATAAAGTCGCACACATAGGGAGTGGTTCCGTAAAGGAAATCCCTGCGAAATCGAGGCCCAATCCAGATTCGTTGGGGGCTTTAGAGCTTAGGGCGGTAGCAGGTCGTTGTGCAGCCTCCATTGTTGAGGTGAGTCGCAAATCGGGCCACCTCCAAGGAGGAATGGTCAGAGTCCTCAAGGAAGCATCACGGGATCTCCTGGAGATAGTGGAGACCTTGGCGGGTCGCACGGAGGTGGACGAAACTCGTCGTCTGAGGGCGGACAACTCTCGCCTCTCCCGTGAGGTTGATAATCTCCGGGCAGAGCTTAAAGCTCATAGGCGCGAGTTCTCGGAAATGAGGGCGTCAGCATCCATAACCGCCGTTTCGGCTCCTAAAACTCCATCTCTTGATGCTAAGTTTTTCGAGGACTTTAGGCGCTCGGTGATTTCGTCGGTAGGTGACATGATAAACGCCCGCTTCAGAAACATTGAAGAGCACCTCCTCCCGAAAAAGAATCTCGGTGCGCCTCTAGCTGCAGATACGAGAATGGATGCAGCCACGACGACAGTAGGGAATCTAGACGTACATCCTAGTCAGCGCACAGGTCCACCTCTCCTACGTGTAAATGGCCCGGCTAAAAAGGTTCCGTTACGGTCGTCTACTGTAGGACCGTCTACGGCCTCTGAGTGGACAGCCGTTGTAAAAAGGGGCAAGAAAAGGGCCCCTCAAAAGGCTGTACCCCCGACAGTGCCTCAGCCGTCGAAAGGCGCGGTTAAGGCTGTAAGACCTTCGAAAAAGGGGGGTGAAAAGAAAATAGACCAAGAGGCTCAGAAGGCTGGAAAGAGGTCCAAGCCTAAGCTGTCGCCTCCCCGGTCTCCAGCAGTGATCATTACACTGCAGACCGAGGCGGCCGAAAAAGGCGTTACGTATGCTCAAGTCCTGGAGCGTGCAGCGGAGAAGGTGGATCTAAGCGCTCTGGGATTTGAGAGCGGCTTAAAGATCCGGCGATGTGCCACTGGCGCCAGGATCTTAGAGCTGCCCAAGGTGGCGTTAGATAAGGCGGAGAGTTTTGCCACCACTCTCCGCACAGCACTTGACGGCGTGGCAGATGTCATCCGACCCGTTAGGAGGGTCCCAGTTAAAATCAAGGGACTGGACGACTCTGCAACGAAGGAGAAGATCGCGGCGGCGATCTGTCGCGTCACAAATTGTTCCAGTGAGTCTCTCCAGATCGGTGAGATTCGCTGGGGCTCTGGGGCAATGGGGACTACAATTACCCGGTGCCCCGTTGACGCGGCCAAGGTTCTGCTGGCTGCGGGCCGCCTGCTTGTGGGTTGGAGCTCGGCCGGCGTGGAACTCCTAGAAGATCGCCCTATGCGGTGCTTCCGGTGTCAGGAACTGGGGCACACGCGGGCACTTTGCCCAACGGAGACCGATCGCAGCGCCGTTTGTTTCCGGTGCGGCGTGGCAGGACACGTACGTGCTAACTGCACCGGAGTTTTGCGATGCGCAGTCTGCTCCGACCTGGGTCTTGCAGCGGGCCATGAATTGGGAAGTGGCGCTTGCAAAGCTCCCCGAAAACGAGGAAAGGCCGCTGGTCCCTTGCCAGCTGCCCGAAGCGTAGTGCGGGATCAACCGCCTGTTGAAGCCATGTCACAATGATCAGACAAAGACATGGCTTCCTACAGGCGAACCTGAACCACTGCGCGGGGGCACAGGATCTCTTTCTGCAATCCCTGGCGCAGTGGGAGGTAGGTGTCGCGGTTGCGAGCGAACCATATTTTGTCCCCACCCAGCCTCACCCTCGCTGGGTTGGGGATTTGGAAGGTTCAGTGGCGGTCGTAGCCGGGACGGCGGATGGCCCTCCTCTCTCAACCGTGGAGAGGGGAGCGGGGTACGTGGTGGTGGTTTGGGGGGAGTACACCATAATCGGTGTGTATTTCTCCCCCAACCGTCCCCTGGCGGAGTTCGAAGTGTTCCTCGACTCCGTCAGGGCCGCCGTGGCTCGCAGGTCGTCGGGGTCCGTCGTGGTCCTCGGCGACTTCAATGCCAAATCCCGGGCCTGGGGCAACGCTACCACCGACGTTCGGGGAGAGGCGGTCGAGTTGTGGAGTCTTCTATCCGGGCTTTCTCTGCTCAATAGGGGGACGGCCCACACCTGCGTGCGGCATAATGGGGGGTCAGTGGTGGACCTCTCGTTTGCCACCCCAGCGGTCGCCGGTAGGGTGTTCGGATGGAGGGTGGAGGAGGGAGTAGAGACCCTCTCGGACCACCTCTATATCAGGTTTGAGGTCTCCTCCCTCCCTGGAGTTAATGCTGTAGCCTCGAGGGGCCGTAGCACCTTTCCAAGGTGGAATGTGAGCCGGCTCGACCCCGAGCTGGTGCTGGAGGCGGCCATCGTGCAAAGATGGTCCGCCTCCGGGACGGTGGATGGAGCCAGCGATAACGTGGACGATTTGGCCGGCCGCATGCGCACAGCCCTAACCAGGGTGTGCAATGCGGCCATGCCGAAGGCTGGTCAATGCCCTCGTCGTCGCGCGGTTTATTGGTGGTCACCAGAGATAGCGGCTCTCCGATCAACTGCCAACAGAGCCCGAAGGATGTATACCCGATGCCGTAGACGCAACGGGAACGATTCCGTTGCAGAGGAGGAGCTGCGGGGCCTATATAAGACAGCGAAGAAGACCCTGCAGCTCGCTATCAGTCGAGCGAAAGCAGCGGCCAGAGAAGAAATACTGGCCGGGCTGGATGGCGATCCGTGGGGGCGTCCCTACCGCTCAGCGCGAAATAAGCTGCGCACAAGGAGCTCCCCTCTCACGGAGACGCTCGCGCCGGATCATCTGGAGAGGGTGGTCGGAGAGTTATTCCCCGACCCGCCGCGCCACTCACCTCCCATAATGGCGCCCCCTCTCCTGCTGGTGGACGAGGACGCACCATCTCCAGTCACGGAGGGGGAGATGGAGATGGCCCTGGAACGTCTTCGCGGAAGGAAGACTGCACCAGGTCCTGACGGAGTCCCAGGGCGAGTGCTTGCGCTCGCTCTCAAGCACCTGGGCGGCAGACTTCGGGAACTCTTTGACGCGTGCATAGCCGGCGGAGAGTTTCCGAAGCCATGGAAAGTGGGTCGGTTGTGCCTGCTGCCGAAGGGGGGAGATCCCGAGTCCCCTTCAGCATACAGACCCATCGTGCTGCTGGATGAGATGGGCAAACTATTGGAAAAAATCCTTGCTGCCCGTCTCGTCCGCCACCTGGAGGAGGTGGGGCCCCCGCTATCGAAGGCACAGTACGGTTTTAGGTCAGGGCGGTCGACAATCGACGCCCTGACCGCTCTGAAGGGTCTCACAACGGAAGCGGTGAAGGAGGGGAAGGTTGTTCTGGGGGTGTCGCTAGATATTGCGAACGCCTTCAATAACCTTCCCTTTGAGACGGTTGCGGAGGCACTCCGATATCATGGAGTGCCTCCGTATCTCAGAAGGCTGCTGAAGGCGTACCTCTGCGACCGGGCGGTAGTTTGGGAGGGAAGCGATGGGCGGCTGTACGAACGGCGCATCGGGTGTGGTGTTCCACAGGGGTCGGTTCTGGGTCCGACCCTGTGGAACATCGGGTACGACTGGCTCCTGCGGCAGCCGGTCCCCCCAGGGACAGGGATGATATGCTATGCAGATGACACCCTTGTCCACGCCCGGGGCGGTTCGTATGCGGAGGCGGCGCAATTGGCCACCACCGTTACGAACATGGTGGTGGAGAGAATTGCGTCACTGGGTCTGAGGGTCTCCGTGTCGAAAACGGAGGCCCTCTTATTCCACGGCCCACGCAAGGGACCGCCTCGGGGCGCAAGCATCGCTGTCCGGGGTGAAGAGGTGGTGGTCGGGGCCCAGATGAAGTATCTGGGCCTCGTCCTGGACGGACGATGGAGCTTCGGGGCACACTTTGTCCAACTCGCCCCGAAGCTCGTGGCCGCCGCTGCCGCCCTCGGCAGACTGCTGCCCAATATAGGGGGTCCGGGTTCACCCTGCAGGCGACTTTACTCGGGCATAATCCGGAGCATGGCACT
The DNA here is from genome assembly GCA_959347355.1 of Napeogenes inachia. Taxonomy (NCBI): domain Eukaryota; kingdom Metazoa; phylum Arthropoda; class Insecta; order Lepidoptera; family Nymphalidae; genus Napeogenes; species Napeogenes inachia. The sequence continues at coordinate 233,588 of OY365799.1, read as the reverse complement.
GTACGGTGCTCCGGTATGGGCGGATGCTCTCACCGCCAAAAACAAGATCCTTCTAAGGAGGCCTCAGAGGGTCATAGCGGTGAGAGCGATACGGGGATACCGTACGGTGTCGTGGACGGCGGCCACCCTTCTAGCAGGCGACCCCCCCTGGGAACTCCAGGCTGGGGTCCTCGCGGAAGTTCACCGCTGCAGGGTGGACATCACCGCGCGAGGTGAGGGGCCGAACCCGGTCGAGGTGTGTCGGGTCAGAGCACAGGCAGATGAGGCTCTGATCCGACGCTGGGAGGAGAATCTGGGGTCCCCGGCAGCCGGCCGGGAGACTGTGGAGGCGATCAGGCCTCACTTATCCCGGTGGCTGTCGCGTCGCTCTGGGACCCTGACTTTTCGGCTGGTGCAGGTCCTTACCGGACACGGCTGCTTCGGTAAGTACCTGCACAAAATAGCGGGCCGGGAACCGACCCCGGCCTGCCACGAGTGTGATGAGTCGATGGACACGGCTCGTCACACTCTGCTGGGGTGCGACGCCTGGGCCTCACAAAGGCTCACTCTGGCAGCGCACGTGGGACCGGACCTTTCGCTGCCGAGCATCATCGACGCCATGCTCGGTAGCGACGAGTCGTGGTCTGCGATGGTCTCCTTCTGCGAGGACGTGATGTCGCAGAAGGAGGCAGCGGAACGGGAGAGGGAGGCGGCGTCCTCCAACCCGCTCCGTCGAGGAAGGCGGGGAGTCCGTAGGCGGCGCTACGCGCGCCTATTACCACCGCCTTAGTGTCGCCGAGGGGGGGTCTGGGGACCCCCTCTCACCAGGCGCACAGGATTGAGGGCGCAGAGGGCGCCCTACCTTGTGGCTCACGCCGAGGTGGAAGCAGTCGAATGCCAACGCGATCCTGCTCCACCCCACATGGCGACGGATGGCAGACCGGTGGGGTTTTAGTGGGTATTACCCGGCTTCTCATGCCGGGTCGAGTCCCACATACCCCGGCTCGCGCCCCATTCCCGCGGCTGGGGATGCCTAAAAGCATTTCCCCACCTTAAAAAAAAAAAAAAAAAAAAAAAAAAAAAAAAAAAAAAAAGGTTAGGTTAGGTTAGGTTAGGTTAGGTTAGGTTAGGTTAGGTTAGGTTAGGCCTTTCCCAGGGCCAATCACAAGGCCTTTCACAGGGCCAATCACAAGGCCTTACTCAGGGCCATCTCTTCTCAGAGGCAGAAGACGATTTCGTAGAGTCAATGGACTTCTACGTAGATTGCAATGATGAAAATGCAAGTCCGCGGGGTACTGGACTCACTCGGGCAAAAGCCGACTTGCGGGTCCGTACCTTAGAGGCCGAAAAAGCCTCGTCTGAGGATGGGTTGAGTTCGCAAGCAAAAGCCGCTCACATAGAAAGTGGATCCGTACTGGAAATCCCTGCGAATTCGACGCCCGATCCAGATTCGTTGGGGGCTGTAGAGCTTAGGGCGGTAGCAGGCCGTTATGCAGCCTCCATTATTGAGGTGAGTCGCAAATCGGGCCACCTCCAAGGTGGAATGGTCAGAGTCCTCAAGGAGGCATCGCGGTGTCTCCTGGAGATAGTTGAGACTCTGGCAGGTCGCACGGAAGTGGACGAAACTCGTCGCCTAAGAGCGGACAACTCCCGCCTCTCCCGTGAGGTTGAAAATCTCCGGGCAGAGCTTAAAGCTCATAGGCGTGAGTTCTCTGAAATGAGGGCGTCTGCATCCATAACCGCCGTTTCGGCTGCTAAAACTCCATCTCTTGATGCTAAGTTTTTCGAGGATTTTAGGCGCTCGGTGATCTCGTCGGTAGGCGACATGATAAACGCTCGCTTCAGAAACATTGAAGAGCACCTCCTCCCGGAAAAGAATCCTGGTGTGCCCCTCGCTGCAGTTACGAGAAAAGATGCTGCCAAGATCGCAGAAGGTAATCTAGACGCACATCCTATTCAGCGCACAGGTCCACCTCCCTTGCGCGTGAATAGCTCGGCTGAAAAGGTTACGGTGCGTTCGTCTGGTGTAGGACCGTCTACGGTCTCTGAGTGGACGACCGTCGATAAAAGGGGGCGCAAGAAAAAGGCCCCTCAAAAGCCTGTACCCCCGACAGTGTCTCAGTCGTCGAAAGGTGCGGCTAAGACTGTAAGACCTCTAAAAAAGGGAGGTGAAAAGAAACTAGGCAAAGAGACTCAGAAGGCGGGAAAGAGGTCCACGCCTAAGCTGTCGCCCCCTCGGTCGCCAGCAGTAATCATTACACTGCAGACCGAGGCTGCCGAAAAAGGCGTTACGTACGCTCAAGTCCTGGAGCGTGCAGCGGAGAAGGTGGATCTCAGCGCTCTGGGATTAGAGAGCGGCCTAAAGATCCGGCGGTGCGCCACTGGCGCCAGGATCTTGGAGCTGCCCAAGGTAGCTTTAGATAAGGCGGAGAGCTTTGCTACCACTCTCCGCACAGCACTTCACGGCGTGGCAGATGTCGTCCAACCCGTAAGGAGGGTCTCAGTCAAAATTAAGGGACTGGACGACTCTGCAACGAAGGAGAAGATCGCAGCGGCGATCTGCCGCGTCACAAATTGTTCCAGTAAGTCTCTCCAGATCGGTGAGATCCGCTGGGGCTCTGGGGCAATGGGGATTACAATTACCCGGTGCCCCGTTGACGTGGCCAAGGTCCTGCTGGCTGCGGGCCGCCTGCTTGTGGGTTGGAGCTCGGCCGGAGTGGAGCTCCTAGAAGAGCGCCCTATGCGGTGCTACCGGTGTCAAGAACCGGGGCACACGCGAGCACTCTGCCCTACGGAGACCGATCGCAGCGCCGTTTGTTTCCGGTGCGGCATGGCAGGTCACGTACGTGCCAACTGCACCGGAGTTTTGCGATGCGCAGTCTGCTCCGACCTGGGCCTCGCAGCGGGCCATGAATTGGGAAGTGGCGCCTGCAAAGCTCCCCGGAAAAGAGGAAAGGCAGCTGGTCCCTCGCCAGCTGTCCGAAGCCTAGTGCGGGATCCACCGCCTGTCGAAGCCATGTCACAATGACTAGACAAAGACATGGTTTCCTACAGGCGAACCTGAACCACTGCGCGGGGGCACAGGATCTCTTCCTGCAGTCCCTGGCGCAGTGGGGGATAGGTGTTGCGGTGGCGTGCGAGCCATATTTTGTCCCCAACCAGCCTGACCCTCGCTGGGTTGGGGATTTGGATGGTTCGGTTGCGGTCGTAGCCGGGATGGCGGTTGGTCCGCCCCTCTTAACCGTGGAGAGGGGAGCGGGATACGTGGTGGCGGTTTGGGGGGAGTACACCGTAGTCGGCGTGTATTTCTCCCCCAACCGTCCTCTGGCGGAGTTCGAGGTGTTCCTCGACTCCGTCAGGGCCGCCGTGGCTCGCAGGTCGTTGGGGTCCGTCGTGGTTCTCGGCGACTTCAATGCCAAATCCCGGGCCTGGGGCAACGCTACCACCGACGTTCGGGGAGAGGCGGTCGAGTTGTGGGGCTTACTATCCGGGCTGTCCCTGCTCAACAGGGGGACGGCCCACACCTGCGTGCGGCACAATGGGGGGTCCGTCGTGGACCTCTCGTTTGCCTCCCCAGCTGTCTCGCGCAGGGTGTCCGGATGGAGGGTGGAGGAGGAGGTAGAGACCCTCTCGGACCACCTCTACGTAAGGTTTGAGGTCTCTTCTCTCCCTGGCGTTGGTGCTGTGGCCTCGAGGGGCCCCAGCTCCTTCCCTAGGTGGAATGTGAGCCGGCTCGACCTCGAGTTGGCGGAGGAGGCGGCCATCGTGCAAAGATGGTCCGCCTCCGGGACGGTGTTGGGAGCCAGCGATGACGTTGACGGTCTGGCCGGCAGCATGCAAACGGCCTTAACCAGGGTTTGCAATGCGGCCATGCCGAGTGCAGGTCGATGCCCTCGTCGTCGGGCGGTGTATTGGTGGTCACCGGAGATAGCGGCTCTCCGGTCGACTGCCAACAGGGCCCGGAGGCTGTATACCCGTTGCCGTAGACGCAACGGGAACGATTCCGTTGTAGATGAGGAGCTGCGGGGACAATATAAGACGGCGAAGAAGACCCTGCAGCTCGCGATCAGTCGGGCAAAGGCAGCGGCCAGGGAAGAACTCCTGGCCGGGCTGGACGGCGATCCGTGGGGGCGTCCCTATCGCGCAGCACGAGATAAGCTGCGCACAAGGGGCACCCCACCCACGGAGACGCTTGCGCCGGATCATTTGGAGAGGGTGATTAAGGAGCTGTTCCCAGACCCACCGATCCATTTTCCTCCCGTAGTGGCACCTACTCTCCTGCCGGTGGATGAGGTCACACCACCTCCAGTCACGGAGGAGGAGATGGAGATAGCCCTGGAACGTCTACGCGGGAGGAAGACTGCACCAGGTCCTGACGGCGTCCCAGGGCGAGTGCTTGCGCTCGCCCTCAAGCACCTGGGCGGCAGGCTTCGGGAACTCTTCAACGCGTGCATAGCCGGCGGAGAGTTTCCGAAGCCATGGAAAGTGGGTCGGTTGTGCCTTTTGCCGAAGGGGGGAAATCCTGAATCCCCTTCGGCATATAGACCCATTGTTCTGCTGGATGAGACGGGTAAACTATTAGAAAAAATCCTCGCTACCCGTCTCGTCCGCCACCTGGAGGAGGTGGGGCCATCGCTGTCAGAGGCTCAGTACGGTTTCCGGTCGGGGCGGTCGACAATCGACGCCCTGACCGCCCTGAAAGGCATCACAACGGGAGCCGTGAGGAATGGGGAGGTTGTCTTGGGGGTATCGTTGGACATAGCAAACGCCTTCAACAGCCTTCCCTTTGAGACGGTTGCGGAGGCACTCCGATATCATGGGGTGCCTCCGTATCTCAGAAGGCTGCTGAAGGCGTACCTCTGCGACCGGACGGTAGTTTGGGAGGGAAGCGATGGGCGGCTGTACGAACGGCGCATCGGGTGTGGTGTTCCACAGGGGTCGGTTCTGGGTCCGACTCTGTGGAACATCGGGTACGACTGGCTCCTGCGGCAGCCGGTCCCTCCAGGGACGGGGATGATTTGCTATGCGGACGACACCCTCGTCCACGCCCGAGGCGGTTCGTATGCGGAGGCGGCGCAATTGGCCACCACCGTTACGAACATGGTGGTGGAGAGAATTGCGTCACTGGGTCTGAGGGTCTCCGTGTCGAAAACGGAGGCCCTCTTATTCCACGGCCCACGCAAGGGACCGCCTCGGGGCGCAAGCATCGCTGTCCGGGGTGAAGAGGTGGTGGTCGGGGCCCAGATGAAGTATCTGGGCCTCATCTTGGACGGACGATGGAGCTTCGGGGCACACTTTGTCCAACTCGCCCCGAAGCTCGTGACCGCCGCTGCCGCCCTCGGCAGACTGCTGCCCAATATAGGGGGTCCGGGTTCGCCCTGCAGGCGACTTTACTCGGGCATAATCCGGAGCATGGCACTGTACGGTGCTCCGGTATGGGCAGATGCTCTCACCACCAAAAACAAGATCCTTCTAAGGAGGCCCCAGAGGGTCATAGCGGTGAGAGCGATACGGGGATACCGTACGGTGTCGTGGACGGCGGCCACCCTCTTAGCAGGCGATCCCCCCTGGGAACTCCAGGCTGGGGTCCTTGCGGAAGTTCACCGCTGCAGGGTGGACATCAGAGCGCGAGGTGAGGTGTCGAACCCGGTCGAAGTGTGTCGGGTCAGAGCACAGGCAAATGAGGCTCTGATCCGACGTTGGGAGGAGGATTTGGGATCCCCGGCAGCCGGCCGGGAGACGGTGGAGGCGATCAGGCCTCACCTATCCCGGTGGCTTTCGCGGCGCTCTGGGACCCTGACTTTCCGGCTGGTGCAGGTCCTTACCGGACACGGTTGCTTCGGTAAGTACCTGCACAAAATAGCGGGCCGGGAACCGACCCCGGTCTGCCACGAGTGTGATGAGCCGATGGACACGGCTCGTCACACTCTGGAGGGGTGCGACGCCTGGACCCCACAAAGGCACATCTTGGCGACGCACGTAGGACCGGACCTCTCACTGCCGAACGTCATAGACGCGATGCTCGGTAGCGACGGGTCGTGGTCTGCCATGGTCTCCTTCTGCGAGGACGTGATGTCGCAGAAGGAGGCAGCGGAACGGGAAAGGGAGGCGACGTCCTCCAACCCAATCCGTCGAGGTAGGCGGGGGGTTCGTAGGAGGCACTACGCGCGCCTGTTACCCCCGCCCTAGTGGCGCCGAGGGGGAGTCTGGGGACCCCTTCTCACCAGGCGCACTGGTTTGAGGGCGCCGAAGGACGTCCTACCATGTGGCTCACGCCGGGGTGGTAGCAGTGGAATGCTAACGCGATCCTGCTCCACCCCATATGGCGATGGATGGCAGACCGGTGGGGTTTTAGTGGGTATTACCCGGCTTCTCATGCCGGGTCGAGTCCCACATACCCCGGTCTGCGCCCCATTCGCGGCCGGGGATGCCTAAAAGCATTTCCCCACATTAAAAAAAAAAAAAAAAAAAAAAAAAAAAAAAAAAAAAAAAAAAAAAAAAAAAAAAAAAAAAAAAAAAAGGTTAGGTTAGGTTAGGTTCCAGTGCGCGGTCGCTAGTGCCGCCATCTGGCGCGTCCCCCGGGTTGCGGATAGGGGAGGTCCCCTCAGATATGAGGGGCACCGGCTTCGGCCGGCGCGGACAGCTACTAGCACATGTGGCTGCTTGCCCTTCGGGGCGAGCATTGCACGGCCACAAGATCTCGGAAGCCCGCACTGAGCGGGAACGAGGGCTGGATTGACGGAGCTTGCTTTGATCGTCTGGCTGCGAGGAAGACAACCTCTATAAAAAATCACCCTATTTATGTTTTGTCTTGTCCTGTTTTGTTGTTTCTTTCTGCGTGTCTTTTGTCCCCTTTTAGCTGTTTTGTGTCGGTCCGGCGGTTCGGTGCTTGCCAAAGGGCCGGGTAAGGACGAGAGCGCCCAAAAACGCAATGGAGAAAAACGGTTCGAAAATGAGTCCCCAGGCGGGTGCTCAATCCCGCACGGCCGCTGTTGCCGTCTGCCCCTCGTACTCTGGGGGGGGCAAGAATCGTTTACGCGCAGGAGTCCCTGCACAGGTCGTCACCACACCGACCTGTCTAAACAAAAATAGTGTGAGGCGTGGTGAGGTAACGGGGGCTGTGGTTCTGACAGACTCTGACGATCTGTCAGAACCACAGATCACCGGTAGGAAGAGGACCCACGGGGTTCTGCGTTCCTCCCCAGGTTCCGCATCGGAGTCCGATCCCGAGTCTGTGGTTGCACTTCCCAAGTGCAATACGGCTCGGCGTGGACGACTTGCGGCTATGGGTCGAGGAGCTGGATTGGCGAAGGCGAAAGCCGATCTCGCCGCCCTTAGGGCTGAAGCGGAAGACGACGAGTTTGAGCGCGTACTGAGCGCTCGGGCCTTCCGCGGGGGAGAGAAGGCAGGTTCGGAAGGGCGCGCGCCGGTATCCGACGAAGACTCTTCGTCGGAGGTGCAGCCTTTGCCGGACTTGTCTAGCTTAGGAACGGAGGAACTCCGGGCCGTCGCTGGACAACATGCTGCTGCGATTATCGCAGTTAGCACGAAGTCCAGAAACCTTAAAGGTACGATGGTCAAGGCCCTGAGGGTGGCTACCAACAATTTGTTGGAAGTCGTGTCGGCCTTGACCAATCGGACGGAACCGGAGGAGGTGACTCGCGTTCGGGCGGACAATGCCCGCCTGCAACGTGAAGTGACCGCCATGAGGGCGGAGATAAGGGCGGCGAGAAAGGAGATCGCTGAGGTGAGGGCGTCGGCGGCCAGAGCCGCGGTTTCGGCGCCCTCACTGGAGGCGGACTCCTTAGAGGAGTTGAAAAGCTCCATCATAACCTCAGTCGGGGTTATGGTGAACGCTCGCCTGAGGGGGATCGAGGATAGACTTCTCCCAGAGAAGAATCTTCGACCGCCCTTAGCCGCCGATAGGAGGCGAAGTGGGTTAGACGCTGCCGCGACCACGGACGCGCGTCTGCAAGGGCGTTCAACGCCGGTCTTGCAGACGGGTAACGCGTCGTCGGTACGGCAGGGGTTGCCCGCTGCGCATTCACGGCCCTCGGAGGAGGAGCCGTGGTCGACGGTTGTCCGTAAGGGCAAGGGTCAGGGGAAAAAGAGGAGCCCTCCCCTGAATTCGGCTTCGAGACCAGTGGCTGGAGCCGAACCCAAGTCGAGCAGGGTCAAGCCGAAGAAGGGCGAGAAGTCGCCGAAGGGTCCCCCCAAACTGCCAAAACCTCGGTGTCCTGCAGTTTTATTAAAACTGCAGCCCGAGGCAGCGGCTATGGGGGTATCCTACGCCCGATGTTTGGGTCGCGCCGCCGAGTTGATAAAACTCGGCGACCTTGGCCTGAATGACGGGCTGCAGATTCGGCGTACGGCAGCGGGAGCGAGGCTTCTGGAGTTACCCAAGGGTACTCCAGAACAGGCCCAGAAGCTAGCCGATCGCATAAGCGTAGCGTTGAGCGGGGTCTGCGACGCCGTTCAACCTGTGAGGCGTGTGGCGGTCCGCATCAAGGGCCTCGATGAGACCGTACTCAAAGAGGACGTGTTTGATGCGATTCGCCGCATCACAAACTGCTCTGGCGGGGCTCTCCATGTTGGGGAGATCCGTCGGGGTAGCTGGGGGGGCATGGGCGCTACCTTTGCCCGTCTCCCCACTGATGCGGCGAGATTGCTGATGAGCGCCGAGAAGGTCCTGGTGGGCTGGAGCTCAGCCAGGGTGGAGTTGCTGGAGGCGCAGCCGCTGCGCTGCTTCAGGTGCCTGGCACCTGGGCATGTGCGTGCGGCTTGCCCGTCCGCGGTTGACCGCAGTGCCGCCTGTTTCCGGTGCGGTGGTGAGGGGCATACCCGAGCCACTTGCACCGGAATGTTGCGGTGCGCGGTCTGTGCGGACCGAGGCCTTTCAGCGACCCACCTATTGGGGAGCCGAGTGTGCAAGGCTCCGCGAGTTCGAGGATTAGCACCTGGTGCGAAACCCTCGAGCGCGGAGCCCAGCACGGAGCCGGCTGTGGCTATGGCAACATAGTCACATCGAGCTTCAGCGGGAGAGGCTGCGAAGGAGAAGGGTTCAGCCCGGTCCTTCCCAGCCGTAGGCCTAGGTGAGAGGGGGGGGCGACCTCTTTCGCCATTGCACTAGGTCTATGAGGTAGGGGTACACTGGTTGCCCGGGGTACCCCTATACGGAGGAGTTACGCCGGGGCGTCACGGTGAGTGCGAAAGCGATCCCGTGGCGTCCCATGGCAGCGTCGTGGGCAGCCGTTGGTTTTTTAGTGGGGTGCCTTAAAAATGGCAGTCGCCGGGTGCCGCACATACCGCCCGGTCATCGCCTTCCTGGCCTGGGTGACGATGCGGAAACGCATTTTTCCAACGAAAAAAAAAAAAAAAAAAAAAAAAAAAAAAAAGGTTAGGTTAGGTTAGGTTAGGTTAGGTTAGGTTAGGTTAGGTTGGATTCGAAAGGGGGGCCGTCGCCGGGAACCTCCTCGTGTGCCCGTCTGTTTCCCTTGTTGCTCGGATTCGTCCGGTGGCATCGGAAGCGGTACGGGCCGGTGCTCCCTGGGCAACAACGGTTAATGTGATCCTTCGGGTTTGCATTAGCCGTTGGCTAATACTCGGCGCGGTGGAGGTCGGCCATGGGGGTTTGTGCCCGGTTCATGGCTGGCTGGCGGGCAGGCTGCCTTTCGGGGTGGTCTGTCTGCGGGGGGGCTTGGGCCTCTTTCCATCGTTTGATCACGTTGGAAAGTTGGCCTGGGCGTTGAGGGTGGGAGGGCGCAGGCCCTCTTTGCCGGGGTCGGCTGCGGAATTACTCCTGGTACTTCTCTGATAGCAGAGTGGACTGTGGAGTGGTTCCGCGGCTGTGTGGGCGGGTTCGCGATTAGGGTCTGGACCTCTTTCCACCAAGCACTTTAGAGAGGGTGCTTGGTGGGGAGACGGTCCGAGACGTTGCCTGGATTAATCGTTGCCGAGCGCGACGCCACGGTTGCGCTTGGTGATGGTTGGTCTGGGCGTGGTGGGTTCCCGACTTATGCCTTTTTCTTGCTGGTCTCGGCTGATCACCGTGGCCGGCGGTAAAGGCCTGTCGGGTTCGACGTTGGGCCCCCTACGTGAGCGGACTCACGTTCAACTCCAGTGTGTTGCAGTGAGGCTGTCTGCGCATCACTGGGTCTTATGGGAGTGTGCTCTTCCAGGGGGTCTGACCGGTGGTCTCCTCTCGGGGAGATAACCGGCGGCGGAGCTGGACACGGTCAATGGTCGAGTCGGTCTGTCCAACTGGCTCGATTCTGAGACTGAGTCCAGCTAGAAGGGGGTCTCGGCCCCCTTCAGAGGCAGCAGGCTTGGGTGGGGGGAAGGGGATCCCTCCACGATCTATCAAGCCTGCGAAAAAGGGATGGGTGCTCCTCGTTGCGGGGTGCCCTCTCCGTGGATCACGTCGGGGCATCGCGGTGAGTGCGAAAGCGATCCCGTGGTGTCCCATTATGACGGCGGCGGCAACCGTCAGGTTTAGTGAGTAGGAGTCTCACATAACCACCTCCATCATCCCCTTGATGGAGGTGTGTATCCATGAGGATTCCTGACGTTAAAAAAAAAAAAAAAAAAAAAAAAAGGTTGGATTCGAAAACAAGTCTTTTTTCGCGAAAATTGTCCGAGTTTAGTGTTTTTATTTCGTCTTTCATTAGTTTCAGTCTTTCTAGATAAAATATTGTACATCCTTTCTTAATAAAAAAATATTTTTCAGAACAAATTTCAATTTTAATATCCGATACATTTTCGTTCCATACATTAGTATAAAATAATTTTCAAAATCTTCAGTTTCTGCAAGTTTTTCATCTAAATATAGTTGCAAATAGTATATTTTAAATATATACAGGCTTTTCGTGACGCTGGAGGCGCGGATAATTAAAAAAAGGCCCTCCCACCCACCCTTCTTTCTTTTAGTATATCAACTTTTTTCAAGGACATATTTTAGAAAATTTGTGTTATAAGCTTATGTCTTCTTTTTTTCTGAATAAAAACCTAGGTCTGAATCACAGTCGAATACTATGGGTGTGGATCTAGAATCCGAACCCGAGAAGCGTTGTAGGAGGAAAAAATCTAATAAGTTGTCAGTATCAGCCCCCGTATCTGGAGAATCTGATTCTGACACAGAAAACGAAACTGAATCGGGTCGCAGTAAAAAGGCGGCTAGTGGCTTCGTTGATGGACTAGCACGGGCTAAGTCGGACTTGAAAGCAATGGAGTTGGAAGCTAAAGAAGCCCTCTTTGAACAGTCCCTCAAAAACAGAGTCTTTCGAAAAGTAGCTCCTGCTTCAAAATTGGAAGACGACGGACCTGCATCAGAAGTAGAGGCAAAAGATAAAACACAGATGTGTGCCGACGAGCTGAGGGTGGCTGCGGATCACAGTGCGACCGTCATTTTAGAGGTGGCTCGCACATCCAAAAATCTTAAGGGTACCTTCATCAAAAAGTTAAAGGTTGCAACAAAAGATCTTCAAGAAATTGTAGATGCTTTAGTCTCGAGGACAGAGGGCGATGAGGCTCGTCGTCTGCGTGCTGATAACTCACGCCTGCATCGGGAGGTGGAAAACCTCAAGGCCGAATTGAAGGCCCACAGACGTGAATTCGCAGATATGAGGGCGTCCGTGGCAAAAGATGCACACATTCCTGCGCTACCAATCGAGAATCTGGCGGAAGAACTGAAACGTTCAGTGGTAGTCTCGATTGGAGAACTTATAAATGACCGGTTTGCAAGTATAGAGGAACGCCTGCTACCAGAGAAAATCATGCGGCATCCTCAGGTGCTAGAAGAAACGAGACAGGCAGCTCTTACACTCGAACCATCGTCTACGTCAACCGTAGAAGTAAGGCCATCTACGGAAATGGGCCCCACGGACTCTATGAAAGTAGTTAGGCGGAACAAGCGGGGCACAGTGCCGACTACTGTAGTTGCACCAGACATTCATCCTAAGTCATTACAATCGCGCCCAGACCATAAAACGGACGAAACTTGGGCTACTGTTGTACGTAAAGGGCGTGGCAAAAAGAAAGGATCTACCATTCACCCTTCATCGACCAAACCCCTTCGTAAGAAACCATCCACCCCCCGCACCGCTGCAATAGTGGTGACTTTGCAGCCGGATGCCGTGGAAAAAGGGGTTTCCTATGCCCAGGTACTGGAAAAGGCTGAGCAGACCGTGAATTTGGCAGAGGTCGGTATAACGGCGGGGATGACCGTCCGCCGCTCTGCTACCGGTGCTAGGCTTCTAGAGATACTAGATTCGCAGGGCCCCGAAAAGTCCGCAGAACAAGCGGACAAATTGGCGGAAAGGCTGAGCACGGCTCTTGAGGGGATCGCCAAAGTAGTTCGACCGACCAAGATTGCCACGCTAAGAGTGTCAGGCATGGACGATGCGGCCACCCCTATAAAATTAGCTGCTGCTATATCCCAGTCGGGTGGCTGTTCCGTAAACCGTGTCACAGTCAGCGACTTAAAGCTTGGCCCCGGAGGCATGCTTAGGGCGATTGTGAGATGCCCTTTATCGGCCGCAAAAGTTGTGTCGGATGTCGGCAAAATCTTAGTTGGCTGGAGCTCGGCCAAAATCGAGTTGCTAGAGCAGCTGCCAATTCGTTGCTATAGATGCCTGTGTATTGGACATACCAAGACTCTCTGCACATCCGTAGTCGATCGGTCTCGACTCTGCTGCAGATGCGGCAAGGAAGGACATAAGGCTTCTGAGTGCAGTGGAGAATTGCAATGTGCAATCTGCTCGGATGTCGGTAAACCTGCCAAGCACATAATGGGAAGTAAAAGTTGCAACCTTGCTTTCCGTAGCAAAGGCAAGTTGGTTCCTGTGACGCAAAGCAGTTCCGGTGCTGGGCACCGACAGACGCAAGAGAATACGACATCAACATGAGTCTAAAAAGTCATCGTTTTCTCCAAGGAAATCTCAACCATTCCGCTCGGGCTCAAGATCTATTTCTACAGACAATGGTGGAATGGGATATTGCTGTAGCAGTGGCTTGCGAGCCATACTTTGTGCCATCGAACCCGAACTGGGTTGGAGACCTGCACGGTAATGTGGCAGTGGTGGCCGGACAAAATATCGGTCTCCCCTTCGGTGTTCTCGAGAGTGGGTCAGGGTACGCTGTGGCAAAATGTGGAGAATACGTCGTTATCGGCGTTTATTTCTCACCTAATCGGAGTCTGGCGGAGTTTGAGATCTTTCTTGACACCGTCAGAGCCGCTGCATGCAGACAAGCGCCGAAACCAATCATCGTCTTGGGCGACCTGAATGCTAAGTCTCGGGCGTGGGGAAGTCCTGCCACCGATGCCAGAGGTAAAGCCGTCCAGGCCTGGGCCCTTCTTTCCGACCTATCATTGCTTAACAGGGGAACTACACACACCTGTGTCCGACACCATGGAGGTTCAATAGTAGACCTGTCGTTCGCCACACCCAGTGTCGCCCGCACTATAAAAGGGTGGAAAGTTGAGGATGAGGTGGAGACTCTATCAGATCATAACTACATTCGATTCGAGATCTCCACATGTCCGCATCAGGATGGGCCAGAGAGAGAGCGCAGTCGTTTCCCCCGCTGGGCAGTAACTAAACTTAATCGGGAGATGGCAAAAGAGGCTGCCATAGTCCAAAGGTGGGGCTCTTCCGTGTACCCCAGTGAGGAGACCGAGGTAGAGGAGCTGTCAGGTCGTTTGCGCAGTGCTCTCACTGAGATCTGTGATTCGGCTATGCCGAGAGTGAAGAGACTTCCGCAGCGTCGTTCCGTTTACTGGTGGTCAGCTGAAATCGCTCAACTTCGAATAACGTGCAACAAGGCCCGCAGGACCTTCCTTCGGAGCCGTAGACAAAACGGACTCGATCCGGTTGTAGAGGGCAGGCTGCGGAGCACATTTCGACAAGCAAAGATTTCTCTTCAGCTGGCTATTAGACAAGCGAAGGATCTTGCACGGGAGGAGATCCTCAAAGGTTTGGACAAGGATCCGTGGGGACGTCCATATCGTTGTGCACGGAAAAAACTACGCGCTACTGGTGCACCGGTCATAGAGACACTGTCGCCGCAGCTCCTTCATCGGCTGATAGGTGGACTTTTTCCAAATCCCTCCAGTCACGTACCTCCGGGGATGGCTACCCATCTGACAAATGGGGAACAATTAGTCACTCCACCTATCACAGAGGAAGAGCTTAAGTTTGCTTTGGATAGACTGCGAGCCCGCAATACGGCTCCGGGGCCGGATGGCATTCCAGGGCGCCTGATGGGAATCGCCTTTAAATACATTGGGCACATGCTGCGGGAACTGTTTGACAAAATTCTGCGGACCGGACAGTTTCCAAAAGCCTGGAAACAAGGAAAGCTGTGTCTCCTACAAAAAGAGGGTCGACCTCCTGAATCTCCGGGCGCCTATAGGCCGATAGTTTTACTGGACGAGACGGGCAAACTGTTAGAGAGAATTCTCGCTGCTCGCCTCAATCATCATCTCCAGGAAGTGGGCCCGGGCCTTTCAGAAGCTCAATTTGGATTCAGAGCGGGACGTTCAACATTAGACGCTCTGGATGCTCTAAAAGGCCTGACGCAGGCGGCTGTTAATAAGGGAGACGTGGTTCTCGCGGTCTCACTCGACATTTCGAACGCCTTTAATAGCCTCCCTTTTGACACGTTAAAGGAGGCACTGCGGTATCATAGAGTTCCATCCTATCTCAGGATGCTGTTGGAGTCATACCTGCAGGATAGGCTTATCCTTTGGGAGGGTCGCGACGGAAAACTTTACCGAAGGCGGGTTCTATGCGGGGTTCCACAGGGTTCGGTGTTAGGACCGATTCTGTGGAACATTGGCTTTGACTGGCTCCTCAGGCGTCCACTTCTTCCTGGAATGAGACTAATCTGCTACGCGGACGACACCCTTGTCACAGCCCAGGGAAAGACATACGAGGAGGCAGCCCGCCTTGCCACTGTCGGAACTTCATTGGTCGTTGAGCGCATTGAGATGTTGGGTTTGAGAGTATCTGTGTCAAAAACAGAGGCCCTTCTTTTTCACGGACCACGCCGAGGACCACCTCGGGGGGCCAGCATTTCCGTTCGAGGAACGGTAGTGGACATCAAGGCCCAGATAAAGTATCTGGGTCTAACTCTAGATGGAAGGTGGAACTTCGGGACACATTTTACACTGCTCGCCCCAAAGCTTATCAACACCGCTGCTGCTCTTGGCAGACTACTGCCTAATATTGGAGGGCCGCAAAGTTCTTGCAGACGTTTATACTCGGGCATCTTGAGAAGCATGGCTCTATATGGCGCTCCTATTTGGGTGGAATCTCTTACCACCTCTAATAAGACCCTAATAAGAAAACCGCAAAGGGTTATTGCGGTAAGAGGCATAAGAGGATACCGTACAGTATCTTGGACGGCGGCTACACTTCTCGCGGGCGACCCGCCCTGGGAACTCCAGGCGGAGGTGCTAGCGGAAGTACATCGGTACAAAGCGGACGCACGGGCCCGTGGTGAGCTTCCAACAGTTTTGGAGGTGGGCCGAATTAGGGCTCTTGCCCAAGAAGCTCTGATCAGAAGGTGGGAAGAACAATTGGATTCTCCTGTTGCCGGCTCGGTGACGGTGGAGGCTATTCGGCCTCACCTGAGCAACTGGGTGAACCGAAGTCACGGAACCCTAACATTTCATCTGGTGCAGATACTGACGGGTCACGGCTGCTTTGGCAAGTACCTGCACCAGATAGCGGGAAGGGAAACAACTACAGACTGCCACGAGTGTGACGCGCCTCTCGATACAGCGCGTCACACACTTGAGGAGTGCGCTGCCTGGAGTCAGCAAAGACGTGACCTGGTGGCGGTAATCGGTGGCAACCTCTCGCTAGCGAACGTGATACCAGCCATGCTCCAAAGCGCTAAATGTTGGACTGCAATGACCTCTTTTTGTGAAACCGTGATGGTGGCAAAGGAGGTTGCGGAGCGGCAACGAGAGGCTAGCGCTTCAGCATACTCGATTCGCCGAAGGAGGCTAGGACGCAGGAGGAGGGAGTATGCGAACAGTCTCCAGTCGTAGTGCAGTCGTAGTGCCTGAGTGGGAGGGTAGGGTGTAACCCTCCCACCGAAAAATAGGCCTACAGTCGTGTGGGTGCCTTCCGTTAACCCGGGGCTCTCACCTAAGAGTAGTAATTCCGCCGGGGCGTCACGGTAGCATGCGCAAGCGATCCCGTGACGCTCCACCACATTGGCGATGAGGGTAACCGTTGGGTTTTAGTGGGTACACTGCAGAGCAGGACTCCCACATAACCATCCCGGCTCTCCCCTGGGCTGGGTGGTATCCATAAAGGATTTCCCAACGATAAAAAAAAAAAAAAAAAAAAAAAAAAAAAAAAAGGTTAGGTTAGGTTAGGTTAGGTTAGGTTAGGTTAGGTTAGGTTGGGGGGCGTCAGTGGTGTTAAGGCGTCTTCCAACAAGAAGCCGAAAGCACCTTGTGTGGGTTCCCGGAAGCTGCCGTCTGCACGGTCTCCTGCAGTTATGATCAAACTGCAGGACCATGCGGCAGCGGCGGGTGTGACGTACGCCCATGTCCTAAGGCGTGCCGCCGAGATGGTCAATCTCGGTGACATCGGCCTCAAGGACGGGCTTACGATTCGCCGTTCAGCGGCGGGTGCCAGGCTTCTGGAGTTGCCCAAGGGTACTCCAGAGCAGGCTGAAAAACTGGCGGCGAAGATTCGCCCAGTTTTAGACGGTGTGGCAGAAGTCGTCCGGCCTGTTCGGCGGGTGGCCGTAAGGCTTAAAGGCCTGGACGATACCGTCACGTGCGACGATGTGGTCGACGCGATTAGTCGCATGACTGACTGCCCTGGCGAGGCCCTCCACGTGGGGGAGATCCGTCGGGGTAGCTATGGGGACCAGGGCGTTACCTTTGCCCGTCTCCCCATCGATGCGGCAAGATCGTTGGTCGACGCCGGGAGAGTCTTGGTGGGCTGGAGCTCAGCCAGGGTAGAGTTGCTGGAGGCGCAGCCGCTGCGCTGCTTCAGGTGCCTGGCACCTGGGCATGTGCGTGCGGCTTGCCCGTCCGCGGTCGACCGTAGCGCCGCCTGTTTCCGTTGCGGTGGTGAGGGCCATACCCGAGCCACTTGCACCGGAATGTTGCGGTGCGTGGTCTGTGCGGACCGAGGCCTTGCAGCGACCCACCTATTGGGGAGCCGAGTGTGCAAGGCTCCGCGAGTTCGAGGATTAGCACCTGGTGCGAAACCCTCGAGCGTGGAGCCCAGCACGGAGCCGGCTGTGGCTATGGCAACATAGTCACATCGAGCTTCAGCGGGAGAGGCTGCGAAGGAGAAGGGTTCAGCCCGTTCCTTCCCAGCCGTAGGCCTAGGTGAGAGGGGGGGGCGACCTCTCTCGCCATTGCACTAGGTCTATGAGGTAGGGGTACACTGGTTGCCCGGGGTACCCCTATATGGAGGAGTTCCGCCGGGGCACCACGGTGAGTGCGAAAGCGATCCCGTGGCGTCCCATTGTAGCGTCGTGGGCAGCCGTTGGTTTTTTAGTGGGGTGCCTTAAAAATGGCAGCGTTTCCAAGCTGCCGGGTGCCGCACATACCGCCCCGCCATCGCCTTCCTGGCCTGGGTGAAGATGCGAAAACGCATTTTTCCAACGATAAAAAAAAAAAAAAAAAAAAAAAAAAAAAAAAAAAAAAAAAAAAGGTTGGGGGGCGTCATCGCCGGGAACCTCCTCGTGTGCCCGTATGTTTGCCTTGTTGCTCGGATTCGTCCGGTGGCATCGGAAGCGGTACGGGCCGGTGCTCCCTGGGCAACAACGGTTAATGTGATCCTTCGGGTTTGCATTAGCCGTTGGCTAATACTCGGCGCGGGGGGGTGGGTGTCGCGGGAGAGCACAGGCTCTCCTGGCCGGGGGATAGACCACAGGGTCCCTCCAGGTACCACTCTGTTTTCAGAGTGGACTGATTGGAGTGATTCTGTGGTTCCTTAGGGGGGGTGCGCGGCGGTCTCTTCCCTTCTGGAGGAGACTGATCTTTATTGTGTTTAGGGACTAAAACGTTTTTTAAAAAGTGCCTGATTCATGGCTGACGGTGAAGTTGCCGCCATTTGGTTGGCATTTTTGGGGGGTCGGCTTTTTGGCTGACGTGGGGGGGGCCCGGCGCTCTCTAGTGTGTGTTTTATGCTCGGTTGCCGGAGTGCCGGGATGCGAGGTCCTGTATGGCTTCCTGGGGCGTTCTCGTTCGCGAGGCTGCCTCGGACGAAGTTAGACCTTCGCAGAGGTGGGTCCGAACCTTACGGCCGGTCTTTCGAGAGCAGTGCTTGCATTGTTCTCGGGGGTTGTAGGTTAGGGGCGTAGTTCTGCTGCCCTTGCTTTACTAGTTTTAGGCCCGGTTGCTAGCCCTCAGTCTCGTTGGGTTATTCCAACGTGCTCGTGGGCGAGCATCCATAGGTAGTCTAGTTTGAAGCTTTGCAGTAGTTAGAGCTTGATTGAAGAGTCAGTCCCGGTCCTCCTGCCTTTTTAGCAGAGTAGACTGTGTGGACGGCTCTTTGGTCGGGCTCAGCGAGACTCCGTTATAAGCCCCTTGCTAGTGCCCTCTTTTTGGGGGGCCAGCACAGTAGGGGATGGAGCTCGCTGCCGGCGGCTCGAACCCGATGCCGGTTGCCAGTGTGGTGTTTTCAACGCGCTTGGTGGTGAATGGTTCTGAGTAGCCGTGGCTAGTAGTTAGTTAGTAGTTAGTTATTGATTGTTCTTTTGGACGGGACCCAATGCCGGTAGCTGAGTGCGGTGTTTTTAACTGTGCTCGATGGCGAATGGTCCCGCCAAATATTTTACTATATTAATAATTTCTTTTTGTGTTTTTTCAGATGGGAGTTTTGGCCCGGACCCGATGCCAGTGGCGAATGGTCGTGGGCATGATCGGAGCAGCAGTCATTGTTTTCGGTGGCCCTGTTGCCGGTCGGTCGACGAATCCGGTGGATACTTCACTGTGTAATCGGATAGGCATTTTTTGCCACCGTCGAGTCGCAAACCCGAGCAGGTGTCGTTGGCATGTCTAGCGGCCTGCTAGGGAGCGAGGGTCTTGCCTTCATTGGCCGGACCGCGAGGAGTTAACCTCTATAAAAAATCCTCAATCCTCGGCGTTTCGTAGCGTGGCGTCGGGGTGCTCGTGTATACGAGAGGCTGGGGAGCTCATCAGCCACTAGCGCACAACCCTGGGATACCACCCGCCCTCCCAGGTGTATCAGGGTTACCCGGGCAAGGAGGCTCTGCCGGGGCGGACATTCTATTTCCTACCATTTTCGTGGGATTTATATGGAGAAAATCACAAAATCTAAAAACCCAAAAGGAGAGGAGACGAAGGAAGGAGGGGCGTCGAGGAGAAGGATAACTAGGAGTGCAAGGAGCGCTGTCAGCAGGGAGTCAAGCGTAGGGAGACAGGACGAGGCCATGGACTCGGACTGTAGCTACACTACGGGTCGGTCGATAAGTCCCGACACAAGCAAGAAGCTATGGCGCAAAAGGCGACACCCGGATTCTGAATCGGAACTGTCCGATGAGGATACGGTACGGCCTAAGTCTGCGACAAAAGGACGAGGACGCCCACCGACGACAGGTGAGTACGTCGGATTGGCGGATGCCAAAAAAGCTCTTCTCGCTGCAAAGCGAGAAGAATTTCTGTTAATGGCTGAAGAAGACCTGGAGAAGAGCGTCGCCGATACCCGCTCGAGGCGGGAATCGCGAGCCGCTAATCTAGAGTCGGCCGCAAGAGAGGTGGCTGAGTCAGGGGTCGGACCTAGTAACAGGTCCACTGCCCTGACAAAGCAACAGGTAATCGAGGACCTGGCGATTATAGCAAAAATCGCCACGAAATCGAAAAACTTGAAAGGTACCTTAGTCCGTGGTTTGAAGGAGGCGACGATTTCTATAGCCACGGCTATAGAAGTCCTCTGCACGCGGACTATCACGGAAGAGACGCGTCAGCTACAGGCGGACAACGTTCGCCTGCAGGCTGAGATGGACAATCTCCGCAAGGAGATGTCCACCTTGAAGGGGGATATGGAGAGGGCACGGAAGCAGGGTTGTCCGGCGCCCTCTCCCACGGATTTGACGGAGGCTGCGACCCCTGCAGCGCAGCCTCGAGCCCATTCGCTGGAGGAGATTTGTCGGGTGGTCCTGTCGCAGGTGGGGGACTTGGTGTCCGCCCGCTTCAGGAACATTGAGGACCGTCTTCTTCCAGAGACTAGGCTTCGGCCTCCTCTGGCGGCCGACAGGAGGAGGGAGTCGGTACAGACCGTTGCGTCTGCTGAGACCGCTCCCACACCCCCGCTAGGCGCCAGTTTGCCGGCGCTGAAGGCGCGCCCTGAACCTGCCAAGACCTCTGCTCCTGCGGAGCAGAAGTCAAAGGCGGCTAAGGGGGCGCCTAAGGCGACTGGAGGAGGAGGGGCTAAGCCGAGCGCGGCGAAGCCTAACGCGGCGAAGCCTAACGCGGCGAAGCCCAGTGCGGCTAAGCCTAGTAAGGCTGCGCCGAGTGCGGCGAAGCCCAAGAAGGGGAAGAAGGGGGCTGACCAGGCAGCTGCGTCGCGGTCGCAACCGCAGCAGAAGCCACGGCCAGCCCCGAGAGGGAAGCTCCGGACCCAGCGATCTACAGCGGTAGTATTGACACTGCAACCCGAAGCCGAGGCCAAAGGCGTTACCTATGCCCAGGTCTTGGCGGAGGCGAAACAGAAAATCAAACTCGCTGAGCTGGGTATTACGGAAGTTCGTTTTAGGAAGGCGGTCACTGGTGGCCGAATTCTTGAACTTCCCGGGGTTCAGAGTGCTGAGAAGGCGGATTCTCTCGCTGCTAAGTTGAGGGAGACCTTGTGTCACGAGCAGGTGCGGGTGTCCAGACCCACGAAATGCGTAGAGATGCGCATTTCGGGCCTGGATGACTCCGTCGCCAGCTCGGACGTGGTCGCGGCCATCGCGCTCAGGGGGGGTTGCAGGGAGGATGGAGTCCAGTGTGGGCCCATCACCGTCGGCGCCGGAGGCCTGGGTGCTGCGTGGGTTCGGTGCCCGGTCGCAGCCGCCAGGAAGGTGTCCGAGGGTGGTAGGCTCCTCGTGGGCTGGGTGTCGGCGCAGGTCACGCTCCTGGAAGACCGACCTTTAAGGTGCTTTAAGTGCCTCGAGGTTGGCCACGTCAGGGCGAAATGCACGGCGGAGGTCGACAGGAGCGACCTCTGCTACCGATGCGGGAAGCCGGGGCACAAGGCCCAGGGTTGCTCGGCCGAGCCGCACTGCGCTTCGTGCGCAGCAGCCGGCAGACCGGCGAAGCATCCCATGGGGGCCAAAGACTGTACCCCCGTTCCGAAGAGGGGGAAGCCGGCTGGTAAGGCGGCTAGAGGTCCTAGGGCCTCTACGCAGCCTTCCAGGCCGACGGAGGATCCCATGGCAATCGATTAAGATATGGCCATGAGGATCCTCCAGGCGAATATCAACCACTGCGCCAGCGCTCAGGATCTCCTGTTCCAGAGCATGGCGGAGTGGTCGATAGGCGTCGTCGTAGTCGCCGAACCGTACTTCGTCCCTTCGGGGGCGGACTGGGTCGGTGACAGGGACGGTCTGGTGGCCATCGGGACTCGGTTAGCGGCCGGATCCCCGGTCTTCGGAGCAGTCACGAGGGGCCGAGGCTTCGTCTCGGCACTCGTCGGAGACGTGACGGTGATCGGGGTCTACTTCTCTCCGAATCGAAGTCTCGCCGACTTCGAGCAGTTTCTGGTCGAAGTCGGTGCTCTCGCCGGAAGAAGTGGCCCCGGTCGGGTCCTTGTCGTCGGAGACCTCAATGCCAAGTCTACGGCTTGGGGTTGCCCGACAACGGACGCGCGTGGAGAGCTCCTCGAAGACTGGGTAGTCGCTGCCGGTCTCGTGGTGTTGAACCGGGGGTCGGCGGATACGTGCGTGCGGCAACAGGGTGGCTCCATAGTGGACGTCTCGTTCGCCGATGCCATCCTGGCGCGCTGTATCCGGGGCGTGCGTGTGATGGAGGGTGTGGAGACGTTGTCGGACCACCGCTACGTGAGGTTCGACGTGTCCGCACTCCCCGTCACGCCGAGCGGCTTAGCTCGGCCCTTGCTTGGGGAAGGGCCAAGGTGGGCCTTGAAGCGTTTGAACAGGGACGTCTTGATTGAGGCTGCCCTTGTTCAGGCATGGGTGGGAGCGCCGGAAGGCGAAGTGGACATAGAGGCAGAATCTTCGCGACTTGGTTCAGTCATGTCGCACATCTGCGACGCGGCAATGCCTCGCATTCATCACGTTACGCCAAAGGGCGGAGTTTACTGGTGGTCTGAAGAGCTTTCGCAGCTCCGCTGTAGCTGTGTGGCTCTCAGACGCCGGTACACCAGATGCCGGAGGCGCAGGCGACGGAACATTGAGCTCGAGCGTCAGCACTATACTCGATATCGTGAGGTTGTGTTGACGCTCGTTAAAGCGATCGCGAAAGCGAAGGACTTGGCACAGGCGGAGATGCTGGAATCTCTGGATAGGGATCCTTGGGGGAGGCCGTACAAGTTGGTGAGGCGCAAGCTTCGACCGTGGGCACCCCCACTGACTAAGAGTCTTCAGCCAGATTTGCTAGAGGCCGTAATCTCTGGCTTATTCCCGTCGAGTACCGACCATCGGGTACAACGAACGGATGGTGTTAGGGTGGAGGAGCATTATGACGCTGCACAGGAGGTCTTCGGGGATGAGTTGGGGGCTGCGGTTCTTCGGCTTCGGGCGAAGAATACTGCGCCGGGACCCGACGGCATTCCCGGCCGCGCCTGGGCTCTAGCACTGGGGCCTTTAGAGCCTCTAGTGCTGCGTCTTTTTAACGCTTGCCTTCGACAGGGCCGGTTTCCACAGACTTGGAAGAGTGGCAAGTTGGTTTTATTGCGCAAGGAGGGGCGGCCGGTAACTGAACCCTCAGCTTATCGACCGATTGTTCTTCTTGACGAGGTGGGAAAGCTCTTTGAGCGACTTTTATTCGTTCGCCTTGTCAAGCACTTGGAGGAGTCCGGTAGAGATCTCAGCAACTATCAATTCGGCTTCCGTAGAGGCAGATCCACCCTAGACGCCATTAGTCGGGTGAGGGCCATAGCGGAGGCCTCGGTGTCTCGGGGCGGGGTGGTGGTGGCGGTGTCTCTGGACATCGCTAACGCATTTAACACCCTTCCCTGGGGTACCATTTTGGAGGCGATGAAGTTTCACGCCGTGCCAGGATACTTGCAACGAGTTGTAGGGGATTACCTCTTCAACCGTGCTGTTAAATATCCAGCTGGCAACGGGTGGGGTCAGAGAGAGGTTTCGTGCGGTGTTCCACAGGGGTCGGTTCTGGGACCTCTCCTGTGGAACATCGGCTACGACTCTGTGTTGCGCGGTGCCAATCTGCGGGGTGTCGAAGTAACTTGTTACGCTGACGACACCCTTGTGACGGCCCGTGGTGATACCTATAGGGAGGCGAGCGTCCTTGCAACCGCAGGAGTCGCCCAGGTTGTGGGGAGGATAAGGAGGCTGGGACTGGAGGTTGCCCTACACAAATCCGTGGCACTGTGTTTTCACGGGCCACGGAAGGGACCTCCAGCTGGATCTAGCCTGATAGTCGGTGGAGTTTCCATTGCTGTCGGACGGTCCATGGATTACCTTGGACTTGTCCTCGACAGTAGATGGAACTTCAACGAGCATTTCCGGCGACTAGCGCCGAAGCTCGTGAGGGCAGCCGGAGCACTCTGTCGCATCCTTCCAAATGTGGGGGGGCCGAGTGTGGGTTGTCGACGGCTATACATTGGGGTGGTGCGATCTATGGCCCTTTACGGGTCTCCCGTATGGGTGGATGCCCTTGACGCTCGTAACCGGACACTCTTGTGCAGAGCACAGAGGATCATGGCTATTAGAGCGGTCAGGGGTTATCGCACCATATCGTGCGAGGCAGCCTGCGCGTTAGCCGGGACCCCGCCTTGGGATCTTGATGCGGCGACGTTAGCGGTGGCGTACCGACGAAAGAGGGATACCCGTTTTCGGGGGGAACATCCTCCGTCCCAGGAGGGAGGGGAGTCGCGCTGGCGGCGCAGGGCGCAGGAAGAGTTGCTCGCAATATGGCGAGAGAGGCTCATGGTGCCCGGGGCTGGTATTGCAACTGCATTGGCGATCGGCCCAATCCTCCGGGATTGGATTAATCGCAAGCATGGGGTGATGACCTTCCACCTGACACAGATCCTTTCGGGGCACGGGTGCTTCGGGAGGTATCTGTGTCGGGTGGCGGGTCGTGAGCCCACGATGGGATGTCACGAGTGCGGCTGTGCCGTGGATACGGCGCAGCACACGCTGGCAGTTTGCCCGCATTGGGCGGAGCCGCGTGCTACACTCATGGGCACGGTAGGGGCGGACCTATCGCTCCGGGCTGTGGTCAAGGCCATGGTCCGGAGCGAGGAGGCCTGGAGTGCGGTGCGCTCCTTCTGCGAGGTCGTGATGTCGCAGAAGGAAGCGGCGGAGCGGCTCAGGGAGGAGGACGGAGCCGCTCTTCCGATGCGCCGTAGGAGGGTGGGGCGCAGGCGTGTCGCTCACGAGCGACGCTTGCCGCCTTAGCCCGAACGGGGTGGTCCGATCGAGACTCCTTGATTCTGAGTGCGCAGCTTGCTGTCGTCTCGGTGAAGAAGGAGTCTCGATCTGACGGTCGGCTTGGTGGGGGGAAGGGGAGCCCTCCACGCCAACAGATCGACCACCGGAGTGGGACGCGATCCGGTCAATTGGTCGCGTCACTCCTTGGGGGGGATGGCTGCTTGCGGCCTACCGTCGGAGCAACGCGGATGTGTGCGCAAGCGTTCCCGTGGCGCTCCACTATGACGGTGATATGTTGACCGTCTGGTTTAGTGAGTAGAAGTCTCACATACCCACCTCCATCTTCCCCTAGATTGAGGTGGCATCCTAGGAGGATTCCAGACGTAAAAAAAAAAAAAAAAAAAAGGTTAGGTTAGGTTCAACGGGGGGCGTCATCGCCGGGAACCTCCTCGTGTGCCCGTATGTTTCCCTTGTTGCTCGGATTCGTCCGGTGGCATCGGAAGCGGTACGGGCCGGTGCTCCCTGGGCAACAACGGTTAATGTGATCCTTCGGGTTTGCATTAGCCGTTGGCTAATACCCGGCGGCGTCGGGCGGGAGGGCACAGGCTCTCCCGACCGAGGGGTAGGCCACAGGGTCCCTCCAGGTACCGCTCTGTTCTCAGAGTGGACTGATTGGAGTGATTCCGTGGTTTTTGGGAGGGGTGCGCGGCGGTCTCTTCCCTTCTGGAGGAGGCTGATCTTTTACCGTGAGTAGGGCCTGCCCGTTGGGGCGTTGGTCGGCCATGAGGGTGAGAAAAAAAAAGTGCCTGATTCATGGCTGACGGAGTGGTTGCCGCCGTTTGGCTGGCATTTTTGTGGGGTCGGCTTACTGGCTGACGTGGTGGGGCCCGGCGCTCTCTAGTGAGTGTTTTATGCTCGGTTGCTGGAGTGCCGGGATGCGAGGTCCAGTATGGCTTCCTGGGGCGGACTCGTTCGCGAGGCTGCCTCGGACGAAGTTAGACCTTCGCAGAGGTGGGTCCGAACCTTACGGCCGATCTAGAGTGCGGTGCTTGCATGGCGCTCTATGGTTGAGGTGTTGGGCGTACGTAACGCTGTCTTGGTTTGCTTTAGTTAGTCCTGGTCCCCGAGGCGCCTTGTTCGGTTTTTTCCAACGTGCGCTGAGGCGGGGGTTGTTGACGAATTGAAGCAATGCTTTGTAGTTAGTTGCGTAGTTTGGAGCTCACTTGGGGGTCGTCCCGGTCCTCCTGCTTTCAGCAGAGCTGACTGTGTGGAAGACTCTCTGGTTGGGCTCGCGAGGGGACCCGAACCCGATGCCGGTTGCCGGTGTGGTGTTTATACAACGTGCTCGGTGGCGAATGGTTCTGGGTCTCTGGAGAGGTGTGGAGGTGATGTTTGGCTACTCTTTTTTCCTAGTTTTTAGCCCGGTCGCAAGTCTACGGTCCCGTCGGGTTCTCCGACGTGATCGTGGTCGTGTGGCTATTGGCGGTCTGGTTGAGATTTGTAGTAGTTAGGAGTGTGACTGAATGTGTCATTCCCGGTCCTCCTGCCTTTCAGCAGAGTAGACTGTGTGGGAGACTCTTCGGTCGGGAGGAGCAGCGAAACTCCGTTATAAGCCCCTTGCTAGTGCCCCTTTCGGGGGGCCCGCGCAGTAGGGGATGGAGCTCGCTGAGGGCGACCCTAACCCGATGCCGGTTGCCGGTGTGGTGTTTTACAACGTGCTCGGTGGCGAATGGTTGTGGGTCGCTCTGGAGGTTTTGCTACTATTTTTCCTAGTTTTTAGCCCGGTCGCAAGTCTATGGGCCCGTTTGGTTTTCCAACGTGCTCGGAGGCGAGTGACCATTGGTAGTCTAGTCGAGATTTGGTAGTAGTTAGTGGTGTGACTGAGGGGTCCTGATTCCCGGTCCTCCTGCCTTTCAGCAGAGCAGACTGTGTGGGAGACTCTTCGGTCGGGTCGAGCGTGACACCGTTATAAGCCCCTTGCTAGTGCCCCTTTCGGGGGGCCCGCGCAGTAGGGGATGGAGTCCGCTGAGGGCGACCCGAACCCGATGCCGGTTGCCGGTGTTGTTGTCTTTACAACGTGCTCGGTGGCGAATGGTTCTGGGTAGCCGTGGCCGGTAGTAGTTAGTGGTAGTTAGCGGGTGGGACCCGATGCCGGTTCGCGCTTGGTGACTTTCATCTTGCTCGGTGGCGAACGGTTCCATGTAGTTAGTTATCGTAGCTAGTACTGGTGTGTGTGTGTTGGCCCGGACCCGATGCCAGTGGCGAATGGTCGAGGGCAAGACCGGATCAGAAGTCGCCGTTTTCGGTGGCCCTGTTGCCGGTCGGTCGATGGGTTCGGTGGGTACTTTACTGTGCAGCCGGGCAGGCATTTTTTGCCACCGTCGAGTCGCAAACCCGAACAGGTGTCGTTGGTATGTCTAGCGGCCTGCTAGGGAGCGAGGGACTTGCCTTAATTGGCCGGACCGCGAGGAGTTAACCTCTTTAAAAAATCCTCAATTCTCGGCGTTTCGCAGCGTGACGTCGGGGTGCTCGTGTATACGAGAGGCTGGGGAGTTCATCAGTCGCTAGCGCTCAACCCTGGGATACCACCCGCCATCCCAGGCGTATTAGGGTTACCCGGGCATGGAGGCTCTGCCGGGGTGGACTTTTTATTTCCTACCATACTCGTGGGATCAGTTATGGAGAATATTAAAAACCAAAACACCACACAGGGGAGGACGAAGGAAGGAGAGGAGACGAGGAGGAGGGTGACAAGGAGTGTCACGAGGAGTCGGGAGTCGAGTGTGGGGAGGCAGGACGAGTCCATGGACTCGGACTGCAGCCTTGCACCTCGACGCTCGGTGAGCTCCGAAAAGCTGTGGCGCAAGAGGCGACACCCGAGTTCCGAGTCGGCATTGTCCGACGAGGAACCGGCGCGGCCTGCGTCTGCGGCTAGGAGGGGCAGGGGACGGCCACCAACAACCGGAGAGTACGTGGGGTTGGCGGAGGCGAAGAGAGCTCTTCTCGCTGCGAAGCGGGAAGAGTTCTTGGTTCAAGCGGAGGAGGACCTGGAGCAGTGCGTCTCCGAGACCCGCAAGATGCGGGAATCGCGAGCCGCTGATCTGGTATCCGCCGCTTCGGAGAGGGCTGAGTCGGGGGTCGGACCTGGTAACAGGTCCACTTCCCTGACGAAGCAGCAGGTTATCGACGACCTGGCGATCATAGCCAAGATCGCCACGAAGTCGAAGAACCTGAAGGGTACGATCGTTCGCGGTTTGAAGGACGCGGTGGCTTCTATAGCCAATGCCGTCGAAGTCCTGGGATCGCGGACGATCACGGAGGAGACACGCCAGCTGCAGGCGGACAACGTTCGCCTGCAGGCCGAGATGGACGATCTCCGCAAGGAGATGTCCACCTTGAAGGCGGACATGGAGAGGGCACGGAAGCAGGGAAGTCCGGCGTCCTCTCCCACGGACTTGACGGGGGCTGCGCTCCCTGTAGCGCAGCCTCAGGCCCAGGATCTGGAGGAGATCCTTCGGGTGGTCCTGTCGCAGGTGGGGGTCATGGTGACCGCCCGCTTCAGGGCCATCGAAGATCGTCTCCTTCCGGAGACTAGGCTTCGGCCATCTTTGGCTGCCGACAGGAGGAGGGAGTCGGTGCAGACCATCGCGTCTGCTGAAACCGCTCCCACACCCCCGTTAGGCGCCAGTTGGCCGGCGCTGAGGGCGCCCTCTGCGCCTCCCAAGGCTTCTGCTCCTACGGGGCCGAAGTCAAAGGGGGCTAAGGGAGCGCCCAAGGCGACTGGAGGAGGAGGGGCTAAGCCGAGCGCGGCAAAGCCTAACGCGGCGAAGCCCAGTGCGGCTAAGCCGAGTAAGGCTGCGCCGAGTGCGGCGAAGCCCAAGAAGGGGAGGAAGGGGGCTACTCAGGCAGCTGCGTCGCGGTCGCAACCGCAGCAGAAGCCAGGGCCAGCCCCGGGGAAGAAACTTCGGACCCAGCGTTCCACAGCGGTGGTTTTGACGCTGCTACCCGAAGCCGAGACCAAAGGCGTCACCTATGCCCAGGTCTTGGCGGAGGCGAAGCAGAAGATAAAGCTTGCTGAGCTGGGGATTAAAGAAGTTCGGTTCAGGAAGGCGGTCACGGGTGGCCGTATTCTTGAACTTCCCGGAGTCGAGAGTGCGGAGAAGGCGGACTCCCTAGCTGCCAAGCTCAGGGAGACCCTGTCCAAGGAGCAGGTGCGGGTGTCCAGACCCACCAAATGCGTAGAGATGCGCATTTCGGGGCTGGATGACTCCGTCGCCAGCTCGGACGTGGTCGCGGCCATCGCGCTCAGGGGAGGATGTACGGAGGATGGAGTCCAGTGCGGGCCCATCACCGTCGGCGCCGGAGGTCTGGGTGCTGCGTGGGTTCGGTGCCCGGTCGCAGCCGCCAGGAAGGTGTCCGAGGGTGGTAGGCTCCTCGTGGGCTGGGTGTCGGCGCAGGTTACGCTCCTGGAAGACCGACCTTTGAGGTGCTTTAAGTGCCTCGAGGTCGGCCATGTCAGAGCGAAGTGCACGGCGGAGGTCGACAGGAGCGACCTCTGCTACCGATGCGGGAAGCCGGGGCACAAGGCCCAGGGATGCTCGGCCGAGCCGCACTGCGCTTCGTGCGCAGCTGCCGGCAGACCGGCGAAGCATCCCATGGGGGCCAAGGACTGTGCCCCCGCTCCGAAGAGGGGGAAGCCGGCTGGTAAGGCTGCTAGAGGTCCCAGGGCCTCTACGCAGCCTTCCAGGCCGGCGGAGGATCCCATGGCAATCGATTAAGATATGGCCATGAGGATCCTACAGGCGAATATCAACCACTGCGCCAGCGCTCAGGATCTCCTGTTCCAGAGCATGGCGGAGTGGTCGATAGGCGTCGTCGTAGTCGCCGAACCGTACTTCGTCCCTTCGGGGGCGGACTGGGTCGGCGACAGGGACGGTCTGGTGGCCATCGGGACCCGGTTAGCGGCCGGATCCCCGGTCTTCGGAGCAGTTACGAGGGGCCGAGGCTTCGTCTCGGCACTCGTCGGAGACGTGACGGTGATCGGGGTCTACTTCTCTCCGAATCGAAGTCTCGCCGACTTCGAGCAGTTTCTGGTCGAAGTCGGTGCTCTCGCCGGAGGAAGTGGCCCCGGTCGGGTCCTTGTCGTCGGAGACCTCAACGCCAAGTCTACGGCTTGGGGTTGCCCGACAACGGACGCGCGTGGAGAGCTCCTCGAAGACTGGGTAGTCGCTACCGGTCTCGTGGTGTTGAACCGGGGGTCGGCAGATACGTGCGTGCGGCAACAGGGTGGCTCCATAGTGGACGTCACGTTCGCCGATGCCATCCTGGCGCGCCGTATCCGGGGCTGGCGTGTGATGGAGGGTGTGGAGACGTTGTCGGACCACCGCTATGTGAGGTTCGACGTGTCCGCACTCCCCGTCGCGCCGAGCGGCTTAGCTCGGCCCTCGCGTGAGGAAGGCCCGAGATGGGCGGTGAAGCGTCTGGACAAGGATGCCTTGATCGAGGCGGCCCTTGTACAGGCGTGGGTGGGAGCGCCAGAGGGCGATGTGGAAGTAGAGGCGGAGTCTGTGCGATTGGGCGTTGTCATGTCGCATATTTGCGACGCGGCCATGCCTCGCATACGTCACGCGACCCCGAGGCGAGGTGTTTACTGGTGGTCTGAAGAGCTATCGCGGCTCCGTGCGAGCTGCTTGGCTCTCAGGCGCCGGTACACCAGATGCCGGAGGCGGAGGCGTCGTGACCCAGAGCTTGAGCGTCAGTACTATACTCGGTACCGTGAGGCGGTGCTGGCGCTCGTAGCGGCGATCGCGAAGGCGAAGGACCTGGCCGAGACGGAGATGCTGGAGTCTCTCGATAGGGATCCGTGGGGGAGGCCGTACAAGTTGGTGAGGCGTAAGCTTCGACCGTGGGCCCCCCCGCTGACCAAGAGTCTCCAGTCGGATCTGCTCGAGGCCGTGGTGTCGGCTTTATTTCCATCCAGTACCGACGATCGGGTACCTCGCACGGATGGTGTTTCGGAGGAAGAGTTGTCGGATGCGGCACAGGAGGTTTCCGGGGATGAGTTGGGGGCTGCGGTGCTTCGCCTTCGGGCGAAGAATACCGCGCCGGGACCCGACGGCGTCCCCGGTCGCGCCTGGGCTTTGGCTCTGGGGGCTTTAGAGCCTCTGGTGCTGCGTCTCTTCAGCGCTTGTCTGCGGCAGGGCCGGTTTCCACGGACGTGGAAGGGTGGCAGATTGGTCCTGTTGCGGAAGGAGGGGCGTCCTGTAGCTGAACCCTCAGCTTATCGGCCGATTGTGCTGTTAGACGAAGTGGGCAAGCTCTTTGAGCGGATCATATTTGCTCGCATCGTCAAGCACCTGGAGAGTTCGGGTCGGGATCTTAGCGATCACCAATTTGGCTTCCGCAGAGGCAGGTCCACCCTTGACGCAGTCAATCGGGTGAGGGCCTTAGCGGAGGCCTCGGTGTCTCGAGGCGGGGTGGCGGTGGCGGTGTCTCTCGATATCGCCAACGCGTTCAACACTCTTCCTTGGGGGACCATTTTGGAGGCGTTGAGGTTCCACGCCGTGCCTGGGTACTTGCGGCGCGTAGTAAGGGACTACCTCTGCGACCGCGCCGTATGTTACCCGGTCGGTGGGGGAGGATGTAGGCGGAAGGAGGTGTCGTGCGGTGTTCCGCAGGGGTCGGTTCTAGGACCTCTCCTGTGGAACATCGGGTACGACTCGGTGTTGCGGGGTGCCAATCTTCGGGGAGTCGACGTAACTTGTTACGCCGACGATACCCTGGTCCTGGCACGTGGCGACACGTTTAGGGAGGCGAGAGTCCTAGCAACCGCAGGAGTCGCCCAGGTCGTGGGGAGAGTGAGGAGGCTGGGGCTGGAGGTTGCCCTGCACAAGTCCGTAGCCCTGTGTTTTCACGGGCCGCGGAAGGCACCTCCGGCCGGTTCGAGCCTGGTGGTCGGTGGAGTCTCCATCGCTGTCGAGCGGTCCATGGATTACCTTGGACTCGTCCTCGACAGTCGGTGGAGCTTCAACGAGCATTTTCGGCGGCTGGCGCCGAAACTCGTGAGGGCAGCCGGAGCGCTCTGTCGCGTCCTCCCAAACGTCGGGGGGCCGAGCGCGGGATGTCGTCGGCTGTACATCGGGGTGGTGCGGTCCATGGCCCTTTACGGGTCACCCATATGGGCGGATGCTCTCGACGCCCGAAATCGGACACTCTTGTGCAAAGCACAGAGGGTCATGGCTGTCAGAGCGGTCAGGGGGTATCGCACCATCTCGGGCGAGGCAGCCTGCGCGCTGGCCGGGACCCCACCGTGGGATCTGGACGCGGTGACGCTGGCGGCGGCGTACCGACGGAGGAGGGATGCCCGATTTCGGGGGGAACATCCTCCGTCCGAGGAGGGAGGGGAGTCGCGGTGGCGACTCAGGGCGCAGGAGGAGCTGCTCGCCAGATGGCGAGAGAGGCTCATGGTGCCTAGATTCGGCATCGCGACTGCCACTGCGATCGGCCCAGTCCTCCGGGAATGGGTCGATCGCAAGCACGGGGTGATGTCCTTCCACCTGACGCAGATCCTTTCGGGGCACGGGTGCTTCGGAAGGTATCTGTGTCGGGTGGCGGGTCGTGAGCCCACGATGGGGTGTCACGAGTGCGGCTGTGCCGTGGATACGGCGCAGCACACGCTGGCAGTTTGCCCGCAGTGGGCGGAGCCGCGTGCTACACTCGTGGACACGGTAGGGGCGGACCTCTCGCTCCGGGCCGTGGTCGAGGCCATGGTCCGGAGCGAGGAGGCCTGGAGTGCGGTGCGCTCCTTCTGCGAGGTCGTGATGTCGCAGAAGGAAGCGGCGGAGCGGCTCAGGGAGGAGGACGGAGCCGCTCTTCCGATGCGCCGGAGGAGGGTGGGGCGCAGGCGTGTCGCTCACGAGCGCCGCCTGCCGCCCTAGCCCGAGTGAGGTGGTGGTCGGATCGAAACTCCTTGATTCTGAGTGCATCAAGCTCTCGGTGAAGAAGGAGTCTCGATCCGACGGTCGGCTTGGTGGGGGGAAGGGGAGCCCTCCACGCCAACAGGTCGACCACCAGGAGTGGGACGCGATCCGGTCAATTGGTCGCGTCACTCCTTGAGAGAGAGGGAGTTGGCCGCTATATGCAGCCTACCGTCGGAGCAACGCGGATGTGTGCGCAAGCGTTCCCGTGGCGCTCCATTATGACGGTGCGATGTTGACCGTCTGGTTTAGTGAGTAGAAGTCTCACATACCCACCTCCATCTTCCCCTAGATTGAGGTGAAATCCTAGGAGGATTCCAGACGTAAAAAAAAAAAAAAAAAAAAAAAAAAAAAAAAAAAGGTTAGGTTCAACGAAGAATCTAAATACCTACCCGAGAGTTGAACTCGAGAGGTATATTGCAATGAACAACGAACTATACGACAAAATTTGATTTATATTATCTAATTAGGTCTAATTAGACATTAAATAACGAACAATAAGAATTTATTTTGAAAAAACCAACTAATAATTTTGAAAGAAAACTAGCCTCTTTCAGCGCTGAGGGTCGATCCGCCGTCCTGGACGCGTGGAGTGTCTTCTGATGCTTGCGTCTCCGTCGAATCTTGATGTTATTCCCCACAGGCTGGAGAGCAGTGGATATCAAATTGAAATATTTACACCTTATAAACTTTGAATATTGACATTAAAACCAAAAATTAACAATCAAGTACGTAAGAACGCACAATACAAAACAAAATGGCGTCCGTGCACTTTCAAATTCGCTCCCGTACTGAGTTTTGCTGTTACAAGATGTAGGTAATTTTGTTTTTGTTAATATTATTATACTTTTATTTGATACCAGATCAGAACTGGGTTATATTTGATTTTAAGATTAGTATTTATTATTATTATTTT
Organism: Napeogenes inachia; assembly: GCA_959347355.1. Classification (NCBI taxonomy): domain Eukaryota; kingdom Metazoa; phylum Arthropoda; class Insecta; order Lepidoptera; family Nymphalidae; genus Napeogenes; species Napeogenes inachia. The sequence continues at coordinate 200,162 of OY365799.1, read as the reverse complement.
GATTCCAGGGCCGAGCTGGACAATTAAAGGGAACCCAATTTCAAATGATGAATTTAATAATATAAAATATATATGAATTCAAAACCGTTTTTCTTAAATATTTCAGCTTCTGAGGCACCGACGGGGGCGAACCAGGTGTCCATTTACGCGCCTCGAACAGCTCCATCTGATTATATATAGACTTGAACAAGAAAAGCTACCGGTGAGATTTTCCGAGAGGAAAACTAACAATTTTAACGAAAAAATTACGCCTGCGACAATGAACGGAGCAAACGTTATCGAATCAATTTTAACTAAGCATATATATTTAAGACAATGAAAAATAAGAATTTTTCTCTAAGAAAAACAAATAATTTCAACGAAGAATCTAAATACCTACCCGAGAGTTGAACTCGAGAGGTATATTGCAATGAACAACGAACTATACGACAAAATTTGATTTATATTATCTAATTAGGTCTAATTAGACATTAAATAACGAACAATAAGAATTTATTTTGAAAAAACCAACTAATAATTTTGAAAGAAAACTAGCCTCTTTCAGCGCTGAGGGTCGATCCGCCGTCCTGGACGCGTGGAGTGTCTTCTGATGCTTGCGTCTCCGTCGAATCTTGATGTTATTCCCCACAGGCTGGAGAGCAGTGGATATCAAATTGAAATATTTACACCTTATAAACTTTGAATATTGACATTAAAACCAAAAATTAACAATCAAGTACGTAAGAACGCACAATACAAAACAAAATGGCGTCCGTGCACTTTCAAATTCGCTCCCGTACTGAGTTTTGCTGTTACAAGATGTAGGTAATTTTGTTTTTGTTAATATTATTATACTTTTATTTGATACCAGATCAGAACTGGGTTATATTTGATTTTAAGATTAGTATTTATTATTATTATTTTGATTCCAGGGCCGAGCTGGACAATTAAAGGGAACCCAATTTCAAATGATGAATTTAATAATATAAAATATATATGAATTCAAAACCGTTTTTCTTAAATATTTCAGCTTCTGAGGCACCGACGGGGGCGAACCAGGTGTCCATTTACGCGCCTCGAACAGCTCCATCTGATTATATATAGACTTGAACAAGAAAAGCTACCGGTGAGATTTTCCGAGAGGAAAACTAACAATTTTAACGAAAAAATTACGCCTGCGACAATGAACGGAGCAAACGTTATCGAATCAATTTTAACTAAGCATATATATTTAAGACAATGAAAAATAAGAATTTTTCTCTAAGAAAAACAAATAATTTCAACGAAGAATCTAAATACCTACCCGAGAGTTGAACTCGAGAGGTATATTGCAATGAACAACGAACTATACGACAAAATTTGATTTATATTATCTAATTAGGTCTAATTAGACATTAAATAACGAACAATAAGAATTTATTTTGAAAAAACCAACTAATAATTTTGAAAGAAAACTAGCCTCTTTCAGCGCTGAGGGTCGATCCGCCGTCCTGGACGCGTGGAGTGTCTTCTGATGCTTGCGTCTCCGTCGAATCTTGATGTTATTCCCCACAGGCTGGAGAGCAGTGGATATCAAATTGAAATATTTACACCTTATAAACTTTGAATATTGACATTAAAACCAAAAATTAACAATCAAGTACGTAAGAACGCACAATACAAAACAAAATGGCGTCCGTGCACTTTCAAATTCGCTCCCGTACTCGTACTCGTATAGTTCGTTGTTCATTGCAATATACCTCTCGAGTTCAACTCTCGGGTAGGTATTTAGATTCTTCGTTGAAATTATTTGTTTTTCTTAGAGAAAAATTCTTATTTTTCATTGTCTTAAATATATATGCTTAGTTAAAATTGATTCGATAACGTTTGCTCCGTTCATTGTCGCAGGCGTAATTTTTTCGTTAAAATTGTTAGTTTTCCTCTCGGAAAATCTCACCGGTAGCTTTTCTTGTTCAAGTCTATATATAATCAGATGGAGCTGTTCGAGGCGCGTAAATGGACACCTGGTTCGCCCCCGTCGGTGCCTCAGAAGCTGAAATATTTAAGAAAAACGGTTTTGAATTTGCCCGCCCTCCCGCCCCTATAGGGACAGGTAGGATAGCTGGGCACAATTTGTGGGAAATTTTGTTTATTGTTTTATCTGTAAGAGCTGTGTCTGTTGAACAGATATATATACTTAAACGCCACTTTTAACGCTCAAATCCCACCTTGAGCTCCTCTTTCATCGTTTAAGATCGCAATGTTTGTATTGTTTCTTTGTCCCGTTAGGTCCTTGTCTTTGGTTTCTATGTGTTGAGAGTGTGTGTTTGTCTTGTTCAATGTCAATCCCGAGGTCTGACGCCTGCTGAGGGATTGGGTAATGGCGAGGGCGTCCCCCCCGGGGACCTTACCCCTTAAAAGGAATAAAACATGAAGGCGACTCTTAAAAAGAAACTACCCCAGGAGGGTGTCGGCTGCATTGCAGTCGTGCAATCCCTCACGGACGCTACGGCCTCCGTCTTCCCCTCGTATTCTGGGGGGGGAAAAGAACGCCCTATTGTCGAATCGGAACATTCAGACTCAAGCATGATAACGGCTGAATCTCGGGAGTCCCCACCGCCGATGTCATGCAGAAAGAAACGGCCCTGCTCTGCAGAGAGGAGCTGTTTGGGCTTGGACGATAGTTCGAGCGGAGAAGAGGTGTCCACGATTAGAAAAGTTGTGACACCAAGGAGAGGGAGAGGTCGTCCTCCTACTACCGGGCAATATGTTGGCTTGAAGAAAGCTAAGGAGGACTACCTCAGACTCCAAAGGAAAGAGATGGAGATTGAAGCTGAAAGGGAGTTACAAGAACGCATTCGGGAGCGTTACCAGACCAAATGTGACCAGCAGACATCTCAAGATGTGGAGTCCGTTATGGAACTCCGTAAAAGAGCTGAGGAGCAGCTAGATCTCGTATGCAGCATAGCAATACGGTCTAAAAACCTTAAGGGCACGTTCCAAAAGGCTCTCAAAGATGCGGCATCGTCAATTAGAGCTTGTGTTGAGAGTCTGGTGGAAAAGGATGTGACTGAGGAGACACGCCAGTTGCAAAGGGCAAATGCGCGGCTGCAGTCGGAGTTACTAGAGTTGAGGAATGAGGTGGCTCAACTCCGTGTGGCCAGCGAAAAGTCAGCTAAGTCTCAAGCTGAAGAAAATGCGGAGGTTGAGAGAAATAAAGACATCGAAGTAGAACAGCTTTCACATTCCATCATGGTCCAGGTGGGCACCTTAGTAAATGCGAGATTTGAAGCGCTCGAAGAAAAACTGTTACTCGAAAAACGTACACGTCCACCTTCAAATCGAGCCACTTTAGTTCCGGAACAGTTGGTGATGCCAACCCCATCAGAAGTTCCTAATCCAGAAATTAATAGGGGAAAAGGAAAAGGGAAAAGCAAGGTAAAGCCAAAAAAGAAGAAGAAGGTCTTGTCAGCAACCGCACATTCTGAACCTTCGCAACCTCAGACCAAAACTCATGAACCGCAGCCTTCTGTTTCCACAGCCGAGGATGCCGGCTGGGTTAAGGTTACAAAACGGAAGCCTAAAAAGTTACGTGATCACCGAGGTAAGCCGGAGGATTCTGCTAGACATTTTAAGCATAGACGACCACCTCGATCTGCTGCAATAGTCTTGACATTGCAACCGGGAGCCGAGGAGAGAGGAGTATCATATGCCAGCGTTCTTCGACAAGCCAAATCAACGGACCTCTCGGGTATTGGACTCAATGCTATTCGAATTAGGAAGACCGCCACAGGAGCTAGAATCCTAGAAATACCTGGGGCATCCAGCAGTGAAAAGGCTGACGAGATGGCAAAGCGGCTCATAAACACCCTCAAAATAGATGACGTTAGAGTTGCCAGGGTAACGAAATGCGCCGAAATGCGCATTTCGGAGCTGGACGACTCCGTCACCAAGGAGGAAGTGATCTCATCCATTTCTCGTGTCGGTGGATGTCCGGTAAGCCAAATAGCTACCGGAGAGGTTCGAAAAGACCTGAGAGGTTTATATACAATCTGGGTACGCTGCCCAGTTTTTGCAGCCAATAGAATCGCTGAGAGTGGACGTATTCTGATCGGTTGGGTCTCCGCCAGAGTAAGGCAACTACCAACAAGAACAAGACGTTGTTGGCGATGCTTGGAGGAAGGTCACCTTAGGGCAAATTGCACATCGGGCACTGACCGTAGTGATCTATGCTTTCGGTGCGGGATGCCAGGTCACAAGGCAAACAAATGTTCTGCAACACCACGTTGTGTACTTTGTGCAGATTGTAACAGACCATCAGATCACATGGTTGGTGGCAAATCCTGCTCTAAACACTCTCCCGATAAAAATAGGTCCGGACATAACACAATTGGTGCCAAAATACAACGACACTACCCCCCGCCAGGGGAAGAGATGGAAACAGGGAATCTACGCTAATGGCTCATTTCAGATTCCTACAGAGCAACATTAATCACTGTGCCAGAGCTCAGGACTTACTTATTCAGAGCCTGGCAGAGTGGAGGATACAAGTAGCCGTAATAGCCGAACCCTATTGCATACCCCCTAAACCAAACTGGGTGGGTGATCGAGATGGTTTAGTTGCAATTGTCACCCCTAACAAGAATGGCTTATTCATCCCAGCCAGGATTCTAAAAGGGAAAGGGTATGTTGCAGCCATGATGGGTGAAATTGTCATTGTCGGAGCGTACTTCTCTCCAAACAAAACCTTGGCCCAGTTTGAAGTCTTCATGACGGAGATACTAACCATAATAGGGCAGTTCCTTCCTTGCCCTGTGATGGTGGTCGGAGACTTCAACGCAAAATCCAAAGCCTGGGGTTCTCCCGTTTCCGATGCTCGCGGAGAATTATTGGAAGAGTGGTTACCGACTGCTGGCCTGGTAGTTCTAAACAAAGGGTCTGTTCATACGTGTGTGCGGTCTCAGGGTGGTTCTATTGTGGATGTCTCGTTCGCAACCCCTGATTTGGCGAGACGTGTGCGACAGTGGAGAGTCCTTGAGGACGTAGAAACCTTGTCAGACCACCAATACATCCGCTTCGAGGTTCTCTCCCCCTCTGCTAGACGAGATCTGACGCTGTCTTCCTACAAGGGTGGCCCAAGATGGCAACTGAAGCACTTAAATAAGGAAATGCTCAAGGAGGCAGCAGTGGTCCAATCGTGGATGCCGGTGAGTGAAAGTCCATTCGAGGCCGAAGAAGAAGCGAGCAAGCTCCGCAGCGCAATGACGCATATTTGCGATGCTTCGATGCCCCGGTCTAGGCTCAAACCCCCCTTGAATCAGGTATACTGGTGGTCCCTGGAGATATCACAGCTCAGGGTCGCATGCGTCTTAGCTCGTCGACAATACACTCGTAGTCGCAGAAAACGCCAAAGAAGCCTTGAGCATGAGGCGGTACTCCATTCTTTGTATGTTTCCGCTAAAGATGCATTAAAAATCTGCATCGCACGCGCCAAAGAGAAAGCCAGGAGAGAAATGCTAGAATCGCTAAACAGCGACCCATGGGGCCGACCATACATGATGGTGAGAGGTAAACTACGACCATATACCCCACCACTGACGGAAAGTCTTCAGCCTGAGGTAGTAGACCAGGTTGTAACAGCGCTCTTTCCCAGAACGGACGAGTACTTTCCTCCGCCTATGGCTGGTACCGTGAATGTGACAGAAGACCCCGTAATACCTGGAGTGACCGACTTGGAATTTGGTAGAGCACTGGAGAGGCTTAAGGCCAAGAATACTGCTCCCGGTCCAGACGGGATTCCTGGTAGAGTATTGGGGCTCGCCTTGAGTGAGCTCGAACGAAGGCTGAGGAGTCTTTTGGACTCGTGTCTATTGCAGTCGCAGTTTCCACAACAGTGGAAGATAGGCCGTCTAGTACTCATCAGCAAGGAGGGCCGTCCTCCGGAGTCCCCATCATCATATCGTCCTATTGTCCTCCTGGACGAAACAGGGAAACTTTTCGAGCGCATACTAGTGGACAGAATAGTAAGCCACCTCCAAAATACCGGACCGGACATATCCGAAAACCAGTTTGGTTTCCGCCAAGGCAGGTCGACGGTGGATGCTATTTTGCGAGTGAAGGCCCTTGCAAGAGAAGCAGTCAGTCGAGGAGAAGTCATTTTGGCGGTGTCGCTGGACATCGCCAATGCTTTTAACACCTTGCCCTGGAGCTGCATCAGAGAGGCGCTCAGGTATCATCGGATCCCCCCATATCTCTGTCGCATAATCAGTGCATACCTCTCCGATCGTTACGTCGTGTACCCGGTGCAAAGGGGTTGGCGTAAAAGAGAGATGTCGTGTGGTGTTCCACAGGGTTCGGTCCTCGGGCCACTCTTGTGGAACATCGGGTACGACTGGGTCCTGCGGGGAAGAAACATTACGGGCATCGATGTGACTTGCTATGCTGATGACACTCTGGTGACAGCTCGAGCAAAGACTCCCAGAGAAGCCTCTATTCTTGCCACGGCTGGAGTGGAGCATTTGGTGGGACGCATAAGCCGTCTTGGCCTTAAGGTGGCCCTTAATAAGTCTGAGGCTCTATATTTCTTCGGACCTCGGAACGTGCCATCCCCAGAGGACACCCTCATAGTGTGTGGTACTCGCATCTGCATCGGATCAACAATGAAATACCTCGGCCTGATTCTCGATAGCAAGTGGAAGTTCACCGCCCACTTTGAGCGATTAACGCCAAGGCTGCTGAGTACGACAGCTGCTCTAGGATGGTTACTACCAAACCTAGGTGGACCCAATGCCTCAAGTAGACTCCTTTATGTTGGTGTTGTGAGATCTATGGCCTTATATGGAGCTCCGGTGTGGTCCGAATCTCTGAATGGCCGAAACATCGCACTCCTACGCAAACCACAGAGAGCGATGGCAATCAGACTGATTCGCGGCTACCGCACAGTCTCATATGAGGCCGCCTGCGTCTTAGCTGGATCATTGCCATGGGACCTTTATGCAGTGGCCCTCACAACGATGTACAATATTCGTAGGGAGGCACTCATTGCGGGCCTTCGTCCATTCACACGGGAGAGGATGAGGCGTAGAATAGTCAGACACGCTAACACAGCGTGGGAGGTGAGGCTGGCGGATTCTAATGCAGGAGCGAGGATCATTGAGGCAGTAGTTCCAGTATTTCGAGAGTGGTTGGGCAGACGCCATGGAAGCCTTACTTTTCGTATGACGCAGGTGCTTAGCGGACATGGTTGTTTCGGAGGCTACTTGTGTCAGGTTGCGGGACGGGAGCCGACAGCAGAATGCCACCACTGCGAAGATTGTCAATCGGACACAGCCCAACACACGCTACAAGAATGCATGGGATGGGAAGAGGAGAGAGTGGCTCTAAGAGCTAAGATAGGGCAGGATCTCTCCCTACCAAATGTAGTTAGCAGAATGGTGAAAAGCAGAAGTTCTTGGGAAGCCTTCCATGATTTTTGTGAAAAAGTGATGATGAAGAAAGAAGAAGCAGAGCGGCAAAGAGAAGCTATAAGCTCGTTAGCCATCCGCCGCCGACGAACTGGTCGTCGAAGGGAGGCACATATTCGACGTCTTCCTCCTTGACGATGGCTAGGGGGTGATGGACTCGGGGGAGTTCACCACCAACCCAACTAAACTAGCCTGAGTAGGCGCGGGCGTGTTCCTTACGCGCCACTCCGAACTGAGGTACCGTGGAAGGAAGACCACCATCTCCTGCCTTCCACGAAAAACGAGAAGAGGTCTGATGAGACCGCATCGTCGCCGGGTCGCGGAAGATTGCCTGATGGATGTTCCCGCGACCCCGGCATATGGCGACGAGAAGGACACCGTGGGGTTTTAGCCGGTTAGAGCCCGGCATAACCAGACCGTCTCCCCCGAGGCCGTCTGGTATCCGACTGGATTTCCCCACGTAAAAAAAAAAAAAAAAAAAAAAAAAAAAAAAAAAAAAAAAAAAAAAAAAAAAAAAAAAGGTTAGGTTAGGTTAGGTTGGGGGGCGTCATCGCCGGGAACCTCCTCGTGTGCCCGTATGTTTCCCTTGTTGCTGGATCCGTCCGGTGGCATCGGAAGCGGTACGGGCCGGTGCTCCCTGGGCAACAACGGTTAATGTGATCCTTCGGGTTTGCATTAGCCGTTGGCTAATACCCGGCGGCGTCGGGCGGGAGGGCACAGGCTCTCCCGCCCGAGGGGTAGGCCACAGGGTCCCTCCAGGTACCGCTCTGTTCTCAGAGTGGACTGATTGGAGTGATTCCGTGGTTCTTTGGGTGGGTGCGCGGCGGTCTCTTCCCTTCTGGAGGAGGCTGATCTTTTACCGTGAGTAGGGACTGCCCGTTGGGGCGTTGGTCGGCCATGAGGGTGAGAAAAAAAAAAAAGTGCCTGATTCATGGCTGACGGAGTGGTTGCCGCCGTTTGGCTGGCATTTTTGAGGGGTCGGCTTCCTGGCTGACGTGGTGGGGCCCGGCGCTCTCTAGTGAGTGTTTTATGCTCGGTTGCTGGAGTGCCGGGATGCGAGGTCCAGTATGGCTTCCTGGGGCGGACTCGTTCGCGAGGCTGCCTCGGACGAAGTTAGACCTTCGCAGAGGTGGGTCCGAACCTTACGGCCGATCTAGAGTGCGGTGCTTGCATGGCGCTCTTTGGTTGAGGTGTTGGGCGTACGTAACGCTGTCTTAGTTTGCTTTAGTTAGTCCTGGTCCCCGAGGCGCCTTGTTCGGTTTTTCCAACGTGCGCTGAGGCGGGGGTTTTTGGCGAATTGAAGCAATGCTTTGTAGTTAGTTGCGTAGTTTTGAGTTCACTTGGGGGTCGTCCCGGTCCTCCTGCTTTCAGCAGAGCTGACTGTGTGGAAGACTCTCTGGTTGGGCTCGCGAGGGGACCCGAACCCGATGCCGGTTGCCGGTGTGGTGTTTATACAACGTGCTGGTGGCGAATGGTTCTGGGTGTCTCGAGAGGTGTGGAGGTGATGTTTGGCTACTCTTTTTTTCCTAGTTTTTTAGCCCGGTCGCAAGTCTACGGTCCCGTCGGGTTCTCCGACGGGATCGTGGTCGTGTGGCTATTGGCGGTCTGGTTGAGATTTGTAGTAGTTAGGAGTGTGACTGAATGTGTCATCCCCGGTCCTCCTGCCTTTCAGCAGAGTAGACTGTGTGGGAGACTCTTTGGTCGGGAGGAGCAGCGAAACTCCGTTATAAGCCCCTTGCTAGTGCCCCTTTCGGGGGGCCCGCGCAGTAGGGGATGGAGCTCGCTGAGGGCGACCCTAACCCGATGCCGGTTGCCGGTGTGGTGTTTTACAACGTGCTCGGTGGCGAATGGTTGTGGGTCGCTCTGGAGGTTTTGAGGTGGTGTTTTGCTACTATGTTTCCTAGTTTTTAGCCCGGTCGCAAGTCTATGGGCCCGTTTGGTTTTCCAACGTGCCCGGAGGCAGGCGACTATTGGTAGTCTAGTTGAGATTTGGTAGTAGTTAGTGGTGTGACTGAGGGGTCCCGATTCCCGGTCCTCCTGCCTTTCAGCAGAGCAGACTGTGTGGGAGACTCTTCGGTCGGGTCGAGCGTGACACCGTTATAAGCCCCTTGCTAGTGCCCCTTTCGGGGAGCCCGCGCAGTAGGGGATGGAGTCCGCTGAGGGCGACCCGAACCCGATGCCGGTTGCCGGTGTTGTTGTCTTTACAACGTGCTCGGTGGCGAATGGTTCTGGGTAGCCGTGGCCGGTAGTAGTTAGTGGTAGTTAGCGGGTGGGACCCGATGCCGGTTCGCGCACGGTGACTTTCACCTTGCTCGGTGGCGAACGGTTCCATGTAGTTAGTTATCGTAGCTAGTACTGGTATGTGTGTTTTGGCCCGGACCCGATGCCAGTGGCGAATGGTCGAGGGCAAGACCGGATCAGAAGTCGCCGTTTTCGGTGGCCCTGTTGCCGGTCGGTCGATGGGTTCGGTGGGTACTTTACTGTGCAGCCGGGCAGGCATTTTTTGCCACCGTCGAGTCGCAAACCCGAACAGGTGTCGTTGGCATGTCTAGCGGCCTGCTAGGGAGCGAGGGACTTGCCTTAATTGGCCGGACCGCGAGGAGTCAACCTCTTTAAAAAATCCTCAATTCTCGGCGTTTCGCAGCGTGACGTCGGGGTGCTCGTGTATACGAGAGGCTGGGGAGTTCATCAGTCGCTAGCGCTCAACCCTGGGATACCACCCGCCATCCCAGGCGTATTAGGGTTACCCGGGCATGGAGGCTCTGCCGGGGTGGACTTTTTATTTCCTACCATACTCGTGGGATCAGTTATGGAGAATATTAAAAACCAAAACACCACACAGGGGAGGACGAAGGAAGGAGAGGAGACGAGGAGGAGGGTGACAAGGAGTGTCACGAGGAGTCGGGAGTCGAGTGTGGGGAGGCAGGACGAGTCCATGGACTCGGACTGCAGCCTTGCACCTCGACGCTCGGTGAGCTCCGAAAAGCTGTGGCGCAAGAGGCGACACCCGAGTTCCGAGTCGGCATTGTCCGACGAGGAACCGGCGCGGCCTGCGTCTGCGGCTAGGAGGGGCAGGGGACGGCCACCAACAACCGGAGAGTACGTGGGGTTGGCGGAGGCGAAGAGAGCTCTTCTCGCTGCGAAGCGGGAAGAGTTCTTGGTTCAAGCGGAGGAGGACCTGGAGCAGTGCGTCTCCGAGACCCGCAAGATGCGGGAATCGCGAGCCGCTGATCTGGTATCCGCCGCTTCGGAGAGGGCTGAGTCGGGGGTCGGACCTGGTAACAGGTCCACTTCCCTGACGAAGCAGCAGGTTATCGACGACCTGGCGATCATAGCCAAGATCGCCACGAAGTCGAAGAACCTGAAGGGTACGATCGTTCGCGGTTTGAAGGACGCGGTGGCTTCTATAGCCAATGCCGTCGAAGTCCTGGGATCGCGGACGATCACGGAGGAGACACGCCAGCTGCAGGCGGACAACGTTCGCCTGCAGGCCGAGATGGACGATCTCCGCAAGGAGATGTCCACCTTGAAGGCGGACATGGAGAGGGCACGGAAGCAGGGAAGTCCGGCGTCCTCTCCCACGGACTTGACGGGGGCTGCGCTCCCTGTAGCGCAGCCTCAGGCCCAGGATCTGGAGGAGATCCTTCGGGTGGTCCTGTCGCAGGTGGGGGTCATGGTGACCGCCCGCTTCAGGGCCATCGAAGATCGTCTCCTTCCGGAGACTAGGCTTCGGCCATCTTTGGCTGCCGACAGGAGGAGGGAGTCGGTGCAGACCATCGCGTCTGCTGAAACCGCTCCCACACCCCCGTTAGGCGCCAGTTGGCCGGCGCTGAGGGCGCCCTCTGCGCCTCCCAAGGCTTCTGCTCCTACGGGGCCGAAGTCGAAGGGGGCTAAGGGAGCGCCTAAGGCGACTGGAGGAGGAGGGGCTAAGCCGAGCGCGGCAAAGCCTAACGCGGCGAAGCCCAGTGCGGCTAAGCCGAGTAAGGCTGCGCCGAGTGCGGCGAAGCCCAAGAAGGGAAGGAAGGGGGCTACCCAGGCAGCTGCGTCGCGGTCGCAACCGCAGCAGAAGCCAGGGTCAGCCCCGAGAGGGAAGCTCCGGACCCAGCGTTCCACAGCGGTGGTTTTGACGCTGCTACCCGAAGCCGAGGCCAGTGGCGTCACCTATGCCCAGGTCTTGGCTGAGGCGAAGCAGAAGATAAAGCTTGCTGAGCTGGGCATCAAGGAGGTGCGTTTCAGGAAGGCGGTCACGGGTGGCCGAATTCTTGAACTTCCCGGGGTGGAGAGTGCGGAGAAGGCGGATTCCCTCGCTGCCAAGCTGAGGGAGACCCTGTCCAAGGAGCAGGAGCGGGTGTCCAGACCCACCAAATGCGTAGAGATGCGCATTTCGGGGCTGGATGACTCCGTCGCCAGCTCGGACGTGGTCGCGGCCATCGCGCGGAGTGGGGAGTGTTCGGAGGATGGAGTCCAGTGTGGGCCCATTACCGTCGGCGCCGGAGGCTTGGGTGCTGCGTGGGTTCGGTGCCCAGTCGCAGCCGCCAGGAAGGTGTCCGAAGGTGGTAGGCTCCTCGTGGGCTGGGTGTCGGCGCAGGTTACGCTCCTGGAAGACCGACCTTTGAGGTGCTTCAAGTGCCTCGAGGTCGGCCACGTCAGGGCGAAGTGCACGGCGGAGGTCGACAGGAGCGACCTCTGCTACCGATGCGGGAAGCCGGGGCACAAGGCCCAGGGTTGCTCGGCCGAGCCGCACTGCGCTTCGTGCGCAGCAGCCGGCAGACCGGCGAAGCATCCCATGGGGGCCAAGGACTGTGCCCCCGCTCCGAAGAGGGGGAAGCCGGCTGGTAAGGCTGCTAGAGGTCCTAGGGCCTCAAAGCAGCCTTCCAGGCCGGCGGAGGATCCCATGGCAATCGATTAAGATATGGCCATGAGGATCCTACAGGCGAATATCAACCACTGCGCCAGCGCTCAGGATCTCCTGTTCCAGAGCATGGCGGAGTGGTCGATAGGCGTCGTCGTAGTCGCTGAACCGTACTTCGTCCCTTCGGGGGCGGATTGGGTCGGCGACAGGGACGGTCTGGTGGCCATCGGGACCCGGTTAGCGGCCGGATCCCCGGTCTTCGGAGCAGTAACGAGGGGCCGAGGCTTCGTCTCGGCACTCGTCGAAGACGTGACGGTAATCGGGGTCTACTTCTCTCCGAATCGAAGTCTCGCCGACTTCGAGCAGTTTCTGGTCGAAGTCGGTGCTCTCGCCGGAGGAAGTGGCCCCGGTCGGGTCCTTGTCGTCGGAGACCTCAACGCCAAGTCTACGGCTTGGGGTTGCCCGACAACGGACGCGCGTGGAGAGCTCCTCGAAGACTGGGTAGTCGCTACCGGTCTCGTGGTGTTGAACCGGGGGTCGGCAGATACATGCGTGCGGCAACAGGGTGGCTCCATAGTGGACGTCACGTTCGCCGATGCCATCCTGGCGCGCCGTATCCAGGGCTGGCGTGTGATGGAGGGTGTGGAGACGTTGTCGGACCACCGCTACGTGAGGTTCGACGTGTCCGCACTCCCCGTCGCGCCGAGCGGCTTAGCTCGGCCCTCGCGTGAGGAAGGCCCGAGATGGGCGGTGAAGCGTCTGGACAAGGATGCCTTGATCGAGGCGGCCCTTGTACAGGCGTGGGTGGGAGCGCCAGAGGGCGATGTGGAAGTAGAGGCGGAGTCTGTGCGATTGGGCGTTGTCATGTCGCATATTTGCGACGCGGCCATGCCTCGCATACGTCACGCGACCCCGAGGCGAGGTGTTTACTGGTGGTCTGAAGAGCTATCGCGGCTCCGCGCGAGCTGCTTGGCTCTCAGGCGCCGGTACACCAGATGCCGGAGGCGGAGGCGTCGTGACCCAGAGCTTGAGCGTCAGTACTATACTCGGTACCGTGAGGCGGTGCTGGCGCTCGTAGCGGCGATCGCGAAGGCGAAGGACCTGGCCGAGACGGAGATGCTGGAGTCTCTCGATAGGGATCCGTGGGGGAGGCCGTACAAGTTGGTGAGGCGCAAGCTTCGACCGTGGGCCCCCCCGCTGACCAAGAGTCTCCAGTCGGATCTGCTCGAGGCCGTGGTGTCGGCTTTATTTCCATCCAGTACCGACGATCGGGTACCTCGCACGGATGGTGGTTCGGAGGAAGAGTTGTCGGATGCGGCACAGGAGGTTTCCGGGGATGAGTTGGGGGCTGCGGTACTTCGCCTTCGGGCGAAGAATACTGCGCCGGGACCCGACGGCGTCCCTGGTCGCGCCTGGGCTTTGGCTCTGGGGGCTTTAGAGCCTCTGGTGCTGCATCTCTTCAGCGCTTGTTTGCGGCAGGGCCGGTTTCCACGGACGTGGAAGGGTGGCAGATTGGTCCTGTTGCGGAAGGAGGGGCGTCCTGTAGCTGAACCCTCAGCTTATCGGCCGATTGTGCTGTTAGACGAAGTGGGCAAGCTCTTTGAGCGGATCATATTTGCTCGCATCGTCAAGCACCTGGAGAGGTCGGGTCGGGATCTTAGCGATCACCAATTTGGCTTCCGCAGAGGCAGGTCCACCCTTGACGCAGTCAATCGGGTGAGGGCCTTAGCGGAGGCCTCGGTGTCTCGAGGCGGGGTGGCGGTGGCGGTATCTCTCGATATCGCCAACGCGTTCAACACTCTTCCTTGGGGGACCATTTTGGAGGCGTTGAGGTTCCACGCCGTGCCTGGGTACTTGCGGCGCGTAGTAGGGGACTACCTCTGCGACCGCGCCGTATGTTACCCGGTCGGTGGGGGAGGATATAGGCGGAAGGAGGTGTCGTGCGGTGTTCCCCAGGGGTCGGTTCTAGGACCTCTCCTGTGGAACATCGGGTACGACTCGGTGTTGCGGGGTGCCAATCTTCGGGGAGTCGACGTAACTTGTTACGCCGACGATACCCTGGTCCTGGCACGCGGCGACACGTTTCGGGAGGCGAGAGTCCTAGCAACCGCAGGAGTCGCCCAGGTCGTGGGGAGAGTGAGGAGGCTGGGGCTGGAGGTTGCCCTGCACAAGTCCGTAGCCCTGTGTTTTCACGGGCCGCGGAAGGCACCTCCGGCCGGTTCGAGCCTGGTGGTCGGTGGAGTTTCCATCGCTGTCGAGCGGTCCATGGATTACCTTGGACTCGTCCTCGACAGTCGATGGAGCTTCAACGAGCATTTTCGGCGGCTGGCGCCGAAACTCGTGAGGGCAGCCGGAGCGCTCTGTCGCGTCCTCCCAAACGTCGGGGGGCCGAGCGCGGGATGTCGTCGGCTGTACATCGGGGTTGTGCGGTCCATGGCCCTTTACGGGTCACCCATATGGGCGGATGCTCTCGACGCCCGAAATCGGACACTCTTGTGCAGAGCACAGAGGGTCATGGCAGTCAGAGCGGTCAGGGGGTATCGCACCATCTCGGGCGAGGCAGCCTGCGCGCTGGCCGGGACCCCACCGTGGGATCTGGACGCGGTGACGCTGGCGGCGGCGTACCGACGGAGGAGGGATGCCCGATTTCGGGGGGAACATCCTCCGTCCGAGGAGGGAGGGGAGTCGCGATGGCGACTCAGGGCGCAGGAGGAGCTGCTCGCCAGATGGCGAGAGAGGCTCATGGTGCCTAGATTCGGCATCGCGACTGCCACTGCTATCGGCCCAATCCTTCGGGAATGGGTCGATCGCAAGCACGGGGTGATGTCCTTCCACCTGACGCAGATCCTTTCGGGGCACGGGTGCTTCGGAAGGTATCTGTGTCGGGTGGCGGGTCGTGAGCCCACGATGGGGTGTCACGAGTGCGGCTGTGCCGTGGATACGGCGCAGCACACGCTGGCAGTTTGCCCGCAGTGGGCGGAGCCGCGTGCTACACTCGTGGACACGGTAGGGGCGGACCTCTCGCTCCGGGCCGTGGTCGAGGCCATGGTCCGGAGCGAGGAGGCCTGGAGTGCGGTGCGCTCCTTCTGCGAGGTCGTGATGTCGCAGAAGGAAGCGGCGGAGCGGCTCAGGGAGGAGGACGGAGCCGCTCTTCCGATGCGCCGGAGGAGGGTGGGGCGCAGGCGTGTCGCTCACGAGCGCCGCCTGCCGCCCTAGCCCGAGTGAGGTGGTGGTCGGATCGAAACTCCTTGATTCTGAGCGCATCAAGCTCTCGGTGAAGAAGGAGTCTCGATCCGACGGTCGGCTTGGTGGGGGGAAGGGGAGCCCTCCACGCCAACAGGTCGACCACCAGGAGTGGGACGCGATCCGGTCAATTGGTCGCGTCACTCCTTGAGAGAGAGGGAGTTGGCCGCTATATGCAGCCTACCGTCGGAGCAACGCGGATGTGTGCGCAAGCGTTCCCGTGGCGCTCCATTATGACGGTGCGATGTTGACCGTCTGGTTTAGTGAGTAGAAGTCTCACATACCCACCTCCACCTTCCCCTAGATTGAGGTGAAATCCTAGGAGGATTCCAGACGTAAAAAAAAAAAAAAAAAAAAAAAAAAAAAAAAAAAAAAAAAAAAAAAAAAAAAAAAAGGTTAGGTTAGGTTAGGTTAGGTTAGGTTAGGTTTTTTTTTTTTTTTTTTTTTTTTTTTTTTTTTTTTTTTTTTTTTTTTACAACTCTTAACCAGTGGCTATTAAGGCCGCTGTCGTTTTTTATCTAGTACTCATTGTTTACAATTTTTAAACTTAGTTATTTACTAAAATACAAGTAGAATAGTTAGGGAAGTAATTATACTTCCGCAGTATTACTTTGGTTACAAGATTTTTCTTATCTTTATATCTTATGTGCTATTAAATTATTTACATATTTACATGTCTTTTGCTTTGTACATTTCTTAAAATCTAGACATATGACATATTGCTGATAACACATACTAATTATATATTTACAATGATAGTTTCTTATTTCTAGGATCTTACTTACTATGTATTTCTTTAATTACTTATTCCTATTTATTACTTCTATTGCAACTTTTTTACAGTATTCTAGAAACATTTCTCTATCCTCGCTTATCATTATTTTACTTATGTTTTCCATACTTAATTCTATGTCTATGTTCTGTTCCAGGTCATATCTATCGTGAGCGTGGACGGGACACTCCAGGAGCACATGCAGAATAGTTTCGTGACAGCTGGGATCGCAGATACATGATGGGTTCTCCTTACACTTGTAACGGTACAAATACTCAGAGAACCCACCGTGTCCTGTCAAAATTTGGGTGAGTGTATTGGATGTTTTGGTTTTACGTGTGATTTTAAAAGCTGTTGTTGTGTCTGGTAAGAATATCTTAGTAATTGAAGCTGTTTCTCCGCTCACATAACGCTCGTTCCATTCTTTGATGGAGTCTTCTCTTATTACTTTTTTAGGTTAGGTTAGGTTAGGTTAGGTTAGGTTAGGTTAGGTTTTTTTTTTTTTTTTTTTTTTTTTTTTTTGTTATTTCGTTTTTCCTCCGTGCGGGTAACGGAGTCTGTGTTCAGCTCGAATATTTTTAAACAAGTTTATGGTTTTAAAAGTAAGTTAGCAAATTTTTTTTTTTTTTTTTTTTTTTTTTTTTTTTTTTTTTTTTTTTTTCAGGTGTAAAACAGGTAAGTTGTTAAACGACAGTGTATGGGAGATTTTGTTCAGGTGAGTTGCACGTTTATGTATTTTTATCACCACTGTTTTATGTAACTATTTTTTATTTTCAGATGATCCGGAGTGCGGAGCGGGTATCAATCTGCGAGCAAAATCTATCTATCTCTGCTTTGGGTCTTCCGCGTGATACTTACAGGTAAGTACTTGTTCTATACTTAATTTTAACTTATTTCGTATTTGTTTAATTTATTTATTTATCTATTTGTTATTACTGTTTTTTTTTTTTTTTTATTATTATGTAGACACATAAAGGTGTATGTTCTATTTTATTGTCACTAATCTATATATTGTCTATTTACCGATGGACCAGGGTAGCAGGTAAGTGACTTCACACATATACTAAGATATACATTTTATTTTATTTATTTATTTTTATTTATTTATTAATTTTATTTATTTGTGCATTTTTTTTTTTTTTTTTTTTTCCTTTTTCTTTTTTTTTTTTTTTTTTTTTTTTTTTTTTTTTTCTCTCTCTCTTTTCTTTTTTCCACCCTTTTCATGCTTGGGTGACATTGGTACAATGCCACCTTTTACTATTCGCCAGTGCCGTCTTATGTGATCAACTGGTTCCCCTCGTTCTTGTTGTGCAGTGATTGTGATCACATCATTCCAAATGATGAATCCCTCAATCATTTGTTTTCTTTGTGGGGCCCTCCGCGATCCATGTGATTGTTCACACGGGACTAGAGCCATTTCTTTCGCTTCAGTTTCTTGGGTTTCTTCCTTTGTTTCCTTTGCTTCATCAGGTGGTTTGGTTCCTGGGTCTAGTTCCAGAATGGTTTCAGGTGATGTCGTATCCATTTTATGTTTTATTGTTTCAGTTCTTATGTAAATATTTGGTCCTTGTTACTTATCTGGTCTTCTGTTTTCTTTTCCTTTCTCATCAGTCTGTTGTCAGGTTTTGTTCTCGTTTGTGATTATTCTTCCGATGTGCCTGCAGTATTCCATGAAAATCACCCTGGTATCCGAGTTGTCCATGATTTTTGAGATGTTATTCCTGCTTATCACTGTGTCAACCTCCGTCTCTGTATCCTTTCTTCTACCGGCGAATCTTGGGCACTCTATGATAAGGTGCAGTATTCCTTCTTCAGTCCTCCCATCACACTTGCATGTCGGGTCGCTCTTCAGCTTATACTTATGAAGGTATCCTGCGAACCCCCCATGCCCCGTTAAAACTTGCGCCGTAAGTGAGTCCATTTCCATACTTCTTATGATTTTATAAGCTTCTTTGACATTAGGCATAAATGTTTTCGTCACCTCTGCCGTGTCTTCTGTCGTGTATCTATCTTGCCAAAGTTCTAGAGTATCCTCTCTAATCCTTTTCTTCGCATATGACAGTGGGAAGTCATCATATGCGGACTTCCTCTTGTCGTTTAGCGCTGCTTCCCTCGCTAGGACGTCCGCTCTCCCGTTACCCGGCACTCCCACATGCGCTTTTACCCAAAACAATCGTAATGTGTATCCCTTCCTTTTGATGTTTTCTATACTCTTAATTATGTTTATCGCCTGTGGGTGTGTCGGGGGATCAGAGTTCAGGGCGTCCAGCGATGCTCTTGAATCGGTAAGGATATTGGCCTGACTCCAGTTCCGTGCTTCTGTCATTCTTACCGCCGTTTCTATTGCCAGTATCTCCGCCTGGAATACCGAGCAATGGCTCGCCAGGCGGAGTTTCCTGAACCAGATCTCCTTGTTGTTTTCCCAGACGGTGAGTGCTGCCCCCACGCAGTCCTGAATCCTGCTACCGTCAGTAAAGATGAACTTTCCACGCATATTGTGCTCGCGGACAGTTTCCGGGGTTAATTCTTCCAGGCAGGTATATTCCAGCTTCTGGCGGCTTGAAGGATGAGGTAGAGACATATACTCCGGTCTTTGTTCCATGCTGTATTCCTCCGTGAGATGTTTCAGCGGTCTTCCTCGTCGGATCTCATAAATCTGCGCGCGCTCCTTAATCATCAGATCAAGAGGGAGAATACCTGCCAGGATCGTGGCTGCATTTTTGGAGACGGTGCGATGTGCCTTGCTGATCTTTTGGGCAAAGCCCCTTTGCACTGTAGATAGCTGTTTCTGAACGTATACTTTTTCAATCTCCGGTGCCCATACTCCGGCCCCATACGCCATTATAGGGACGATCACTGCTGTATAGATGGTCTTTGTTATCGTGGGGTTTAATCCCCACGTCGCCTTTGCTGCCCGCGACAGCTGCCCGTAGATATTCAGCGCCTTGGCGGTAGTTAGTGAGACGTGTTTGGCAAACGTGAGCTTTGAGTCTATGGTGATTCCCAATATCTTGATCTCTCCAGTAGTGTCTATGTACTCCCTACCCATTCTGAGTATGGGGTTGTCATATTTTAGTTTGCGGGTAATCACCATAGCCTTAGTTTTCTGCGGTGCAAACTTTAATTTGTTCATCTTGCCCCACGTCCTCACTTTTTCCAGTGCCGCATTGGCTTCCGACTGGATCTTGAGAGTCTCCTGTCCCGAAAAGACCAACACGACGTCGTCGGCAAAAGCCTGGCTGTGTACCCCCATCTGCTCCAGTTCGTTGAGAAGGGAATCGAGGAGCACGTTCCAGAAGAACGGCCCTCCCACCGATCCCTGGACACAGCCCTTTGTCGTTCTTCTTGTCGCTTTCTTTCCCAGATAATTTACGTTTACCGTCCTTTGGTCCAGGTAGTCGCTCACCACTCTCCATAGGTTGCGGGGGCACCCCATGTCAGCCAGCTGGGTCTTAATTCTGGGCCACCACGCGCCATCGAACGCGCCCTCTATGTCTAGTGATATAACCACCACGATCTCCTTGGCTCTTCGCCTCTCTCGTATGTGGTTCACCAGATCATAGAGGGCGTCCTCCGTGCTGCGCTGTGGCGTAAACCCATATTGCCGCGGGTTGAGTTTCGGTAAAAGATGATATCTCAACCTCCTTATTATTATCTTCTCGAGTATTTTTCCAAGCACCGCCAGGAGCCCGATGGGTCTGTGTGATTTGGCCTCGCTGTAATTGTCTTTCCCTGGTTTTTTTAGGATGATGACTTCCGCCACTTTCCAGATCGCCGGAAATGTGGCAAGCTCGACGCACTTGTTCAGTATCCCAAGAAATACGTGCGGGTCCCATTGTATGGCCTTCAGGCATATATCTGCTGTTAGCCCGTCCGGACCGGGGGCCTTTTTGGCGTTAAACGACTCAGCAGCAGCATTCATCTCGTCGATCGTTATTGGCGGATCGTCCGCGCTTAGTGGTTCCGTGTCCGCTGATATCCTGACTAGGGTGTGTTGCGCTGTGTCGTCCTTGAGTGTGTCTTCGGGAAAGAATACTTCAGCAAGGTGTTCCGCCGATTCACTGGCGCTTAGAGTGCGGTAATTTACTATCATTGGGGGATCCTCACATCCCTTCTGCGTGGTTCTCATCACCCTGTACACCGAATCCCACATTGTCTCTCCTTTTTGTTGGGTGCAAAACTCCACCCAGCTCCTAGTTTGTGCCGCTTTTGCTTCCGCCAGGTACGCTGCTCGGCTGCTGAGGAACTCTTCTATTACATGGCTTTTCCTCGACGGGGCGGCACATTTTATCCGCCTCTTCTTGGTCACCATGTCCTTCCTCATTCTAGTCAGGTCTTCGTTCCACCACGGGATGGGGGGGCGATCATACATTTTTGCCTTCGGGATTGACTTATCGCAAGCTCCTCTTATTACCTCTGTGTATCTTCTGACCATGTTCTCCAGTTCCTCTCTGTTCCCTATCCGCTCTACTTCCTCTGAGGTCACGTTCCCTTCCATCATTCCTCGCCCCATTTCTTGATTAAACGCTTCCCAGTTGGCTTTTTTGTTGTTGTATACTCGTGTAGTCTTTTTCCTTATTTCCTTTTTGATCCTCCCCCGTAGTGTGTAGGTTATACAATTATGATCGGAGCTCGTCATACCCGCATCCACCGTCCACTCGTCCACTTTCCCCATCATGTCGTCGGTGCATGCGGTTATGTCGACTCTGCTTGAGTATATTCTTCCATTCCGAACTGTCTCGAAAGTGGGTTTGCTCCCCGTGTTTAGTACGTTGAGGCCCTCTCCATGAATAAAGCGACTCAGTTCCGCCCCGCGGCGGTTCTGACGGGCACTCCCCCACCAGGGGCTCCAAGCATTCACGTCGCCTCCCAGTATGATGTTCCTCCCCCCTTTTTTATGGATGATTACGTTGACTTGTTGCAGGTAAGGGTCCATAGGCTTATCCTCCTCCATGTATATTGAAATGAGATTTAGGTCGCCTTGCTCTGATTCCACGGTCACGCTCGCCACGTTTTCCGTCTGCATCGCCGGGTCCTCTTTTATCGCTATGTTCGGGTTATGGATCATTAGCGCCGCCTTTACCGGTTTGTCGCCTGTTCTCCTGGCTTGTATAATTCTGATCCCCGAGTATGCAGCTATTTGCCCTTCCTTCCCTACGTATGGTTCTTGTACGATGCTGACATCGGCCTTCCTCTGTTGCGCGATTCTGATGAGCTCTGACGTGGCGAGTTTGCTCCTTTGCAGGTTCGCCTGGAAGATTCTAAGGTCTCTTAGGACGCCCTCAGCAGTAGGACACCGTTGAGCGCGCTATCGCGTCCCAACGCCTCCTGACTTGGCAGCCCTCATCAAACGCCGAGTGGTCCATTTTGTCGAGTCTAGCCGTCTGGCAATTGGCGCAGGTTGGGCGCTCACCGTTAGCCCAGACCGGGCATTCCGCTCTGAGATGCGCGCCGCCGCAGTGGCTGCAGGTGTCCGTCGCAGCCCTGCAGTGCTTCTTGCCGTGACCGTAGCCCAGGCACTTGGTGCACTGGACCAGTGGGGATTGATCGGCGACGACGCATCTCTGCAGGTCAATGTGGACTTTCCCTGCGCTCGTGAGTTCCTTCCACACCTGGGGCGATGTCTGGAGGACGACGTGGCACTCGTGGGGATTCCGGGTCCGTCGGCGGTACTTAACAGTTACCCTGTAGTGCTCCGGTGTTATGGTCCCCACTAAGTGCCCGTTCTGTTTTTGCAGAGAATCGAGAATGTCTTCATCACTGTTGTAGCTGAGGACGTTCTTTACTATGAGGAGGGGATCCTTATTCTGTGCCTCCTCGATCTTCAGTTTGTCGTTCCCTTGTAATTTCCTTTTGAGCTTGTCCACGTTTTCCTTGGAGGCGCAGCTTATTATTACTTTTTGGTTCCGCGCCTTGCGGATCCGCTCCACCGCGACCCCGCTCGCTCGGGCGTCAGCGGCTCCGCGTACGCGCTTCATCACGTCTTCGCTTGTTTCTTTTTCCTCAGTGGACGAGACGATGATCGTGTAGTTGGTTTCCGGCGCTTCACCTATCCTCTTGTGCCCCGACGTTACTGCGTCTGCATAGGTTCTCTTTTGTGCGGTCTCTTCCACGATGCTAGCTAGTTGTTTGCCCGTCTCCTGGAGTTGTTTGTTAAGAGCCGCTGCTTGTTGAATATGGTGTTGCTGACTGCTCTTGGTGAGCAGGTCGATCACGTCAAACGTGATTATCTGACGGACCGACCTGACCTCCTTGAGCAGCTCGCTGATCTCTGGCTTAACTTCCGCAGCTTTCTTATCCTCGGCCAGGGTAGTTAATTTTAGCGCGTACTCTCGCTCCATTTTGGCTATCTGGTTTGCCATTGCAGTTCTGTTTCGCTCAAGCTGCGTCTGCAGCGTTAGTCGGGATTCGTTTAGCCTAAGCACTATCTCAAATATTCCGCCCAGATTTTCGAGCACCTTTTCTTTGATGGAGGTCTTTATGTTGCCCGATTGCTCCATTTGCTCTTTCGCCTCCTGAAAGAGGCGATTTGCAGTTGCAGAGAGGGTTGATAATGTTTGGGAGGCGTTTTCCCCTACGGACTCCCTGCTCGACTGGCTGGGAGCGACTTGAGATGAATCGCTGTCACTCGCAGCCGCCGCAGTGATGTCGTGTATCCTTTTCGTAAGAATCTTTTTCCTCACCACCGGCTCGGCCCGCGCCTCTCCCGCGCCTGGCCTCGGTCCTTTAGAGGTCGTGCTGGACTGCGACATCCTGTGGTATTACTATGTTCTGATGGATGTTTGCTTGGATGGATTGGTGGTAAGTATTGCTATAGTGTTTTGTTTTGTGTATGTAAGACTAATTTTCTTTCCTTTTCAGGTGGTGTTGCGGTTGCTGACGGCGTGCAGGTAAGTACTCTTCTATTGGTGTAGTAGTAAGAATTTTGTTTTAATTATTTTTCTTCCTCAGGTACAGGGTGCAGATCAGGAGACGCGGCGACGAAGATGTGAGCGAGCGGTCCCAGACAACAAGAAGAAAGAAAAAGAAGAGTCCGGTTTCGTTGCGACGTCCTCTTTCGGAGTTGTGGAGATTTCAATTTTATTTTTAAAGTTTTAAGGTAAGTTATTAAAATTTTGTCGGTATCGTTTCGTTTAAGATGTACTCTAAGTATACAGAACTGATTGAGAGGAAACGGTCTTTTTATTAAACGGATAAAAATTTTACGTACAAATTTTTCCCTTTTTATCCTACCTTCCTATAAGGGAGGGTGGGAGGGCAATTCGAATCCCGTTTTCAGCGAATATCTCCGCCGGGGATTGAGCTGGAGGGACGCAAGAGGTGTCTAATTGTTCGTCCAGACGAGACCTATCCGAGCTATTAAAATTCGAATGCGAAAAGTCAAAAGAAAAATGTTTTCCGAAAGAAAAACTGAAATTTTTAATTTAAAAATGTAATATCTCCCGAGGGGATGAAACCGACGGGGGTATTATATATGTCAAAAAATTTGGAATAATAAGTTCTAAAAGATGACGCTAAAAGAAATTTAGAAAAATGAAAATTGAAGATTTTTCTTTAACAAAAATGTAAATTTACGACTTTCAACCCCTAAACTTTCCCCTAAGGGATGATGCGATTGGTACGAGAGGGACGTCGTTAGACGCGCCTTTTTTGCTACTATGTATCTCCCGAAGGTCGGGAAGAGAAAGGATTGAAGCCTAAAAAGTTATTTAATTAAAACTGTTAATTTACTAAATTTAAATAAACAAAATGGCGTCTAATTAGTATTTTCGCAAAGGAAAATGAAAATAGTGTTCGGGAGCAATGTCGGGAGACGCGAGAGGGATTTAAACGAAAGAAAATTGGGAACTCAACGTAAACGCAAAAGATTCTAAATTTGAATATATTGAAATTCAACAACCCCTATGTAGACTTTTAAGGACTATTTTCACTTAAATTATCCCGTTTTCAGCGAATATCTCCGCCGGGGATTGAGCTGGAGGGACGCAAGAGGTGTCTAATTGTTCGTCCAGACGAGACCTATCCGAGCTATTAAAATTCGAATGCGAAAAGTCAAAAGAAAAATGTTTTCCGAAAGAAAAACTGAAATTTTTAATTTAAAAATGTAATATCTCCCGAGGGGATGAAACCGACGGGGGTATTATATATGTCAAAAAATTTGGAATAATAAGTTCTAAAAGATGACGCTAAAAGAAATTTAGAAAAATGAAAATTGAAGATTTTTCTTTAACAAAAATGTAAATTTACGACTTTCAACCCCTAAACTTTCCCCTAAGGGATGATGCGATTGGTACGAGAGGGACGTCGTTAGACGCGCCTTTTTTGCTACTATGTATCTCCCGAAGGTCGGGAAGAGAAAGGATTGAAGCCTAAAAAGTTATTTAATTAAAACTGTTAATTTACTAAATTTAAATAAACAAAATGGCGTCTAATTAGTATTTTCGCAAAGGAAAATGAAAATAGTGTTCGGGAGCAATGTCGGGAGACGCGAGAGGGATTTAAACGAAAGAAAATTGGGAACTCAACGTAAACGCAAAAGATTCTAAATTTGAATATATTGAAATTCAACAACCCCTATGTAGACTTTTAAGGACTATTTTCACTTAAATTATCCCGTTTTCAGCGAATATCTCCGCCGGGGATTGAGCTGGAGGGACGCAAGAGGTGTCTAATTGTTCGTCCAGACGAGACCTATCCGAGCTATTAAAATTCGAATGCGAAAAGTCAAAAGAAAAATGTTTTCCGAAAGAAAAACTGAAATTTTTAATTTAAAAATGTAATATCTCCCGAGGGGATGAAACCGACGGGGGTATTATATATGTCAAAAAATTTGGAATAATAAGTTCTAAAAGATGACGCTAAAAGAAATTTAGAAAAATGAAAATTGAAGATTTTTCTTTAACAAAAATGTAAATTTACGACTTTCAACCCCTAAACTTTCCCCTAAGGGATGATGCGATTGGTACGAGAGGGACGTCGTTAGACGCGCCTTTTTTGCTACTATGTATCTCCCGAAGGTCGGGAAGAGAAAGGATTGAAGCCTAAAAAGTTATTTAATTAAAACTGTTAATTTACTAAATTTAAATAAACAAAATGGCGTCTAATTAGTATTTTCGCAAAGGAAAATGAAAATAGTGTTCGGGAGCAATGTCGGGAGACGCGAGAGGGATTTAAACGAAAGAAAATTGGGAACTCAACGTAAACGCAAAAGATTCTAAATTTGAATATATTGAAATTCAACAACCCCTATGTAGACTTTTAAGGACTATTTTCACTTAAATTATCCCGTTTTCAGCGAATATCTCCGCCGGGGATTGAGCTGGAGGGACGCAAGAGGTGTCTAATTGTTCGTCCAGACGAGACCTATCCGAGCTATTAAAATTCGAATGCGAAAAGTCAAAAGAAAAATGTTTTCCGAAAGAAAAACTGAAATTTTTAATTTAAAAATGTAATATCTCCCGAGGGGATGAAACCGACGGGGGTATTATATATGTCAAAAAATTTGGAATAATAAGTTCTAAAAGATGACGCTAAAAGAAATTTAGAAAAATGAAAATTGAAGATTTTTCTTTAACAAAAATGTAAATTTACGACTTTCAACCCCTAAACTTTCCCCTAAGGGATGATGCGATTGGTACGAGAGGGACGTCGTTAGACGCGCCTTTTTTGCTACTATGTATCTCCCGAAGGTCGGGAAGAGAAAGGATTGAAGCCTAAAAAGTTATTTAATTAAAACTGTTAATTTACTAAATTTAAATAAACAAAATGGCGTCTAATTAGTATTTTCGCAAAGGAAAATGAAAATAGTGTTCGGGAGCAATGTCGGGAGACGCGAGAGGGATTTAAACGAAAGAAAATTGGGAACTCAACGTAAACGCAAAAGATTCTAAATTTGAATATATTGAAATTCAACAACCCCTATGTAGACTTTTAAGGACTATTTTCACTTAAATTATCCCGTTTTCAGCGAATATCTCCGCCGGGGATTGAGCTGGAGGGACGCAAGAGGTGTCTAATTGTTCGTCCAGACGAGACCTATCCGAGCTATTAAAATTCGAATGCGAAAAGTCAAAAGAAAAATGTTTTCCGAAAGAAAAACTGAAATTTTTAATTTAAAAATGTAATATCTCCCGAGGGGATGAAACCGACGGGGGTATTATATATGTCAAAAAATTTGGAATAATAAGTTCTAAAAGATGACGCTAAAAGAAATTTAGAAAAATGAAAATTGAAGATTTTTCTTTAACAAAAATGTAAATTTACGACTTTCAACCCCTAAACTTTCCCCTAAGGGATGATGCGATTGGTACGAGAGGGACGTCGTTAGACGCGCCTTTTTTGCTACTATGTATCTCCCGAAGGTCGGGAAGAGAAAGGATTGAAGCCTAAAAAGTTATTTAATTAAAACTGTTAATTTACTAAATTTAAATAAACAAAATGGCGTCTAATTAGTATTTTCGCAAAGGAAAATGAAAATAGTGTTCGGGAGCAATGTCGGGAGACGCGAGAGGGATTTAAACGAAAGAAAATTGGGAACTCAACGTAAACGCAAAAGATTCTAAATTTGAATATATTGAAATTCAACAACCCCTATGTAGACTTTTAAGGACTATTTTCACTTAAATTATCCCGTTTTCAGCGAATATCTCCGCCGGGGATTGAGCTGGAGGGACGCAAGAGGTGTCTAATTGTTCG
Organism: Napeogenes inachia; assembly: GCA_959347355.1. Taxonomy (NCBI): domain Eukaryota; kingdom Metazoa; phylum Arthropoda; class Insecta; order Lepidoptera; family Nymphalidae; genus Napeogenes; species Napeogenes inachia. The sequence continues at coordinate 173,179 of OY365799.1, read as the reverse complement.
TCCAGACGAGACCTATCCGAGCTATTAAAATTCGAATGCGAAAAGTCAAAAGAAAAATGTTTTCCGAAAGAAAAACTGAAATTTTTAATTTAAAAATGTAATATCTCCCGAGGGGATGAAACCGACGGGGGTATTATATATGTCAAAAAATTTGGAATAATAAGTTCTAAAAGATGACGCTAAAAGAAATTTAGAAAAATGAAAATTGAAGATTTTTCTTTAACAAAAATGTAAATTTACGACTTTCAACCCCTAAACTTTCCCCTAAGGGATGATGCGATTGGTACGAGAGGGACGTCGTTAGACGCGCCTTTTTTGCTACTATGTATCTCCCGAAGGTCGGGAAGAGAAAGGATTGAAGCCTAAAAAGTTATTTAATTAAAACTGTTAATTTACTAAATTTAAATAAACAAAATGGCGTCTAATTAGTATTTTCGCAAAGGAAAATGAAAATAGTGTTCGGGAGCAATGTCGGGAGACGCGAGAGGGATTTAAACGAAAGAAAATTGGGAACTCAACGTAAACGCAAAAGATTCTAAATTTGAATATATTGAAATTCAACAACCCCTATGTAGACTTTTAAGGACTATTTTCACTTAAATTATCCCGTTTTCAGCGAATATCTCCGCCGGGGATTGAGCTGGAGGGACGCAAGAGGTGTCTAATTGTTCGTCCAGACGAGACCTATCCGAGCTATTAAAATTCGAATGCGAAAAGTCAAAAGAAAAATGTTTTCCGAAAGAAAAACTGAAATTTTTAATTTAAAAATGTAATATCTCCCGAGGGGATGAAACCGACGGGGGTATTATATATGTCAAAAAATTTGGAATAATAAGTTCTAAAAGATGACGCTAAAAGAAATTTAGAAAAATGAAAATTGAAGATTTTTCTTTAACAAAAATGTAAATTTACGACTTTCAACCCCTAAACTTTCCCCTAAGGGATGATGCGATTGGTACGAGAGGGACGTCGTTAGACGCGCCTTTTTTGCTACTATGTATCTCCCGAAGGTCGGGAAGAGAAAGGATTGAAGCCTAAAAAGTTATTTAATTAAAACTGTTAATTTACTAAATTTAAATAAACAAAATGGCGTCTAATTAGTATTTTCGCAAAGGAAAATGAAAATAGTGTTCGGGAGCAATGTCGGGAGACGCGAGAGGGATTTAAACGAAAGAAAATTGGGAACTCAACGTAAACGCAAAAGATTCTAAATTTGAATATATTGAAATTCAACAACCCCTATGTAGACTTTTAAGGACTATTTTCACTTAAATTATCCCGTTTTCAGCGAATATCTCCGCCGGGGATTGAGCTGGAGGGACGCAAGAGGTGTCTAATTGTTCGTCCAGACGAGACCTATCCGAGCTATTAAAATTCGAATGCGAAAAGTCAAAAGAAAAATGTTTTCCGAAAGAAAAACTGAAATTTTTAATTTAAAAATGTAATATCTCCCGAGGGGATGAAACCGACGGGGGTATTATATATGTCAAAAAATTTGGAATAATAAGTTCTAAAAGATGACGCTAAAAGAAATTTAGAAAAATGAAAATTGAAGATTTTTCTTTAACAAAAATGTAAATTTACGACTTTCAACCCCTAAACTTTCCCCTAAGGGATGATGCGATTGGTACGAGAGGGACGTCGTTAGACGCGCCTTTTTTGCTACTATGTATCTCCCGAAGGTCGGGAAGAGAAAGGATTGAAGCCTAAAAAGTTATTTAATTAAAACTGTTAATTTACTAAATTTAAATAAACAAAATGGCGTCTAATTAGTATTTTCGCAAAGGAAAATGAAAATAGTGTTCGGGAGCAATGTCGGGAGACGCGAGAGGGATTTAAACGAAAGAAAATTGGGAACTCAACGTAAACGCAAAAGATTCTAAATTTGAATATATTGAAATTCAACAACCCCTATGTAGACTTTTAAGGACTATTTTCACTTAAATTATCCCGTTTTCAGCGAATATCTCCGCCGGGGATTGAGCTGGAGGGACGCAAGAGGTGTCTAATTGTTCGTCCAGACGAGACCTATCCGAGCTATTAAAATTCGAATGCGAAAAGTCAAAAGAAAAATGTTTTCCGAAAGAAAAACTGAAATTTTTAATTTAAAAATGTAATATCTCCCGAGGGGATGAAACCGACGGGGGTATTATATATGTCAAAAAATTTGGAATAATAAGTTCTAAAAGATGACGCTAAAAGAAATTTAGAAAAATGAAAATTGAAGATTTTTCTTTAACAAAAATGTAAATTTACGACTTTCAACCCCTAAACTTTCCCCTAAGGGATGATGCGATTGGTACGAGAGGGACGTCGTTAGACGCGCCTTTTTTGCTACTATGTATCTCCCGAAGGTCGGGAAGAGAAAGGATTGAAGCCTAAAAAGTTATTTAATTAAAACTGTTAATTTACTAAATTTAAATAAACAAAATGGCGTCTAATTAGTATTTTCGCAAAGGAAAATGAAAATAGTGTTCGGGAGCAATGTCGGGAGACGCGAGAGGGATTTAAACGAAAGAAAATTGGGAACTCAACGTAAACGCAAAAGATTCTAAATTTGAATATATTGAAATTCAACAACCCCTATGTAGACTTTTAAGGACTATTTTCACTTAAATTATCCCGTTTTCAGCGAATATCTCCGCCGGGGATTGAGCTGGAGGGACGCAAGAGGTGTCTAATTGTTCGTCCAGACGAGACCTATCCGAGCTATTAAAATTCGAATGCGAAAAGTCAAAAGAAAAATGTTTTCCGAAAGAAAAACTGAAATTTTTAATTTAAAAATGTAATATCTCCCGAGGGGATGAAACCGACGGGGGTATTATATATGTCAAAAAATTTGGAATAATAAGTTCTAAAAGATGACGCTAAAAGAAATTTAGAAAAATGAAAATTGAAGATTTTTCTTTAACAAAAATGTAAATTTACGACTTTCAACCCCTAAACTTTCCCCTAAGGGATGATGCGATTGGTACGAGAGGGACGTCGTTAGACGCGCCTTTTTTGCTACTATGTATCTCCCGAAGGTCGGGAAGAGAAAGGATTGAAGCCTAAAAAGTTATTTAATTAAAACTGTTAATTTACTAAATTTAAATAAACAAAATGGCGTCTAATTAGTATTTTCGCAAAGGAAAATGAAAATAGTGTTCGGGAGCAATGTCGGGAGACGCGAGAGGGATTTAAACGAAAGAAAATTGGGAACTCAACGTAAACGCAAAAGATTCTAAATTTGAATATATTGAAATTCAACAACCCCTATGTAGACTTTTAAGGACTATTTTCACTTAAATTATCCCGTTTTCAGCGAATATCTCCGCCGGGGATTGAGCTGGAGGGACGCAAGAGGTGTCTAATTGTTCGTCCAGACGAGACCTATCCGAGCTATTAAAATTCGAATGCGAAAAGTCAAAAGAAAAATGTTTTCCGAAAGAAAAACTGAAATTTTTAATTTAAAAATGTAATATCTCCCGAGGGGATGAAACCGACGGGGGTATTATATATGTCAAAAAATTTGGAATAATAAGTTCTAAAAGATGACGCTAAAAGAAATTTAGAAAAATGAAAATTGAAGATTTTTCTTTAACAAAAATGTAAATTTACGACTTTCAACCCCTAAACTTTCCCCTAAGGGATGATGCGATTGGTACGAGAGGGACGTCGTTAGACGCGCCTTTTTTGCTACTATGTATCTCCCGAAGGTCGGGAAGAGAAAGGATTGAAGCCTAAAAAGTTATTTAATTAAAACTGTTAATTTACTAAATTTAAATAAACAAAATGGCGTCTAATTAGTATTTTCGCAAAGGAAAATGAAAATAGTGTTCGGGAGCAATGTCGGGAGACGCGAGAGGGATTTAAACGAAAGAAAATTGGGAACTCAACGTAAACGCAAAAGATTCTAAATTTGAATATATTGAAATTCAACAACCCCTATGTAGACTTTTAAGGACTATTTTCACTTAAATTATCCCGTTTTCAGCGAATATCTCCGCCGGGGATTGAGCTGGAGGGACGCAAGAGGTGTCTAATTGTTCGTCCAGACGAGACCTATCCGAGCTATTAAAATTCGAATGCGAAAAGTCAAAAGAAAAATGTTTTCCGAAAGAAAAACTGAAATTTTTAATTTAAAAATGTAATATCTCCCGAGGGGATGAAACCGACGGGGGTATTATATATGTCAAAAAATTTGGAATAATAAGTTCTAAAAGATGACGCTAAAAGAAATTTAGAAAAATGAAAATTGAAGATTTTTCTTTAACAAAAATGTAAATTTACGACTTTCAACCCCTAAACTTTCCCCTAAGGGATGATGCGATTGGTACGAGAGGGACGTCGTTAGACGCGCCTTTTTTGCTACTATGTATCTCCCGAAGGTCGGGAAGAGAAAGGATTGAAGCCTAAAAAGTTATTTAATTAAAACTGTTAATTTACTAAATTTAAATAAACAAAATGGCGTCTAATTAGTATTTTCGCAAAGGAAAATGAAAATAGTGTTCGGGAGCAATGTCGGGAGACGCGAGAGGGATTTAAACGAAAGAAAATTGGGAACTCAACGTAAACGCAAAAGATTCTAAATTTGAATATATTGAAATTCAACAACCCCTATGTAGACTTTTAAGGACTATTTTCACTTAAATTATCCCGTTTTCAGCGAATATCTCCGCCGGGGATTGAGCTGGAGGGACGCAAGAGGTGTCTAATTGTTCGTCCAGACGAGACCTATCCGAGCTATTAAAATTCGAATGCGAAAAGTCAAAAGAAAAATGTTTTCCGAAAGAAAAACTGAAATTTTTAATTTAAAAATGTAATATCTCCCGAGGGGATGAAACCGACGGGGGTATTATATATGTCAAAAAATTTGGAATAATAAGTTCTAAAAGATGACGCTAAAAGAAATTTAGAAAAATGAAAATTGAAGATTTTTCTTTAACAAAAATGTAAATTTACGACTTTCAACCCCTAAACTTTCCCCTAAGGGATGATGCGATTGGTACGAGAGGGACGTCGTTAGACGCGCCTTTTTTGCTACTATGTATCTCCCGAAGGTCGGGAAGAGAAAGGATTGAAGCCTAAAAAGTTATTTAATTAAAACTGTTAATTTACTAAATTTAAATAAACAAAATGGCGTCTAATTAGTATTTTCGCAAAGGAAAATGAAAATAGTGTTCGGGAGCAATGTCGGGAGACGCGAGAGGGATTTAAACGAAAGAAAATTGGGAACTCAACGTAAACGCAAAAGATTCTAAATTTGAATATATTGAAATTCAACAACCCCTATGTAGACTTTTAAGGACTATTTTCACTTAAATTATCCCGTTTTCAGCGAATATCTCCGCCGGGGATTGAGCTGGAGGGACGCAAGAGGTGTCTAATTGTTCGTCCAGACGAGACCTATCCGAGCTATTAAAATTCGAATGCGAAAAGTCAAAAGAAAAATGTTTTCCGAAAGAAAAACTGAAATTTTTAATTTAAAAATGTAATATCTCCCGAGGGGATGAAACCGACGGGGGTATTATATATGTCAAAAAATTTGGAATAATAAGTTCTAAAAGATGACGCTAAAAGAAATTTAGAAAAATGAAAATTGAAGATTTTTCTTTAACAAAAATGTAAATTTACGACTTTCAACCCCTAAACTTTCCCCTAAGGGATGATGCGATTGGTACGAGAGGGACGTCGTTAGACGCGCCTTTTTTGCTACTATGTATCTCCCGAAGGTCGGGAAGAGAAAGGATTGAAGCCTAAAAAGTTATTTAATTAAAACTGTTAATTTACTAAATTTAAATAAACAAAATGGCGTCTAATTAGTATTTTCGCAAAGGAAAATGAAAATAGTGTTCGGGAGCAATGTCGGGAGACGCGAGAGGGATTTAAACGAAAGAAAATTGGGAACTCAACGTAAACGCAAAAGATTCTAAATTTGAATATATTGAAATTCAACAACCCCTATGTAGACTTTTAAGGACTATTTTCACTTAAATTATCCCGTTTTCAGCGAATATCTCCGCCGGGGATTGAGCTGGAGGGACGCAAGAGGTGTCTAATTGTTCGTCCAGACGAGACCTATCCGAGCTATTAAAATTCGAATGCGAAAAGTCAAAAGAAAAATGTTTTCCGAAAGAAAAACTGAAATTTTTAATTTAAAAATGTAATATCTCCCGAGGGGATGAAACCGACGGGGGTATTATATATGTCAAAAAATTTGGAATAATAAGTTCTAAAAGATGACGCTAAAAGAAATTTAGAAAAATGAAAATTGAAGATTTTTCTTTAACAAAAATGTAAATTTACGACTTTCAACCCCTAAACTTTCCCCTAAGGGATGATGCGATTGGTACGAGAGGGACGTCGTTAGACGCGCCTTTTTTGCTACTATGTATCTCCCGAAGGTCGGGAAGAGAAAGGATTGAAGCCTAAAAAGTTATTTAATTAAAACTGTTAATTTACTAAATTTAAATAAACAAAATGGCGTCTAATTAGTATTTTCGCAAAGGAAAATGAAAATAGTGTTCGGGAGCAATGTCGGGAGACGCGAGAGGGATTTAAACGAAAGAAAATTGGGAACTCAACGTAAACGCAAAAGATTCTAAATTTGAATATATTGAAATTCAACAACCCCTATGTAGACTTTTAAGGACTATTTTCACTTAAATTATCCCGTTTTCAGCGAATATCTCCGCCGGGGATTGAGCTGGAGGGACGCAAGAGGTGTCTAATTGTTCGTCCAGACGAGACCTATCCGAGCTATTAAAATTCGAATGCGAAAAGTCAAAAGAAAAATGTTTTCCGAAAGAAAAACTGAAATTTTTAATTTAAAAATGTAATATCTCCCGAGGGGATGAAACCGACGGGGGTATTATATATGTCAAAAAATTTGGAATAATAAGTTCTAAAAGATGACGCTAAAAGAAATTTAGAAAAATGAAAATTGAAGATTTTTCTTTAACAAAAATGTAAATTTACGACTTTCAACCCCTAAACTTTCCCCTAAGGGATGATGCGATTGGTACGAGAGGGACGTCGTTAGACGCGCCTTTTTTGCTACTATGTATCTCCCGAAGGTCGGGAAGAGAAAGGATTGAAGCCTAAAAAGTTATTTAATTAAAACTGTTAATTTACTAAATTTAAATAAACAAAATGGCGTCTAATTAGTATTTTCGCAAAGGAAAATGAAAATAGTGTTCGGGAGCAATGTCGGGAGACGCGAGAGGGATTTAAACGAAAGAAAATTGGGAACTCAACGTAAACGCAAAAGATTCTAAATTTGAATATATTGAAATTCAACAACCCCTATGTAGACTTTTAAGGACTATTTTCACTTAAATTATCCCGTTTTCAGCGAATATCTCCGCCGGGGATTGAGCTGGAGGGACGCAAGAGGTGTCTAATTGTTCGTCCAGACGAGACCTATCCGAGCTATTAAAATTCGAATGCGAAAAGTCAAAAGAAAAATGTTTTCCGAAAGAAAAACTGAAATTTTTAATTTAAAAATGTAATATCTCCCGAGGGGATGAAACCGACGGGGGTATTATATATGTCAAAAAATTTGGAATAATAAGTTCTAAAAGATGACGCTAAAAGAAATTTAGAAAAATGAAAATTGAAGATTTTTCTTTAACAAAAATGTAAATTTACGACTTTCAACCCCTAAACTTTCCCCTAAGGGATGATGCGATTGGTACGAGAGGGACGTCGTTAGACGCGCCTTTTTTGCTACTATGTATCTCCCGAAGGTCGGGAAGAGAAAGGATTGAAGCCTAAAAAGTTATTTAATTAAAACTGTTAATTTACTAAATTTAAATAAACAAAATGGCGTCTAATTAGTATTTTCGCAAAGGAAAATGAAAATAGTGTTCGGGAGCAATGTCGGGAGACGCGAGAGGGATTTAAACGAAAGAAAATTGGGAACTCAACGTAAACGCAAAAGATTCTAAATTTGAATATATTGAAATTCAACAACCCCTATGTAGACTTTTAAGGACTTTTTTTTTTTTTTTTTTTTTTTTTTTTTTTTTTTTGTTGGAAAATCCTCATGGAGACCCCCGCCCTTGGGGAAGGGCGAGGGTACTGTCAGACTCTTACTGACTAAAAACCAACCGTGTCCTTCTCGTACCCATGTGTCGGGGGGCGGGTATCACCGAAGCATTCGTCACACCCGCCCGACGGGTATTGGCCCTCCAAAACGATAGGAGGGCCCCGTCACGGCCCGCCGATTCATGGCGGGCCACGTCACCCACTGCGGCCGACACCCCGGCCGCAGAACTCCACTTCGAGGGGCGCGCGTAAGGACACGACGCCGCCGCCTCGAGGCCTGCTGCTGGTCGGACGACAAGACGCCCCGAGTCTGTCGTCCGCAGGCCGCGCCCTACGGTGGCCGAAAGTCGGCCACCCTACGACGCCCAGTGCGTCTGCTGCGGGAGGGTAGAGAGGAGGCGACCTCTCTCTCCCTTTCCGCCGCCTCCTTAGCGGACATTACTGCCTCGCAAAAGGCGGCGACGGCACTCCACCCCGACTCGCTCCCGACCATCGTAGAGACAACAGCCGGAAGCGAGAGGGTTCCCGCAGCACCTACGGCCGCGACTAAGTCACGGCGCTGCTCAGCCCAAGCTGGGCATTCCGCCAAGGTATGCAGCGCCGTATCGTCGCGGCAATCATCACAATGATGGCACTGGGACGTCTGCTCCCGGCCTATGCGACACAGGTACTTCCCGAAACATCCGTGTCCGGTCAGCACCTGCGTCAGCCGGAAGCTGAAGACTTTTAAGGACTATTTTCACTTAAATTATCCCGTTTTCAGCGAATATCTCCGCCGGGGATTGAGCTGGAGGGACGCAAGAGGTGTCTAATTGTTCGTCCAGACGAGACCTATCCGAGCTATTAAAATTCGAATGCGAAAAGTCAAAAGAAAAATGTTTTCCGAAAGAAAAACTGAAATTTTTAATTTAAAAATGTAATATCTCCCGAGGGGATGAAACCGACGGGGGTATTATATATGTCAAAAAATTTGGAATAATAAGTTCTAAAAGATGACGCTAAAAGAAATTTAGAAAAATGAAAATTGAAGATTTTTCTTTAACAAAAATGTAAATTTACGACTTTCAACCCCTAAACTTTCCCCTAAGGGATGATGCGATTGGTACGAGAGGGACGTCGTTAGACGCGCCTTTTTTGCTACTATGTATCTCCCGAAGGTCGGGAAGAGAAAGGATTGAAGCCTAAAAAGTTATTTAATTAAAACTGTTAATTTACTAAATTTAAATAAACAAAATGGCGTCTAATTAGTATTTTCGCAAAGGAAAATGAAAATAGTGTTCGGGAGCAATGTCGGGAGACGCGAGAGGGATTTAAACGAAAGAAAATTGGGAACTCAACGTAAACGCAAAAGATTCTAAATTTGAATATATTGAAATTCAACAACCCCTATGTAGACTTTTAAGGACTATTTTCACTTAAATTATCCCGTTTTCAGCGAATATCTCCGCCGGGGATTGAGCTGGAGGGACGCAAGAGGTGTCTAATTGTTCGTCCAGACGAGACCTATCCGAGCTATTAAAATTCGAATGCGAAAAGTCAAAAGAAAAATGTTTTCCGAAAGAAAAACTGAAATTTTTAATTTAAAAATGTAATATCTCCCGAGGGGATGAAACCGACGGGGGTATTATATATGTCAAAAAATTTGGAATAATAAGTTCTAAAAGATGACGCTAAAAGAAATTTAGAAAAATGAAAATTGAAGATTTTTCTTTAACAAAAATGTAAATTTACGACTTTCAACCCCTAAACTTTCCCCTAAGGGATGATGCGATTGGTACGAGAGGGACGTCGTTAGACGCGCCTTTTTTGCTACTATGTATCTCCCGAAGGTCGGGAAGAGAAAGGATTGAAGCCTAAAAAGTTATTTAATTAAAACTGTTAATTTACTAAATTTAAATAAACAAAATGGCGTCTAATTAGTATTTTCGCAAAGGAAAATGAAAATAGTGTTCGGGAGCAATGTCGGGAGACGCGAGAGGGATTTAAACGAAAGAAAATTGGGAACTCAACGTAAACGCAAAAGATTCTAAATTTGAATATATTGAAATTCAACAACCCCTATGTAGACTTTTAAGGACTATTTTCACTTAAATTATCCCGTTTTCAGCGAATATCTCCGCCGGGGATTGAGCTGGAGGGACGCAAGAGGTGTCTAATTGTTCGTCCAGACGAGACCTATCCGAGCTATTAAAATTCGAATGCGAAAAGTCAAAAGAAAAATGTTTTCCGAAAGAAAAACTGAAATTTTTAATTTAAAAATGTAATATCTCCCGAGGGGATGAAACCGACGGGGGTATTATATATGTCAAAAAATTTGGAATAATAAGTTCTAAAAGATGACGCTAAAAGAAATTTAGAAAAATGAAAATTGAAGATTTTTCTTTAACAAAAATGTAAATTTACGACTTTCAACCCCTAAACTTTCCCCTAAGGGATGATGCGATTGGTACGAGAGGGACGTCGTTAGACGCGCCTTTTTTGCTACTATGTATCTCCCGAAGGTCGGGAAGAGAAAGGATTGAAGCCTAAAAAGTTATTTAATTAAAACTGTTAATTTACTAAATTTAAATAAACAAAATGGCGTCTAATTAGTATTTTCGCAAAGGAAAATGAAAATAGTGTTCGGGAGCAATGTCGGGAGACGCGAGAGGGATTTAAACGAAAGAAAATTGGGAACTCAACGTAAACGCAAAAGATTCTAAATTTGAATATATTGAAATTCAACAACCCCTATGTAGACTTTTAAGGACTATTTTCACTTAAATTATCCCGTTTTCAGCGAATATCTCCGCCGGGGATTGAGCTGGAGGGACGCAAGAGGTGTCTAATTGTTCGTCCAGACGAGACCTATCCGAGCTATTAAAATTCGAATGCGAAAAGTCAAAAGAAAAATGTTTTCCGAAAGAAAAACTGAAATTTTTAATTTAAAAATGTAATATCTCCCGAGGGGATGAAACCGACGGGGGTATTATATATGTCAAAAAATTTGGAATAATAAGTTCTAAAAGATGACGCTAAAAGAAATTTAGAAAAATGAAAATTGAAGATTTTTCTTTAACAAAAATGTAAATTTACGACTTTCAACCCCTAAACTTTCCCCTAAGGGATGATGCGATTGGTACGAGAGGGACGTCGTTAGACGCGCCTTTTTTGCTACTATGTATCTCCCGAAGGTCGGGAAGAGAAAGGATTGAAGCCTAAAAAGTTATTTAATTAAAACTGTTAATTTACTAAATTTAAATAAACAAAATGGCGTCTAATTAGTATTTTCGCAAAGGAAAATGAAAATAGTGTTCGGGAGCAATGTCGGGAGACGCGAGAGGGATTTAAACGAAAGAAAATTGGGAACTCAACGTAAACGCAAAAGATTCTAAATTTGAATATATTGAAATTCAACAACCCCTATGTAGACTTTTAAGGACTATTTTCACTTAAATTATCCCGTTTTCAGCGAATATCTCCGCCGGGGATTGAGCTGGAGGGACGCAAGAGGTGTCTAATTGTTCGTCCAGACGAGACCTATCCGAGCTATTAAAATTCGAATGCGAAAAGTCAAAAGAAAAATGTTTTCCGAAAGAAAAACTGAAATTTTTAATTTAAAAATGTAATATCTCCCGAGGGGATGAAACCGACGGGGGTATTATATATGTCAAAAAATTTGGAATAATAAGTTCTAAAAGATGACGCTAAAAGAAATTTAGAAAAATGAAAATTGAAGATTTTTCTTTAACAAAAATGTAAATTTACGACTTTCAACCCCTAAACTTTCCCCTAAGGGATGATGCGATTGGTACGAGAGGGACGTCGTTAGACGCGCCTTTTTTGCTACTATGTATCTCCCGAAGGTCGGGAAGAGAAAGGATTGAAGCCTAAAAAGTTATTTAATTAAAACTGTTAATTTACTAAATTTAAATAAACAAAATGGCGTCTAATTAGTATTTTCGCAAAGGAAAATGAAAATAGTGTTCGGGAGCAATGTCGGGAGACGCGAGAGGGATTTAAACGAAAGAAAATTGGGAACTCAACGTAAACGCAAAAGATTCTAAATTTGAATATATTGAAATTCAACAACCCCTATGTAGACTTTTAAGGACTATTTTCACTTAAATTATCCCGTTTTCAGCGAATATCTCCGCCGGGGATTGAGCTGGAGGGACGCAAGAGGTGTCTAATTGTTCGTCCAGACGAGACCTATCCGAGCTATTAAAATTCGAATGCGAAAAGTCAAAAGAAAAATGTTTTCCGAAAGAAAAACTGAAATTTTTAATTTAAAAATGTAATATCTCCCGAGGGGATGAAACCGACGGGGGTATTATATATGTCAAAAAATTTGGAATAATAAGTTCTAAAAGATGACGCTAAAAGAAATTTAGAAAAATGAAAATTGAAGATTTTTCTTTAACAAAAATGTAAATTTACGACTTTCAACCCCTAAACTTTCCCCTAAGGGATGATGCGATTGGTACGAGAGGGACGTCGTTAGACGCGCCTTTTTTGCTACTATGTATCTCCCGAAGGTCGGGAAGAGAAAGGATTGAAGCCTAAAAAGTTATTTAATTAAAACTGTTAATTTACTAAATTTAAATAAACAAAATGGCGTCTAATTAGTATTTTCGCAAAGGAAAATGAAAATAGTGTTCGGGAGCAATGTCGGGAGACGCGAGAGGGATTTAAACGAAAGAAAATTGGGAACTCAACGTAAACGCAAAAGATTCTAAATTTGAATATATTGAAATTCAACAACCCCTATGTAGACTTTTAAGGACTATTTTCACTTAAATTATCCCGTTTTCAGCGAATATCTCCGCCGGGGATTGAGCTGGAGGGACGCAAGAGGTGTCTAATTGTTCGTCCAGACGAGACCTATCCGAGCTATTAAAATTCGAATGCGAAAAGTCAAAAGAAAAATGTTTTCCGAAAGAAAAACTGAAATTTTTAATTTAAAAATGTAATATCTCCCGAGGGGATGAAACCGACGGGGGTATTATATATGTCAAAAAATTTGGAATAATAAGTTCTAAAAGATGACGCTAAAAGAAATTTAGAAAAATGAAAATTGAAGATTTTTCTTTAACAAAAATGTAAATTTACGACTTTCAACCCCTAAACTTTCCCCTAAGGGATGATGCGATTGGTACGAGAGGGACGTCGTTAGACGCGCCTTTTTTGCTACTATGTATCTCCCGAAGGTCGGGAAGAGAAAGGATTGAAGCCTAAAAAGTTATTTAATTAAAACTGTTAATTTACTAAATTTAAATAAACAAAATGGCGTCTAATTAGTATTTTCGCAAAGGAAAATGAAAATAGTGTTCGGGAGCAATGTCGGGAGACGCGAGAGGGATTTAAACGAAAGAAAATTGGGAACTCAACGTAAACGCAAAAGATTCTAAATTTGAATATATTGAAATTCAACAACCCCTATGTAGACTTTTAAGGACTATTTTCACTTAAATTATCCCGTTTTCAGCGAATATCTCCGCCGGGGATTGAGCTGGAGGGACGCAAGAGGTGTCTAATTGTTCGTCCAGACGAGACCTATCCGAGCTATTAAAATTCGAATGCGAAAAGTCAAAAGAAAAATGTTTTCCGAAAGAAAAACTGAAATTTTTAATTTAAAAATGTAATATCTCCCGAGGGGATGAAACCGACGGGGGTATTATATATGTCAAAAAATTTGGAATAATAAGTTCTAAAAGATGACGCTAAAAGAAATTTAGAAAAATGAAAATTGAAGATTTTTCTTTAACAAAAATGTAAATTTACGACTTTCAACCCCTAAACTTTCCCCTAAGGGATGATGCGATTGGTACGAGAGGGACGTCGTTAGACGCGCCTTTTTTGCTACTATGTATCTCCCGAAGGTCGGGAAGAGAAAGGATTGAAGCCTAAAAAGTTATTTAATTAAAACTGTTAATTTACTAAATTTAAATAAACAAAATGGCGTCTAATTAGTATTTTCGCAAAGGAAAATGAAAATAGTGTTCGGGAGCAATGTCGGGAGACGCGAGAGGGATTTAAACGAAAGAAAATTGGGAACTCAACGTAAACGCAAAAGATTCTAAATTTGAATATATTGAAATTCAACAACCCCTATGTAGACTTTTAAGGACTTTTTTTTTTTTTGTTGGAAAATCCTCATGGAGACCCCCGCCCTTGGGGAAGGGCGAGGGTACTGTCAGACTCTTACTGACTAAAAACCAACCGTGTCCTTCTCGTACCCATGTGTCGGGGGGCGGGTATCACCGAAGCATTCGTCACACCCGCCCGACGGGTATTGGCCCTCCAAAACGATAGGAGGGCCCCGTCACGGCCCGCCGATTCATGGCGGGCCACGTCACCCACTGCGGCCGACACCCCGGCCGCAGGACTCCACTTCGAGGGGCGCGCGTAAGGACACGACGCCGCCGCCTCGAGGCCTGCTGCTGGTCGGACGACAAGACGCCCCGAGTCTGTCGTCCGCAGGCCGCGCCCTACGGTGGCCGAAAGTCGGCCACCCTACGACGCCCAGTGCGTCTGCTGCGGGAGGGTAGAGAGGAGGTGACCTCTCTCTCCCTTTCCGCCGCCTCCTTAGCGGACATTACTGCCTCGCAAAAGGCGGCGACGGCACTCCACCCCGACTCGCTCCCGACCATCGTAGAGACAACAGCCGGAAGCGAGAGGGTTCCCGCAGCACCTACGGCCGCGACCAAGTCACGGCGCTGCTCAGCCCAAGCTGGGCATTCCGCCAAGGTATGCAGCGCCGTATCGTCGCGGCAATCATCACAATGATGGCACTGGGACGTCTGCTCCCGGCCTATGCGACACAGGTACTTCCCGAAACATCCGTGTCCGGTCAGCACCTGCGTCAGCCGGAAGCTGAGGGCGCCGTGGCTCCTCTTGAGCCACTCCTCCAATATGGGCCTTACCGCCGCTACAGCGGCGTGCCCCGCCGTGGGTTGCGCTAAGCGCGTCTGCCACTCCGCCACTAGGACCTGGCGGAGATCTGCCCTGCGTGCCTCAATCTGTCGAGGCACCAGGCGCTCGCCCCGCTCGACCGCCTCCGCGCGCCACCAATAGAGCGACGCGAGGAGCCTTGCGTCGAGATCCCAGGGCGCTGATCCGGCTAGGAGGCCCGCCGCCTCAAAGGAGATCGTACGGTACCCCCTTATGGCCCTGATGGCCATTGCGCGCTGCGGCCTCCGCAGCGCGGCGATATTACGGGCCGTCAGGGCGTCCGCCCAGACTGGCGCGGCGTATAACGCCATCGACCTTACGACCCCCATGTAGAGCCTCCGGCAGGAGGAGCCAGGTCCCCCGAGGTTGGGCAGCAAGCGCGAAAGCGCAGAAGCGGCGCCCAACAACCGGGGGGCGAGCCGCGTAAAGTGCGGCCCGAAGTTCCACCGACTGTCGAGGACGAGTCCGAGATACTTCATCGTCGGCTCGACAGCGATGGAGGCCCCTCCCACTATGATTGCTGAACCCGGAGGCGGCTTCATCCTCGGCCCATGAAAACATAGGGCCTCGGACTTGTGCAATGCCACCTCCAAGCCCAGCCGCCGGATCCTATGCACGACGTGCGCGACACCAGCAGTCGCGCGTATGGCCGCCTGCCGGTACGACTTCCCACGTGCTGTGACGAGCGTGTCGTCGGCGTAACAAATGACGCCGACGCCGTGCACAAGCGCACCGCGCAGAGCCCAGTCGTATCCGATGTTCCACAGCAGCGGTCCCAGGACCGAGCCCTGTGGAACACCGCACGACGTCTCCCGCCGACCCCATCCTTCTCGACCCGGGTATACGACAGCTCTCTCGGAGAGATAGGCCCCGACAATGCGTTGGAGGTAGCGCGGCACCCCGTGGTAGCGGAGTGCCTCCCTGATAGTGCTCCAGGGCAAGGTGTTGAAGGCGTTGGCGATGTCGAGCGACACCGCCAAGACCACCTCACCCCGGGTGACTGCCTCCTCCGCAAGGACCCTCACGCGCATGATGGCGTCCACCGTGGAGCGCCCCTGGCGGAAACCAAACTGGTTGTCCGCCAAATCCGGACCCACCCCAGACATGTGCCGGACGAGGCGATCGGCGATTACTCGCTCGAAGATCTTGCACACCTCGTCCAGCAACACGATGGGGCGGTACGCAGACGGCGAGTCTGCGGGGCGCCCCTCCTTCTTCAGCAAGACCAGCTTCCCGGTCTTCCACCGGCTTGGAAACTGGCCCCGCTCCAAACATGCGCTTAAGAGCCCCTCTAGTCGGGGCCCGAGAGCCCTCATGGCCAGGAACCATGCGCGGCCTGGAATGCCGTCGGGCCCTGGGGCGGTGTTCCTTATGCGAGCCACCGCCACTCTCAACTCTACCCGGGTCACTTCGGGCACGTCGTCGTCAATGTCGTCTTCCGCGTCGGGCACATTGCGAGGCGGAACCATAGCCGGTGGCGTGTGCTCCGGCCTCGCCGGAAACAAGGCACACACCACCTCCTCCAGCAGCTGTGGCTGGAGACTCCGGGACAGCGGGGGAGCCCACTGGCGCAGCTTGCCCCGTACCATGAGGTAGGGGCGTCCCCACGGGTCTCGGTCCAGAGTCTCCAGCATCTCCTCATTGGCCTGGGCCTTAGCCCGAACGATGGCCAGCTGGAGGTCGCTCTTCGCTTGTTTGTAGCGTTCATACAGTTCCGCCTCTTCCTGCTCGTCCGCCGCTGTAAAGGGGCGGCGGACACTCCTTCTTCGTCGGCACCTGGCGTACTGGCGCCGCACCTCCACACACGCGATGCGCAGCTGCGCAATCGTCTGCGACCACCAGTACACCTGGCGCCTAGCAAGTAGCGGCCGGACTCGGGGCATGCCAGCATCACAGATGTGCGACATGCTCTCCCGGAACCACTCCGCCTCCTCGTCGATGTCGGACGGCCTGACTGGAGAGTCCAGCCAGGCCTTGACGATGGAGGCCTCCAGGAGAGCCTCCCTGTCCAGCCGCTTCAGTGCCCAACGCGGGCCGTCACCAACGCCCACCGGGGCCGCTTGGACCGGCCCAACCGAGGTCTGGGCGGAGACGCTAAATCGGATGTACCGATGATCGGACAGCGTCTCCACCTCCTCCAGAACGTGCCAGTCCTGGAGAGTGCGCGCGAGAGCGGGACTCGCGAACGACAGGTCCACTATGGACCCGCCCCGCTGCCGCACGCACGTCTGCACGGAACCCCGGTTCAGGAGAAGCAGGCCCTGCTCGACCGCCCACTCCTCCACCAACTCGCCCCGCACGTTCGTGGCCGGGGAACCCCAAGCCGTGGATTTGGCATTGAAGTCCCCGAAGACGATCGCGGGACGAGGACGGCTACGACTGACGACCGTGCCCAACTCCAAAATAATGTCCTCCAGGTCGGCGAGAGAAAGGCTGGGGGGAAAGTACACCCCCACGACCATGAGATTGCCCCACACTGCCGCGACATAGCCCCGCCCTCGGGTGACGTTCTCGAAGGGAAGGGTGTCGGCGCCAGACCTCACAATAAGTGCCACCGAGCGGCCCATGTCGCACACCCAGTCATCTCTGGGTGGCACAAAGTACGGCTCGGCGGCAACAGCCAGATCGATCGACCACTGCGCCATGCTCTGGAGCAAGAGATCCTGAGCCCTGGCGCAGTGGTTTACGTTGGCTTGGAGGAGACGACGTTGAGCCATTACTAGGTGTCCATGGCCGTCGCCCCCTCCCCAGCCCTCGGCAGTTGTTCTGCCGTAACCGGCGGGTGTACCGGTTGCGAGGAGCTGGTTGCCGTGATCGTAGTCGGCTGTCTCCTCGCATGCTTCTGCGGCGTTTTGGGCCTGGCGCAGGCCTTTGACCCGGTCTGGTGGTCGGCTGGCTTGCCAGCTGCCGCACAGATGACGCAGTGCGGCGCGGCAGTGCAGGGGCCAGCATTGTGACCAGGCTGACCGCAGCGGAAGCATAGATTGCTGCGGTCTACCCCAGCGGTGCAACGTGCCCCTGCGTGTCCTCCTTCCAGGCAGCGGTAGCACCGGAAGGGCTTTGGCGCTAGGAACGCGACCTGCGCCGAGACCCATCCAACCAGGAGTCTTTTGCCCTCCAATTGTTTTGCCGCCGCAACGGGACACCTGACCAGGATTGTCCCTTGACCGGAGACACCCCGGCGTATCGTGCCCGCCTTTATTTGATCCGGCGGGCATCCTCCGGTCATTGCGACGGCAGCGGCGACCTCCTCCAGCGTCACGGAGTCGTCCAGGCCTGAAATGCGCAGATCTGCGCACTTAGTTGGCCTGGACACTCGGACATCTTCCGGGTCCAGCGACGCTTTGAGCCTGTCAGCGAGGGCGTCAGCCTGGGGACCACTGGTGCTGCCGGGGATCTCCAGGAGACGACCCCCGGTGGCAGTAGTCTTGCACCTTAGACCCGTTATGCCAAGATCGCTGAGCGAAATCTCGGCTTTCGCCTTCGCCAGGATCCTGGCATACGTGGAGCCACGCTCTTCCGCCCCCGGCTGCAAGGTCAGCACCACAGCTGTGGAGCGGGGGGTGGTGAGCCTCACGGCCTTGCGTTTGGCCGCCGACCGCTCCTCTTTGGCCTTCTTTCTGGCCCGCTGGCGCGCCTTCCTCGATTGTTTGGCGGCGCCAACAACCGTCCACTCCGCTTCCGGTTGAGTGGCGGGTCTTAACGGTGCAGAAGCCCGTGCAGGCGGAGCAGTGGTCGCACCTGCCTTTTTAGCAGCCCTCCTGTGTCCCGCTTGTGCCGGTTGGGCGGCACGGGGCGCTTGTGCCGGTTGGACGGCACGGGGCGCTGCGGCTTGGGCCGCGTATGTCGGCGCCAGTGTTCTGCGCCGATCTGTAGCGAGGGGGGGACGCAGAATTTTCCCCTCCAGCACAGAGAAGCGAGCGTTAAAGCTCGCCATTTCCTGACGGATCAGGCGAACTACGTCCGCTTCCTGTGACTTCTGCGGTGACCGCGGTTGCGACTGCGGTTGCGGCTCTACAAGCGGAAGGCCCACCTCCCGCCTGAGGTGCTCGCGGCGGAAATTGACCATCTCCGCCTTAAGCTCTTCGTGCTCCTTACGGAGCTCCGTCATTTGGGCCGCGAGCTTCTTATTCTGGGCCCGCAGCAAAGCCGTTTCCTCCGTAGTACTTCGGGTCAAAAGGGCCTCAGCACTGTCCACTATCGAGGCCGTGGCCTCTTTCAGCGCCTTCTGGCAGCGGCCGCTAAGGCCTTTAGAGACCCGGCCGACCCTTCTAATGGCCGCAATCGCATCGGCCATCCTTTCCTTAAGAACGCAGGCAGGGAGTTCCCCTGCCTCGACCTCTGCCTCAGGGACGGCAGACGACGACTCCGACGAGCGAGTGACTTTCCTGAGCGTCACCCTCTCTGTCAGAGCCGCAATCTGCCGCTCATCCTCCGCCAGTTTGTCGGCGGCTGCTGCGGCCTTCACTGCAGCCGCAGCTTCACGCCTGGATACGCCGACTCCGACATATTGGCCGGTAGAAGCGGGCTTTACCCTTCTTCCTTTTTTGGCGCCGACTTTGGCTGCCGGCACCGCTGTGTCGCTCAGGTCTCCCGAGCCCTCCCTCAAGTGGCGTTTGCGCGTGTTTCTGGCGTTATCGCTCGCCGCGCTCTCCACAGTCATAAAACTGCACACGCTGTCGGAATCCGACAGCGCGTTCGTCCTTTCCTCTTCCTCTCCTCTCCTCTCCCTCACTTCAGCTTTTTGAGTTTTATTGGTATCCATATAAATCCCACGAGTAGTGAAGAAATAAATGTCCACCTGGGCAGAGCTTCGTACCCAAGTAAGCCTAAATACTGCTGGGGGCGGCAGGTACCAGCAGGGGGGGGGAGCGCTAACGACCGTACTCCCAACGGCCATCCATTCCCTCGCCGCGCTCCAAAACTTGGAATTGGGTGGTTTTTTATCTTAGAGGTGTCCTTCCTCTGGGGCCGGGCACTTAAGCCAAGCCCCCCGACGGCGGCATTAGACATGCCTCCGTCCGCTGTCCGGCCAACCCGACTCAGCGAACCCGCCGGAAATTCTCTCCTCGCGAGGAGAGAATCCTCGCCACTAAGGTGCGCCTGCACCTTAGCGACGGAGGTAGCCGCTCCTTCGTCGGTCGACCGAACAGGAGCGACCCCTTGGTGTCTCTCTTAGTCTAGCCTCTCACTTCGAGCCTTTCCGGCATGAGAAACTCTACCGGCAGAGCCTCGAAGATCACAGAGGCACGCAAGCCCCACCACGACAGCAACGTGGAGACACCTTTCGGTGGGGAGACTTTTAAGGACTATTTTCACTTAAATTATCCCGTTTTCAGCGAATATCTCCGCCGGGGATTGAGCTGGAGGGACGCAAGAGGTGTCTAATTGTTCGTCCAGACGAGACCTATCCGAGCTATTAAAATTCGAATGCGAAAAGTCAAAAGAAAAATGTTTTCCGAAAGAAAAACTGAAATTTTTAATTTAAAAATGTAATATCTCCCGAGGGGATGAAACCGACGGGGGTATTATATATGTCAAAAAATTTGGAATAATAAGTTCTAAAAGATGACGCTAAAAGAAATTTAGAAAAATGAAAATTGAAGATTTTTCTTTAACAAAAATGTAAATTTACGACTTTCAACCCCTAAACTTTCCCCTAAGGGATGATGCGATTGGTACGAGAGGGACGTCGTTAGACGCGCCTTTTTTGCTACTATGTATCTCCCGAAGGTCGGGAAGAGAAAGGATTGAAGCCTAAAAAGTTATTTAATTAAAACTGTTAATTTACTAAATTTAAATAAACAAAATGGCGTCTAATTAGTATTTTCGCAAAGGAAAATGAAAATAGTGTTCGGGAGCAATGTCGGGAGACGCGAGAGGGATTTAAACGAAAGAAAATTGGGAACTCAACGTAAACGCAAAAGATTCTAAATTTGAATATATTGAAATTCAACAACCCCTATGTAGACTTTTAAGGACTATTTTCACTTAAATTATCCCGTTTTCAGCGAATATCTCCGCCGGGGATTGAGCTGGAGGGACGCAAGAGGTGTCTAATTGTTCGTCCAGACGAGACCTATCCGAGCTATTAAAATTCGAATGCGAAAAGTCAAAAGAAAAATGTTTTCCGAAAGAAAAACTGAAATTTTTAATTTAAAAATGTAATATCTCCCGAGGGGATGAAACCGACGGGGGTATTATATATGTCAAAAAATTTGGAATAATAAGTTCTAAAAGATGACGCTAAAAGAAATTTAGAAAAATGAAAATTGAAGATTTTTCTTTAACAAAAATGTAAATTTACGACTTTCAACCCCTAAACTTTCCCCTAAGGGATGATGCGATTGGTACGAGAGGGACGTCGTTAGACGCGCCTTTTTTGCTACTATGTATCTCCCGAAGGTCGGGAAGAGAAAGGATTGAAGCCTAAAAAGTTATTTAATTAAAACTGTTAATTTACTAAATTTAAATAAACAAAATGGCGTCTAATTAGTATTTTCGCAAAGGAAAATGAAAATAGTGTTCGGGAGCAATGTCGGGAGACGCGAGAGGGATTTAAACGAAAGAAAATTGGGAACTCAACGTAAACGCAAAAGATTCTAAATTTGAATATATTGAAATTCAACAACCCCTATGTAGACTTTTAAGGACTATTTTCACTTAAATTATCCCGTTTTCAGCGAATATCTCCGCCGGGGATTGAGCTGGAGGGACGCAAGAGGTGTCTAATTGTTCGTCCAGACGAGACCTATCCAAACTATTAAAATTCGAATGCGAAAAGTCAAAAGAAAAATGTTTTCCGAAAGAAAAACTGAAATTTTTAATTTAAAAATGTAATATCTCCCGAGGGGATGAAACCGACGGGGGTATTATATATGTCAAAAAATTTGGAATAATAAGTTCTAAAAGATGACGCTAAAAGAAATTTAGAAAAATGAAAATTGAAGATTTTTCTTTAACAAAAATGTAAATTTACGACTTTCAACCCCTAAACTTTCCCCTAAGGGATGATGCGATTGGTACGAGAGGGACGTCGTTAGACGCGCCTTTTTTGCTACTATGTATCTCCCGAAGGTCGGGAAGAGAAAGGATTGAAGCCTAAAAAGTTATTTAATTAAAACTGTTAATTTACTAAATTTAAATAAACAAAATGGCGTCTAATTAGTATTTTCGCAAAGGAAAATGAAAATAGTGTTCGGGAGCAATGTCGGGAGACGCGAGAGGGATTTAAACGAAAGAAAATTGGGAACTCAACGTAAACGCAAAAGATTCTAAATTTGAATATATTGAAATTCAACAACCCCTATGTAGACTTTTAAGGACTATTTTCACTTAAATTATCCCGTTTTCAGCGAATATCTCCGCCGGGGATTGAGCTGGAGGGACGCAAGAGGTGTCTAATTGTTCGTCCAGACGAGACCTATCCGAGCTATTAAAATTCGAATGCGAAAAGTCAAAAGAAAAATGTTTTCCGAAAGAAAAACTGAAATTTTTAATTTAAAAATGTAATATCTCCCGAGGGGATGAAACCGACGGGGGTATTATATATGTCAAAAAATTTGGAATAATAAGTTCTAAAAGATGACGCTAAAAGAAATTTAGAAAAATGAAAATTGAAGATTTTTCTTTAACAAAAATGTAAATTTACGACTTTCAACCCCTAAACTTTCCCCTAAGGGATGATGCGATTGGTACGAGAGGGACGTCGTTAGACGCGCCTTTTTTGCTACTATGTATCTCCCGAAGGTCGGGAAGAGAAAGGATTGAAGCCTAAAAAGTTATTTAATTAAAACTGTTAATTTACTAAATTTAAATAAACAAAATGGCGTCTAATTAGTATTTTCGCAAAGGAAAATGAAAATAGTGTTCGGGAGCAATGTCGGGAGACGCGAGAGGGATTTAAACGAAAGAAAATTGGGAACTCAACGTAAACGCAAAAGATTCTAAATTTGAATATATTGAAATTCAACAACCCCTATGTAGACTTTTAAGGACTATTTTCACTTAAATTATCCCGTTTTCAGCGAATATCTCCGCCGGGGATTGAGCTGGAGGGACGCAAGAGGTGTCTAATTGTTCGTCCAGACGAGACCTATCCGAGCTATTAAAATTCGAATGCGAAAAGTCAAAAGAAAAATGTTTTCCGAAAGAAAAACTGAAATTTTTAATTTAAAAATGTAATATCTCCCGAGGGGATGAAACCGACGGGGGTATTATATATGTCAAAAAATTTGGAATAATAAGTTCTAAAAGATGACGCTAAAAGAAATTTAGAAAAATGAAAATTGAAGATTTTTCTTTAACAAAAATGTAAATTTACGACTTTCAACCCCTAAACTTTCCCCTAAGGGATGATGCGATTGGTACGAGAGGGACGTCGTTAGACGCGCCTTTTTTGCTACTATGTATCTCCCGAAGGTCGGGAAGAGAAAGGATTGAAGCCTAAAAAGTTATTTAATTAAAACTGTTAATTTACTAAATTTAAATAAACAAAATGGCGTCTAATTAGTATTTTCGCAAAGGAAAATGAAAATAGTGTTCGGGAGCAATGTCGGGAGACGCGAGAGGGATTTAAACGAAAGAAAATTGGGAACTCAACGTAAACGCAAAAGATTCTAAATTTGAATATATTGAAATTCAACAACCCCTATGTAGACTTTTAAGGACTATTTTCACTTAAATTATCCCGTTTTCAGCGAATATCTCCGCCGGGGATTGAGCTGGAGGGACGCAAGAGGTGTCTAATTGTTCGTCCAGACGAGACCTATCCGAGCTATTAAAATTCGAATGCGAAAAGTCAAAAGAAAAATGTTTTCCGAAAGAAAAACTGAAATTTTTAATTTAAAAATGTAATATCTCCCGAGGGGATGAAACCGACGGGGGTATTATATATGTCAAAAAATTTGGAATAATAAGTTCTAAAAGATGACGCTAAAAGAAATTTAGAAAAATGAAAATTGAAGATTTTTCTTTAACAAAAATGTAAATTTACGACTTTCAACCCCTAAACTTTCCCCTAAGGGATGATGCGATTGGTACGAGAGGGACGTCGTTAGACGCGCCTTTTTTGCTACTATGTATCTCCCGAAGGTCGGGAAGAGAAAGGATTGAAGCCTAAAAAGTTATTTAATTAAAACTGTTAATTTACTAAATTTAAATAAACAAAATGGCGTCTAATTAGTATTTTCGCAAAGGAAAATGAAAATAGTGTTCGGGAGCAATGTCGGGAGACGCGAGAGGGATTTAAACGAAAGAAAATTGGGAACTCAACGTAAACGCAAAAGATTCTAAATTTGAATATATTGAAATTCAACAACCCCTATGTAGACTTTTAAGGACTATTTTCACTTAAATTATCCCGTTTTCAGCGAATATCTCCGCCGGGGATTGAGCTGGAGGGACGCAAGAGGTGTCTAATTGTTCGTCCAGACGAGACCTATCCGAGCTATTAAAATTCGAATGCGAAAAGTCAAAAGAAAAATGTTTTCCGAAAGAAAAACTGAAATTTTTAATTTAAAAATGTAATATCTCCCGAGGGGATGAAACCGACGGGGGTATTATATATGTCAAAAAATTTGGAATAATAAGTTCTAAAAGATGACGCTAAAAGAAATTTAGAAAAATGAAAATTGAAGATTTTTCTTTAACAAAAATGTAAATTTACGACTTTCAACCCCTAAACTTTCCCCTAAGGGATGATGCGATTGGTACGAGAGGGACGTCGTTAGACGCGCCTTTTTTGCTACTATGTATCTCCCGAAGGTCGGGAAGAGAAAGGATTGAAGCCTAAAAAGTTATTTAATTAAAACTGTTAATTTACTAAATTTAAATAAACAAAATGGCGTCTAATTAGTATTTTCGCAAAGGAAAATGAAAATAGTGTTCGGGAGCAATGTCGGGAGACGCGAGAGGGATTTAAACGAAAGAAAATTGGGAACTCAACGTAAACGCAAAAGATTCTAAATTTGAATATATTGAAATTCAACAACCCCTATGTAGACTTTTAAGGACTATTTTCACTTAAATTATCCCGTTTTCAGCGAATATCTCCGCCGGGGATTGAGCTGGAGGGACGCAAGAGGTGTCTAATTGTTCGTCCAGACGAGACCTATCCGAGCTATTAAAATTCGAATGCGAAAAGTCAAAAGAAAAATGTTTTCCGAAAGAAAAACTGAAATTTTTAATTTAAAAATGTAATATCTCCCGAGGGGATGAAACCGACGGGGGTATTATATATGTCAAAAAATTTGGAATAATAAGTTCTAAAAGATGACGCTAAAAGAAATTTAGAAAAATGAAAATTGAAGATTTTTCTTTAACAAAAATGTAAATTTACGACTTTCAACCCCTAAACTTTCCCCTAAGGGATGATGCGATTGGTACGAGAGGGACGTCGTTAGACGCGCCTTTTTTGCTACTATGTATCTCCCGAAGGTCGGGAAGAGAAAGGATTGAAGCCTAAAAAGTTATTTAATTAAAACTGTTAATTTACTAAATTTAAATAAACAAAATGGCGTCTAATTAGTATTTTCGCAAAGGAAAATGAAAATAGTGTTCGGGAGCAATGTCGGGAGACGCGAGAGGGATTTAAACGAAAGAAAATTGGGAACTCAACGTAAACGCAAAAGATTCTAAATTTGAATATATTGAAATTCAACAACCCCTATGTAGACTTTTAAGGACTATTTTCACTTAAATTATCCCGTTTTCAGCGAATATCTCCGCCGGGGATTGAGCTGGAGGGACGCAAGAGGTGTCTAATTGTTCGTCCAGACGAGACCTATCCGAGCTATTAAAATTCGAATGCGAAAAGTCAAAAGAAAAATGTTTTCCGAAAGAAAAACTGAAATTTTTAATTTAAAAATGTAATATCTCCCGAGGGGATGAAACCGACGGGGGTATTATATATGTCAAAAAATTTGGAATAATAAGTTCTAAAAGATGACGCTAAAAGAAATTTAGAAAAATGAAAATTGAAGATTTTTCTTTAACAAAAATGTAAATTTACGACTTTCAACCCCTAAACTTTCCCCTAAGGGATGATGCGATTGGTACGAGAGGGACGTCGTTAGACGCGCCTTTTTTGCTACTATGTATCTCCCGAAGGTCGGGAAGAGAAAGGATTGAAGCCTAAAAAGTTATTTAATTAAAACTGTTAATTTACTAAATTTAAATAAACAAAATGGCGTCTAATTAGTATTTTCGCAAAGGAAAATGAAAATAGTGTTCGGGAGCAATGTCGGGAGACGCGAGAGGGATTTAAACGAAAGAAAATTGGGAACTCAACGTAAACGCAAAAGATTCTAAATTTGAATATATTGAAATTCAACAACCCCTATGTAGACTTTTAAGGACTATTTTCACTTAAATTATCCCGTTTTCAGCGAATATCTCCGCCGGGGATTGAGCTGGAGGGACGCAAGAGGTGTCTAATTGTTCGTCCAGACGAGACCTATCCGAGCTATTAAAATTCGAATGCGAAAAGTCAAAAGAAAAATGTTTTCCGAAAGAAAAACTGAAATTTTTAATTTAAAAATGTAATATCTCCCGAGGGGATGAAACCGACGGGGGTATTATATATGTCAAAAAATTTGGAATAATAAGTTCTAAAAGATGACGCTAAAAGAAATTTAGAAAAATGAAAATTGAAGATTTTTCTTTAACAAAAATGTAAATTTACGACTTTCAACCCCTAAACTTTCCCCTAAGGGATGATGCGATTGGTACGAGAGGGACGTCGTTAGACGCGCCTTTTTTGCTACTATGTATCTCCCGAAGGTCGGGAAGAGAAAGGATTGAAGCCTAAAAAGTTATTTAATTAAAACTGTTAATTTACTAAATTTAAATAAACAAAATGGCGTCTAATTAGTATTTTCGCAAAGGAAAATGAAAATAGTGTTCGGGAGCAATGTCGGGAGACGCGAGAGGGATTTAAACGAAAGAAAATTGGGAACTCAACGTAAACGCAAAAGATTCTAAATTTGAATATATTGAAATTCAACAACCCCTATGTAGACTTTTAAGGACTATTTTCACTTAAATTATCCCGTTTTCAGCGAATATCTCCGCCGGGGATTGAGCTGGAGGGACGCAAGAGGTGTCTAATTGTTCGTCCAGACGAGACCTATCCGAGCTATTAAAATTCGAATGCGAAAAGTCAAAAGAAAAATGTTTTCCGAAAGAAAAACTGAAATTTTTAATTTAAAAATGTAATATCTCCCGAGGGGATGAAACCGACGGGGGTATTATATATGTCAAAAAATTTGGAATAATAAGTTCTAAAAGATGACGCTAAAAGAAATTTAGAAAAATGAAAATTGAAGATTTTTCTTTAACAAAAATGTAAATTTACGACTTTCAACCCCTAAACTTTCCCCTAAGGGATGATGCGATTGGTACGAGAGGGACGTCGTTAGACGCGCCTTTTTTGCTACTATGTATCTCCCGAAGGTCGGGAAGAGAAAGGATTGAAGCCTAAAAAGTTATTTAATTAAAACTGTTAATTTACTAAATTTAAATAAACAAAATGGCGTCTAATTAGTATTTTCGCAAAGGAAAATGAAAATAGTGTTCGGGAGCAATGTCGGGAGACGCGAGAGGGATTTAAACGAAAGAAAATTGGGAACTCAACGTAAACGCAAAAGATTCTAAATTTGAATATATTGAAATTCAACAACCCCTATGTAGACTTTTAAGGACTATTTTCACTTAAATTATCCCGTTTTCAGCGAATATCTCCGCCGGGGATTGAGCTGGAGGGACGCAAGAGGTGTCTAATTGTTCGTCCAGACGAGACCTATCCGAGCTATTAAAATTCGAATGCGAAAAGTCAAAAGAAAAATGTTTTCCGAAAGAAAAACTGAAATTTTTAATTTAAAAATGTAATATCTCCCGAGGGGATGAAACCGACGGGGGTATTATATATGTCAAAAAATTTGGAATAATAAGTTCTAAAAGATGACGCTAAAAGAAATTTAGAAAAATGAAAATTGAAGATTTTTCTTTAACAAAAATGTAAATTTACGACTTTCAACCCCTAAACTTTCCCCTAAGGGATGATGCGATTGGTACGAGAGGGACGTCGTTAGACGCGCCTTTTTTGCTACTATGTATCTCCCGAAGGTCGGGAAGAGAAAGGATTGAAGCCTAAAAAGTTATTTAATTAAAACTGTTAATTTACTAAATTTAAATAAACAAAATGGCGTCTAATTAGTATTTTCGCAAAGGAAAATGAAAATAGTGTTCGGGAGCAATGTCGGGAGACGCGAGAGGGATTTAAACGAAAGAAAATTGGGAACTCAACGTAAACGCAAAAGATTCTAAATTTGAATATATTGAAATTCAACAACCCCTATGTAGACTTTTAAGGACTATTTTCACTTAAATTATCCCGTTTTCAGCGAATATCTCCGCCGGGGATTGAGCTGGAGGGACGCAAGAGGTGTCTAATTGTTCGTCCAGACGAGACCTATCCGAGCTATTAAAATTCGAATGCGAAAAGTCAAAAGAAAAATGTTTTCCGAAAGAAAAACTGAAATTTTTAATTTAAAAATGTAATATCTCCCGAGGGGATGAAACCGACGGGGGTATTATATATGTCAAAAAATTTGGAATAATAAGTTCTAAAAGATGACGCTAAAAGAAATTTAGAAAAATGAAAATTGAAGATTTTTCTTTAACAAAAATGTAAATTTACGACTTTCAACCCCTAAACTTTCCCCTAAGGGATGATGCGATTGGTACGAGAGGGACGTCGTTAGACGCGCCTTTTTTGCTACTATGTATCTCCCGAAGGTCGGGAAGAGAAAGGATTGAAGCCTAAAAAGTTATTTAATTAAAACTGTTAATTTACTAAATTTAAATAAACAAAATGGCGTCTAATTAGTATTTTCGCAAAGGAAAATGAAAATAGTGTTCGGGAGCAATGTCGGGAGACGCGAGAGGGATTTAAACGAAAGAAAATTGGGAACTCAACGTAAACGCAAAAGATTCTAAATTTGAATATATTGAAATTCAACAACCCCTATGTAGACTTTTAAGGACTATTTTCACTTAAATTATCCCGTTTTCAGCGAATATCTCCGCCGGGGATTGAGCTGGAGGGACGCAAGAGGTGTCTAATTGTTCGTCCAGACGAGACCTATCCGAGCTATTAAAATTCGAATGCGAAAAGTCAAAAGAAAAATGTTTTCCGAAAGAAAAACTGAAATTTTTAATTTAAAAATGTAATATCTCCCGAGGGGATGAAACCGACGGGGGTATTATATATGTCAAAAAATTTGGAATAATAAGTTCTAAAAGATGACGCTAAAAGAAATTTAGAAAAATGAAAATTGAAGATTTTTCTTTAACAAAAATGTAAATTTACGACTTTCAACCCCTAAACTTTCCCCTAAGGGATGATGCGATTGGTACGAGAGGGACGTCGTTAGACGCGCCTTTTTTGCTACTATGTATCTCCCGAAGGTCGGGAAGAGAAAGGATTGAAGCCTAAAAAGTTATTTAATTAAAACTGTTAATTTACTAAATTTAAATAAACAAAATGGCGTCTAATTAGTATTTTCGCAAAGGAAAATGAAAATAGTGTTCGGGAGCAATGTCGGGAGACGCGAGAGGGATTTAAACGAAAGAAAATTGGGAACTCAACGTAAACGCAAAAGATTCTAAATTTGAATATATTGAAATTCAACAACCCCTATGTAGACTTTTAAGGACTATTTTCACTTAAATTATCCCGTTTTCAGCGAATATCTCCGCCGGGGATTGAGCTGGAGGGACGCAAGAGGTGTCTAATTGTTCGTCCAGACGAGACCTATCCGAGCTATTAAAATTCGAATGCGAAAAGTCAAAAGAAAAATGTTTTCCGAAAGAAAAACTGAAATTTTTAATTTAAAAATGTAATATCTCCCGAGGGGATGAAACCGACGGGGGTATTATATATGTCAAAAAATTTGGAATAATAAGTTCTAAAAGATGACGCTAAAAGAAATTTAGAAAAATGAAAATTGAAGATTTTTCTTTAACAAAAATGTAAATTTACGACTTTCAACCCCTAAACTTTCCCCTAAGGGATGATGCGATTGGTACGAGAGGGACGTCGTTAGACGCGCCTTTTTTGCTACTATGTATCTCCCGAAGGTCGGGAAGAGAAAGGATTGAAGCCTAAAAAGTTATTTAATTAAAACTGTTAATTTACTAAATTTAAATAAACAAAATGGCGTCTAATTAGTATTTTCGCAAAGGAAAATGAAAATAGTGTTCGGGAGCAATGTCGGGAGACGCGAGAGGGATTTAAACGAAAGAAAATTGGGAACTCAACGTAAACGCAAAAGATTCTAAATTTGAATATATTGAAATTCAACAACCCCTATGTAGACTTTTAAGGACTATTTTCACTTAAATTATCCCGTTTTCAGCGAATATCTCCGCCGGGGATTGAGCTGGAGGGACGCAAGAGGTGTCTAATTGTTCGTCCAGACGAGACCTATCCGAGCTATTAAAATTCGAATGCGAAAAGTCAAAAGAAAAATGTTTTCCGAAAGAAAAACTGAAATTTTTAATTTAAAAATGTAATATCTCCCGAGGGGATGAAACCGACGGGGGTATTATATATGTCAAAAAATTTGGAATAATAAGTTCTAAAAGATGACGCTAAAAGAAATTTAGAAAAATGAAAATTGAAGATTTTTCTTTAACAAAAATGTAAATTTACGACTTTCAACCCCTAAACTTTCCCCTAAGGGATGATGCGATTGGTACGAGAGGGACGTCGTTAGACGCGCCTTTTTTGCTACTATGTATCTCCCGAAGGTCGGGAAGAGAAAGGATTGAAGCCTAAAAAGTTATTTAATTAAAACTGTTAATTTACTAAATTTAAATAAACAAAATGGCGTCTAATTAGTATTTTCGCAAAGGAAAATGAAAATAGTGTTCGGGAGCAATGTCGGGAGACGCGAGAGGGATTTAAACGAAAGAAAATTGGGAACTCAACGTAAACGCAAAAGATTCTAAATTTGAATATATTGAAATTCAACAACCCCTATGTAGACTTTTAAGGACTATTTTCACTTAAATTATCCCGTTTTCAGCGAATATCTCCGCCGGGGATTGAGCTGGAGGGACGCAAGAGGTGTCTAATTGTTCGTCCAGACGAGACCTATCCGAGCTATTAAAATTCGAATGCGAAAAGTCAAAAGAAAAATGTTTTCCGAAAGAAAAACTGAAATTTTTAATTTAAAAATGTAATATCTCCCGAGGGGATGAAACCGACGGGGGTATTATATATGTCAAAAAATTTGGAATAATAAGTTCTAAAAGATGACGCTAAAAGAAATTTAGAAAAATGAAAATTGAAGATTTTTCTTTAACAAAAATGTAAATTTACGACTTTCAACCCCTAAACTTTCCCCTAAGGGATGATGCGATTGGTACGAGAGGGACGTCGTTAGACGCGCCTTTTTTGCTACTATGTATCTCCCGAAGGTCGGGAAGAGAAAGGATTGAAGCCTAAAAAGTTATTTAATTAAAACTGTTAATTTACTAAATTTAAATAAACAAAATGGCGTCTAATTAGTATTTTCGCAAAGGAAAATGAAAATAGTGTTCGGGAGCAATGTCGGGAGACGCGAGAGGGATTTAAACGAAAGAAAATTGGGAACTCAACGTAAACGCAAAAGATTCTAAATTTGAATATATTGAAATTCAACAACCCCTATGTAGACTTTTAAGGACTATTTTCACTTAAATTATCCCGTTTTCAGCGAATATCTCCGCCGGGGATTGAGCTGGAGGGACGCAAGAGGTGTCTAATTGTTCGTCCAGACGAGACCTATCCGAGCTATTAAAATTCGAATGCGAAAAGTCAAAAGAAAAATGTTTTCCGAAAGAAAAACTGAAATTTTTAATTTAAAAATGTAATATCTCCCAAGGGGATGAAACCGACGGGGGTATTATATATGTCAAAAAATTTGGAATAATAAGTTCTAAAAGATGACGCTAAAAGAAATTTAGAAAAATGAAAATTGAAGATTTTTCTTTAACAAAAATGTAAATTTACGACTTTCAACCCCTAAACTTTCCCCTAAGGGATGATGCGATTGGTACGAGAGGGACGTCGTTAGACGCGCCTTTTTTGCTACTATGTATCTCCCGAAGGTCGGGAAGAGAAAGGATTGAAGCCTAAAAAGTTATTTAATTAAAACTGTTAATTTACTAAATTTAAATAAACAAAATGGCGTCTAATTAGTATTTTCGCAAAGGAAAATGAAAATAGTGTTCGGGAGCAATGTCGGGAGACGCGAGAGGGATTTAAACGAAAGAAAATTGGGAACTCAACGTAAACGCAAAAGATTCTAAATTTGAATATATTGAAATTCAACAACCCCTATGTAGACTTTTAAGGACTATTTTCACTTAAATTATCCCGTTTTCAGCGAATATCTCCGCCGGGGATTGAGCTGGAGGGACGCAAGAGGTGTCTAATTGTTCGTCCAGACGAGACCTATCCGAGCTATTAAAATTCGAATGCGAAAAGTCAAAAGAAAAATGTTTTCCGAAAGAAAAACTGAAATTTTTAATTTAAAAATGTAATATCTCCCGAGGGGATGAAACCGACGGGGGTATTATATATGTCAAAAAATTTGGAATAATAAGTTCTAAAAGATGACGCTAAAAGAAATTTAGAAAAATGAAAATTGAAGATTTTTCTTTAACAAAAATGTAAATTTACGACTTTCAACCCCTAAACTTTCCCCTAAGGGATGATGCGATTGGTACGAGAGGGACGTCGTTAGACGCGCCTTTTTTGCTACTATGTATCTCCCGAAGGTCGGGAAGAGAAAGGATTGAAGCCTAAAAAGTTATTTAATTAAAACTGTTAATTTACTAAATTTAAATAAACAAAATGGCGTCTAATTAGTATTTTCGCAAAGGAAAATGAAAATAGTGTTCGGGAGCAATGTCGGGAGACGCGAGAGGGATTTAAACGAAAGAAAATTGGGAACTCAACGTAAACGCAAAAGATTCTAAATTTTGGGTTAGGTTAGGTTAGGTTAGGTTAGGTTAGGTTAGGTTAGGTTAGGTTTTTTTTTTTTTTTTTTTTTTTTTTTTTTTTTTTTTTTTTTTTTTTTTTTTTCCTAGTTTCTCTACATCATCGTGTAGAGGTTTGCGTATCTCGTACTCCGAAATTACGTTCTCTATCATTTTTCACTTAGATTTTAGTTTGGATTTTATTTACCGAGCCTCTTTATACTATTCTATTTGTCATTTCTCTCGCTATTTTCATATTCGTTACTTTTGCGGGTTGTATATCACTTTGTTCTATAACTTCATTTTGTAACTTTTATCACTTAATGCTATTCTATTCTATCTTTATTCTAATTCTATACTTATTCTCTTTTTACATTGTGTTTCCTATAATATCATAATCAGTTCTCACTTAGATAATAGTTTGGATTTTATTTACCGAGCCTCTTTATACTGTTCCATGTGTCATTTCTCTCGCTATTTTCATATTCGTTACTTTTGCAGGTTGTATATCACTTTATTCTATAACTTCATTTTGTAACTTTTATCACTTAATGCTATTCTATTCTATCTTCATTCTAGTTCTATACTTATTCTCTTTTTACATTATATTTCCTAGTATTTTATTTACATTATCACTTAATTACTTTTATACTTGTCCTCTTTTTACATTAAATTTCCTAGTATTTTATTTACATTACTTCTTATATGCTAAATCTACAATATACTTATTATATCGTGTTAGCATACACTTATTTCTTTATTTCTTATGTTTACTTCTCTTATTACTTTTAATGCGTATTTAAGGAAAATGTCTCTTAGCTTGCTGTCTCTCATTATTGTGGGCAGATTTTCAATCGTGATATTTTTTCTAATTTGATTTTCACAGTCAAGTCTTGCAGAAGCATATACCGGGCAGTCCGTTATAAGATGCACCACTGATTCATGGGCTCCAGTTCCGCAGGCGCACGATGGGTCCCCCTTGCATTTGAATCGGTTCAAGTACTCGGAGAACCCACCGTGCCCCGTTAGTAACTGGGTGGTGGTGTTGGTGATGTCTAATTTTTTGACGGTACTGTAGGCGGAAACTGCGCATGGTAGGAAAATTTTTGTGACTGTAGCGGTGTGTCCATCTTGGTATCTTTTATTCCATGTGCTTAGAGTCTCGGTACGGATCGTTTGTTTTGCGAAAGATAGTGGACACCGCTCATAATCTGGTCTTTTCTTCGACAGCAGGGCGGCTTCTTTCGCGAGCTGGTCGGCTCGTTCGTTGCCATACAGCCCGATATGAGCTTTTATCCAGAACAGCGAGATGTTCTTGTTCTGGGTCAGACAGTTGCGAATGGCTTCCCTCGCCCCCGTTGCTAATGGGTGGCGGGAGTCACCACTCGCAACTGACTGAAGAGCCGCCCTGCTGTCGCTGAAAATTCCGATCTTCTGAGCCTTCAGTTTTTGGGCCTCTTTTGCAGCTCTACACAGGGCAAGCAATTCAGCCTGGAAGACGGTGCAATGAGACGAGAGAGCAAGCTTGATGGTTTTTATTTCAGTGCTACTCCTCCATATGGATAGAGCAGCTCCAACCTTGCCTTCAATCTTGCTCCCGTCAGTAAATATGCGTACACGGAATGTGTTGCAATTTGAGTACTGTTCCTCGTCTTCCAGGCTGCCGATACTCAGGTTAAAAAGAGTGGCAGGGTGGGGTGTTTCGGCCACAGATGTCATCCGTTCAATCTCCCTGTCTCCCATCCATGACTGGGGTACCCCCTTCCGGACTTCGTACAGCGACGCGGCCTCGCGTATCCTGAGATCCAGGGGCAGCAACCCTGCCAGAACTAATACGGAGTTCAGGGAGACCGTGCGGTAGGCTTTGCACAGTTTTTGTGCAAACGATCTTTGCACCGCGTTCAGTTGTTTCTGAACCCCAAGCTTATTAGCGGCGTGATACCAAGCGCTAGCCGCGTACATAACCGTCGGCTCTACTACTGCTGTGTAGATAATTTTTATCACCTCAGGGTGGAGACCCCAACTCACTCTAGCAGTACGTGCTAACATTTTGTATCGGTTTATTGCCTTTTTGCATATGTTAGTCACGTGTGTGTTAAATGTCAAACGGCGGTCGATGGTTAGTCCCAGTATCTTAAGGTCTTCGGACATGGCAATGTTCACCCCTCCCATGCTCAGGCGTGGTGTGTCGTACTTAAGCCTTCGCGTGATTGTTATGGCGCATGTTTTGTGCGCCGCGAATTTGAGCTTATTTTGGACACCCCACGCCCGAACCTGTTCGAGAGTGGCATTGGCCCTCCCTTCAATCTCTCTGGCGGTGTCGCCGTCGAAAACGAGTACGACATCGTCGGCGTAGGCCTGGACATGAACCTTCTTAGCCTCCAATTCGTGCAATAGTGGGTCCAATATTAAATTCCACAATATTGGCCCAGCTATTGAGCCCTGAACGCAGCCCTTATTTGTTTCCGTAAAACTTTCAGCTCCCGCGTACCTCACCCTAACTTTCCTGCCTGTAAGGTAACTGTCTATCAACCGCCTCAGGTACACCGGGCATTTAGCTTGTTCCAGTCGGACTCGGATGGCAGGCCACCACGCACTATCGAAGGCTCCCTCTATATCCAATGACACTACAGTGATAATTCGTTTCTTGGCTAGTTTACTATATATGTGTTGCATCAGGGTATAGAGGGAGTCTTCTGTGCTCTTCTGTGGCATGAAGCCGTACTGGTTTCTGCTCATAGATGGTAATATATAATACCTGAGGCGGGCGACCAACATCTTCTCGTATATTTTCCCGAGAACCGGTAACAGGCCTATAGGCCTATACGATTTTGGGGTGGTGTAGGAGGCCTTTCCTGGTTTCTTTAACACCACCACTATTGCCTCCTTCCAGATGTTTGGGAAGACATGAAGTTTTAGACCTTTGTTTATAATTTGCAGGAATAGTTCAAGGTTGTTATTTATAGCTTGTTCGCAGATATCGGCGGTGAAACCGTCTGCGCCAGGAGCCTTTTTTGGGTTAAAAGTCTTTAATACTCTCGCTAGTTCATCCTTCGTAAACGGGATTTCATCATCATTATGGTTGTCCACGTTTAACTTTTCCGCCTTTTCTCTTATTTTGCGATGGTCCTCGTTATCGTCATCTACGGTGTCCATGGGATAAAATGTTTTGGCTAGTAAGTGTGCCGATTCCTGTGGATCGAGTGGGGCCCCTTTACTGTCTTCCAGTGTCAGATCTTCTTCCCTTTTTACCGCTTTTCCCATGACTCTATATATTCCCTCCCAAACTGTTTCCTTGTCTTGCCTTTTACAAAAATCTTTCCAACTGTTTGTTTGGGCCATAGATACTTCTAACTCATATTTCTCTTTTTCTTTCAGATATTGCATCACTACCCACGCTCTTCGGTCCGGCGCTGCGTTCCTGATACGACGTCTCCTGATGCTGACTTCCTTCTTCATTTTTGCTAGCGACTCCGACCACCATGGCAAGGTAAGTGTGTTTCTGTTTTTCTTTAATGGTAATGTAGCTTTGCACGTTTGTTCTATTGTTTTAGTGTATGTATTTATTGTGTGTTCAAAATCTTGAGTGTTGTGTATGTTTTCTACTGCGTTAACTGTGATGTTGTTTTCTGTAAGTAAT
The DNA here is from genome assembly GCA_959347355.1 of Napeogenes inachia. Taxonomy (NCBI): domain Eukaryota; kingdom Metazoa; phylum Arthropoda; class Insecta; order Lepidoptera; family Nymphalidae; genus Napeogenes; species Napeogenes inachia. The sequence goes on along the minus strand of OY365799.1, from coordinate 136,545 downwards.
TGGGTCAGTTTCTCATGAAACTGGCTCCAATTTGCCTTCTTTGTGTTGTATTTCCTGGTAGTTCTTTCTATACTAATGCCTTTAGATCTTTTTAAATGAATGTTGAAAGTCATGCCATTGTGGTCGGAGCTCACGAGATCTTCGTCAACTTTCCAGCCGTCGATCAGGCACAGCATGTCATCCGAGCAGATTGTGATGTCGACGTGGCTGCAATACCTTTTCCCACCTCTTATAGTGTCGAAAGTTGGGGTGTTTCCAACATTCAGGATGTTCATGCCCAATTCGTTTACGACTCCCATCACTTGCTCGCCTCTGCTATCTTCAGTCGGACTGCCCCACCAGGTGCTCTTAGCATTGGCGTCTCCGCCGAAAACTAACTTTCCAGGTCCCAGTTTTTTATATATTGACCTGATTTGCGCAAGGTGTTGATCAATGTTTTGGTCTGGTTCAAAATAGAACGACACTATGATGGCCTCCCAGATGCTTGTGCGGATTTTCACCGCCACGACGTTATTATTTGTGAACTCTGGGTACTGAATGACGTCTAGTTTTTCATCCAGTATGGCTATGGCTGCTTTTACAGTGCCGTCGTTCTGCTTGGTATTCTGATAAACTCTGACTCCGTTATAATTTCGTAAACGTCTTTCTCCGCCGACGTAGGGCTCTTGGATGAGCGCAACTGCTGCTTTACTTTTAGAGGCTTCAATAAAAAGTTCATCTGTGGCCAGCTTACGTCTTTGGAGATTTGCCTGAAAGATCTTGTACGGTTGTGTTGTGGTCTTGTCATCGTTTACAACTTTAGCAGAGGTACTGCACTGAGAGCCTTGCTATGCTGTCCCATTTCTGCATTATGGGGCAGTCTCTGCTGAAGGCATTGTGCTCGGGGTGCCTGATATTTGCTCTTTGGCAGTTGCGACAGCATGGTGCTATCCCGGCTAGCTTTTCCGCGCACTCAGCACTCAGATGAAGTCCTCCGCAGTGACTGCAGCTTGGTTCGGGTTCTTTACAAAATCTTTTGCTGTGCCCGTAACCTAGGCATTGTGTGCACTGCACGAGTGGCGATTGATCCGCCACCCTGATTGGTTGGATGTCAATGTGCAATGTCCCTAGTGCTATCGCCCTCTTCCAGATTACCGGAGAGACTTTTATCACAACATGATGTATGTGCGGGTTACGAGCTTTCTTTTTATATTTTATTTCCATTCTGTCTTCTTCCTTATTCAGATCCTGAAATATGTCCCTGTTTTTACTTCGTATAGCCGTCAGTAGCTCTTCATCTTTGTGGATCTTCAGGACACCATAGGCAACAAGGAGAGGGTCTTTGTTTTTAATTTCCTCTACTACTAGGCCTTTGTCCGTATCTTGGATTCTTGCTTTTGCTTTCCTTCTTTCCTCTTCAGACTTGTATCCCATTATAACCTTCCTATCTTTTCCTCTTCTCACTTTCTCCACCCTTATCCATCCTTCGTCCTCGCTAGCTCTCTTCCTGAGTTTCGTCATAATATCATCACTTGTATTCGTTTCGTCAACTGAGGATACTATGATGGAATGTAGGGCCTTTTGAGGGAAAATGTTACTATTTGGTTCCTTATCTAACGTCTTCTTGGCCTTTTCTTCTAGCAAATTCTTGAGAGACTCCAGTTTGTCACTGTTCTGTTTGATTAAGTCAGTTTGATTTTTAATTAGATTTTCCAGATCTCTTTCCCTTTTATTACGTTCTTCGTCCTCGGTTTCATCTCTTTCTCTACTCGTTGTTTTGGATGCTTGAGGTGCTACTGGCTGTTTATGAGCTCCTTGGCTACGTTCGCCTCCTAACAGTTTCACGATTTGGTAGAATCGTTCGGAGGCTTCCAAAACACCGGTTTTAATGTCCCCTTTTATGTTTTTAGAGTCCCTCATGTGCTGTTTTACTCGGTTTAGAAGATATCTTGCCTCTACTACGAGTTCTGAAGAGCTTTTTCCCGTTGGCTTTGGAGGGCTGACCGCTTTTTCTGTCGATAGTCTTCGTATGGCCGGGATCTTTTTAAGAGGTGCAGCTTCTTGGGATCTCTTAGGCGGGGTCACACTAACTCTCGGAGCGTCAGCGTTCGCGTTCTCCCACTCTCCAATGCTTTTTCTGACGTTTGGGGAAGGATCACCTTCTTCATTTGATGGTGGTAGGGTCATGGTTGTGTTTAAGTTTTTTGACGGTGTTCGGTACATCTTAGTGTTTAAGAGATACGCAAATTTGTAACAGGTCCTAGGTAAGTCAAATTGTATAAAGTGTAGAAAAAATTGTAGAAGTTGTATATAAGTTTTTGTATAAGCTACAACATAGGATTAATATTAATTTTAATTTGTATTCTTTCAGGTTGTTCCCGTATCGTCGTGTCTCCGTAGAAGAAACGGTCAATTACAGGTGAGTGTTAATACTTTAAGATAATTGCTAATCCTAATTTGTTTTTCTTTCAGGTTGTTCCCGTATCGTCGTGTCTCCGTAGAAGAGTCAGTCAATTACAGGTGAGTGTTAATACTATAAGATAATTGCTAATCCTAATTTGTTTTTCTTTCAGGTTGTTCCCGTATCGTCGTGTCTCCGCAGAAGAGTCAGTCGAATCGAGGTGTGTATTTATCTCAAATATGTGTATATAAATGTGTGCTAGTGTATAGCTTATATGTGTTGTGGTTGTTGTAGCCTATTGCTAGTTTTATGTAAATAAATGTCAAAATTAATCTCCTACGTGATTATTTATATAGTCTAATTGTCAACGATTGCAGTATCGCATGCGATACCCAAGTGTATATTTGGGAATGCCAAAAACGGCTCTAGTCGATAGATAAATAAAAATTTTACATCAAAATTTTTGTCTCCTAGTCTTATATATCAATGACCGAGGGGATGATACGGTGTCGGCGTGAAGGGCGTCGTTAGAAGCGCCTCTTTTAGTACTCGATATCGCCCCTGGACTCGGATATCTTAGGAAGAAAGCTTAAAAAGTTATTAAATGAAAACTATTAATTTAATAAATTTAGTATGAAAAATAAACAAAATGGCGTCAGATAAGCCTAAAAACGAAATAATCAAAAACAAACACTACAATAAGACGGGGATGATCCAAACCAAAATTATGACTACCTAGCACGACCGTACCTAGCTTTAAATGTTAATATATTGAAATTTAGTATCGCCTAGGTAGACTTTTGAGTACTAAAAATACCCGTTTTTTTTTTTCGCTAATAACTCCCCAGGGGATGAAGTCAGGGGGTTGCAAGTGGTGTCAAATTGTGCGTCTTACAAATACCTATCTGACCAATTAATACGATAAATGAAAATATTGAAAATGGAAAATTTTTCTTAAGAAAAACTGATTTTTGCAAATTAAAAAGTTAAATATCTCCTAAGGGATGAATCCCTCGGGGTTGTCGTGTATTAATGAAATATGGCCAGAAACTATCCTTAAATTGTTACAATAAAATAAAACTAATTGAATCGAAAATAAAAAATTTTTCCTAATAGAGTGTGATTTTTCTAAGTTAATAAAAAATTTCAACCCTTGATAATGACCGAGGGGATGATACGGTGTCGGCGTGAAGGGCGTCGTTAGAAGCGCCTCTTTTAGTACTCGATATCGCCCCTGGACTCGGATATCTTAGGAAGAAAGCTTAAAAAGTTATTAAATGAAAACTATTAATTTAATAAATTTAGTATGAAAAATAAACAAAATGGCGTCAGATAAGCCTAAAAACGAAATAATCAAAAACAAACACTACAATAAGACGGGGATGATCAAAAGGAACAATAAAAACCAAAATTATGACTACCTAGCACGACCGTACCTAGCTTTAAATGTTGGTTAGGTTAGGTTAGGTTAGGTTAGGTTAGGTTAGGTTAGGTTAGGTTAGGTTAGGTTCTAGTGCGCGGTTGCTAGTGCCGCCATCTGGCGCGTCCCCCGGGTTGCGGATAGGGGAGGTCCCCTCAGATATGAGGGGCACCGGCTTCGGCCGGCGCGGACAGCTACTAGCACGTGTGGCTGCTTGCCCTTCGGGGCGAGCATTGCACGGCCACAAGATCTCGGAAGCCCGCACTGAGCGGGAACGAGGGCTGGATTGACGGAGCTTGCTCTGATCGTCTGGCTGCGAGGAAGAAAACCTCTATAAAAATCACCCTTTTTTGTGTTTTGTATTGTCCTGTTTTGTTTTTTCTTCTGCGTGTCTCTTTGTCCCCTTTTAGATGTTTTGTGTCGGTCCGGCGGTTCGGCGTTTGCCAAAGGATCGTGTAATGGCGAGAGCGCCAAAAATAAAAATGAAAAGAGCAGTTCCGAAAATAAGTCCCCGGGAGGGTGTCAGCGACGACGCTGTGCAATCCCTCACGGTAGCCCCGGCTACCGTCTGCCTCTCGTACTACGGGGGAGGCAAGAGCCGCTCTGGAGCAGGAGTCCCTGCACAGGTCGACACCACACCGACCTGTCCAACTAAAATGCGTGTGAGGCGTGGATGGGAGAGTCCGGTTGTGGTTCTGACAGATTCTGATGATCTGTCAGAACCACAGCTGTCCGCTCGTAGGAAGCGGAGCTACGGGGTGATCCGGTCTCCCCCCGAGGTCGCATCGGAGTCCGATCCCGAGTTTGGTGCTGCAGTGGCTAAGTGCAGCACCGCTCGGCGTGGACGCGGTGCACCCAAAGGACGCGGGAGTGGTCTCGCCCAGGCGAAAGCCGATTTGCGGGCCATGGAGGAGGAGGCGGAGGAGGCCGAGTTAGAGCGCGCACTGAGCGCTCGGGCCCTCCGCGGAAAGAAGAAGAAGGCTCTGGTGGTGAGTGCGCCGGTTTCCGAGGACGATCTGTCCTTGGAGGCGCTTCCCACCATTGAGCCGTCTTCTACTTTAGATTCGCAACAGCTTCGCGCTGTTGCCATGAGAGGTGCAGCCTCGATCCTCGAGGTCTGCAAAAAGAGCGGAAACCTGAAGGGCACGATGGTGAAAGCTCTGAAGGAGGCTTCAAGTAGTCTCCTCGAGGTCGTTGAGGTTCTGGCCTTTAGGGGGGAACCTGAGGAATCGCGGCAATTGCGGGCGGATAACGCTCGTCTTTGTCGCGAGGTGTCCTTCCTCAGGGAGGAGATCGTCAAGGTTCGCAAGGACTTTGACGATCTTAAGTCCTCTATTGGTCGACCTCCGATCTCGTCGGGGGAGTTACCGTCCGGGTCGTCGTCGGTGGGTCCAGACGTGGTTGAGGAGTTGAGACGCTCCGTATTGTCCTCGGTGGGAGTTTTAATTAACTCCCGCTTCGCAGGACTTGAAGAGCGTCTCCTCCCGGCGCGGAGCCACCGGCCGCCACTCGCGGCGGAGAGGAGGCAGTCGGCCGCAGTCGCGGCGACTGTCTCGGAGGCGGGACTGCCGACGGCTCCTCAGGTTCGAGAGGAGGCGTGGACGACAGTCTCGAGGAGGAAGTTAGGCAAGGGGAAAAAGAAGAGCCCTTCCCAAAAGCCTGTTGTTCTTAGGGCCAGTTCGAAGGGGCAGAAGTCGTCTTCGGCAAAACCGAAGGCGGACGTGCCGAAACTGCCCAAACCCCGGTCTCCTGCGGTTTTGTTGAAGCTGCAGAGTGGGGTGGCAGAGGCGGGCGTGACCTACGCCCATATTCTGAGGCGTGCCGCCGAGATGGTTAATCTCGGCGACATCGGCCTCAGAGATGGGCTGAGGATCCGCCGCTCGGCGGCAGGAGCCCGGCTCTTGGAGCTGCCTAAGGGCACTCCCGAGCAGGCGGAGGCACTGGCGGCGAAGCTTCGCCCAGTGTTGAGCGGGGTGGCAGATGTCGTCCGGCCCATCCGGCGTGTAGCCGTAAGGCTAAAAGGGTTGGACGACTCTGTCACGAAAGACGACGTGGTCGATGCGATTTGCCGCATCACGAACTGCCCTGGCGAGGCCCTCTTTGTGGGGGAGATCCGTCGGGGCGGTTATGGGGACATGGGCGTTGCCTTTGCCCGACTCCCCATTGATGCGGCGAAGTCGCTCGTCGACGCCGAAAGAGTCCTGGTGGGCTGGAGCTCAGCCAGGGTGGAGATGCTGGAGGCGCAGCCGCTGCGCTGCTTCAGGTGCCTTGCACCTGGGCACGTGCGTGCGGCTTGCCCGTCCGCGGTCGACCGAAGTGCCGCCTGTTTCCGGTGCGGTGGTGAGGGGCATACCCGAGCCACTTGCACCGGAATGTTGCGGTGCGCGGTCTGTGCGGACCGAGGTCTCACAGCGACCCACCTATTGGGGAGCCGAGTGTGCAAGGCTCCGCGAGTTCGAGGATTAGCACCTGGTGCGAAACCCTCGAGCGCGGAGCCCAGCACGGAGCCGGCTGTGGCTATGGCAACTTAGTCACATCGAGCTCCAGCGGGAGAGGCTGCGAAGGAGAAGGGTTCAGCCCATTCCTTCCCAGCCGTAGGCCTAGGTGAGAGGGGGGGGCGACCTCTCTCGCCATTGCACTAGGTCTATGAGGTAGGGGTACACTGGTTGCCCGGGGTACCCCTATACGGAGGAGTTACGCCGGGGCGTCACGGTGAGTGCGAAAGCGATCCCGTGACGTCCCATGGCAGCGTCGTGGGCAGCCGTTGGTTTTTTAGTGGGGTGCCTTAAAAATGGCAGACGCCGGGTGCCGCACATACCGCCCGGTCATCGCCTTCCTGGCCTGGGTGACGATGCGGAAACGCATTTTTCCAACGAAAAAAAAAAAAAAAAAAAAAAAAAAAAAAAAAAAAAAAAAAAAAAAAAAAAAAAAAAAAAAAAAAAGGTTAGGTTAGGTTAGGTTAGGTTAGGTTAGGTTAGGTTAGGTTAGGTTAGGTTAGGTTAGGTTAGGTTAGGTTAGGTTAGGTTGGGGGGCGTCGTGGCCCAGTCGCGGCCAGTTCGCTCCCCACCGTCAAATACGGGGTCGGAGAAAATGATTGTGCAAGTCGATGTCCACTAATGGCTCTGTTTAAATTCTTATACGGCAACATTAACCACTGTGCTAGGGCTCAAGACCTTTTTCTTCAGAGCGTAGCTGAGTGGACAATAGAGTTAGCGGTTATTGCCGAGCCATATTTTATACCATCTCGAGCTAACTGGATTTGTGATCAGGATGGCTTGGTGGCAATTGTAGCGCCTGGCAGGGGACCTTCACTTTCTTTCACCAAGGTTGTTAAGGGACGGGGATGTGTCGCTGTTCTTTTAGAAGATAACACTCTTATTCTCGGCGCTTACTTCTCCCCAAACAAACCCTTGTCTGAGTTTGAGGCCTTTCTGACTAACGTTGGCATGATCATGGGTCAGTTTCTTCCTTGCAACGTTATTATGGTAGGGGATCTTAATGCCAAATCTAGTGCCTGGGGCTCGCCTACTTCTAATGTCCGCGGAGACGTCCTAGAGGAATGGTTGCTCGGTGTTGGACTAGTCATCCTTAACAGGGGATCGGTTTACACATGTGTCCGATCTCAAGGCGGGTCTATAGTCGACGTTTCTTTCGCCAGTCCAGCGATATCACACCGTGTGCGAGGGTGGAGAGTCCTCGAGGATGTCGAAACTCTGTCAGATCATAGATATATCCGGTTCGAGGTTCTCTCCACCGCTGGCATCTCCCACCGAAATACGCAAGCTGTGGTCGAGGAAGGTCCGAGATGGCAGTTAAAGCGCCTTGATAAGGACATGGTCACTGAGGCGGCGGTTGTGCAGAACTGGGTGCCCGTACCCGAAGGGCCCATCATTGTCGAGGTAGAAGCAAGCCAATTCCGTAGTGCAATGACGCATATATGTGATGCGTCAATGCCCCGGTCAAGACTCAATCCTCCGATGAAACAGGTGTACTGGTGGTCCGCGGAAATCTCACAGCTTCGCAAAGCCTGTGTGTCAGCGAGACGCCAGTACACCCGATGCCGCAGGAGAAGGCACAGGAATACAGATCTGGAAGCTGACCTTTATTCTTCCTACAACGCTGCCAAGGATTCTCTAAAATCCTGCATAAAATCAGCAAAGGATGCAGCAAGACGTGACCTGTTGGAGTCAGTGAATAAAGATCCATGGGGGCGGCCCTACAAGATGGTGAGAGGGAAACTTCGATCCCGGGCTCCTCCAATAACGCAGTCTCTTAGGCCTGCGCTAACAGAACGGGTTGTAGCTGAATTGTTTCCTAGGATGGGTGACTATTTACCACCTACAATGGCTCCCACCACTCGAACACCTGTGGACTCTGAGGTACCCAAGGTGACCGAAAAAGAGTTTGATATTGCGAAGGAGAGGCTCAGGACTAAGAATACGGCTCCCGGTCCGGACGGCATACCTGGCCAAGTATTACAGCTGGCTCTGAGAGAGCTAGGGCCGAGACTGAGGAATCTTTTGGACGAGTGCCTGTCTCAGTCGCAGTTTCCGCGACAGTGGAAGACAGGCCGTCTAGTGCTCCTCTACAAAGATGGACGACCGGTTGATTCTCCCTCGGCTTATCGCCCGATCGTCTTGCTCGATGAGGTTGGTAAATTGTTTGAGCGCATTATCGCAGCAAGGATTGTTAGCCACCTTCAAATTAATGGGCCCGATCTGTCAGATAACCAATTCGGATTCCGCCGTGGCCGATCAACGGTAGATGCCATTCTACGCGTCAAAAGAGCTGCTCAAGAGGCGGTCTTGCAAGGGAAGGTCGTACTGGCGGTGTCTTTAGACATCGCCAACGCGTTTAATAGTTTGCCCTGGAGCTGTATAAAGGAGGCGCTCGGATATCATCGTTTACCACCTTACCTTCACAAGATAGTTGCTTCCTACCTATCAAATCGTTCTGTTTCGTATCCTACGCAGGAGGGTTGGAAAAGACGAGACATGTCTTGCGGCGTTCCACAGGGTTCGGTTCTTGGTCCACTCCTGTGGAACATTGGATATGACTGGGTATTGCGTGGAGGTAACATAAGGGGTATCGATGTTACCTGCTATGCCGACGATACCTTACTTACAGCTGTTGCGGAAACCCCAAGACAGGCAGCGATCCTTGCTACGGTTGGGGTTGAGCATGTGGTGTCTCGAATTCGTCGCCTTGGCCTTGAGGTCGCCCTCAACAAGTCTGAGGCCCTCTGTTTTTATGGACCTCGGAACGCGCCATCCTCAGATGCCCATATCATAGTGGGCGGTACCCGCATCTGCATCGAGTCGACGATGAGATATCTCGGTCTCGTCCTCGATAGCAGATGGACTTTTACCGCCCACTTTGAGCGACTCACGCCTAGGCTACTCACGGTGTCATCAGCCCTTAGTAGCCTTTTGCCAAATTTGGGAGGACCGAATACGCTGAGCAGGCGCCTCTACATTGGGGTCGTAAGATCTATGGCCCTGTATGGAGCTCCAGTGTGGTCCGAATCCCTAAATAGCCGGACTATAGCTCTTTTGCGTAAACCACAAAGAGCAATGGCGATTAGGATAATTCGTGGCTACCGGACCATATCTTATGAGGCCTCATGTGTTTTGGCTAGTTCGCTGCCATGGGACTTGGATGCGAGAGCCCTCACGACGGCCTTTCTACGTCGTGGGGAGGCGCTATCTGAACTCCATCGACCAGCTACAGAGTCCAGATTTCGGCGAGCTCTACAACAGAGCGCCATTGAAGCATGGGAAGAGAGACTAACAGAGCCTAGTGCGGGCATTGAAATAATCGCGGCAGTTGGCCCAGTTTTCCACCAATGGTTGAACAGACGTCACGGTGTCCTCTCTTTTCGGTTGACGCAGGTACTTACAGGTCATGGTTGTTTTGGGAGGTACTTGTGCCGAGTCGCTGTTAGAGAGCCGACATCGATTTGCCACCACTGTGACAGCTGCCTCGACGACACAGCCCAGCACACACTGCTGTCATGTCCAGCCTGGACGAATGAGCGAGCAGAACTAATCGCAGTAATAGGACAAGATCTGTCCCTTCCTACTGTTATTCGTAGAATGTCCCAAGAAAAGAGATCGTGGAACGCAGTACAACAGTTTTGTGAGCGTGTGATGCTTTCCAAAGAAGAAGCAGAGAGACAAAGAGAGGCTGCGAGCTCTCTAGCAATTCGCCGTCGCAAAAGAGGTAGGAGAAGAGAAGCATTTGCTCGACATTTTCCACCATAACATCAGCTAGGGGATCGTGGACTCGGGGGAGTCCACTATCCCAACCAATCTAGCCCGAGTAGGCGTGGGCGTGTTTCTGCACGCTGCTCTGATGTGATTCAAGTGGATGGACGACCACCTGTCCTCCACCCAATCGAGAAGGAGTCTGACGAGACTGCATCGTCGCCGGGTCGCGGAAGATTGCCACTTGGATGTTCCCGCGACCCCGGCAAATGGCGACGAGAGGAACACCGTGGGGTTTTAGCCGGTTAGAGCCCGGCATAACCAGACCGTCTCCCCCGAGGCCGTCTGGTATCCGACTGGATTTCCCCACGTAAAAAAAAAAAAAAAAAAAAAAAGGTTGGGGGGCGTCATCGCCGGGAACCTCCTCGTGTGCCCGTATGTTTCCCTTGTTGCTCGGATTCGTCCGGTGGCATCGGAAGCGGTACGGGCCGGTGCTCCCTGGGCAACAACGGTTAATGTGATCCTTCGGGTTTGCATTAGCCGTTGGCTAATACCCGGCGGCGTCGGGCGGGAGGGCACAGGCTCTCCCGGCCGAGGGGTAGGCCACAGGGTCCCTCCAGGTACCGCTCTGTTCTCAGAGTGGACTGATTGGAGTGATTCCGTGGTTTTTTGGGAGGGGTGCGCGGCGGTCTCTTCCCTTCTGGAGGAGGCTGATCTTTTACCGTGAGTAGGGCCTGCCCGTTGGGGCGTTGGTCGGCCATGAGGGTGAGAAAAAAAAAAAGTGCCTGATTCATGGCTGACGGAGTGGTTGCCGCCGTTTGGCTGGCATTTTTGTGGGGTCGGCTTACTGGCTGACGTGGTGGGGCCCGGCGCTCTCTAGTGAGTGTTTTATGCTCGGTTGCTGGAGTGCCGGGATGCGAGGTCCAGTATGGCTTCCTGGGGCGGACTCGTTCGCGAGGCTGCCTCGGACGAAGTTAGACCTTCGCAGAGGTGGGTCCGAACCTTACGGCCGATCTAGAGTGCGGTGCTTGCATGGCGCTCTATGGTTGAGGTGTTGGGCGTACGTAACGCTGTCTTAGTTTGCTTTAGTTAGTCCTGGTCCCCGAGGCGCCTTGTTCGGTTTTTTCCAACGTGCGCTGAGGCGGGGGTTGTTGACGGATTGAAGCAATGCTTTGTAGTTAGTTGCGTAGTTTTGAGTTCACTTGGGGGTCTTCCCGGTCCTCCTGCTTTCAGCAGAGCTGACTGTGTGGAAGACTCTCTGGTTGGGCTCGCGAGGGGACCCGAACCCGATGCCGGTTGCCGGTGTGGTGTTTATACAACGTGCTGGTGGCGAATGGTTCTGGGTGTCTCGAGAGGTGTGGAGGTGATGTTTGGCTACTCTTTTTTCCTAGTTTTTAGCCCGGTCGCAAGTCTACGGTCCCGTCGGGTTCTCCGATGTGATCGTGGTCGTGTGGCTATTGGCGGTCTGGTTGAGATTTGTAGTAGTTAGGAGTGTGACTGAATGTGTCATTCCCGGTCCTCCTGCCTTTCAGCAGAGTAGACTGTGTGGGAGACTCTTCGGTCGGGAGGAGCAGTGAAACTCCGTTATAAGCCCCTTGCTAGTGCCCCTTTCGGGGGGCCCGCGCAGTAGGGGATGGAGCTCGCTGAGGGCGACCCTAACCCGATGCCGGTTGCCGGTGTTGTTGTCTTTACAACGTGCTCGGTGGCGAATGGTTGTGGGTCGCTCTGGAGGTTTTGCTACTATTTTTCCTAGTTTTTAGCCCGGTCGCAAGTCTATGGGCCCGTTTGGTTTTCCAACGTGCTCGGAGGCGAGTGACCATTGGTAGTCTAGTCGAGATTTGGTAGTAGTTAGTGGTGTGACTGAGGGGTCCTGATTCCCGGTCCTCCTGCCTTTCAGCAGAGCAGACTGTGTGGGAGACTCTTCGGTCGGGTCGAGCGTGACACCGTTATAAGCCCCTTGCTAGTGCCCCTTTCGGGGGGCCCGCGCAGTAGGGGATGGAGTCCGCTGAGGGCGACCCGAACCCGATGCCGGTTGCCGGTGTTGTTGTCTTTACAACGTGCTCGGTGGCGAATGGTTCTGGGTAGCCGTGGCCGGTAGTAGTTAGTGGTAGTTAGCGGGTGGGACCCGATGCCGGTTCGCGCACGGTGACTTTCATCTTGCTCGGTGGCGAACGGTTCCATGTAGTTAGTTATCGTAGCTAGTACTGGTGTGTGTGTGTTGGCCCGGACCCGATGCCAGTGGCGAATGGTCGAGGGCAAGACCGGATCAGAAGTCGCCGTTTTCGGTGGCCCTGTTGCCGGTCGGTCGATGGGCTCGGTGGGTACTTTACTGTGCAGCCGGGCAGGCATTTTTTGCCACCGTCGAGTCGCAAACCCGAACAGGTGTCGTTGGCATGTCTAGCGGCCTGCTAGGGAGCGAGGGACTTGCCTTAATTGGCCGGACCGCGAGGAGTCAACCTCTTTAAAAAATCCTCAATTCTCGGCGTTTCGTAGCGTGACGTCGGGGTGCTCGTGTATACGAGAGGCTGGGGAGTTCATCAGTCGCTAGCGCTCAACCCTGGGATACCACCCGCCATCCCAGGCGTATTAGGGTTACCCGGGCATGGAGGCTCTGCCGGGGTGGACTTTTTATTTCCTACCATACTCGTGGGATCAGTTATGGAGATTTCTAAAAACCAAAACACCACACAGGGGAGGACGAAGGAAGGAGAGGAGACGAGGAGGAGGGTGACAAGGAGTGTCACGAGGAGTCGGGAGTCGAGTGTGGGGAGGCAGGACGAGTCCATGGACTCGGACTGCAGCCTTGCACCTCGACGCTCGGTGAGCTCCGAAAAGCTGTGGCGCAAGAGGCGACACCCGAGTTCCGAGTCGGCATTGTCCGACGAGGAACCGGCGCGGCCTGCGTCTGCGGCTAGGAGGGGCAGGGGACGGCCACCAACAACCGGAGAGTACGTGGGGTTGGCGGAGGCGAAGAGAGCTCTTCTCGCTGCGAAGCGGGAAGAGTTCTTGGTTCAAGCGGAGGAGGACCTGGAGCAGTGCGTCTCCGAGACCCGCAAGATGCGAGAATCGCGAGCCGCTGATCTGGTGTCGGCCGCTTCGGAGAGGGCTGAGTCGGGGGTCGGACCTGGTAACAGGTCCACTTCCCTGACGAAGCAGCAAGTCATCGACGACCTGGCGATCATAGCCAAAATCGCCACGAAGTCGAAGAACTTGAAGGGGACGATCGTTCGCGGTCTGAAGGACGCGGTGGCTTCTATAGCCAATGCCGTCGAAGTCCTAGGATCGCGCACGATCACGGAGGAGACGCGCCAGCTGCAGGCGGACAACGTTCGCCTGCAGAGCGAGATGGACGATCTCCGCAAGGAGATGTCCACCTTGAAGGCGGACATGGAGAGGGCACGGAAGCAGGGAAGTCCGGCGTCCTCTCCCTCGGACTTGACGGGGGCTGCGCTCCCTGTAGCGCAGCCCCAGGCCCAGGATCTGGAGGAGATCCTTCGGGTGGTCCTGTCGCAGGTGGGGGTCATGGTGACCGCTCGCTTCAGGGCCATCGAAGATCGTCTCCTTCCAGAGACTAGGCTTCGGCCATCTTTGGCTGCCGACAGGAGGAGGGAGTCGGTGCAGACCATCGCGTCTGCTGAAACCGCTCCCACACCCCCGTTAGGCGCCAGTTGGCCGGCGCTGAGGGCGCCCTCTGCGCCTCCCAAGGCTTCTGCTCCTACGGGGCCGAAGTCGAAGGGGGCTAAGGGAGCGCCCAAGGCGACTGGAGGAGGAGGGGCTAAGCCGAGCGCGGCAAAGCCTAACGCGGCGAAGCCCAGTGCGGCTAAGCCGAGTAAGGCTGCGCCGAGTGCGGCGAAGCCCAAGAAGGGGAGGAAGGGGGCTACCCAGGCAGCTGCGTCGCGGTCGCAACCGCAGCAGAAGCCAGGGCCAGCCCCGGGGAAGAAACTTCGGACCCAGCGTTCCACAGCGGTGGTTTTGACGCTGCTACCCGAAGCCGAGGCCAAGGGCGTCACCTATGCCCAGGTCTTGGCGGAGGCGAAGCAGAAGATAAAGCTTGCTGAGCTGGGGATTAAGGAAGTTCGGTTCAGGAAGGCGGTCACGGGTGGCCGTATTCTTGAACTTCCCGGAGTTGAGAGTGCGGAGAAGGCGGATTCCCTAGCTGCCAAGCTGAGGGAGACCCTGTCCAAGGAGCAGGTGCGGGTGTCCAGACCCACCAAATGCGTAGAGATGCGCATTTCGGGGCTGGATGACTCCGTCGCCAGCTCGGACGTGGTCGCGGCCATCGCGCGGAGTGGGGAGTGTTCGGAGGATGGAGTCCAGTGTGGGCCCATCACCGTCGGCGCCGGAGGCCTGGGTGCTGCGTGGGTTCGGTGCCCGGTCGCAGCCGCCAGGAAGGTGTCTGAGGGTGGTAGGCTCCTCGTGGGCTGGGTGTCGGCGCAGGTTACGCTCCTGGAAGACCGACCTCTGAGGTGCTTTAAGTGCCTCGAGGTCGGCCATGTCAGAGCGAAGTGCACGGCGGAGGTCGACAGGAGCGACCTCTGCTACCGATGCGGGAAGCCGGGGCACAAGGCCCAGGGATGCTCGGCCGAGCCGCACTGCGCTTCGTGCGCAGCTGCCGGCAGACCGGCGAAGCATCCCATGGGGGCCAAGGACTGTGCCCCCGCTCCGAAGAGGGGGAAGCCGGCTGGTAAGGCGGCTAGAGGTCCCAGGGCCTCTACGCAGCCTTCCAGGCCGGCGGAGGATCCCATGGCAGTCGATTAAGATATGGCCATGAGGATCCTACAGGCGAATATCAACCACTGCGCCAGCGCTCAGGATCTCCTGTTCCAGAGCATGGCGGAGTGGTCGATAGGCGTCGTCGTAGTCGCCGAGCCGTACTTCGTCCCTTCGGGGGCGGACTGGGTCGGCGACAGGGACGGTCTGGTGGCCATCGGGACCCGGTTAGCGGCCGGATCCCCGGTCTTCGGAGCAGTTACGAGGGGCCGAGGCTTCGTCTCGGCACTCGTCGGAGACGTGACGGTGATCGGGGTCTACTTCTCTCCGAATCGAAGTCTCGCCGACTTCGAGCAGTATCTGGTCGAAGTCGGTGCTCTCGCCGGAAGAAGTGGCCCCGGTCGGGTCCTTGTCGTCGGAGATCTCAACGCCAAGTCTACGGCTTGGGGTTGCCCGACAACGGACGCGCGTGGAGAGCTCCTCGAAGACTGGGTAGTCGCTACCGGTCTCGTGGTGTTGAACCGGGGGTCGGCAGATACGTGCGTGCGGCAACAGGGTGGCTCCATAGTGGACGTCACGTTCGCCGATGCCATCCTGGCGCGCCGTATCCGGGGCTGGCGTGTGATGGAGGGTGTGGAGACGTTGTCGGACCACCGCTACGTGAGGTTCGACGTGTCCGCACTCCCCGTCGCGCCGAGCGGCTTAGCTCGGCCCTCGCGTGAGGAAGGCCCGAGATGGGCGGTGAAGCGTCTGGACAAGGATGCCTTGATCGAGGCGGCCCTTGTACAGGCGTGGGTGGGAGCGCCAGAGGGCGATGTGGAAGTAGAGGCGGAGTCTGTGCGATTGGGCGTTGTCATGTCGCATATTTGCGACGCGGCCATGCCTCGCATACGTCACGCGACCCCGAGGCGAGGTGTTTACTGGTGGTCTGAAGAGCTATCGCGGCTCCGCGCGAGCTGCTTGGCTCTCAGGCGCCGGTACACCAGATGCCGGAGGCGGAGGCGTCGTGACCCAGAGCTTGAGCGTCAGTACTATACTCGGTACCGTGAGGCGGTGCTGGCGCTCGTAGCGGCGATCGCGAAGGCGAAGGACCTGGCCGAGACGGAGATGCTGGAGTCTCTCGATAGGGATCCGTGGGGGAGGCCGTACAAGTTGGTGAGGCGCAAGCTTCGACCGTGGGCCCCCCCGCTGACCAAGAGTCTCCAGTCGGATCTGCTCGAGGCCGTGGTGTCGGCTTTATTTCCATCCAGTACCGACGATCGGGTACCTCGCACGGATGGTGGTTCGGAGGAAGAGTTGTCGGATGCGGCACAGGAGGTTTCCGGAGATGAGTTGGGGGCTGCGGTACTTCGCCTTCGGGCGAAGAATACTGCGCCGGGACCCGACGGCGTCCCCGGTCGCGCCTGGGCTTTGGCTTTGGGGGCTTTAGAGCCTCTGGTGCTGCATCTCTTCAGCGCTTGTTTGCGGCAGGGCCGGTTTCCACGGACGTGGAAGGGTGGCAGATTGGTCCTGTTGCGGAAGGAGGGGCGTCCTGTAGCTGAACCCTCAGCTTATCGGCCGATTGTGCTGTTAGACGAAGTGGGCAAGCTCTTTGAGCGGATCATATTTGCTCGCATCGTCAAGCACCTGGAGAGGTCGGGTCGGGATCTTAGCGATCACCAATTTGGCTTCCGCAGAGGCAGGTCCACCCTTGACGCAGTCAATCGGGTGAGGGCCTTAGCGGAGGCCTCGGTGTCTCGAGGCGGGGTGGCGGTGGCGGTATCTCTCGATATCGCCAACGCGTTCAACACTCTTCCTTGGGGGACCATTTTGGAGGCGTTGAGGTTCCACGCCGTGCCTGGGTACTTGCGGCGCGTAGTAGGGGACTACCTCTGCGACCGCGCCGTATGTTACCCGGTCGGTGGGGGAGGATATAGGCGGAAGGAGGTGTCGTGCGGTGTTCCGCAGGGGTCGGTTCTAGGACCTCTCCTGTGGAACATCGGGTACGACTCGGTGTTGCGGGGTGCCAATCTTCGGGGAGTCGACGTAACTTGTTACGCCGACGATACCCTGGTCCTGGCACGCGGCGACACGTTTCGGGAGGCGAGAGTCCTAGCAACCGCAGGAGTCGCCCAGGTCGTGGGGAGAGTGAGGAGGCTGGGGCTGGAGGTTGCCCTGCACAAGTCCGTAGCCCTGTGTTTTCACGGGCCGCGGAAGGCACCTCCGGCCGGTTCGAGCCTGGTGGTCGGTGGAGTCTCCATCGCTGTCGAGCGGTCCATGGATTACCTTGGACTCGTCCTCGACAGTCGATGGAGCTTCAACGAGCATTTTCGGCGGCTGGCGCCGAAACTCGTGAGGGCAGCCGGAGCGCTCTGTCGCGTCCTCCCAAACGTCGGGGGGCCGAGCGCGGGATGTCGTCGGCTGTACATCGGGGTTGTGCGGTCCATGGCCCTTTACGGGTCACCCATATGGGCGGATGCTCTCGACGCCCGAAATCGGACACTCTTGTGCAGAGCACAGAGGGTCATGGCTGTCAGAGCGGTCAGGGGGTATCGCACCATCTCGGGCGAGGCAGCCTGCGCGCTGGCCGGGACCCCACCGTGGGATCTGGACGCGGTGACGCTGGCGGCGGCGTACCGACGGAGGAGGGATGCCCGATTTCGGGGGGAACATCCTCCGTCCGAGGAGGGAGGGGAGTCGCGATGGCGACTCAGGGCGCAGGAGGAGCTGCTCGCCAGATGGCGAGAGAGGCTCATGGTGCCTAGATTCGGCATCGCGACTGCCACTGCGATCGGCCCAATCCTTCGGGAATGGGTCGATCGCAAGCACGGGGTGATGTCCTTCCACCTGACGCAGATCCTTTCGGGGCACGGGTGCTTCGGGAGGTATCTGTGTCGGGTGGCGGGTCGTGAGCCCACGATGGGGTGTCACGAGTGCGGCTGTGCCGTGGATACGGCGCAGCACACGCTGGCAGTTTGCCCGCAGTGGGCGGAGCCGCGTGCTACACTCGTGGACACGGTAGGGGCGGACCTCTCGCTCCGGGCCGTGGTCGAGGCCATGGTCCGGAGCGAGGAGGCATGGAGTGCGGTGCGCTCCTTCTGCGAGGTCGTGATGTCGCAGAAGGAAGCGGCGGAGCGGCTCAGGGAGGAGGACGGAGCCGCTCTTCCGATGCGCCGGAGGAGGGTGGGGCGCAGGCGTGTCGCTCACGAGCGCCGCCTGCCGCCCTAGCCCGAGTGAGGTGGTGGTCGGATCGAAACTCCTTGATTCTGAGTGCATCAAGCTCTCGGTGAAGAAGGAGTCTCGATCCGACGGTCGGCTTGGTGGGGGGAAGGGGAGCCCTCCACGCCAACAGGTCGACCACCAGGAGTGGGACGCGATCCGGTCAATTGGTCGCGTCACTCCTTGAGAGAGAGGGAGTTGGCCGCTATATGCAGCCTACCGTCGGAGCAACGCGGATGTGTGCGCAAGCGTTCCCGTGGCGCTCCATTATGACGGTGCGATGTTGACCGTCTGGTTTAGTGAGTAGAAGTCTCACATACCCACCTCCATCTTCCCCTAGATTGAGGTGAAATCCTAGGAGGATTCCAGACGTAAAAAAAAAAAAAAAAAAAAAAAAAAAAAGGTTAGGTTAGGTTAGGTTAGGTTAGGTTAGGTTCCAGTTCCAGAGGAAGTTCCCACGGTTAAAGGCAAGACCGAAAGTAGGCAGAATAAGAAAAAAGGTACTACTAAAATCGTAGCGGGAAAAAGATCGGAAGTAACAGCACCACCAGATCCCTCAAACGATGGTTGGGTAAAGGTTACGAGGCGGCGATCCAAACGCAAGAAAGCAGGCGCTCCCAGTGTTAGAGGAAAAGAGGAGAAAACGGTGAAGAATCCAGCTAAGCTACGATCACCTCGCTCGGCTGCAATCATACTTACCCTGCAGCCTGGAGCAGAAGAAAGGGGAGTATCATATGCAAGCATCCTTCGCCAAGCCAAAACTGCAGACTTCTCAGAAGTAGGACTTACCTCCTTAAGAGTCCGTAAGACTGCAACGGGAGCTCGAATTCTGGAAATTCCTGGAGCTGCCAGTGGCGATAAAGCAGACGAAGTGGCTAAACGTTTGCAGACCACCCTCAACAAGGTAGACGTCCGAGTGTCTAGAGTTACGAAATGCGTAGAGTTGCGCATTTCGGACTTGGACGACTCCGTCACAACGGAAGAAGTGGTCTCAGCTCTCGCCGGTAGAGGAGGTTGTTCAGAAAGCCAAATTAGAGTAGGGCATATGCGCAAGGACAACCGTGGGTTGTTTGCAGTCTGGGTTCGTTGCCCAGTTGCTGCAGCAAAGAAAGTAACGGACAACGGCCGGTTGCTTATTGGGTGGGTCTCAGCCAGAGTAAAACTGTTGCCAACAAGGGCGAGGCGCTGTTATCGCTGTCTTGAAGCTGGGCACCTGAGAGATGCATGCCCTTCTCCAAATGATCGGAGTAACCTCTGCTTTCGATGTTGCATGCCAGGTCACCAGGCATATGCATGTTCAGCACCGCCCTTCTGTGTTCTTTGTGCTGACGCAAAAGCACCGGCAAACCACATTGTTGGCAGCAATTCGTGTTCCGCCGATTCAACATCGAAATCTCGGCATACAACGAAAGCAAGCGTTCCATCCCAATTGCGGCCCCCATCGTCTAGTGCGAAGTCAGGGGAAGAGGTGCCACTGCGAAATCTCCTCTAATGGCGAAGATATCATTCTTACAAAGTAATATCAACCACTGTGCCAGAGCTCAGGACCTACTTCTTCAGAGTCTGGCAGAGTGGACGATTAAAATTACGGTAGTAGCGGAGCCTTACTTCATCCCAAACAGAATAAATTGGGCCAGTGACTTAGACGAACTTGTTTCAGTAATTATATCTGATGGGGATGCTTCACTTAATTTCACAAAGGTCGTTAAGGGTCGAGGATGTGTTGCGGCTCTGGTATGTGAAATTGTAGTGGTTGGTGTTTACTTCTCCCCTAATCGGTCCCTGGCCGAGTTTGAAGACTTCCTGACGGAAATCGGAGCCATTCTGGGGCAGTTTATACCTTGTCCTGTGATAATGATGGGAGACTTTAACGCCAAGTCTGCGACCTGGGGCGCTTCCGTAACTGATGCGAGGGGCGAGTTAATTGAGGAATGGTTGCCAACCGTTGGTCTAGTCGTCCTAAACAGGGGATCCGCGAATACGTGCGTGCGCAAGCAAGGCGGTTCCATCGTGGATATTTCGTTAGCAAGCCCGGCCTTAGCGAGCTACGTTCGGCAGTGGAGGGTCCTCGAGGATGTAGAAACCTTATCGGATCACCGATACATCCGGTTCGAGGTCCTTCCACCTACAGCAAGACGACATAGTCCAATTCGTAGTGGTGGTACGGAAAGTCGTAGGTGGCAACTTAGGCGCCTAAATAAAGATATGCTTCTAGAGGCGGCACTTGTTCAGACGTGGGTGCCCATGCCCGAAGGCTCTGTAAGTGTTGAGGAAGAAGCGAATTGGTTTTGTGGCGCATTGACGCAGATATGTGATGCATCAATGCCCCGATCCGGGCGTACTCCTCCCCTCAAACAAGTATACTGGTGGTCAACGGAAATCTCACAGCTCCGTGTTGCGTGCGTGGCAGCGAGACGTCGGTACAGCCGTAGCCGAAGAAGAAGCAGAAGGAATTTAGAACTTGAGGCAGAGCTTTATTCCTTGTACGTCTCCGCGAAAGATAATTTAAAGATCTGCATCGCCCGTGCCAAAGCCGATGCCCGCAGAGAAATGCTTGATTCTGTTGACAGGGATCCCTGGGGGCGACCATACAAAATGGTAAGAAGAAAGCTTCGGCCCTCTACCACTCCATTGACGCAGTCTCTCCAAGCAGAGCTCACAGATCGCATTGTAGCCGAACTTTTTCCACAAAGGGATGAACATACGCCACCGTCAATGGCTCCAAGCACGGAGCAAACAGAGCAGTCCGAAATACCCATGGTAACCGATAGGGAGTTTAATATAGCAGTGGAGAGGCTCGGGGCTAAAAACACTGCTCCTGGTCCGGATGGTATTCCAGGAAGGGTACTAGGATTGTCTCTTTGTGAACTTGAACCGCGAATGAGGAGTTTATTGGACGTCTGTCTATTGCAGTCGCAGTTTCCGCTTCAGTGGAAAACAGGCCGTCTAGTACTTCTCCACAAAGAAGGGCGCCCTGCAGAATCTCCATCATCCTATCGCCCGATTGTTTTGCTGGACGAGGTAGGTAAAATGTTGGAACGGATAATTGCTGCAAGAATAGAAAGCCATCTCCAAGACACCGGCCCGAATCTATCGGAGCATCAGTTTGGATTCCGCCGGAATAGATCTACAGTTGACGCCATTCTTCGTGTTAAGTCCGTTGCGCAGGAAGCAGTAGCAAGAGGAGAAGTCGTGCTGGCAGTGTCTTTAGATATCGCTAATGCCTTTAATAACCTGCCTTGGAGCTGCATTAGGGAAGCACTGCGGTACCATCAGGTGCCTTCTTACCTTCGGCAGATAATTAACTCATATCTGTCTAACCGCTTTGTCACGTACCCGTTGCGTAGAGGTTGGCAGAGAAGGCAAATGTCGTGCGGTGTTCCACAGGGATCGGTCCTTGGTCCGCTCCTGTGGAATATTGGCTATGACTGGGTCCTGCGAGGTTGTAATATCAGAGGCATCGATGTTACATGTTATGCTGACGATACTTTAGTAACAGCTCGCGCACAAACCCCCCGACAAGCAGCCATCTTAGCCACGGCAGGAGTAGGGCACATTGTGATGCGAATTCGTAGCCTTGGCCTCGAGGTTGCCCTCAATAAATCCGAGGCCCTATGTTTTCACGGACCTCGGAAGGCACCAACCGCAGACGAAAGTATCATTGTGGGCGGAACTCGCATCTGCATCGGGACAACAATGAAATATCTCGGTCTTGTCCTTGATAGCAAGTGGAAGTTTACCGCCCACTTCGAACTTCAGACGCCTAAACTGCTCGGTATGGCGTCGGCACTCGGAGGGTCATTACCGAATATGGGAGGTCCAAATGACTTGAGCAGGCGCCTCTATAACAACGTTGTGAAGTCCATGGCCATGTACGGAGCTCCTGTGTGGTCTGAGTGTTTGAACAGCAGAAATGTCACCCTACTGCAAAAACCACAAAAAGCGATGGCAATTAGGCAGATTCGTGGATACCGTACTGTCTCATACGAAGCCGCCTGTGTGTTGTCCGGCTCTTTGCCTTGGGATCTTGAGGCAAGAGCCCTTACGACTGTCTATCTTAGTCGAGGGGAGGCACTATCCCAGGGCCACCAATCAACTGATGGGGAGAGCAGGACCCGTAAAGCTGTACTGAGTTACGCTTACAAAGAATGGGAGAAGAGACTAGCAGAGCCAATCTCAGGGGCCAAGACAATTGAAGCAGTCATACCTATTTTCAAGAAATGGATGGAAAGACGTCATGGTGTGCTATCGTATCACCTGACTCAGATTCTCACTGGTCACGGTTGCTTTGGGGGATACCTATTTCGCATTGGTCGAGAGCCTTCAAGCAAGTGCCATCACTGTGACCATTGCCTCATGGATACAGCCCAGCACACTCTAGAGAGATGTCCGGCCTGGGACGAGGAGAGAACAGCGCTAAGAACAGCAATAGGCCAGGAGCTCTCGCTAAAAAATGTTTTCAGAGCAATTGTCCAAAGCAGAACAGCCTGGGCTGCATTTCAACAATTCTGCGAAACTGTCATGCTGCGAAAAGAAGATGATGAGAGAATACGGGAGGCTACCAGCTCACTAGCCATCCGGCGTCGCAAAAGAGGCCGTAGAAGAGAGGCATTCATACGCCACCTTCCACCCTAACAAAAGCTAGTGGGTGGTGAACTCGGGGGAGTTCACCAGCCCAAACAAACTAGCACGAGTAGGTGTGGGCGTGTTCCTACACACCACTCTGATCCGAGGAAAGTGGATGGACGATCACCTGTCCTCCTCCTAAACGAGCAGGGGTCTGATGAGACCGCATCGTCGCCGGGTCGCGGAAGATTGCCTGATGGATGTTCCCGCGGCCCTGGCATATGGCGACGAGAAGGACACCGTGGGGTTTTAGCCGGTTAGAGCCCGGCATAACCAGACCGTCTCCCCCGAGGCCGTCTGGTATCCGACTGGATTTCCCCACGTAAAAAAAAAAAAAAAAAAAAAAAAAAAAAAAAAAAAAAAAAAAAAAAAAAAAAAAAAAAAAAAAGGTTAGGTTCCAGTGCGCGGTCGCTAGTGCCGCCATCTGGCGCGTCCCCAGGTTGCGGATAGGGGAGGTCCCCTCAGATATGGGGGGCATCGGCTTCAGCCGGCGCGGACAGCTACTAGCAAATGTGGCTGCTTGCTTTTCGGAGCGAGCATTGCACGGCCACAAGATCTCGGAAGCCCGCACTGAGCGGGAACGAGGGCCGGATTGACGGAGCTTGCTCTGATCGTCCGGCTGCGAGGAAGAAAACCTCTATAATAAATTACCCTGGCGGAGGCCTTGTGGGGCCAGGTGCCGTTTCGGCGGCGGAGGATGGCGGGTCTGCTAGATCTGCGGACCGTTCTGACGGTCTTGTCGGGGGTGAAATCACCCGTGGCGCTCTGCGCCTGTTGTTGGGAAAGGCCCTTTTCAGGGCCAGCGGACTTCGGTCGGTGGTTGGCGGGCCTTCAAGGCCCGCGGTTTTTGATGGAAAAGTCCTTTTTAGGACTAGTAGCTGCTTCAGTTCAGCGTGGTATTGGCAGACGATTGTTTGCGACGGCGCGTTTTGTCGGTGTCGGCTTGCGCTATCGAGCTTGCCTTAACTGGCTGGCTCGGACGGGGCTTGCCTTAATTGGCCGGCCCAGTGGCTGCTTCAGCAGCGTGGTTTGCGTGCCTTCAAGGCGCGCGGCGCGGCGGGTTCGTCTGCTACCGATGTGGTAGCCGACGGACACACTTGGTCGTAGACCAGTACCGCCGGGCAACCTGTAAGCCCTCGGCCGCTTGTAGTCATGTTTTGCAAGGGGACAGAGGGAACAGGGGGCTTGCCTTAATTGGCCGGCCCGCGACGAGACAACGTCTATAAAAAATCTTCAAAGCTTCGTCGTTGGAGACCGTGGCGACGGGGCGCCTTCGGGTGGTAGGCGGAGTACAGCCTACCCATTAGCGCTATCCCCTGGGTACCGCTCGACCCCCAGGTGGTATTAGAGTTATCCGTGTGCAGGGGGCACCGCCCGGATGGACCGTTTTTCCCCCATACTCGTGGGAACTATTATGGAATTGAACTCTAAAAACCAAACAATTGAAGAAAGTGAGAGGCCCGAGAAGGGCAAATTTGATGAGGTGAGGAGGCCCGAGATGGGCAAATTAGACTCAGCCTGTGTGGTGGACAGGGCTTGGAGTCCGAGTGTCATGCTGACACGACTGACGGATGCTGACTTGTCTTCGGACAATAGCATGCACACTATCGTGTCCAACTCGTCAGCCGGGACGGACGGAAAAGTGTGGAAGAAACGTAGAAGGCCTGACAGTTTTGAGTCCGCATCGGAGGCCTCGGATCTCGATGAAGGCTCAAAGACGCCGAACCGAGGCATGGCTAAAGGGAAAAGGGGAAGAGGTCGCCCAGCAACAACGGGTGCCTACGTTGGTCTTAAACAGGCCAAGGAGGCCTTCCTTAAAACTAAAGAGGCGGAAGTTCAGCTTTTAGCCGAGGAGCAGGTGCTTCGTTTGGCGGGCAACATTGAAGATTCAGCAGGAGATCGCTCTTCTAGTGAACTGGCTGCTAGCGCACGAGCTGCTGTAGAGGTCGTTCTCGGAGTTGCCCAGAAATCCGGGAATCTAAAGGGGACTATGGTGCGCTCCCTTAAACAGGCGGCGAAGGCCATTACGACTGCACTGGTGGCACTAGAGGGACGGACAGAGTCCGAAGAAGTTAAACTTCTTCGTACGAACAATGCTCGGCTCGAGAAGGAGGTGGCCGAACTTCAAAAGGAGGTCGGTAAAATACGCGCCGATATGTGCGAACGAAGACTGGAACCGGAGGTGGCTCGAGAAGTGGTGACTGCGGAGGAAGAACTCACAGGACGTCTTCTCAGGAAAGTTGGATTTATGATGGATGCCAAACTGGCGTCCATTCAAGAACGGCTATTGCCAGAAAAGAGAATTCGGCCATCACTTCGTTGGGATCGGCCGGCAGAGGAGGAAGTGCCCATGGTCATATCGACAGTAGTAAGCGATGCCCGTGGGGTAACACATGTTCCCGTCGAAACCACACTGAACAAGGGAAAGGGTAAGGGTAAGGGTAAGGAAAAGGGAAAGAGCAAGGGCGCAAGTGTGAAACTACCCACTACTTCGTCTACCTCAGCTGTTCAACCCATTGCCTCTTCTTCCTCTACCACGAAGAAGTCCAAAGAGGATTGGACTCTTGTGGAGAACAAAAAATCGAAGAAGAAATCAAAGAAGGTGGCTGCTCAGGTTTCTGCAGCTAAGCCGAAAAATGGAGTGCAAGCTTCGCTAACTGAAGCTCAGAAAAAGAATAAAAGGCCAAGGATGCGCCCACCCCGCTCAGCGGCTGTGGTTCTCACCATAAGCCCTGAAGCTGCAAAAAGCGGAATGTCATATGCTGAGGCAATAAGAAGAGCCAGAACAGCGATTGACATTGACCAATTAGGCATTCCCCCGCTAAGTATTGTGACGGCGGTAACGGGTGCCAAAATAATACAGATATCCGGCGATGACCAAAGCTCCAAGGCTGACACCTTGGCTCAGAAGCTCAAGAACCTGTTTGGAGAGACTGATGGTGTCCGGGTCTCCAGGCCGACTAAATGCGTAGAAATCTTAATAACAGGGCTAGATGACTCAATTGAGAAGACTGAGATTGTTTCAGCAATATCTCAGAAATTCGGTTGCGCTGAGCAGTTAGTAAAGGTGAACGAAATCCGTAGAGGTAGAGACGGACTGGGAACGGTAACGGCGTCCGTGCCGATCGGCACGGCTAAGCTAATTCTGGAGACTGGTCGCCTCCTAATCGGGTGGAGCTCTGCACGGGTCCGTGCATTAGAGCAGCGCCCTATGAGGTGCTATCGATGTCTGGAGCCAGGGCATGCAAGCGCACAATGCACGGGCGAAAATCGGAACGACTACTGTTTCCGCTGCTGTCAACCAGGGCACTTTGCAGCTTCATGCACAGCTGAGCCACACTGCGTGGTATGTGCGGCAGCTAAGCGACCAGCCGGACACATCCTTGGGGGAAGGAGCTGCAAAGCGCCAGCCGCAAGACATAAGAAGGGCAGAACATCGGCGACGACAAATCGCGTTGTAGAGCAGGCTGCTGTTGTGCAGTCCATGGATACATCTCCAATCGTCAATGGACCTGCACAACAAAATTAAATTCATACAGGCGAACCTGAACCACTCCTCAGGTGCTCAGGATTTACTCCTCCAACACATGAAAGAGTGGTCGATAAACATTGCCGTAGCCGCCGAGCCCTACTATGTCCCGCCCGACTCTAACTGGGCTTCCGATCTGGACTCTGTTGTGGCCATCACCAGGTTGGTCTCCTCTTCTTCACCACTCCTCTCAATTCATCGGAGGGGACATGGATATGTCGTCGCCAAGTGGGGTAATTTGTACATTGTCGGGATATATTTCTCCCCCAATAGACCATTGGTGGAATTTCAAGACTTTCTCGACGAGGTTGGAGTCGCAATCCGAGGCATTTCATCTGCCTCGGTGTTAGTTGCGGGGGACTTTAACGCCAAATCTTCGGCGTGGGGTTCCCCCTCAACCGATGTTAGGGGCGCCGCTGTTGAGCAATGGATGGCCATGTTTGGGCTGATTCTACTCAACAGTGGTTCTGCACTCACTTGCGTACGCCGGGGTGGGGGGTCTATCGTGGACCTCTCGTTCGCCTCCCCCTCTCTAGCTTCTTCGGTCTCGGACTGGAAAGTCTTGCAGGAAGTGGAAACGCTAAGCGACCACCAGTACATCTCCTTCAACATCTCCCGGAGTACCGGTGGTGTCAGTCGAACAACAGCCAACGAATCTTTGTTTCCCAGATGGGCTCTAACAAAACTCAATAAAGAGCATCTGGAAGAGGCGGTGCTCATTGAAGACTGGTGTGCTCCAGCCACGCGTCCTTCAAGTGACATCGACGTTGAAGCGGAACACTTTAGTGCAGGACTCCAGCGCATAAGCAACGCTGCCATGCCGCGAGTTCATCGCCGACACCCTAAAAAGACTGTCTATTGGTGGTCCGAAGAACTGGCGATACTTCGTGGTACCTGTGTCACTAAAAGACGACAGCTTGCTCGTTATAGACACCGAACACGGCTTACTGGGAGAGACGAGCAATTTGAAGAGTTCCTTCACGCTGCCTACACCGAGGCGCGTAGAACGATGCGAGCGGCAATATTTAAAGCGAAGGAGAAGGCTCGCGAGGAACTTCTCGAGAGCCTTAACACGGATCCATGGGGACGGCCTTACCGCGCGGCACGAAACAAACTACGCGGTCAGGGACCCCCGATTGTTGAGACCTTAGAGCCACGGCTCCTGAGAAATACCATAGAGGCACTCTTTCCATCGCGCGGTCAGCACTCTCCACCGCCGATGCGCTCTCGCAGGGCACCTCTGCCGTCAGATAATAGTCTAGATGTGCCACCGCCAATATCGGACGGTGAATTTGAAGCGGCGGTTTTAAGACTTCGTGCTAAAAAGACAGCTCCCGGCCCAGATGGTGTTCATGGACGGGTGCTGGCTTACGCTCTGGTGGAGCTGGAGCAACGCCTGCGAAACCTATTACAGGCCTGCTTTTCGGCTGGACGTTTCCCAAAAGTGTGGAAAATGGGGCGACTAGTTCTCTTGCAAAAGGAAGGACGCTCAGCCGACTCCCCGTCGGCGTACCGGCCCATCGTCTTACTTGATGAGGCTGGTAAGCTCTTCGAGCGTATCATTGCAAAGCGTATCACGGGCCACCTCAACAATGTCGGTCCGGATCTTTCCACATACCAGTTTGGATTCCGAGAAGGTCGTTCCACTATTGACGCGCTCTCACGCGTAAGGACTCTTTCTGAGGAGGCGGTATCTCGCGGTGGGGTGTTATTAGCAGTATCGCTCGATATTGCTAACGCTTTTAACACCCTGCCATTTGAGTGTATTTTGGAGGCTTTAAAATACCACGGCGTGCCTTTTTATCTACGGCGCGTCGTAAAAAATTACCTACAGGACCGTTTGATCGTTTGCCAAGACGTTAAAGGTGCGAAAGTTCAGTGGCGTATGTCGTGCGGTGTTCCACAGGGCTCTGTTTTGGGCCCTCTCCTTTGGAACATCGGCTATGACTGGGCTCTCAGAGGCTCCCTTTTGCCGGGTGTAAAAATAACATGTTACGCCGATGACACGTTGGTCACAGCCCGGGCAGCTGATTTTTGGGAGGCTACCCGATTGGGAAAAGTAGGCACAATTCAAGTCGTGCACAGGATAGAGAAGCTCGGACTTCGCGTGGCGCTCAATAAAACCGGAGCCCTTTACTTCCATGGGCCCCGGAAGCGTCCACCACCAGGAGCCTCCTTTACATTGAATGGTGTACGGGTCGACGTCAGTCCGACACTAAAGTACCTGGGACTCGTGCTTGACTCGCGATGGACGTTTCGCGAGCACTTCAAACAATTAAGCCCCAGGCTTATGAGGACTACCTCTGCATTGGGCCGCCTGCTGCCCAATCTATCGGGCCCCGACGACAACTGCCGGCAACTTTTCACGGGCATCGTGCGCTCTATGGCGCTTTATGGGGCACCTATCTGGGTGGATGCCCTTACTGCCTCCAACCAGATCTTTCTGCGTCGAGCTCAACGGGCGATGGCGATAAGGATGATAAGAGGCTACCGCACCGTATCTTACGAGGCGGCATGTGTGCTAGCCGGAACTCCGCCCTGGGACCTAGACGTTCAGGTGCTGGCGGAAATATATAGACGCCGAGCAGCACTCCGCGCTGAAGTAGGCTTCCGGCGCATCATGCCGGTTGAGGTAGAGCGTTGGCGTCATAAAGGACAGCGCAAAACCCAGAGACGATGGCTCCGACGTTTGGAGGAGCCAACAGCAGGTCGCCGAACTATAGAGGCGATACGCCCAGTGCTGAGCGAATGGACGAGCAGGCGACACGGAACACTGACGTTCCGCATGGTGCAAATTTTGTCAGGTCATGGCTGTTTCGGCAGTTATCTGCACACAAAAGCAGGAAGAGAGGGCACGTCAAGGTGCCATGAGTGTAGGCACGACGAGGACACGGCACAACACACACTCGAATTCTGTCCAGCGTGGGCTAGTGAGCGCAGTGCCCTCACCGTCGTAATAGGTGGAGATCTCTCGCTGTCTACCGTCGTTCAACGAATGCTTGACGGCGAGAGAAACTGGGAAACGGTTGCGACCTTCTGCGAAACCATCATGACGCAGAAGGAGTCTTCGGAACGGCTCCGCGAAAATGATCCTAACGCGGAACCATGCCGACGAAAGAGAGCTGGCCGCAGGAGGCGTCTACATGCGCAGCTCCAGCAGCCGTAGCAGGGTTCGCGCGTAACGGGGAAGGGCCCCCGTTGCGCGCGGCAAAGACCCTAGCGCGGGGGAATGCCTAGGGACCTCTACGGCATTCCCTTTCCCCGATGAGTCCGAAAGCGGACATAGTCGTCCCGTCCTCCGCGCACGCAGTGATTGCGATAAGTACCCTGCGTGCGTGTCGAGGCCACGACTTCGGAGAGGTCGCCGGTCGTTTTAGTGGGTAGGCCCGTTTGGCAATCCCACATAACCCCGGGGAGGCCCCAATCTCCCCGTGGTATGCATAAAGCATTTTTTCCGGCTCAAAAAAAAAAAAAAAAAAAAAAAAAAAAAGGTTAGGTTAGGTTAGGTTAGGTTAGGTTTTTTTTTTTTTTTTTTTTTTTTTTTTTTATAGTTCGTGCTCTTGTGTTCCTCCGATTTGGATGGATCGGAGTCTGTGTCTGGGTAAATAAGTTCAATGGTTAGGTTAGGTTAGGTTAGGTTAGGTTAGGTTAGGTTAGGTTAGGTTAGGTTAGGTTTTTTTTTTTTTTTTTTTTTATATTATTCTAGTACCCCTGCCATGGGCAAGGCTCTTGCAAAACGATGATATTTTGTTCCGTTTTATTCATTTAGGTGCATTAAGGCGATGAACGCCTAAGGAAGAAAATCAACAAAGGTAAGTTACACTCCTTTATTTATTTATTTATTTATTAAGTTTTATTAGTTTACTTATTTATTTACTTATTTATTTGTTTTCATATTTATTTTTATATTTATTTATATATTTATTTAGGTGCGTTAAGGCGATAAGCGCCTTAGAAGAAATTCAAACAAAGGTAAGTTATACACTTTTATTTATTTATTTAGTTTTATTAGTTTACTTGTTTATTTAGTTATTTCTTTATATATTTATATATATATTTATTTATTTATCTTTATATATTTATTTAGGTACGTTAAGGCGATAACCGCCTTAGGAAGAAATTCAGACAAAGATAAGTTACACACTTTTTATTTATTTATTTAGTTAATTATTTATTTTTATATTTATTTATATATTTATTTAGGTGCGTTAAGGCGATGAGCGCTTTAGAAGAAATTCAAACAAAGGTAAGTTACACACCCAGTTTTCTTAGTCTGACCTATTTCTATTATTTACTATTTTTGCTATTTCTACACAATACTCTAAAAATATTTGTCTATGCTTTTTACTACTTATAATTGTCTGAATGTTTTCTAAATTAATATTAATATCTATCTTCTGTTCCAGCTCCATTCTTCTGATTTGGTGGATCGGGCAGTCAATGAGGAGATGAGGGACCGTCTCCTCGATGCTGGGCTCGCAGGCGCATGACGGATTCTCCTTACGCTTAAAACGGTGTAAGTATGAGGAGAACCCACCATGACCCGTCATTATCTGAGTGACGTGGTTTGTGGTCTCTATTTTTCTCACAACACCGTATGCCTCCGATGCACTAGGGAAAAAGAGTTTGGTGATGCCGGCTGTAGTTTCGGACCTGTATCTTTCATTCCACTCGTCGATAGTGTTTAAGCGAATCCTTCGCTTGACAAAGGAGACGGGACAAAGATCATACTCGGGTCTTCTTTTCGACCCCAAGGCGGCCTGCTTTGCTAGGAAGTCCGCTCTCTCATTCCCCTCGAAACCCGCATGAGCTTTTATCTTAAAAAGAGAGACGCGCTTGTTTTGGGCTCTGCATCGTCTGAGCGCTTCTCTGGACTCAACTGCGAGCGGGTGAGAGGACACCGGGTTTGTCAGTGTCTGAAGAGCCGCCATTGAGTCGCTGAAAACCCCAAACGTGGACTGTTTGCTCTTTACTGCCTCTTTAACCGCTCTGCAAAGAGCTAGGAGTTCGGCCTGGTAGACGGTACAGTATGGGGAGAGGGTGAGTTTGAGGGCCTTGGTTTCGGCGTCACTATTCCAAATGGAAAGCGCGGCGCCAACCTTGCCCTCAACCTTGCTACCATCCGTGAAGATCCGCACATTAAAGTGCCTGCAGTCTTCGTACTGTTGTTCGTCTACCAGGTTTATGAATTCCAGCTGGTCGTGCTCTGCTGGATGGGGCATCTCGATGGTCGGGAACATCCTCTCTAACTCCCTGTCTCCTAATACTGAGCGGTTCGCCCCCTTCTTGGCCTCGTATAGCGAGGCCGCCTCACGGACTCGGAGGTCGAGAGGGAGTATGCCGGCCAGTATTAGTGCCGAGTTTAGGGAGACGGTGCGGTAGCCCTTGCAAAGTTTTTGGGCAAATCCACGTTGGATCACGTTCAATTGCTTTTTGACCCCGAGTTTGTTGACTGCCGGTGCCCATACGCTTGCGGCATACAATATTGTCGGCTCGACTGCGGCCATGTAGATGGTTTTTATAACCTCGGTGTTTAGACCCCAGCTGACTTTTGCGGTTCTGGAGAGGTGCTTGTAAATGGCCATCGCCTTTTTACATACATTAGTGATATGTGTGTTGAAGGTCAGCTGATGATCAATGGTCACTCCCAATATTTTTATGCTGTCAGACATTGCTATCGCGACCCCTCCCATGCTCAGGCGCGGTACATCAAACTTCAGTCTCCGCGTGATCACCATCGCACACGTCTTGTGCGGTGCGAATTTTAACTTAGACTTGATGCCCCACGACCGAACACGTTCAAGGGTCGCGTTTGCCTGCAGGGATATTTCAAGCCCCGTTTCCCCGTCAAAAACCAACACAACATCGTCGGCGAAAGCCTGACAATAAATATTAGACCCGTCGAGCATTTTAAGGAGCGGATCAAGCAACAGGTTCCATAGGATGGGTCCACCAATGGAACCCTGGACGCATCCCTTGGACGTGGCTCGATCAACTTCCTCTCCGGCATACCTAACTACGACCGATCTGTCTCTGAGGTAACTATCAATCACCCGCCTCAAATTCACGGGACACTTTTCCTCTGCCAGTCGGATCCTTATAGCCGGCCACCAGGCGCTATCAAAAGCCCCCTCTATATCCAAAGACACAAGCGTGACTATTCTTTTCTGGTCCAGCTTACTGCGGACGTGTGTCATGAGGGTATAGAGGGCGTCTTCGGTGCTCCGCTGTGGCATGAAGCCATACTGGCGAGTACTAATTCCAGGCAAAAGGTGAAATTTGAGGCGGGCGACAAGCATTTTTTCATATACTTTGCCGAGCACCGGCAGGAGGCCAATCGGCCTGTAGGATTTGGGTACCGTGTACGAGTCTTTCCCCGGCTTCCTCAGAACGATCACGATCGCTCTCTTCCACTCTTTTGGAAAGTATTCCAGGGCCAGGCATTTATTTAATAGGGCCAGGAAGAAGACTGGGTCATTATTTATGACTCGCGTACAGATATCCGGCGAAAAGCCGTCAGCTCCCGGGGCTTTCTTCGGATTGAAGGACCGGACGGCGACTAGCAGCTCGTTGAGTGTGAACCTTGGGTCGCATGTTTCATCATGATTTCCACTCTTATTCACACTCTCCGCAAGTTGACGTGTGTGGCGATGGTCCTCGCTATCGTCCTCCAACCCGTCCTCCGGGTAGAAGGTTTCGGCTAGCAGCTTCGCCGACTCCTTGCCATTCATCGCTTTGCCCTCGATTACCAACGGTAAATCTTCTTCCCTTTTTGCCGTTCTGCTCATGACCCTGTAGATTCCCTCCCACACCCCCTCCCGGTCTTGTTTTCCACAGAACTCTTTCCAGCTCTGCGTCTGTGCATTTTCAACTGCTGTCTCATATCTCTTCTTCTCTTCTAGGTACAGCCGAACCACCATCTCTCTTCGGACTGGCGCTGCGTTCCTGATCCTGCGCCTCCTAGTGTTGACCAGCCTTTTGTGGGCAGCGAGCTCTTTGGACCACCACGGCACGGTGAGTAATTCCGTATGATTTTTAATGGGTATGCTTTCAAGGCATGTTTCTGTAATAGTTGTAGAGAGTTTGTTCACCACAGCGTCTATTTGGTCAGTGTGATTAATTGTTTCTATTTGTTGTGCCGTTATTTGGGAATTTATCTTAAGTTGCGTGAGTTTCTCATGAAATTTCACCCAATTTGCTTTTCGTGTGTTATATATTCGTGTGCTTCTCTTAATGTGGTGTCCTTTGGATTTATTAAGTTTAATGCCGAAAATAATGCCGTTGTGATCCGAGCTCGTGAAGCCTTCCTCCACACGCCAGTCATCGACGAGGGTAAGTAGATCGGGCGAACAGGCCGTGACGTCCACATGGCTTGTGTACCTGGTTTCCCCTCTGATGCAGTCGAAGGTTGGTATGATGCCTTTATTTAATATCTGGAGTGAGAGCTCCTCTATCACACCGCACATCTGTTCCCCCCTTGAGTCTTCATGCGGGCTACCCCACCAAATGCTCTTTGCGTTTGCGTCACCTCCTATGAGCAGCCTACACGGCCCCATCCGTCGCTTTATCTTCCCTATGTGGTCCAAGTACTGGTCTAAGGATTTGTTGGGCTCGAAATAGAAGGAGACCAGGGTGATGTTCCAGGCACTGGTTCGAATCCTCACCACTACGATGTTCTGGGTGGTGAGTTCTGGGCACTGTATGACATCGAGATCGGTGTCAAAAACGGCTATCGCAGCCTTTACAGGGCCCTTCTCTATTTCAGAGCCTTGGAAGATTCGTACACCCCGGTGAGTTCTCATCCTATTTATTGCCCCCACATAGGGTTCTTGGATTAAAGCGACGGAGAGTTTTCGCCTTTCAGCTTCCAGAAGCAGCTCATTTGTTGCGAGCTTACTTCTTTGGAGGTTCGCTTGGGCTATAAGGTACCGATGGGTATTCGACGGGACAACCTTAGCAGTATGCCACGGATGCTCGTGCCAATGCGTCCCATCTCTTTCTTACAGGGCATTCGCTGCTGAAACTGTTGTGTCCACAGCTAGTTGATTTAGCCCGAGTGCAGTTCTTGCATTGGGGCTCGACACCCGCAAGCATATCGGGGCAGTCCACCCTAAGATGTGGGCCGCCACAGTGACTGCAGAGGTCGACAGATTCCTTGCAGATCCGTCGGCCGTGTCCGAACCCCAGGCAACGGGTACATTGCACAAGAGGGGACTGGTCCTCCACGACCACGCGCTGCAAATCGATTCGCAGCTTTCCTATATCGAGGCACCTTCTCCAGATAACAGGTGAGACGCTTAGGACGATATGGCCACTGTGGGGGTTTCGAGCTTTCCTCCTGTACTTTATTGTAGCCCTGTCGTCTTCCTCTCCTAGGCCGTGAAAAACATCTCGGTTTTGGTTTTTGAAGGCCCGAAGGACGTCTTCGTCGCTGTGAACCAGCAAAACGTCCTTTAGGATCAGGAGCGGGTCTTTGTTTTTCACTTCCTCGACGACGAGCGATCCAGAGGACGACAGTTTTTCCTTAAGCTTACTTCTATCCTCTATCGTGTTACACCCCACAACGACTTTCCTGTCTCTGGCCTTTCGCACTTTTTCTATCTTTATCCAGCCCTCTTTTGCGTCCACCGCCTTTCTTATTTTCTCAAGGACCTCGTCACCGGTCTCAGTATCGATTGCCGAGGAGACAACTACCGAATGCAGCGCCGCGGGGCCTGGCTCTGATCCTGTGCTCCTACTTGCGGCTGCTACGCTCGCGTATGTTGCCCCCTCGACAACTACCCGTTGTCGGTCGACGACATCCCTAAGATCGTCCAGTTTTCTGTTGTGCTCGATGAGCAGTCTTGTGTGCTCTTCCATTTTAGCCAGTATATGGCTGTCGTCCCTCTGTGTTCTGACATCGCATACAAGACCTACATTGGGAGGCGTAATATTGTGCTGAACTGTATCAGCCTTCCCTTTCTCTTGTTCGCATTCCTTGACCAAAGAGTACATGCGCTCTATGACCCGTGTAACGTCATTTTTAATTTCCGTTTTCAGGTTTCTCGCGGTGCCCAGTGATGTTTTTGCCTTGACGAGGCAAGCTCTGGCTTCCGCCACACGGCTCTTAAATTTAGGTACGGGGAGGTCGAACTCCTCCGTGGGGGATGGTCCTTTAACTGGTGGCTGATTTTGAACATCAGCCTGTGAGTTCATAGCTACCGAGGATGTGTCAGACGGTTCTTCCTCAAAAATATTGCGCCTTACCCTTTGGTTCTCCGTCTTGTGTGGGGACGTCCTCATTTTTGTGGGAGTTCTGGCTACCCCAAACATTATAAATAAGTCGGATTATCTGGGTTAAAAGTCTTTCCAATACTAAAAACTAAAAACAAAAATGAAATTTGAAATTTGAATCTAGAGTTTAAGTGTTTGGGGACTTGAAAACTTGATATCCAAGTATATATATCGGATTCTAAAAAGACGGATAACAATATGATGTAATAAAAATTTTCGGGTCAAAAATATGCCAGCTATTCTTATTATTCTCTATAGGGCGGGTGGGAGGGCAATTTCAAACTGTTTTTCGCGAATAACTCCCCGGGGGATGAAGCCAGGGGGATGAAAGTGGTGTCAAAAGATGGGCCTAATTAATATCTATCTGACGAGATAGTTTAAGTATTGAAAAATATGAAAATGAAAAATTTTTCTTAAGAAAAACCTGTTTTGGCTGTATTAAAAGTTTAATAACTCCTGAGGGATGAAACCCTCGGGGTTGTAATGTATATGTAAAATGTGCCCAGAAACTAGCTTTAAATTTATATATTAAAAGAAAACTACTCGAATTGAAAATAAAAAAATTTTCTCTAACAGAGTGTGATTTTTAGTATGAATTTAATAAAGTTAATATGAAAATTACGAAAATGGCGTCAGATAAGCCAGAAACTACGAGATGAGCGGAAACTAACAATGAAATTAAACGGGGATGAACAAGATGAACGATAAAAACAACAATTTGCAACACCTAGCGCGAACTTAGAATACTTTTAAGATTGATATATTGAAATTTAATATTGGTTATGTAGACTTTTTAGTACTAAAATAACTGTTTTTCGCGAATAACTCCCCGGGGGATGAAGCCAGGGGGATGAAAGTGGTGTCAAAAGATGGGCCTAATTAATATCTATCTGACGAGATAGTTTAAGTATTGAAAAATATGAAAATGAAAAATTTTTCTTAAGAAAAACCTGTTTTGGCTGTATTAAAAGTTTAATAACTCCTGAGGGATGAAACCCTCGGGGTTGTAATGTATATGTAAAATGTGCCCAGAAACTAGCTTTAAATTTATATATTAAAAGAAAACTACTCGAATTGAAAATAAAAAAATTTTCTCTAACAGAGTGTGATTTTTAGTATGAATTTAATAAAGTTAATATGAAAATTACGAAAATGGCGTCAGATAAGCCAGAAACTACGAGATGAGCGGAAACTAACAATGAAATTAAACGGGGATGAACAAGATGAACGATAAAAACAACAATTTGCAACACCTAGCGCGAACTTAGAATACTTTTAAGATTGATATATTGAAATTTAATATTGGTTATGTAGACTTTTTAGTACTAAAATAACTGTTTTTCGCGAATAACTCCCCGGGGGATGAAGCCAGGGGGATGAAAGTGGTGTCAAAAGATGGGCCTAATTAATATCTATCTGACGAGATAGTTTAAGTATTGAAAAATATGAAAATGAAAAATTTTTCTTAAGAAAAACCTGTTTTGGCTGTATTAAAAGTTTAATAACTCCTGAGGGATGAAACCCTCGGGGTTGTAATGTATATGTAAAATGTGCCCAGAAACTAGCTTTAAATTTATATATTAAAAGAAAACTACTCGAATTGAAAATAAAAAATTTTCTCTAACAGAGTGTGATTTTTAGTATGAATTTAATAAAGTTAATATGAAAATTACGAAAATGGCGTCAGATAAGCCAGAAACTACGAGATGAGCGGAAACTAACAATGAAATTAAACGGGGATGAACAAGATGAACGATAAAAACAACAATTTGCAACACCTAGCGCGAACTTAGAATACTTTTAAGATTGATATATTGAAATTTAATATTGGTTATGTAGACTTTTTAGTACTAAAATAACTGTTTTTCGCGAATAACTCCCCGGGGGATGAAGCCAGGGGGATGAAAGTGGTGTCAAAAGATGGGCCTAATTAATATCTATCTGACGAGATAGTTTAAGTATTGAAAAATATGAAAATGAAAAATTTTTCTTAAGAAAAACCTGTTTTGGCTGTATTAAAAGTTTAATAACTCCTGAGGGATGAAACCCTCGGGGTTGTAATGTATATGTAAAATGTGCCCAGAAACTAGCTTTAAATTTATATATTAAAAGAAAACTACTCGAATTGAAAATAAAAAAATTTTCTCTAACAGAGTGTGATTTTTAGTATGAATTTAATAAAGTTAATATGAAAATTACGAAAATGGCGTCAGATAAGCCAGAAACTACGAGATGAGCGGAAACTAACAATGAAATTAAACGGGGATGAACAAGATGAACGATAAAAACAACAATTTGCAACACCTAGCGCGAACTTAGAATACTTTTAAGATTGATATATTGAAATTTAATATTGGTTATGTAGACTTTTTAGTACTAAAATAACTGTTTTTCGCGAATAACTCCCCGGGGGATGAAGCCAGGGGGATGAAAGTGGTGTCAAAAGATGGGCCTAATTAATATCTATCTGACGAGATAGTTTAAGTATTGAAAAATATGAAAATGAAAAATTTTTCTTAAGAAAAACCTGTTTTGGCTGTATTAAAAGTTTAATAACTCCTGAGGGATGAAACCCTCGGGGTTGTAATGTATATGTAAAATGTGCCCAGAAACTAGCTTTAAATTTATATATTAAAAGAAAACTACTCGAATTGAAAATAAAAAATTTTCTCTAACAGAGTGTGATTTTTAGTATGAATTTAATAAAGTTAATATGAAAATTACGAAAATGGCGTCAGATAAGCCAGAAACTACGAGATGAGCGGAAACTAACAATGAAATTAAACGGGGATGAACAAGATGAACGATAAAAACAACAATTTGCAACACCTAGCGCGAACTTAGAATACTTTTAAGATTGATATATTGAAATTTAATATTGGTTATGTAGACTTTTTAGTACTAAAATAACTGTTTTTCGCGAATAACTCCCCGGGGGATGAAGCCAGGGGGATGAAAGTGGTGTCAAAAGATGGGCCTAATTAATATCTATCTGACGAGATAGTTTAAGTATTGAAAAATATGAAAATGAAAAATTTTTCTTAAGAAAAACCTGTTTTGGCTGTATTAAAAGTTTAATAACTCCTGAGGGATGAAACCCTCGGGGTTGTAATGTATATGTAAAATGTGCCCAGAAACTAGCTTTAAATTTATATATTAAAAGAAAACTACTCGAATTGAAAATAAAAAAATTTTCTCTAACAGAGTGTGATTTTTAGTATGAATTTAATAAAGTTAATATGAAAATTACGAAAATGGCGTCAGATAAGCCAGAAACTACGAGATGAGCGGAAACTAACAATGAAATTAAACGGGGATGAACAAGATGAACGATAAAAACAACAATTTGCAACACCTAGCGCGAACTTAGAATACTTTTAAGATTGATATATTGAAATTTAATATTGGTTATGTAGACTTTTTAGTACTAAAATAACTGTTTTTCGCGAATAACTCCCCGGGGGATGAAGCCAGGGGGATGAAAGTGGTGTCAAAAGATGGGCCTAATTAATATCTATCTGACGAGATAGTTTAAGTATTGAAAAATATGAAAATGAAAAATTTTTCTTAAGAAAAACCTGTTTTGGCTGTATTAAAAGTTTAATAACTCCTGAGGGATGAAACCCTCGGGGTTGTAATGTATATGTAAAATGTGCCCAGAAACTAGCTTTAAATTTATATATTAAAAGAAAACTACTCGAATTGAAAATAAAAAATTTTCTCTAACAGAGTGTGATTTTTAGTATGAATTTAATAAAGTTAATATGAAAATTACGAAAATGGCGTCAGATAAGCCAGAAACTACGAGATGAGCGGAAACTAACAATGAAATTAAACGGGGATGAACAAGATGAACGATAAAAACAACAATTTGCAACACCTAGCGCGAACTTAGAATACTTTTAAGATTGATATATTGAAATTTAATATTGGTTATGTAGACTTTTTAGTACTAAAATAACTGTTTTTCGCGAATAACTCCCCGGGGGATGAAGCCAGGGGGATGAAAGTGGTGTCAAAAGATGGGCCTAATTAATATCTATCTGACGAGATAGTTTAAGTATTGAAAAATATGAAAATGAAAAATTTTTCTTAAGAAAAACCTGTTTTGGCTGTATTAAAAGTTTAATAACTCCTGAGGGATGAAACCCTCGGGGTTGTAATGTATATGTAAAATGTGCCCAGAAACTAGCTTTAAATTTATATATTAAAAGAAAACTACTCGAATTGAAAATAAAAAAATTTTCTCTAACAGAGTGTGATTTTTAGTATGAATTTAATAAAGTTAATATGAAAATTACGAAAATGGCGTCAGATAAGCCAGAAACTACGAGATGAGCGGAAACTAACAATGAAATTAAACGGGGATGAACAAGATGAACGATAAAAACAACAATTTGCAACACCTAGCGCGAACTTAGAATACTTTTAAGATTGATATATTGAAATTTAATATTGGTTATGTAGACTTTTTAGTACTAAAATAACTGTTTTTCGCGAATAACTCCCCGGGGGATGAAGCCAGGGGGATGAAAGTGGTGTCAAAAGATGGGCCTAATTAATATCTATCTGACGAGATAGTTTAAGTATTGAAAAATATGAAAATGAAAAATTTTTCTTAAGAAAAACCTGTTTTGGCTGTATTAAAAGTTTAATAACTCCTGAGGGATGAAACCCTCGGGGTTGTAATGTATATGTAAAATGTGCCCAGAAACTAGCTTTAAATTTATATATTAAAAGAAAACTACTCGAATTGAAAATAAAAAATTTTCTCTAACAGAGTGTGATTTTTAGTATGAATTTAATAAAGTTAATATGAAAATTACGAAAATGGCGTCAGATAAGCCAGAAACTACGAGATGAGCGGAAACTAACAATGAAATTAAACGGGGATGAACAAGATGAACGATAAAAACAACAATTTGCAACACCTAGCGCGAACTTAGAATACTTTTAAGATTGATATATTGAAATTTAATATTGGTTATGTAGACTTTTTAGTACTAAAATAACTGTTTTTCGCGAATAACTCCCCGGGGGATGAAGCCAGGGGGATGAAAGTGGTGTCAAAAGATGGGCCTAATTAATATCTATCTGACGAGATAGTTTAAGTATTGAAAAATATGAAAATGAAAAATTTTTCTTAAGAAAAACCTGTTTTGGCTGTATTAAAAGTTTAATAACTCCTGAGGGATGAAACCCTCGGGGTTGTAATGTATATGTAAAATGTGCCCAGAAACTAGCTTTAAATTTATATATTAAAAGAAAACTACTCGAATTGAAAATAAAAAAATTTTCTCTAACAGAGTGTGATTTTTAGTATGAATTTAATAAAGTTAATATGAAAATTACGAAAATGGCGTCAGATAAGCCAGAAACTACGAGATGAGCGGAAACTAACAATGAAATTAAACGGGGATGAACAAGATGAACGATAAAAACAACAATTTGCAACACCTAGCGCGAACTTAGAATACTTTTAAGATTGATATATTGAAATTTAATATTGGTTATGTAGACTTTTTAGTACTAAAATAACTGTTTTTCGCGAATAACTCCCCGGGGGATGAAGCCAGGGGGATGAAAGTGGTGTCAAAAGATGGGCCTAATTAATATCTATCTGACGAGATAGTTTAAGTATTGAAAAATATGAAAATGAAAAATTTTTCTTAAGAAAAACCTGTTTTGGCTGTATTAAAAGTTTAATAACTCCTGAGGGATGAAACCCTCGGGGTTGTAATGTATATGTAAAATGTGCCCAGAAACTAGCTTTAAATTTATATATTAAAAGAAAACTACTCGAATTGAAAATAAAAAAATTTTCTCTAACAGAGTGTGATTTTTAGTATGAATTTAATAAAGTTAATATGAAAATTACGAAAATGGCGTCAGATAAGCCAGAAACTACGAGATGAGCGGAAACTAACAATGAAATTAAACGGGGATGAACAAGATGAACGATAAAAACAACAATTTGCAACACCTAGCGCGAACTTAGAATACTTTTAAGATTGATATATTGAAATTTAATATTGGTTATGTAGACTTTTTAGTACTAAAATAACTGTTTTTCGCGAATAACTCCCCGGGGGATGAAGCCAGGGGGATGAAAGTGGTGTCAAAAGATGGGCCTAATTAATATCTATCTGACGAGATAGTTTAAGTATTGAAAAATATGAAAATGAAAAATTTTTCTTAAGAAAAACCTGTTTTGGCTGTATTAAAAGTTTAATAACTCCTGAGGGATGAAACCCTCGGGGTTGTAATGTATATGTAAAATGTGCCCAGAAACTAGCTTTAAATTTATATATTAAAAGAAAACTACTCGAATTGAAAATAAAAAATTTTCTCTAACAGAGTGTGATTTTTAGTATGAATTTAATAAAGTTAATATGAAAATTACGAAAATGGCGTCAGATAAGCCAGAAACTACGAGATGAGCGGAAACTAACAATGAAATTAAACGGGGATGAACAAGATGAACGATAAAAACAACAATTTGCAACACCTAGCGCGAACTTAGAATACTTTTAAGATTGATATATTGAAATTTAATATTGGTTATGTAGACTTTTTAGTACTAAAATAACTGTTTTTCGCGAATAACTCCCCGGGGGATGAAGCCAGGGGGATGAAAGTGGTGTCAAAAGATGGGCCTAATTAATATCTATCTGACGAGATAGTTTAAGTATTGAAAAATATGAAAATGAAAAATTTTTCTTAAGAAAAACCTGTTTTGGCTGTATTAAAAGTTTAATAACTCCTGAGGGATGAAACCCTCGGGGTTGTAATGTATATGTAAAATGTGCCCAGAAACTAGCTTTAAATTTATATATTAAAAGAAAACTACTCGAATTGAAAATAAAAAAATTTTCTCTAACAGAGTGTGATTTTTAGTATGAATTTAATAAAGTTAATATGAAAATTACGAAAATGGCGTCAGATAAGCCAGAAACTACGAGATGAGCGGAAACTAACAATGAAATTAAACGGGGATGAACAAGATGAACGATAAAAACAACAATTTGCAACACCTAGCGCGAACTTAGAATACTTTTAAGATTGATATATTGAAATTTAATATTGGTTATGTAGACTTTTTAGTACTAAAATAACTGTTTTTCGCGAATAACTCCCCGGGGGATGAAGCCAGGGGGATGAAAGTGGTGTCAAAAGATGGGCCTAATTAATATCTATCTGACGAGATAGTTTAAGTATTGAAAAATATGAAAATGAAAAATTTTTCTTAAGAAAAACCTGTTTTGGCTGTATTAAAAGTTTAATAACTCCTGAGGGATGAAACCCTCGGGGTTGTAATGTATATGTAAAATGTGCCCAGAAACTAGCTTTAAATTTATATATTAAAAGAAAACTACTCGAATTGAAAATAAAAAATTTTCTCTAACAGAGTGTGATTTTTAGTATGAATTTAATAAAGTTAATATGAAAATTACGAAAATGGCGTCAGATAAGCCAGAAACTACGAGATGAGCGGAAACTAACAATGAAATTAAACGGGGATGAACAAGATGAACGATAAAAACAACAATTTGCAACACCTAGCGCGAACTTAGAATACTTTTAAGATTGATATATTGAAATTTAATATTGGTTATGTAGACTTTTTAGTACTAAAATAACTGTTTTTCGCGAATAACTCCCCGGGGGATGAAGCCAGGGGGATGAAAGTGGTGTCAAAAGATGGGCCTAATTAATATCTATCTGACGAGATAGTTTAAGTATTGAAAAATATGAAAATGAAAAATTTTTCTTAAGAAAAACCTGTTTTGGCTGTATTAAAAGTTTAATAACTCCTGAGGGATGAAACCCTCGGGGTTGTAATGTATATGTAAAATGTGCCCAGAAACTAGCTTTAAATTTATATATTAAAAGAAAACTACTCGAATTGAAAATAAAAAAATTTTCTCTAACAGAGTGTGATTTTTAGTATGAATTTAATAAAGTTAATATGAAAATTACGAAAATGGCGTCAGATAAGCCAGAAACTACGAGATGAGCGGAAACTAACAATGAAATTAAACGGGGATGAACAAGATGAACGATAAAAACAACAATTTGCAACACCTAGCGCGAACTTAGAATACTTTTAAGATTGATATATTGAAATTTAATATTGGTTATGTAGACTTTTTAGTACTAAAATAACTGTTTTTCGCGAATAACTCCCCGGGGGATGAAGCCAGGGGGATGAAAGTGGTGTCAAAAGATGGGCCTAATTAATATCTATCTGACGAGATAGTTTAAGTATTGAAAAATATGAAAATGAAAAATTTTTCTTAAGAAAAACCTGTTTTGGCTGTATTAAAAGTTTAATAACTCCTGAGGGATGAAACCCTCGGGGTTGTAATGTATATGTAAAATGTGCCCAGAAACTAGCTTTAAATTTATATATTAAAAGAAAACTACTCGAATTGAAAATAAAAAATTTTCTCTAACAGAGTGTGATTTTTAGTATGAATTTAATAAAGTTAATATGAAAATTACGAAAATGGCGTCAGATAAGCCAGAAACTACGAGATGAGCGGAAACTAACAATGAAATTAAACGGGGATGAACAAGATGAACGATAAAAACAACAATTTGCAACACCTAGCGCGAACTTAGAATACTTTTAAGATTGATATATTGAAATTTAATATTGGTTATGTAGACTTTTTAGTACTAAAATAACTGTTTTTCGCGAATAACTCCCCGGGGGATGAAGCCAGGGGGATGAAAGTGGTGTCAAAAGATGGGCCTAATTAATATCTATCTGACGAGATAGTTTAAGTATTGAAAAATATGAAAATGAAAAATTTTTCTTAAGAAAAACCTGTTTTGGCTGTATTAAAAGTTTAATAACTCCTGAGGGATGAAACCCTCGGGGTTGTAATGTATA
This sequence comes from Napeogenes inachia, assembly GCA_959347355.1. Classification (NCBI taxonomy): domain Eukaryota; kingdom Metazoa; phylum Arthropoda; class Insecta; order Lepidoptera; family Nymphalidae; genus Napeogenes; species Napeogenes inachia. Next base: position 92,304 of record OY365799.1, on the reverse strand, counting down.
TGTAAAATGTGCCCAGAAACTAGCTTTAAATTTATATATTAAAAGAAAACTACTCGAATTGAAAATAAAAAAATTTTCTCTAACAGAGTGTGATTTTTAGTATGAATTTAATAAAGTTAATATGAAAATTACGAAAATGGCGTCAGATAAGCCAGAAACTACGAGATGAGCGGAAACTAACAATGAAATTAAACGGGGATGAACAAGATGAACGATAAAAACAACAATTTGCAACACCTAGCGCGAACTTAGAATACTTTTAAGATTGATATATTGAAATTTAATATTGGTTATGTAGACTTTTTAGTACTAAAATAACTGTTTTTCGCGAATAACTCCCCGGGGGATGAAGCCAGGGGGATGAAAGTGGTGTCAAAAGATGGGCCTAATTAATATCTATCTGACGAGATAGTTTAAGTATTGAAAAATATGAAAATGAAAAATTTTTCTTAAGAAAAACCTGTTTTGGCTGTATTAAAAGTTTAATAACTCCTGAGGGATGAAACCCTCGGGGTTGTAATGTATATGTAAAATGTGCCCAGAAACTAGCTTTAAATTTATATATTAAAAGAAAACTACTCGAATTGAAAATAAAAAAATTTTCTCTAACAGAGTGTGATTTTTAGTATGAATTTAATAAAGTTAATATGAAAATTACGAAAATGGCGTCAGATAAGCCAGAAACTACGAGATGAGCGGAAACTAACAATGAAATTAAACGGGGATGAACAAGATGAACGATAAAAACAACAATTTGCAACACCTAGCGCGAACTTAGAATACTTTTAAGATTGATATATTGAAATTTAATATTGGTTATGTAGACTTTTTAGTACTAAAATAACTGTTTTTCGCGAATAACTCCCCGGGGGATGAAGCCAGGGGGATGAAAGTGGTGTCAAAAGATGGGCCTAATTAATATCTATCTGACGAGATAGTTTAAGTATTGAAAAATATGAAAATGAAAAATTTTTCTTAAGAAAAACCTGTTTTGGCTGTATTAAAAGTTTAATAACTCCTGAGGGATGAAACCCTCGGGGTTGTAATGTATATGTAAAATGTGCCCAGAAACTAGCTTTAAATTTATATATTAAAAGAAAACTACTCGAATTGAAAATAAAAAATTTTCTCTAACAGAGTGTGATTTTTAGTATGAATTTAATAAAGTTAATATGAAAATTACGAAAATGGCGTCAGATAAGCCAGAAACTACGAGATGAGCGGAAACTAACAATGAAATTAAACGGGGATGAACAAGATGAACGATAAAAACAACAATTTGCAACACCTAGCGCGAACTTAGAATACTTTTAAGATTGATATATTGAAATTTAATATTGGTTATGTAGACTTTTTAGTACTAAAATAACTGTTTTTCGCGAATAACTCCCCGGGGGATGAAGCCAGGGGGATGAAAGTGGTGTCAAAAGATGGGCCTAATTAATATCTATCTGACGAGATAGTTTAAGTATTGAAAAATATGAAAATGAAAAATTTTTCTTAAGAAAAACCTGTTTTGGCTGTATTAAAAGTTTAATAACTCCTGAGGGATGAAACCCTCGGGGTTGTAATGTATATGTAAAATGTGCCCAGAAACTAGCTTTAAATTTATATATTAAAAGAAAACTACTCGAATTGAAAATAAAAAAATTTTCTCTAACAGAGTGTGATTTTTAGTATGAATTTAATAAAGTTAATATGAAAATTACGAAAATGGCGTCAGATAAGCCAGAAACTACGAGATGAGCGGAAACTAACAATGAAATTAAACGGGGATGAACAAGATGAACGATAAAAACAACAATTTGCAACACCTAGCGCGAACTTAGAATACTTTTAAGATTGATATATTGAAATTTAATATTGGTTATGTAGACTTTTTAGTACTAAAATAACTGTTTTTCGCGAATAACTCCCCGGGGGATGAAGCCAGGGGGATGAAAGTGGTGTCAAAAGATGGGCCTAATTAATATCTATCTGACGAGATAGTTTAAGTATTGAAAAATATGAAAATGAAAAATTTTTCTTAAGAAAAACCTGTTTTGGCTGTATTAAAAGTTTAATAACTCCTGAGGGATGAAACCCTCGGGGTTGTAATGTATATGTAAAATGTGCCCAGAAACTAGCTTTAAATTTATATATTAAAAGAAAACTACTCGAATTGAAAATAAAAAATTTTCTCTAACAGAGTGTGATTTTTAGTATGAATTTAATAAAGTTAATATGAAAATTACGAAAATGGCGTCAGATAAGCCAGAAACTACGAGATGAGCGGAAACTAACAATGAAATTAAACGGGGATGA